>CAWUFW010000381.1:2853647-4313647 GCA_963921515.1 Calotriton arnoldi
GGGGGAGGAGGGGGCATTGCCATGCCCTTTTTGGGCAGCCCCCACCCCAACATCAATATAAAAAAAAATCCCTGGTTTCTAGTGGGCTCTCCGCCCCCCGGGGGGCAGATTGGGGGGCTACTGCCGTCATGAGCACACTGGAACTTGTGCTCATGACGGAACCATTCCGTCATGAGCATGGAAAGGGTTAAACATGAATCCCAGCACCGGATTCTTAACCTGCCATTTTCAGGATCTACACTCTTTGACAGTCATACGGACAATGAAATGACCCGGATAAAGTCTGAAATGGAGACCCTAAAGACAGTAGGTCTTGAAAAGCAGAAAGAACAGCAAAGGCCCTACAAACCTTACCAACAACGTTTGTACGCACAGGAGGTTCATAACTCTCACTGGTACCAAGGTTGCCCGCAAAACCAACTGCAGAAACCTTTCCAACAACAGCAACGTCGTCAACCCAGAGTTAGTCACTCAACAGTCTGCTCAGGGGAGAAAGTCCACAACAGGCTCTAAATAATGAATCTCCACTTCCCCCTCTACCGTTAGCCACTCCGGTAGGGGGAAAAATATCTAATTTCCTAATTGAGTGGCAAACAAGCACAAAAAATGCCTCAGTACTAAATATTGGTCGAATGGGTATTGTCAGATTCACCAGTCCTCCGCCAAATAGTCCACCAAAACCATCCAAACACCATTTACAGATGTTGTGCTTAAAAGTAAACATACTTCTGCAGAAGCATGCGATGGAGACTGTTCCTCTCAAACAATGGGGACCGGGATTTATCCTGTGATTTTCTGGTGAAAAAGAAAGGTCCCAGAAATGAGTTCAGACCCATTCTCGATTTGAAAGTAGCCAACAAGTGGATTCAACAAGAAAAATTTCTGATGCTGGCACTGCATCAGATCTACACCCAGTTACATCCGGGAGACTGGGTCTGTTCGATAGACCTCCACCCTGCGTACTTTCATATCCCAATAGCCAAAGAGCATCGCAAATTATTGAGGTTTGTTGTGGGTCACAATCATTACCAGTACAAAGTGGTTCAGTTTGGCCTCAAATCAGCCCCCAGAACTTTCTCAAAGTGTATGGCAGTGGTAGCCACACATCTCGGAAAGCTCTGAGTTTTCGTCTGCCCATTTCTAGATGACTTGGTACAGAAAACAGTTGGTCCTGGACTTTATTCTAGCAAGCTATAGATACTAAAAGTTTTCAAGATTTATTTACAATTTTATGCATGCATCCAGTCAGCAAAGAAGAATGAAATACGAAAAGATTTCACTGTATGTGCACCCGGCATAGAAGACATAGGCACCTATTGGTTTTGTAAGAACTTTTCTGTTTATTTTTCATATGCATAATTCAAAAACTGGTAGGAACACTACCATACTTGATAAGAGTTGGGAGGTTGCTCCAAAGGAAGGGGCGTGCAAAAAGTGGTGTTCATGTGTAGAAGTAGACAAAGTGAGAAAAAAGGGAAAGTTGAAATAAAGATCATTCAAAACACAGAAGTTAAATCACTTCCGACAATATAACTGGTCATAAATGACAACACCAGTTACATAGAGCCTGTCCACCGTTGATCATTTTTTATATACACATTTCCGATAATTGTCAACAGCAGAGAAATATCATCTGTAATTAGGGTGGGGTAAAGATGACACGTGATCCAGGCCCATTCGGGGGTAAATGTCGACGTTTCGACCCAACTTAAAAGCAAAGAGGGTATCTTAGTCCTCAGCTTTCGGGTCTTCCTCAGGACAGGGGAAAGGGAGACAACCTATTCACAGGTGCCATTAGATGTATACTCGAACACAGCTCCCGCGGATGGGATGTCCGCACTTCAGTTGCGGTCTGAATATGAAAATACAAATAAAGCTACTGCGTAATTAATCCAAGCGGCAAGTCCAAATTGTTTGTAATGGTGTGTAAATCGCCATCTTAATTATTCGTGGGCCTGGGAGAAGTTGACACCTCGCTCGTCATTTAGGTCAACTTCTCCCGGGCCCACGAATAATGAAGATGGCGATTTACTCACCATTACAAAAGATTTGTACTTGCCACTTGGATTAATTACCCAGTGGCTTTAATTTGTATTTTCATATTCGGACCGCAACTGAAGTGGCTTCATGTATCTTTCTAACTCCATACGCCCATCTCTACATGCAACCTCTCCAGGAATGTCTCAAAAATCAGAGGGACCAACGTATAGGCAATTGGGAGGACAAGATCACACTCACCCCTAATGCATAGCTGTCTCCGACGAATCTGCTTCATGGGATGCCTGTCATCAGGATATCCCTTTCTAAACCATAGTAAAAGATGCCTCCTTGTTAGGATGGGGAGCACACATGGATCACTTCCAAATCCAGGGAACATGGTCTCTGAGAGAGATGACCTATCACATTAATCTCCTCAAGCTAAGAGCAGTTCATCTAGCATTAAAGGCTTTTCCTGCCCTTCAAGTTCCAATCCCCTCCTATTCAGTCAGACAACATGACTGCTATGTACTACCTCAACCAGCAGGGTGGAACGAGGTCCAGACCTTTATCTCACAAGGCCCAGACAATTTGGAAGTGGCTGATAGCCAGAGACCTGCTGATCACTGCGACACATCTCTCAGGTGTTTAAAATGTTCCAACAGAATCCCTAAGCAGAGTCCTTCAAGAAAACCACTAATGGGTCCTGCACGACGACGACGTGCAAAACCTTTTCAGAATGTGGGGTGCTCTGCACATTGACTTATTCGCCACTGAAGAAAACAAAAAATGCCCAGGCTTCGCCCCGATGTTCTTCCAACCAGGGGACACCAGGGAATGCCCTATGGATCGACTGGTCTGGCAAATTTCTCTATGCCTTTACTCCGATCCCCTTGATCTTGTCAGTTCTCATCAAACTGTCTTACTCTAGGGCCAGAATGATCTTGATTGCTCCAGAGTGGCCACGTCAATAGTGGCTCATGGAACTGCTCCACATTTCTGGGCGTCCACATCTCAAACTGCTTTGCAGACCGGATCTCCTCACGAAATTCAGAGGCCACATGGTTCACCCCAATCTCTCCTCTTTGGGTTTGGCTGCATGGCTCCTAAGCTAGTTAAACATGAGCATTTGTACTTTCCTCAAGAATGCTTAAATATTCTCAAGGAGGCTAAACGGCCATCAACCCATTCAGCCTATGCATTCAAATGGAAGAGATTTTGCATTCAGTGTTCTAAGAAGAATTTGATTCCAACAACCTGCAAAGATGTAATTCTTCCATACTGATTTCATTTGGCCAAATCTGGCTTACAATTCTCTTCCATAAGTTAATTTTGTGGCAATTACTGTCTGTTCAAAATGTCTTTGACACACCTTATTTTTCTTCAAAATTCCAGTTATTAAAAGATTTTTTTAAAGAGTTGAAAAAGTTTTTCCCTCCAATAAGGCGTCCACCTCTTCCCTGGGACCACAATATAGTCCTCTCATGCCTCATGCCGGCTCCTTATGAGCCCATTCACAAATCGTACCTGCAGCTTCTCTCTTGGAAAGCTCCTTTCCTCACATCACATCAGCACGTAGGGTTAGCGAAATCCAGGCTTTGTATTCTTTCAAATCATATACCGTTTTTCATTCTAGTAAGTTGGTTATGAGGACTCATCCAAAATTCCTACTGAAAGTCATTTTGGACTTTCACATTAATTATACCATTTCCTTGCCTACTTTTTTTCAGCACCCTTCCACACCTGCTGAAAACACTATCCATTCTCTAGAAGTTAGGTGAGTTTTAAAGTTTTATCTGGAGAAGACTAAAGATATCTGATAGGCCAATTGTTTGTAAACTATGGCCCGGTCCATACAGGTCTAGCCACTTCCAAGCAGTCCATATCACGATGGATAGTATCTTGCATTGTACTATGCTACCCGAAGGCAAATGTTTTGCCCGGTAGACCCAAGTCTCACTCCACTAGAAGGAAAGCAGTACATGCTGCTTTAATGAGAAATGTCTCTATAGCTGAAATCTGTAAAGCGGCTCCATGGAGATCTGTTCATACTTTTACCAAACATTATTGTTTAGATTCAGATCCTAAAACAGATGCTCAAGTAGTACAGGCCTCCCTGAGAAATGAATTTGCTTGATTTGGTCGATTAGTCGTTACTGTCTTTTCCCCCGCTCTTGGTGGGGGATGGGCTTGTTATTCTATTCAGTGCTTATGACGATCATTGGAGATCCCCTGAGAGAGAAGCAATGGTTTATTACCTGTAATCCCTGTTCTGTCTTAGGGGGCTCTCAATTGAAGTAAGCAACCCTCCCACCTCCCTGGTGGAGATGACAGAGGTGATTGTTGGACCTATCTGATACTGCTACATCTCATCAAAAAGAACTGAAGCAACTGCCACCTTCTGGGCATGATGGGATACTGGTGGTCTCTGGGCCCTTAAAGGCACAGATGCTGTATTTGTATTCACATAATGGCAGCCTATAGGGCTACACAGTCTTCTTTTTCCTTCATCTTTCGCCTTTTGAAAATGGGTTTGTGAAAGAGATTTAAGTATACTACTAAAGTATTTGTTGTTAAGTATATGTACACATTGGTATTCATTACCCCTTTTTAATTGCAAGCTGAAGAAATTGGCCATTATAGCCTTCCTTATAGGCTGCACAATGTTCTTGCCTTAAGTGTTACTACAGGTCTGCCTGAAGAAAAGCAAACATCTGCACTTAAGAAGACACATGAAAAAGTGCTCTGGTATCCCCACACATGGGCCGGACCATTCAGTGCTAATTGCTTCAATGGCGATTCCCCTGAGAGAGAACTGGGATTAAAGGTGAGAAACCATTCCTTATCACCCTTCCAGAACATATGAGGGTCTGCGTAATCCAGGATGAGATGGACAATGGAAAACAACCTGCGCAAATTGGTCTAGATTTTATGGATGCAGTTGCACACTCCATGGTTACTGGTGTAGTCTTTCCCACACATGTATATGTGGGTTACCAGCTTACTTGGCAATGTAAAGGCACAGGTCTTAAATATACGGTTGATAGTCGGAGACCGTTTAGTGAAAAGGCAAAAAATGTGCTTGAGCCTTTCAAGCAGAAAATAGCAACTGTCCAAGTTTTGTGGTTGACCTCACCTTCTTAAACGTTTTGCTAACAGTTCAAGCATTTCTGAGACTTCAGTGCCAATCTCACAAAGTTAAGCACCTCAAACAAAAGCCCCTGAACAATAGTTTTTTTTTCAACCTTATCTTGGCAGAGAATAAAACAGCAGCAAATAGAGCCATCTTCTTTTTCCTCCCCTTCTATACTTTTCACGCCAAAATAGCTATTATTCTTGATTTTACAGGCATTCAGTAGTACTTTTGAGGTCGAGTGTGGGCCTACTTAAAGAAATAGACATCTATAACCACATCAAACCATTGGGCCCTCTTGATGGTTTCTTGGGGCTACTCTTTCTCTTCCAGGTCTCTCCTCATCTTCCCCTAGCCTTCATCTCCAGTCTCTTGTTCCACCTCACCGCCCCACACAGACACCTTAATGCCGGAGATTTCCCCCTGAATGGCAAAATTGCATTTGGGCCTGTGATTCTCATCCCGAAATTTAATAATTTGGAAAAAAAGATGGTGAAACAGTGTTGTTTGCACTGTTTTAGAGGTAGAGCTGAGTGTCGTGCTGACCCAATCTGTCTTTCAGACAGCAACCTGTGCTCTCTTCGACCTGTGCTCCTTCACATTTTTTTGAAAAAATGTTTGAACATGAATGAGTGAATGACACATTTGTAAAGCATGACTGCTGCCCAAAAAGAGCCTACTGATGCTAAAAAAGAACCTACTGCTGCTAAAAAGGGTGTCCTGGCGCTGTCACTCATATTTTGCAGGCTTTGAAGCTTAAACCTCGGATGATAGAATCACTCAATATTCTGGATGTGTACTTTCATGTTCCAAAGGCAACAAAGTACAGGCAATATCTGTGCTTGGAGAGGGGAAGACCATTACCAGTTTACAGTGCTACCCTTTGGATTATTCTCACCCCGAGACTGTTCACCAACATAGTTGTGGTTGCTGTCCGCCCACCTCCATTGCCAAGATAGCCCTTGATATACCTCCCTGGACTAATGGCTGGTCAAGGATCCTCTGCGAGCCTTACCATTCAGCACCTCAGAAATGCACTCTTTTGCAAGAGCTGGTATTTGTACAGAAATCAAACCGTGTTCCAACTCAAAGAATCCCTTTTGTAGGGGTGCTAGACCCGTTGCAGGCCTCCAGCAGTAAGGCTGCCTCACAGCTTCAAGATTGATCATCATTTTAAGTCCAAACCTCTGTAGCCAGCTTGTTCCATTGAAAGGTTATTAGATCTCATGGCATCCTTCATTCGTTTGGTACCCCACTCCTGAGAGTTCATGAGACAACTTCAATGGGTACTAAGAACTCAGTGGAGAGACTATCGGACTGTCTCTGCTTCTGGTGATTGATTGGTCGTGGTCTCTTGCATCCCTTTTGAGAGAGGAAATATTTCTGCTCCCTATGCCTAAAGCGTCAGTTGTGACAGATGGCTCTCTCCTGGGAACGATGCACATGTCGGCGACATGAACACTAATGACCTCAGCTCACTGCTTAGGGTGTCATTTGTCCACCAACTTATAGGCACGGAGTTTGGAATGTCTTGACATGCAGTCATTACAATAGACTCAGATTCTGACAGGCAATACCAGATCAGGAAAAAAACAGGCAGAAGGATTCTGCTTCAGACCTTTTTGCAGAGAGACTTCCTATCGCTGGTTTTGTAGAATGAACAGTCATATTGAGCTTAGCAACTCATCTAGCAGTGTGTCTGAATGGGGAAGATGATCATCTCACTAATCTCGAGTCAGTGACCTAGTGGAATTACATCTCGAGGTGCTGTCTCTTCTTTTTCGCAAGTGGGTAGTCCCAGACATGGACCTCATTTCGCCAGGTCTAGCAAAACATGCTATAGATTCTGCATTCCTGAAATCAAGTGATGCATTTGATCCAAAATGTAGTTTGCAAAATCACGTTCATAAAGCTCATGCAATTTTCATTGCTCGGAATTAGCAAGAAGTATATGGTACCTAGACCTTCTGTCATTTTGTCTTCTACTTCCAGATGATCTCCTATACCAGCACAGCAGTGTTTTTCTGAATCCTTTTGTTTCCACGTAGAGTCTCCTGAAGTGGAACTCAAAGCTTTGTTGCACTCCATCAAGTGGTGCTAGATGTCTTTTTATGCACTGGGCACCCTTCCACTGGGGCGCGTTATGCCAGTAGATTGTAAGTCGTTTCTTCCTTGTGTAGGGGGGCAGATATTGACCCTTGGTAGGCCTGGGATCTACAAGTCCTTTACTTCCGGGTACATCTAGCGGACAATTTTCTCAGTGTGGGCATGGTCAAGGGTACATGCTAGCCATTTCTGCATGTACATTTTCAGTGGAAGACGGTTCACCTTTTAAATTGCTAATATTGGTAATATTTCTCTAAGGATGTGCAATTCAGTTTCCTGCCTTCCTTTCACGATGCTGCAGCGGGATTTGGACCTAGTTTTGATCTTTGTAATGGGGTGAAAGACTGAGGTCACATAGGGTGAAACCATTATTGGTACCTAAGGTAGTCGTAGGATGTCATCTGTGTCAGATTATTGCTTTTCTGCAGTTCTTTAATTTTCATCATCTTTCCAAGGGAAAAGAGGTGTCTCCGGTTAAAATTAAACAAACTTTGAGTCCCAGATCAACAGAATATAGATTGGGCGAACTTCTGTTTGTTGCATTTGACAGACCTGTGAAGGGTAAGTTAGCCTGGAAACACTCTCTCTTGTTGAATTTCCTTCTGCATTAAGCAAGGTTAAGAATTCGGCAGTAAAGATCCTCAGGAAGAGCTTTGTGTGCACTGTTCGAGATGTAGAACTGAACGGCAATCTGATAATATCTGTTTGTCAGACTGCATCCAGTGCTCTCTTTTGCAAGGCATTAGTTTGGATGATTAGGTAAGAACTCAATCCGAATTTGGGCGTGTGGTCCTTCAGAGTTTTCTGGTGTCATTTTGAAAACCTAACCTAATCTGTCCTCTGGGTTTGTTTGGCTATGGATTTTTTGAAGGAAACTCCCGGAGCCAATATTTATTTGAAGGACACGTTACTTTAGTTAAAAATATTCTGATCGATAGGAAGGCTGCTGAATATTCCTTGCACTCTCCAGCGCCCTACTTGGTGATGATTTGAAATGTATTTAACGCTTATTTACTGTCTCAAACCATTGCATCCATAGCCTCAGAAGGGTTATCACTGGCTGTGGGGTCTCATTTTACGTTCTTCTGAGATCTATTGCGCCATGCAAACATGGCACCTTATGACGCCACTTAGCGTCGTTGTCCTGTTACTTTCAATTTCTTTGCACAAAATGCAGTGCAGTGGCATAAAATCCTGTATTTCACAGGGACCAATGAACTGCTTTCCCTATTTTGCAGAAGTTACGACATAATGAAAGCCCCAAACCACTTTGCAGACATTTGCTATTGTCTATAACATTCTGTTAATGAAAAGTGAACAAAATCTGAACATTCCAATTCCAAACAGTGGCCGTTGTTAACAGTGCCTTGAAGTAAACACATTCAGCAATCGATTCCTTTTGCAGACAGATTTATTCTTTTCCAAAATGAAGTCTGTTTTTCTACAATTTCACAATCTGAGCTACGTGTTTTTTTTGTTTTTTTGTTTTTTTTTGCAATCCTTTTTTTAAAGACAGCAACAAAAGATACAACTTTTAACTGTCATATACACCAAATACATTTTCAAAATTTGGAGACATTCATTTTGTTTGTTCTCACCCTCTCACATTGACCTTTTCCCTTTATTAGTCTGGTTCTGATGGCCATCACAGGCTCTCATGTCATCCAGTATTTCTTGCCCATCCGCGGCGCCCTTCCCACAGTGTCTCCCACCCGTGCCCGATTTTCTTCCATTTCTTGGGGCAACCCTTGCTATTGTAAACCACTTTTTCAGCTAGCATACACCAATCCATGTCTCTTTTCCAACTTTCAGTATCCGGTGGAGTCCCCATCCCCCATGTCTTGGCAAAGTTTCTTATAGCAACACTCAGACCTACAATTGTCCACATTTTCTAATATTTCGGAGCCTTCAACTAATGTTGAACAGCACATAGCGTTTTGAAGTGTCATTCAGGCCTGTCCACCTCCTGCCCTTCACCCTGCTTGATTTCTACATTCTGTGCGTTTCGCCCAGAACGTTTGTATCGCCGGGCAGGTCAAAAAAATATATTAGAAGAATGTGCCTTCTTGCCCACACCCCCGCAGGCAAAAGGTAGACATAACCCTTTCCATTTTTGCTAATGTAATTCCTGAGTAGTAGGAGCAGTGCAATATATGGAGTTGAACCAGCCGGAATCCTGATTTGACTGCCACCTCCTTTGGAGCCCTAAGTGCTTCCTCCCACTTCCCATCGTCAAGCTCTCCTATTTCTCCCTCCCACTTTATCCTGAATTTTTGCAGGGTGATAGGCAAATGATTTTGAATCTTTCTATATGTCTGGAACTCCGCTTCTTTGGGCATAGAGTTCATTAGTAATCTATCCTCTAAGGTGGAAGACTCCTCCAGCTTCTCCATTTGGTATAAGTGCTCGCAAGGCATGTGTGACCTGCAGGTATCAATAGGTTTCTGTCTCCCCCTTTCCACAAGTCTCCCAGCTGAGCCACATAATTAAGTATTTTTCTCATCTTTTTCTACAGGCAATTAAACAGTATAGTCCAAAACATGACCTGTTGAAAACAAAACACCCTTTTCATTACAACTGTCCAAAAATTGAGAACTAATATAAAAAATACATAATGAATGGTGGAGCCAAGTAGGCCTGTGGAGTAAGATCGTTTCTGTCCTCCTCCACACCAACCTTCTTACAAACAGCCCTGCCTCCACAAATTGTTGGCAGCTCCTGCAGCTGCTGAGAATACTGGAAACGATGTGTCGTGATCCTGAGGCACAGAACTCTAGAGAGTCAGAGGATTACCAAGGATTACTCCTGAGAGAGTAGAACCATGAGTGTCATGGCTTGCCACAGGTGCTTGCCCCAACAACCATTCAGCTCGGGTCTTGGGCATTATTTGGCACCTCTTCCACCCTGTGCTCAGGGCATTGCCTCTTAGGATGTCATCCATACTGGCATGACAGGAATCATGTCACCCAGGATTGCGACTACACTATGTGTGCTGCCCAGTTGTGACCACCACCCCCATCAACAGCACAGCCAATCCTGTTCCCCATGCGGGCACTCTAGAGGCACTGGCTGTATGCTCCATCTTAGCAGCAGGTTTCGAGAATCTACTGCAGGATATGATAATCCTGGGATTTGACAATATACCTCATGATTTGAGGATCCTGGGATTTGAGGATCCTGCAGTGTATAAAAGCCACACATGGGCCCTAGCCAGGTGCTTGGCTTTCATCCCTGTTGATGAGAAGAAACATCTGCTTGGACTCTGCTCTTCACCTGTGTTACTGGCTCTCTATCTGAGACAATCTTCAAGAAAAATATTTGTGCTTGTGGCACATCTTGGAACTTCAAAGATTTTTCTTGCATCCTTGGAGCTCTTTGACCCCTTCCAGTGTGGTCTTCAGAGGCCTCAGGTTAGTGATTGGCCAGAGAGAGTTAGATTTACTTGTTTGGATTGTGAAACTTCTGTTGCACCTACATACTGGAACACTGCCTTGCCTTTTAAGTTATGCTGTAAAAATTGTCTTGGGTCTTCACATGGGTATTTGCAAATCTTAAGTGGAATTTTGTTTCTGTTGGGTGCCTCAAGTTGTGGAGCTTTAATAACTGTGAATAGGGTATTGGAACAGGATCACTCTCGTGACTATTCCCTTAGCTGTAGCAAGATAAAGATACTGTGCCATTGAGTGTTTACTATAAATAATCTGTTGCTTGAAAGAATTTTGGGTGTTTTTTTCAGTCACTGTAGATTGTTGCCATTCATGTGAAATCCATGTAAAAGAAAAAAAAAAACATATGCCTGATATAACAGCAGTAGGTTTGTGTTCTGTTTAGTACAAGTGAGCTGTCTGTCACTTGTGTGAGACTGCAGAACTATTGAGAGAGCCTCCATTTTATGAGACCATCTTTGTGACTACAATTGGATGACATCTCTGGTGTGATTTCCCTCCTATTCCCCTTACATCCTTCCCCCACTTTTCACCATCAGGATCTAGCACAGTCTTGGACGTGTTTCACACTGTTGTTGGGGAAGGAGACTGCCAGGTTCCATGTTGTTCCTGCTGCAAGATTCAGACCTACAGTTTAGTGGTAACTTGACTCTGTCAGCGTGGAAGCAGGAAAAAGGCACCTTGCATGGAATGGGCACTGTGACGGGTGTTGCGCTGCTGTACTGGCTGAGCCGCAACCTGGGTGACTAGTAATCGAAAGATGAGCTGGGGGGGAGGGGGAGTGGTGGGAGTGCTGGTAAGAAGGGGGGGGCGGAGTGTTGGAGGCCCAGCAGCAATAATGAAGAGAAGAGCTGCGGTGCTGAGACACTTCAGCATGAGGAACAGAAGGTGCCCTGCCTCAGGTGAAAAGTGAGGTCAGGGATGCGGGTACTGCTGCGGTTAGTGACTGGTGGGAAGCGACCCTGCAGATGAGAAGCAGATGTTCACAAAGAGGGAAACACATGATCGTGCCAGGATCTGATCTGCCTTAGATGGATTGCAGTTTCAATTAGGCCATGTGCATAGAGTGATTTGAAGGGGTAGCTACACGTCATGCCTGGATGCTGGAGCTCCAGTTAATCTGTTTCCAGTCCTAGAGCACTTGACCACTGGGACCCATAATCCGACTCAAAATACAATCCAGGACAGTATGAAAACCTTCTTTATACATCTGTGACCTGTCTCCGCAGTGACAAAAACCTCAACTAGTGGCTGAGCAGAGTCCACATAAGTCCAGCAGGAGTGAAGACCTTGAAGATCCACGGATTCAGGAGGGGCAGCAAGAGGAAGCAGAGGTTCACGGGGGGATTGCACTGATGACACAAGGAGAGTAGGCCTCTCAAGGCTTGGCGGACAGTGGTTGAAATTGCCACACATACCTCTTTACCCAGCAGAATAATGGCTGAAGTAGCTGTGTCTGCCGCTCAACATAGCCCAAACAGGATTCCCTGGAAACGGTCACACAAGTAGCAACAACACTTGCCACTGCACAACAAATGAAGAAGTGTAGTGAGATGGAGTCTCGTGGGAGAATTGGCAGAGCTGAACACCTTTATGAGAAGGAAAACCCCAACATGTAGCTGAAGCCCCTGAAGAGTCTGCCTAGACACAGGACAATTAAGTCATATACAAGAGAGAATTCAATGTTCTCACTTTGAGGCAAACATCCCAGAGGCAAAGCAGAAATCCATCCGGGCACCCGGGGTTCTCATTACTTGACTGGCAGGTGAAAGAGATTCGACACTGAAGATTTCTGGTGGTGCTGCGACGCCTATGCTTCTGCCTTGCATGGCAACAGTGGATAAAAGAAGTCACAATTAAAGATATGTTGCTAAGACAACAACCCCTAAACAAGGAACCAGTAGTCCGCGCACATCTGCTGAGGGACCCGAGAACCGACGATCGGCCTCTGACACAAAAACTGAAACACCTGTTACAAGCCACAGTTCTTATAGGAGATGCTCAAAGGATTCTGAGATGATTTTGCTTCCTTTAAGATGGAACTGAAGCCATAGATGCAGGAATTAATGAGAGATCTCAACTGTCTTTGAAAAGGGTTCAGGAGGAGCCTTGAGACAATAGGGAGGCATTAGATCGTGTGAGCAGGACTTCTTGAAGCAAGGAATATTGTAAAGGTTACATTTCATTTTGGGGTTAATGGGATCTACTGGGTGTTAGCCCAGGGGCAACCGGATTGCCCTATTCGAGGACCTTTCATATGTCACAATGCAGCATCAATGGGCATTCCGCCCGGTGACCGACTTTCTGAGGGAATGTCAAGTTAAATGCAGATGGGGACATCCATTTCGGTTCATCTTCTTGTAGTAGGAGGTGGCAGCTGTAGATCATCTCATTTGAAGAATATAAGGAGATCATGGATATTGGGGAAGGGATGTAAGATGTGAGGAGGATAAGCCTTGTTTGAAAATGGTTTGTTCCTTAACAACCCCGTCTGTGGCCGTGAAGAGAAAATGACAAAAAGTCAGCAAGAAGAAGGCAAAAATGAGGATGTCAGTTACTAACACGTTAAAAGAAATGCAGAGGGTGGTTACTGCGCTCAAAGCACCTGGATTGTCTCCAGAAACAACAATGGGTAGGTCGATGGGGCAATCAGGAGCCGCTAGCACATAAAGAGAACAGAAGCAGAGTTCTGGAGCTAACTCTAGATATCCTCACTTGTAAAGACCTATGAGGTCGGGTGAGGGAGTGAGATTAGGAAGGCAGTATTGTAGAATATGGCTAGGGTTTCATGTTTTCAATAAAAACCTATTATAACAAGTAAAACACCACTGCAGGGAATATTTGCTTTTCAATAGAAACTGGAAAGCAACGAATTTCACTCCACATTTACTTCTTGGTAACAAATCAGTATAAGTGCAGGTTCTATCTTTAAGCTCTTTTCTGTGATTGATATTCCTGATAAAACTCCCTTTGGCCATGGCAAGCCACTTAATATGCAGTTTTGAACATCCAAATGTTCCCAGGGCTGGCCGGGCAAGATTGGCGGGTGGACGTGATTCACCTCGGCTCCGGAGACACGCTGCTGTCCTACTACCTAACTCCCCATCATAGATAGCCAAAAATCCTTCCTGCTGACAGCGGAGCAGCCGTGATACCGGGGATGACATGACTGATTGCCTTCAGGACGCGGAAACAGAGGATTTAACCCCCGAGGTAGCCGCGTGGTATCAGCGCCAGGGTCTTGCAAAATGGCGGCGATGCAGGACGGACCAGCGTATCAACGATCTCGTTGATGTAGACCACGGAGAGGCGTTAAAAGGACCTGACCCGCTTGGTCCTGAGGAGGCGCCAGGCGACCCACGGAGGGCGGAGAGTTGCACTGGACAAAAGCGACCGACTCCCTGACCGGCGAGACCGCGGAGGCGCCTGCGCAAGGTTGTGCATACCTGGCGGTGAGGCGGCACGGCTTCAGACGTGTGGTGGCGGGGGTGCGGGAGACGCGGCCCCCGCGGGCGCCAGGGGTTCTGATGGACAGGTAGGTCACCGCGAGATGCCTGGTTCCGCCTGCCTGACATTGAAATGGCGGCCGGCCTCGTGGCGCTGACGGGACTCCCCATGAAAGACCCACAGGAGACTGCGGTGCAGCGAGAGTCCCAAAACACCGCTGTAGAGGGTATCCCTGGAGCACTGAATGAGACCAAGTCGGCTCTGATAGCACACTGAGGGGCCCCAGGAAAGCCGCATTAAACCCCCGATGTGAGGTTATTAAACCAAAAGGCACTAGGCACGCTTAAAGGAAAGAGAGCGCACATGTGACAGTCAGCCACTGGGTCTAAAGGACACTTCAGGGGCAGGATTCTTCACTGTCTACAGAAGGCCACGTGCATATAAGGGGAGGGAGACACCCAGTTCGAATCTATGCCACCAAAGAAGGTGACAAACAAAGTCTCCAACTTCTTCGCTCCCTCTGAGAAGAGACAGCCACCAGAAGGAGAATCCTCCTCCGCTATGGCTCTCACAAAAGAGGACTTGTTGGCCTCCCTGAGGGAGTTCAAGACAGAGCTCCGCTCTGAGATCACGAGACATCAAGGTATCCATTGAGCAACTCAAATTGGATCCGACTGAGCGCATGTCTACCCTCCAGCATGATGTAGACTCGGTGGGCACCAGGGTTATGGAGGTGGAAGCACAGAAGCAGGACCTGGACAGGAGGGCCGCGGTCACTCAGGGCTCGATACAAGACCTCCGGAGTCAACTACATCTGGCCCTGCTGAAGACAGACGATTTAGAAAACAGATCTCGAATAGACAACATCATAATTCGAGATCTGGAAGAGGGGGCAGAGGGACCCAACTTGGAGGCCTTTGTGGAGGGCCTCTTTGCGGAGGTTTTGGGCCCGTGCCAGCTAAAGATTAAAATCGAACAGGCGCACCGCGTAGGGAACCAAGCAACCGGGGAACGCCGGCGCACACCAGACATCCTCGTCAAACTCCACTCATTTAAGGTAAAAGAGGCTATACTACAGGCGGCTAGGAAGAAGGACGAGGTAGCTTTTCAGGGGTTCCGGTGCAGCGTATACCAAGACCTTGCGCCTGCCACGCTGGCAAGGAGACAGCAATTTAGACCCATCACCACGAAACTCAGAACAGACATAGTCAAATACAGGTGGACCTATCCATTCGGCCTGAGCTTTGAACACAACAAAATGCATCATATTACAGAACTAGAGGAGGGTCTGAGGGTACTGGGACCACCATTCACCTCCTTGGCCCGCACACCCCCTCCTCCTCAGTCACCACACTCCTCCTCACATTCAGGTCACCCAAACTCGGTCCAGGACAGCCATTATGCCTCCAAGGAACAGTATTATTAGCCTGGTGCATCTGGGAAGGCAATGATGACTGGGAGGACTATCATGTCAGCCCCAACCCCATATGAACGAGACCCAGCCATAAACCCCTAACCAGTCAGGGCTTCCCCTCCCAATGATACCACTCTGTAGCACACAGTTATACAAAGGCCAGCTTAGCACCACAGTGTGAAGCTTCACATGGTGGAGGACAAGAAGAACTTCACGGTTGAGATGCTATCCAGGACTGAAAGGACGGTTCAATACCCCTCTTTGCTCCACAGCAATTTAAGACCTCCGCGAAGAACTTCATAGAACCCGGTAAAGGCAAGCGCCATTACCCCCCGGGTCAAAAAGAAATGGAAGGCGGCCCCGTATTACTTGGGTACTTTAGGGGCCACGTTTTGCCTGTCTCTCTAGTAGTCCATACTGCTAGGAAAAGGGCCTCGGCCCTGGTGACAGAGATTACTCCTCCTCCAAATAAGGCTTGATGTGGGGTAGCAAGTGTGTGGCTATGGGGCGGCTGCACAGTGGAGAATTGCTAATTCGGCCGACCACTCCCCAGGTACACACAACATATCAGGAAGGAGATT
The DNA here is from genome assembly GCA_963921515.1 of Calotriton arnoldi. NCBI lineage: Eukaryota > Metazoa > Chordata > Amphibia > Caudata > Salamandridae > Calotriton > Calotriton arnoldi. The sequence goes on from CAWUFW010000381.1 coordinate 2,869,752, forward strand.
GAGAGGCTAGCCACACACCTCCCTGAAGCTTGTTGTTAGAGGGCCCAAGACTTGGTGGCAGAAGCTAAAATCATTTCTAACAGCTACATCATGTGGGAGTTGTATTCTACTGATACTGTCTAGCGGGAAATGAACAGCATCCTGCTTTGGTGACATGCTTGGCTGATGGACTCCAGCTTTATACCAGAGGTGCAGCAGCATCTCCTCAATGTACCCGTCAATGGCGGACATCTGTTTGGCCCCTAGGTTGATTCAGTGCTGAAGAAAATAGAGAGGGGCACTGAAACTGCCAAGGAAATGGGTGCCTTACACACCTCAACACCCATGTCTATGTCTACTCTCCTGATAAAACATAGACCTGAAAAAGCCGAAAGATGTGAGACGCTAGAGTTAGATATTTGCTGTATAACCAAAACATGGCTAAACAGCTTACTGGATCAACTTTTGGACAAACTGGTACTTCATAACTATTCTAATCTCCACCATTACTGTTCCTACTTAACAGGCTGCGGAGTGGCCATTATCTATAAAACCTGGGTCAAAGACTTAGAAGTAGAACTCTTGTTTGAAGGTGAAATGCTGGCCCATCAATGTGACTACCCAAATTTAGCCTACAGTCTGTCCCCTAAAAACAAGTGCAATCATCTCCCACACGCTTAGATGTGCGGGAAAGTCCTTATGTGTAATATAAAGAAGTGTCCCTCCAATGCCAACCTCTCTGTGCTCAAGCTTAGTGCAAGGCAATAAGAACAATACTGGCAAAACACCTTTTCCCCTGATGCAAGGATATTGTGTAGGTGAGCTTTAGCCACCTATAAACTCGAGAATACGATTAGCAAAACACTGTTACTTTACAGATCAGATTGCTGCTGCTTCCAAGTCATAAAGGGAACTTTTAGAGTTGTGAAACACAAGGTAAACTGCAGGAGGTTCCACCCTCCCAATACTTCTACAGTGATCTTTCCGGCTTCTTTGTTGAGAAACCTACCAAGATATGAGACACAATAAAGAAGTATATCAACTGGCTATCTGCAGTTTCTGCAGGGATTCTTGGTCTTCGTGAAAACCACCCCAGTCCAAGACTCTGCAACAATTTCTCATTTAGGAAAGTTTCCACAGAGGAGGGTTTCAACACCTTAACTAACACCAAACTGTCCAGTTCATCTTTGGACCTCTTCCCAAACTGTGTTGATGCACCTAGTTTCTATCTTGGCTACAAATCTAACAGATATCTTTAATATTTTGTACAAAGAAAAGGGAAAGTCCCTGTGGCGTGGAAGACTGACCGTGATGATCAAACGTCTTTTAACCCTAACAATTTTCTGCCTATTTTCCTTCCATTTTTATCCACGGTATTTAAGGAACTGCTATTTAAGCAACTGCAGGCTTTTGTGGAGTCTAACAACATTCTACACCCCTCACAAGCTGTTTTTTGTGCCAGCCATAGCACAAAGCTTGTCATAGCATTCACCCTGAATAAATTACGACGCAATGTGAATAGAGAAGAGAATAATGCAATAGTGCTTTTAGACCTGGCAGCAGCATTCAATACAAATGACCACTTTATCCTCATCTCTAAACTAAAGAATATTGGTTGTGATCACCTTGCTGTCCAGTGGTTCAAGTCTTTTCTCACTGCACAATCTCAAACCATATTCCTTCCTCCTTTCAAGTCGAGCCCCCTCAGCCACAGAGCCTCTCCAGTTCTCAGACAACTCCATTGGTTGCCTATTAAGAAATGGATTCTCTTCAAGGCCATGTGTTTTTTACATTGCATACTTCATTGCTCAATTTCTGACTGCCAAATTTTCCCTGTACAAGCTAGCCATAGCCCTAAAATCCAGGCCAATATGTGCACAATATCCCAAAACTCGAATCAAAACATTTAGCGATAACTCCTTCACTGCCATAGCCTCTACAGAGCGGAAAAAGCCCACTCATTATATCCGGTCAACCACATCATTACTTCTCTTCCACAAATGATTGAAATTGTTTTAACTAGTAAATTATTATTTTTTTACGTTGTATCCTTATTAGCGCCAGGCAGCATTAGTGCAACAGGCCGGAGGAGCAGAAAAAATGTCTTTGCCTCCACAGAGGCAAGGAGATCTCAAGCAAGTCATTTCAGTACACGTAGACCCAAGTCTACAAGTAAGGGGAGAGGTTGTTTCAGTTGGGGTGATTCTACCTCTAACCAGTCACTCTGGTCATTCCACCCAATCACGCACCTGTCAGAGGAAGACGCGTGTTCATCCCTCCTTAGTGGGAGGAAAAAACTTCTGACCAGTGGGTGCTCTCTGAGGTACGGCAGGGATACTGCCTTGAGTTCCACACCACATAATCAAACATGCTGTCTCATTCTTAGTCCCAATCATCTGAGTGCTAAAGGAGGAAGAGCATGTGGTCCTAGCCAAAGGGGCCCCATACCAGCACACAAATGAGTCAAGTCTGTGTACGTCTTGATCCTCAAAAAGGACGGCACTCTCTTGCCAATACTAGACCTCCGGTCACAAAACCACTTTATCCTGTTGGAACACTTCCACAAGACTACCTTGCAGGGCGTCATTCCACTGCTCTAAAAAGGGTTTAGGTGGTGGCTAACTACCTCAAGGATTCCTACTGACACATTACCATACTTTCAGCTTACTACTGCTAACTGTGCTCTATGGTAAGTGGACCAAGCCCTGAGGATATTTACAAAAAGCGTAATGTTACTAGCTGCTCACCTGTACAGAACTGCCATTCATGTCTTTCCTTACCTACTGCCGTATGGTTCCTACTTTTTCAGTAAAACTGTGCATTTGGGCAACATAATCATCAAAGGTATGTAGGACTGAGTCCTCACATACCACCAGAATATGTTGACCTAATTCCTGCCTAGCTCACAGTGCCCCATCTGGACCCCTAACCTAACTGGATGGTGTCTGTAACCTCAGCACATGACAACCACAAGGAAATCATGGAAACAGATCTTACCCTTTTGTAAGTGACTCAGGCATGCCCAAAGAGAGATACAAGAAGTACACAGATTGCATTTCAAATACTTATTAAAGCAATTGGACTCTTGTATGAAATATATGTGCTGCGATTATTAATAGAAGGAAACAAAACAGAGAAACCAGCATTATTAGAATGGTGAAGAAAATAAACAGTTCAACCATTGTACTGTTGTATTGATTATATAAATACATGTATTTGTACTCCTACCTAGTGTTTTCCATCCTGGTAAGCATAGGGTGTGCGGGTCTGCCAGAAAACCTTAAAACGGTGTAACTCCCCATTTACCTGTGGGCATGTGTCATCTAGTATTGAGAACAAAGTCCTGGGCACACGTATTGAAAGTGTAATAGAACCAGAAGTCTTATATGAGTTTCAAATTGTCGAGTCAACACCAGAGAAATTGTTGAAAGTTATTTAATGAGGCAACGACCAAAAGAAAGCAACCAGCCGACACGTGTTTCGTCATACGGGAATGCTCCCGTGACTCATCAGGGCTGTATTGACAGTAGCGGATCGAGAGTCAGTAGGATGAGGAACAGGGAATGGGGTTCCGCAGAGCCAGTAGACCGGAGAAGCCGGTGCGAAAAATCATGAGGGGAGGTCAAACCCTGGGCAGGGGTATGACCCAGAGGTGTGAATTCAGTAGAACGAACAAGGGCGGAAGCGCCCAGAATGTCAGCTCCAAAAGACCAACCGTGTCCTGGTGGTCGGAAAGGGGAGGCGGATGAGCCCTTAAGAAATTTCTGGAGCCAAAGTGACTCGGTGGTCGAGACGTGAAGGCGGGTGCGCCGATCGTATGGCAGCGTGGTGGATGCCAAACTGAGGAGGTCTCGTTGGTAGAACCGGATACCATCTAGTAGCCAGTCTTGCAGCAGGCCGCCAACCTTCTCAGGATGGTGTTTGGAATTCAGCTGGGCTGGAATTCAGGCATGGGGTGACCATCAATCCATTGAGATGCTCCTCTGTCTAAACAAAGGCTGCCACAGTTTACATAATAAACTGGACCCATTCGTTCCATGCCCGAGTCCTGGTCCTGTTGTCTTGGTTTATTCTATCCATTCAGAGCTGTCACAGATCGGACAGCACACAGTGACATTTTGCTCAGTGTACTAAGTCCATGTACAGAATGTTCTAAGGCCTGATAATATGCCTATGAAGAAGTGTAACTGTAAGCAAAACTATTACTGGGTACTTTATCTCCGGAGGCCGCTCAAGCAAATGTGTGTTACAAGTCATCATTTAAAAAGATGTCCACTTTAAATGTGAGCTTGATAAATGGAAGTGTATGTGCCCAGGGGCCTATGTAACCACACAGCACTACATGAGTGACTGATAGAGCAGCAGCAAATAACAATGCCTAGCACTTACTTGGATATCAGTTAGGATAGGCTTCACCATAAGTGACAAAGAATCCTTCCTCCAGCCTCAGTTGGTCCTGCTATATTTAGGGTCTAGTCTAAATGTGATTAAGAAGAAAGACTACGTGAACAAAGAAAGGGTGATGGCAATCCAAAAGCTGTGCCTTTTTTCCAAATATGACGTCCTTTCACTGTGAGGATGTTAATGAGACTGTTTGGGATAATGACTTCAGGTATTGCAATAGTAGCTCACACAAGACTGCACATGCACCCCCTGCAGGCTTGTTTAGCAAGGCAGTGGTCACAAACAGAGGGTCACTGAAAGATCTAGTTGTTGGTACTGCCAGGATTGAGTGAATTCTATTTTTGTGCAACAGAAATTGTTTATGGGTTTGCCTTTTGTGGACCCACCTCTGCAGATGATCATTAACGTGAATGCCTCATGGGGTAGGGAAGCACACCTCATACTTATGATTGTGCAGGTATCTGGATGCCAGATCAAAAGAGCTACCATATCAAATACCTGGAGCGCATTGCATTCAGTCTAGTGCTCAAGGTGTTTTACAGCCTCATTCAAGGCAAAGATGTCATCCTAAAAACAGACAGTATGATACTGATGTGTTACATCCATACAAAAGGGGAGCTTTCACTCGACTCAGCTGTCCTGGCCATTTGGCCTTGGGTCATTTGACATCACATTCAGCTCCTAGTGAAACATCTGGCAGGAGTGGATAACAGCTTTTCAGACCTGTTAAGGTGGGCGCATCAACTTGTCCATGAATGGGAGATGAATCTCCTAAAGTACTTTGGCCAATAGAGCATTCCCACCAGACATCTAGACCGCAGGCAGCTCGCTAAGGCTATCCTGGCACCTGCAGTCTTTGAATTCAGTTACACAAGATGTCCAAAATAGTGTATGCAGGTCCTACATGAGGCATGTATACCCACTACACACCCCTGTTATGGAGTTTTTTTTTTTTTGATTTTTCAAAAACCTTTATTGAACGAATTGCACAGCAAGGTTACAAGATTGCACCGTTTCAAGACATCATGTACAGGCATACAATATGTTACAGCGAAGGGTACCTCGGACACCTAACACCTGAGATCAATACAGAAAAGAAAATATTGTGGGAGCGCTAGGGCAATAAAATGAGCCACGGAGGGAGGCATCATAAGTGGGGGGGAAAGGCAGGTGGAGCAGCAGGGAGTGAGAGCAAGGAGAAAGCAACTCATTGACCTTCACTGGCGGCCGCCGCGGGCGGGGCGCCGGAGGGGAGCGCGGGAGAGGTCGCCGGGCGCTGGGGATTGTGATTTAAGAGAGAGGACACGAGTGGACCCCATATGTCAATTGGGCGGGATCTGGCTGGCATAAGGTCCCAGAATTCGGACAGGAGAGTCTGACAGCGCGATGCATCTTCAAGCCAAAGGGCTACCCTAGGGGCAGGCCTGCGGCCCCAGCACATGGAGACCCTACGCCGCGCAAAGACAAGCAACATGGCAATCAAGCGGCGGGAGGCATCTGGGCAAAATGTAACGAAGCCTAATAGACAAAGCAGAGGGTCGGGCTGGACCAACGACGAGGTGATCGCAGTAATAGCGGCGCAAACCTCGCGCCAATATGCGGAGACCTGGGGGCACAGCCAAGCGAGGTGGGAGAAGTCAGCCGCGGGAGCAGAGCAGCGCAGGCATCTATCATTGGGAATGAGTCCCATCTTATGCAGTTGGGCAGGATTCCGATAGAGCCTATGTAAATACTTAAAGTGGATGAGGCGCAGACGGTAATTTGGAGATGGACGTTTGATCTGTTTGCAGCAATAAAGCCAGTCATCTTGAGATATTTCCATACCCAGGTCCTCGCCCCACGCCACCCGTGCCCTGTCAGTGGAGCTGGAAGATGCCGCCATTATGAGGCCGTAAATTTTAGTGACTAGTTTCCGATGGGAGGGGGACGCGTAAAGGAGGTCGAGAGTGGCCATCGAGGGGGGGGCCTGGGGAAACGAGGGGTGAAGCTCCCTGCAGACAGCCCTGAGTTGATAGTATAGCAGGGTGTCCATTGGGCCAGAGTCCGCAGCAATAGAGAAGAAAGTGTCCCCGGGGTAGAGGTCCGACACTGTAGAAAGCCACAGGCGAGTGGCGTGTTTAACCATCCCAGAAGACTGGAGAGGAGGAAAAGCCGGGTGATGAGCAATTGGCATAGAGTTCGTGGAGAGCATACCAGAGCCAGAAAATTTACGGAGACCTTCCCAGGCCCAGCGTAAGGTCTCAACCGTATCGATCTCAGTACGTGGGAGTTTCGCCGGGGCGAACAAGGCGGTCGTGAGCGGCCATGGGGCGGCAAGGTCGGCCTCCACCGCAACATGAGGCTGAAATGGGGTGGGATGGAGCCAGAAATGAAGAAAACTGGCCTGGGCACTAAGGGCATAGAGTTCGAAATCCGGAGCGCCAAGACCACCGCGCGACATCAGGAGGGTTAGAATATTATATGCGATCCTAGGCTGTCGACTGGCCCAGACTAGAGTGATGAGCAAGGAGCGGACCTTGCGGAAGAAGTGGGCAGTAAGGGGGATGGGAACATTGACAAATAAATATAAAAACTTTGGGAGCACCACCATCTTGGCGATGGCTATGCGGCCGGCCAGCGATGGGGGCAACCGGCTCCAGAGGGGAATCTTGGACTCAAACCAGTCCACTGCGCGGCCAAAGTTAGCTTTCCAAAGTTCGTCCACATCCCTACCTAGCCAGATGCCTAAGTACCTAGTGGGGCCCGTCGCCCATACGAAGGGATAGTCAGAAGTGAAAGGCACCGTGGCGCCCATTAGGGGGAACAGCACGGACTTGTTCCAGTTCACCTGGATACCAGAGTAGCCCCCAAACCGTATCACCTCACGAACCAGAGGGCTGAGGTTCTCCTGAGGATTGCGGACATAAAGAGTAACATCCGCGTACATGGAAACTAGAAGGGCGCGAGCCGCAAAGCCGATGCCCTTCTGGGTATGATGCTGACGAAGTCTAGCAGCAAGGGGTTCCATTGCGATGACAAAAAGCATGGGTGAAAGCGGGCACCCCTGCCGGGTGCCACGTCCGATCGAGATGGGCTCAGATATTTGACCATTAATCCGGAGACGGGCAGTGAGAAGGGCGTAGAGGAGTTGTACTTTCCGTATGAAGACCGGGCTGAAGCCCAGGCGGGGGAGGAGATAAAACAGGAAAGGCCACTCTAAAGTATCGAAGGCTTTGGTGGCGTCGATCAGGGCGGCCACTGCCGGGAGCGCTGGGTTTACTTGATGTAGGACAGAGAAGATGGTCCGAAGGTTGTGGGAGGTCGCGCGGCCGGGGTTGAAACCGGACTGGTCCCGGCGGGCAATGAGCGGCATAAGGGGGCGAAGGCGGGAAGCGAGTTGTTTGGCGAAGATTTTATTGTCCGTATTAATTAGGGACAAGGGACGATGGGAATCTCGTAGCTCAGGGGGTTTGTCTGGCTTTAGGAGTAAAGTGAGTAAAGGGGGAAACTGACTCAAATGATTCATTATACATGGCAGCTAAGTGTGGGACCAGAATAGGAGCGAAGGATTTATAAAAGGAGGCTGGCAGACCATCCATGCCGGGGGCCTTGTCACCGGGCATGCCATTAATTGCGGCTAGGATTTCTTCTTTAGAGAAGGGCTCATCGAGGAATTCCCGGTGGGGTTTGCCAAGCCAAAAGAGCTGAAGGGTGTCAAAATATTGGTCAAGAACCTCACGCGGGGGCACAGCTCCAGCCGTGTAAAGTTGTGAATAGAATGCAATAAAACGCTCTTTAATTTCTTCGGAGGAGGTGATTCTAGCTGGGCCACCATCCTGAAGGGCAGTGATATAGGATGCAGCGCGAGGAGGACGGAGGAGGTTGGCAAGGGTTTTGCCAGGGCGATCGCCCTCACCAAAGCAGCGCGCACGGTCCTCCCTGCCGAGAAACGCGAGTTCCCGATTGGCCTCATCGGCGAAGTCGGTGAGTTTCCCTCGGATCTTGGCAAGCGTGTCGGGGTTGGGGTCCTGGGAGTGAGAAGAGTCCAGGGCCTTTATCTCCATTTCCAATTTGTCAAGGGTGCCGCGGATAGAACGTAGGACGCCATACTGCTTGGAAATACACTCCCCACGGATGACGGCTTTGAAACCCTCCCAAAGAGTGGAGGGGGAGTCGACGGTGCCCTCGTTGAGCTCGAAATAATTCGTGATTGCAGTTTGTATTTCGTCACAGAAGACTGAGTCACGCAGCGCATTGGGGGGAAGTCGCCAGGAGAACGTGCGACGCGGGGATTGAGGGAGGCGCAGGCAGAGGCGGACAGGAGCGTAATCTGAGAGGGTGCGCGCCATATGATCTACAGAGGTGAGCCAAGAGAGGGCGTCCGGGGAAGTAATCCAGAGGTCCAGGCGGGACCAGCAGCTGCGGGAACCAGTGACGCAGGTGCCCTCCCGTGCCTCGGGGTGAGTGTGGCGCCACGCGTCATACAATGCGTTATCAGAAAGAATGGAGCTGAGGAGTGTAGCTGCGCGCGGGTGAGAGGCATGAGGGCCGGAACGATATAGTGTGGTAGACAGTGTTACATTAAAATCCCCCCCAGAGGAGCGCGGCAGGGCTTAGGGACGAGATATGGTGCCAGACTAGCGCGAAGAAGTCTGGGTCGTCACTATTGGGGCCGTACAGTGCAGCGAGCGTCAAAGGCTGGGCCTGCAAGGTGCCATGAAGGATCACAAACCGCCCCCCGGGGTCAATAACCACCTGCGAGGTCTGCCACGGAAGTCCTTTGCGTAACAGGATGGACACCCCCCGAGAATAATTTGAATAAAAAGGAGTGTATTTCGTCCCAGTGCCTGGAGAGAAGTCTGGAGGAGGTAGCAGATAGCAGGTGGGTCTCCTGTAGAAAACAGATGTCCACTTTGTGTCGAGTGAGGTGGGCATAGACCAGGCGCGCCTTGCGGTGGTTGTTAAGGCCACGGACGTTCCAGGTCCAGAAGGTGGTGTCTGTCATGGTGCCATGTCAAGGCGAGAAGTGTTGAGGAAAGTGGTGCGTGAGGCAGGAACTTCGTGTAGAAGCATGGAGTGGTGCTGTATATAGCAGAGGGAGGAGCGCAGTGCAAAAGCAAAGGAAGTGCAATAAGGCAGCATAGTCAAGAAAACCAGTGCTGAAACGAATACATTGGCCTCAGAGGGAGGCAACAAACCCCCGAAACCCCCCACCCTACCACCCACACCAACCCCCCAATCAGGCTGAGATACCACCCGCACCCACCCCGGGAACCCACAACTGGGAAGGGAGAAGTCTATGTCCAAGAAGGGAATCATCCCGGGGAGGCATGGCGTCGCCCAGCATACACCCCTGCCAAGAAAGCAGGGTGGCCTAGCAATGTGTCGGAGCAGACCGCAGTAGTAAGTGCGCCAAAGAGTCAAGGGCATCTGGCCCGAGGCATGACCGCGAGACGAAGAGCCCTGTGTGGAGAGAGAATGCAAAGTGGGCCACAACAAAACAGGTGATCAAACAACACGCAGGGGAGCCAGCGGAAAAGCCAGCGTTACATTACAGTTCAGTCATTGTCACTCAGGTTGCAGTCTGCGGTGGCTTGAGAGTTAGCTGGAGAAGAGCGATGTGGCCGATCCAGTTTCTTCGCAAAGGCCAGGGCGTCCTTGGGATCCGGAAAGACGAGCGTCTTGGAGCCTTGTCTGACACGCCGTTTAGCCGGATAAGCTAGGGAGTATGAGACTTCATGCTTTTGGAGGATCCGTTTCGCGGGGAGGAACTCTCGGTGAGCAGCTTGCACCGCCAGGGTGTAGTCAGGGTAAAACGACAAGGAGTTGCCCTGATGATGGATCTCGCCCTTCTCCCTGGCTGCTCGAAGAATGGCGTCGCGGTCCCTGAAGTTAAGGAGTTTGGCGATGATTGGGCGAGCTGGCAGGCCGGGGCGAGGACTGAGGGAGCGGTGGGCCCGCTCGACGATGAAGACTGAAGAAAGGACCTCACCTAAGATTTCACGGATGAGTTGTTCAACAAAGTCCTCCATTCGCGAGATATTGGTGGATTCGGGCACGCCCGTGATACGGAGGTTATTCCTGCGGGAACGCGCCTCCAAATCCTCATTTTTGTTACGTATCAGCTCCAGTACCTTATCCATTTGGAGAAGCTTTTGACGATCCCGAGTGGCGGCATCCTCGGCGTCCGAGACCCTCGATTCGACGTGGAGTAGGCGAGCATCATGAGAGTCCACTCGGGCCTTGACCGTGTCCAAGCGGGTTGACAGCTGTTCAAGCTGGGCCGCAATACCCGTGACAGCGGACTTGACCTCCAGCATGATGGACTTGAGGTCGTCTTCTCGAGTCAATGCCATCTTTGCGGGGGGAGCAGAGTCGCCCCCATCAGCTACCGCGCCATCCTGGCGCGTTTGCCTGCGCTGGTCGAAGGCGATCTTTGGCTGTTTGGGATTGGCCTTCCCCATGGCCAGGCAGAGGTTAGTGGGGGGAGCAGCCAGGCAGCAGGAGGGGGGGGGGGTGGGCTACAGCTAGGGGACAAAGTCGCAGCGTCCTCGGGTGTGGGTGAAAGTGAGGGCTCAGGAAGGCAGGGCGAGGAGGCAGTGTTGCAGGCCCTGTATCAGCAGGTGCCGTCCAGGCCAGATGCAGGGTGCGGTAAGGAAGTCGTGAAGAGCGCTCCCACAACGGTATGCTGCGGCGAGTGCACCAGCGGGCCCGCGGGTCCCAGCAAGGGGATGGCTAGGAGGCGGCGCAGTAGCGTCGCAGGACTGGCGGAGAAGAGCAGAGAAATCGTGCAGACGGGTGCTTCCCGGTGTGACGTGGTCCCAGCTGTGATGACCTGATGTAGGTGCTGCAGAAGATGATGGAGCCGCGGGGGTAGTAGCAGCGGGGAGGCAAGGGGGCGGTCAGCCTCCGGCGCGGGGCTGATACAGTGGAGCCAGCGAGTATAGGCGCTAGTGAGGTGCCTAAGCTGTCATGCCGGAGGAGAGGGCCCCACGATATGGCTCGCACGCCCCCAACCCCGCCGCAGAAACCCCCGCAGCAACAGCGCTCACCTGGGGTCGTCTAGAGTCAGGCAGCAGTCGGGCCCCCAGCAGGCCGCCACAAGATGGAGAGGCGTGATGCGCCGCCGGCCGCAAAGGCTGCTCTCAGATACCTGAAAGCCGAGGCGCCCACCAGGGCGGCCCCCCAGCCGGCGTCCAGTCCAGCAACGAGATCACGGCGGACACCAGGCGCGGCCCCCGGCGCAGTCCGGGGTAGAGAGCGTGTCGTCAATGCAGGGCTAAGAGTCGGGCACCAAGTGAGATGGCAGCAGCTAGGTCCGGCCGCAAGGTAGTGGTAGCAGGCGGGAGGCCGGAAGGCCGAGTCCGGAGGAGGGCTGAGGTGTTTCTGGCGGATGCAGCAGAGCACCGTGAGGAGCCGGGGAGCCGCACCAAGAGAGGGCAACAAGCAGCGGGGAGTCGCGAGGTGCGCGCCGCCCACTTCGACAGGCCCAGTGGAGGTGAGCCAGCGTGGCGGGCGCCAGTGAGGGGAAGAAGTCGCCCGCGCGAAGGGGAGGCCCAGTCGGTACGGCTCACGCGCCCCCGTCCTGCCACCGGATGCCCCCACCCCAGCAGCACTCACCGGCTCTGGCTGTCAGGGGGTGCCGTCAGACTTCAGGCCACAGCTCCGGGCGCGGGAGGCCGCAGTTGAGAGGAGCCAGGAGGAATGGTCCGCGCCAGAAGGAGAGCGCGGGCTCGAGGAGCCGGCCCGCCGGCGAAACCCGGCCCAGCAGCGGCGTAGGAGCCCAGGAGTGGAAGCAGATGGTGCCCCAGGACAAGGTAAGTCAGGATGGCATGGCGTCGGCTGGGTACGATAAAGAGGTCTGCAGGATTACTGGCGGATAATCAGCTTGGCCGGCAGAGCCCACTCAAAGTGCGGCCGTCTTCTTTTTGAACCTTTTCACTCCTGTGGCATGCTGATAATATTTTTAATTACCATCACATTTCAAAGGAGAATAGGTGAGCTGAAAGCTTTGACAATACAGGAACCATTCATTCAATTTCACAGGGATATGATCATATGAAGGACAGCCCCTAAATTAATCTGGAAGGCAAATCATCTGTTTGTTGCTTTTGCAAACCTCACTTGGGTAACCCTATTTCTAAGGCAGGCATTGCTAAAGGGATTGTTCAATGCATTGAAACATGCTATGGTAAAGCTAAATGCACACTCTGTTTACTGCCTAGGAGACATTCTGCTTGCAGAACGGGAGCCCCTATGTCTTTTCTGGGAAATATTCCTTTTTCAGGTATTTGTAAGGGTGCTATATCGTCAATACCGCACACATTCACTAAACATTACTAGGTGGGCATTTAAGCCTGCTAGCAGGAGTTAGTTGGCCAGACAGTGCTAAGAGCATTGTTTGAAACATCTGTATCATCCACTCCCTAACCACCATCAATGGGAGGAACTAACTGCTTTATAGTCTATACAGAGCATTAGTATCTTGTCTGGCCTCAATGTCAAGCCCTCCGCAAACCAAAATCGTGTCAAATGATCAAGTGAATATCCTCTTATTAGGAGCCACAATATGCTTTGGCTGAGGAGCTCATAAATGTTCCAGTACCAGAGGATGACAGAAATGCACGTCTTCACCAGACACTAATATGGCTTTGCACACCATCTAAGGTGTCTTGCACAGTCACTACACTCACCATCTCCACTGGATGAGAGGTCAAGAAGATTTTACCCACCCAGCATGTGAAGAATTGAAGAGTTCAAAGAACATCTTTTTTTTTTTTTTATTGAAATTTCCACTTATACCAATCTTGCAGTATTCTTCAATGGTCTGCGCCAGTCAGGGCGCTAATGATTGACATTATTAAACAACAACTGAACATTTAACAACAGGTCAGTGCTTAAATCAAGTTCGTATGTACAGCTACACATTACTCTACAGTAGAGTGACAATATCTTATTACATTAACATAGTCTCGTTTCACATTCAACCTATGAACCTACATCTACTGAGGGGACCTCCCCTAATTGTCCATTGGAGTGTCCGAGTGGAGCATTTACACCAGTTTCGCTGCTTTTGGGGGGGCTAAGGCCATTAGAGTCAACCGCTGTTTTGTTGCGGAACCAAGCTAACACTGGCTCCCAAATGTCCTTGGGTCTGGAAGTGATGGGCATTAATTCCCAAAATAGCGATAGTTTGATATGACAAAAGGTGATATCCTGTAACCAGCTGTTGACTGACTGGGCGGCGTCTGTCCCCCAATGCATGGCTACTCTACGTTTTGCCAGCAATAGTAGCATGGCGAGTAGACAACAGGATCCCGCTGGTGCATCTTTTGCGTATCCCAGTATGCCTAATAGGGGTGTAGGTGCAACTGATGTTTCCAAAATGTCCCCAATGGTATTGAAAATGACTACCCAATATTTTGCTACGGGTGGGCAGGACCAGGCCAGGTGTAAGAAGGTGGCGGGCGAAGACCTGCATCTCCAACAGCTAGTATTGGGTTTAATCCCCATCCGGTGCAGTTGGGTGGGGGTAGGATAGAAGCGGTGCTGAAATTTGAAGTGTATCAACCTTAGCTTATAGTTGGGAGACAACAATCGTAATTGACCGCAATAATACTTGCATTGCTCCTCCATTAGCGGAGGACTTAGCTCTTCGTTCCAGTCTACTAAAGCTTTGGGTGTTCTCACAGGGTGTGTGGTTTGCATGGTGTTATATAGGCGTGTGATGAGTTTACGCGATGAAGGGCATGCCAGCATTTGTTCAAGAGCGAGTAATGTAGGTGGAGGTTCTGGAAAGGACGCATGCCTCTGCTTGCACGCCGCTCGTAAGCAATGATACAAGAATAGTTCAGCAAATTTTGGTTTCGCTCCCTCCTCCTCGGACGGTGGAGGTCTAAAGTTGCCCGCAGGGTAGAGATCGGCAAATGTGTTAAGGCCTAACTGTTTTGCTAAAGCCACCCCACCCTTGTCTCCTAGGGGAGGGACATGTGGTTGAAAGGCCAACTGCATAGATGGGGCATAGAGATTTTCCAACTTGGTTCTGTTTCTTAAGCCCTCCCAGTTCCATCGTAATGTCTCGACTCTGTCGACCTCCTCCCGGGGGCGTTTATGCGATTGATATACTGCTACCGAGAGTGGGGTTGGTGCAACTCTGTCCATCTCCACCGCCACATGAGGCTGGAACTGCACAGGGTGGATCCAATAGTGCAGAAACTGGGCTTGTGCACAGAAGGCATAGAGTTGGAGGTCTTGGGCTCCCAGTCCACCCTGCGCCAGCAGACGTGTTAGTAATTCCCACGATGTTCTGGCTTGTTTACCTGCCCACACCAGGGACACCATTAAAAAGAACATCATCTTAAGAGACTTGGAGAAGTGCAACCCATGGAAGACCTTTGCAGAATAGAACACCCAGCGGAAGGGAGTACATTGTGAAGCAATAACCTTAGCAACAAGGTGGCAAAGAAACTATTGCAACAAATACACTGTGGCTCAGACATCTTCAATCTTTAAAGCACTGCAGCGTAAGCAATCTGCTAGACCAATTGCACCTTGAGACTTGTAGAACTACTAAGAACACTTTCCTCACTCTGTGTGTCCAGTGAAATGACAATAGCAGAAGAAATGATATGCTTCTGATTTAGAGCCAACATTTATCAGGAAGTACCCTAAGCCAGATTCTCTGGTGGCAGCAACAGTGCAAGCTCAAAGTTCAATATTGTCGGCTCCTCCAACGAAAGAAAGATAAATGGATGCTTGAAGAGGCAAACCAAAGCTGAGCAATATTACTTTAGTTTTGTTACTGATCCTTAGAGCCTCTAATTACATTGCTTTCCTGTAACACTACAACTGTACCAGATGGAACTTGATAGCCCAGTTTGCCGAGTCTTTTCCTAGAGCGACGAGAGAGGACTTGCAGGACATAATAAAACTAGTAATTATTATTTCTGATAAAGTAATTAGCATGGCTAAAGATAGACAAGATTTGTCCTTTGTTACTACGCTGACCATTCCATGAGGTACTCCTCCCGATTCTCACCCCAACTTACTTTGCAGTCTGAAAACATTCCTCGATTCTTTTCTTTCCAAGTTTACCATTTATGGTTCTGTCTCAGATGAGGAAATGCAGAGGATCCAAAGCGATAAGACGGTCAGGTCTTTGGGGAGTAGAGAAGTGACAAAACAAGCCTATCCTACCATATTGTGTCATGGCAAACTGTAACTGAAGATGATAGGCGCAAAATAAATATAAATTCGGAGTTTGTTGTCCACTCAATTTCCTCAAAGGTAGATAAACTCTGAGCAAGCTGGCACTGTTGGTGAACATCTCCTAAAAAGAGAGCAGTCAAGTCAGTTACAAAACATCAACATCAAAGATGTGACATTAGCAGGATGCTTGTTTCTGCATTCCCAGTTGCACAAGACAGACATTTCTGAGATTTTTAATAGGCTAGTTTCATTATCTTCGGCTTCTTAGTACCAAATTCCAGAATACACAAGGCTTCTGCAACAATGCCTAGAGGGCCAATGTAACTAGAAGTGAGTGATTGTGAGGACTGGAATAAAACATGATACCCAGTCGCGTAAGTGTTAATGCAACAAAAAGAGCATGTTGCAGGGAGTTATTTTATAACCCCATACTGTTCAAAATATTGTTGCACAGTCCTACCTTGACGACGGGGGAGTCCATATGGTCAACTTGTGAATGCGTGGGAGGTGGTTCCCTGTGCATGTTAGAGTTCTGGATAGTCTAACCCAAAGTCCTCTCCTAAAGCTTTCAAATCAGGATAGTCTTCTATAAACTGGTTTCAACTGCTGTGCGTCTTTTTTAGGTTTCACACCAGGATAGATATCATTAGCCTCTAAAGACTTATATACAGCCTTGACCTCAACGGAGTAAAGGACAATAAATCGGTACTTCTCACCCCCTCATTTGAGCTAGAATCGAAGGAATGTGGGCGGATGTTTAGAAAATGACAGACTTGCCAGAGAGACTCTTTGTAGGGTGTTAATTGGCACCCCACTAAACAGTACACACAGACCATTCAATTTTATAATAATTTGTGCTGTTTATCTGATAATCTAATATATATCAGATGTATGTGGCTTATTATAATTAAGGATAATTCAACAGTGATGAATATTACAAGAGTTTGTAAAATGTATACCCTAAGCATTGTTTTTCCCTTATCCCTAAAGTGACAGTCTAATCTGCATACTTGCCCTCTGGTATTATATTTATTTTATGTTGCTTTGTTGCCAAGCCAAGTAATACTCCCTGCATACTTACTGCAAATCTCATGGCCATCAGTATTGTCCCTTTTGGTTAGCATTCTCTCAGCGTCACTAGTCACTCCATCATCACTATTTGAGGAGAGCATGCATACCCTTTATTGCATGGCATCTCTATTAAGCTGGTGTTGGCTCTTTCCACTCAGAACTCTGTGGTGAGTAAATCACAAATAGCTACATTTTGCCAGACGCACAGATTTAATTTGATGCATCAGAAATGTATAGGTTGCATTTGAAACCTAGCTGTGCGGAAACCACGTTCCTTGCAAGGACATAGCTAGGAAAGTGTTTACCTATGCCCTGCATTTAAAAAACAAGCAGTATGGAAGCGGAAATCTGTACTTCATATCAGAGCTGAATAATAAAAAGTGCATAAAGGCATTTAGCAATGCGGAAATAAAATAGAGTACATTATTCCACAATTTCTGAACAAACGAAACTTGCATTAGACATACTTCTGTTAAGGCCTGATACGTACTCACACTAGGTGAACATACTTGTGGTAAGGCCTAATGCCAGTGTTAAATGTGTAGTAATACCAGAATACAAATAGTAGTTACCACACAACCTCAATCTATTACTTGCCCAAGCAGGAAGGGTTCAGGTCCAGATTGTGCTTCAGAGAGAGGCTCAGTTGATCCTGCACCGGCTGCGGGTGAGGTATGTCATTTCATGTGAAATGTTCATTTCCCACAGACTGTAGACTCCCAGAATCCCCCATTAGAGCTGCACCAACTCTGCTTCTTATTTTATAGTGTTATAGTGTACAAATGAGAGAGAGGGAATTTGGGCTGGGGTACAGCAGGAAGGGAGATCTAGAGCAAGATGATGAGTTTGGTGGGTTAAAGTCTTTCTTTGATGGTTAACAGTTTTGTGTGCGAATAAGTAAATGCAGATAATTGCCATACGCTGTTTAGAGCAGCACAAACTTCAACTATGCTTTAGCAATTCAAACCCAAACTTGATAAGGTCTTGCTCAGTAATAGCTGTGAATGGAAAAATCACACTTGCAAGAGAACACATTAAATTCTATACTGTCATTTCAGTGTTTTTGAAATCAGGAATGGTGGTTCGTGCTCACTATAAGTGTTTTTAGTGAGCTCCAGTAAGTTACTTGTGGGTTTGTTAAGTTATGTACAGGGTTCTGATTAATTGTACTTATCTGTTTCACACCAGTATTGCAGCCTGATCCTGTTCTACATAGGTCCCTGCAGTATTATGGATTTTCTCAAGCGTTGTCCACTGAGTACCCTTTTTCACTCAGTGTACCAGATTTCATGTCAATTTCCATATACATTTTGTGTTTTCAATCAAGAAGCCTGTAATGACTCTTCCCAAAGCAAACAAAATGTCCATGCCCTATTACAGTTTTCAGAATGTTCAGTACATCCTTTGAAGGCAAAGTAATCCGTGATCTTGTCAAGGAGACAGTCTTTGCCAAGAGTAAGCAGGAAGATCAGGAGGTCCAGAACCACACTGCCAATTAATCACAGAACAGGAAGAGTTCCAGGAGGTGCTTGTGGGGCGTAGTCCCTATTATTCGAAGCACTACTTGCATTATGTTCATGTGTAATCCTATCTTGCGACAATACTATCATCCTGCAATCTGATAAGGAATTAGTCTCCTCTTGCAGCTGCCCACAGTTCTGGGCACATTTCTTGGGCACAGACACATACGCCTAGCACTCAAATGTGGACTCCAGTGCATAGCTTCACAATGCCACAACTAGCAGCAGGTTGCATTTGAGTACCCAGAAGGAATCCGGCTTAGAGCATAGAGCGAGATGAACCTTGGCACAGGTCATGACATGGCAGCTCACCTCTCTGCTTTCAGAAGCTAAAAATCAAGCTCAACAGATATTTTCTTGAGCATCACGAGTAGATAAGTGATGAAATGCTGTTTTTGCCTTGGGAGGATGTGCGGTTAGGAACCTTGTTCGCCACAGTAGAAATTGCTAAATGCTGAATCCTTTCTGTCTGTTCTGCTTCTTCTAAAGGTGCTCTTTAAATTCAAACAGCATAAACTTAATATGCAGGTTGGACATGCTCTCCAGGATGCCAGGCAAAATTCTCCACCCAAGGCTTCCATTGCTCAGCTTTGCTGTCCGGCTCCTAATTATGTACATATACCAATATGTGTCCCTGCAGAAAGACTTCAAGAACATTCTGAAGGAAGACAAGTGTCCCTTCACGAGATCCTCTGACCCGTTCTGTATCTGCTCTAGAAAAGTAGGTCTATCTGAGAACTTCCCAGGAAGAAGGAGCACTACTTTATCTTTTTCACATGGTCAAATTTGATTTAATCCCCTTTGGCTGCCGTTACTGCATATTGCAAATATTCTTATCAGGTGTCTTTTTTTTTCGTATGAGGCCTTAAAAGTTTCTCCAAGCAAGGTTACGTTCCATTCTTGGAAACGTAATTTACTATAATCACAATTAATAGGACCACCTTTTGAGCCTGTGCATGCAGCATGTTAATTTCAAAGTTGCTTTCTTAGTTTCTGTTACCTCAGCTAAATCTTGAGTGACTTCATTCTCGAATATACTGAGGAATTATGCTCAGTGTTTCAGATGGCAATAAGGTGTTCTTTCAGACTCATCCTTCGTTTGTTCTAAAAGTAATTAGTCAAAAGTACTTTGAGAGAGACAGAAAAACAATTATCAGATGAACCACATACTTAAATTTAAAGTAGAAACTCACAAATCTAGAAAGGCTATGTAAAAAGTAAATCTGGTGGGAAGCAACTTCACTGAAGAAATACCTCGATGTTGGGAGAGTCCAGCGTGGCTTGAAAATCTTACTATCTCCACTTCCAACAATCCAAATCCCAAGGTACTAGAGGAATGGGTGGATAATTCTTCTCAGTGCTCGAAGGAAGTGATCTCTATACTAAATAAATGTGATTGACCGGAATATGTGGACTTAATAATAAAAATAAAGAATCTTATGGAAGAACTGAAACAAGGGGATGAGTAAACTGCGTTACAAACTCATTTAATCAAAACGGAGGAACGGTTGAAAACAATATGAACAAGATATTAAATTACATAAACAACACAAAATCCTGAATGATAAAAATGATAATGAATCTGGTAGAATACTCGGGTTTGCCAAGAAATATAACAAAAGCAGGAAAGATCACAATCCACCAAACTGTAAAAAAAAAATTGATAAGAAAATTAATGTAATAGCCTCCGATTGGAGTTCAGACCTAGTCTGAACAGACAATGAGGAACCAACCTGTGAGAAAAAAACAGTCACTTTTTAGAGAAATATGAAATTCTACTTCAAAATTTGGAATCACAAGATTGAAACAATAGGGAAAAGGGTGAGAGAAAATTAAAGCCAAAGTAGGGAACGCAGAAGGAAGAGATCTAAGCCCCATGGGGTAAAGAGGGCCTGCCTAGAAGAAATGATGGAAGATGCACTAAAGGATAAGACTGTGATTAACCTGTCAGACAGGATTTTGACTGATCAGGAGCTACAGGTTCTTTCTTTGCGACTTACCTTCTGCCTTAATAGTATGTTTGCATTACAATGACAGCTGGATTGATGTTTTTAAATTTGGGGGAAATTAAAACTACAAAATGTTATTCCTCTAAGAGCATGTACAGTGAAATTGGTGGTAGGGATAAGATGACATCTAATTTATTGAATACTGAAATTCTTAGTATCTTGCATGATCTTCACTGTAATATTGAGAACATCTCAGATATTGCTGTTGCTCTGTGTTTTGTTGAATGTGTACAATTGATGGATACTATGGGATCTGTACAAACAAGATAATTGAAACAGATTGCAAGGTTTGTTCCCCAAACAGCAAAGGACAAAATTGATATTTTCTGTGATCTTGACAATAGAGGTCGCCGTAATGTGAGATTCAAACATAAATATAGATCTAGTAATCTAACAGTACAACAGAGAGAGGCCCTGAAAGCATTATAAAAATGATCTGAGTAGTGTCCTTAAACCCTCTGACAAATGGGGAATGTTGCCATCTCGCAAAGACGGACAGCCCTTGGTGAGGCAATAAGACAACTTAATGGTACACAATACTATATAGACTTACAAAATCGTTTTATAGATTTGCTGACATGGGATGAATATTGTTTTCTAAAAAATGATACACCTGTTACGCCTACCCTGAATATTTTATTTAAGGTAAACAAAAGAATCAAGAATCCTCCAGAAAGGCCAATGACCTCATCTAAAGGCAGCCTCTTAGAGAATATTTCTACTTACATCTATTATTTCCTCCTCCCATTTGTGCAAACTTTATTTACGTATTTGAGAGCCACAAAATACCTTATAAGGCTACAGGACATTACTTGGAAAAGAGATTACATCCTAGTAACTTTGGATGTAACTGCTTTATATATACCAGCATACAACACCAAGAAGGCCTAGAGGCATGCAGATATTTTCACAGAGTTGGGGTATTATTCTCCTCCAACATTTGCAGATGTTACTTATAATTATAGAAATCTGTTTAACCATGAACATTAACATTTGTGTTTAATAAGAACACTACAGACATATGGAGGGAACAGCAATGGTACCTGCTTCGCCCCTAGCTACACATTTATTTGTATACTGATGAGTAGGAGGTGGTCTGGACTAAGAGCATGCAGGAACACACGAATGGCTGAGATATCTCCGTGATCTCTGCCCTATATGGAAGGGATCTCTACAAAGATTGAGATCATTTGTATGGGAATTGAGCCAAAACAGTCTGAATCATCAATTTAAAACGAATTTCAGTTACTTCTCCGTTATCACCCTTGATCTTGAATTACAAATTGATGGTGACAAGATAGAAACCTCACTTTCTAGGAAGAAAACAACAGGCAACTTCATTGTACATTCCTCAAGTTGCCATCCCCCAGTCCTACGGTCGGCAATTCTAAATGGCAAATTTTTCAGGGCAAAGAGTAATTGTAGTACTGACCCCTCCTTCATAAATACACGGAGAGACATGATCAGGAGATTCAAGAAGAGAGGCTACTAAAACAGAATTCTTGAGAATGCGATACACAAGATTGATTAGAAAACTAGAAACAAGATCCTGTTTGTAAATAGACAACATGATAGCTCAAATTCAGGCCCAAACTGTTTCATAACTACACATAATAGTCAATTTCATGCAGCATCTAAGCTACTTATGAAACACTGGGAAATCCTCCGAGCAGGTACCACACTGATTCAGTAGAACCAAAACCTCAAATCACATATCAAGTGTCCTTCTTTGAAAGACAAGTTAGTACAAAGCTACGTAAAAAATCCAACTGCCCACAATTGATTTTCACCGAGTCCAGGTTTTTACCCATGTAGTCCTTGCTAGGCATGCAAACACAGTATAAGTATGACCGGTTTCTTTGATCCCAATACATGTCATAAGTTTGGTAATAAACAGCACATCCCATGGCAGACTAACTACATGGTTTACATGATTTCATGCGCATACCTGAAACTTTACCTAGTCAGCATGATTTTTCTGGTCAAAAAGAGTATCCTAAAACACATCATCCTGATTCAAACTATAGTACTGCCAAACACTTCGAGGAACATCATCAGATTGGCTGGACAGAATTTAAATTCTGTGGAATTGAACATGTACCCAAACACAGTAGGGGTTGTGACAGAATTTTAAAATTGAGATTAGAATGCCGCACTATTATTGATCTTACCACTATTGTCCCAATCTGAATGAATTGTGATGAACTATTGGTACATTTGTAATGAAATATTGGATTACAGGTCCTTAATGTGCGAGATCATGCCATGCAAATAAGTGTTTTTAGCTGTTTTTTCAGTCTGTTGTTTTCTTTGTGATATCAGTTTTTCATCACTTTTTAACATTGTTTTACAGGGATGACATTTGTATTTGTTTCTCAAATCGATGTCCAGTTTCGTAATTCATTAGGCATGAATATTTCTGAGATATTGAACCTTTTTGAATGATCAAATTGAACATTTAGACATCCAGATGGGATTACATGAATTACGAATGGTGGTGATATGTTCAAATGAGAAAAGCCTCCATCAGCGTTTATTTGATGATTAAAAGTGAGGCCATTATAGCCGAAACTTCATGTAATAGTATGAGACTGACTAGAAATTGAGAGAGTCAGTAACAATACTTTCTCGAGAGGTTACTGTAGCCCTTTTTGAATGCACAACCGACTTTGTAATGATGTTCATTTTTCTCACCACGGTCCAGTGAAGAATTGCATAGAGGCCACTATAGCCATGATTGAATTATGACCGGTTTCCAAGCTTTTGTTATGATGTTTTTATTTACACTTAATTCTGTAACTATCCCTTATATTATATGTTTTGGGTGATACTATATACTGGAAAGTTACTCTGTTTTTACTGTGGGTTATTCATTGGGTATTGCCGATGACGAGCATCATCATGTGAAAAAGACCGTGTTGGTCGAATGAGTCATGACTCTGGTCATGGATTATTTTAGATGACATAAATACTCCAATTTTGTAATCCTGGAGTGGCTTGCCGATTTTTTTTATCTACAAATAATTGTGGATACGAAACCTGTGTGTGTGTGTGTGTGTGTGTGTGTGTGTGTGTGTATGTATATATGTGAGTGTTTGTGTATGTGTGTGTGTATAATATATATATATGTGTACCAAGAAACAAAGTTACATACGCTCTCAGGAATAAGCCACAGATAGAGGTGCACGTAGTTTTATTACTTCATAAATCCAATATGGCGCATTTCGGCCGTCAAGGGGCCTTGCTCACATAATAACAAACGAATACTGAGCTGCATATGTAGACCTACATTGACATCAACAAAGGACTAATGCGTGGACTCTGCGCCTGGTATACGTATACAAGGCAGCCATATTTGAGAGGATACAATCTGTACCAAAGTAAATGCGAATATACATAAACGTTATCCTGTGAAAAAGTACATATTGGTACACATGGTGATAGACAAGTGTCAATACTGAAATTACAAAAGTGGTGTTACAAGTAATATGGATCACGCACTGTGCATAAAATTCCGGCCGACACGTAGGAATTGTCGTGAGCTGTACATGGGAAAGACTCTGTATCAAAAAAGTGCAACCGCCTGACTGCGCAACATAGATGAACATTGGAAAGACTCTGTGTCAAAAAGTGAAATCGCCTGTCTGCGCAACATGGATGAGGGAGACCGCAGTGGGAGATTCCAAGCAAGTGCATGCTGGTAGTTGAAGGCACTCGGTGACAAGTGTCGTGAGGGTTCCGAGTCTGGAAACGTTGCAGACAACAGTGTATCCCAAAGTGGGAAAAAAGGGTCAGATCACAGAGAAGCTGTGGTGTCATAAGGGCCAAGTCGGGAGGTTTGGCAGACAACAGGGTGTCTCAACGTGGAAGAAGGGTCAGATCTTAATGACAGCTGCGGTGACACGCTGTGGATGTAATCCCGGTCATGACTTGCAGCACAGGTGTTGTGTAGGTTGTCTCAGAATAGATGTGTTGGTGGAATGTGCGTTCCCCTTGGTGGGAGAAAATTCCTGACCTCGGCACAAGACACTAGGCCTGCTCTGGAGTAGTCAAGAGGAGTGTCCCCAGTCAATGTGAGTCCCCAAGTGGGAGTAGCAACTGCGCTCAGTATCCGTGATACAGTGAAAAACAAAAAGGACAAAATCGGTAAAAATTCTTATCTGGTGTTGTCCATTTGAAGAAAAGGGGTAGGGAGCCCAAAAGGTGACTAGATCAGGTCTGATGGTTCCTTCCTTTCCTCCTGCATGAGAAACATGTAGAGCATATGTTAGATGATCCAAAATCAGCGGACTAAACTCATTATAATGCTGCATTTTACATATATAAATATAAATATACATATAAATGTTTCACGTACCATGTGACTCGAGAAAAGGCAACTACACAAAGATGTAGAAAAAGGTAGAGAGATCAATGACATCAAGACAAGGAAGGAAAGAAAACTTCACCGTGACTGTGTCGACTATGAGACAGGAAGGATTCTTACTTAGTCGCAAATATGACCACATGTACAATACTCACCAGCAGGATCCACACAAAGTTACCATCACATCACCGGAGGAGTCCAGAGAAACATCCAGCGAAGCTGACATTGACACACCAGCCACATCTATTACATCTGGCAGCTCCACGTCAGGCAGCGACACGGACGTGAGACCGAAGACTTTTTTAGACGAATACCGGCTGTTACGCCGGAGACGTCAATCCATGAGAACCACACCAAAACCCAAGAGCAACAACCCACAGGGAAGAGGCCGGGGCGGCAGCGAGAGAGGAGGAAGAGACTCGAGCAGAGGAAAAGGGAACAACAAGGAGAGCATGGGAAATTAATCTACTCACTCAAAAACAACCTCTAAATGGATGAAACAAAGGTAAATCAAACCATTATCAACCTTAGCAACAAACCACTCAATTACCTTGAGAAGAAAACACTATGCCTCGGTCTATCCTTTTGCCCCACACAACCTCTAGACTATGTGAATACTCGCATTGACATTTTCAAATTTTGCCGTAAACTGAAATTGAACAAATGGCACAAACTGAAATCGTGGGAGAATACAAACCGAGACCAGACTAAAGAAAAAACATTGGACAAGCACGAATGATGAACTTAACATTAGCGATATTGACACTCTCATTACCATGCATGAATTAGAAGGCAATGTAGAAAACGCTGATGTCAACATACATGATGTTCTGAATGATCTAGAGATTGTACATGATAGGGCAGCCTCATCCAACTTTAAGCCCAAATCTACTTCCTTACCCATGATGCCTCACGACAGTATAGACACCCTTGAGGACATTGTGTCCATTCAACTCCTCAATTTCAGACAAAAATCGGGGTTCAGTAAATCACACCATTCGAAACACAATCTTACCATAGCACAGAAAGATGCCATAAAGAACAAGGGTGGGAACGTGGTCATCCTCAGCAAAGTCATGTATATCACTGAGGCCAATCGCCAACTCAATGATCACTTGTTTTACATACAGACTAACAGAGGAATACACGAAGAGTGTCACAGGCATCTAGAACCTCCTTGTCGATTGGAAAGATAGAGGCCTGCTAGAGTGGGAAGAATTCTGCTTTCTGAAGAGGGGCTTCCCCAAACTCCTGGTCCTATATCTTCTCCCCAAAGTCCACAAGGACGCCACCAACCCTCCTGGCAGACCCATTGTGTCATCCAGAGGGAGTGCGCTGTCAGAATGTTTCACGTTACGTGGACAATTTTCTAAGGGATCACGTCATCACCCTATCCTCCTATGTCAAAGACACCAAAGACTTCCTAACCAAGATACTTGACATACCTTGGCACAACACCTTCCTACTAGTTACTTTAGATGCCAACTCACTCTATACAATAATAGAACACGAAACTGGCATCAGAGCCTGTGCTAAGTACCTAACCAAACGCCCAGTGCGTTTCTTCGAGCACACCAATATGCTTCTCGAAATGATTCGGGACTGTCTACACAATAATTTCTTCCTTTTCAATGGCAACATCTACAGGCAAACTCTCGGGACTGCAATGGGCACTTGTTTTGCCCCCAGTTTCGCGAATCTGTTTCTGGGGGCATGGGAAGAGGAAATCAGAGGGGATCCCAGCCTTACCAGAGATTTTGAACAGGTCGTCATATGGCTGAGGTACATAGATGACCTGTTTATTATCTGGGACGGTACCGAAGCTGAAGTCAGCATTTTCATTCACAAACTGAATTCCAACAACATCAATCTAAAACTCACCGGCAACATGAGCAGGGTCTCAGTTGAGTTTCTCGATGTCATAGTAGAGATTAGTAACAACCAGGTCCATACCAGACTATTCAGAAAGGCCACTGCCGGCAACAGTCTACTCCATGCGATGAGCAGCCACCCAGATAACCTCAAATGGAGCATCCCCTATGGGGAACTCCTCAGAGCGAAACGCAACTGCAGCACTGAGGAAGCCTTCATTCTAGAACAGGACGTGATGCTTACCAGGTTTGCAGAAAGAGGGTATCCCAAATGGGTTCTGCGCTGAGCTGTGGAGAAAGCCAAATCAGTCACGAGAACTACCACCTTAGAGGAGAGAACTACCGTGACCTCCACACAAGATGACGGTGACACCACCAGGGTCATCCTCACTTACAGCAGCAATGCCAGGGACATTCAAAAAATCTTAGCCAAGAATTTGGAAATCCTGGCCAAGGATCCAGTTAATGGCAGCACCATATCTGAGAGGCCCAGAATCACATATCACAAGGGACGCAACCTCAGAGACACTCCTGTGCACAGTGACATTACCACATATGCCAGTCCAACAGTATCAACCTACAGGGATTTTTTCCGTGCAGCCACTGCAAGGCTGGCCGTGGCAGTACGATGAGAAATTAATATCCCAATATCACCAAAAAAAACAATATTCGTATCAACCAGTTTCTCACATGCAGCTCCACCTATGTGGTTTACGTTCTCGAGTGTCCCTGCAACCTTTGGTATGTGGGCAGTACCAAACATATGGCCAAGAAAAGAGTCTTGGAGCATATGAGAGCCATATCCAACAAAGACCCCCATTACCCCATTGCGAGACACTTTGAAACATTTCATTATTCAGACAGCTCCAAACTGAAGTTCTTTGTCATAGAGCAGGTCACCATCGGAGCACGGGGAGGCAACAGGAAATGCGAATCTAGGAATATCATAGATCTCGTCATCCAGGGGGACACAATATTGATCAAGAAATGGCAATCCATTTACAGACCGAGTAACACACTCCCCCTTTTCCCCCCTTTTTTCCATGCAGCAATCCTGTAATATCTTTCCCCTATCATGCTTCTTTTCTTCTCCATGCTATTCCTCCTTTTTGATTCCTTTATTGATCTCTCTACCTTTTTCTACATCTTTGTGTAGCTGCCTTTTCTCGAGTCACATGCTATGTGAAACATTTATATGTATATTTATATATGTAAAATGCAGCATTATAATGAGTTTAGTCCGCTGATTTTGGATCATCATCTAACATATGCTCTACATGTTTCTCTGTCATGAGGCATCATGGGTAAGAAAGTAGATTTGGGCTTAAAGTTGGATGAGGCTGCCCTATCATGTACAATCTCTAGATCATTCAGAACATCATGTATGTTGACATCAGCGTTTTCTACATTGCCTTCTAATTCATGCATGGTAATGAGTGTCCGTATCGCTAATGTTAAGTTCATCATTCGTGCTTGTCCAATGTTTTTTCTTTAGTCTGGTCTCTGTTCGTATTCTCCCACGGTTTCAGTTTGTGCCATTTCTTCAACTTCAGTTTACGGCAAAATTTGAAAATGTCAATGCGAGTATTCACATAGTCTAGAGGTTGTGTGGGGCAAAAGGATAGACCGAGGCATAGTGTTTTCTTCTCAAGGTAATTGAGTGGTTTGGTGCTAAGGTTGAAAATGGTTTGATTTACCTTTGTTTCATCCATTATGAGGTTGTTTTTGAGCAAGTAGATGAATTTCCCATGCGCTCCTTGTTGTTTCCTTTTCCTCTGCCTCTGCTCGAGTCTCTTCATCCTCTTTCGCTGCCGCCCCGGCCTCTTCCCCTTCTTCTTCCCTGTTGGTAGTTGGTCTTGGTCTTGGGTTTTGGTGTGGTTCTCGTGGTTTGACGTCCCCGCGTAACAGCCGGTGTTCGTCTAAAAAAGTCTTCGGTCTCACGTCCGTGTCGCTGCCTGACGTGGAGCTGCCAGATGTAATAGATGTGGCTGGTGTGTCAATGTCTGCTTCACTGGATGTTTCTCTGGACTCCTCCGGTGATGTGATGGTAACTTTGTGTGGATCCTGCTGGTGAGTATCGTACATGTGGTCGTATTTGCGACTAAGTAAGAATCCTTCCTGTCTCGTAGTCGACACAGTCGCGGTGAAGTTTTCTTTGCTTCCTTGTCTTGATGTCATTGATCTCTCTTCATCTTTGTGTAGTTGCCTTTTCTCGAGTCACATGCTATGTGAAACATTTATATGTATATTTATATATGTAAAATGCAGCATTATAATCAGTTTAGTCCGCTGATTTTGGATCATCTAACATATGCTCTACATGTTTCTCTTGCAGGAGGAAAGGAAGAGATCATCAGACCTGATCTAGTCACCTTTTGGGCTCCCTACCCTTTTCTTCAAATGGACAACACCAGTGTGTTTTGCCTCATCTACCCCAAATAAGAATTTTTACCGATTTTGTCCTTTTTGTTTTTCACTGTATCACTGATATTGAGCGCTGTTGCTACTCCCACTTGCGGCCTCGCATTGACTAAGGACACACCTCTTGACTACTCCAGAGCAGGCCTAGTGTCTTGTGCCGAGGTCAGGAATTTTCTCCCACCAAGGGGAACGCACATTCCACCAACACATACATCTATTCTGAGACAACCTACACAACACCTGTGCTGCAAGTCATGACCGGGATTACATCCGCAGCGTGTCACCGCAGCTGTCCCTAAGATCTGACCCTTTTTCCACGTTGGGACTCCCTGTTGTCTGCCAAACCTCCTGACTCAGCCCTTATGACACCACAGCTTCTCTGTGATCTGACCCCTTTTTCCCACTTTGGGATATATTGTTGTCTGCAACGTTTCCAGACTCTGAACCCTCACGACACTTGTCACCCAGTGCCTTCAACTACCAGCATGCAGTTGCTTGGAATCTCCCACCGCGGTCTCCCTCATCCATGTTGCGCAGACAGGCAGTTGCACTTTTTTGATACAGAGTCTTTCCCATGTACAGCTCACGACACAATTCCTACGTGTCGGCCCGAATTTTATGTACAGTGCTTGATCCATATTACTTGTAACACCACTTTTGTAATTTCAATATTGGCACTTGTCTATCACCATGTGTACCAATATGTACTTATACATTTTCAGGGGATAATGTTTATGTATAATCACATTTACTTTGGTACAGATTGTATCCTCTCAAATATGGCTGCCTTGTATACATATACCAGGCACTGAGTCCACGTATTAGTCCTTTGTTGATGTCAATGTATGTCTACATATGCTGCTCAGTATGTGTTTATTATGTGAGCAAGGCCGCTTGACGGCCGAAACGCGTCATATTGGATTTATGAAGTAATAAATCTACGTGCACCTCTATCTGTGGCTTATTTCTGAGAGCGCGTGCAACTTTGTTTCTTGGTACACAGATTATTGCCGGAGGTTCCACCGGCTAACGCACCACCTCCCTTTGGTCTCCTGGTTCCCGGAAGGAGCGCCTTTTCTTCCTTGAGATATATATATATATATATATATATAACATATGCTCTACATGCCGCTCACTCCAGCGGTTATTTTGAAAGTTTTGAGGTAATTCGTCAAGCGGTGGCTGAGAAAAAAGGTGGGTCCCCAAACGTGTTTTCCCTATGCAATTTCCTATAGGGATTTTAGATGTGATTACAGCCTGAACCGCTGATCAGAATTACACCAAATTTGGCTGAAAGCTAGATCTTGGTTCAGAAAGCGTGCCGTTATGATCTGGTGTAAATCAGTCCAGTAGTTTTTGAGATATTAAAAGAAAAACAAATTTGTAAACCTAGGGACGCGGACCCTCTTCGAATATAACCAATCTCATGCAGAGATCTGATTGGCTCTTCAACCAGGAAGTGTTGGCAGCCAGTTTCTGACTGGGACTCAGCAGAGTCCCAAACAAATCGTTAAAAAAAGAGAAGGAGCAGAGTAGGAATACCGTGACTTCCTAGCCTTGGTGCTGGGGTCCTCCAGGGACCCTGCCAGGGAAAAAAAGCTTTTTTTTTTTTTTTACATTTATGCTACGAAATTACGGTAGAAACCGGGAATCCGCTGCAATTGAAAACAAACAAACAAGCTTTGTCTCCCCCTTAGTTTGTTTAAAGATTAGCCCCCGGGTGGGCCAGGTCCTGGGGGCATTGTTATTATAATAAAGCTGGGAGGGACGCATGTACCCCCTTCTAAGCCTCTTTTGAGCCCTGGGAGCACCACCTCTCCGGGGCTTTATGAAAATAATGGAGGGGGAAGACCCCCCTCCTTGTTCTCGTAAGAGCCTCCGGGCCTACCACCGCCCTGGGTCATTAATGGGAAATAAGAGGGGGGCCACACACACCCCACTCCTGGTGCTTAGAGGAGCCCCAGGGAACACCACCTCCCTCTATCTTCCCGCGCAACAAATATAAATAAACGGGGAGGGGGGTCACATGGCCCCAGGGCCGGCCTCCTACGTCCTGGGGTGCTCACCGCCGGGGACATAACTGTTTGTTCTCGCTCGGCGGGAGCGGTCAAAGCTCCCACCAAGGTAGAGCAAACATGCAAGTCCACTCCTAAAGAGCGGGAGCAGACTTCATCTGTTTTCCTGCCTGTCAACATTTTGCTCTCGCATGCAGGGAGGCATGTAGCTGGCGGGACCTTGGGGGCATTGAGGCTCTAGGGCGCTGGACACTGGGTGGGCTCCAGGGCACCCAGAATCAAGTGGCCGGGGGATGGGGTCCCGAGGCCAAAATCTGCCCCCGAAGGGGGGCTCTGCAGTCCCGTCCCCCCCATTAATTCTTGGCCTCTGAGCGCATTTCCTGCTGATTTTGGTGACGCGTTCTTGATGCAGAGGAATATAAGAACATCTCAACCAAACGAAGAAGCACTAAATACATATAATTAAGAGGAAGTACTCCTGTTTGGTGGAGATTTACCTCTTTGTAGTCTTGTTGTCTTACCTTGATGAGGATTCATTTTATCACAGATTTGTGGAT
This sequence comes from Calotriton arnoldi, assembly GCA_963921515.1. Taxonomy (NCBI): domain Eukaryota; kingdom Metazoa; phylum Chordata; class Amphibia; order Caudata; family Salamandridae; genus Calotriton; species Calotriton arnoldi. Next base: position 2,901,152 of record CAWUFW010000381.1, read on the forward strand.
GAAGACTCACGAAGAACAATAACCTTGCCGAAATTACATGCACATAAGGTCACTCGAGACATTACCTCATGGTCCATTATGCAGCTGTAGTGTAGAAATATGCACTAAACGTTTAGTGAACGAGGTGGCACATACTAGTTAACCAGTAGAAAGTACTCCAGTTGGGTAGACATTTTCAGCAAAACTGTGGACTCTTCTTGAAAAAAAGAGGTTCTATTGTGGTCCTGATGCTCATTTCATAGAAATAAAATCTCAACAGGAATTGCTTAGAAATATAAACACAGCAGGTGCCCCATTTGAAGCTCCACTTCTGTAAAGCACAAGTGATTCTAACTTCTTGGGCTTAGCGAAGGCAAAGCAAGTGTTTCTTCTCGTATTCCATGTTGAAAAATTATATGAAATCCTTAATGGAGGTGAATGCATCGTTGATCTATTGAAGCATAATCTGATCAGAGGTGACTGTGACGAGTGGTTTCTTTCTTGTGTTAAGAGCATGGTCCATGGTTCTCGCTTTTAATTACCCTGGATATGCAAATGCCCAAATCATCTGCAAGGTCTGCCCATTTGGCCCCGCCCTGTTTTCCTTAGTAGTATTCAAAGGTCTTCATGCCTTTTCCCACGTTGATGAACAGCTTACTAAAAGGCCCCTCAGTGTGTTTCTCACTAATTTTGGTGACAAGTTCTTGATGCCGAGGAATATGAGGATGTCTCCACCAAGCCAAGAAACACTTACTTCATATAGTTTAGAGGAAGTACCCCTGTTTGGTGGAGAATTGCCTCTTTGTAGTCTTGTTGTCTTCTCCATAGGATGATTCATGTTTTCACAGATTTCGGGATAAAGATGCCCAAGGAACAATCACATTGCCGAAATGCATACAAGGTCACTAGAGACATTTCCTCGTGGTCCATTACGCAGAAGTAGTGTAGAATACACACTGGACATTTACCCAATGAGGTTGCTCTTAGTTATTAACCAGTAGAAAGTACTCTAGTTGGGTAGATATTTTGTGCCAACTTGTTTGATAAAGGGACAGGTGAGGTTTCGTTGTGGCCCAGTCACTCACACACAACTATTGACACACACACACACTTAGACACCCACTCGCTCACCCATTCTGCCACTCTCACATCCACTCACAGACCCGCTCAGCCACTTAAACATCCATACAGTCACTCACGCACCCACAAAACCACTCACATACTCACTCAGACTCAGTCACTCACACATCCATTCACACACCTACATATCCTCTCATACACCCATGCAGCTACTAACACCCACAAAACCACTCAAATACCCATACAGCCGTTCACACACTCACTTACAAATCCATTCAGCCACTCACACACCCACTCACAGACCCATACAGCCACTCACCCATGTCACAGACCCATACAGCCACTCACAAACCCACTCGCACAGCTACTCGCACACCTACTCGCACACCTACTTAAAGAGCCGTACAGCCACTCACACACCCACTTACAGACCCATACAGCCACTCACACAACCACTGAATGAATCACAAATCCACTCACACCCAGACACCTTCAAAACTGTTCATACACCCACTAATAAACCCATACAGCCACTCACACACACACACTCACCAACTTATACAGTCACTCATACTCCCACTCTCAAAGGGTACAGTGTGGACATAAAATAAAAAAAAACTTAAATTCAGTTTAAAAAACCAAAGGTTACAGGGGTGTTCTAGTTAGGAAATAACATTAAAAAAAACCTTAGAAATTCACTGAAAAAAACAAGGTTACAAGGACATTATAGTTAGGTTCAGATTTGAGTCGTACACAACTATAGAAATTCAGCAGTTATAGTTGCCTGAGATAACTATAACTTACACCCCGCAATGCACTGGTCATGACCTCACATAATACATCACTCATGATATGGTCAGTGACATCACTGATGACATCACTCATGACATCATACACAGACCCACTTACACATCCATTCACACCCACCCACTCACACCAATACAGCAGTTCAAACACCCACTCACTCTCCCATAGAGCTACTCACTCACCCATACACCCACTTATTCACCCATACAGCCACTCACTCACACATCCACACAGTCACACAACCACTCCCATAATATATATTAGAAACAGTATCACTCATTAGTAGTACACAAATTATAATAATTTAACTTTATAGTACCTTAGTATATAGATTTAACACTCATAAACATTTAGAAAATACTCATTATCACTGGATAATGTAATCTGTGATATCATTTGAGATGTCATCAGCGATTTCACTGCCCATGCCATGTGTGATATAATATGTGAGGTCATAAGCAGTGCATTGTAGGGGTGTAAGTAATAGTTTGCTCGGGTAACTATAACTGCTCAATTTCTGTGGTTATGTACGATTGAAATGTGAGCCTAATTATAACGTCCCTGTAACCATTAGTATATATATATATCTGTCTTGGAACACCCAACTCCACGGCGGCACACGTCCAGCAAGCACACTACGGAAACTCCAAATTCCAGGTCAGTTCATTAAGAAAGTCTTTATTATTCCGTTCAGGCTTAAACAATAGGCAATAACCAGTCCTTTCACTCTACAATCCTGGACCAACGTGTTTCGGCGAGTTGCATATATATATGTGTGTGTGTGTATATATATATATATATATATATATATATATATATATATATATATATATATATATATATATATATATACCCCCTTTTAAGGAATGGAGGATAGTGGGAGGTAGATAACTGACGGCATGGGCCTAGATGTAATTGAAATATAGTTTTCTTTTCAATGCAACTTCCTTGTTTGCAACAGGAGCCCGAGGCAGCACGTACATGCGTGGGATTTCAGCTTTCTTGTGGTAGAGTTCCTGGCTACTCGAGGCCCCAAGAACAATACATGGGGGCTTATTCACAAAGGCTTTATGAGTAAGTGTTATCATCTTTTACATAAATCTGTGACTTAGCCCCAAAACATCTGTCAAATTAATAATATACAAATATTCACGGAATAGTCAAACAATTAGTATAAACAGAAAAGACTGTGCCTTCTTTGCATTTTTACTAATGAGGATTTCGGGTTGATTTACAAAGACCTGTCAGAGTATGTAAACGAGTACTACCTGTACTTGTAGATGCTTTTTGTGAATCGGCCACGTGCTTTGTCCTACTCCATGTACATTTATACAGTGTTGGAAGGGAAGTCCCATTATATAGCGGGTGTTGGTTGGGGGCCTGAAACAGAATAAAACAAGCATTGCATAGCCAATAGGTCTCGCTTTTGGGACCTTATAAGTATTTAGTTATGCAGCACAATATCCTTGGTGCAACAACATCAACTGTTGCATGGCTAAACACTTATAAGGTCCCAAAGGCGAGACCTATTGGCTATGCCAATGCTTGTTTCTGATTGCCTTGGCTCGTGTGTTTGTTGGCTTTCGGAGGCAAATGCGCACAGCTAATGTTTTGAACTGTGCGCATTTTATTTTTTACTTCCGAAACACACTGGTTACTTCGATTGCTTTGGCTCAGAAACAAACGCGCTCAGCTGATGGCATAATCTTTCGTCACAAACATACCGCATGCATGTTTTTTTAATTAACAATAAAGACTTGGGGAGACCCAATGCCGAGACCCTGCCCACGCCCTTCACTGACTGCATAATAAGGCTCATCAGTGCTTGTAATGACGCTCGGGAAGAGCATACTGAAAGTCTTGTCCGGAGATGTGCTCTCTGTCCCATCAACCAGCAGGACAGAGTGTTTAGAAAAAGTCTCATCAGGGGTCCTATTGAACTGGCACTGCAAAATGTAACAAACTAAAATGTAAGATAAAGTTCTATATACATTTTGTAATTCAGAGGTAAGAAAACAGTCAGGAGACAACATTTATTGCCTTTATAGTACATGCTTTTATGTGAAGATTCTATCTGGTTACACCCATCCGGTACCCAGGAGCACTTTGTCCTTCTTTAGTGTCAGGGCTGAGTGCTTGGCAGTCTTTCTTCTGTGTCTACTCTCCATGTCCTCTGTCTGTCTCCATCACCTAGTCCCAGTGCTGGTGCTGGACTGCTTTGCTACGTTTTAGTGTCCGGTCTCCGGACGATGCAGCAGCAGCCATGGAAAGCAGAGGCAGGCTCCGGGAGAGTGATGGACTCTCCGGTCCGGCTATGACAGCCAACCTGCAGGACGAGGACAGTGCGCCCGAGCACAGAGGCACAATTGTACTTGAGAGGGTCAAGGGATGGTGGTACGAGCAGTAAGGCTACATAGAGGCGGGGGTCGCATGATAGGGAAAGAGGGCCTAGCTAGTAGAGACAGGGTGCAGTAACAAGGGTCCACCATGGGGATGAGTGTGAAGTGCTTGGAGAAGGATGGGCTAGTGCAGATATAGGAGAACCCAGTCCTCCAGTCAACAGGTTTTTTCTCAGCTGCCCCTGTGCAAACCTGCTTTGCACCCACCATTTGGAATACAACCATCAGACAATACATGGTCCCTAGGTACACTTTTGGCTCCTGTGCCCCCGCATTGTGCGGTATATCTGAAAGAGACACGTTAGTGACAGATTCCTTACCTCAGAATATCCCCAGGCGTCAGGCTGGATCCGGAAAGTTTTTGCGTAGCAGTACCCTTGAGCGTCGGTAGGCGGCGTCGTGCGGCTCCGCGTCCGTCGTCGCGTCGTGATCGCCGGGATGACGTCGCGGCCAGTACTTGGACGCCGCCCCTGCGCGCTGACGTCAGTTCTTCTTTTTTCCGCGCCAGTAAGCGCAGATCCGGGAAGAGCAGTGCCCTAGTCATTTTTTGACTAACTTTTTTGGGTGAATTTTTTCACTGTTTCTTTTCGAATCATCTCGACTCCAAGGTGTCGGTAGGGATGCCCGGCTTCAAGCCATGCGACGCCTATGGTCGAATGATGTCGATCACAGACCCGCACTTAGAGTGTCTCTACTGTCTCGGCCGAGACCACGACACGAAGTCGTGCCCCGACTGCCGGTCCTTACACCCGAAGGCTTTGCGAGAGCGGTCTCGAAAGCTCCTCGAGGTCCGGCAGTCGGCTCCGCGCCGCACCAAGCCCCGGTCGCGTGAGAGGTCGAGGGGCCAGTCGCGGAGTCCTCGCCGGTCGTCGGAGTCCAAGTCTTCGCACTCCTCGGGTAAGTCGAAGCGCAAAAAGTCTAAGAAGCATCATCGCTCTAAGACTTCGCCTCGCCGGTCTCGCGACTCGGCCGAGGCCCCTGTCGGCACCGTCCCCGCGGCCCCGGACGTGCCTGTGGACGGGCCCCCGCAATACCCGTCCTTCCCGGGTTCGGGGGCGACTCCGGCCCAAATACAGGAATTCCTGTCGGCCATGGCCCGCCTCTTCGGGCCTCAAGGTCCCTCCGGTGCGCCTTCGGGCCCCACGGGCCCTGATGGGGTTGACCCGGCGTCGCCCGTCCCACCAGCCTCGGTCCCGACCTCGGCTCCGGCCCCGATCCCGGCTCCGGTGGTACCGCAACCCCCATCGACGCCGGTTGACCTAACCACGCCTCCGCTGGCGCCGATGGCTCCGGTGCCGTTCCCGACGCCGTCCGGGGCTCCGGGCGGCGTCGTTCCCCGGTTCTCTCCGGATCCGGACATGGCGCCGGACCGACGTCGCTCGACGCCGGCTCCGGCGCCGATGAGACCTTGGGTCCCAAATGTCCCTCCTTCTCCTTATTTTCAACCGGAGGAGGACCAGGAGAGCTGGGAGGGGTCGGATGACCCTCTCACACGAGATTGTGAGTATGATCAGGACTGGGCTGAGGAACTTGGGGATGCCAGTGGTCTAGACACCTCCCCTGACACTGGCATGCTGTCTCCTACTTCCGTGGCTACGGAGGAGGGAGCAAATTTTGCAACGGTGTTGCGTAGAGCAGCTGGAGCCTTACACCTCCAGTTGCCTACAGTGGCAGTCAGGACTAACCTCCTGACGGAAGTGCTTCAGCCGGCGGCTACCTCTTCGGAGCCACTGCTGCCTTTTAATGATGCACTGTCTGACGTTCTTTTGGGCACCTGGTCCAAGCCCGCCACAGGGGCTCCTGTGGACAGGAACGTGTCCCGACGCCATCGCCCTGCTCCGGGCGACCCCTTGTTCCTCTCTCAACACCCCACCCCCGAGAGCTTGGTTGTCCAAGCCTCTGCCTCCCAAACCGCCTTCCCTACCGCCCCTCCGGATAGGGAATCCAAACGCCTGGACCAATTTGGGAAGAAGGCTTTTTCTTCCTCCAGTGCTGGCTTGCGGTCCGTCAACACCGCTTGCCTTTTGGGCCGATACTCCCACTCTCTGTGGGAATCTGTGGCGCAAGTCTTGCCCCAGTGTCCTGAGGAGGTCCAGACACTGCTTTCCCACGCCATTGCGGAAGGAAGAGATGCGGCTAAATACACCATCCGTTGTGGCCTTGACACCGCTGACTCGCTGGGCAGATCTCTTGCAACAATGGTGGCGCTGCGTCGCCACGCCTGGCTGAGAACAACTGCTTTCTCGGGTGATGTCCAGAATACACTCATGGACATGCCCTTTGATGGAGTCGGTCGTTTTGGTACCAAAGCAGACCATGCGCTGGAGCGTTTTAAGGACTCACGGGCTACTGCCAAGTCCCTGGGCCTTTCTGCTTTACGCCCTCCGCTACCCTCTGCTTTTCGCCCCTTTCGTGGCCACGGAATGGGCGCCCAGTCACGTCCGCTGCCCAGCCACCGGCCCGCGCCGCAAGCGTCTTCGCGTGGCCGAGGACGTGGCTCCCGCCGTGGCGGGTCGGGCAACCAGCGTGCGGGTCAGGCCACCAACCCCGCCCCGTCCGCGGCCTCCAAGCCCTCCTAGTCCCTCCTTTCAGGTGCACAGCACGACAGTAGGGGGCAGGGTCCGCCATCACCTTCACCACTGGCGTGCCATCACCTCGGACAAGTGGGTCTTGGACATTGTCCGAAGGGACTACTCCCTCCCCTTCGAGAACACCCCCCCAGCCATGCCACCTCAATTCCACCGCATGTCAGGGGATCACTTGGTACTTCTGCAGAAGGAAGTCACGGCCCTCTTGGCCAAGAGGGCCATCGAGCATGTTCCGATCCCAGAAGTAGGACGTGGTTGCTACTCCCACTACTTTCTGGTGCCCAAAAAGGACAAGGAGGACATGCGTCCTATCTTGGACCTCCGGAACGTCAATCGCTTCCTCCGGAAGGAGAAGTTCAAGATGCTCACCCTAACTCAGGTCTTGACTGCCCTTGACCCTGGAGACTGGTTGGTAGCGTTGGACTTGCAGGATGCTTATTTCCACATCCCCGTCCTGCCGGCCCACCGGCGTTACCTTCGGTTCACGGTAGGCCCCGAGCATTTTCAGTTCACCGTGCTCCCCTTTGGCCTTACAAGTGCCCCTCGGGTGTTCACGAAAGTGATGGCGGTGGTCGCAGCTCATCTGCGCCGGGCAGGGGTTCCAGTCTTCCCCTACCTCGACGACTGGCTGCTGAAGGCGGGCTCGTCCCTGGCAGTCGTCTCCCACCTCCAGACTACGGCCGAACTCCTGCACTCGCTGGGGTTCTCCATCAATGTGCAGAAGTCGCATCTGATTCCTTCTCCACAGCTCCTTTTCATCGGAGCAGTTCTGGACACGACGCTGTTTCGGGCCTATCCTCCCGAACGGCGAGTCCGGGATATTCAGGCTATGATTCCGATCTTTCAGCCTTTATCCTGGGTTTCGGTACGGATGACCCTGAGGCTGCTGGGCCTCATGGCCTCCTGCATCCTGCTGGTCGATCATGCCAGATGGCATATGCGGGCTCTGCAGTGGGACCTGAAGTTCCAGTGGGCGCAGCACCAGGGCGACCTGTCCGATCACGTCCAGATCTCGGAGGGGCCTGCAAAACAGTTGCAGTGGTGGCACTCGAACCGGCAATGGGTCATGGGCAGATCCCTCTCCCTTCCCCAGCCAGAGCACACAGTTGTGACGGACGCGTCCCTTCTGGGATGGGGCGGTCACATGGGAGAGGCGGAGATCAGAGGCCTCTGGTCTCCGGCGGAGTCCCGTCTCCATATCAACCTTCTGGAGCTCCGGGCGATCCGACTTGCACTCAAGGCATTCCTTCCCTCTGTCAAAGGGAAGGTAGTGCAGGTGTTCAGACAACACCACCGCCATGTGGTACTGCAACAAACAGGGCGGGGTGGGGTCGCGGACCCTCTTGTCAGGAGGCTCTGAGCCTCTGGACTTGGCTGGACCATCAGGGCATATTCTTGATGGTTCAACACCTTGCAGGTTCCCTGAACGCCAGGGCGGACGAACTCAGCCGCAGGTGCATGATGGATCACGAATGGCGTCTTCACTCGGAAGTGGCGCAAGGACTCTTTCTACAGTGGGGAGAGCCTTGGTTAGATCTATTCGCCACCGAAGAGAACGCGCAATGTCAGCAGTTCTGCGCGTTGGAATTTCCAAGGCGGCACTCGCTCGGCGACGCTTTTCGTCACGAGTGGAGTTGCGGTCTGTTGTACGCCTTTCCGCCTATACCACTTCTACCCAGAGTGTTGAAGAAGATTCGGCGCGCCCGGGCCCAAGTCATTCTTGTGGCACCGGACTGGGCTCAAACAGTTTGGTATCCCGAGCTACTCAGTATGAGCGTAGATCCCCCGATCCGTCTGCCTCTTCGGGAGGATCTTCTGTCGCAGAAGCAGGGGACGGTCCTCCACCCGAACCTGTCCACTCTCCACCTGCTTGCGTGGAGATTGAGCGGCGACAGTTGATTCCTTTCGACTTGCCTCCCGAAGTTTGTGATGTGATTCTGGCAGCCAGGCGTCCCTCCACTCAGGTGGTATACGCCTGCAGGTGGAACAAATTTGTGGCATGGTGCACAGCAAAGGCTGTGAATCCCCTTTCTGAGGTCCTTCTGTTCTTCTTTCTCTGGCCCAACAGGGTTCTGCCCTGGGTACCATCAAGGGCTATCTTTGTGCTATATCGGCCTTCCTTAGGCTTCCTGATCAGCCCTCTCTTTTTATGTCCCCTGTTGTTAACAGGTTCCTGAAAGGCATTACACACCTCTACCCTCCTGTTCCGTTTATAATGCCTCAGTGGGACTTAAACTTGGTTCTTACTTTTTTAATGTGCGCTCCCTTTGAGCCTCTCCACAACTGTCCTCTTCGTCTTCTAACTTTGAAGACAGCCTTTCTGGTGGCCATCACCTCCGCTCGGCGGGTGAGTGAGCTCCAGGCTCTGTCATGCAAACCTCCCTTTCTGTCTGTCCATCCAGACAAGGTTGTTCTTAGGACGCGTCCGTCCTTCTTGCCAAAGGTGGTTACTGCCTTCCACATTGGGCAGACCATTACTTTGCCCACCTTCTTTCCGCCTACGCATCCTTCCAGAGAGGAAGAGAGGCTCCACCGTCTGGACCCAAAACGTGCGCTTTCCTTTTATATCAACCGCACAAAACACTTCCGGGTGGATGACCAGCTCTTTGTTGGCTACGTGGGCGCCAAAAAAGGTTAGGCGGTGCACAAGAGAACCATCTCCCGCAGGGTCACCTTGTGCATCAAAGCCTGCTATTCTTTGGCCAAGAAGGAGCCTCCTGTTGGTCTGCGGGCCCATTCCACCAGGGCGACGGCTGCTACCACTGCTTTAGGCCGCGGTGTTCCGCTGCAGGATATCTGTCAGGCAGCTACGTGGGCCTCGCTGCACACGTTTACAAAACATTATTGCCTTGACAGTCCGGTCCAGAGGGACGGCTTCTTTGGCCGTTCTGTCCTCCGGGACTTCCTTGTCTGATCTTTGTTCGCAGACCCACCACCGGGGTTGGTATTGCTGGGGTATCTATTCTAAGGTAAGGAATCTGTCACTAACGTGTCTCTTTCAGATGCACAAGTTACTAACTTGTGTAACGATATCTGTAAGAGACAGTAGTTAGTGACAGATTCCTTACCGCCCCACCCATCCTCCCCGTTCTGCGAACTGATTTCTAGGGTTAAGGACATCCCTTTCAGGGCCCTAGATTGTTGTCAGATACCTATGTCAGCTTCTTGCATGGCTCTGCGTTCCTGGCGCGGAAAGCCGTGTACAGAACTGACGTCAGCGCGCAGGGGCGGCGTCTAAGTACTGGCCGCGACGTCATCCCGGCGATCACGACGCTGACGACGGACGCGGAGCCGCACGACGCCGCCTACCGACGCGCAAGGGTACTGGTACGCAAAAACTTTCCGGATCCAGCCTGACGCCTGGGGATATTCTAAGGTAAGGAATCTGTCACTAACTACTGTCTCTTACAGATATATCGTTACACAAGTTAGTAACTTGTGCGACAGTTCCTTAATTCATTAGTTTGCACACTTGCCATCAAATCCCTTAGTAGGCACAGCAGCTCTGATACCTAGCTGCTGTATTTATAAAAGACGTATTTTGCATGTTCGTGATGTGCACCCCCAATAGTTGGCTCCCATGGTACAGATGACATTTGCTGTGTAGCTCGTGGAGCTCCTGACTCCCACCCCTGTCAGCTACCTCCCTGGAAACCATTGCCTGCTTTAAGAGGTACCAACCAAATTAAAGGTTGCTTGACTGGCACCAATTCCACAGAATTGTATGTCCCACAATGTATGTCACCTCTTCCCTTCACAATAAGTGGCACTTGTGGCTCCAATCCAAGAGTAGGTAGCAACTCTGGAACGTGTTTCCCATAAGTGATATGCTGTAACTAACTTCACAATAGGTGCCAAACATGACAATCCATTTTGGAGAGACCCCAAAGCTTTTATAGCATTAGGGCAAACCTTACATCTTAGGTGCTCGTTGTACATAACCCACAAAAAAATGCCACTCTTGCTCTCATGGTAAGTGTCACCCTAATTAACCGCATCCTGGAAAGTCAAGGCACTCTTCTCAGCCCCACGTTAAGTTACTTCCTGCCCTAAACCCTCAGCGTAGCTCCCAAGCACAATTTCCCCTCCCAGTCACTAACACTTAAACTGCGGCTCCCCAGTGCCAAATTCATACTGCCGCTTAACTGCTGCTAAACAATAATTCATCCAAGAGTCTTTGCTCCATTTTGACATCTTCCACAAATAATCTTCACAGCAGATTCTTACTTCAGATTGGTATCAACTGCTCTCATCCTTGCACCACAGCTAATGTGGTGTGACTGACAACCAGCCTTAAAAAGAATTTACCTTGTGCATTATCCTGCCTGTTAATCAATACTTGTTGCTCCTTGTCCGATGCTTCTGTTGTCATAATCTTTTAATTGAAAAACACTAAATACAGTAGCGGCCTGTCCCCTGCCAGAGTGGCATGGTGGGCCGGAGGAGGGCGGTGGGGAGGGGAGGTTTCGGGGACAAAAAAGAAATTTTAAAAAACGTGCCGCCGCTAACGCCGCCGCATTGCACTCTTCCTACTGGGCATAGGCTCCCAGACTTCACTGCGGCCAATCCTGACGCTGCATGAAAGCGGTGTCCGGATTGGGCTGAGCGCTGGCAACCTGCGCTCCAAGGCAGACTTGGAGCCTGTGCCTGCTCGCTCCAGCCCAGCAATGCAGCTTGGGCTGGAGAGAGCTTCACTGCACATGAGGCATTGGCCGGACTGAGATGCCCGGCGAAACCCTCATGCACAGTGAAGAGAGTGCACTACCACTCCCCCACCGCAGTGTCATCCCTCTGGACCCGTCCCCAGGACTCCTCAGAGTCCTGGGGGCGGGTCCAGGGAATTAAAATAAAACGATAATGAAACGCGTTTAAAACCTCCTCTGTTCTAATGGAGGGTAATCCGCTGAATAAATAAGTGTTTGTGAAATGTCTTTGAACAGCTTTATGATGGTCTTGAAGGATAATAGTTTTTACTAGCAGATACACTCTTTAAAGATTTGGGTCTATGAATTGCGATTGTTTAATCTTTTTCCTTTATATAAATCTTTAGATTTATCAGTCATTGTTTGGTTTGCAATTCCCTGATCAAATGATTTAAGTTGTACCTTAAATAATCATATTATTGTTATTTTTGTTCTGGGATATTGTATTGCATTCATGCTAAAGCTTCCCCGCGTTGTTCTGGGCTGGGCCAGATTGTAATAGTAGTAGAGCTGGTTTTCCATTGCTGACATAGAGCACTGTTGATTTACTACGTGTTGATCCGTGAATAGAAGGCATTTTGTTTCTGTTTTGATCAAAATTTAAGTTCCATTTATATAGAGCAAAAAAAGCAACATTTCTGCCATATACCTCTCTGTTGAATGGAGTGACTGGAGTGTGTCTTGTGGGGGGAAAAAAGAGCAGGTGCCAAAGGCCATGATTAGCAGGGACTGCCAGCAGCAGGGGGTTAAGCGCAGTGTCTGGCCAAATGGGTGCATGCCAGGTGAATGAAGTGCACCTTAAACACACAAATTCACTGGGGAAACACATTGTGGTTCAGTGAATATAAACCTGGAAACCTCTGAAATTTGCCCGTTATTGTATGCAGTGCATACACTCAATACCCCACTTTGCTACTGGCGCTGGAAAAAAACAGCTGGCTATCAAGAGCAAACACAATAGGTCTCGCTTTTGGGACCCTATATGTGTTTAGCCAGAGCTATTGGCTTTGCCAATGTCATTACACTATACTGTAGAGCATTGTGGCTGCTGTGGAGTATGTTGAAAAGTTATAATAAAAAAGCGTTATAACCATTTTTAACCAAGAAGACATTATATACAACTGAAAGATCCTAAAAAAAAAAAGAATTAACATACAAAAATGTCTTCTAGTTTTTTTTGTCCTTACAATGCTGACAACTTCTACCTACCTGTTCTAATGCTTCTTTGCTATAGCTTTTATTTTGTTATTTGAGAGGGTGGGGGGCGGACACAAACAACGGGAGGGTGAAGTTTGGGAAATAGTACCTGAATTACAACACGAGCAGTGGAGAAACACTAGGAGAGAATCAACATATGCCAGATACCAATGGCAGATTGAGGTGGTGCTTAGTGATGCAGAGGTTGTGGTGTGCTGGTGCAAAGGTGATGCACAAGTGATGCTGAATGATACTCTTGTGGTGCATAGTGATGCTGCACTGATGCTGAAGTGGTGCTGCATTGGTGCTGAATTGCTGTTGAGGTGGGGCTGTGCTAATGCTGAGGTGGGGCTGCCGGGTGGTGGTGCACTGATTGGAGGTGGTGCTGTGCTGATTCTGAGATGGTGCTGTGCTGATGAGGTAGTGCTGTGATGGTGCTCCGCTGGTGCAGAGGTGGTGCTGCACTGTTGCGGAGTTGGTGCTGCCCTGGTGGTGTTGTGCACTGATAAGGAGGTGGTGCTGTGCTGATGCTGAAATGGCGTTGTGCTGATGCCGTGGTGATCAGGTGATGCTAAGTGATACGGAGGTGGTGCTGAGTGATGCTGAGGTGGTGCTAAGTCATGCTGAGGTGTGCAGAGTAACCCTGGGCGTAGTTTGCGTAGTAGCACTACACGTAGCTACGCGAAGTACATTTTGAACTACACGTAGCTATGCAAATTGCGTAGTGCGTAGCTGTGTGCTTGACTGCACTGTACAATAATTGCCAAAGGCATCTTGCACAGTACAAGTTAAGATAAAATAAGTATCTGTCTTTATATGCTAAAATGCATATAGTCATTTCACAAAAGTGTAAACGATAAATTAACAAGCAGTGAGAGAGGTGATGATTTTGGGATCCTCCCTAACCTAGGGAGAGAACCAAGCAGATGCCTTGAAAACAAAAAGCACATCTTTTGAACGATTCGGTGGTGGTCCCATCCTCTTAGGACCACCCCAAGCACAGTTATTGGCAAAAATACAATCCCAACCAAAGGCCCTGCAAAGCATTATGGGAAGAGAGTAGCAGTGGGCAGAGAATATTATAGTATCCAATATCAAAATAATTCTACAAAGAGCTGCAGTTCCACTAGTCGTTACTAGATGTCCCTCACGAGTCAATTGCAAAAGCTTCATGAAAGGGTTTCAATGCTTTTGCATTTGACTCGTGAGGGACATCTAGTAACGACTAGTGGAACTGCAGCTTGATGTATTAATAATTTCAATGCTTTTGCATTTGACTCATGAGGGACATCTAGTAACGACTAGTTGAACTGCAGCTCTTTGTAGAATTATTTTGATATTGGACACTATAATATTCACTGCCCACTGCTAATCTCGTCCCATAATGCTTTGCAGGGCCTTTGGTTGGGATTGTATTTTTGCCCATAACTGTGCTTGGGGTGGTCCTAGGAGGAAGGGACCACCACTGAATCGTTCACATGATATGCTTTTTGTGTTCAAGGCATCTGCTTGGTCCTCCCCTAGGTTAGGGGGACCCCAAAATCATCATCTCTCTCATTGCTTGATATTTTCATTGTCAAAGTTCACTTCTGTGAATTGGTTATATGCTTTTTAGCATAGAAAATTGCTTTATCAAAGCATTTGTAGGTGTTTATTATACTGCTGCTATGCTACGTCAATTAGCACAGTTTTTCACTCTGCTACGTGCAATTTGCGTTGTGCGTAGTAGCTCAAACTTTGCATGCTCCGTGAGCGTAGCGAAGTATTACGCCCAGGGTTAATGCAGAGTCACGTTGAGGTGGTGGTGCTCAGGTGGTGCTGAGCTGGTGCTTGGGTGGTGCTGAGTGATGCTGAGTTGGTGCTGTGCTGAGGTGCTGCTGCGCGGATGCTGAAGTGGTCCTGCGCTGATGCTGAAGCGTTGCTGCTGAATTGCTGCTGTGGTGAGGTTACACTGGTGCTGAGGTGGTGCTGCGCTGGTGCTGAGTTGGCGCTGCAGTGGTGGTGGTGCACTGATGTGGTGGTGCTGCGCTGATGCTGTGCTGCACTGGTGCTGAGATGATAATTAGTGATACAGAGATGGTGCTGAGATGGGTGTGTGCTTGTGCAGAGGTGGTGCTCAGGTGTTGAGTGATGCTGTGGTGTTGCTGAGGTGGTGCTGTGCTGGTGCTCAGGTGGTGCTGAGTAATGCTGAGTTGGTGCTGTGCTGCACTGATGTTGAGGTGGGGCTGCAGCGATGCTGAAGTGTTGCTGCATTGGTGCTGAGCTACAGCTGAGGTGGGGCCGAGCTGGTGCTGAGAATCTGTGACTCATTTTTTTCCAGTAAAGCACAATTTGCTGCAAAATCGCAGTTTGTTGAGAAAAGTTTGCGTTCTTTTCAGACACAGAATAGCTGTGTGAGCTCAATTTTAATGAAAATCATGATTTTATCATAGGAAATTCATTTTTTCTTGTTTTTTTCCCATGGCGTGAAAAAAAGTTTTCAGGATTGCAGAAAAAATTGATTGCCTTAATCACATTTGTCAAAAATTCAAATGTGATTTGCAGAAATTGTGAATTTTGGAAATCTCAATATTAAACAGACAAGTACTGTCAAGCCCACTCGGCACCTTGTTCAAACGCTAATATCTCAAAAACTACTGAACAAGGTTACACCAAACTTCAAACAGCATGCCTTCTGTGTTTGATGTTTGGTATAATTTGCTGGGGATTTGCTGTAGCTGCGAGCAATATTTCTAGTGTGAGCTAAAATGGGTAACATGTTTTTAACTCCTCTTTTAACTTTTTCCCCTGCATAGAAACTACACGAAAATTGGCATGCTTGACCTTAGTTGCATAGACTAAGCGAGTGTCAAAATTGGTCATTCCCATCCATAGAAACAATGTGGAATGTTTTTCTGATTCACTGTAGGATGAACACCTGATTCCACTAATCATCAACAAAGGCACAAAGCACTTCATTTATATGTGATTACTATGTTAAAGCTTGCTGAGCAATTTTAGAAGAGAAAGTTCTTCAATGGATACAGTTTAAGACACCAGATGCATGTTTCCTTTAGGACATCATATTTATTACTGTTAATTCCCTTGTTTTTATAGGTGAATCATTTGCTCTTGGGAGCCCTTCATAAAGTTGCCCAGCCTTTTCTTAACAAGAGCAATGCAAGTGGAGTGCCAGAAAACACAATTGTCAAAAATCGCCTGGCCGCTGGACTTCTCATTCTCATAGTGGCAGAATTGTACTGCCTTCCAACTTCCAAGGAGCAGCTGAATAGCTTATGCAGACTGATATGCCCTAACAAGGCATCAAGAGCAGAAGTCCTTGCAGAACTTCGAGACACGAAGGACATTTTTTCACGCTTACCAAAGTAAGTAATATGTGCATATTATTAGAAAGCACGAGTAGACCGTGAACTACTTCTGGGCATTTCTGTCCAAAACATTTTGGGGAAGGATTGTCTTACAGATGGATAGGGGATGAGATGGTTTATCATCATCCAGCATTCCTGTGTGAGTTGGCCTTCAGCACTGCTGCTTTCCAGAACTTTGTAAAAACAGGAGTTGGAAATATCAATTGTTTTAACACTTATTGTAGAAACGTCATTACAGCACAGGCAACTGCAATGCATGAGTCCTTCCCACACACAAAATGGATTTGGCCTGTTAAGCAGCAGTGCTAGCTTTACTCATTTTGTATGGTTGTGGTATATTACCATGTGATGAAAGTATTTGGTGGTGTGTGTTGATATGAGAGGAGAGTAAAGTGGAGTTGGAGAGAGATAGAGTTGACAGAAAGAGCACGATCATTGAGGCTGAGAAAGAGATGGAAAGTGGGTGGAAAGAGGCTAGATTGGGGGCAGAGGGAGGTCCAATGGGTGGAGAAAGAGAGAAGTAGAAAGGAGGTTGGAGGTAAAGAGAGTAGGGCGGAGAAAGATGGATGCAGCTCAGCCACTGCACTTAAATGTCCCCTGTACTCCTAGTCAAATGCTGACATCTTCCTTGCCACCATCCTCTTACCTCCCTATAATCCTTGTCTATCGCCCTTGTCCTAGCATAGCATCTTCTCATCTTTTTTGGGCCTCGCCTACAGACAAAGTTTTCAGTCAAAGGCCTATTGCAGACAATACCAATATTTGCAGCAGGCTTTGGGCTAACCTATTGCTACCATTGCTTGGCTTTCTTGCCAGTCTCGTTAGTTTTATACTTATTCAGTAGCTTTCCTTTCTCTTCTTGTTTTTTTTTCTTCCCTGGGGGGGGTGGGGGGGCATCCTTTAGATAGGATGAGTTGTATCCTTTTATTGCTCACATTCGAGAACTATTTATTTCTTTTTCTTTCATCACTCTATAGGAGTGCATGTCTTTTCTTGTTCTTTTCCTCGTGTGCTGCTTCTCCCATCAAATGCCCGTGCCCGCACAATACATGTTGCAATCCCCGTCCCCAGCTCTTCCATTGCTTTCCCACTCTTCCGTGCCCAGCTTTTTAATTTTTTTATTTTTCGCCCACCTGAGCACATCCATTGCTCCCACACTCCCTATTCCCTGTTGCCTCCTGTATTGACTTCTTCCCCACTTGCTGCTTCATTGCTCTCCTACTCCTCACGAAATTATTTATTTTTTTTAATACTTTTTTTGGGCGGGGGAGGGGCGGGAGGACTCAGCAGCTGCAATTTGCTGCCAGGAAACTCCTTTTACAAAATGTGCTTTCGCGCATATTCAAATCAACTTATTTTTTTTAATTTACTGCTCCAAGATTGCCATCTTTGAGCAGTTAATAGAAAAATACACAAAATGGTGCTTTCAAATGTCATCACACTGGATCACAGTTGCATCATTAATCATAGGCACACTTGGGTGATGCTGCATGTGTGCGTACATGTCTTCTTGCTTCTTTTTTTATTTATTTTTTCACAGCAATAGCATTTCTTTTTGGCATTGCTGAACAGCATATGCAAAATCGTTGGTATAGTCAGAGGCTCTGCATGCCAATGCTTGTTTTACTCTCTTCGTGATGTATCTCTTCTCAGCAACTCTTAACTCTTCTAGTGCAGTTTTGTCTCTTCCCCAGCTCTCGCTTCTACCTGTACCACTGTATCTCCTCACCCCCAGTTCTCATCCCTTCCGGTGGAGTTCCCCCCCAAACTCATCAACTGTTCTCTCATTTTTCTTTCTCCGGTATCCCACTCCAGTGCAGTCTGTTCTGTCTGCTCTGAATCAGTGAAACAGAAGGCAGTACATGCTAGGTTTTGGGGGCCATATTCAGGATTGCAGTGCCCGCTGCCCTGCCCTAGGTTTCTAGCAGGGCTTGACTGGCTCATCTCTGAGGATTAGTGATAGAGGGCTCCAGAGGAAAAACGGAGACATTTGAAGGCAACGTGACCAGCATACATTGTGGCAACTGTACCCATAGGTTCCAGCATGGCCCTGATCTTCAAGGGTGCTTTGCTTCTTTGTTGAGATCTAGTATCTGATTCCTCTGCTGATGGCTGGTTTTTCCTGTCCTTCTGTTTATTGGTCCCGCTCAGGTGTATTTCTGTTCAGACACTAGCTTCATTGGGTTCTCTTCCAAGTACCAAAGCTGTCTACATCAGAAGTAGTGGCTGTTGTGTGGGGCGTGAGCTTGTTAACTTGTGCATACTTTCAGGAGCATAGTTGGGCCACTGAGTGCTGCTAAATTATTTGGAGATATGAAGAAGTCTGCTTTACCAGCCCTTTCATCAACATGGCTGTCAGGCTGCTTCTCAAGGCAAATTCATAATACAGTGTCACTGCCCCATTCTTCTAGGAGAACACATTTCCACCTGGATGTGAGGTATTAGATTCTGTACATTTCCAAGATGGGATTAGGGAGATTTAATTGACCTCTTTTGAATATCCTGCAGCCTTTTAATTGTGGGTGGCCATTACACCACCCACTATTATGGCACAAGGTCTGTTCTTGGGCAATTACTGGGCAGTATGAATGGTGGTTACTGTCATTACTACTTCTGTTCCTGGGACCCTTAATAATGGTGCACATTGATTTGATAACTAAGGTTTACAGCTTGTGCTGCTCTAGATCATAAACTTTTGATACTCCTGCCATCAGGGACAGAGCGCAGACGTTTGTAAGTTGTTTGTCTTTGAAGAAGTGTTCGGTCTTGAGAGATCTTGTGACTCCTCCCTTAGCCCACAATGCACCAGGACAAAGACTTCACCTCAGATCATTTTTTCCTCTTTGACTTTGGATGTTTCAACTCGAGTTCTGGGACTCTCGACCACTTCCCTGTTACTTTCTGCTCCATTTATCGACAATTGTGAACCTTCATTGGAAGAGACATCACCTGTGATTTTGTCGCTTCTGATTCTAATCACCCTCCCCCAGAGGGGTTCTAGGACTAAGGTCGTATAATTTAGACAGTTGGGAGGAAAGGATATGGATAATACACCTTTCCAATTCTGCAAAATGTGTAACACCTGTGGTTGGACAAACACTGGGTGTGCAACCGTTGCCTCTCTCAAGACCTCTAGGAATCCAACTGGCCAGCCTGGGCTTGAAACATGTGGACCTTCTGAAACCTATTAACATTACTTGTAGTTTCAATTTCTTTCCACATTTTTAACCATACTGACTAGAGGCACGAATAAAGCATTTTCTCCTACCAGGCAGGCCTTTTTAAATTTCCCAAAACAACCCCCACTCCTGGTTTTGACATCTATTCATCATATATAATCACCTATAAGTGCTCCCACGTAACTCGTAGGTTGTAGCACGCCCTGTTCCGTTTTTGGAACGGGAAAGACCCAATGATGAAGCATGCCACCAAGGGGTAACCCTGGTGGATGAGGGTTATCCAAAGAGAATATTCTGTTTTCCAAACTAGATGTGGAAGTCTAGTCCTAGTTTTGACGGATGGGCTCCTTTTGTTTGCTGGTAATTTGATAGGAGGATGAGTCCCTATAGTTTTGCCCTCTATTTCCCCTTTTGTTTTGAAATCTTTTCTAGACACCTCATCCCTTAACAGTAGGACAGTAATGAAACTGTTGGAGATAAAGGCTTAATGTATAGCTCTAGAACTTTACGCAAGATTACGCAAGTGCCCTTTACAAGAGCATCTAGCACAGCAATAGTTACTAGCAGCAGGTCAATGGGAAGATCAAGTGTTGGTTGAGCCCAGCATTAAGCACAGCCTCAAATGATGGAACGACAAAAATGTGTCACTGGGCAGGCCATTTCAGAATCCTCAACCACAGATGACCATTACCACAGATGCCTCACTCATGGGAAAGGGAGCACATCTCAACCACATGATTGTTCATGGTACCTGGGCATCTGAACAGAGGATTTCACACATAGATTACCGGTAGCTGACAGGAATTCAGTTGGCGCTCATTGCACTTTACAGTTATAGAGGGAAAAAAGCCTTAGTCAACATGATTGTCATGTGCTTCTTTGAGAAACGCAGTTTGCACTCTTTCTACTCAGTTTTTATCCCTAGCTCAAATGATCAGGCATTTGGCCATTTGAAGTCACATCCAGCTCCTAGTGAAGCACCTACCAGGGGTGGACAATGACTTTGTGGACTTACTAAACATGATGCATCAACAAGTACACAAGCGAAAGATGAATCCCTATGTACTTCAGAGACACTTTCTTAAGTAAGAAACGCCCTCAATCGACGTTTTTGCCATTGCCGAAATAGCAAAATACCCAAATTTTGCTTCCAAGTACCCACACTCACAGTCCATGGACAGTGTACGATGGAGGAACTGGTCAGGGATATTTGCTTAAGTTTTTTCTCCAGTGTCCCTGAATTCATACGTAGTGAGGAAGATAAGGGCGTATGCCTTTCACTCTCATTTTAGTCAGCACTACATGGACGCTACATGCATGGTGCTTGAGGCTTCTGGAAATGTTGTGTTCGAGGCATATGAGCTGTAGTTTGTATACTTGTGCATAGATCGCCATCTGGTGTTGGGCTCGGATGTTTGCACTTTGTTTTTGTCTGGTAAGAAGTCTTTTGTAGTCACGAGGTAGGTGACTCCTCCTTAGGACGATAGTGCGCATGGGCATCTACTCCATCTCCAGATTGTTTTTTCCCGCCATCGGGTTCGGATGTGAATTGCTGCTCTGGGTCAGTGTCGTACTCGATCCCCATTCGACGCGCAATCCCTCTCCGCTCGACGGTATTGTTTCGATCGCACACCCTTTCGACGCACATCTACAAAATCAGCGAGGACTTCCATTCCGGTCGTCGACGCTGGCCGTTGGACCCATCTGCGCCACTAGGCCCTGCACTCAATGGAAAGAACTCCATTTAAAAAATGCCCCCTGTGTAGTGCTAAATTTTCACACACGGATCTCCACGAGGTCTGC
Organism: Calotriton arnoldi; assembly: GCA_963921515.1. Taxonomy (NCBI): domain Eukaryota; kingdom Metazoa; phylum Chordata; class Amphibia; order Caudata; family Salamandridae; genus Calotriton; species Calotriton arnoldi. Next base: position 2,922,255 of record CAWUFW010000381.1, read on the forward strand.
AACCTTTGCCTCTCTCCAGAACACGAGGACAAAGTCTGTAGGGCCTGTGCTTCCTTCAGGTCTAAGAAGACTATACGTGATCGCCAGGCTCGACGTCACATAATGTCTCGATCAACTGTCTAGGCGCCAGACGACATCTTCGATGCAGGCCCCGAGGAGCAACAACCGGAAGAGGAAGCCATCAGCGTCTCTGAGGAAGACGAGTCAGATGGCGAGGATCAGACGGTTACTCCAGGTCAAGAAATCGTGAGTACCCACCTCGACCCCTCTCCCACATCTAAAACTAAAGACAAGGCTCCGGTAACACCTTCGCCTTCCGACTCAGGTCGACACTGAGATAAAACTTCAGAGGCCCCGCCCCCCAGCCCGGCTCCGAAGCACAAAGAAAAACCTTCAGGCGGCTTGGGATCGAGTCAGCCGCGTACCGGTTCCGAAAAACAACCCCGAGCACCGAAACCAAAACCGAAAACAGACACAGTGCCACGCCCTGGCACATCGGCACCGAGGACGGCTTCGACGCCCATTCCTTCGGCACCGAAAAACAGAGAACAAGCCCTTGGATCCCAAAAAACAACCGAAATCCTCAGAGCCGAAGAAGATTTTGAAATCGAAAACTCCAGTAAAGCATAAGGAGACTAGTGCCCCTCCTAAAGAGACTAAATCAAAGGAACCCAAATCGTCAGCGCCGAGAAAAGACTCCGACTCCGACGACCTGTTTCGACCAGATATACCAGTTCCGAAACAGAAAACCCTACACATTGACCCGGGTACAGGTCATGTAACAGCCATACCACCTAGAAAGAGGAAATTGGACACCTCAGAAACACCTGAGGTACCATCAAAGAAGAAAGACATAGCAACTTTGCCTTTCAGACCCTTCTCCCCCCCCCACCTCTTCCAACTATACCACTTTCTCCTGCATACTCTCCACTACCTCCTTCACCTGCACCACAAGGGGATGATGACGATGACGTCCACAGCATCCCACCACCTGACCCCTGGGATGATTATGGTACTGTCCCAGATATACCTGAACCAGACTCATACCCATCTAAACCATCCCCTCCAGACGACAACATAGGTTTCGCACAGCTCATAGACAGGGCAGCCAAATATCATGGTGTACAATTACACTCAGACCCTTTGGAGGAAGACTTTTTAGTAGAAACTTTTACACAGTCACAAAAGTCATCAAGTATTTTACCGATGTTGAAAGGTATCATTAAACATGCCCCTGATGTGTTTAAAGACCCGGTCAGGGCTAGAGTTCTCAACCCAAGGGTTGATAAAAATATAAAGCAGCTCCAAGTGATCCTGCATATATCAAAGGGCAACTTCCTCTGGATTCCCTAGTTGTAACAAATGCCCGTTAACGGGCAAATTCCCAGACAACAGGTGATGCCCCTCCTCCGGATAAGGAATCTAAGTTATTAGACGCATCTGGTAAACGGGTTGCGTCACAGGCTGCAAATTACTGGCGTATTGCCAACGCCCAAGCCTTGCTGGCCAGATAATAGGGCGCATTATGATGAGCTTGAGACACTCATGCAACATCTTCCAGACCAATATAAGGCGAAAGCTAACAACCTCATACAAGAGGGAAAGTTAATTACAAACACCTCTATCAAATGTGCTCTTGATGCAGCGGACACAGCATCTCGTGCCGTTAACACAAGCGTATTACTGCGTAGGCACGCATGGCTACGCATATTTGGCTTTAAACAAGAGGTGCAGTCTCAAATTCTTAATCAGCCTTTTGATCACGAACACTTATTTGGCCCTACCGTAGACACATCCTTAGAAAAGATGAAAAAGGACACTGAAACAGCTAAATACTTGGGGGCTTTACAGTTATCAACAAATAGAGGCTCCTTTCGTCGCTCCTTTTATAGGGGCGCCTCAAAAACTTTTGGGACAGATAACGCTTCTTCGTCCTACAAAAGCCCCACTCAAACTTCCTCTAACAAAGGATATTTTAGAGGGGGATCCAGAGGGAATAACAATGAAGGAAGAGGCCGCGGGAATAGCACCCACTTCTCTCCTAACACAAAACAGTGACTTCCCTCGGAACATTCCACCCCAGTCGGGGGAAGACTATCACAGTTCCTACCTGTCTGGAACTCCATCACCACAGACAGGTGGGTGAGACAAATTATCCAGTATGGTTACTGCCTGGAACTCACCTCTACCCCTCCACACATGCCACCTAAACAACATCCGATGTCCACAGAGCATCTTACGCTTCTAAAACAAGAGATTTTCTCTCTCTTGCAAAAGCACGCAATAGAACAGGTTCCCACACACCAAGGTACAGGGGTTTACTCTCTTTACTTTCTCATCCCAAAAAAGGACGGCACTCTCAGGCCAATATTAGACCTCAGAGCGTTAAACCTGTACATACAATCCGACCACTTTCACGTGGTCACTCTTCAACAGGTTCTCCCATTGCTCCAACAAGGCGATTTCCCTGCCACTTTAGATCTCAAAGACGCCTACTTTCACATTCCTATTCACCCTGCTCACAGTAAATATCTACGGTTTGTAGTGGACGGCCAGCACTACCAGTTCAAAGTGCTCCCCTTTGGTGTGACTACAGCACCCAAAGTCTTCACAAAATGTCTCGCAGTAGTAGCAGCTCACTTGCGAAGACAACACTTTCATGTGTTCCCTTATCTCGACGACTGGCTCATAAAGGCCAAGTCACGCAGCGATTGTGTACACCACACACACAAAACAATCCAGCTGCTGCACGACTTAGGATTTACAATAAACCTTACCAAGTCACATCTTCAGCCGTCCCACACCCAACAGTATCTAGGCGCCACAATAGATACTTCAAAAGCCCTTGCATGCCCCAATCCAGCCAGGATAGCCACCATGCAGGCTCTCATAACAAAATTTCAACCTCAACACTCACTACCAGCTCGAGTGTTAATGCAACTAATAGGGATGATGGCATCTTGCATTTTAATCGTACCTCATGCAAGACTCCAAGTGCGTCCATTACAGGAATGCTTAGGACATCAGTGGAACCAGGCACAAGGTCAGCTTACAGATCTGGTGTTGGTGGACAGCCGCACACATCGCTCTCTGCAGTGGTGGAACACACAAAACCTGTCCAAAGAGCGGCCGTTCCTAGACCCAGTTCCACAAATAGTGCATACAACAGACGCATCGCTCACCGGCTGGGGAGCTCATCTCCTAAACCACACCATTCAGGGTATGTGGACCCATCAGCAAAAACTACTCCACCTCAATCACCGGCGATTTTTCTAGCTTTAAAATCATTCCAAGTACATCTAGCACACAAAGCTGTCCTCGTCCGTACGGACAATATGACAGCAATGTACTATATACAAAAACAGGGGGGGACACACACTCTCTCCAGCTTTCACACCTAGCGCAAAGCATATGGAGATGGGCCATTGCTCAACAAGTATACCTCCTAGCAGAACATCTTCCAGGGGAACACAATCAAATTGCGGATCTGCTCAGTCATCAGAGACAGCAAATCCACGAATGGGAACTTCATCCGCAAGTTCTTCATCCGTTTTTTCACATATGGGGCCACCCAGACATAGATCTGTTTGCCACACACTTAAACGCAAAATGCCCAAGCTTCGCCTCCAGGTATCCACACCCATTGTCCAAAGGCAATGCGATATGGATGAACTGGTCAGGCAGGTTTGCGTACGCTTTTCCGCCTCCCACTCATTCCCTTACTGGTGCGCAAGCTCAAACAACAGTCTCTCACAATGATCCTAGTTGCTCCAACATGGGCCCGGCAACCATGGTTCACAACCCTGCTGGAACTCTCAGTAGTTCCACAGCAAAAGTTGCATCTTTGCCCAAAGCTTCTCACGCAGAACCATGGAGAGATAAGGCACCCAGATCCAGCTCAATTGAACATAGCAATCTGGCTGCTGAAGTCTTAGAGTTTGGTTACCTCAACCTTCCTTCAGACTGTTGAATATCATTAAAGAGGCTAGACGTCCTACCACTAGAGCCTGCTATTCAGCTAAATGGAGAAGATTTGTTATCTACTGTAATAACACAATCAATCCGCTAGATGCTTCAATCCAAAACATTATTTGTTATCTCTTGCATCTACAAAAATGTAATCTGGCATACACATGTATACGATTACATCTTGCTGCCATAGCCGCTTGCCTACAAAACAGACAACACTTGTCATTGTTTAGGGTACCTGCCATCAAAGCATTCATGGATGGGCTTAAAAGAATAATTCCTCCCAGAGTTCCACCCTCTCCACAGTGGCACCTAAATATTGTCCTTACCAGGCTCATGGGTCCCCCGATTAAACCTTTACATAAATGTGAATTGCAATTTCTCACATGGAAAGTAGCTTTCCTTGTAGCGATCACATCTCTCAGAAGAGTTAGTGAACTCCAGGCATTAACCATACAAGAACCATTTTTGCAAATGCATCACAACAAAGTGGTTCTTAGGATAAACCCAAAAGTCGTTTCTGCCTTCCACCTTAACCAGTCTGTTGAGCTACCAGTCTTTTTTCCTCAGCCAGACTCAGTGGCAGAACGAGCTCTTCATACTCTTGACGTCAAAAGAGCTATCCTTTATTACATTGAAAGGACAAAAACTTTCAGAAAAACTAAACTTTTTGTAGCTTTCTCACCACCACATAAAGGCAATCCTATTTCAAAAGTGGGAATTGCCAGGTGGATCGTTAAGTGCATCCAAATATGCTACCAAAAAGCAAAGCGTACATTATCCATTCCCCCGAGAGCTCATTCCACACACAAACTAGGGGCTTCTATGACATTCCTAGGGAACATTCCCATAGACGATATTTGTAAAGTAGCAACATGGTCTACACCTCACACTTTCACAAAACACTATTGAGTAGATGTGCAAGCAAAGCAACAAGCTAGTGTGAGCCAGGCTGTATTAAAAACACTTTTTCAAACCACTGCAACAGATTCAGGTAGCCACCGCTAAGGAGGTAACTGCTGTACAGTCTATGCACAAGTATACAATCTACAGCTCATATGCCTCGAACGGAAAATGCTACTTACCAGTATGCATCTGTTCTTGGCATGTAGAGCTGTAGATTCGTATACGCCTCCCCGGATACCGCTATCTGTTACAGTATTATCTTACTTAGATACATTACACATGGTCATCTTTTCTATTTCTTACTAACTCCATCCTAACTCTCCATGGCAAAACAATCTGGAGATGGAGTCGATGCCCATGCGCACTATCGTCCTAAGGAGGAGTCACCTACCTCGTGACTACAAAAGACTTCTTACAAGACAAAAACAAAGTGCAAACATCCGAGCCCAACACCAGATGGCGACCTATGCACAAGTATACGAATCTACAGCTCTACATGCCAAGAACAGATGCATACTGGTAAGTAGCATTTTCCTACCCATCGGACCAGATCTCTGTCTCCTCACCAAGGTCGGCTCTGACATCGAAATCTCATCTAAATGAACCTAGCGATTTGGCACCTGAGGTGTCTGAGTTTGGCTACTTAAATCTACCTCATGAGTATACTCAAATCCAGCGTGAAATACAAAAGTTGCATGCTATGCCACCAAATGGAAAAGACTTCTCCATTTATGTGTAAATAAGCAGATACAATCCCGTATAGCATCAGTGCAGAGTATTATTTGTTACCTACTGCACCTTCAAAAAGCTGGATTAGCATGTACTTCAATCAGCTCACATCTAGCTGCTGTAACAGCTTTTATGCGAAACAGAGGACACATCTTGTTCAGAATACTTGTTACTAAAGCTTTTATGGAGGTCTGAAAAGATTGATGCCTCCTATAACACCACGGGCCACTACTTGAAACCTTAATGTTGTACAAACAAGAACCATGAGATCTCCATTTGAGCCACTACTCTCTTGTGGCATTTATTTTTTATCATGGAAGATAGTCTTCTTGATTGAAATTACCTCACTCGGAAGAATTAGTGAATTGCAAGCTCTAGCAGCAGAGGAATCCTTCATTCAGTTTCATAAGAATAGAGCTGTTCTAAGGGCATTCCCTTTTCCTTTTAATCAGACCATTGAGTTGCCGTATTTCTTTCCACAACTTCAGACAGTCTTCAGACAGTGGCAGAATGGGCATTACACACATTAAATGTTAAGAGAGGACTAATGTACTACACTGACAGAACAAAATCAATCTCCAACACAAAGCAACTGTTTGTTGTGTTCACAAAACCTCACAGTAGAAATTCCATTTTTAAAAGGGGGAGTCTAGTGGGATGCATAGTTAAATGAAACACAAATGCACATAAATGTGCTGTGCTAAGGCAAAATGCAGACTGCTTTCTTTGCGTAAGATACATTTCACTAGAAAGAAGGGAACAACTATTGAGAGCAACCCATTAGGGTACCCAAGCCCTCGCCTTCCTCCTGCATCACTTGGGCCTACTGTAGATCTCACAGGCAACTTTATCAACTCTCACCCTGCTCCGGGCGACGATCCTGTGACATTGTCCACCTTTTACCAACTTTCCCCAGTACAAGCCTCGACCGTTCGTAATCAAATACGATCAGGTTCACCCCTTGATTCCTGCCACCCCTTAAATGATACAAGTACCCGAAATCATCGCTATGCACCTTACGGATATTTTTTATCTGATGTTTAGTACGGGCTACTTCTCTACTAAGTGGAACCTAGCTTCTATCCTCCCTCTTCTCAAGAAGTCTAATCTTGACGCTGCGAACACCAACATCTGTCGTCCTATTTCACGCCTCCCATTTCCTGCAAATTTTTTTGAAAAGTCCAGTAACTCCAAATTGACATCCTTTATTGAGAATCATGGTCATCTCGATCCCACTCAGTCCGGCTTCAGAAGCCATCACAGCATGGAACTCGCCCTAATCACAGCGTCCGAGCAAATCAGGCAAACTGTTGACGCAGGAGGCAATTCCAGCCTAGTCCTTTTTTCGACCTCTCATCAGCATTCGACACAGTCAACCACAATATCCTCCTAGTTCATCTTGTGTCCATCAGTATGAGGAGCCAAGAAGTTACCCTTCTTAAATCTTTTCTCACCGTCCGAATTTTGTCGGTCTTGAAGATTTCAATTAACCTCCCTTCACTTTACCTTGTTGTTGAAAAACTCAAGGAACCCAATATGCAACCCCTCCCTTGTCATAAAACCTGCGGACAAGGGTGGTGGAATTGTCCTCCAAGAAAGGGTTGAATATAAAAACGAAATCTTAAGACAGCTGTGTAATACTGACCATTACTGCAGACTTCCCACCAATCCAACTAAAGAAATACAGAAACTCATTCTCCAGGTTACCAACGATGGCTTGGAAACTGGGTTTCTCAGTAAAAAAGAACATCAATTCTTAAACACTAAGTCTCCCCGCACACCTGTGATTTATACATTGCCCAAAATTCATAAAAACCAAGACAAACCACCAGGTCGCCCAATAGTATCAGGGTGTGGATCCATTTTGGAACCATTGGGCCAGTACGTTGACTACTTCATTAAAGACTTTGTACCAGAAACCGAATGTTACATACCTGACCGTATGTCCTTGATAAATTTAATTGAGGAACATCCATTTGACCCCACATCCGACACACTTTCTACGTTGCATGTGGAGTCACTTAACACCAATACTCCCCAAACTGAATCCATGCTCGTTATGGAACGAGTACTGAATAGGCGACCCCGCCCACATGCAGTCCCCACCATCTTTGTGTTGCAGAATTTAGAAATCTGTCTCACAAAAAACTTCTTTCTCTTTGACGACCATTACTATGGGCAAGTCAAGGGTACATCTATGGGGGCCGTATTCGCCCCAAACCTGGCCATTCTGTACATGGATAAGCTAGAAATAAGTCGCATACTATCACCTACGAACCCCTTCCACAGTGGCATTCCACTGTGGAAGCGGTATATAGATGATCTATTCATGATCTGGCATGATTCCAACAACGCCATAGAGCAATTCCTCCACTGGCTGATTAATAATTGTGGAGGTTTGAACTTCACTTTATCATACAATAAGTCCACCATTCCTTTCCTCGACTTGAACATCCAACATAAAGACGGACAACTGATAACTAGTTTATTCAGGAAACCCATAGAGCGCAACACATTGCTCAGATATGACAGCCATCACCCCCGAGCCCTCAGGGACTCAGTTCCCTATTCACAGTTCCTCCGAATCAGGAGGAACTGCTCACTGAAAGAAGACTACTTCAAGGAAGCACAGGTCCTAAGTAATAAATTTACAACACGTGGTTATCCACGTAGGCTGGTTCGTAATTCGCTCAAGAGAGCGTGGTACTGCCCAAGAGACGTACTTCTGGAACCTAAAACCAAGAGTTCACAGAACCGGATGGTCTGCGTAACAACCTTCTCACCGGCCTCTTACGCCATTCGTAAAAGTGTAATCAAACATTGGAAAGTACTGAATGCAGGAGTGCTTGATCTAGAACGCCCTCTGTTCGCTTTTCGCAAAGCTAAAAACATTAAAGACCACCTAGTGCGCGCAGCCCTTCCATCATTAGATGCTAAGAGCACCTTAAATGACCTTTGGGGCTTACCACCGCTAATAGGACATGCCAAGTGTGGGGATTGTATTGGTTGCCCAACTACCATTGAAGGTAAAGATTTTGCATATGATAAGATTAAGTTTGAACGTAAATTCTTTTCAAATTGTAACACCTGTAACGTCATATATGCTATCTTATGTCCCTGTAACAAAATATACATTGGCCAAACCACCCAAAAGGCACGTATAAGGATTTGCCAACACCGCAGCAGGATACGATGCAATACCCCAAACGCCCCACTGGTTGAACATTTCCGTGCTACAGGACACACTGAGGATGATATGAAATGGACAATCATCAACGTGATCAAACCACCACCTAGGGGCGCTGACATTCATCAGTGCTGTAAAATAAATATGTTTCCTATATGTATTTATAGTTCTGATGGATACTTCTAACCGCAAATTCCATACCTTGGAATATCCTCCAGGGGCCAGACTGGATCCAGAGACTTTTGCAGCAGTGCTTCTGTGTGCCGCTAGGTCCCTCAGTTTGGCTTCTCATTGGCTCCATACCACCTGGAACTGACTGAGTGGAGCTGCATGTAAGCACCGCCCCTGCTCACTGACCTCGGTTCCTTTCTTTCTGCCCCATCCAATGCAGATCCAAAGCTCCGCTGCCAACTTTGTTGGTCTTCGGATGACTCCTAAACTTTTTTTCACAGACTGATGTTCCAACCAAACCTACAAGTTTCAAGCAGTGCTGCTATTCCAGGAGGCAGATGTCGATCACAAGATCCTCTTTGGGTGTGCTTATGGTGCCTGGGCATAACTTGGAGTGGCAAGTGCGGCCTAATGCACCAGAAGGGGATTAGAGACCAGGAGGTGAAGTTGTATGTCACCAAACACAAGAAGTAGATGCGGGCATCACACAGATCCAAGTCGCACGCCTGGTCTCATTACCGGTCACAGACGCTCCTGCTACAGTACCACTTCCTACTGTAAGCCCTCGAAGTTCAAGCACAAACCTATGAAAGCATAGCAGGAGTCTAACCCATCCAGCCATTGTGACTTCAAAGAGAGAAGGCCACAGAACCAAGTCCTCATTTGGTCCCAAAGCGCCCTGAGTTTCATGCGTCATTGTCGATCCTTCAGGCATGATGCAAATTTTTCAGTGTGCTTCTTTCTCCCTCTGGCATGCCTTCTGGTACCACAGGGGTCTCTAGTCTGGTTTCCACCAGTGGATCAATACCTACTACCTTGTGTCCACTTGGGAGTCTTTGCTGGGTTCATACCTACTCTGGAATCGAGTTCTACTCCGACCCCAGGTTCCACGCCTGTTCCTGCCAAACTGATGCCAATTCTGACCATAGGATGGTCCAGTGCTAATGCCAATGTCTGATCCCGAACTGACATTGGTTCGAGCTCGACAATACACAGCAGGCAGAATGTGACAAAGTATGTTAACGCATGTTTGAATACCTCAACAGAGAAGTCAGTTGTCCTCCATAGACATGCCTGAATGAGGTCCACTTGTTTGTCCGGCGACGTACAGCCTTTGCTCATGGATATGATGTTTGGGTCTCTCCTACCAGGGGAGAAGGCAAACTCTGCTTTGGAATGCTTTAAAAATAGCAGAGCTACAGCGCGTTACTTGGGGCTGTTGATGCCTGCCAAACAATGTCCAAACCAGTTCAGGAAATTTTTAGGCTATTGTAGAGGGCTAGCTTATAGGCAGAGACAGCCTGCTAAGCCAATGACGCATCTGACAACCCAGTCTTTTCGGGCCATGGACATGGAACCTGTAGAAGGGGTGCATCCAACAGGGGCATTAGTCCTCTAACTCCTCTTCCCCTGCTACAACTGCCAACAAACCTCTTTAGTATGCCCTTAGTGGGAGGCAGGATCCAACATTTCCTCCTGGGTTGTTGATCCATTACATCTGACAGATGGGTTTGACAAATAGTTTAAAAAAAAGCTATGCTCTATAATTTCTGTGCTCCCACCCAATATTCCTCCTACACCAGAACAAATTTCTGCAGACCATTTGTCCATCCTGTTACTAGAATTATGCATGTTGCTTGCCAAAGCTTCTATAGAGAGGGTATCTGAAAGAGACACGTTAGTGACAGATTCCTTACCTTAGAATATCCCCAGGCGTCAGGCTGGATCCGGAAAGTTTTTTGCGTAGCAGTACCCTTGCGCGTCGGTAGGCGGCGTCGTGCGGCTCCGCGTCCGTCGTCGGCGTCGTGATCGCCGGGATGACGTCGCGGGCAGTACTTAGGCGCCGCCCCTGCGCGCTGACGTCAGTTCTTCTTTTTCCGCGCCAGCAAGCGCAGATCCGGGAAGAGCAGTGCCCTGGTCATTTTTTGACCATACTTTTTGGTGAATTTTTTCACTGTTTTTTCCATACTTTCAAGGTGTCGTAGGGATGCCCGGCTTCAAGCGATGCGGCGCCTGTGCACGGATGATGTCCGTCACCGACCCGCATTGGGAGTGTCTCTTCTGCCTCGGCCGAGGCCACGACACGGAGTCTTGTCCCGAATGCCAGGCCCTCAACCCGAAAGCTTTGCGAGAGCGGTCTCGAAAGCTCCTCGAGGCCCGGCATTCGGCTCCACGGAGGCCCCGGTCGCGTGAGAGGTCCAGGGGTCGCTCGCGGAGTGCACACCGGTCGTCGGCGTCGAAGTCTTCTTCGTCCGGTAAGTCAAAGCACAAGAAGTCCAAAAGCATCATCGCTCTAGGACTTCGCCTCGCCGGTCTCGCGACTCGGCTGAGGCCCCTCCCGGCACCGTCCCCGCCCCCGCGGCCCCGGACTTGCCTGTGGAGTCGCCCCCGCCATACCCGCCCTTCCCAGGTTCGGGGGCGGATCCAGCCAAGGTACAGGAATTCCTGTCGGCCATAGCCCGCCTCTTCGGGGCTTCAGGCCCCTCCGGTGCGCCTTCGGGCCCCGCGGGCCCTGATGGGGTTGCTCCAGCGTCGCCGACGGCTCCGGCCCCGGCGTCGCCCGTGCCTCCAGCCTCGATCCCGGCTCCGGCCCCGATCCCGGCTCCACAACCCCCATCGACGCCGGTCGACCTCACGACACCTCCGCCGGCGCCGATGTCTCCGGTGCCGTTCTCGACGCCGCCCTGGGCTCCGGGCGGCGTCGTCCCCCAGTTCCTTCCGGCTCCGGACATGGACCCGGAGCGACGTCGCTCGACGCCGGCTCCGGCGCCGATGGGACCTTGGGTCCCAACTGTCCCTCCTCCTCCTTATTTTGAACCAGAGGAGGACCAGTTGGACTGGGAGGGGTCTGATGACCCTCTGACGCGACACTGTCAGTATCATGAGGACTGGACAGAGAGTCTAGGGGAGGCCAGTGGTCTGGATACTTCCCCTGACACTGGCATGCTGTCTCCTCCCGTGGCTACGGAGGAGGGAGCCAATTTTGGTACGGTGTTGCGTAGGGCAGCTGGGGCCTTACGTCTCCAACTCCCTACTTTGACGGTCAAGCCTAACATCTTGACAGAGGTGCTTCAGCCGGCAGCCTCCTCTGCGGAGACTGTGCTGCCGTTTAACGACGCCCTCACTGACGTTCTTTTGGGCGCCTGGTCCAAGCCCAACACAGGGGCTCCTGTGGATCGGAACGTGTCACGACGCCATCGCCCAGCTCCGGGCGACCCCTGTTTCTCTCTGTCCACCCCACTCCTGAGAGCTTGGTTGTCCAAGCCTCCGCTTCCCAAACCGCCTTCCCTACCGCTCCTCCGGATAGGGAATCCAAACGCCTGGATCAGTTTGGGAAGAAAGGTTTTCTTCCTCCAGTGCTGGCTTGCGGTCCGTTAACACCGCTTGTCTTTTGGGCCGATATACCCACTCCCTGTGGGATTCGGTGGCGGATGTTTTGCCCCAGTGTCCTGAGGAGGTCCAGGCACTGCTTTCCCGCGCCATTGCGGAAGGAAGGGATGCGGCCAAATACACTATCCGTTGTGGCCTTGACACCGCCGACTCGCTGGGCAGGTCTATTGCAACGACGGTGGCGCTCCGACGCCACGCCTGGCTGAGAACCACTGGTTTTTCAGGGGATGTCCAGAATACTCTCATGGACATGCCCTTTGATGGAGTCGGTCTTTTGGGTCCAAAGCAGACCATGCGTTGGAGCGCTTTAAGGACTCACGGGCTACTGCCAAGTCCCTGGGCCTTTCTGCTACACGCCCTCCGCTGACTTCTGCTTTTCGCCCCTATCGTGGCCACGGTAGGGGCGCCCTTCACGTCAGCAGCCCAGCCACCGGCCCGCGCAGCAGGCGTCTTCGCGTGGCCGAGGACGTGGATTCCGCCGTGGCGGATCGGGCAACCAGGGTGCGGGTCAGGCCACCACCTCCAACCCGTCCGCGGCCTCCAAGCCCTCCTAGTCCCTCCTTTCAGGTGCACGGCACGCCAGTAGGGGCAGGGTCCGCCATCACCTTCCCCACTGGCGCACCATCACCTCGGACAGGTGGGTCTTGGACATTGTCCGAAGGGGCTACTCCCTCCCCTTCGAGACCACCCCCCAGCCATGCCACCTCAATTCCACCGCATGTCAGGGGATCACTTGGTGCTTCTACAGAAGGAAGTCACGGCCCTCTTGACCAAGAGGGCCATCGAGCATGTTCCGACCCCAGAAGTAGGGCGTGGTTGCTACTCCCACTACTTTCTGGTGCCCAAAAAGGACAAGGAGGACATGCGTCCTATCTTGGACCTCCGGAACGTCAATCGCTTCCTCCGGAAGGAGAAGTTCAAGATGCTCACCCTAGCTCAGGTCTTGACTGCCCTCGACCCTGGAGACTGGTTGGTAGCGTTGGACTTGCAGGACGCGTATTTCCACATCCCCGTCCTGCCGGCCCACCGGCGTTACCTTCGGTTCACGGTAGGCCCCGAGCATTTTCAGTTCACCGTGCTCCCCTTTGGCCTTACAAGTGCCCCTCGGGTGTTCACGAAAGTGATGGCGGTGGTCGCAGCTCATCTGCGCCGGGCAGGGGTTTCAGTCTTCCCCTACCTCGACGACTGGCTGCTGAAGGCGGGCTCGTCCCAGGCAGTCGTCTCCCACCTCCAGACTACGGCCGAACTCCTGGACTCGCTGGGGTTCTCCATCAATGTGCCGAGTCGCATCTGATTCCTTCTCCACAGCTCCTTTTCATCGGAGCAGTTCTGGACACGACGCAGTTTCGGGCCTATCCTCCCGAACGGCGAGTCCGGGATATTCAGGCTATGATTCCGATCTTTCGGCCTTTATCCTGGGTTTCGGTGCGGATGACCCTGAGGCTGCTGGGCATCATGGCCTCCTGCATCCTGCTGGTCAATCATGCCAGATGGCATATGCGGGCTCTGCAGTGGGACCTGAAGTTCCAGTGGGCGCAGCACCAGGGCAACCTGTCCGATCACGTCCAGATCTCGGAGGGGCTGCAAAACAGTTGCAGTGGTGGCTCTCGAACCGGCAATGGGTCATGGGCAGATCCCTCTCCCTTCCCCAGCCAGAGCACACAGTTGTGACGGACGCGTCCCTTCTGGGATGGGGCGGTCACATGGGAGAGGCGGAGATCAGAGGCCTCTGGTCTCCGGCGGAGTCCCGGCTCCATATCAACCTTCTGGAGCTCCGGGCGATCCGACTTGCACTCAAGGCATTCCTTCCCTCTGTCAAAGGGAAGGTAGTGCAGGTGTTCACAGACAACACCACCGCCATGTGGTACTGCAACAAACAAGGCGGGGTGGGGTCGTGGACCCTTTGTCAGGAGGCTCTGCACCTCTGGACATGGCTGGAACATCAGGGCATGTTCCTGATGGTTCAACACCTGGCAGGTTCCCTGAACGCCAGGGCGGACGAACTCAGCCGCAGGTGCATGATGGATCACGAATGGCGTCTTCACTCGGAAGTGGCGCAAGGACTCTTTCTACAGTGGGGAGAGCCTTGGTTAGATCTATTCGCCACCGAAGAGAACGCGCAATGTCATCAGTTCTGCGCGTTGGAATTTCCAAGGCGGCACTCGCTCGGCGACGCTTTTCGTCACGAGTGGAGTTGCGGTCTATTGTACGCCTTTCCGCCTATACCACTTCTACCCAGAGTGTTGAAGAAGATTCGGCACGACCGGGCCCAAGTCATTCTTGTGGCTCCGGACTGGGCTCGAAGAGTTTGGTATCCCGAGCTACTCAATATGAGCATAGATCCCCCGATCCGTCTGCCTCTTCGGGAGGATCTTCTGTCGCAGCAGCAGGGGACGGTCCTCCACCCGAACCTGTCCAGTCTACACCTGCTTGCGTGGCGATTGAGCGGCGGCAGTTGATTCCTTTCGACTTGCCTCCCGAAGTTTGTGATGTGATTCTGGCAGCCAGGCGTCCCTCCACTAAGGTGGTATACGCCTGCAGGTGGAACAAATTTGTGGCATGGTGCACAGCAAAGGCTGTGAATCCCCTTTCTGCCCCTCTTTCTGAGGTCCTTCTGTTCCTTCTCTCTCTCTGGCCCAACAGGGTTCTGCCCTGGGTACCATCAAGGGTTATCTTTGTGCTATCTCGGCCTTCCTCAGGCTCCCTGATCAGCCCTCCCTTTTCAAGTCTCCTGTTGTTAACAGGTTCTTAAAAGGCATTACTCACCTCTTCCCTCCTGTTCCGTTTGTGATGCCTCAGTGGGACTTGAACTTGGTTCTTACCTTTTTAATGTGCGCTCCCTTTGAGCCTCTGCATAACTGTCCTCTTCGTCTTCTGACTCTGAAGACAGCCTTTCTGGTGGCCATCACCTCCGCTCGGCGGGTGAGTGAGCTCCAGGCTCTATCTTGCAAACCTCCTTTTCTGTCTGTTCATCCAGACAAGGTTGTTCTTCGGACGCGTCCGTCCTTCTTGCCAAAGGTGGTTACTGCTTTCCACATTGGGCAGACCATCACTTTGCCCACCTTCTTTCCGCCTCCGCATCCTTCCAGAGAGGAAGAGAGGCTCCACCGTCTGGACCCAAAACGTGCGCTCTCCTTCTATATCGACCGCACAAAACACTTCCGGGTGGATGACCAGCTCTTTGTTGGCTACGTGGGCGCCAAAAAGGTCGGGCGGTGCACAAGAGGACCATCTCCCGCTGGGTTACCTTGTGCATCAAGACCTGCTATTCTTTGGCTAAGAAGGAGCCTCCTGTTGGGCTGCGTGCCCATTCCACCAGGGCAACGGCTGCTACCACGGCCTTGGGCCGCGGTGTTCCGCTGCCGGTTATCTGTCAGGCAGCTACGTGGGCCTCGCTGCACACGTTTACAAAGCATTACTGCCTTGACAGTCAGTTCCGGAGGGACGGCTTCTTTGGCCGTTCTGTCCTCCAGGACTTCCTTGTCTGATCTTTGTTCGCAGACCCACCACCGGGGTTGGTATTGCTGGGGTATCTATTCTAAGGTAAGGAATCTGTCACTAACGTGTCTCTTTCAGATGCACAAGTTACTAACTTGTGTAACGATATATCTGTAAGAGACAGTAGTTAGTGACAGATTCCTACCGCCCACCCATCCTCCCCGTTCTGCGAACTGATTTCTAGGGTTAAGGACATCCCTTTCAGGGCCCTAGTATTTTTCAGACACCTATGTCAGCTTCTTGCATGGCTCTGCGTTCCTGGCGCGGAAAGTCGTGTACAGAACTGACGTCAGCGCGCAGGGGCGGCGCCTAAGTACTGCCCGCGACGTCATCCCGGCGATCACGACGCCGACGACGGACGCGGAGCCGCACGACGCCGCCTACCGACGCGCAAGGGTACTGCTACGCAAAACTTTCCGGATCCAGCCTGACGCCTGGGGATATTCTAAGGTAAGGAATCTGTCACTAACTACTGTCTCTTACAGATATATCGTTACACAAGTTAGTAACTTGTGCACCAGACTCGGAGAAAAATGGAAATTACTACTCCTGTACTTTCTCACCCAGAAGAAAGAAGGGATGTCTTAGGCCTATTTTGGATCTCTGACATCTGAATGCCTCCTTGGGGAAGGACAAATTTAAAATGTTCACATTTGATCCCATCTACTCTGAACCCGGGAAACTGAATGGTGTCCTTGGGCTTGCAGGACATGCACTGTAATCTCATTGGCATTACTTATGGCTTGATCGCTTCACCACCTTTCTGAGCACGCAGTGTCAACAATGCTGCATGTTGAAGTTTCCGCAAAAGCACCTGTGAGACACGTTCTGTCTGGAATAGAACAAGGGACTCCTGTATGCCTTCCCACCACCTCTCCTACATTGAGTTCTGGAGAAGATCAAGAGCAACCAGGACCCAGATTGGACCAGGAGAGTGTGGTAAGGGAACTCCTGGGCATGAATCTGTCCTTCAATGAGGCTACCACTTTGCGAGGACCTGCTGTCTCAGCAAAAGGGCAGGGTCCTTTGCTCGAATCTATGCAATCTACACCTTCATGCATAGAGACTGGGCGGCTGTAGTTAACTGCCTTTGATCTGCCACCTGAAGTGATGGATGTCATCCTCGCCAGATGGCCCTTCACGAAAGCTATTTACGCCGGGTGCTGCAACAGTCTGGTAGCCTGGTGTGGTTCCTGAGACACTGACCCCATACAGGCAAAGCTGTCGGACATCCTCTTACTTGTTTTGTCTTTAACCCACCAAGGCTTTATAGTGGGCACTGTGAAAGGTTATTTGTCGGCCCCTTCAGCCTGTCTACGTTTGCTGGACCAACTTTCCTTGTTCAAACCGCCTGTTATGATGATATGTTTTTAAAGGTTTGATATATGTTTCCTTCCATGTCGTTGTTGATGCCAAAGTGGGACCATATCTTGGTCTTAACATTCCCCATGTGTATGCCCTTCAGGCCTTTGCATAGCTGTTTGCTGTGTCTTTTGACCTTGAAGATTGAATTTCTCATTTTCATTTCATCAGCTCAACGCATGAATGAACTGCAGGAACTATTAGTGAATCCACCTTACACCATGTTTTTTTTAGACAAATTGGTGCCAAGGACTCGGTGGCTTATTATCTGAAAGTCGTGACTCCCTTCCTCATTGGGCAGCCCATAACTCTACCACCGTTGTTTGCTTCTCTTCACCTCTCAAAAGAGGAGAGGCTCATTCTCTTGGACCCCAAAAGTGCTTTAGCTTTTATAAAGATGGTACCAAGGATCATCAAGTGGACAATGAACTTTCTGTGGAGTACTCTGGAGCAAAGAAGTGGAAGGCTGTGCAGAATAGGACTGTGTCTAGGTTTATAATCCTCTACCTTAAGATCTGCTGCGATCTGGCCAAGAAGCAGCCTCTGGAAGGTCTCAGAGCCCACTCCACCAGGGCTTAGGCGGCTACCACTGCATTGGCATGTGGAATGCCTGTCCTTGACATCTGCCAGGCTGTGACATGGAAAGCGGTGTGTACGTTCATGAAGCACTACTGCCTAAACAGCCAGGTTTGCCGGGAAGGACACTTTGACTGCTCCTTTATGCAAGACTTTATGGTCTGTGTCCACTACACAGACCCTCCACCGTGGGGAAGTACTGTTTTGATATGTATTCTAAGGTGAGTAATCTGCAGTTAGAAGAATCCATCAGAAGCAAAAGTGCGAGTATGGGGCTCCACCATGGCACTTCTGGGGTTGTATTGAGCTGCAAAAGTTTACAGGTACACTTTGGCCCCTGGGGATACTCTAACGTGAGAAATCTACTGAAAAAGTTAAATAACTTGTTCTTCTCCTGGATTGTTATCTGTCATAAATTCACATGCAACCATACCTATTCCATGTCCAGAAGCACGCAATGTCTGCATGCTTTCCCACTTGTACTGCTGAAATTTAAACTACAATGGTATCTCGGGTGTGGATTGCCATCTACTTTCATTTCATAGATGGAAGTTTTGGTCATTTTCAGTGAGGTGAATCTGTAAATGCTTAAAAACTCTTTCCAGGTATTTCAGTCAAGGTTAATGGATATTGTTGAACTCACAGCTGTATGGTGCAGAATTATTCAAGCATGTGTATTTTTGAAAGATTTAGAAAAACAACGGGAGAGCAAGGGATAGGGTTAAAGGGGTGCGTCCTGTTCCCCAATTATATACTAAACTTAAACAATGAGGACGAACCCACTATGTGTGTGTAGATCAGTCACTAAATGTAGTACAAATTTGGACCCATTAGGTGTTCTTAAAAGACCCCTCACACACCAACCTAGTTGGTGTCATGCTTCATCATAGGGGTCCCAACCGGGCGGCCGAGTGCCACCCGGTTGTGCTACGACGCCTGATTACAGCGGAGCTGGTGTTAGTGCATAAAGTGTGATGTGAGGAGGATTTTTTAAGTTAAAAATATCTCTGAGAATCCTTGCCTTTAATTTTAATATTGGCGGCTCAGGATATGTCTAAAAATAAATGTGTGGTGCAACTATTCATGGGTTATTACCATTGAGTTGACTATGTGTGATAGGTCTACATGTTTCAGCCCCTTAAGAGAAAGTGAATAGGGCTTTCTTCAGGACCAGGTGAGTGAGGCAAAAATAATTGGTGCCACGTGATAACCAGTGCGATACCTACACACGTACTAAAGTGTGTGGTGAAAGGATCAAAGTACTCACTGATACTTTAAAAACAAAAAATTCAATGCAGATAGATTTTAAGGCAGATAACGAACCTCTTTTGGACCCCGTAGTCCCGGCTGGTGCACCAGCCGGGACTACGGGGTCCAAAAGAGGTTCATAGCGGACTACTCGCCACCACCAAATTGGACACTTGGACGAGGGGGCGCTAGAGGGCGCACTGCGGAATGGCTGCCTTCTAAGACAGCTCCGCCGGTCAGGCTCAATATCAGATAACAAAGCTGATTAAGCGGACTCAAAAACGGCCGCAAATGCACAATCTGAGGATCGGAAGGTGCCGGCACCGCAGCGAGCAGAGCGAGAGAGCGGCAACATGCAGTAAACGCCGATAAATTGAAAACGACAGCCAGGCGCGAGACTGGACCAGCCAGATACAAGATGGCGGCGCCGTGAAGTGCGGGCGACTCGGGGAAAGAGAGGAGCGACATATGGAAATGAGCCATATTCCGGTGTGTGTACGCCCCGAGTACTGTGCAAATATGGGTAAGGGCTCGTACTGAACCGCCAAAGAGCATTGGATGCATTATATGGAGAGTGTGGGACATTTGATATTGTGGATTCCCGTGAGTGAGTTCAAAATGGCGGACAGTGGTGGTGCTGGCGATCTTTACTGTGTGGAGCGCACGCAGTGGGGAGTTCCAACAAACACGACACCCGGGTTGGTGATTAGCCTGCGCCTGGCCTTGCAGTAGAGACATAAAAGGCGTAGCCCATGCAGGCGAGGACCGTATCCCCAACACATGTGACTGCGCCATGATCCTAGCACCCACTGCATCGCGCTTATAACTGGAAGGTGTGCGGAGGTAAACAGCGACGAGTATTAAATGTAAATTGATACGCAGTAAATACCCCCCAGAAACGCTGAGAATTCCTATACAGGCGCCTTACGAGGTGGCGAATGGGGCGTGTGCTGCTAATGCCCAGTCACGAAGAGGGGAAGAGAGAACTGTGCTGCCTGAACACTTAACAGCCCAGAGGCCCCTGCTCAGCGCGCCTTGCTACATGTGCGTGATGGGATTGAGGTGAATTACTGATTGCAGCGAGGGACAGGCAGGAGAGGGTCACACTGTCGGAGAGCCTGCATGCCCGACCGTCTCGCCGGGTGATACCGTTCTGGGGCTTGGAGGACCGGTACTGAAGTGGCTCGTCACTAACGGCTATGCACCGCTTCTGCTGAAGGTGAGACGTGTGTTGCGCTGTGCTGGGGCGGTGCACTAGCGGCAGAGGGGCTCAGGAGGCAAGGCGGCCGTTTCTCTGCGAAGTGGTGCGTTGCACGACGCTGCGCAGGCACCAAGACAGTTGGTGATACTTTCCCTCCAAAATTGCTAGGCTCAAAAACGCAGCAATGGGGAAGCCAGACAAGCAACAACCCAAAATATAATTTGACACAAGACGACACACCAAGGGTGCGACGGCACATTCAGACACCGAACTTGATACCGACAATGCCACTCGGACTGGCATGGAAGGTGTTCTACAGGCAATCCAACAAAGTCTACAGGACATTAATGGGAAATTAGACACCATCACCCAACGGGTCGACAATATGGCGACTAAGCTGGACAAACACGGAGAGCGTCTGGTCGAGGCAGAAAATCGCATCACGGCGGTGGAGGATGAGTCACATGACACGACACAAAAATGCACTGAGATGGAGAAACTATTGGAAGTCATCAAAAATAAGGCGGAGGATTTAGAAGCGAGATCTCGACGCAACAACATAAGAATAGCGGGAGTTCCGAAGTCCACAAACACAGGGCGGATGGAAACGTACGTGGAGGAAATGCTACGTGGCGTGTTTGGCGCGGAACACCTTTCAGCGGTATTTTTAATAGAACGAGCGCATCGATCGCTGGCCCCGAGGCCAAAGCCTGGCGCCACTCCGAGACCTATCATTGCCCGTGTCCTCAATTATAGAGACCGTGATGTCATTTTGAGGCTAGCCCGAGAGAAACAGCAGATCAACTACCAGGGCAATGCATTGGAGTTCTACCCAGACTTCACTTTGACGGTCCAACTAGCACGAAAGAGTTCAACCCAGCGAAAAAGAAACTGCGAGAATTAGGAATAGAGTATGCTATGCTCTATCCTGCCCGGCTGAGAGTAACACATGAAGGCCAATCTACGCTTCTACTGTCACCGAAAGCAGCACAGGACTTTCTTAAAAAAATCAACAGTAAACGTAAGGATCGTAAACGAGCGGAGCAAAACCAAGACTCGGAATAAGTACTCATGGGAAGGACGGAAATCCTCGGCAATCGGACATTATAAGCTGATGAGGCACATGTGAGTATTGGGATAACAAATGGAACTGTTGACACACCGGTGCAGCTGCGTCGTCACGGGCTGTAGATGCCATCCGGAGCCTAATGCAGGTGCCTAAGGACAGACATTTGTTTCTGCCAAAACTGAGTTGCCCTGGGACCCGGGGGGGATGTGGGGCCCTATGGCTAGCCAGTACGCTTGTGATCACGTAGAAGGGCGCTGTCTGCCCCGGCTGGGAGCAGGTATAACTCACATGTGTGTGCTGGTCGTGTCAGGAATGAGGGATGCCGAATGCCAGAATATATAGACTACCTGATTGACCCTGTAGCTCTACAGTTACCGGACAGGAATGTAGCTATGGATAGGGAGCAGAGGGAGAATACTGCAGATTAAGCTATTATGTTGGTACTAAGCACACAGAGGTAGAAACTATAGCAATGTTGCCGGTCTGGACCTGCAGATAGTACCTCACTGTTAGTTTTATCGTGTATAAGGGCGGTGCCTGGCAATTCGCTACAGCCGGTTGTGCTAACCAGATATAGGCATATGGCTGACAATATGGTAACCCACAGGTTGAAGGAGATGTTTCCAGTCTGCAACACTAATGTATACCTGACCACATCCACTAGGTTGGATGGAGTTGTGTGCACTTGGCGGACCCCCCAAGCGGGAGTTCCCCAATCAAAGTTAGATTGTTGTTACTACTTTCAGGGGTATGTCTTTGGCATGGTTGGGATGCTGAAGTGGGTGGTGGGAGGAAGGGGGGGTGTTGGGAAACGTTATATAGGCCAACGTACTTGAGAAACGTCGCTGAAATCCAGAGTAACGTAAAGTTAAACAATGCCATTAGTTTCATTTTAGAAAACGGGAGAAGTGCATGCTGCACAAATTGTACTTCAATACACTGCACACAAGTAACTAGCAATGACCACTGAGAGATTACAACCTAAGCACTTAAACTTGTTAACTTGGAATGTGAGAGGGTTTAATAACCCGAAAAAGATCCGGCAAATATTTGCTTCCTTGGACAGGCTACAAATTGACATCGCGTTCCTGCAGGAAACGCATCTTGCACCCAATTCTACCACTCGCATCGGACACAGATGGGCGGAGACAATACACAGTTCACCATACTCCTCCTACTCTAGAGGGTCATCATATTGATTAAAAAGGATTGCAATTTAATATAGATGCCACCATCACAGATGAGCTAGGGCGCTATGTTATCATTACGGGAACACTAAGAGGGCAGAGACTCGCTTTAATTAATACATATGGCCCAAATATAGATGATCCTGAATTTTACCATGCATTATGGCGCAAACTCATAGATTTACCGAACATCCCCTTAATTTGGGGGGGAGATTTTAATATTGCATTACATGACGACCTTGATAGGTCGGGTTCATCATTGGAACCTCACAAAAGGGCGAGGGGCAAACTAAACGATATTATGACTGATATACGGCTTACTGATATTTGGAGAACCCGAAATCCAGAACGTATGGAAGCCACGCATACATCAGCAGCGCACAATAGTTGGTCCCGTATTGATTATTGGTTGGTATCGGACGATATAGCACTATGGACACGAGCTGTGAATCACCTACCCAAAACAATATCCGATCATAACCCAGTGCTCATTTCCATGTCTATGCCACACTATGTGCTGCCCCTTATAGCTGGAGGTTCAATGCGAAAGCATTGCTAGACTCAATGTATACTGACACCATTAGTCAAGCTATCACAGAGTACTTTGACATCAATAAACCCACAACTGAGGACCCAGGCCTACTATGGGAGGCTTTCAAAGCTACTATCAGGGGAGTCTGCATAAGCACTAATGCTGGCATTCTCAAAGACATACGCAGGCAGCTCGAAGTGCGTGAAGACCAACTGCACACGCTGGAGAATGAATACGAGCGCACACAAAACACAAAGATATTGGGAGACATCAGGACCACACTGACAGAATACCAAACATATGCTGATGACGAACTCAAATATGTAGCAAGGCGACAGATAGCGAGATCCTACGGTGAGGGTGGTAGACCGGGTAGGATACTGGCAGCTAAAATATGCACAGGGCATACTCCGCAGGTTGTCCGGGCGGTCAGGGATGCAAATGGGGAACTGCAATATACTGCGCAGGGCATATTGAGGGAATTCATGAATACATATGGACAGCTCTACACTTCGCAGCCCACAGCTTCACCAGACACAATAAGGGACTACCTCGCAGATGTTGCGATAGCGTGGTTGTCGGATGCACAAAGAGACTACCTGTCCTCACCGATTACAGTGGAAGAAGTAATAACAGTCATCAAATCACTGCCAAATGGTAAAGCGCCAGGCCCTGATGGGTTCACATGTGAATTTTATAAGTCTTTTGCCGATCAGTTAGCGCCCCACCTGGTAGAGATGTACGGAGCAGCCCATGATAAACAGATGTTACCACCAACATTGAGAGAAGCCATGCTTGTAGCACTTTTAAAGCCTAACAAAGATCCGGAATATTGCGACTCATATAGGCCACTGTCCCTAATTAATGTAGACACAAAAATACTGGCCAAGCTATTGGCTACTCGACTGCAACCACTGATGACCAATTTAATACTGCCGGATCAATCGGGGTTTATTCCCTCAAGGTCAACAGCCCATAATACTAGAACGCTCTTTGCGCTTTCACATTACTTAAGCCCCGCTACTAAAGCTGCCGCAATTCTTCTAGATGCTGCTAAAGCATTCAACTCTATTGAATGGGTATACCTGCACACGATCTTACGGAGAATGGGATTCCCCCCTATGTTCCTGCAATGGATATAAATACTATATACTGCACCGATGGCGCGTATTAAAGTCAATAAATACATATCTGAGGCCATACCGATAGCTAGGGGGACGCGGCAAGGTTGCCCATTGTCCCCGTTATTATCCGCAATAGCGATTGAACCATTGGCATGTAAGATTCGACAGGGACATCACTACTCAGCGCTCCAATTCCCGCAGAGGCCCTTGCATATATCGTTCTATGCAGATGACATGACGCTATATGTACGAGACCCTGAAATGAATCTGAATCCTCTGCTGAGGGAGTATATTAAATTTGGGCAACAGTCGGGGCTCAAAATAAATTGGGCCAAATCAATAATTATACCATTAACAGACACCACACACCCGCATTCAACCGAATATCCCTTAGAATGGCAGTCAGAGCCAGTTAGATATCTGGGTGTTTGGTATCACCGTGACCCAGAAGTTGTAATCCGCGCCAATTATGGCAGGGCGATTAGTGTGCTGGAAGAAAAAATAGGGCGATGGATTCAACTACCGTTATCGCTGGCTGACCGAATAGCCATTGTAAAGATGGTTGTCTTGCCAAAATTGCTGTAACATTCCGATTAAGCCCCCGGCAGAGGTGTTTCGTAGGATAACCACCATGATACTGCGCCTGATATGGGCGGGTAAACAGGCCCGGATAGAACTACGCGCTCTTACACTACCTTACTCAAAGGGTGGATTCAAGGTCCCGGACTTCTTACTTTATTATTTATGTGCACAAGCGCAATATGCACATTTTTGGTATCATAAGATCCCTTACCTCACACATGTCGCTATTGAAGAAGGCGATGCCTTACCAACTCCGTTAAATGCGATTATAACACACCGTAGGCCACCACTTCATAAACAAGACATAAATACAATAGATACAACAAACAATGCATGGCGTGTAATGGGTCAAAAAGCGCATAAATTACCACTGTACGCCCCTGCACTGAAGTTGCATTACCATCCGGAACTATCAGTTACCCAGGAACAAGTGGGCATGGGCCTGCTGAGACAAGTGGGTATCGATACCATGGGGGATGTATATCACAATGGGGCTTTTAGGTCACTTGATGAGCTATCATACATAAGCAACCAGACATTATTGTTTAGATTTACGTATCACAGATTACAGGAAGCAATAAAGAGGTTGTACCCATCCTACCCTGAGGAACCACCACAGCTGTCCACGCTGCAGCTACTGATCACAACACCCGCTGCTAAACACATGGTGTCTAGACTATATGTTAAGATACAGGAAGACATAGCGGATAATACACACAGGGCATTGGAGAAGTGGAACGATGGGCTAGATATACCATTGACAGAGGGTGAATGGGCTATAACCTGCTCGCTGACTGGCTTGCTCACACCCAATGGGAACTTACGTATATTACATTATAAGTACCTACATCAGACTTATTATAAACTGCAAGGCTCTGTAGATATGGTTTACGAACAGATTCTAAATGTCAACGCTGCAATACTGAAATAGCAGATTTCATACACCTTGCATGGTCTTGTGCAGAAGTGACAGAGTTTTGGTTAAGGGTAACACAGATACTGAGCACTATGGTGGGCATTGAGGTGGAATGCACTGTTCGTACATGCTTGCTGGGTCTAGTTCCCGCTGTACGTGCCACTAAGCACAAGTTCTGTGTAATTGCGCTGCTATTGGCTAAACGCAGAATATCGTTATGTTGGGGCAGTAAGAGGGCGCCAAAAGTTAGGCAATGGATCCAAGATCTGTCCTATTGTAAAGACACATTGCAAACGTATGAGGAGGAGCTACCCATGGGCTCAAGGCCTAGAGATTACTGGAAATGCTTGACTGACTATCTGCAACAGCGCCAAGTTGACTAACTATGTGTAACAGCTGCACTGTAGAAAATGTATTCACAGGTAATAATGCAAAGTTGCAAAAACTGGATGATGGATGTTGTTGTACAACGGTCTGAATGTTAATTATATGTTGGACATTGTATGTCTTTGAAAATGTTAATAAAAAAAAAAAAAATAAAAAAAAATTGGACACTTGGACGACCGTCCCACCCCGAGCCTCGTTATCTGCCTTAAAATCTATCTGCATTGAATTTTTTGTTTTTAAAGTATCAGTGAGTACTTTGATCCTTTCACCACACACTTTAGTACGTGTGTAGGTATCGCACTGGTTATCACGTGGCACCAATTATTTTTGCCACTCACCTCTCACTCACCTGGTCCTGAAGAAAGCCCTATTCACTTTCTCTTAAGGGGCTGAAACATGTAGACCTATCACACATAGTCAACTCAATGGTAATAACCCATGAATAGTTGCACCACACATTTATTTTTAGACATATCCTGAGCCGCCAATATTAAAATTAAAGGCAAGGATTCTCAGAGATATTTTTAACTTAAAAAATCCTCCTCACATCACACTTTATGCACTAACACCAGCTCCGCTGTAATCAGGCGTCGTAGCACAACCGGGTGGCACTCGGCCGCCCGGTTGGGACCCCTATGATGAAGCATGACACCAACTAGGTTGGTGTGTGAGGGGTCTTTTAAGAACACCTAATGGGTCCAAATTCGTACTACATTTAGTGACTGATCTACACACACATAGTGGGTTCGTCCTCATTGTTTAAGTTTATTTTTGAAAGATACCAGTTCTGAAGATAAGTTGCTTATTTCCTGTGCCGTCATGCCTTGTGCTATTTTATCTATCATACTTTATCTGTTAGTAATCAATTCATTTGAAAATTAGATATAGCATGGCGCAGAAAATAGCACCCAATACACTTGGTGTTCTCTATCACATTATTTTCTTATTGAAATACATCTGCGCACATGTGGGATCTCAAAAGTTGCTTTTTATGTATATTTTATTCAGTTTTGGAATGACTGTAAGGTACGAAATGTCCCTATTGGAGGCAACATTTTCTGTTTCTTTTTAACACCAGTTAAGAGAAATCCATGAAACAAAGTTACAGGACTGAAATCACCAACCTATCAAAAACATGACAAACTGAAAAACTAAAACATGAGGTCCGAGAGTAAAAAACGGACACTACTCTTTTAAGAAGTCTAGAAGATGCCCCTGTCCCATCGCGCATTGCAGGGTATAGGCAGCAGTCCATTTTTTTTTTCACTGCAGAAATCCTTAAACACTGCTGCGTTTCTGCATTGCTTTTTGGAATGGTTTCTCATATTGAATGAGATTCTTCAGTGCCAATTGATGTCTTGGATCATTTTATTGGGGCGCCAACTGAGATCTACAGGAAACTCATGTCATAGTTCTAGCAGTAATCAAAATAACCATAGGTAGAACCAGACACTGGTACAGGCCCACAATTAGGCCGTGCAAGCAAATACTCTGTTCAGTTACCCATAGATCAGCAAGTTTCGTCTCTTTATTAAAAAGAGTTCTTGATGGCAATAGATTCAGGCCTTGTGTTACCTGTTTGCTTGGATGTGGTACTGTCGGTGCCGAAGACTTGGGGTCAGAATGCTGTTTAGACCGTGTCTCTGAGGCTTTTTGTGGGGTCTTGGAATATTTAGTTTTTGGCGTAGGAGTTTGTTGCTCCGAAACCTTTTTCGGCTCCGAAGATTTTTTCGGCTCCGGCTGCTTGTCCTTTGTTTGTTTCGACGCTGAGGGCTTCGGCGTCGAGGCTGTTTTCGGTGCCAACGAGGAAGGGCGTGGCACCGCTTTGGTTTTGGGCTTCGGTGCCGAAGATGATTTTTCGGCACCGGAATGGGGTTGGCTCGATCCAGAGCCTGAAGGCTTTTCTTTTGGTTTCATAGCCGGGCCCGAGGGCGGGGCATCTGAAATTTGTTGCCAGTGTCGACCTAAGCCCGAGAGCGAAGGTGTTACCGAAGCCTTAGGTGTGGTTTTAGTTGGGAGATGGGTTTCAGTACTCACGGACCGCTGAGCCGGGGTGACTGTTTCATCTTCGACGTCGGAGTCGTCGGCTTCGGAGACGGAGATGTCTCCTTCATTAGCTTGTTGCTCCGGCTGGAGATTGGAATCTGCTCCGAAGATGTCCGGAATCGAGCTGCTTCCGCGAGACATTTCGTGGTGTCGAGCCAGACGGTCACGGATGGTTTTCTCCGACCTGAAAGATGAACAGGCCTCGCATTTCTTGTCTTCGTGCTCCGGGGAGAGGCAGAGGTTACAAACCTCGTGTAAGTCCGTGTGTGGGAACTTCGCACCACACCCGGGGCATTTTTTGAAAGGAGTCCTTTCCATTGACTGCTGGCGTGGAGGGCGCGGATAGGCCCATCGGCCCGCGTTGAAGATCGAGGTTGAGGATTTTGTATTTCCTGAAGATACGCTTGGAAAAGGAAACGCGATCAAAAAAATACCGTCGAGTGGTGAGGGATTGCGCGTCGAAGGGGGTTCAAAAACGACACCAGCCCGGAGCGCAGCAAATCCCATCCGAACCTGATGGCGGAAAAAAAACAATCTGGAGATGGAGTCGATGCCCATGCACGCTATCGTCCTAAGGAGGAGTCGCCTTCCTCGTGACTACAAAGACTTCTTCCAAGACAAAAACAAAGTGCAAACATCCGAGCCCAACACCAGATGGCGATCTATGCACAAGTATACGAATCTACAGCTCCACATGCCAAGAACAGATGCATACTGGTAAGTAGCATTTTCCTTTCTTGGCATGCACATTGTTTTCTTTCTGCCGTCTGGTTCGGAAGTATGTTCCTATGCTCGGTATCGATACTGTCGTGGTGCTGCTTTCACCCTCAGTGTTTCCTCTCTCTCTGACGGTATTGTCTTTTATCGCATTCCCCTTCTCTCATATCAGGTCGACGCCAGCCGTTTCGTCCAGGGTGGACCTTCGGTCGACTCGACCCCGGATTGTGCTTTGCCGTTCGGAGTCTTTCTCTCTTCTGTTTGCTCAGCTCTCACCATGCCCAGCCTGTCGATGGCACAGACACCCTTACGATACTGCCCTCTGTGTTGTGCGAAATACCCCAGGGCTGACCTCCACCAGGTCTGTAATCTTTGCCTCTCGCCCGAGCATGACAAGGCTTCCTGTGACACCTGCCGATCGTTTGGTTGAAAAAGACACCCGTCCACTCGAGATGTTGCACAGGACCGGCAAAGACACCCCAGACCTCTTCGGCACCCAGGACCTCGAGAGGGTAAATCATCCAGAGCTTTCAGCCACTGATGAGCTCTGGCTCCGACCTCGAAATCGAAGACCTCACACCTGCTCAACAGCTTGTGAGTACAGTTCCTGCTTCTCTTCCCCCCCTCGACACCACTCAGGGGTGTTCAGCCGCTCTGGGCCACAGAGACAGGCTTCTGGGCCGCCACTTACTTCGTACCATGGTGAGCACTGACCGACCACTTTGGATCCCTTAGTTTTGGCGGCACCGAAGAAGATCCTGAAGCCAACCCATTCAGCGCCACCCGCTCTCGGCTCAGCATCAACCCAACCTTCTGCTCCCAAACTATCAGTGTTTAAACCCAAATCGTCGCCAGCACCGAAGCATTCGGTGCGGACAAGAAAATCCAACGTCCGGCCCATGGAATCAGTCCTCCAAAAAGTCAAGGACAATCTTGACGCACTCCTGAGGCATATTGTCATTCACACACCCTCTCCAATGCACTCCCCCTGACAGGCCGAAATTATCACAAAGCCTCCTGTGTCAGGCACTCGGCCTTTAAAGAGGCAGCTTAGCTAGGAGGAAGCCCACCACCACGCAAGCAGCAGGAGAAGAAAGACAAGGCCACCAGTCCTCTTCCTGAGTCTCTATTGCCTGTTCCCTCTACCACACCACGGAGGCCTTCAGCGTCCCTACCTGCTTCTTTACCTGACCCATTTCTGACCTGGGCGAACAGGGTGGATGGGAACCATATGACATTCCCCAACAAAGAGATGCATGGGAGTCCTACGCTGTGTATCCCCCAGGGGCTATGAATGTGTTATGTTATGTTAAAGGTGATTTGTAGAGCGCTCGTTCACCAGGCGGTTTCTTGGCGCTGAGGGAGGGCGATCGTGGTTGCAGATGGTATGAGTTTTAATTATATGCTTGGGTAAAGAGCCAGGTCTTAAGTGATTTCCTAAACTTGATGTAAGAGTCAGCAGTACGCAAATAAAGGGGCAGGGTGTTCCAAAACTGGGGGGCCAAAATCGTATATCTCATTCCTCCATGTTTTTCCGTTTGAAGGTATGGGGAATCAACAAATTTTTGTTAGAGGAACGTAGATCACCGGAAGGGATGTACCGGTGTGTATTAGAGGCGATAAAGAAAGGTCCATGACATGAAAGGGCTTTAAAGATGGTACAGCATCAACTTAAATAGGCAACGTTGGAGTAGAGGGAGCCAGTGGAGGCTTTTCAGCATTGGACTCACTCGTCGGTATTTGGGATGACCAAAAATAAGCCTAGCTGCCTGATTCTGGACCAATTGCAACCGATGTAGCTGGTAGGCTGGTATACCAGTATAAAGGGAGTTTGCATAGTCAATCCGTGAGATGACCAGGGCAAGGACCACTTGGGTCAGAGCTGTAGTGGAAAGAAATCTGCTGATTTTCCGAATTCTTTGGAGCTGGAAAAAGCACGCAGAGACCACTAAGCTGATGTGAGCCTTCATGGTTAAATCATTACTGATGACAATTCCTAGGCTTTTTACCGAGTTAGCAGGGAGAGGAGGGCTCCCTAATAGCGGTGGCCAGAAGTTGGAATCCCAGGGATTGGCCAAGCCGCCTGTAAGGATCAACTCTGTTTTATCTGGGTTCAATTTGAGTTGATTGGTGTTCATCCAGTCACTAATGAAATTCATAGTGGATTGGAAGTTGGACACAGATGATACGGAGGTGTCAATGTTGAATACCAACTGAAGGTAGTCAGCGTAGTGGACCTCTACCCTGTCCTTCCCTCCAGGCGACACTACCTCCTACCACAAGGGCCTATGTAGGGCTGCATCATACCATAGGGTGGACATGCACACAGGCCCCGTTGAAGAGGACTTCCTCTTTGAGGCTCTTTCTTCTGCCCACAATTCCATGCAGTACCTGCTGCTCATGTTAATGGAATGCTCAAACCCACTCATCCTCAAGGAGCTGGTCAAGACTCCTTAAATAAAACACTGCCCCCTCCCCCATACCCCTCCCTCAAGATGTTAAGCATAAAGCTTCACCATCAGGCCCCCTCTACATCAGGGGCCAACTCCCTCATGATTCTCTAGTGGTGCATACCGTCCACAAGCGGGTCAACGCACAAGGTACTGATGATGCCTCTCTGCCGGATAAAAAACGAAAGCGCATAGAGGCTGCTTGCAAGCACGTTGCAATACAATCTGCCAATTATTGGCACATCGCCAACTCCATCGGCTTGCTTTCTAGGTAAGACTGTGCTCACAGGGACCAGATGGAAGAGCTCCTCCAGCATCTCCCAGATGAGCAGCATAAGGGAGGACATGAGAAGGTCTTGGAGGGAAAGCTCATCTCAAACACCACCATTAGATATACCTTAGGTACTCCAGCATGTACCTCCAGAGACTCGCTTGGCTTTGTGCCTCCGCCTACAAGCTGGACGTTCAATAATGTCTCCTCAACCTGCCTTTTGACTGGAAACATCTCTTTGACCACAAATTGACAAGATGTTGGAGTAGATAAAGAAAGACACAGAGACTTCGTAGGTCATGATGGCCTCACAAAAACCCACCCCTTGTGGGTCCTTTTGCTGCTCAACTTATTGTGGAGGCTCCAAACCCACCACCCCTGAAGTCTCCATGTCTTTTGATCACCCACAGCCCAGCAAACCTTTAGAAGAGGCTACTTCAGAGGAGCCTACTGTGGTAACAGCACCACGACTAGAGGCTAAGGTGGCTCCCCCAAAAAAGTGGCCTCAACCAAGCAATGGACGATTGGCTGATGAAGAGCGCAGTGCAACAGCAGCATCGCGTACACACCCAAGCCACTATAAACCTGCTTCATGAACTGGGCTTTAGCATCAGTGCTGCAAAGTCCCATCTCCAACCCCTTCAAATCCAATCCTATTTAGGGGCCATCCTCAATGCAGAGGTCGGCAGGGCCTAGCTCAGTCCGGCAAGGGTCAGTCCTTTCATGCGTTGCTCCCTCTTTTTCATCCAGTACAACAGGTCACAGCCCAAAAGTTAATTCGCCTTCTCGACATGATTGCCTCCTGCATCGCCATAGTTTCCCATGCAATGTTGCACATGCGCCTGCTGCAGGAGTGCCTAATGCATCAAGGGTCTCGGGCAGAGGGTCATTGGTTGAATCAAGTGTTGATCAGCTGCTGCACTCATTGCTCTCTGCATTGGTTGAACACTAACAATTGGTTGCAAGGGACGCCTTTTCTCGACCCAGTTCCTCAGATAACTATTACAAAAGACACATCTCTCACTGTGTAGGGGGCACATCTACAAAACCTAACTGTCCAGGATCAGTGGGATCCCAGTTACAGGGGCCTCCACATCTACTATCTGGAGCTAATAGCTTTCCATCTAGTGCTACATGTCTTTCATCCCCAAATAGTGGGCAAGGTGGTCCTTGTCCAGACGGACAACATGACAGCTGTCTATTACCTACAGAAACAGGAAGGCACTCGCTCTCCCCAGCTTTCTCAGCTAGCCCATTTCATCTGACGCTGGGCTGTCCACCACAGGATCCACCTGCTGGCAGAGTACCTTCTATGGGTGAACAACGACTTTGTCAACTTCCTCAGAAGGATACAGCAACAAGTCCACGAGTTGGAACGCCACCTAAGAGTCCTCCTCCAGTACTTTCAGTGATGGGGGAGTCCAGACATGGACCTCTTAACCATGGCAGAATACACAAAATGCCCAAACTTTGCCTACAGATTACCACACCCTGGGCAGTGCACTATGGATGAACTGATCAGGTATGTTTGCCTAAGTTTTTTTTCCTCTCCCCCCTTCTACAGTTTGGGGATTAGAGGCGTCTGCAAACCTCCCTCACCCTCATCCTAGTGGCTCCCACATGGGCCAGACACCTCTGGTTCACCACTTTAATTGAAGTTTTGGTGGTTCTGACGAGAAGCTCCCCAAGAGTCTAGACCTTCTCCCACAGAGCCATGGAGAAATCAGGCACCCGACCCTAGGAATCTCAAACTTGCAATCTGGCTCCTGAAGTCTTAGAGTTTAATTACTTCAGTCTACCTCCTGGATGTATGAATTTACTTTAAAGAAGCAGGCAGGCTCACTACTTATGCCTGTTATGCTGTCAAATGGTAAAGGTTTGTCTCCTACTGCTTTTTAAACCATATTGACCCCTTAAAAGCTACCGTCCAAAACATTGTTACCTACTACACCTACATACCTGTAGACCAGCCTTCACCTCATTTCGGCTACACTTGGCTGCTGTGGCTGCTTATCTGCAAAATAGGCAACACGTTTCCTTCATTAGGATTCTTGTAATTAAAGCTTTTATGGAGGGACTCAAGTCTACCGGCCCCAGTGTAGAATCTCAACATTATCTTCACAAGATTCATGGGTCCAACATTTTAGCCCCTCCAATCGTGCCCCCTTCAGTTTCTCTCTTGGAAGTTATATCCCTTGGCTATCACCTCACTAAGATGTGAAGAGCCCTTCTTTCAGGTTCAGAAGGATAGGTTTGTCAATCGCACTAACCCTTAATTTCTTCCTAAGGTGGTTTCTCCTTTCCACTGTAACCAATCTGTAGAACTCCCAATTTTCTTTCCTCTACGTGACTCAGTTGCAGATAGAGCTCCCAGACCTTAGATGTTAAACGAACATTAATGTACTATGTGGCTAGGACGAAACTCTTTCGAAAGACTCACCAACTTTTTGTTGCTTTTTCTGAACTGCATAAGGGGGAAGGTTTTATAAAAATCAGGCATAGCCAGATGGATGGTTAAATGTATCTAAACATGTTACGCAAAAGTTAAAAGGGGTTTGCCTGTTCCTCCGAGAGCCCACTCTACTAAAAAGAAAGGGGCCTCTGTGGCCTTCCTGGGAAACATCCCCGTAGCTGACATTTGCAAAGCAGCTACTTGGTCTACGGCACACACTCTAACTATACACTATTGTGTAGACGTAATGACTCGCCAACAAACCAAGGATGGTCAGGCTGTACTCCATACCCTTTTTCAATCTTCTGCAACACCCACAGGCTTGCCACTACTTATGTGAGGGACTGCTTTACTGTCTATGCATAGCATGTGTATCTACAGCCACACATGCCTCGAACAGAAAATGTTACATTACCTATAAGCATCTGTTTGTGGCATGTAGTGCTGTATATTCACATACTCCCATCCTCCTCCCCAGAGGCCTCTGGTTGTTGCAGTTATCATTCCTTCTTACTTCTTTTGCATGGTCATCTTTCTTTCTCTCTCCTATATCGCTTTGCTCCAGCTCCATCCTCATCAACCGTGCAAAAAACAATCTAACAATGGAGCTAATGGCCATGTGAATTACAAGCTAAAGGTGGAGTCACATTACCTTGTGACTAGAGAAGAATTCTTTGAATAAAAACAACTTGCACACTTTCGGGCCCAACACTAGATGGCAGGAGTATGCACAGCATGTGAATCTACAGCACTACATGCCACGAACAGATGCTTACAGTGTAAGTAACCCTTTTCATTGCTTGTATTTCTTGAAGTAATAAACCGGTGTTACTAGACGTAGAGGCCACAAAAATTGTCTTTCTTACAGTTTTCTATCAGCTCATCATAGACAGGCCATCCAATGCAGGTTCCAAGAATTTTCTAAAAAAAAAAAAAAGAAGCTGCTCACTTGTGTCTGGAACTACTTTCAAGGACCCATGGTAAGTCGAAGGATTGCAAATTACATGAATGAATGGGGCAATATCACCATAGTATATTGGGTCTTAGGTTTAATTGGATTTGCCCATGCATTAGAATTTGTCAAAAGTCTACTGCAGGTGCTACTAGATACAGAAAAACAACAGCATCTGTGTTGCTGAAGGGAGCAACAGAGTTGGTATCCAAATGCCAAAAATACTAACGTTTCTACTAATTTTCTTATTAGAATGAAGAATCAAGTTTCTAAAGAAACTGTTTGTCCAAAGGGACACCCAACTGAAAATGATAGGGCTCTTACTAGCTTTTCAAGAAGTTGCATGGCAGGCCCATGCTTCCACTCCTGCCTGCCTGTCACTAGTCCATGGATTAGGATTTACACTTAAACTAAACTGTGGGCCTATATACTTTATTGCAGTTTCATGAAGCAGTCATTGATGGCACTCAAGTCAGAGCTTACTCTTCTGATGAATCCATCTAAAAATCAGTCGTGACAGAAGACTTGTGTGTGCTGCCTTCAACATGCCGTTCCTATGGCTAATGGCCTTTGGCGTTCCAATAATGCAGCTTTGTTGTCTGCATATGTGTCCTGTTCAGGAAGCATTTAGGCATCCAGTGGAACTGGACCACAAGAACTTGAGACAACGTAGTCTGCATCGGCACTGCAGTTGATGCAACAAGTGCATAAACTCTCAACGTGCATCTCATTCTGGAGATCCACACTGAACTTTATTCTCAGCACTGTCCCAACCAGGGATGGATCAATAAATCATTTGCAAAAATTGCTTCAGGCGGTCTCCTTTATTGGTGAAAGTAGACAATTACAACACCCATGTGCTACATAATTAAGCAAGTGGAGGGGGCAAGATCCTCCATTCTTTTCGACGGAGCTCAGACACTGTGGAGCTGGGCGATTGCCCTTAGACATCACCTTGTTAGCAGAACATCTGCCAGGAGCTAACAATGAATGGATAGATCCCTTAAGCCGATTGAAAGAGTAGATGAGAATCAGACCATCTTTAATTACTGCAAATCCGTGATTTTTGAAGACTCCTACACCTGCTTTAGTTGTCACGAAAGTCACCCAAAATACTTGTTCTTTGTAAGCAGATTCTTGCAGCCCCACTCACATGAAACTCTTTCAGGGAACTGAATTAGCCTGGAATTTTTAATTGTGAGTCTCGTCTCTTTCTCCTGATTCTCTGGGTGATGCGCATGATCAAGTAAAAGCCATGCACACTCATTCTAACAGTTGCTGAATGCATCTTAGGCCATAATGGTACATGGATGTCCTGGATCTGATGTGTAAGACACTAATACCCCTCAAGAGGCCTTCAGCCCTTCTCTCAAAGCAAGCATATCATAATTCAGAGTCACTTTGTTTGATAGGACATTTCTCAATGTTCAGGAGAAATGCTATTTGAGCAGTTTTCTTAAATGCTGAAGACTGCTTATCCATGCATGTGCACCTTCAAGAACCCACAAGGCTAAATTAAAATAATTCTATGTTTCAAAGACTAATTTAATAATTCTTCCACCTGCAAAAGTAAGGTCTCAAATTCAATTCGATAAATATCCACAGCTCGACCATTTCATGATTTTTCTGTAGTTGTATGTATGGGGTGAACCTAGCCAAAAGTCACCAGAACACTACTTCTACTTCATCCAAATGTTTCTCACAATGCAGAGAGGGGATTGCTGTGGGGTTGTCTAGGTCCTTCCACTATCCACCTACCCCTGATGGGATGTCCACTAGCCCATGTGAGGAGAGCATAGTACTGATACACCTGGGAACCCTCCTTTTGGCTATTCACAGGGCTAAAATGAAGTTCAGATCCTGGAAAATGACTCGGCAACTATCCCTTTTGCCCTCAATTTGAGCAGAAGGTATCCAAGAATTCATTCTCCACAGTTCATTCACTTTCACCAGGGTAAGGTTATGCTTTGCACAAGTCCTAATATCACACAAGGTTTGTTCACACTTTCATTTTAACGTGCACTTTGCATACCTTCATCCCAAATTCTTCAACTGCAGTGTACTGGACAGTTCACTTCCTAGACATCTAACCTTCTCTCAAGCTCTACCTTGACCGAACCAAGAACATTCGATGTTCAACCCATTTTTTAGTCTCCTTTGGTCACCGTAGCAGAGGGTGCCTTCTTTTGAAATAAGAAATTTGCTAACGGACCTCTGCCTGCATCACGGTCTGTCATGCGATAGCCGGACGTCCTCTCAGTGAAACAGCCATGGTTTACTGCATGTGGAATGTATCTTCCACAGTGGCCTTTATGTAGCAGTATCTCTGGCTGGCATTTCCTTAACTGCCACATGAAAGAATCGCCTAGACGTCAATAGCAGGTCAAGTTTCGGGACAGCCTTTTCTTTGCAGTTTGTTTATTTAAGATGATCTTTCTTCGGCACCTACCTTGGATTTTCTAATACAAGTTTTACTTTCTATTCTGGGTGTGTGTAAATCTCTGAAAGGTCCAATGATGTAGAAGAAATAAAGGTTCAAGTCCTGTGTGGCTGTAGATACACATGCTTTGCGTAATCCTGTCATCTAAAGTTGGGTCCCGATGTTTGCAAGTTGTTTTTCTTCGAAGAAGATTTTGGAGTCACGAGGTAAGATGACTCATCCTCTTGATAAGAGTGCACATGGGCATCAGCTCCATTGTTAGATTGTTTTCTTTCCGCCATCGGGTTCGGACGTGTATTACAGCACTCCGGTTTCAGACCTTTTTCTGGATCCTCTTGGTGGGTAATTCACTCCACTCTCATCGGTATTGTTTCAAAAGCATTTTCCATACCTTGCATATCGAAATTCAGAAGGCTCTCATTTGTCGTGTCGGAACACTACGCTCGCGGCCTTCGTGCCTCGCCCATCCAGACTACCTTACACTTATTCGACTTGATCGATGATACTCTGCTGATGAAATGGACTCCATTTCGATTGTGCTCTCGGTGCCATTCCAACTACCTGCGAACCG
This sequence comes from Calotriton arnoldi, assembly GCA_963921515.1. Lineage (NCBI taxonomy): Eukaryota > Metazoa > Chordata > Amphibia > Caudata > Salamandridae > Calotriton > Calotriton arnoldi. The sequence continues at coordinate 2,960,188 of CAWUFW010000381.1, forward strand.
ACCTTCACAAGGTCTGCAATCTGTGCTTATCTCCGGAGCACAAAGAAGAAGATTGTGAGGCCTGTCGGTTATTTCGATCCATAAAGACTTTGCGGGACGGTCGGACATAACACTAAGAGATGCAGAGACGTGTGATCGAACACACACGCCAGATATCTTTGGTGATATCAAACCAGAAGAAGAATATAAGGAAGTTTCAGCTGCTGAAGAGGAACGAGCCTTCTCGGTTCAAGATTCGAACTCTGACTAAGAGATCGATTTGCTGTCACATGATATTCCCCCGGGTCAAGGTGCCGTTAGTACTCAAATCCTTCACCTGCCCACACAAACATCTTTGGTTCCTATTAAAGAAATGGGTTCCGGGCCAAACTTGTAGATGCGTCAGGTAAAAGACGTGGCTACACAATCTGCCAATCATTGGTGGATTGCAAATACACAAGGACTATTGGCCAGATATGATAGAGCTCACTGGGATGAGATGGAGGAACTACTCCAATATCTCCCAGAGGAGCATAGAAAGAAGGGACAAGAATTAGTGCAGGAAGGAAAATTAATTTCCAACTACTCCATCAGATGCGCACTGGACCGCCGCCAGAGCCATCTATACAAGTGTCCTCCTCCTACGGAGGCATGCCTGGCTGCATATCTCTGGATTTAAGCCAGAAGTCCAAAATACTTTATTAAATGTCACTTTTGATAAGGAGCATCTCTTTGGCCCGCAAGTAGATGAGGCCTTAGAGAAAATGATAAAAGTTACAGAAGTTGTTCAATCTATGGGGGCACTTTAAACACCTAATAATGGATCTCCTTTTGTCGCTCCTCTTATAGAGCAAATTCCAAAACCACTTCCACAGATGCCTCCACATCTTCTTACAGGCCACAAACTCAGTCCTCTCTACCTAAAGGATATTTCAGAGACAATTACAGGGGTAACAACTCCAAAGGTCGAGGCAAAGGTACGCCAACCCGTAATGCCCCATCGGACAGCAAGCAGTGACTCACTTATTATTCCCCCCGATCATACTACACCTGTCGGGGGTCGACTACAGCAGTTTCTTCCCACCAGGCAGTCAGTAACATCAGACAGGTGGGTGTTGGACATTATCCAACATGGTTATTGCCTGGAACTCATCAGCAATCCTCCCAATATTCCACCTTGCACCCACAGGCTCTCTCTGGAACATCAACAACTGCTCAAACAGGAAGTGCAAGCTCTGTTACTCAAAGGAGCTACAGAGCTGATTCCAATACATCATCAAGGGTCAGGGCTTTAAACCCTGTACTTCCTAATTCCCAAAAAGGATGGCTTTCTACGGCCTATTTTAGATCGAAGTCCTCTAAATCGACTATATACTGTCAGAACACTTCCATATGGTCAAACTTCAACAAGTGCTTCCACTTCTACAGCAAGGTGACTTCATGTCGGCATTAGACTTAAAGGATGCTTACTTTCACATCCCCTTTCACCCAGCCCATTGAAAATATCTTAGATTTGTCATAGCAGGAAAGCATCATCAATTCAAAGGCCTTCCATTCGGAGTCACTATTGCACCCAGAGTCTTCACCAAATGCTAAGTAGTGGTAGCAGCGCATTTACAAATACAAAACATTCATGTCTTCCCATATCTGAACGACTGGATTATCAAAGCTAATACACACCTTCTATGTCATCAACACACTCCAATTACTATAAATCTTTTGCATCAGCTGGGATTCACTATCAATACTCAAAAATCCCATCTTCAACACTCACAGCTGAAACCATATCTAAGACCTATCCTCAACACTCAAGAGGTCTAGCCTATCCAAATTCAGCCAGGATTCAAAGTTTTCAAACACTGCTACCACAATTTCAAGCCAACAGTCAAACTTTTCATGCATCTTCTTTGAATGATGGCATCATGCATTGCCATACTGTCTCATGCAAGACTAAACGTGTCCTCTACAGGAATGCTTAGCATGACAGGGGACTCAGTCACAGGGTCGACTGGACAATCTAGTGTTGGTAGACAGCCGCACTCATCACTCTCTGCAGTGGTGGAACACAATAAACCTTTTAAAAGGGCAGCCGTTCATCGACCCTGTTCCACAGGTCGTGCTAACAGCAGATGCATCCCTCAGGATGGGTGCTCACCTGCAAGATCTATCAGTTCAGGGTCTCTGGAACACCAAACACCAGATTCTCCACATCAACTACCTAGAGCTTTAAGCTGTTCACCTAGCGTTGAAAGTATTTTTATCTCACCTCCTATGCAAGGTTGTTCTAGTAAGGATGAACAATATGACCGCCATGTACGATATACAAAACAGGAGTGGAACACGCTCTCTTCTGCTGTCAGACCATTTGGTGTTGGGCGATACATCACAGAACCCATTTGTTAGTAGAACTCCTACCGGGAACAGACGATGACTTTGCCGACCTCCTCAGAAGGATGCAGCAATAAGCCCACGAGTGGGAACTCCACCCCCATACTTCCACAAATGGGGGTTTCCACTGATAGATAGACCTCTTTGTGACAGCAGAGAACACAAAATGCCCATACTTCACCTCCAGGTACCCACACCCTCTATCCAAAGGCAATGCCCTGTTGATGAATTGGGGAGGAATATTTGCCTATGCTCTTCAGCCTCTCCCTCTTCTTCCATTTCTGGTTCGGAAGCTCAGGCAGATGTCTATCACTCTCATTCTTGTAGCTCCCACATGGGCTCGTCAACCATCGTTCACCACACTACTCGAACTTTCAGTAGTTCCACACGAGAAGCTTCACCTCAACCCACACCTTTTCACTCAGAACCATGGCGAAATCAGACACGCGAATCCAAAGGAGCTGAACCTGGCAGCTTGCCTCCTGAAGTCCTAGAATTCGGATATCTAAATCAGCCAGCAGAATGCATGACCATTCTTAAGGAAGCATGTAAACCTACCACTAGATATTGCTATGCTGCTAAGTGGAAAAAATGTGTTATTTACTTTAATTGCCAAAAAACTGATCCACTCAATGCATCTATACAAAAAATTATTTGTTACCTCTCGCATTTACAGGGCTCAGGCTTTGCGTACACTTCCATACGTTTATAACTTGCGGCAGTGGTTGCCTATCTTCAAAATAGACAATACTTATCTTTGTTCAGAGTGGCAGTTAAGGCTTTCATGGAAGGCTTTAAAAGAGTGACACCACCAAGGGTCCCAGCTGCACCTGCGTGGAATCTCAATATTGTTCTAACACACTTATGGGTCCACTTTTTGAACCGTTACACAATTGCCCCCTCCAATTTATTTTTTGGAAGGTGGCTTTCTTAATTGCTGTCACCTCACTAAGGCGTGTTAGTGAGCTCCAGGCACCAACTTTAGAAGAACCATTCTTCCAGCTTCATAGGGATAGTGTGATTCTTCTTACCAACCCAAAATTCCTTCCAAAGGTAGTATCCCCTTTCCACATTAACCAATCGGTTGAGCTACCTGTTTTCTTTCCTCAACCAGATTCTATGGCAGAAAGGGCTTTTCATAAACTAAAAGTTAAAAGAGCATTAATGTATTAAAAGCGCTAGGACAAAAGATTTTTGCACAACAAAACAAATCTTTGTTGTGTTTGCTCCCCCTCACAAAGGGAAACCCATTTCAAAATCTGGCATTCCTAGATGGATCGTTAAATGCATCCACAGATGTGATCTCAAAGTCAAAAGTACTGTCTCTATACCCACTGGAGCGCACACTACCTGTAAAATAGGGGCATTTATGGCTTTCTTGGGCAACATTCCCATAGGTGACATTTGTAAAGCAGCTACGTAGTCTACACCACACACATTTACTAATCACTGTTGTGTGGATGTTTTAGCACACCAACAAGGTAATGTACGACATGCGGTGCTACGTACACTGTCAAACAACTGCAACATCCACTGGTTAGCCACCGCTTTTTGGAGGGCACTGCAATACAGTCTATGCAAAGCATATGTATCTACAGTCACACATGCCTCAAACAGATTGTTACTTACCCTGCAAGCATAAATCCTTGGCATGTAGTGCTGTAGATTCACATGCGCCCACCCTCCTCCCCGGACATCTATGGTTGTTGGAGTTCTAATCTATATTTTCATATGCACGGATATCTCTTTACTTATACTCCATTCTCACACTCTTGCGGTAAAACAATCTAACAATGGAGTCGATGCCCATGCGCACTATTACCAAGAGGAGGAGACCCCTTCTCTCTTGACTCAAAATACTTCTTTGAAGAAAAGCAACTTGCAAACATCCAGACCCAACACTAGATGGCAGGAGTATGTAAAGCATGTGAATCTACAGCACTACTAACATAATCCTTACATGCCTTTAACAACAGTTTTCCATTCTTGGTATATTTCATAAACTCACATGCAGCACTTGGTCCTACCCTTTTCTTAGGGCTTGCTTTTAATCTGCATCTTACATTCATACATCTTACAAACTATAAATGCTGACCTCTGGTTGCATAAGGGGACCTGGAGCACAATGCAGCGTTCACCTCACTGACTGAAGTTTGGACCGTTTGTATTAAGATAAATGTCCGACTAATATAAACTATTGTTTGCGTAGGAGTATTCTATTACTTGGTACTGCTATTTTTTTAATTCATGGGGACCCCCAGACTAACAGGAAATGATTCAAGCATGCAAATCTGTGAAATATGCCAATGCTGGATAACTGTAGTTTCAGGTCAGTATCTTGTAACTTTTATGCCCTTTACCTGAAAACATTCCTTAATTGCATTTTGTGAACAAAATGAACAATCTTGGGAAGGTTTGGCATTTTGCTCTTCCATATGCATGTATTGGCAAGGATGCCAAAAAAAAACTGATTTGTAACTGCTAATAATGAGTTGTCCTAACATGAGGTATCCAAATGTCCTGCTCTGTCAGGTCACTCAGCAGCGATGTTTATCACCCCCTGCAGCATGAAGCCGTGGTTGATGAACCTGTGCCAGCGGTGCATCGACGAGAGAGTGATCCTGTGGGTCTGTGTACTTCCAGTGATACACTTCTTCACCTCTTCTTTCGACTCTGACCAGTCAGTATCATTAACTGCTCATCTACTACAGGAAGATGTCTGGGCAGGACTAGAAGGGTTTCCCTTTCATAGCTTTGCAAAGAATTTCTACGACCCAAGGTAAGTTAAAAAAGATAAATAAAAATACACACACATATTTTTTTATAACTACACATGCAGATAACGGATCACAAGAAACAGCCAACAGACCAAAAATCCGGATTCCAATGTATACGATGAGTCCCAAAGAAATTAAATATTCCAGCAAGATGTGACTCACCAAAGAACAAAAAATATATTTCCACCTCAGTGTTTCGGCTTCCGCTTTCCTCAGATAGTACAAGATTTTTTGCAGGGGTGAGTTTCTGTTTTAGTCACAACTGCTGAACGGATTTACATCAAACTTGGCATAAAAGTGGAACTTGTTGCTTTGGTGAAAATTCATTCAGTAGGTTTAGAGAAACAAGCATTTGAAAAAGGTGCCACACATGGGCTTGAAGGGGTTAACACTTTTGTATGTCTTTGCCGTTTAAAGTCATGATTCAGTGATTTGTACATTTTTCAGACATGGGTGATTGGCTGGTGAAGGTCGTATAAAAAATTGTTTTCGCAGACTTGAGAATTGCAAATCGATTTTTGGATTGTGACTTTCACACTGTAGAAAAAATATTCCACTAGGAAAGGAAGGTGCTAAAACAAACACCCCAGGGAATAGTATGGACAACTCAGAGGCATGGAAAACTCATCGCAATATACCAGGAAATAAGTTGCACTCGTGATCGCAGCAGCTGTCATTTTAAGTGCTGGATTCGTCCACTGTTTTGTAAACAAAATCGAGATTCAAATTTGGTTTGCGTCTTTCACAAAGTGTTTAAAAAACGAAAGGGGTGTGAGGCAAAGAGATAAGAAAGAGAGAGAGGCAAAGAAAGCATGACTCAGTAAAAGAGCAGTGTGCTTCGAGGGTTCTGGCAAACTGGTTTCGCTGCTGGAGTCTCACCCTGACACAGAAAGGGTTGTTGTATTTACTGAGGATAAAAGATGTTTTCGCCATTGCTGGGGTGGGGCCATTGAGTCCCCAGAGTTGTTTGATTTCCTCACCAGAGAAAAGTTTAATGCCACAAAGGTATTATAGACGAGTTATGCGCCTACCTAAGTTCATCTAGTACCACTCCACTCCCTCAAAGGGTCCCTTAAATGCTTTCCTGCTATTTCACAAGTCCCTCAACTTCACAAGCCTACTGTGATGTTGGTAAAGGCATGTGCTCTAGACCCAGGATTCCATTGAGATTCTCAAAATTTGGGAGAGGCCCTCAGAAATGAGTATGTCTTTAATGGCAAGAGGGTGTCTTCTACAGCACAAGGTGACTTTGTGAGGGTATCTCTAATGTCGAGGGTCCTCCTGGCATCTGGTTGGTGCCCTCATACCAAGGATATTTTTATCTTAAATCTGAAAAAAGGCCACACCATGTGGTCCCCAAAGTGATGAATTGTTACAAAGTACACAGAAGTTGTCACAGTATCATTGGCAGTAAGCCAGGTTTCCCCTACATGGCAGTCTCTTGTATGCCACTGTTCCATACAGTTAGATGCTAGAATCTGATCTGACTACTAGTCGCGATATCACCTTAACAATATGTACTATTGTGCGATACTTCACAAAATATTTCAACTTGAGAGCCATGCACCCACACCGCTATGACACTTGAAGCCTAATTCACCAGAAAGCAAAGAGTCCTGAAGAGGTGAACCCCAAAGGAATATATAATCAGGATACACTAAATCACAAACAATTTCTCTGGCGCCTTTTTCTTCAGAAGACTATTGGCACACATCCTGAATTTTGTAACATTCTTGCCCAAACCTTCTCACCTCCTGTTAAGTGCAACACAATAGTATTTTTCCTGTGGATGGTGTTTCTTTCAAGTGAGGATAGCTTGCAGAAAACTACCTTTTTTAAAGCATTAAGAGAAACTCCCATTATGCCATTGCATGTTTCAGAAGCACTGCATATTAGGCACCTAAGCTAAAAAGGTCATATGATCATGAGTCTGCTAATTGAAAGGCTTAAATGTTGAAGTCCTAAAGCTTGTTCTGTTGGAGGCACAAAAACCAACAAGATGGTCCAAGATGGGAGCAGTCGTAAATACAACAGTCAGTCAATAAGCAGCTGCATTTGGATGCCTTAACCCTCCTTTTGGGGAGCTCGTTTAGTGCTATGAGAGCTTTGCCACCCCATCAGAATCAAAAAACTTGTTGAACACGTTTTACCCATGCAAAAAAATAAAAAATGTCATAGACCTGTGCTTAAACAAATCTCGTCACTTAAAAAAGCTAGCAATACTAAAATTAGAGTACATCAGCATGAAAGGAATTGGGGGCAGTCCTATATCCTACACACTGGATACAAAAAGTGCAGATGTTCCTTTTATAGGCCACCTATAAGAATAGGATTAAGGAGGCAAAAATGTAATTTTTCAAAATGCATTTGTAGTCCTCCCCAGCTCCCCCAATCCATTCACTGTGCCATTTCACATCTTTGCGACCCTTATAGCTCCTAGGGCTAGCCTGTACTCCTCAGCACTTTCACACCAGCTAGGTGATGGTTTCTTATCTTTTCAAAGAAAAAAATGCAAAAACTTAATGGAAATTGTACATGAAAATGTTCCCTCCCTTACACTTTTGGATCAAGACCTAGAGCTGATTTCATATGCAAACCCACTGCACAGATTTAAGCCTATTAGTAAGGGCCAGTTGAGGCTCAGTGAATGCTCCTTTCTTACTCAGAAGCTGCTTTTGTTAGTGAACAGCTCACTGCCTACTGGAACGTTCTCTAAAACCTGCACCTCACTAATGGTTAAGACTTTGATAAATAAAAGCATTATCAGGAATGGGTATTCTGAACAACTACCGCCCTAGTTCATTATTGCCTTATCTAGGCAAAAATGGTGATGTTCTAGCACTGCTACACTTTGTTGTGGACAAGATCACCTTAATTGACCTATTTCAAGCTGGGTTTAGGCCAGGTCCTAGTACTGATTTGGTACTGTGATGGATTACATTCGCAGACTGGTCAACAACAGTGGTACAGTGCCTTGGTATTATTGGATCATTTAGCACTCTCTGACACCACCAACCATACCATTCAGATCAGGCGACTGTCTGAGGCAGGGTTCACAGGCACAGTCCTGGATGTATTGCAACCATATTTATCTACTGTCTTCTGGACTAGGGGCATGCCCCGTTTTGCCTTTTAGCCAGAGATATTAGATTTGTTGCCCTCAATGTTATCCTTGATCTTATACAAACTCTACCTGAGGCTTCTTGTGACCCAGTAGGGCTGTCGAGGTGGGGGGGGTGGGGGAAGGAGTGGTTACACTGGGCATGTAGGTGCTAATGGACCTCATCCATGGGGGTTTGATGTTGTTTGCCTCTGTCCTGGGGACCCTCATACTATAGCTCTGCAAATTAGAACAAATACAACCCATTCAGCACTTGACTCAGTGGTAGTGATGGCAAGCAGTCACAGGCTTTTCAGGGAGTTAGTGAGGGGGCGTTCGAGCTCAGAGCTTAACATTCACTGGATAGCATAAGAAATAAATGTCCAGCCCAGAGCTTCTCTTTTAAGAATGAAAACTACTTTAATGCACAATAGAGCGAAATACTATACACTGTTATGATAAAATGCAAAGTTTGTAGCGTGTGTTGCAGCACACACACATGCTCCGTATACTCCTGTCATCTAGTGTTGGGCACAAATGTTTGCAAGTTGTTTTTCTTCAAAGTAGTCTCCAGTCAAGAAGTATTTCATGACCCTCTCTGCCTACCCTGCACCAGGACAAAGGCTTCAAATCCCGCCATTGGGTTGGATGTTTTAGCTCGAGCTCCGGCACCATTAACAGCTTCTCCACTCATTTCAGTGCCAGATGTTGAGGAGCTTGATCTAGTGATGGAAGAACTATATACCTCAATGACGACTGCATCAATTTCTCTGTGAAGCTGTTTAGAGGGAGGGTGTTAGGGAGACAAACTCCCTTCCACTGTTGTCCAAACTGTAACAGCAAATACCCATGATACAATCACCCTTGGATCTGTAACCTCTGAGTATCTGTAACCTCTGAGTCCCCACAGCACAAGGAGTCGGCCTGCAAGGCATTATTAAACAAAAGTACAATCTAGTATCGCAGAGAACGCTGCTGGGCTAATCATAAAATGCAGTGTTGAGTCCCATCTGGCATAATGGACCTTTTGGTGCCAAAGAAATTGGGGGTACTGGAGTATGAGGGTGACAGTCCTTCGGTATCCCACCGGTTCAGGGAGAGAGAAGCCCCTAGGTCCTGTCCTTTGATCAGAGGTTGAAGAAGAGAAAATCCTATTGCAACAGAGCACAGGACCCCAAAACAAAATCACGACCAGTGTCTCTATTCCTTCACACTCACTCCAAGATCAACTGCCATGAAGTTTGACAGTAAAAAGAAGTATCACACTGAGGTTGAGCACCACTCTCGAGGCGGGCATCAAACCCCTAGACAAGTCATAAGAGGTACCGACCTTTGGATTTCATTCCTGGCTTAGAGACTTTTTGACCCCGATTGATGCCCTCAGCACCAAGAAAGCCTTAAACAAAGGACTTTGGTCTCTGCACCAGCTAACGCCAGTCCGGCCCCAAATCTTTGACAAACCAAACTTGGATTCGACATCTGTTCCTAAGCAGCCTCCCAAAACCAACCCCAAGGCTAGGTCCACAAAAGATCTTGCCCCGAGATCAGAGTCCAGTGATCCCTAAAACCAACATCTGAAAGAAACACATAGTGATAGATTCCTTACCTTAGAATATCCCCAGGCGTCAGACTGGATCCGGAAAGTTTTCGTCAGCAGTACCCGTACCCCTGCGCGTCGGTAGGTGGCGTCGTGCGGCTCCGCGTCCGTCGTTGGCGTCGTGGTCGCCGAGATGACGTCGCGGGCACTGACGTCAGTTCTTTCTTTTTCGCGCCAGCAAGCGCAGATCCGGGAAGAGCAGGAACCCCCAGTCCTTTTTGAGGCTTTTTGTCTCTGTTTTTTCATAGTCTTAGACTTCTGGTGCAGATAGGATGCCCGGTTTTAAGTCCTGCGGGGATTGTCACCGCATGATGTCGGTGACGGACCCGCACCGTGTGTCTTTTCTGCCTGGGGTGCGACCACGACCCCAAGTCGTGCCCCGACTGCCGGGCCATGGCACCGAAGACTTTGCGGGCGCGGTCCCGAAAGTTGCTGGAAGCCCGGCAGTCTGCTCTGCGCCGTTCGAGGTCCCGGTCCCGTGGGAGGTCGAGGGACCGGACGCGGAGTCATCACCATCGATCTTCAGGATCCAAGTCTTCGCACTCGGGGTCAGGAAAGGTGAAGCACAAGAAGTCGAAGAAACGCCATCGTTCTCGGACTTCCCCTCGCCGGTCGCGTGACGCGGCTGAGGGTGCGGGTGGTGCCTCCCCCGCGGCTCCGGCGGAGCCTAGGCAGTCGCCGCCAGACTACCCGCCCTTCCCGGGGTCGTCAGCACCTTCGGCCCAAATACAGGAATTCCTGTCGGCCATGGCTCGCCTCTTTGGGCCGTCTGGTCCCGCTGGTGTGCCTTCGGGTCCCGCGGTCCCGACTGGGTGTCCTCGCCGGCGGCTCCGGCCCCGGTGTCGCTGTCTGCTACCGCCTTGGCGCCGCATGACACCCTTGGATCCAGGCCTGGATCCCGGTCGACGCCGGTTGACCTTGTCACACCTCCACCGACGTCGACCCCACCGGCACCAGTTCTGATGCCGCCCGCTCCTCGGGACGACGTCTACCTCAGTTTCAGCCCCGATGTGGACGCGGCGTCGAGCTGGCGTCGATCGATGCCGTTCTCGAAGTTGCTCGGGGATTTCTATCCCCATGTCCCTGCTCCTTATTTTAGACCTGTTGAACAGCCTGAGGAGCAAGGGGAGGACTGTGAGGGGTCTGAGGACCCTCTCGCAGCTGCTTGTGAGTCTGAACAGGACTGGGCTGAGGAATTGGGGGACGCCAGTGGTCTGGATACCTCACCAGACCTTGGCATGCTGTCTCCTCCTACCGTGGCTACGGGGGAGGGTGCTAGTTATGCTGTGGTGTTGCGTAGGGCGGCCGAGGCCCTACACCTCGAGCTCCCTATTGTAGCCGTCAGGACTAACCTCCTGACAGAGGTGCTTCAGCCAGCAGCTACTTCTGCAGAGCCGCTGCTTCCCTTCAATGAAGCCCTTTCTGATGTTCTTTTGGGCACTTGGTCCAGGCCCACCACAGGGGCTCCTGTGGATAGGAACGTGGCCCGACGCCATCGCCCGGCTCCGGGTGACCCCATTTTCCTCTCCCAACACCCCACCCCTAGAGCTTGGTTGTCCAAGCCTCTGCTTCCCCAACCGCCTTCCCTTACGCACCACCGGATAGGGAATCCAAGAAGCTGGATCAGTTTGGAAAGAAACATTTTTCTTCCACCAGCTCTGCGCTGCGGTCCGTGAATACCGCATGCCTCTTGGGCCGTTATTCCCACTCTCTGTGGGATACGGTGGCGCAAGTGCTGCCCCAGTGTCCGGAGGAGGCCCGGCCAGCTCTCTCCCAGGCTGTTGCAGAGGGGAGAGACACAGCAAAGTTCATGATTCGTTGTGGCCTAGACACCGCCGACTCACTGGGCAGATCGATTGCAACGACGGTGGCGGTTCGCCGTCACGCCTGGTTGAGGACCACTGGATTTTCGGGGGATGTCCAAAACACATTTATGGACATGCCCTTTGACAGCCGTCGCCTCTTCGGCAACAAAGCGGACAGCGCGTTGGAGCGGTTTAAGGACTCACGGACTACGGCCAAGTCCTTGGGACTCTCGGCAGTCCGCCCTCCTCCGCCTTCCGCTCCTTTTCGTGGCACAGGAAGGGGCGCCCGCAGCGTTCGCAACAGAGCCACAGGCCTGCGCAGCAACCATCCCAGCGCGGCCGCTGGTTCCGCCACGGCGGACCAAGGGGCCAGCGGGCGGGTCAGTCCACCACCATCCCGGCCACCACTGCCTCCAAACCTTCCTAGTCCAAACTTTCAGGCCCATCAAACGCCAGTGGGCGGCAGGCTTCACCATCACCTCCCCCACTGGCGCACCATCACTTCGGACAGGTGGGTTTTAGAGATAGTCCGGAGGGGCTACTCCCTCCCCTTCGAGACTACCTCTCCAGCCATGCCACCTCAGTACCACCGCATGTCGGGGGATCACTTGGTGCTTCTACAGCAGGAAGTTGCGGCCCTCTTGGCCAAGGGGGCCATCGAGCGTGTTCCAACGCCAGAAGTAGGTCGTGGTTGCTATTCCCAATGCTTTCTGGTGCCCAAAAAGGACAAGGGCTTGCGTCCTATCTTAGACCTCCGGAACGTCAATCGCTTCCTCCGCAAAGAGAAGTTCAAGATGCTCACTCTGGCTCAGGTCTTGTCTGCTCTCGATCCACAAGACTGGATGGTAGTGCTAGACTTGTAGGATGCCTATTTCCACATCCCAGTCCTGCAAGCCCACCGGCGTTACCTACGGTTCACGGTAGGCCGTGAGCACTTTCAGTTCAGCGTGCTCCCTTTTGGCCTTACCAGCGCCCCTCGGGTGTTCACAAAGGTGATGGCGGTCGCAGCTCATCTGCGCAGATCAGGGGTTTCAGTCTTCCCCTATCTCGACGACTGGTTGTTGAAGGCGGGCTCGCCCCAGGCAGTCATCTCCCACCTCCAGACTACGGCCGACCTCCTGCAGTTGCTGGGGTTCTCCATCAACGTGCCAAAGTCGCACCTGAGTCCTTATCAAAAGCTCCCCTTCATCGGAGCGGTTCTGGATTCAACGCAGTTTCGGGTTTATCCTCCCGAGCAGCGAGTCCGGGATATTCAGGCTATGATTCCGATCTTTCAGCCCTTGTCCCGGGTTTCGGTCACAGTGACTCTGAGGCTGCTGGGCCTATTGGCCTCCTGCATCCTGCTGATCGATCATTCCAGATGGCATATGCGGGCTCTGCAGTGGGACCTGAAGTTCCAGTGGGCACAGCATCAGGGGAACCTGTCCGATCACGTCCAGATCTCAGAGGGCACTGCACGACAGTTGCAGTGGTGGCTCACGAACCGACATTGGGTCGACGGCAGATCCCTCTCCCTTCTCCAACCGGAGTTTACAGTGGTGACGGATGCGTCCCTCCTGGGATGGGGTGGCCACATGGGAGAGGCGGAGATCAGAGGCCTCTGGTCTCCGACGGAGTCCCGGCTCCATATCAACCTTCTGGAGCTTCGGGCGATCCGGCTTGCACTGAAGGCATTCCTTCCCTCTGTTAAGGGGAGAGTAGTGCAGGTGTTCACAGACAACACCACCGCCATGTTGTACTGCAACAAACAAGGCGGGGTGGGGTTGTGGACCCTCTGTCAGGAGGCTCTGCGTCTCTGGACATGGCTGGAACATCAGGGCATGTCCCTGGTGGTTCAACACCTGGCAGGTTCTCTGAACGCCAGGGCAGACGAACTCAGCCGCAGGTGCATGCTCGATCACGAATGGCGTCTTCACTCGGAGGTGGTGCAAGGTCTCTTTCAGCAGTGAGGAGAGCCTTGGTTAGATCTATTCGCCACCGAAGAGAACACGCAATGTCATCAGTTCTGCGCATTGGAATTTCCAAGGCGGCACTCGCTCGGCGACGCTTTTCGTCGCGAGTGGAGTTGCGGTCTGTTGTACGCCTTTCCGCCTATTCCACTTCTGCCCAGAGTGCTGAAGAAGATCGGGCGCGACCAGGCACAAGTCGTCCTTATGGCTCCGGACTGGGCTCGAAGAGTATGGTATCCCGAGCTACTCAGTATGAGCATCGATCCTCCGATCAGACTGCCTCTTCGGGAGGATCTTCTGTCGCAGCAGCAGGGGACGGTCCTCCACCCGAACCTGTCCAGCCTCCACCTCTTTGCGTGGAGATTGATCGGCGGCAGTTGATTCCTTTCAACTTCCTACTGAAGTTTGTGACGTCATTCTGGCAGTCTGGCGTCCCTCTACTAAAGTGGTATACGCCTGCAGGTGGAACAAGTTTGTGGCATGGGGCACAGCAAAGGCTGTGGATCCCCTTTCTGCCCCTCTTTCTGAGGTCCTACTGTTCCTTCTCTCTTTGGCCCGGCAGGGCTCTGCTCTGTGCACTATCAAGGGCTACCTTTCTGCAATTTCAGCCTTTCTCAGGCTACCTGATCAGCCCTCTCTTTTCAAGTCCCCTGTTATAAATAGATTTCTCAAAGGCATTACACACCTTTTTCCTCCTTTTCCTTTCGTGATGCCTCAGTGGGACTTGAATCTGGTTCTTACATTCTTGATGTGCGCTCCCTTTGAGCCCCTTCACAACTGTCCTCTTCGTCTCTTGACATTGAAGACTGCTTTCATGGTGGCCATCACCTCCGCTAGGCGAGTGAGTGAGCTCAAGGCTCTTTCTTGTAAGCCTCCTTTCCTTTCAGTCCATCCGGATAAGGTTGTGCTCAGGCCCCTTCCTTCCTTTTTGCCAAAAGTGGTTACGGCCTTTCACATTGGGCAGACTACTACCTTGCCCACCTTCTTTCCGCCTCCGTTCCTTCCAGAGAGGAAGAGAGGCTCCACCGTCTGGACCCAAAACGTGCACTCTCATTTTATCTCAACCGCACACAGCAGTTCCGGGTGGATGACCAGCTCTTTGTTGGCTACGTTGGCACCAAGAAAGGTCGGGCGGTACACAAGAGAACTATCTCCCGCTGTGTTGTCTTTTGTGTATCAAAGCCTGTTACTCTTTGGCTAAAAAAGAACCTCCGGTGGGGCTGCGTGCTCACTCCACCAGAGCTACTGCAGCCACTACTGCATTGGGACTCGGTGTCTCCCTGCAAGACATCTGTCAGGCAGCCACGTGGGCCTCGCTGCACACGTTAACTAAGCATTATTGCCTGGACAGCCAAGTCCGGAGAGACGGCTTCTTCGGCCGTTCTGTTCTCCGCGACTTTCTGGTGTGATCTTAGTTCGCAGACCCACCACCGGGGTTGGTATTGCTGGGGTATCTATTCTAAGGTAAGGAATCTCACTATGTGTTTCTTTCAGATGAACAAGTTACTTACCTTCGGTAGCGATATATCTGTAAGAAACATTAGTAGTGATAGATTCCTTACTGCCCCACCCATCCTCCCCGTTCTGCAAACTGATTTCTAGGGTTAAGGTCATCCCTTTCAAGGCCCTAGTTTCAATGCACCAGTGGTCAGTATCTTGCATGGCTCTGCGTTCCTGGCGCGGAAAGTAGTGTACAGAACTGACGTCCGCGCGCGTGGGCGGTGTCTAAGTAGCGCCCGTGACGTCATCTCGGCGACCACGACGCCAACGACGGACTCTGAGCTGCACGACGCCACCTACTGACGCGCAGGGGTACTGCTGACGAAAACTTTCCGGATCCAGTCTGACGCCTGGGGATATTCTAAGGTAAGGAATCTGTCACTACTAATGTTTCTTACAGATATATCGTTACCGAAGGTAAGTAACTTGTTCACCAAGGCTTGTTCCGAAAAAGGTCCTGACTCCGAGATCAGTGTCCAGTGAACCCCCTGCTGTATTGTGCTCTCAAAGGTGCCTGATGCTAGGCAGAATAAAATATTCAGAACCCCCTCCACAGGGACGATTCCCTCTCATTCAGCTCCTCAGGAGGACACTCAGACACCACAGCCAACACATGGGAGAAAGAGTAAGCTCATCTTTGAGGCGCAAATATCAGAGGATTTAGAATTCTATAGGATCCCAAAGAAGTGTAGGGACCATTTCACTATCCCTCCACCATGATTCCCTCCTCTTATTCCCCAGCCTCCGCCATGACAAAAAAAACTACCACCTCCACTGAAATCAGACTCCCTGGAGAATCTATGATATGCAGGACCTGCATCGAGAGCCTCAGCCAGCCAGGGATGGGGAATGATGCTGGTGAGGATTACTATGTCGACCCACCGAACGATTCTGATCTATAGCCCTCAACACTTCAAGCCTCCCCATTCCCCAGATGGCAGCACAGCATACCATGTTGTAATCCAAAGGGTGACAGACAACCACAAAGCAAAACTTCATATTGTCGAGGATGAAGACGACTTACTGGTGGAGACGCTTTCCAAGACCAAAAGGTCTCTTCATTACCTAAAGATGAACCAAGTTCAGTGCTGAAAATTTCAGGGACCCCATCAAGTTTTGAGTCTTCACCCAGAGGGTCAAAAAGAAATATAAGCATGACCACTCTTCAGGACGTCATTCCACTGCTCTGGAGACTATATGGGAACCCTTGACCTGCAGCTATCAAAAGGGCAATAATATTTTACATTAACAGGATGAAATCCATCTACCAAACTAGAACTGTCGCTTTTGCAACATCTCTCTTAGGAAGTCCCATTTCTAAAGGTGGTGCAGCCAGGTGTAGCAACAAGTGCATTCTCACTTGCCATACTAAAGCTAAGTGTACAATCCTTGCAGTGCCTAGAGCTCATTCTGCTCTAAAGAAGGAAGCTACTATGACCTTCTTGTGTAACAATCAAGAAGCAGACACATGTAAAGCTGCTCCATAGTCAACACTACACACACTCCATAAGTATTGCTATGTGCATATTTAAGCCCATCCGGAGGCTTTAGTTGGCTTAACTGTCTTAACAACCTTGTTTCAAATGTATTAAGTACCTGATTGCTAGCCAGCACTTATACTAGACACATTATATAATCTACGCAAAGCATTTGAATCTACAGCGAGCACTGCGAACCACAAGCTCATGGTTACATGGTAAGTAACATTTTCCTTAGCATCACTGAGGCAGTTCTGCGCCTCGGTCTGCTACCTTACCTTCCCACATCCTACTCTGTGATCCAGGCTCAGTACCTCCCCATCAGGTTGTAGGTGGTCCCCCTCCCTCCCCTTCTTTGGGGTAATTAGTGTGATTACGGCTCAGGTGCAATTACCACTCATTAAATTATTGCTCTGTATTCACTGCTCAGTCTCAAATTTTAGTCTTACCATACATGGTGGATCAATCCTTTCAGTTGGTGTAGCTACCTGGCTCTCTTTCTGCTGTACGTTCGCACTCTGTCTTCTGGGAGGTGGCGTGCGAGATGTCATCCTCGTTTATTCACCCTACTGCTTTCACTGGGCCCACACTCAGGCAGTGCACTTGGCAGGCACAGAGTCAACAGTTTTGAGTCGTCACTGTCCCAATCAGACCTCTGATGGATGTTGCCGCAGTTGGAGATCTCAGCGATGGTTGTAGTGTCAGCCTCTTCCAGCTGTTCACAATGTAGGTAGATGCAGCCGTGCAAGAGCCGTAAGATGCAGCCATATGCAGGCTGAATACTCTGGGCAGATGTGGCCATGAACAGACTGGTTACTTCTGGGCAGATGCAGCCATGCTGTAATGCTTGTAATTTTTCACAATAGGACCCACCTAAACCCTGCGCTCCTGAGAAGAGGCAAATGTACTGCTGCACCTTTAAATAACACACGTAAAACAGCACTCCCAAAAGACGAGGCAATAAAATAAGACCCAGCACTCTCTTAAGGCGAGGCAAGAAAACAAATTCAAGTGTATGGGAAGGCAGAATATATCGGTTAATGCAGACTCCCAAATATCAAGTAACTCGAGCACAAAACCAGAATAACATGTAGCATATATACATGTAGCAAACAGCAAAGAAACTTAAAAATTATCTAAACAAGGTAAGTAACACATCACCGATCGATCATGCAACATCCTTGCCAACTCATGCTGGATGAGCCCTTCAACAGCCCAGGAAGGAATTAGATCAGGACTCAAATCCAGATTATTTTGTGGCAGTACGTCTACTCCACAAATGAGCTCCCAGCTGCCCGCAAAGACTCCCCGCTTTTAATACCTTTTACTCAACGTGCGGCGAAGGTTCTAGAAACCTTGCCCCCTTTCTTCTGTTGCGAAAAACCGAGCTGACCGTACTGGTCTGTGTCAAGGTCAAGACAGAAGCTGGCCAGGCCTCTGTATTTTGACTCCGAGACAGAGCTGTACATTCCACTCATTCCGCTGGCAACAACAATTTCTGCCCTGAAAGGTACCAAGCACGCATCCCACACAACATATTCGAGTTCACTCTGTCATGTGGTTTGTGGCCTCATGGTCTGCCTTGCTAAGTTGTCTTAGGCCTGGCTGCCATGATGCCTTTTTTGCGCACGTTACTTTGTGACTTTGTTTTTCCAGCCTCTGCTTCTGCCCGGCTATATTAGGACTGTCTGCATTTCTGCCTTTCACCTTTTCTCCTGTTCCTTGTGGGTTACGTCTGCACAACATGTACAAGGTCGAAAAACAACGTCCCTTGTTCTTGCTGATCTGGCCAGTCCCTCGCACTTAGACATAACACTAAGTACAGCTGCACTGGAGAAATTTGTGTGCTTTTAATATTGTGATTTCACTGTTAGATGCACTTGGAGAAAAACCTTTCCAGGGAGAAGAGCTGTGCTTGTCTGATGATGTAAACCTTGCATCTAGATATTGAGGTATGAGGGTCCGCCTGACCATGCCCAGAGGTCTTCTGTTTTTATAATACTAGCTAATAGCACGGGGAGGGTGGTATAGTCATTTAGCCCTATATCCACTGCTTTATGAAATGCTTTCCCCGTTTGTATTCTATGGAATTGTAACTATGCTTATTATTTTATCCTTATGCATTATGCTGATAGTACTGGCACGTGTACTGTATCTTAGAGCACGATAGTTGAAATAAACATTTTAAACTATACTGTGTCTCTTATTACGCACGTTGTGGACAGGTACGAGTGAGTTATGAAAGGGTGTTCTTGCTCCTGCGAGTCCTGAGAGAGAGATGCCGTGTTCTGGGTTGTCTAATCATTGGTAGCATTGTTGCTAATGAGACGCTAAAGCTAGTCTGATTGAGGTTTTAGGTACTAAGGTGCATGGTTGGTTCACCACTGTACTCCGAGGTCCTATTATCCTGTGCATAGCTCTGTGTATGTGCAGAATCCCTACAACTCTGATGGGTGAGGAGCGAAAACAAGTGAAGAGCGAAAACATCCCCTCCCCTCGCACTTAGACATAACACTAAGTACAGCTGCACTGGAGAAATTCGTGTGCTTTTAATATTGTGATTTCACTGTTAGATGCACTTGGAGAAAAACCTTTCCAGGGAGAAGAGCTGTGCTTGTCTGATGTTGTAAACCTTGCATCTAGATATTGAGGTATGAGGGTCCGCCTGACAATGCCCAGAGGTCTTCTGTTTTTATAATACTAGCTAATAGTACGGGGAGGGTGGTATAGTCATTTAGCCCTATATCCACTGCTTTATGAATTGCTTTCCCCGTTTGTATACTATGGAATTGTAACTATGCTTATTATTTTATCCTTATGCATTATGCTGATAGTACTGGCACGTGTACTGTATCTTAGAGCACGATAGTTGAAATAAACATTTTAAACTATACTGTGTCTCTTATTACGCACGTTGTGGACAGGTACGAGTGAGTTATGAAAGGGTGTTCTTGCTCCGGCGAGTCCTGAGAGAGAGATACCGTGTTCTGGGTTGTCTAATCATTGGTAGCATTGTTGCTAATGAGACGCTAAAGCTAGTCTGATTGGGGTTTTAGGTACTAAGGTGCATGGTTGGTTCACCACTATACTCCGAGGTCCTATTATCCTGTGCATAGCTCTGTGTATGTGCAGAATCCCTACAACATGGCGCGACCAACGAGTGGGCTGCTTATCTGCGAGACGCTTGAGTAGTACTTGTGCTTGTCCACAACCCCCTTCGCAGACGCTTCCGGAAGCGTGTGTGAGGGTGATACCTCCTATATTGACGTTTTTATTCAAGCTTGAAGTTGTTAAAAGGTTTTTAAATATAACCCTATATTGTGCTGCCTCATACTAGGTTGTCGAATATTTTGAGCCTAAAATGGCTTCAAATTGCGGCACATAGTCGTGCAGCGCTCCGGGCTCACTTGACAGCATACGGAGTGCCTGACGCGGGTGTCGATCTGATCTTTGTGGTACAAGCGGATCCCGCTTACCACTCTGAGGTGTTTTACTCTTGGGTCACCTTTTTGGCGGTGGATGGGACTGATAATTTGTTCCATGAATATACAGCCACCGCTATTCCTAATCTCTATAGGCCTTATAGGAATCTTGAAGTACCGCTCACGGCATGGCAACACCGTGTTTGGTTTGATGGCGCCCTCTCCCAACCGGTTACCTCGGTTCGTTTAGGCCCCTTATCGATTGAAGGGGCCACTTGGCCAGTCTTGGCCGGGTATACCCCACATCCGCGTTATATGACGCTAGCAGTTGCTGAACTGCGTAATTTGCATTCGCCTTTGATAACGTGTGCATAGAGCTGTAGTACAGTTTGTTACAGGCAACATCCAGGGAGCCCCGCCTAGAGTTGCAGCGCATCCAGCTGGACCGGGCGGTGTCACCATAAGTCCCGTCATGGTTAATTCGGTAATGGGCAAGCGCCCACAAAATAAGGACGATTTTCCTTATTGGCTTGCAGAGAAATTTGACCAGCTGGAGGCAGTTTTCCAAATACTTCTCCTGTAGAAAAACACAGGATTTTGACGATTAGTTTGCCAAAAGACTTGATCCTTGAGTTGGCAGAATGCAACAACTGGGGTAAGGTATTCGCCGCAGTATATGCGAAGTGTTTCGGCACTCCTTCCATGACGGTTCTCCCCTCTGTAATTAAACAAGTGCAGGATGAGCATGGCCCTGAAGCGGCTGTGGAATTAGGGATGAGACTGGTGAGAGTGTTCGATGTAGTAGCTGATTTGATCCTTGCAAATGTCAAGGGCGATGGAGTTAACTTTCAAGTAGCTAATGCTTTGGCTTTGATCCCAGAACCGGACAAACCGCGCGAATTACCGAAAATTATTGCTCAGGCTTACAAAACCATTGGCCGCAATAGCCTGGGAGTTGAGCCTTTTGCTAAAACTCAAACACAATCGCAACCACAACCAAAAACTCAATCTAAGAAAGATGAGAAATCGTTCTTTACTAAAAAGAGCTGGAGGTTGAAAAAACAGGGTAAGCAACAGAAAAAACAGGGGTCGCGAGGTGCATCCCCGGTTTCCGTCTCTTCTGAATGCACTTATGATTTGCGCGATAGAGCGAGAATTAAATCTCCAGAGAGATTTCAAGTCCCTGATTCGCATTCTCCTCGTTCTTCACAGGCACCATCGACCTCCCAGACAGGTGGAGGAGAACGCCAGGATAGAGGAAGGGATCGTGAGGCTCCACAGGAACGAGACCAACCTCGACAACAAGTCCGAGGGAAACCAGAGGACTTTCCACGTTCTCGCCCACAATTTCAGAAGAAGAAAGTTGCAGCTGTAACAGCAAGGTATGCCACAAACGGTGAGAACGAGACTCCTGAATTGGACGTGGGCAGTGACGCTCCTAGACTGCGCCCGGAAGTTACCATAGTGCGGGAGGCACTACGTCCTCATGTGGAGGCGACAGCAACTGATACATTCATTACTGTTGAGACAGCAGACACCAGAGTGGCACCCCCTGACAGACTATATAATACTGTCATTCAAATTGAAGGTGACATGCAGCGTGTTATTAAAGGGATTTTTTGGGAGAATCTGACCTCTTCTTACGACATATTGTTGGCGGAGGCGGATTTGCCGCCCCCATTCGTACTTGCTGCGCGTAGAGGGGAGGAGGTAATCCTTCCGAGCTTTTCTCGTCATGTCCCCAAGGACAAAGCGGAGGCTCTCGCAGCTGAATGGGCTCCAGCATTATACCACAACCACGTGGGCTGGGATGAAGATTCCCCCCCCCCATGATATTCCTTTGCGGTCGCTGCCACAACCCCAATATCCCATAAAGCGGGAAGCTAAAGGTCCCAATTCTGACACAGTTAGAATATCAAGGAGTAATTGAAACATGCGTGTCACCCATGAATAATCCCCTTTTCGCGGTTTCTAAACCCGACGGATCATTCCGCTTAGTTTTGGATTACCGACATTTGAACTCTCATTGTCGGACCTTTGCGGTACAAAATACACACAGTTCTGCGCTTGTAGACAGTCTTGTTCGTAAAAATATAAAACGACACTTGACCTATCCAATGGATTTTACACGCACAACTTGTCCCCGGAGTGCAGCCAATGGAGCGCTTTCACTTCCGGTGGTAAACAATTCAAATTCGGCGTTTACCCATGGGCTACAAGAACAGTCCGGGAGTATTCGCCGCCCGTGTTGTCTCTTTGTTAGACGGCATAGACCCAGATGCGTGTTCGTACGTCGATGATATCTATCTGACAGACGACGAATTATACCTGCATCTTACCCAAGTGGACCGCATTATTCTTGAATTTGCAGTCTTAGGTTACAAATTTAACTTTGCCAAATCTCACATTGCTGAATTTACCGTTTTGTTTTTGGGCTATGAGCTCAACAATGAAGGTAAGGGTTTAGCTCCCCATTTTCTGGAGAAATGCGCACTCTTGTGCCCTCCAACCACTCTGAAGAAGCTTCAGTCTTTACTGGGTTTTCTAAACTTCGGGCGTACTTACATTCCCGAATATGCCCAGCGTATCAAGCCTCTGTATGCTTTGATACAACCTAACTTTTCGAAGTCGTCCTGGCTTCCCGAGCATTCCTCGATACTGCAGTCTTTGCAGTCAGATTTACTTGAATCTAAATTCTTGTTGACTCGTGACAACCACACAAACCTGGTGATTAGAATCATTCCGGGGGTAGTGGGTTTCACGTACTTGACCTTTAACGAAGGTGACACAGTACCAATCGCATACAAGTCACATCTTTACACTTCCGCGGAAATGCGCTTTTCCTCTGTTGAGAAAGTGTTGACTGCAGTGCAAATGGCGATTCTAAAGGAACACGCGCTAGCACAGGAAAAACGCATTTTGGTGGTAACACCATATCCTGCCTTGGAGGCAGTGATGAAAGCAAGTGTACCGAACTCTAAGTCTTTGCACCCCCATTGGATACAATGGGCTAAGTCTCTGACATCTCCGGATGTCACTTTTATCTTTGATTCTTCGCTTCAGACGCAGGAGTTCTTACAGTATGAATTTGTTCATCCTCCTCCTCTGTCCTTGCTACCGCTTGAGGAGTACGAATGTATTATCTATACCGATGGTTCGGCACAACCGGCCACAGTTTCCAAGCATGCTTATTCGGCAGCATGTGCTATTGTTGCAGGTACAATGGTGAACGGAGAGTTCAAACAGACTGTAGTGCACACTCGGGCACTAGGAGACAGTACTGCACAATTGGCCGAGCTGCGCGCTTTGGTGCTCGCACTTGAGTTCGCTAATCCAGACGTGACAACTCTTATTGTATGCGATTCTTACTACTGTGTTCAATCCTTCAATAACAATCTATTCTTTTGGTCGCAAAACGACTATAGAGATGCAAAAGGCAGCACAATTAAGCATAAAATGCTTTGGGTTCGAGTGGCAGATCTGAAACAACGTCTGCCTCTCACACAGGTGATTCACACTCTTGGCCACCAGCGTGTGGGCGCACACGCTGTCGGTAACGGTTTGGCAGAAGAAGCTGCCAAATCAGTAGTAGCCACGTGCTCAGTCGCAGCAGTTACAAGATCCATGACTAAAATAGATAATTATATTTTGGCAGCTATTGCTGCGACAAAGGAAGGTGCTAATTACCCACGGGGTTTCCCTTCCAAATACTCTTATCAATTAGGTCCCGAAGAGGCTCCTTATGTAAGAATTCCAGACGTTGGTGATCGGCTGATTCCCAACGCGGACCGCAGACTTTCCTTGATAACGGCCGCACACAAAGGCATGGCGTCGGCTCATGCTGGCGTGTCTGCGTCGGTTTCCATCTTGCAGCAGCGTTACTGGTGGCGTGGTTTATATAAACAGACCCGTACTTATGTGCTTTCTTGTGACGTTTGTCAGCAAATTAAGCCTTCCACGGTTACACGGCCACCACAGACACCGCTCTGCATTTCTAACAGACCTTTTGGGTGTGTTTACCTGGATCACTGCGGTCCATTTTCTTCTGACACTGCATATAAGTACATCTTATTTGCAGTGGATTCGTGCACACGTTTCATCTGGGTTTGGCCACAACGGAGTGCTGACTCTCGAAATGTCATAAGGGATTTGCGTGTCTTTGTGGGAATTTTTGCCTGTGGCACCTTCAATTCTGACCAAGGTCCAGCGTTCGCCTCTAAGGCGTACAAGGACGCAATGGGGTCACTGCGGGTGAAATTTTCGTCTCCATATCGGCCTGAGGGCAATTCGATTGTTGAACGAATGAACCGTGACTTAAAGCAATCCTTGACAGCTAGAGTCATAGGTACTGGCAGGAACTGGCTGGCCCACTTGCATACCGTACAACGTGCACTTAATAATCTCCCTAGAAGACCTCTGGGTGGGCGGACCCCATACGAAATGCTCTTTGGCATACGAATGTTTGTGCCTGACCTTGATGGTCTAGACATGGCGGCGCAATCCGCAATCTTTGATGTAGATAACCATTCTACTATGTTACAGGACTTACAAGAAGCCCGAGACAAACTTGCAATCGAACATTTACCTTCAGCCACAGACTCTGCGCTGCAGATTCCGGTTGCCGGCTGGCTTCCGAAGGTTGGAGATCTGGTCCGAGAGAAGGTGGAGAACAATAAAGAATTTGGCCCCTCTTATCGTGCACCGGTTCCAGTCCTTGGCTTGAAGGGTACTCGTACAGTCATCTTACCACCGCTTCCTGGTCGCAAAGAGAACAGATACATCTCAGTGGAAAATGTCAAGCTACAACATCTGGCCGATCCTGAATAGCGTAACACCAGCGGTCTCTTGTCCAGTCATTTCCCGGACAAATGTTTGTGGCCCTCCAGCCCGAACGGTCAATGATGTTGCCATCGAGATGGTAGATTTTCCTGATCGCTTACTCGACTGCCCGGATTCCCCCTGCAACGAGGAGACTGAGTATACCTACCCTGCCACCGAGTCCGTGGCTCACCTACCAACAACGCCACTGAGCCCAACACGTTATTCCTTTGACTCGGATTCCACCTCAACACTTATCCCGTCCAGATTCAGTATTTTTGTATCCTGGTTCAGAGACAATTTTTTGATCCCCCCCATGGACCTACATCTGGTTGGTACTATTCCTGATTTTTCTGTTCATGTCCATTGGCTTTGTGACAGTTTTTTTCTTACTCCTCAATGGTCACTATTTACCAGAATGCTCTGCAGTGAGCTGTGTCGCTGGAACTTTGGCTCCGCATTCTTCTTCTCACATCATGAAGCGTGACCACACGTTTGTGAACATTTCTGCTTTTCCAGTCGCTGATGGCATCGTATGGGATGCGGTAAATTTCCAAATTCATGGACCTACCGAGATTATTAATGTATCAAATGTCCTTCGTGTTTCAATGGGTGATGTCGTTAAAAGTAATATTCATTCTGACGATTGGGATGTACATGCAGTTGAATCGTTATTTACCGATTTGAAATATTATGCTGCTTTTAATGCTGAAGATTTGTACATGAATTCTGCAAGTTATGCCGATTTATATTGTTACCAGCATTGGGGCAACCACTTTCTCCATAAACCAAGTACCCTTCGAGGTCATTTTAATTACACCCAGTGGGAGCATTGTCCGACTCCTTTGCTAGGTAGCTCCCAAACTCTTAGAAATAAGTTTACTTATTTTACAGACTTTGATAGATCGAACCCTGGGTCCTATTATTTTAAATTAAACACTTCTTCCACTCAGAAAATCATGTTGACCCACACCAAATTGCTATATTCAGGTTCCTTTTTGAACGCATTAGCAGTGGGTGGTTATGAGCACTGGCAGGACACCATTGACTTGAAATCTATTTGGGGCTCCAAATCATGGCAGGTATAAGGCACAGAAGCCTTGCACCGTGCTTGCCTTATCCCGGCCCAAATTTTATTTTTAAATCATACCATCTATCAGACAACATGTTTGGGTTTGGCTACTTCCAAACAATTGAATGCACCTTCCATTCCTGCATTGTCTTCCGCTCCCAACGGGAGCTTGCATTTCAATATGTCCATTACAAATTTGCAAGCTCTGTTTCAAAACAATTCGTTTAATGTCTCTACGTTTGTTCAGTCACCCTGGTTGGCTTGGCCCATAGCATCTAATGCCTGCCAACTGCGTTTTCATGACTCCGCTCCTGGTTACAAACAGGATAGGCCAGATCCAAGGTTTTCTGACTCTCGTACTGTAACAACATATTCTGTTGGTAAATTGTGTAAACAGTGGTTGCAGCACTCTTCCTTAGATTCTGTTAAACAACATTTATCCCTCCTATCAGGCAACATTGATCTGTCCGACTTTATTCTGGGGCCTCGTGGTCCACGACCTAAGAGATTCATTTATGAAACTTACAATGAACTCTGGAAGCTTTCGCAAATTGAAGCTGCTTCCCATCTACGGGAAATAGATCAAGCAAATTTAGAAAAGGTGCTTGCTGTTGTTGACAATAGTATCTGAAAGAGACACGTTAGTGACAGATTCCTTACCTTAGAATATCCCCAGGCGTCAGGCTGGATCCGGAAAGTTTTTTGCGTAGCAGTACCCTTGCGCGTCGGTAGGCGGCGTCGTGCGGCTCCGCGTCCGTCGTCGTGATCGCCGGGATGACGTCGCGGGCAGTACTTAGGCGCCGCCCCTGCGCGCTGACGTCAGTTCTTCTTTTTCTGCGCCAGCAAGCGCAGATCTGGGAAGAGCAGTGCCCTGGTCATTTTTTGACCATACTTTTTGGTGAATTTTTTCACTGTTTTTCTCTATCAAGGTGTCGTAGGGATGCCCGGTTTCAAACGTTGCGGCGCCTGTGCTCGGATGATGTCCGTCACCGACCCGCATTGGGAGTGTCTCTTCTGCCTCGGCCGAGGCCACGACACGGAGTCTTGTACCGACTGCCAGGCCCTCAACCCGAAAGCTTTGCGAGAGCGGTCTCGAAAGCTCCTCGAGGCCCGGCATTCGGCTCCGCGGAAGCCCCGGTCGCGTGAGAGGTCCAGGGGTCGATCGCGGAGTCCACACCGGTCGTCGGCATCGAAGTCTTCTTCGTCCGGTAAGTCAAAACACAAGAAGTCCAAAAGCATCATCGCTCTAGGACTTCGCCTCGCCGGTCTCGCGACTCGGCTGAGGGCCCCTCCCGGCACCGTCCCCGCGGCCCCGGACATGCCTGTGGAGTCGCCCCCGCCATACCCGCCCTTCCCGGGTTCGGGGCGGATCCGGCCAAAGTGCAGGAATTCCTGTCGGCCATGGCCCGCCTCTTCGGGCCTCCAGGCCCCTCCGGTGCGCCTTCGGGCCTGCGGGCCCTGATGGGGTTGCTCCGGCTTCGCCGACGGCTCCGGCGTCGCCCGTGCCTCTAGCCTCGATCCCGGCTTCGGCCCCGGCCTCGATCCCGGCTCCACAACCCCCATCGACGCCGGTCGACCTAACGGCGCCAATGTCTCCGGTGCCGTTCTCGACGCCGCCTGGGGCTCCGAGCGGCGTCGTTCCCCAGTTCCTTCCGGCTCCGGACATGGACCCGGACCGACGTCGCTCGACGCCGGTTCCGGCGCCGATGAGACCTTGGGTCCCAAATGTCCCTCCTCCCCCTTATTTTGAACCTGAGGAGGACCAGGAGGAACTGGGAGGGGTCTGATGACCCTCTGACACAACAGTGTCCGTACGATGAGGACTGGACAGAGGGTCTAGGGGATGCTAGTGGTCTAGATACTTCCCCTGACACTGGCATGCTGTCTCCTCCCGTGGCTACGGAGGAGGAGCCAATTTTGCAACGGTGTTGCGTAGGGCGGCTGGAGCCTTACATCTCCAACTCCCTGCTGTGGCGGTCAAGGTTAATCTCTTGACAGAGGTGCTTCAGCCGGCAGCCTCCTCTTCGGGAGACTGTGCTGCCGTTTAACGACGCCCTCACTGACGTTCTTTTGGGCGCCTGGTCCAAGCCCAACACAGGGGCTCCTGTGGATAGGAACGTGTCCCGACGCCATCGCCCAGCTCCGGGCGACCCCCTGTTTCTCTCTGTCCACCCCACCCCTGAGAGCTTGGTTGTCCAAGCCTCCGCTTCCCAAACCGCCTTCCCTACCGCCCCTCCGGATAGGGAATCCAAACGCCTGGATCAATTTGGGAAGAAGGGTTTTCTTCCTCCAGTGCTGGCTTGCGGTCCATCAACACCGCTTGCCTTTTGGGCCGATATACCCACTCCTTGTGGGATTCGGTGGCGGATGTTTTGCCCCAGTGTTCTGAGGAGGTCCAGACACTGCTTTCCCGCGCCATTGCGGAAGGAAGGGATGCGGCCAAATATACAATTCGATGTGGCCTTGATACCGCCGACTCGCTGGGCAGGTCTATTGCAACGACGGTGGCGCTACGACGCCACGCCTGGCTGAGAACCACTGGTTTTTCAGGGGATGTCCAGAATACTCTCATGGACATGCCCTTTGATGGAGTCGGTCTTTTTGGGTCCAAAGCAGACCATGCGTTGGAGCGCTTTAAGGACTCACGGGCTACAGCAAAGTCCCTGGGCCTTTCTGCTACGCGCCCTCCGCTGACTTCTGCTTTTCGCCCCTATCGTGGCCACGGTAGGGGCGCCCCTTCACGTCAGCAGCCAAGCCACCGGCCCGCGCAGCAGGCGTCTTCGCGTGGCCGAGGACGTGGATTCCGCCGTGGCGGATCGGGCAACCAGCGTGCGGGTCAGGCCACCACCTCCAACCCGTCCGCGGCCTCCAAACCCTCCTAGTCCCTCCTTTCAGGTGCACAGCACGCCAGTAGGGGGCAGGGTCCGCCATCACCTTCCCCACTGGCGTACCATCACCTCGGACAGGTGGGTCTTGGACATTGTCCGAAGGGCTACTCCCTCCCCTTCGAGTCCACCCCCAGCCATGCCACCTCAATTCCACCGCATGTCAGGGGATCACTTGGTACTTCTGCAGAAGGAAGTCACGGCCCTCTTGGCCAAGAGGGCCATCGAGCATGTTCCGACCCCAGAAGTAGGGCGTGGTTGCTACTCCCACTACTTCCTGGTGCCCAAAAGGACAAGGAGGACATGCGTCCTATCTTGGACCTCCGGAACGTCAATCGCTTCCTCCGGAAGGAGAAGTTCAAGATGCTCACCCTAGCTCAGGTCTTGACTGCCCTCGACCCTGGAGACTGGTTGGTAGCGTTGTACTTGCAGGACGCATATTTCCACATCCCCGTCCTGCCGGCCCACCGGCGTTACCTTCGGTTCACGGTAGGCCCCGAGCGTTTTCAGTTCACCGTGCTCCCTTTGGCCTTACCAGTGCCCCTCGGGTGTTCACGAAAGTGATGGCGGTGGTCGCAGCTCATCTGCGCCGGGCAGGGGTTTCAGTCTTCCCCTACCTCGACGACTGGCTGCTGAAGGCGGGCTCGTCCCAGGCAGTCGTCTCCCACCTCCAGACTACGGCCGAACTCCTGCACTCGCTGGGGTTCTCCATCAATGTGCCGAAGTCGCATCTGATTCCTTCTCCACAGCTCCTTTTCATCGGAGCAGTTCTGGACACGGCGCAGTTTCGGGCCTATCCTCCCGAACGGCGAGTCCGGGATATTCAGGCTATGATTCCGATCTTTCAGCCTTTATCCTGGGTTTCGGCACGGATGACCCTGAGGCTGCTGGGCCTCATGGCCTCCTGCATCCTGCTGGTCAATCATGCCAGATGGCATATGCGGGCTCTGCAGTGGGACCTGAAGTTCCAGTGGGCGCAGCACCAGGGCAACCTGTCCGATCACGTCCAGATCTCGGAGGGGACTGCAAAACAGTTGCAGTGGTGGCTCTCGAACCGGCAATGGGTCATGGGCAGATCCCTCTCCCTTCCCCAGCCAGAGCACACAGTTGTGACGGAGGCGCCCCTTCTGGGATGGGGCGATCACATGGGAGAGGCGGAGATCAGAGGCCTCTGGTCTCCGGCGGAGTCCCGGCTCCATATCAACCTTCTGGAGCTCCGGGCGATCCGACTTGCACTCAAGGCATTCCTTCCCTCTGTCAAAGGGAAGGTAGTGCAGGTGTTCACAGACAACACCACCGCCATGTGGTACTGCAACAAACAAGGTGGGGTGGGGTCGTGGACCCTTTGTCAGGAGGCTCTGCGCCTCTGGACATGGCTGGAACATCAGGGCATGTTCCTGATGGTTCAACACCTGGCAGGTTCCCTGAACGCCAGGGCGGACGAACTCAGCCGCAGGTGCATGATGGATCACGAATGGCGTCTTCACTCGGAAGTGGCGCAAGGACTCTTTCTACAGTGGGGAGAGCCTTGGTTAGATCTATTCGCCACCGAAGAGAACGGGCAATGTCATCAGTTCTGCGCGTTGGAATTTCCAAGGCGGCACTCGCTCGGCGACGCTTTTCGTCACGAGTGGAGTTGCGGTCTATTGTACGCCTTTCCGCCTATACCACTTCTACCCAGAGTGTTGAAGAAGATTCGGCACGACCGGGCCCAAGTCATTCTTGTGGCTCCGGACTGGGCTCGAAGAGTTTGGTATCCCGAGCTACTCAATATGAGCGTAGATCCCCCGATCCGTCTGCCTCTTCGGGAGGATCTTCTGTCGCAGCAGCAGGGGACGGTCCTCCACCCGAACCTGTCCAGTCTACACCTGCTTGCGTGGAGATTAAGCGGCGGCAGTTGATTCCTTTCGACTTGCCTCCCGAAGTTTGTGATGTGATTCTGGCAGCCAGGCGTCCCTCCACTAAGGTGGTATACGCCTGCAGGTGGAACAAATTTGTGGCATGGTGCACAGCAAAGGCTGTGAATCCCCTTTCTGCCCCTCTTTCTGAGGTCCTTCTGTTCCTTCTCTCTGGCCCAACAGGGTTCTGCCCTGGGTACCATCAAGGGTTATCTTTGTGCTATCTCGGCCTTCCTCAGGCTCCCTGATCAGCCCTCTCTTTTCAAGTCCCCTGTTGTTAACAGGTTCTTAAAAGGCATTACTCACCTTTTCCCTCCTGTTCCGTTTGTAATGCCTCAGTGGGACTTGAACTTGGTTCTTACCTTTTAATGTGCGCTCCCTTTGAGCCTCTACATAACTGTCCTCTTCGTCTTCTGACTCTGAAGACAGCCTTTCTGGTGGCCATCACCTCCGCTCGGCGGGTGAGTGAGCTCCAGGCTCTATCTTGCAAACCTCCCTTTCTGTCTGTTCATCCAGACAAGGTTGTTCTTCGGACGCGTCCGTCCTTCTTGCCAAAGGTGGTTACTGCTTTCCACATTGGGCAGACCATCACTTTGCCCACCTTCTTTCCGCCTCCGCATCCTTCCAGAGAGGAAGAGAGGCTCCACCGTCTGGACCCAAAACGTGCGCTCTCCTTCTATATTGACCGCACAAAACACTTCCGGGTGGATGACCAGCTCTTTGTTGGCTACGTGGGCGCCAAAAAAGGTCGGGCGGTGCACAAGAGGACCATCTCCCGCTGGGTTACCTTGTGCATCAAGACCTGCTATTCTTTGGCTAAGAAGGAGCCTCCTGTTGAGCTGCGTGCCCATTCCACCAGGGCAACGGCTGCTACCACGGCCTTGGGCCGTGGTGTTCCGCTGCCGGTTATCTGTCAGGCAGCTACGTGGGCCTCG
Organism: Calotriton arnoldi; assembly: GCA_963921515.1. Taxonomy (NCBI): domain Eukaryota; kingdom Metazoa; phylum Chordata; class Amphibia; order Caudata; family Salamandridae; genus Calotriton; species Calotriton arnoldi. The sequence continues at coordinate 2,991,791 of CAWUFW010000381.1, forward strand.
CTGCACACGTTTACAAAGCATTACTGCCTTGACAGTCAGGTCCGGAGGGACGGCTTCTTTGGCCGTTCTGTCCTCCAGGACTTCCTTGTCTGATCTTTGTTCGCAGACCCACCACCGGGGTTGGTATTGCTGGGGTATCTATTCTAAGGTAAGGAATCTGTCACTAACGTGTCTCTTTCAGATGCACAAGTTACTAACTTGTGTAACAATATATCTGTAAGAGACAGTAGTTAGTGACAGATTCCTTACCGCCCCATCCATCCTCCCCGTTCTGCGAACTGATTTCTAGGGTTAAGGACATCCCTTTCAGGGCCCTAGTATTTTTCAGACACCTATGTGAGCTTCTTGCATGGCTCTGCGTTCCTGGCGCGGAAAGTCGTGTACAGAACTGACGTCAGCGCGCAGGGGCGGCGCCTAGTACTGCCCGCGACGTCATCCCGGCGATGCCGACGACGGACGCAGAGCCGCACGACGCCGCCTACCGACGCGCAAGGGTATTGCTACGCAAAAAACTTTCCGGATCCAGCCTGACGCCTGGGGATATTCTAAGGTAAGGAATCTGTCACTAACTACTGTCTCTTACAGATATATCGTTACACAAGTTAGTAACTTGTGCATTAATACCCTGTCTTCCCGCATTTACACATTAGAGAATATTGTTTCCTCTGTTGTTGATATTGTGCAAGATGATGTTACTGTGTTATATCATGGTCAGAATCAATTGCGTTCAGTGATGCAGTTTGCAAACACTTAAAATGGGTAAAGTTCCTTGGCATTTTTTGAACACCTCTGCCTTATTCTTGCCTTTTAATTTAACTGAAAAACAGCAATTCATGTCCATGAAAGATGCAACATGCACTCTGTTACATATTGAGAAAATAGAGCCCTTACCATTCTCTGTGGCGGAATTGGATTCTGCAGTGTGGCTAGTTCATGGGGTTATCGCCTTGCCTTTTTCTCTATTTGAATTCAGTTCATGTATGAAACATTATCCTGTGGGCCGTTTTCAGCCCTTGGGCAGTGCCTTCCTGCATGTACTTTGGTCCCTGCCTTTCATGTATAAATGCCTGAGGGACTGAAAGGAAGTTTTTCTCACAGGGGAGTCATGCGATTCTACTGTGGGTCATTCCCTTATTTGCAAAAACATTAAATTGCACAGAGCTTGTAACGTTACGGCTCCTAATCTTGCTTGTATTTTAAAGGGCATTCCTGCTCCTGCTATTTCTCCCACTTTCACTGTGCTTGCAAATGGTAGCTATCTGATTCTGAATAATCCGGACTACTGTGGCATGCTGGCCGGCATACCCTATATTGTAACAGTTTCCCACAGGGTTGTCTGCTGCAAAAATGTGCTTTTTCCTCCCCCGCACGACATCATAGATAGTTCCATTTGGCCTTCCATTCCTACTTTGAAGGCAGACTTCAATAAATTGAGCAGAATAATGGCGCTATTATTGAACCAGGAGGTTATGCTCCCATCCGCCCGGGAGACATTCATCCTCCAGGTGGCTAGTACCCACAGTGAAATACAGGCCCTTTTGAACACAAACCTCCCACAACATTTCGGTGAACTGATTCACCGTGTTTTTAATGCATCACGCACCGAAGGTCTGGTGCACTTTTTTAAAGTTGTGGGCTCTGGCCTTGTACCTCCTTTCAAACTATCTTTGGTGTAATACCGGCTTTCATTCATTCCATTTTTTCCAGCGTCTTTGGCGGCTTTCCGTTAATCCTCGCCTTAGCGGCTGGTATATTGCTTTTGGTCTGTTTACTACGCAATGGCTGCACTTCCTTGGGCCCTTCTCGACCCAGGTCGACTCCAGATGCTCCGTGAGCGCATCCTCGCCGGCTTCGGCATCCTGCCATTGGCGACACTGTCTATAGACTTTCTTTCCGCTTTGCGTATTTCACTTGCGTGCAACCTGTGATGTCTTGCATCCGATGTCCTTTCTCATGGACTATTGCCTCTCCAATACGTCTGTCGGATCCGGATTTTGTCCAGTTGGTGGGTCCCTTAGAGGCCCATGAACGGGGCTGTTCCGGTGCTGGCTACATGGCGCGTGCGGCTGCACTTGGAATTTTGGCACAATGGGATGTCTGGGCGGCTGCTCAGACTCTCCTACAACAAAGTTATATTGAGTATCACGCAAGTTGTCCCACAATGCTGGTCGCTGCTCCCTCGTGCGAGGAACATGAATGCAGTTTTGATTTATTGGACTGGATGGCATCTTTTTTCTGACGATTCCAACGATGTCCTCTTGGAAGGTGTGGCTTTTTTCTGCATTTACACTCTATTGGATTAGGGGGCCTCCGCTTTCAGCGTCCTGCCTCACTGGAATATTTTTTTTTTCTCTGTATTTTTTTCTTCCCATTCATTGTCCTTCATGGGGGACTATTCCATCACAGACGCTGCCGTTCTGCTCCATCTATTTGATCTCTGTCTTCGTCCTATGTCTTCACCAATGGACTGACCAGGGGAGGGTGTCATGTGGTTTGTGGCCTCATGGTCTGCCTTGCTAAGTTGGCTTAGGCCTGGCTGCCATGATGCCTTTTTTGTGCACGTTACTTTGTGACTTTGTTTTTCCAGCCTCTGCTTCTGCCCGGCTATATTAGGACTGTCTGCATTTCTGCCTTTCACCTTTTCTCCTGTTCCTTGTGGGTTACGTCTGCACAACATGTACAAGGTCGAAAAACAACATCCCTTGTTCTTGCTGATCTGGCCAGTCCCTCGCACTTAGACATAACACTAAGTACAGCTGCACTGGAGAAATTCGTGTGCTTTTAATATTGTGATTTCACTGTTAGATGCACTTGGAGAAAAACCTTTCCAGGGAGAAGAGCTGTGCTTGTCTGATGATGTAAACCTTGCATCTAGATATTGAGGTATGAGGGTCCGCCTGACAATGCCCAGAGGTCTTCTGTTTTTATAATACTAGCTAATAGCACGGGGAGGGTGGTATAGTCATTTAGCCCTATATCCACTGCTTTATGAAATGCTTTCCCCGTTTGTATTCTATGGAATTGTAACTATGCTTATTATTTTATCCTTATGCATTATGCTGATAGTACTGGCACGTGTACTGTATCTTAGAGCACGATAGTTGAAATAAACATTTTAAACTATACTGTGTCTCTTATTACGCACGTTGTGGACAGGTACGAGTGAGTTATGAAAGGGTGTTCTTGCTCCTGCGAGTCCTGAGAGAGAGATGCCGTGTTCTGGGTTGTCTAATCATTGGTAGCATTGTTGCTAATGAGACGCTAAAGCTAGTCTGATTGAGGTTTTAGGTACTAAGGTGCATGGTTGGTTCACCACTATATTCCGAGGTCCTATTATCCTGTGCATAGCTCTGTGTATGTGCAGAATCCCTACAACAACTCTGATGGGTGAGGAGCAAAAACAAGTGAAGAGCGAAAACATCCCCTCCCCACTTTGAAGCTACGTGCGAGCACAGAAAATGGAGTCTATTACACATGATAGTCAGCACAGAAAATGGAGTCCATTATGCCAAATGGAGCCAATGGTCAATATATCATTCTTAATATCATTACATTCCACCCTTTGACCATTGGCTTTCATAACATATCGGTCTGAGATCAACTGCTTTAGGTCGAAGCATAGATAAGAGATTAGGCACACACTGGATTCAACAACATAATGATATCAAGATACATATTGCTAATATTACCTCGCCTAGAACAGAGCGAAGCTTACCAAAATCTGGCAACCATGCAAACAACCAATCCCACCATTCTTTTTCTACATCCTGCTTGACATCTTTCGCTAACTTGTGTAAAGCTTCAATGTGGGACTGAATTGACTTAGAATGATCTGAAAGATTAAAGCAACACATTCCCTCAAAATCTGAACATTCGTGATCATGTTTCAAGAGTAAATAATAGATTGTGGCTCTGTTCTGTAGGATAGCTTTTCTTGCCCCTCGCACATCTAATAATAATTCTGCTAAAGCAACTGATGCATGATTAATATTTTTCACCATCAAACATGCTAATTCACTAACCGCTCTAGAGTTATAAATGGTTAGGCCTGGAATTCCAACTATTGAAGCAGCTAAACTAATATATACAGACTTAGATAGTAAATGAATTTCAGAATCACAATGTTCACTGAGTTGAACAGCTTCTCTCGTATTCCGGACATGTGATGATGGATTTAATGGGAACATCATGAGGCCTAATCTAGTAAAGGCACACGGTCCACCTGTGATATTTGCTGGAATGTATGTGTATGTAACATTACCGCAAGAGAATAACCACCCTACAGGCAATTTGACATGCCTGAAATGGCTGGCAGCAGATACTACATTTTTACATATCATGTTATTGCCTCATATTTTTGCATGTACTTTCATTTCGATTTTTGCATAGAGTTTGTTGTTCCCACGTCATTTGTGATTCAGTTCCTTCAAGCCGTATTTGAGCACATTTACCAATGGTAATTGGGTCACAGGTCAAATTATAACAAATGTCGCCTTCAGAGATATTGAGCCTTATCACTTGTGTTAGATTTTTCCAAGTATCAGTAGTTTCTGGGCAAAATCGGCAAAACTCATAAGGTGACAGGTGAGTTCACATCATTTTCCTCCACTGACCCGTCTGCATTTGTGACTTTGAATGACTGCAACAGTACATCGACGGGGGTAGGTATAGCTACGAGGCACGTGGAAATAATATCCATGATGCTTTTCATGTTTGTCATGCAAAAGTACGACCTGTTAAGGACTGTCAGTGCAAGATAGGACCACACGTTGTCAGGTCGAGACAGCAGTGCTGTTGATTTGAACGGTCGGCTGGCCACTTCGGAGTTAGGGGCTCCCGGCCCCACTCGAACACGGCCAAACACACTCCAGCGAGCGCAAACAGAGCACAGACACGCTATGCTGTGATCTAAAAGAACAGAGAACAAACAGGTATTATTCATTCTCTCAAGTAACATCAGCAGGCACATGTTCCCATTTTTCCTGCCCTGGTTTTATGATTAACAGGACGTTGTCCTTTTCTGTTGCAATAACCTCTGCCTGTTCGGGGGGACTATTTGGAGATTCTACACACACCTTGGCCCCTGGATTCTTGTCAGTAGAGCCAAACCCTCCTTCCCCATGCACGGTGAGAAGGGCTGGGGCAGTCCCCTTCTTGACTATCCCTCCATATACTGGCATGATCACTATTTGAGCGACTGTCTCCAGGTTATATTATCAAATCAGCGTCTCCGCTATTCAGTATGATGACCTTGATTTTCCCTTGATAGTCTGCATCAATGACCCCTCCCAGCACTTGAATGCCTTTTAAAGCCAATCCAGATGGAGGGGCAATTAAGCCAAAGCGCTCCGGGGGAATCTGGATTCCCACTCCTGTCTCAATGAGTGCTATATCTCTTGGTTTGAGTCTGTACAGTTTCAAAGCATGCAGATCAAGACCTGCAGCCTCTGGTGTCGCCCGGTACGGAGCCAAATCTCCAGGAGCTGTCTCCCAGTAGAGGATGGTATTGGTGGTTACATGAGGCTGAATCTGCAAGGCTGGGGTTAGCATTTGCATCAGAGGGGTTTCTGCATTTGCTAAGGGTCTATTGTTCAGTATTTGTAATACCTCATTCAAATGATCTCTCCAATTTTTCAATGACCCATCAGATAGCTTTCTCGATGATTTTTCAACAATCCATTCATGCGCTCAATCAGACTCGCAGCCTGCGGGTAATACGGAATATGAAAGACCCACTCAATGTTGTGCACAATAATCCTGCACTAATTTGCCTTTGAAATGAGACCCATTGTCACTTTGAATCTGCAATGGAATTCCATAATACAAAATCAGCAAGTCTAACGTTTTCAATGTGTTCAACTGAGTAGCACGTTTACATGGAAATGCTATCAAATTTCCAGAATATATGTCTACAGCCGTGCACACATATTGACATCCTCAACTAGTTGGCAGGGGCCCAATGTAATTAATCTGCCAGATCTGTGCTGGTAATTTTCCCCTGGCTAGCTGGCCTCTCACTATCTGTGGGACTGGTCTATGTTGGGTATACTGACAAATAGGACATTGTGAGATCGCAGTTTTAATCCGATCTAGGGGAATGTGTATCCCTCTGTTCTCTGCCCACCTGCTAGTAATTTTTTCTCCAAAGTGTCCGCACTTCTGATGTGCCCATTTCGCAATCCCAACAAGGTCAGAACCTTGCGTTGCCACCTCGGCCTCCGAAATCTTAGCTTTTTCATCTGTGAGGGAATTAAACCAGCAGTCGAGTGAGTCGGTGGAACAGTAAGCATCTACATGATGCACGGTAACTGTGCTTTGTGGCAACATGGTCCAGATCTCTTTCCACAGTTCCTTACCCCACACTTCCTTTAAATATATCATCCAGTTATGGGCATGCCACGTGGGAAACCAAGTGGCTAACCCATTGGCAGTGGCCCACGAGTCAATCAATCAATCAATCAGGGGAATTGTAATTGTCACCCATGAGGGTCTCGAGGCGCTGGGGGGCGGGGGGGATTGTGATGAGCCGCTCCTTATCAGTTGAAAAGCCAGGTCTTGAGTGTCTTCCTGAAGATGTTCTGGGAGGGGTCACGTCTGATGTTGAGCGGGAGCTTGTTCCAGGTCTTGGCTGCGATGTAGGAGAAGGTTCTTCCACCTGTTCTGGCTCTGCGGATGCGCGGGGTTTCAGCGAGGCCGAGGTCGGTGGATCGGAGGTTTCTCTTGGGTACGTGGAAGGAGATTCTCTCGTTGAGGTATTGGGGTCCTGTGTTGTGGAGGCATTTGTAGGCGTGGGTGAGTATCTTAAAAGTGACTCTTCTCAACGGTGAGCCAGTGGAGGTTCCGTAGGTGTTGGCTGGTGCGTTCGTGTCGAGGAATGCAGAGTACGAGTCTGGCTGCGGTGTTCTGTATGGTCTGGAGCTTGCGGAGCAGAGACTTGTTGATCCCAGCGTAGAGGGTGTTTCCGTAGTCCAGTCTGCTGGTTGAGTGTGTGGGTGACGGCCTTCCTTGATTAGGAGGGATCCACTTGAAGGTCTTTCGGAGGATTCGGAGGGTGTTGAAACAGCTGGAGGCGACAGCGTTGACCTGTCGTGTCATGGAGAGGAAGGAGTCGAGTACGATGCCGAGGGAGGGTCCGAGGACAAGGACTTCTGTCTTCTCCGAGTTGAGCTTCTGGCAGTTTCTGCTCATCCAGGATGCGACGTCCTTCATTCCTTCCTCGAAGTTGAGTCTGGTGGTGATTGGGTCCTTGGTGAGGGAGAGGATGAGTTGGGTGTCGTTGGCGTAGGATACTATGCTGAGTCCGTGCTGTCTGACGATGGCGACGAGGGGGGCCATGTAGATGTTGAAGAGCGTGGGGCTGAGCGATGATCCTTGGGGCACTCCGCTGTTGATTTCCGTGGGTTCAGAGAAGAAAGGTGGTAGTCTGATTCTTTGGGTCTGCCGGCGAGGAACGAGCGAATCCAGTCAAGGGTGGTTCCTTGTATGCCGGCGTCGTGTAGTCTGGCGGTGAGTGTGCCGTGGGAGATGGTGTCGAACGCTGCAGAGAGGTCGAGTAGGATCAGGGCCGCGGTGTGTCCTTGGTCGAGGAGAGTGCGGATGTAGTCTGTGGCGGCGAGTAGAGCGGTTTCGGTGCTGTTGTTGCTGCGGAATCCGGATTGGGAGGGGTCGAGGGTGGAGTTTTCTTCGATGTATTTGGTTAGTTGTGCATTGACGAGTCAGTGTATATATGACATTTTCCTGGCAATTCTTGTTTCAAAGCTTGATACACAGCATATAGTTCTGCGAACTGCTACTCTTTCCCTCTCCAGTAGTGGTCAACAATTTTCTGGTCACAGGATTGTATGACACATCCTTCCAGTGCCTTTTAGCCCCTACATACCTGGCTGAACCATCAGTAAACCACACATGCTTCATGTCCTCTAAGGACAATTCTTCAAATAGCCTACCCCACTTAACAGGAGATTCTTGTATCTCCGGTACATCACGCAACACCTCTGTATCTCCCATTTGGGCTTGTGCCACCTGCTCATGCAACACTGCAGTGCCTTTGGGACCTACCCGGACCCTATCCTCTATGAACCACTTCCACTTGATTATGCTGGCTTCTTGCGCATGTCCTATTCTGTGAATCTTGGGGGAACTCATCACCCATTGCATTATAGGAATCTCAGGTCTCAAAATCACATTGTGCCCTAGGGTCAGCTGCTCAGTATCCATCAGGGCCTAATAACATGCAAGCAACTGTTTTTCAAAGGGAGTGTACCGCTCTCCAGCATCTGGCAATTCCTTTGTTCAAAATCCTAAAGGCACCCTTGTTTTTCCTTGCTTCTGCCACAGACTCCAATTAGCATACAGTCCTTGCACTGTCACATTCAACTCAACATCCCCCTCCCGCACTGGCCACAAATCTAAAGCACACTGTATAGCCTCTTTTGCTGATTCAAACGCAGTTTGCTGTTGCTCTCCCCATTCAAATGCATTTTTCTTTTGCGTAACTTTGTACAAAGGGGCCAAAATCTGACTCGAGTGAGGGGTGTGCTGTCTCCAAGAACCAAACAATCCAATGAACCTCTGGGCTTCCTTCCTATTTCGTGGCACAGCAAATTCTTTGATCCTTTGTTTCACTTGCGGTACCACCTCTGTGTCCCTGATGCCATTGAATGCCCAAAAACTTCACATTTTGAGAGGGTCCTTGTACCTTTGCGGGATTTATCTCCCACCCTTTACTCTGCAAATGCTCCACAATCCTGTCAAACGGAATCTGCACTTGCTCTTGTCTCGCTCCCTGTATCATCACGTCATCAATGTAATGGCAAAGCTGTAGTCCAGGAATAACTGGTACCTCATCTAAATGCTCCGCCACCAGCCGGTGACAGATAGTCGGACTGTACAAGTACCCCATAGGTAGCTTTTTGAATTTGAGTTGCCTACCATTCCATGAGAACGCAAATTGCTCTTGACATTCAGGGGCTATTGGTATAGAAAAGAAAGCATTGGCAATATCAATAGTCGCATAGCAAGTCCCAGGATGCTTCTGTATTTTCTCAATTAAGGTAACAGTATCTGGGACAGCGACAGTCAAAGGAGGTGTGTGCTTGTTCAATTCACGATAATCAACTGTCACGCGCCAACTATTGTCACTTTTGCGCACAGGCCACACGAGGTTGTTCCAGGCAGTAGTGATTGGAGTCACCACCCCTACCAAGTCCTGTATTGTTGCACTGATCTTCTCATGCCCTCCAGGAATTCTGTACTGTTTCAAATGAATTACCTCAGTAGCCTGGGGCACCTTCACTGGAGGAGTCTTCAAGTGACCCCCCCTTACGGCGCCAATTGAAATGTACCTTTTTGATCCAAATTGATAGTACCCATCCTCCAAATACAGAGTCATTCCTTCAAGATATCAATTCCAATAATATATTCAGAGAGGGGCACAATCAATACAGTGTACTCTCTTTTTGGTATTCTCCCTATTTTCATTTGGATCTTTGTCTGCACAGCTGGTGTCTCTTTTCCGCCTTAGCTTGTGATTGTGAAATACTGCCCTTTAAACTTTTTGGGATTTCCATATATCCAAGTGGCCTCCGCTCCAGTATCTACTAGGGCTCGGGCCCTCTGAACATTACGATGTTTCCAATGAATTTCTATGTCAACATATGGTCTATTGTCTTTGCGAGCCCATCTCTGTACCGGAGCTTGACCTATTTCCTAACCTGCTTTCAATCTTTCAACCCTGGGCCAGGTCAATTCCGGGTACAATCTGTCATACTCTCGGGGGACTTCCTCCCCCCTCCGGTTCTCACTGAGCCATTCACTTTCTGAATCTCATCCCTTCCTTCGTACTCAAATGGGCAGCTCTCTCACCCTCCTTTTCCTCTTCATCCACCTCTGGCTTTCTTCGCATTTTATTTTGTTTATTCACTCTCCTACTTTATTCCTTTTTGTCCAACCCTCTTTTCCGATACAGCTCCCACAGACTTTTAGTCTCTATTCCATCTATCTGCTCTTTCTTCTCTCCATCATTCAACAAAGCCAAAAACATGTCTCTTCTAGACAGCCTGTTATTGTCTGTACGAGTCCCAGACCTGGAGGCTCTTTCAGTCTAGTCCCCCAGCTCTCCCAACTCGCGTACTGCCTCAATGACCTGCGCCAAATTATTACCAGTCTGATTAATTAGCAAAGTCATCATCACCTGTTTGTAACCAGGGGGAGCCAAACGGATTATTTTATTCCGCACTGACACAGTCAATCCATCAACTTATGTGCATTATCCAGAAAAATAGCAATGTTCATCACTTCCTCCTGTATAGCATCTCTCAATGTATACCAAGGTTTATCATTCACTGGCCAGTCTGACTCTGTCGGGTATTTCTGATTGCATCCAACCACTTCCAATTGTAACAGGTTAGTTTGATTATTGTCCCTGTAATTCCTAAACTGCTCCTGCACTGTAGGATCAGTACTGAGTGTGCAGAATTTCACTGCATCGCCGTGATCCAACATTACCCCAGAGGCGCCCATATCTAACAACCGCACCATCCATGTAAGCAGAGATTCTCCAGGTCTTTGTCGGAATCTGTCTAAAATGTCATTAATCTCCTGCTGTGTAAAATCCTCCATAGAATCCATTGCGACCCCCTGTGGAAAATTTGGACCACTCTGTATTTTCCTACGATGTATGGGCTGCGCCTGAACCACTTTGCGTTCTTCCAACTCACCCTGACTACTGGCTTGATCACACTCTCCTTCAGAATCTGAAAACTCTGAAGAATCCCAAATATTCCCATCCCACGTTTCTGGGTCCCAGTCGATTCCTACCTATGTAATAGCTAAATGCACTTTTCTCTTGTTAACCCTTCCCCTCCTTTTCTTGTACTTGTATTGTACGATATGTACTGCAGCCTTTTCCGCCACAGTCTGGTAAGTTTCCAGCTTATCTTGTAATAGCTTATTCTGACAAGTTAACATCGTAGAGGTATTTTTGGCTTCAACAAGCTGTTTTTCTATTTTTTCATGTTCGTGCTGCAGCTGAACACATTTTTCATGCATTTTACGATAAGCACACAAGAGGATCCAGCCTCTTCGCCCTAACATGCTAAGCTCTTTCCCTTTCTCAACAGGCACTTTTTGCAAACACACAACCACTTGTGCTGGCTCAGCGTCGGCTAAACACACAATCCAATTCTCACTCAGCCCAGCGCAATGAGCCCACTCGTGGGCAAGCATACCGTATGGGACTACCTCCCATCCAGGTATTTCAATTGGTATCTGGGAATCTGCCTTTGTTTTTCTGCAAAACATTTTTCTTTCCCCTTTAAATTTTCTTTCGTATCCTGCAAGTGACGCCAAAAATGTAATGCTTGTAATTTTTCACAGTAGGACACACCTAAACCCTGCACTCCTGAGAGGAGGCAAATGCACTGCTGCACCTTTAAATAACACTTGTAAAACAGCACTCAAAAGACGAGGCAATAAAATCAGACCCAGCACTCTCAAGGCGAGGCAAGAAAACAAATTCAAGTGTATGGGAAGGCAGAATATATTGGTTAATGTAGACTCCCAAATATCAAGTAACTCAAGCACAAAACCAGAATTACGTGTAGCATATATAAATGTAGCAAAGAAACGTAAAAATTATATACACAAAGTAAGTTATACCTCACCGATCGATCATGCAACATGCTTGCCAACTCAAGCTGGAGGAGCCCTTCGACAGCCCAGGAAGGAGTTCGATCGGGACTCAAATGAGCTCCCAGCTGCCCGCGAAGACTTACTCAACGTGAGGCGAAGGTTCTAGAAACCTCGCCCCTTCTGTTGCGAAAATCCGATCTGACCGTACTGGTCTGTGTCAAGATCAAGACAGAAGCTGGCCAGGCCTCTGTATTTTGACTCGGAGACAGAGCTGTACATTCCACTCATTCCGCTGGCAACAACAATCTCTGCCCTGAAAGGTACCAAGCACGCATCCCACACAACATGTTCCAGTTCACTCTGATCGGTGAGGAGCGAAAACAAGTGAAGAGCGAAAACTTCCCCTCCCCACTTTGCAGCTACATGCGAGCACAGAAAATTGAGTCTATTACACAAGATGGAGTCAGCACAGAAAATGGAGTCAATTATGCCAAATGGAGCCAATGGTCAATATATCATTCTTAATATCATTACACATGCACAGGCTAATTATTTCTGACACATGATCACAGCTCTGAGTGGGCCTTGGGATTCACGATTGTGATCTTGTTCCTGTCAGGACTCAACGTGGAGGGACTGCAGGCCCACGGACAATGGGGTCCACAGATCACTATCCCAAGTTCTTCTCTTCTGGGTCCCCTCAAAGACACTTGGGACTTGCTGCACTTCCCTTCTTCTGGACATAGCCTCCTGTAGGGTTGGCAGGCTCCTTCCCTCTCTCAGAAGGGAAGGCTGGCAGGCAGTCCTCCTGGCACCTCAGAACAGGTACACAGCTCTTCCAACAGGAGATTCAGACTGAAGAATTTCTGCTCACCTCTGGGAAGCTGGTTGTCGGGTAAAACAAGAGATTCGGTTGCACAGCAGTCCTCTGAGTATTTTGAAGACCAGTCCCTTCCTTGACCATAGAGGACTTGGAACTGAAACAACAAGTGGGGTAGTGAGGTCCTACTTTTATACACCAAAATGAAACAGGACACGTGTATGCACTGCCTGCAGATTCAGAACCAGTTTGAGGTAGTTCTCCTTTCAAGTGTCCTTTCCAGGCTATTCTCCAAACACATTTCTATTGAGTGATGCTACTTACAGTAGTCTCCAGCCTGGAGCACCAACAACTGAGACACAAATAGGTGTGAGCTTTCTTCACCTGGTTGTCATCAGCCAACTGAAGGAGTTGATCAGAGGAAGCCAAAAGTTCTTCTCACCTTGCACTACAGATAGTATAGTCTCACCCCTCATCTGGATCAAATGACAGTGCTCAGGAAGACTAATCAACAGCTCTTTGCAAAGCGAAACGCCTAATCAAATTGCTAAAGGAGCCCTCTCTCCACTCCCATCACTTCAGTGACTAGGTCTCCTCATGGCAGCTTCAGGAATGTCAGCAATACACTTTCACTGTCTGGGAAAATAATCTCACCTCCATCTTGTGGAAAGGCCTGGATCTGGGGTAAGCCAAATGGATTCCAAAGGCCTCCATTACTCTGGCTCACATACATGCTGGATATCAGGGTTAGGACATAGAAGCTGAACTCTTCAGAGTAGACCAGTAGGCCTCCATTTCAGTGACACAGATTAATGTTCTGTTCTTAATTAAAGATTGACAAACCCCAGTGCTGTGCCACCACTGCTAAATGTGCTATATCCATAACAGGAACAATAGTCCACCATCTGTCAATGAGGGCACGCTTAGAGCGCCTCTTCAGGTCACAGGACAGGTTGACTACCTTACTCGCGTCAAAGGACAGGCCTGCACTCATGCTAGATTAGTGTGACTCAAAAATCTAGAATATCAAAGAAATACAATCAGGCACTCAGGTCAGTTGGACCCAAATGTACACTATGCAGGAAACATTCCCATCCCAACAAGGGCATATTCTGCAGAAGCAATTTTCCATATATGGCGATAACACCTAGCTAATCTATGGGCTTGCAAAACATCCAGCATAGAATAGGAGACTGTGGATCACCCCATCCTTGCCACGGTCTTCCCCCAATTAATAGATGTCAAAGATTACATTTTTTTTATTTTTATTTTGTTTATTGAGATGCTTGCAACAAGTATACACAAAACCCCAAGGCTGGGGTGCAGCAATATCATCCTCACATGTGTCGATACAAGCCAATTTTCGTTTTTAACATAGAAAATGCAAAAAAATTACTGAAACCTCCCCCACCTCTCCCGGCGCTTAAATAGTTTTGCATCATACAATTGTCGGATCCAAAAGCCATGTGAACACACGTGAGTGACAGCCCATAGAAGGTAGTTCCAAGACCAAGAAGTCCTGGCCAGACACATGAGGTAAGAGATAATGTAAATAAGTAAGGCACATTACACATCAGGGTGGCTCAATAAGTACACAGTCAGTGGAGCCCAAAAATCTTTGGGTCGTGAGGCCTCAGGCAGCTCTTCCGCATACGCCTCCAGTTGTTCCCTTCAATATATTAAGTCTCAGATCCATTTCTTCACAGTGGGCGTGGATTTTGCACCCCAGCAGTGTGCCACAGCACGCTTAGCCAGCAGGGTCGAGACAGCGACCACCCGCCTGTTGCAGGGCTTCAGATACTTCACGCTACCCATCAGGCATACCTCCGGTACACACCGCACGCTCTCCATCACAACATCTGAAAGCACACTCACAACCTTGGCCCAGAAGGCAGCTATCCCATCGCACTGTCACGCCAGGTGTAAAAAATCTGCGTCAGCCTGCCCGCACCGTACACAATTAGCTGTGTCCCGCAGGCCGAATCGGCATAATTGCACTGGAGTATAATATAACTGGTGCAAAAATTTTAAATGAATGATGCGTAAATTATAGTTCGCCGTGAGGCTCCCAGTCAACTCGCAGCAAAATTTCCAGTGATCTAGCGGTAACTCATACCCCAGCGTAGTGTTCCACTTAAGATACGAAGGGTGGTCCCCTGGCTCCCTCTCCTGCTGTGACGCATCATATAGCCTAGTGATCAGACCCTTGCGTTCTTTCCCAGCCAGCACCGCCTGCAGTGCTCGCAGTGTTTGTGGTTCAGTGGGATAGTTAAGGTAAACGGCCCTGACCGCCTGCCGCACTCTCACGTAGGTGAATCCCAGCATCAACCCGGAATCCCGACCCGCCTGTACAGCTTGGAGTGAGCAGAACTGACCCCGTTCATATAGGTCACCCATTTGCGTAACACCAACAGTCACCAACGCGCGTAGAGCGGGTCGCTCTTGAGCTGCCGAAATGTCCGGATGTGCAGCAATAGGGAGCTTCGGGGCATATAAGTAATCTAGCTGTGCCCTCTTGGCAAGAGTCCGCCAGGCCCAAGCAGTGCACTGTACCAGATTAATTTCCGTTCTGGGGCCGCCGTTCCCTCCAGAGTGTTGCCGCCACTAGCGGCATCTGGAGTGCCGTGTCGGACTCAATTGCCGTATGAGGCAAGAACCGCTGCGGAAAGAACAAATAATGGGCAAACTGCGCCTGCGCGCAAAGATAATATAAGCGCATATCGGGTGCCTCTAAACCTGCCCTGTCAAATGGCTGCATCAGAACATTCCAACTACATCGTGGCTTCTTCCCCCCCCCCCCATACAAATGACAGTAGGGCCGATTGCAGTGTCTTGAACATAGAGATATTCAGCCGAATGGGGATATTCACAAACAAATATAACAATTTGGGTAATATAGACATTTTCGTAACTGCAATACGATCAGCAAGTGACAGCGGCAGCCGAGCCCACCGCTCCGCCCTATCTGTGATACAACACGTCCATAGTTCATGGAGATTACCTGGTCAGGATCCCTATGCAGCCATATCCCCAAGTATTTCACCGGGTCCAAGTCAGAGGGAAGTCCAGCTCAACCTCCCGCGTGCCAGCTGTCAGCGGGAACACCGTCGACTTAGCCCAGTTAATCCCTAACCCAGAGTAGCCCTCGAATTTAACGTACTCGTGGAGTAATTCCGGCAGGTAAGTCGCTGGCTCGCGAACATAAAGTAGCATGTCGTCAGCATATAACGAGACAACAAGGGGTCGCTGCCGGAAACGCAAAGCAGCTGACGCATGCAACTGGCGCAATTTGCAAGCCAAGGGCCCCAACCCTAACGCGAATAGCATAGGCGACAGGGGGCAACCCTGCCACGTGCCTCTGCCGATTGGGAAGGCCGAAGACACCCAGCCATTGACGCGCACTCTGGCCACGGGCGCGGTATACAGTACCCTAATCCATTGAAGGAAGAACGGTGGAAGGCCCATCCTCGTTAAAACAGTGAACTTATAGTCCCACTGAAGGGGAATCAAATGCTTTCACTGCATCCAGCAGCACCGCCACCGCTTGGAAGTCCGGGTCAAAGTAATGTAAGGTAGCAAAAACCGTGCGCAAATTGTGAGTGGAAAACCTAGCGGGCACAAACCCAGACTGGTCAGGGAGTACCAATAGGGGGACCAGCGGCTGCAACCGGATAGCAATCATCTTCGCTGGGATCTTGGCATCGATATTAATAATTGAAAGAGGCCGATAAGAATCACAACGATTAGCAGCTTATCAGGTTTTAAAAGCATAACCAAAAGGGCCTCCTTCAAGGTTGGGGGGAGATGTCCAGCATCATAAGCCTCCGCATAAACTTCTAGAAGCCTCGGGGCCAGGTCATCAATGTAAGCTTTATAAAATTCACTGGGGAGCCCATCCAGCCCCGCAGCCTTGCATGTAGGGAGGGACATAATGGCAAGTTTTACATCCTCTTCATCAAATGGTTGTGTAAGATATTCCCTGTGTTCAAGAGATAGCCAGCTGAGGGCAACATCATCAAGGTAGGAGTGTATGTCCGCCTCGGGACTTGCCTTTGTTACAGTCTAGAATAAAAATCAAGGATAGTCTCGCTAATCTCGGGCGTGGAGTAATGGGCCGCCCCCTCGTCATCTAACATCTCTGTGATGTATTCTTGACTTTGTGGAGCTGCCAGCCTTTGTGCCAGCGAGCGACTAGGCCTACCCCCCTCTCCATAATATCGTGCCGTACATCGCCTGGACCTGTGAACCAATTCTTGATCCACTGTATCATTATGTTCAGTCACTAACTTTCTTATCGCGGACAACGTCGCAGGAGATGGGTCTGTCTCATAAGCCCGCTCAAGAGTAGATATTTCCGCTGCCAATTTATGAATTCTACACCGGAGATCCCGCAGCACACCAGCCTGTGCCCCCATGCATACCCCCCTGATAGTCACCTTGAATGCCTCCCACAGGACGCCAGCACTATCCACCGAGCCCTCATTCTCGCGAAAATAATTGCGGATGGCCTACCCAACAGTATGCTTAAAAACAGAGTCTGTCAGCGAAGTGGGCTGCAACCGCCAAACAAATGGAGGTCTCTCACATGTAAGTATCTGAAGTTCCAGAAGCACCGGGGAATGATCTGACAGCGTTCGAGCCATATGGCTGATTCTGACTACCCATGTATAAGCAACCTCAGTTGCAAGCCACAGATCCAGGCGCGTACACGTCCCATGCACAAAGGAAACAAACGTACTCTCGGGCGCTCCAGGGTGTCGCAAGCACCATATATCATGCAGCCCTCCTGTCTCCAATAGTCCGAGCAGAACCTCTGAAGCATTCTTAGGCCACGCCAGTCCCTGTCCCACACGATCCATCGCCAGATCCAAACATACACTGAAGTCGCCACCCCGGAGAATCTCCACGGCAGGAAACCCCGATATGCGGCGCCATACATCCACAAAGAAGGCCAGGTCATCAATATTTGGGCCGTACACATTTACCAAAAGCACACCCATTCCACCCAGCTGGCCATGCACCAATGCCACTCGACCCTGTTCATCAGTTTCGGTCCGTATAACAGTAAAGGGAACCCCGCGTTTTACCAGGATCATCACGCCACGTGAATAGGTAGAATAGGAGGACACCACCCGCACCCTGGCCCAACACGCACCCACAGACTTCTCAGAATGTTTTGTGAGTTGCGTCTCTTGCAGAAAAGCTATCTGCACGTCCATCCTATCTGGATAGGCCAATACAGATCACATTTTTTGGGGGGTATTCAGGCCACGGACATTCCATGTTAGGAACTTTACATTACCACTCATTGAGTCTAACAGTCATGACAGGCTCCCTCAATGGATAAATCAGGAACATGTGCCCACATACATGGATAATAAGGTGAATACATCGACATTGTAGAAAAGAAGTGCCAGTGTGCCCTGCCGCCACCCCCTCCCACTTCAGCGTCCCCAACTCGCTAAAGCCATCTCAGCCCTGTCCTACCCAACCAAAAAAATAAAGCGAACAAGTACAGATGGGGTACTCCCATGTGGGGGGCGTCAGAGCGCTTCTAGCCTCCTATCAAGTAGGAGGTGGCTGAGCAGACCTGGTAACTGTGCCTGTCACACTATAGCACTGTCTCCCCAGTCCCCGGCAAGAGAGAAACTCGTCTATGCAGCGAGGCCCATAAATGACAACCTGAAAAAAAAGAAACTGTTAGGAAGAATATCACAGCATTGTGCGGAGACTCAACAGGGCTATATTACAAAGGACGGGCAATCAGGCCCCTACTGTTAATCATTGTCCGACGGCCCCTGGGATTCTCGCCGTGCCCGCTTCAGATGTTTAGCATGTTCCAGGGCAGCCTTTGGGTTGGTGAAAATTTTAGAGGCCCCTTCAGGACCAATACGCAGGCGAGCAGGGTATAGCATATCATAGGGAACCCCTTCGGAGTGTAAGAACTTTTTAACAGCGCCAAACTCCCTCCTTGCGGCCTGCACAGTGACTGAAAAATCAGGAAAGAGCGAAAGTGAGTTGCCCTGATGTACAATATTACCCTTGTCACGGGCCATACTCAAAATAACATCACGGTCTCTGTAATTCAACAGGCGTGCGATAATCGGACGAGGAGGAGCGCCTGGGACAGGCCTCGCCACAAGGGAGCGATGTGCCCGTTCGACGATGAACATGGGGGACAGCTGTTCAGTACCAAATATGTCCTTGATCAAGTTCGCCACGAACAGCTCCTTCTTGCCAACATTCGTGGATTCTGGCAGTCCCGTAATCCAAATGTTATTACGCCGGGAACGGGCCTCCAAGTCCTCGTTCTTGGCCTGGATGAGAGATAGGACCTTCTCCATGTTCAGTGTCTTCCCGGTGACCTCACTCAGTCCATCCTCTGTCGCAGGCACACGCTGTTCTACCTCTCCCAAATGGGTATTTTGCTTCTCAAGCTGCGCCCACATATGATCCAAGCGGTGGTTCACGGCTGCCATCGTCCCCTCTATGGACTGTAGACTGCACTGCATGGCCAACAGAATTGTCTCTAGGGTGGGGGGCCCACAGCTGGGGCGTCGGCCTCCGAGTCCGAAGCCGCCCTTTGCGAAGATTTAGAGGATTTGCGCGCCTCAAACGTGATGCGAGGTTGGGTTTTATCAGTCCTCCCCATAATAGTGGCAGCCAATCCAAGTGTGAGTCCACAGGCCACTGCGCCCAGATAGAACGATCCCCACAGTCTGAGGGCCCAGGGATACGCAGGCTGCCAGCAACGATAAGCAAACTGCTATTAAGGTGAAATCCACCACAGCAGTGAGGATGCACCGCAACTACACCAGGTCGCGGTGACGCCAGATGCGTAGGCCCCCCAGCCACAGAGCAGACCGCAACAAGAGAAACGCCTGCGCAGGGCCGTCTGTATCAGGATAATGGGATTCATAGAGCTGCTCAGCCTTTCACAAGAGAATCTCCAACCAAGTCAGCAGGTTAAGGGGGAGCCACGGTCCACAGCGGAGTCACCACGGCGGCCAGCAATCCAACTTCGGGCCCAAGGATAACAAGCAGCTGCACTGCACATGGAACTTCGGCAGCAGCCCCAATCCAGTGCCATTCGAGCTCCTCTAATGCCGCCACGCAGGAGTGCAGTCAGTCGTGCGGCCCCACAAACCGTCGCATAGTCCAGCCACCATGCAGCGCAGCCTGCACCACCAGCGCCCAGCCACAGCTCACGGGCCACGGCCCGGCCCGCACCGCCTCCACAGTCACTGGCCCGGGTCAGACCGCCCCCCACTCACCGCCGCGGGCGCAGTGCGCACAGGAGTCAGCGCAGTTCCTTCCCTCAGCACAGGACAGGCGAAGCAGGATCCACGAGCCCTGACTCAGCAGGGGCACAGCTCCGTCACCTCCTCCGGCAGCAGGGGCACAGCCCACCTCGCAGGTCAGCGGCATGAGGAGTAGGCAGCCAGCGAGCCGCGAGCGTGCACCGCAATCCGGGCCAGCCCGCAGGCAGCAAGAGGGTTCCCACCGGGTGCAGGGAGACACAGCAGCAGTCGCGGCGCGCCGACCTCAGGGCCGCGCAAGAGCCGCCATTTTGTACTGAGGCCGCCGGGACCAGGCACACCTCGTCAGCGGTCGCACCAACAGTTTCAGGCGCCGAAATCTGCTCCCGCTCAGGCAGGATTCCCCCAAAGGTGAGGAGCGCTCGTCTTCAGCGTTTATATGTCGTGCAAAAGGCAGATATTGGGCGGATAAGGGCTCAGCCGGGCAGAGCCTCTCTAAAGAGCGAACATCTTGCCGTGCGCTCAAGCCACGCCCCCCAGATTACATTTTGTAGAGGCTAAACAGAGCTGTTTCTCACAGCCATTCATGATGCTATCTGGAACAATGCTCTATGGCCTCAAATTATGGGTTCTCCACCCTGAACCAGAATTCTAGGCGTATATGGGTGGATGCTGGTCCATCATTCTCTGTTCAACTACAGAAGTGCCATTTATTTGTCTGCTGGTCAGATTGATTCACTCCAGGCCTTTGATCTTTACATTGCCTTACTATGAAAGCTAGGGTTATTTTGAAAGGTATGACCTTTGTACATAACACTGACGGCCTGTATTTTGGGTGGAAATATGTTCATGTTATTTCCCAGGGAGAGAGGTAGAATCGGTCTGTGCTAGAGGTAGAATCGGTCTGTGCTATTCATTCCTAAACCCAGATCTATTCGTTTTGGGTATAGGGCCTTTTCTGTGGCAACAGCAAAAGAGTAGGATAGAGTTTCCATCTCCTTGCAAGCCAAGGCTAATTTGAGTAGGTTTTCGAACAGGTCTCAAGTACTGTCTCTTTAATCAGTGATTTCTCCTGGACTCCGTTTTTCTTTCCTTCATCTTTAGTAGTTTTGATATTCTTCTTCTGCTCTTTGTGATTTTCCAGTAACTGGTCATGATGTCTCTTCCTACTGTACAATTAAGCCAGGCATATACACACTCAATAAATAAAATAACAAATGAAGAATGCTTACGAGGTTTGACCCTAGGCACTAGAGAATTGCAGATTCCTGTAAATTCAAGAGTATATAATGACTTTTAATTAACTGAGAGGTACCAAAAGTTCTAGTACTCTCAAAGACATTTTCTTGGTTCTTCAGCTTGTGATAGGAGAAGGAAGGAGTATACTTGGTCAATCAGTACACTAAGTGGAATTGTGATTTGTTCTTTACAATATACATAGAGCAGGCTTTGGGTACCTCCCATTTAACCATTGACCTATCTTAGATCAGCTCATTGGAAAACATCTTTCTCATCATCATGCTATTGTTGACTGATGTATTATTCTACATCCTCTGGTTCTTTGGAATGCTTGCTTTGGATTGCATGTTGGACTGTTTTGCATATTAAAAGTACACTCAACCATCACACTTTTTAATCAAATTCAAATATGTATCCCATACCTGCATAACTCTAGTGTCAGCCTGACCAGAACATGGCCTTCTAAATAATTATGGATCACATCACCAGTACAGCAACCCAGCTACCAATACCACACTACCACCAATACTTCCACTGATACCATTTCCCCCACAATCCCGTCACCACTACTAGTATCACCTGCTCAAATCCTGTCACAAAGATCTCCAACAATACCACACCAATACTACCACCAATTCCACAATGCCACCAAATCCATTACTACCATCTCCAGTGCCACCACCTATACTCCTGTTGGTAATGTTCAGTACTACCACCGACAATACCAATCCCATCATTGCTATCGCCAACAGTGCCACCTCTACCAATACTATCAGGAGTAACCACCATTATCACGGTCCGTTATCACCAACTATGGCACTCCCAGTATCATACACCAATGCCACTATCACCACCTGCAATTATTTTAATACCTCCACCAATACCATTGATCCATAGACCACCACTATAACTATCCATACCACTAATCCAGCAAATAACAAGGAGAAGCACTTGAACATATTATATAGTACATAATTTGGTTATCACACAAACGCCCCAAATGTCTGTGGTGTTGTGATAACATCATAAGAATTTCATATCTATCAACAAACTCAAACACAGACTGTCATAAAAGTGAGAATCCGTACTTATTCTTACGTTTTGCTTGAAATAGTATACATCATCTCTGCCCAGCCAACGCATGCTGCTCGACCGTATAGAGGCTGTTACGGCTACGCTAGTTCTTTAATGAACTTGTGACACAGAATATTATGAAGAATAATTTCTGATGATGAATTGTAAGGTTTACTAGTCATAATCTGTCCCTGATGAAGTCCTGGGTAGGGACGAAACACGCTGGCTGGGCTGAGATGATGTCCTGAAGTTACTCAGGGCATCACAAGCCCAAACTATACAAGATGTCCAAGACACACTCAAGTATGTACTCTGAGCTGTTTGGAACATTACAGCTTGCATTGACAGGGTTATTGGCACCAGCGTCATGCTCAGGAGTCACACCTGTGTGTGATCAACTAAGTTTTCAGGATATGTGCAAGCATCCTTAATGAACATGCCCTTTGATGGCTTCAGGCTATTTCGAGAAAAGGCAGATTCTGCACTAGTGATTGAAGAATAGTTCCATGACCGCACTATCCTTAGGGCTATTTGCACAAAGCAAACACTTTCCCTGTCAGTACAGGAAATGCAGAGGCTGTTTGATGGGGTGAGTTGACAGGCAATGCCCTCTCAACTTGAACTGCAGCAACCAGTCGAGTCCTTCCAAGGCCACAGACGTGGCTCCAACAGAAGCCATTTAATCCAGCAGCGACATCACTCCTCCAACTCTAACTCCCTTGCTGCAACAACTATGAATCCACTTTAGTCTGCCCTCTCAGGCACATGCTTAGATGGTTAGGAGCAGATTACAGCATTTCCTCCCCAGCTGAAGATTCATCATGTTAGACAGATGGGTCTTACAGATTGTTGAAAGAGGCTATGCCCCGTCTTGCATTTCCTCTCCACCCCAACTTTCTTCCACACAGGAGAGACTTTTGTAGAAGCACTCCGTATTTCTGTTGCTGGAAGTCAGCCTTTTGTTGTCCAAAGGTGCATCTATCAGGTTCAGGATTCTCAGAGAAGAGATGCTAATCATGTCACTTTTTCATTCAGAAGAAGAATGAATGTAGGCCTCAGGCTTAATTTTGATTTCCACTCGCTGAGCCCCTTTCTGAGGAAGGAGAGGTTCAAAATGCCCACTGTGCCAGATCCTGTCAGCTCTAGACCCGAGAGACTTCATGGGTCCTTGAACTTACTGTAAGAATCTTTTTATATACCCATTTTCCAGTCCCACTGGCACTACCTGCAGTTCAAGATGCTCCCCTTCTGCCTTACTTCAGCCCCTTGGGTGATGTTGAAAGTGACAGCGATGTTCACTGCCTAGTTTCAGAGGTTGTACATACACTTATTCGCACAACTCTGACTGGCTTCTAAATTCGGACTCAACGCAGTCAGTCGAAGACAAACTGCAAGCGATGGCTGATCGCCTGAAATCTTTGGGTTTTACCATCTGTGAGAAAAAGTCCCACCTCAGCCCCATGCCAAAGCTTCCATTCATTGAGGCAATTTTGAACATGACTGCAATCAGGGTCTTTTGTCCATGGCAGCAAATCAAAACATTCAGGAAGTTTACCCAATGTTTTAGGATTGGTCCTAGGTCTTGGTTAGGATGGCTCTGAGACTGCCTGGTCTACTGACCTTGTACACCTTTCTCGTACTGATTGCCAGGTGGCACGTGCTGATCCTGCAGTTCTCACTGACCTCAGTATCAGAGATGTCTCTCCAACTTCATCCAGATCTCACAAGATATGGCTCAGGATTTTGAGTTGTGGCAACCATACAGCACCCTAAACTGTGGCAGGCCTATCTGCCTTCCCCCTACAAAGTTCACAGTTGTGACAAATGTGTTACCTCTGGGTTAGGGACACCATTTGTGGGAGGTGGGGATCAGAGTTCTGTGCTCTCTGGCAGATAGCCAGCTCCATTTGAATGTTGGAGCTGCGGGCGATTTGTCTTGCCCTGAAAGTCTTCCTGCCACCCATCAAAGGGAGGGTGATGCAGGTCCTCATGAACACATGACTGCCAAGTGGTACTTCAATAATCAAGGTGGAGTGGGGCTCTGGATCCTGTATCAGGAAGTGGTACGCCTTTGGAGGTGGCTGTACCATCTTCCTGATCATCACCCAGGATCTCCAAATACTTGAAGGGACAAACTGAGCATGCGTTGTTTGGCTTAACATGAGTGGCATCTTCATTCTGAGGTGGTGCAGGGCATCTTCCAACAGTGGAGTGTTCCCTGGCTTGATCTATTCACCACCATCAACAACACGCAATGTCAACACGTCTGTACACTGGAGTTTTCACCAAGGCACACACTAAGAGATGCATTTTGGGTGGAATAGAAGAAAGGACTTGTGTTTCATTTTCACCACTACCTTTACTGCCTTGAGTTTTGAGAAAGATCAAGGCAGGCTCTACCTCAATCATTCTTATTGCCACAGACTGGACCATGAGAGTGGGGTTCCCAGTGGTCTTGAGCCTGAGTATTTGCCCTCCAATCCGGCTTCCATTTGAAGGAGGTCCTCCTGTCTCAGCAGGGACAGGGCAAGTCTTCACAACCTACATCTCGATGCGTGGAGAATTGCTGGTGGCAGCTAAATGCATTTGACTTGCCAACCCAGGTGGTTGATGTTATCCTTGTGTGCCGATGCCCATCTATAAAAGTTGATCTACACTTGTTGCAAGGACAAATTTGTTGTGTGGTGTCTGAAACACTGACCCTCAAAAGCAAACTTTCTGATTTCCTTTGTTCGTTCTTAAGTTAGCCAAGCAAGGCCTTGTGGTGGGCACAGTGAAAAGTTATTTGTCTGCCCATTTGGCTTTTCTGTCTTTACTTGAACAACCATCTTCAAGTCACTGGTTGTGATGCGTTATATAAAAGGTTTTACATACATGGTTCCCCCTAAGCCATTTGTTATGCCTCAACAGGGTCTGAACTTGGTCTTGACATTGCTCATGTGCAGTGATTACAAGCTTAAGCACAGCTCTTCACTTAGGCTTTTGACACTTGCACCTATCTTCTTCATTGCAGTTGCATCCGCATGCTGCATGTGTGGAATGCCCCACTGAAATACTCCACCCCAGAAAAGTTGGTACTGAGGACATACATAGTCTTCGAACCAAATGTCTTGACTCACTTCTTTATTGGCCAATCAATCATTCTGCCACTGTTTATCTCCCCACCTCCCCCTCGAAAGAGTAAGAGTGGCTCCATCGCCTAGACTCTAAGAGCGTGCTCAGTTTTTACATCAACTACACAAAGGACCATCACATGGACGATCTTCTTTTTGTGGGGTTTTCTGGTGCAAAGAAAGGCAAAGACCATGTCAAGGTGGATAGTCGTCTCACCAAAAACTGCTGTGCCCGAGCCAATATATATATAAAGAACAAGGGGACCCCAATAGTGTGACCAGGGGTAATATATATTTGCAAAGAACAACGGTCAGAGTTGGAGGCCAAATAGGTCCTCGGATAGCCGGAGCTATTATTAATACAAAGGTAGTCTTAATCTAAGTATTATTAGTGAACACAAAGCGCCAACAAAATTTGGAGAACAGAGTATGCAGGGACACAAGGTTGTTTGAATGATACCACATTTATTAACATCATAAATGAGTATCAATCACATTAGGAACTAGTCCTGGTGCTCACACAAAGGTGAAAAGTGCGTGAAGTGATAAGTGCTAGTGACTTAAAATTTACATCGCATTGAAAACACTATACAAAACTCCATAATTAATAAAATATATTTAAAGAGTTTCGGTTGTGAAAGTCGACGGCGTTTCGATCTCCTTAGGTTGAGATCATCATCAGGACGAGAAAGCGTGTGAGCAGATAGGATCTAGATAACAAAGAAACCATTGGTCCAGGGGACATAAATCAACATACAAAAAACTAAAAACAACTAATTCCTTAATGGACGATTAGCTACACTGAAGGTAGGATCATAGACATTAATATACAGTTACTTACAAGAATTTCTTAATAATTAATCAATTACAAGAGACAAAAGGAGCTACTGGTAAGGAAAAAGCTGTAGCTACATAGTGCATGCACAAGGAGAGGATGTGCAGGGTGAAGAACATACATGGTGGGACAACTAGCAGTTATGAGAAGGACCATGTAAGTGGGCAAGAGCGATGAGAGAAAAGGCACATAACGCGAGTAATGCCGACATGCCATGGCGTAAAGTGGCCAAATACCGCATGGAAGGGACTGCACGGTCAGTGAGTAAAATAGATAGTGAGAAGGCAATTCAAGGAGAAAGAAGAGGTACCTTGTGGCGGAACGATATAATTAAGAATCGTCAGCGGGTAACAATAGTCGGGTTCAACCGAGTCTGCAAGGAGAGGTGCCCGGTAAGATATGCAAGATACTACAATAGTGTGAAAGCAATGTAGTGGCAACTAATGTGTGGAAAGCTTACGTAGTAATGTTTAGTAAGAGGTCTTGCCACTCAGCGGGGTACGAGCTGGCCGTGAACCAGGGAGGAATCAACCACCAGGAATCAATCGGGCCAGCTGTGGAGAGAAGCGGGGAAGTTAAACCAAGGCACAGCCGGGGTGGCTCGCTACGCGGAAGCAGGACTCGGCTACAGTAAGTGGGGAATTAGAACTTACTTAGAATTGAAATTGAAGGAAGAGGGACAGGATCCTGCTACTTCCAGGGCAGCTACAATGAATGGTGCCGGCGTCTGGGAGAATGAATCACTCAACGTGTAGTTGAAAACACCGGAAGAGCGAATTTAAAAGGGGTGGGGAAAAGAGCGTGCATGCGTGATGACGTGTCCGGGTTCAATTAAGAACGTCCGGGGTTGGAGGCCATGTTGAATGAGGCAGATAAGGAGCAGAAGGACTGAAAATTAAGTGTAAAGGACAATAGAAGATATAAAAATTATAAAGGAAACATAACAAAAATAACAAGGGAATGAATTAAAAACAGCTGACAGTAGGTTAGCTGTATACAGACATTTATATACAAAATGTTAGGGACACAACCAATTATAGTATCAAGTTCCATTCCTCAATTGTATTGAGTCCATTTTCAATTGAGCGGCATTTAAACATCCACAGGCACTCAAGCCTGTTGAGAATAGCTTGAATATCACCACCTCTTGGATTGGGGTGTACCATGTCAATAACTTGCCAACGCAGATCTTGTTCGGAGTGTCCTTTCTCAATAAAGTGTTCCACCAGCGGTGCATTGATATTCTGGCAGCGAATTCTGCTTCTATGCTGTCCTATCCGAGCTTTTATTCTCTGCGTGGTTTGACCAATGTAGAGGAGGTTGCAAGGACATTGAATACAGTAGATCACGTTTACTGAATTACAGTTGGAAAAGAAATCCAGTTTGTGACTAGTAGTGTCAAAAACAAATTCTTTTGTGTTTTTGTGAAAGGGCATGCAACACAATTACCACATTTAAAGTGCCCTATAACTGGGGGGAGACCGAAGCATGAGCGCACAGTATTGGCCTTTGGTAAGGGTTTATGTGCCCTAACCAAATGATCTTTAATGTTGCGTCCCCTCTTAAAGGAGAACAAGGGGGCCTCATTGGTGATATTAATGGAAGTCAGGAGGGGCCAGTGTTTTTTAATCATCTTAGTTATTTTATTACTGGCGGGCCCAAATGTGGTAACGCACGGAATGAGTGTCATAGGCTTTTGGGGGTTTGTTCCAGTAGAGTATCCCTATGTGTATACCAAGCCCTTTTCATAGATCTCCTAACCAAGCGGCGAGGGTAACCTCTGCTCATAAGTTTGGCACATAGGGTATCTGCTTCCCTGAAATAATCCTCTTTGAATTTGCAATTCCTACGTATCCTTAGGAATTGTCCATATGGAAGACCATCACGGAGTGCTCTGGGGTGGTTACTTTTGTAATGAAGTAAGGTGTTGCGTTCCGTGGGTTTACGGTATAGGGTGGTGTACAAACCACCTTCTGTAGGTGTGACGTTAACGTCTAGGTAGCTAATCTGTGTGGTACTGGAACCATATGTGAAGTTAAGGTCAGGTTGGGAGTTGTTAAGCCATGTGCAAAAGGAATCAAGTTCAGTTGTGGAACCCTGCCAGATCATAAACACGTCATCGATATAGCGCCGCCAACTCCTGATTTTATTGTGATAGGGGTTAACTTGGTTGAGGACATATGTTTTCTCCATGTCGTCAACAAAGAGTATGGCAAAATTAGGGGCAAAAACAGCCCCCATAGACGTGCCCTTGCATTGCCTGTAGTATTTGTCATGAAACATAAAATAATTTTTAGTCAGGGCAATCTCCAGGAGTGAAATAATAAATTCACTGGGAACCTTGTGAGGTCTAGGTCTGTTATCCAAATGGCCTTTAATAACCAAGGTGCCTTTATCCTGCGGGATGTTAGTGTAAAGGGATTCTATATCCAATGTGACAAGAAGCTCAGATATGGGATCAAACAATTCTTGCTCAATTTGTCTAATGAAATGCGTAGTGTCCTTAACATAAGCTACGGTGTCTTGTACCATATCATGAATGAAGAAGTCGATGTACCTGCCAAGCGGCTCGAGAATGGAGCCACAACCTGACAGGATAGGTCTACCCGGAGGATTAGTTTGATTTTTGTGGACCTTAGGTAGTGTGTAGATCACCGGTGTTCTAGGATTTTTACTATTGAGAAAAAGAAACTCATTGTGGCTAATGTAGCCTATTTCCTCAGCCTCTTTGGTGATGGTCTGAATAAGATTTTGGATTTCAGATAAGGGGCTTTGGTTGAGTAATTCATAGTGGTTGGCGTTATTAAGTTGGCGCATGATCTCATTGTCATAGTTTATTTTATCCTGAATGACAATGCCGCCACCTTTGTCACAGGGCTTGATGATAATGTTATCCATCTTTTAAGGTTAAAAAGACTTTTCCTTTCGTCAAGACTGATGTTATAGGGGATGAAGTCATGTTGATTTCTCAGTTTGTCTAGATCTTTGAGAACTAAATTTTCAAAAGTTAGTACCTCAGGGTAAACAACCTGTCGGGGATTAAAGGTGGATTTAGGGCGTAGCCCTGTGGTGTCATATTTGGGTGTAAACTCTTTATTCAGAAAAAGGACTTCAATCTAATTTTTCTGAAAAATTGGTAAATCTCAATTTGTATATTAAACCAATCTGGTTTTTCAGTAATGACATATGAGAGTCCTTTACTGAGAAGGGCTGTCTCAGAGGAAGCTAATTGATGACTAGAAAGATTGAAAATAGGAATAGGCTCCATAGGAGGAGGCAAAGGGTTATCCTCCATCCTTATTACGTTTAGTATTGGTAGCCCCATTGATAAAACTTCCGCCGTGTCTGGCGTTCTCCTGGCGGGAAGTTGTAACGTGGTTTCACTCTCCCTCTCTCGGGTTGGAAGGGTTGGCCTCTCCCTAAAAAATTGGGGTTGTTACTTGCTGTGCTGGGTCCCGCACCTGGATCTGAAGAATCAGAATCAGCAGATGAGTCAGAGAAAGAGACAGGTTGTCGGTTCTTAAATCTACCCCAAGTACCCACCTGTTGTCTAGGAGCAAACTGGGGGTTGTGTAATAGTCTTCTTGGAGGTATGGGTAGTTTTTTCTTTACTATAATTCTTTATGTCTTTGGTAACCTTGGTAGCCTTTTTGTGATGTTCGAATTTATGAAAATCCGAGATGGTTCTTTCTAGTCTTTCAAGGATGGTTTTAGCATCAGACAGGCTGTCAAGTTCCAGAATGGCTTTTTCTAATATAAGTATTTCTTCAAGCTCTTTCTTGCTGTGCTCTAGTGCTGTGTCTATGCCAAGAACCATCCAATGTCTGGAACAAGTTGTTCCAATATGGGCGAAGCCGTTCTTGAATCTGGGGTCTTGTAGAAAAATGGCCGGGTATTGCGGACTTGCAAACCCACTGGTATTATTCCTGCTTTTAAATATTCCGTGAGCATGCGGGCGTGCAGCTCAGTGCGGATATGTTTCTTTTTAGATGTTCTAGGGCAGTTAACTTCTCTCTAGCTACATCAGTGGGAGCTGTTGTAGATGCTGATGTTTGGAACAGGGAAGGGCCACTAGTAATTCTGGCAATGTAGTCATCTGTATATGTAGGAACAAATGGTATGGACATGTTTGTTTTAAGTAACCTGATAGGGTTAACACATATAGGATAACATAATTTAATACAACAAAAATATATTAAGTAAATAAATAAACAAACAGACCACTCGAAAGAGTGGTAGCCCTTGCAGTGCAGCCACTGTACGTACGATATATATAAAGAACAAGGGGACCCCAATAGTGTGACCAGGGGTAATATATATTTGCAAAGAACAACGGTCAGAGTTGGAGGCCAAATAGGTCCTCGGATAGCCGGAGCTATTATTAATACAAAGGTAGTCTTAATCTAAGTATTATTAGTGAACACAAAGCGCCAACAAAATTTGGAGAACAGAGTATGCAGGGACACAAGGTTGTTTGAATGATACCACATTTATTAACATCATAAATGAGTATCAATCACATTAGGAACTAGTCCTGGTGCTCACACAAAGGTGAAAAGTGCGTGAAGTGATAAGTGCTAGTGACTTAAAATTTACATCGCATTGACAACACTATACAAAACTCCATAATTAATAAAATATATTTAAAGAGTTTCGGTTGTGAAAGTCGACGGCGTTTCGATCTCCTTAGGTTGAGATCATCATCAGGACGAGAAAGCGTGTGAGCAGATAGGATCTAGATAACAAAAGAAACCATTGGTCCAGGGGACATAAATCAACATACAAAAAACTAAAAACAACCAATTCCTTAATGGACGATTAGCTACACTGAAGGTAGGATCATAGACATTAATATACAGTTACTTACAAGAATTTCTTAATAATTAATCAATTACAAGAGACAAAAGGAGCTACTGGTAAGGAAAAAGCTGTAGCTACATAGTGCATGCACAAGGAGAGGATGTGCAGGGTGAAGAACATACATGGTGGGACAACTAGCAGTATGTTGATTTATGTCCCCTGGACCAATGGTTTCTTTTGTTATCTAGATCCTATCGAAAGGAAAAGTCTTTTTAACCTTAAAAAGATGGATAACATTATCATCAAGCCCTGTGACAAAGGTGGCGGCATTGTCATTCAGGATAAAATAAACTATGACAATGAGATCATGCACCAACTTAATAACGCCAACCACTATGAATTACTCAACCAAAGCCCCTTATCTGAAATCCAAAATCTTATTCAGACCATCACCAAAGAGGCTGAGGAAATAGGCTACATTAGCCACAATGAGTTTCTTTTTCTCAATAGTAAAAATCCTAGAACACCGGTGATAAACACACTACCTAAGGTCCACAAAAATCAAACTAATCCTCCGGGTAGACCTATCCTGTCAGGTTGTGGCTCCATTCTCGAGCCGCTTGGCAGGTACATCGACTTCTTCATTCATGATATGGTACAAGACACCGTAGCTTATGTTAAGGACACTACGCATTTCATTAGACAAATTGAGCAAGAATTGTTTGATCCCATATCTGAGCTTCTTGTCACATTGGATATAGAATCCCTTTACACTAACATCCCGCAGGATAAAGGCACCTTGGTTATTAAAGGCCATTTGGATAACAGACCTAGACCTCACAAGGTTCCCAGTGAATTTATTATTTCACTCCTGGAGATTGCCCTGACTAAAAATTATTTTATGTTTCATGACAAATACTACAGGCAATGCAAGGGCACGTCTATGGGGGCTGTTTTTGCCCCTAATTTTGCCATACTCTTTGTTGACGACATGGAGAAAACATATGTCCTCAACCAAGTTAACCCTATCACAATAAAATCAGGAGTTGGCGGCGCTATATCGATGACGTGTTTATGATCTGGCAGGGTTCCACAACTGAACTTGATTCCTTTTGCACATGGCTTAACAACTCCCAACCTGACCTTAACTTCACATATGGTTCCAGTACCACACAGATTAGCTACCTAGACGTTAACGTCACACCTACAGAAGGTGGTTTGTACACCACCCTATACCGTAAACCCACGGAACGCAACACCTTACTTCATTACAAAAGTAACCACCCCAGAGCACTCCGTGATGGTCTTCCATATGGACAATTCCTAAGGATACGTAGGAATTGCAAATTCAAAGAGGATTATTTCAGGGAAGCAGATACCCTATGTGCCAAACTTATGAGCAGAGGTTACCTCGCCGCTTGGTTAGGAGATCTATGAAAAGGGCTTGGTATACACATAGGATACTCTACTGGAACAAACCCCCAAAAAGCCTATGACACTCATTCCGTGCGTTACCACATTTGGGCCCGCCAGTAATAAAATAACTAAGATGATTAAAAACACTGGCCCCTCCTGACTTCCATTAATATCACCAATGAGGCCCCCTTGTTCTCCTTTAAGAGGGGACGCAACATTAAAGATCATTTGGTTAGGGCACATAAACCCTTACCAAAGGCCAATACTGTGCGCTCATGCTTCGGTCTCCCCAGTTATAGGGCACTTTAAATGTGGTAATTGTGTTGCATGCCCTTTCACAAAAACACAAAAGAATTTGTTTTTGACACTACTAGTCACAAACTGGATTTCTTTTCCAACTGTAATTCAGTAAACATGATCTACTGTATTCAATGTCCTTGCAACCTCCTCTATATTGGTCAAACCACGCAGAGAATAAAAGCTCGGATAGGACAGCATAGAAGCAGAATTCGCTGCCAGAATATCAATGCACCGCTGGTGGAACACTTTATTGAGAAAGGACACTCCGAACAAGATCTGCGTTGGCAAGTTATTGACATGGTACACCCCAATCCAAGAGGTGGTGATATTCAAGCTATTCTCAACAGGCTTGAGTGCCTGTGGATGTTTAAATGCCGCTCAATTGAAAATGGACTCAATACAATTGAGGAATGGAACTTGATACTATAATTGGTTGTGTCCCTAACATTTTGTATATAAATGTCTGTATACAGCTAACCTACTGTCAGCTGTTTTTAATTCATTCCCTTGTTATTTTTGTTATGTTTCCTTTATAATTTTTATATCTTCTATTGTCCTTTACACTTAATTTTCAGTCCTTCTGCTCCTTATCTGCCTCATTCAACATGGCCTCCAACCCCGGACGTTCTTAATTGAACCCGGACACGTCATCACGCATGCACGCTCTTTTCCCCACCCCTTTTATATTCGCACTTCCGGTGTTTTCAACTACACGTTGAGTGATTCATTCTCCCAGACGCCGGCACCATTCATTGTAGCTGCCCTGGAAGTAGCAGGATCCTGTCCCTCTTCCTTCAATTTCAATTCTAAGTAAGTTCTAATTCCCCACTTACTGTAGCCGAGTCCTGCTTCCGCGTAGCGAGCCACCCCGGCTGTGCCTTGGTTTAACTTCCCCCGCTTCTCTCCACAGCTGGCCCGATTGATTCCTGGTGGTTGATTCCTCCCTGGTTCACGGCCAGCTCGTACCCCGCTGAGTGGCAAGACCTCTTACTAAACATTACTACGTAAGCTTTCCACACATTAGTTGCCACTACATTGCTTTCACACTATTGTAGTATCTTGCATATCTTACCGGGCACCTCTCCCTTGCCGACTCGGTTGAACCCGACTATTGTTACCCGCTGACGATTCTTAATTATATCGTCCCGCCACAAGGTACCTCTTTTTCTCCTTGAATTGCCTTCTCACTATCTATTTTACTCACTGACCGTGCAGTCCCTTCCATGCGGTATTTGGCCACTTTACGCCATGGCATGTCGGCATTACTCGCGTTATGTGCCTTTTCTCTCATCGCTCTTGCCCACTTACATGGTCCTTCTCATACTGCTAGTTGTCCCACCATGTATGTTCTTCACCCTGCACATCCTCTCCTTGTGCATGCACTATGTAGCTACAGCTTTTTCCTTACCAGTAGCTCCTTTTGTCTCTTGTAATTGATTAATTATTAAGAAATTCTTGTAAGTAACTGTATATTAATGTCTATGATCCTACCTTCAGTGTAGCTAATCGTCCATTAAGGAATTGGTTGTTTTTAGTTTTTTTGTATGTTGATTTATGTCCCCTGGACCAATGGTTTCTTTTGTTATCTAGATCCTATCTGCTCACACGCTTTCTCGTCCTGATGATGATCTCAACCTAAGGAGATCGAAACGCCGTCGACTTTCACAACCGAAACTCTTTAAATATATTTTATTAATTATGGAGTTTTGTATAGTGTTGTCAATGCGATGTAAATTTTAAGTCACTAGCACTTATCACTTCACGCACTTTTCACCTTTGCCCGAGCCAAGAAGCATTACCTGGAGGCCTGCGGATCCATTCCACCGGGACCAAGACTGCTGCATCAGATTTGGCAAAAAGGACCTGTTGTATACATCTGCGAAGGTTTGAGCTCGGCATCGGTGCATACGTTCACAAAACACTTCAGCCTTCACAGTTGGACCCAGTGGAAAGGCCACATTGCATGTTCGGTTATGCAAGTCTTTCTGGTTGGAGTCCACTCCCAGACCATATACCTTTGGGAGATACTGCTATGATATCTATTATAATGGTGAGAAATCTGCTGTTTAAGTATCCTTCAGGGGAACAAGTTAGTTACCTTTGGTAATTCTCTTTCTGGTGGATACTCTATCTAAGCACAGATTCCTCACTGCCCTCTCTCTTCCCCGTTATGTGAAGTGGCCTTATTACGATCTAAAGAAGCCCCAATTTAGGAATCGGCACAGTCTGATACAATTTGTTCTATGCTCTGCATCTAAGGGCTTGAAAGGAGAAAGCTAACAAGCTGATGTCTGCGCGCATGGGTGGTGCTTACTTGCACCTCTACTCCGTCACTTCTTGCGGCAGTACAAAGTTGCCACCTCTTCACATGGCGCCACCTAGTGGCAGATGGGAGCACATGCTGAAGAATCCTCAGATCTAGTAAGTCAGTCAAACAAGCTTTATTCGATTTTAGAATAAATCATAAAGCACATGATACAAAAATTCATCATAAAAACAAATTAAAAATACTTATAAAAAGAAAAGTGACGGAATACATCACAGAAAATATTTAAAAAGAAATAAAGCACCCCCATTGGTTCAATCCAACTTTAGGTATCTATAGTAAATCAACAATATTAAACATTTTTAAACTGGCCATACAGAATACACAGACCCTCCCTTATCCATATTTCTTTCTTATTGCAATCGAACCTCTGATAAAATTTAAAACTGCGCAACTAATGTCCATTGAGTCCAAAGAGAGGAGAAGCCTATAACCTTCTGTATAAGAACGGGGCCAGAGAGGCTTCAGTATCGGGAGTAAAAATCTGGCTCTTACTGACTTATACAAAGGGCAAAAGTGAGTAAAGTGCTCTGTTTTGTCAAGTTATCACATGGACATGGGCAAAGATTTAGACCAACTACATTGCTGTGGAAAAGCCACCAAAAAGTGCACCAGAGACAAATGAAATGTAGTCAAATAAAATATATATTGAAAATTCATCAGATAAACAAGATAAAAACAAGGTTGATTAGTCACAACAGTTACATCTAAATCACTCACTGATTTCTGCCGATTCAATACCTGCGAGTGAAATAGATTAGCCCTATTTACAAAAGTGGTTCTAATGACAGTTTTTGCTTGATGGGGCAGATTTGTGGGATTATTAAAAAAAATTACTAACCCCGAAGCTGGAATGTACACTTGAGATAATTAAGCCATGGAATGGCTTCAACATTGGGGAGAGAAAGACAATCCTGTATGATAGATCTATTAAATTCCAGTTCAGATGTATCCCGAATCTTAGCGCATAACAATAGTTGAGCAAGACCAACGCAGTCCTCCAATAACTCCAGACCCAGTTCGAAGTGATAGAAAAGAATTGACGCACTTTTGGGCACCATCAGAAGTCTTCTGGTAAAGTTACTCTCTATCACCTGGAGCTTAGAACAATTACTGTATCCCCAGATTCCTGCCCCATAAGAGGCCATCGAAAGAAATTTCACTCTATAAAGAGTCAGCAACTCTTTCACTGGCTTTATTACCAGATGGGGCTGCAAATCTAAAAAGTGCATCCAATACTCTCAAGGTTTCAGAGCTCTTAGGGTAAGTAAGGAGTTCCAAGAAAGCTGAGAGTTAAAAACTATTCCCAGATAGGAAAAGCTGTCTACTTTCTAAATCTCATTCCCCTAGACCACAAACACTTTGGAGTTTGTTCTTTTTGATCCAGTCTGGTGCCTCTGGAGGTTCTAAAGGTGGGTAACATGCGGACCAGAAGGAACATTACCAATGGTAAGTAAATTATTCATTGCCACCACCAGAACCAATACAACCACTAATACCCCACCACGACTAAAACCACCACCAATAATAGAACCACTACCAAAACTAGAAGCAATTCCACCAGCACCAATTCTACAGCCAGCACTTCTACCACCTCACCACTACCAAGCAATAGGTTTGGCAGCAATGTGGTATTAAATAAAAACCTTACTGTTTAAAACAATTACATCAAACCCAGACCTCATGGCATTGCCAGTTCTTATTTAGCATAATATTTCAATTATATGTGGAACACTGCAGTGCCCAAATAGATACGCCTGTGCTAAACAAATGCCTTTAAAGAAAAAAGTAAGAATAATCTCTCCGCACAGAATTGCATGATGTCTTACGCTCACAAGAGACTTTGATATCAAGAGATGTTATTGTATCAGAAAATAATGTGTTACTTTTTAGCCAATTTAATATTTGATTTAATACAAAGCCTACTATACCCTTTAAGAACATTACCACCTAATGCCTTGCCTTCACATTACACTGTTATGTTGAGGCCAAGTATCAATCTCTGATCCCTCTATATGAGGATTAAGGCCAAGCTACAAAGTGTCTTTTTCTTCATGATGGTTCATTAGTGTGGCTCACACAATACAAGTTCATTTAAACTCCTCTGGAATGGTGTTTTATTGACCAGATTGGGTTTGTAATACAGAAAATTGCAAAGCCAGTCTTTGAGACATGTTTTCAGAGTTTCTTCCAAAGAAGTGTTCAAGCTCTTTTAAAACAGTGTACTCTATTCCTTTGATCTAATTTGTAAAATAAAAAGAACCTTCATATATGTCTTCAAGTGGATAGTGTCAAAAAGCCTAACAGAACTCCGAAGCCCTAGACGAGGCATATCAGCTTCCTTTACCTAATGGCCTTGATTTTAGAGTGATGTTAGCTCTTAACTTGTGGACCTCATATAGAAAGAGTGCTAAAACTGCATTATCCTTCTGGTTTTCCCTTGAGTTTCTAGTAGCAATGGATACCAATGCCATTTGTATCATGACAAAACAGATATTTCACCATCTTCTGGAATAAGTATATCGTGATGCTGTCCCAAAGATTAGGAAGGCAACCTTTGTTGGAATTACGAAATATTCAAAATCTTCTTCTTTTCAGTTGTCTTAAAAGATCTATCTGGTCAATGTTGCATCAGATTTCTTCTTCTGCAGATTTGAGTGGTATTATCTATGTTGTGCTTTTATTGTCTGTTTGTATGGTTTAAGAAAAACAATAAGTGAGCCAGCATAAAAAGAATATTTTTTCCTTCAGTTTTGGTTTTTAGCATTCCTACTTGCAGAAAATCTCTGCTCTCTGCTGCATTGAGAATCATGGAGGATCTAGTATTCAGCTGTATGGAACTTTCTTGACTAATCTGTGTTTTATCTATTTGCCAACATTGCTAGTGTGATGACCAAATGCAGTTCCTCCATTCAAACATTATTGCTAAGTGTGAATGATTAGGCAATATAAGGTTGAGGAAGTGACACAAGATAATGTCTGAGGTTGAGGAAAAATCATTGATAAATCTATTTCCATTTTTTAATAGTGTTCAGCCCTGTTAGTTTGACATCCTCAAATACCGTTTAGCCAAAAATCTATATTCAGAAGGTGTATTCCAGCCCAGCTGAAAAGTGGATTACAGCTATTTCTTCCTAATTTGTAGACTCTGGACCCTTTGACGTTGGTATTAAAATCAACCCATGAACAAATAGCAACCTGAAAGAGCCAAGTGCGTGGGCCATGTACATCAGTGGTAAAGGCTGTTTCACTGGACCATAATGTGTAGCATTTTAGTTTGGTAACCAGACAGCAACATATATCACTAATCTGCACCCTTTTAAGACCCTTGACCAGCTACGTTTGATATCCAGAATAGAGCAAAACAGAATTGCAACCCTTTCTGTGAGTAGCCCAGTGATAGACTTGCAGAAGATATTTAGTTTGATGAGTCAAGCCTTCAGGTTAGACATATTAATGTTGTCAAAAGCTCCTTGAGGTCCAAGAAGAACATAAACAGCCTGAGGAAGACTATCTTTTTGTAACTGGACATATTTTATTTTGATCGAACCCAAAACCTTGTTCAGTTGTCTCAGTTTAAGATTTAAATCCAGCTTGTGATGCCACTGTTTTACCATTTTCAGCAAAGAATTTGATTAAGCGATAGCTTTCCAAACATATTTGCTATGCTAACAAGCAGTGATATGGAACGGGAGTTGGATGGAAGCATTGAAACCGGTACCAACCTATACCAAGATATTTAATCCACTCTGTCCTCTGGATATTGTTAGAAAGATTTCTAATGGTAACAATCCCGATTAGTGGGGGTCATACTCCAAGAAAAATTCAAAGGCATAGGATGAGGGCTAGGTACCTTTCCTCTGAGATAACAATGGTCCAGAGATCTTGACAGGGGTAAAAGGTAAATTTACCACTGGATAACCTTAACTCATTTTTGGCCAAGTTATTAGCTCAATAGTTGCAGTCAGTTTGAGGCTCAGAGTACATATTGGAGAAGTAGATAACAAGCTCCCTTCAGGGATGTTAACATCTATGTAAGCCTTCTGACCTCAATTGCAATTAATGGCCAAAACACCATTGTTTTTTACTTGGTAATCGTTTATCATAACAAAGCCCAAACCTTTTCAATGTGTAACTTTTTTTTTTTTAGAGTTAATTAGATTCTTATATTATTTTCCTTTTTGTGAGAGAAGGCAAGCCCGCACTACTATTTTTGCATTTAAATAAATCAAAACAGCATTTCTTTGACCTTTTGTACTCTGTCAACCCACTTCTGAGGAATCGAAACGCTGGTTTTCCAATCGAGTTTCCCCACCACACCCCTCCAGGATTGAGAAACAAGCTAACCTGATCAGGGTCCCAATTATCAAGAGCCTCAACATCCTCAATGAGAAATATACTGTGCCTTGAAACAACTAAGGTTGTGCGTAATTAATCGAAATGTCAAGCCATCATTTCATGCTAAATTTTAACGCGAAATGCATCCTTGCTTGTGTTTTGTTGTTCCTGTGCATTCACAGAATTTTTCTTTAGAGCAAATGTCGCCTAATTACATGAAGTGGCATAATGGTGTAATCCCAGGAACTTCACGTTAGAAGCATAAGGCAAATTTCCTGAAATTATGTGAATTACGCAGCGTAATTAAAATTTCGCCCAGGCCTAATAAAAACCACCCTGCTAAAAGCCAACCATACCAAACAACAGCATATTGTCAAGTGCAGTGTAACACAGCATCACCCGACATCTCACTCCCGAGTCCTGTAGTAAGAATGACAAGGACTTCTGATTTGTATAATGTTGTTTTTTAATTAAGGTCAGATTGAACAGTCACTACTGAACAGCTGCGCAGCCTGCAGTCATTTAACTATGAGGAAACTACAGTATATAATGACATTTCATTCCAAGAACATTCCTGCCAAGCTTCAATGACAACATGCACTTAATATATCATCTTCATTACAACTGTTCTACACACTATATCACTCACTACACCACAACAAAAAAGCTATTCGACGTTACCCCACATAATGACCTAAATCACCATGACATTTGGCAGCACACAACCCAAGAGTCCCCCACACATCTCATAGTATAGCTCTCTACATACAAAGCACAGCACCAGATATACCAAACTATTTGTTTTGCCTCTCACCAAATCCAAAAAGTATGTTCGAGCTGCAGAATTCACACTTTGTGCATAAATCGCATCTGGTGTTGGGCTCGGATGCTTGCACCTTGTTGTCTTGGAAGAAGTCTTTGTAGTCACGAGATAGATGACTCCTCCCTTGGACGATAGTCCGCATGAGCATTGACTCCATCCTCAGATTGTTATTTTCCGCCATCAGGTTCTGATGTAACTTCTGCGCTCCGGTTCCGGACTGCACTATCCAAACCTTTTCGAAGCGCAAAACATCAAAAACTCGACGGTATTGTTTTTGTTCGCGTGCTCTTCGACGCGCTCCTGAAATCCTCTATTCCGGTCGTCGACGCGGGCCGCTGGGCCTATCTGAAAGAGACACGTTAGTGATAGATTCCTTACCTTAGAATATCCCCAGGCGTCAGACTGGATCCGAAAAGTTTTTCGTCAGCAGTACCCCTGCGCGTCGGTAGGTGGCGTCTTGCGGCTCCACGTTCGTCGCTGGCGTCGTAAGCGCCGAGATGACGTCACGGAGACTACTTAGGCGCCACCCATGCGCGCTGACGTCAGTTCTTTCTTTTTACGCGCCACCAAGCGCAGATCCGGTTAGAGCACGTACCTTAGTCACTTTTTGACTAGTTGTTTTTGGGACTTTTGTCTCTACTTTTCTAAATCTTGACTCCTGGTGGCACGTAGGGATGCCTGGGTTTAAATCCTGCGTGGCCTGCCGCCGTACGATGTCGGTGGCCGACCCCCATGGCGTCTGTCTCTACTGCCTGGAGCGCGACCATGACTCCCGGTCATGTTCCGACTGTCTGGCCATGGCTCCGAAGGCTTTGCGGGAGCGGTCCCGAAAGCTGCTGGAGGCCCGACAGTTGTCTCCGCGCCGTTCCAGGTGCAGAGGTCGCTCGAGGGACCGGCCGCGGAGTCGTCATCATCGCTCCTCGGGGTCCAAGTCTTCACCCTCGGATTCGGGTTAGCGACGTCACAAAAAGGTCGAAGAAGCGCGTACGCTCTCTGACCTCCCCCCGTTGGTCTTCGGACGTGGATGAGGGGGCCCGGGGTCTTTCCCCCGCGGCTCCGTTGGCGCCTGTCAGTCCCGCGGCCTACCTGCCATACCCGGGTCCGTCGGCGACTCCAGCCCAGGTGCAAGAGTTCCTTGCTGCCATGGACCGCCTGTTCCGGCCTAGGGCTCCCGCCGGTGCGCCTTCTGGCCCCGCGGTCCCTCTTGGGGGCCCTTGGTTGCCACCGGCAGCTCTGGCCCCGGTGCCGCGAGGTCCTCCGCCGGTGGGTCCGGCGCCCCCTG
This sequence comes from Calotriton arnoldi, assembly GCA_963921515.1. NCBI lineage: Eukaryota > Metazoa > Chordata > Amphibia > Caudata > Salamandridae > Calotriton > Calotriton arnoldi. Next base: position 3,033,047 of record CAWUFW010000381.1, read on the forward strand.
CGGCCCCCTTCCCGGCGCCGCCCAGGGTGCCGTTCTTCCCACCTCCGCCCTTGCCCGCGTTTCCATCTTGGGACCCCGATTGGGCCTTGGAGCCAGAGCGGCGTCCACCGGTGGAGCATTTGCTTTCCCCTGTGCCTCCCTCGCCGCTGCAGCCTGTTCCTCGGGCTGTTGTGGAAGGGGAGGACTGGGAGGGGTCAGAGGACCCTCTTCCACCGCAGTGTGAGTCCGAACAGGAGTGGGCAGAAGACTCGGAGGTTGCAAGTGGCCTTGACCTCTCCTCTGAGACTGGGTTTGTGTCCCCTCCCACTGCCATGGAGGAAGGCGCAACATACACTGTGGTGCTCCGTAGAGCAGCTGAGGCTCTTGGCCTTGAATTGCCTACTGTTGCCCTCCAGACTAACCTTCTTACTGAAGTACTTCAGCCGGCGGCAAGTTCTATAGAACCTCTGCTTCCGTTTAATGAGCCCTTAACGGATGTTTTGATGGGTACCTGGTCTAGGCCAGCCACAGGGGTTCCTGTGGATAAAAACGTGGCCAGGCGTCACTGCCCGGCACCAGGTGTCCCTGCCTTTTTGACGTCTCATCCGACACCCGAGAGCCTGGTCATTCAGGCTTCCACTTCCCAAACAGCATTCCCTACCGTTCCGCCGGATAAGGAATCAAAAAAGCTGGAGCAGCTTGGCAAACGGTTGTTTTCCTCTGCCAGCCTGGGGCTGAGGTCGGTCAACACTGCATGCCTCTTGGGACGCTATTCTCACACTGTGTGGGACACGGTTGCGCAAACTCTGCCCCAGTGCCCGGAAGAGGTTCGGGCTGTGCTTTCCCAAGCTGTTGAAGAGGGAAAGGATGCTGCGAAGTTCGCCATTCGGTGTGGGTTGGACACCGCGGACTCTTTGGGAAGAGCCATCTCCACAACGGTGGCCTTGCGGCGACATGCCTGGCTGCGGTCCACCGGGTTTTCAGGGGATGTCCAGAGTTCCCTCATGGACATGCCTTTTGATGGTACTCGCCTATTTGGCGATAAGGCAGACAGTGCGCTGGAGCGTTTTAAGGACTCTTGGGCTACAGCCAAGTCCTTGGGTCTCTCCACCATCGCCCGGCCATGTCTACCTTTCATTCCTTTCGTGGCAGCGGAAGGGGCGCCTCTACACAACCGTTCAACCAAAGGCTTGCGCAGAACCAGCCTCAGCGCGAGCGGGGCGTGGTGGCCGCCGTGGCGGCACAGGGGGCCAGCGTGCGGGTCAGCCCACCTCCGCTCCCGCAGCATCCGCCTCAAAGCCTTCCTAGTCCGCGCTTTGGGGTGCACCCCATGCCGGTGGGCGGCAGGATTCAACATCACCTCCCCCACTGGCGCTCTGTCACTTCGGACAGCTGGGTGCTGCAAATCGTCTGAAGGGGCTACTCCCTCCCCTTCGAGTCTGCCCCCCCGTCCATGCCACCTTAGTTCCACCGCATCTCGGGGGATCACTTAGCGCTTCTCTGACAGGAAGTCACGGCCCTCTTGGCCAAGGGGGCCATCGAGTGCGTTCCTGGGCCAGAAGTAGGACATGGTTGTTATTCCCACTACTTTCTGGTCCCCAAAAAGGACAAGGGGGGCTTGCGTCCCATCTTGGACCTCCGGAACGTCAATCGCTTCCTCCGGAAGGAGAAATTCAAGATGTTGACTCTGGCTCAGGTCTTGGCTGCCCTCGACCCTGGAGACTGGATGGTAGCATTGGACTTGCAGGACTCATATTTTCACATTCCCGTCCTGCCGGCCCACCGGCGTTACCTGCGGTTCACGGTAGGCCAGGAGCATTTTCAGTTTACCGTGCTCCCTTTCGGCCTTACAAGCGCCCCTCGGGTGTTCACGAAAGTGATGGCGGTGGTCGCAGCTCATCTGCGCAGGTCAGGGGTGTCAGTCTTCCCCTACCTCGTCGACTGGTTGTTGAAGGCGGGCTCGCCCCAGGCCGTCGTCACCCACCTTCAGACTACGGCCGACCTCCTGCAATTGCTGGGGTTCTCCATCAACGTGCCGAAGTCGCACCGGAGTCCCTCTTAGAAGCTCCCCTTCATCGGAGCGGTTCTGGATTCGACGCGGTTTCGGGTTTATCCTCCCGAGCAGCGAGTCCGGGATATTCAGGCTATGATTCCGATCTTTCAGCCTCTATCCTGGGTTTCGGTCAGGATGACCCTCCGGCTCCTGGGCCTGATGGCCTCCTGCATTCTGCTAGTGCACCATGCCAGGGTGGCATATGCGGGCTCTGCAGTGGGACCTGAAGTTCCAGTGGGCACAGCATCGGGGCAAGCTGTCCGATCATGTCCAGATCTCGGAGGGCACTGCACGACAATTGCGGTGGTGGCTCACGAATCGCGATTGGGTCAATGGCAGATCCCTCTCCCTCCCCCAACCGGAGCACACAGTGGTGACGGATGCGTCCCTCCAGGGCTGGGGTGGCCACTTGGGAGAGGCGGAGATCAGAGGCCTCTGGTCTCCGGCGGAGTCCCGGCTCCATATCAATCTTTTGGAGCTTCGGGCGATCCGACTTGCACTGAAGGCATTCCATCCCTCTGTCCGGGGCAGTGTAATGCAGGTGTTCACGGACAACACCACCGCCATGTGGTATTGCAACAAACAGGGCGGGGTGGGGTCATGGACCCTATGTTAGGAGGCTCTGCGCCTCTGGACATGGCTGGAACATCAAGGCATTACCTTGGTGGTTCAACACCTAGCAGGTTCTCTGAACGCCAGGGCGGACAAACTCAGCCGCCGGTGCTTGATGGATCACGAATGGCGTCTGAACTTGGACGTGGCGCAAGGTCTCTTTCTGCAGTGGGGAGAGCCTTGGTTAGATCTATTCGCCTCCGAAGAGAACGCGCAATGTCATCAGTTCTGCGCGTTGGAATTTCCAAGGCGGCACTCGCTCTGCGACGCTTTTCGTCGCGAGTGGAGCTGCGGTCTGTTGTACGCCTTTCCGCCTATACCACTTCTGCCCAGAGTGCTGAAGAAGATTCGGCGCAACCGGGACCAAGTCACCCTTGTGGCTCCGGATTGGGCACGAAGATACTGGTATCCCGAGCTACTCAACATGGCGAGCGATCCCCCGATCCGACTGCCTCTTCGGGAGGATCTTCTGTCGCAGCAGTAGGGGACGGTCCTCCACCCAAACCTGTCCAGCCTCCACCTCCATGCGGGGAGATTGAGCGGCGACAGTTGACAGCTTTCGATCTTCCTCCCGAAGTCTGTGATGTCATTCTGGCAGCCAGGCGTCCCTCCACTAAAACGGTATACGCCTGCAGGTGGAACAAGTTTGTGGCATGGTGCACAGCGAAGTCTGTGGATCCCCTTTCTGCCCCTCTTTCTGAGGTCCTTCTGTTCCTACTATCCTTGGCCCAGCAGGGCTCTGCTCTGGGCACTATCAAAGGTTATCTTTCGGGCATCTCCGCCTTTCTCCGGCTTCCAGATCAGCCTTCTCTCTTTAAGTCCCCGGTTGTTAACCGTTTCCTGAAAGGCATTGCACATACGTTTGCTCCCGTGCCTTTCATAATGCCTCAATGGGACTTAAATCTTGTCTTGACCCATCTGATGTGCGCTCCTTTTGAGCCCCTTCATAACTGTCCTTTACGTCTTCTTACTCTAAAGACGACTTTCCTGGTAGCTATCACCTCTGCCAGAAGAGTGAGTGAGCTCCAGGCTCTTTCTTCTAAACCTCCTTTCCTTTCTGTTCATCCGGACAAGGGGGTTTTAAGGACCCGTCCTTCTTTCTTGCCAAAGGTTGTCACGCCCTTCCACATCGGGCAGACCATCACTTTGCCCACCTTCTTTTCGCCTCCGCATCCTTCTAAAGAGGAAGAGAGGCTCCACCGTCTGGACCCAACACGTGCGCTCTCGTTCTATCTGAAGCACACTCAACAGTTCCGGGTGTATGACCGGCTCTTTGTTGGCTACGTGGGCGCCAAAAAAGGTCGAGCCGTGCACAAACGAACCATCTCTCGGTGGGTCGTTTTGTGCATCAAAGCGTGTTACTCGTTGGCTAAGAAGGAGCCTCCTGTGGGGCTGCGTGCCCATTCTACCAGGGCGACGGCAGCCACTACTGCCTTGGGACGCGGCGTTCCCTTGCAGGATATTTGTCAGGCAGCTACGTGGGCCTCGCTGCACACATTTACCAAGCATTACTGCCTTGACAGTCAAGTCCGGAGAGACGGCTTCTTTGGCCGTTCTGTTCTCCGTGGCTTTCTGGTGTAATCTATTCGCAGACCCACCACCGGGGTTGGTATTGCTGGGGTATCTATTCTAAGGTAAGGAATCTATCACTAACGTGTCTCTTTCAGATGCACAAGTTACTACTTGTGTAATGATATATCTGTAAGAGACATTAGTTAGTGATAGATTGCTTACCGCCCCACCCATCCTCCCCGTTCTGCGAACTGATTCTAGGGTTAAGGTCATCCCTTTCAGGGCCCTAGTTTCATGGCACCAGTGGTCAGTTTCTTGCATGGCTCTGCGTTCCTGGCGCGGAAAGTCGTGTACAGAACTGACGTCCGCGCGCATGAGTGGCGCCTAAGTAGTCTCCGTGACGTCATCTCGGCGCTTACGACGCCAGTGACGAACGCGGAGCCGCACGACGCCACCTACCGACGCGCAGGGGTACTGCTGACAAAACTTTCCGGATCCAGTCTGACGCCTGGGGATATTCTGAGGTAAGGAATCTATCACTAACTAATGTCTCTTACAGATATATCGTTACACAAGTAGTAACTTGTGCATCGACGCCATTCGGGCCTACGGCTAATGGAAAGGACTCCATTAAAAAAATTCCTCAGTGTGGAGCTAAATTCCCACACAGCGACCAACCAAAGGTCTGTAACCTCTGTCTCTCGCCCGAGCACGAGGAGAATAATTGCCAGGCCTGCGCCTCCTTTCGATCTAAAAAGGCTATCCGTGATCGCCGGGCTCGACGACACGTTATGGCGCAACGAGCAGCTCCGGTGCCGGAGGACATCTTCAACGAGGGCCCGATGTCCTGGAGGATGATTCGGAGGACCTGGAAATCGTTTCCGAGGCAGACGACTCCGAATCAGACGACCACATCACTCCAGGTCAACGAGTGAGTACAACTGCCCCTACCCCACCTGAAGAAAAGAAGGCTCCGGTCAAGACTTCGCCTGCTGGCCCCAGTCGCGACCGAAACAAAGCTTCAGAAGCCCCGCCCCCGGGCCCGGCTCCGACGACAAAGGAGAAGCCTTCCGGCGGCTCGGGACCGAGCAAGCCGCATATCACTGCCCCGCTGACACCATCGGCACCGAAGCCGGGAGCTCGTCCTGCTCTCGCAGTCCCCAAAAAGCCATCTGCATCAAGCACCTCGGCGCCGAAGGAAAAGGCCTCGGATCCGAAACCACATCGAAGCCGAAGGATCCAAAAACCACTTCCAAGGCACCAGAGCAGAAATCTAGACCCCGCTCTGACCCGAAAGACTCAGCGCCAAAAGCGGTTACCGAACATGAAGAACTTTTTCGACCGGATCCCATCGATCCGCAACAAAAAACTCTCCAAGTGGACCTCAAAACAGGACATGTGGTCAATGTTCCACACAACAAGAGGAAATTTGACACCCCACACATCCCTGAGGTGCCTGTAAAGAAAAGAGACTGTGCCACTTCACCTTTACGACCCTCTTCTCCTGTTCTTCCTACTAAACCTTTCTTTTCTCCAAATTCTCCCATACTTCCAACATACTCACCACCAGCACAGGATGATGATGATTTAGGGGGTGGGGGAGGGAACAATGACCCTTTCACTGACCCTGATGACGACACAGACGTACCACAGGACAATTGGGATGATTATGATGACCCAGTAGATCCTCCAGACCTTCCTGATCCCCATGCATACCCCGCAAAGCCATCTCCCCCAGATGACAATATTGGTTTTGGTCAGCTTATAGACAGAGCTGCCACCTACCATGGTGTTCAAATGCATTCGGACCCCATAGAGGAGGACTTCCTAATAGACACCTTTGCACAGTCACAGAAGACTGTACAAACCCTACCAATGTTAAAAGGCGTCATTAAACACGCCCCAGACATATTCAAAGACCCTGTAAGGGCTAGAATTCTCAATCCTAGAATTGACAAAAAATATAAACCCGCTCCCAATGATCCCACCTACATCAAGGGTCAACTTCCTTTAGATTCTCTAGTGGTAACCAACGCTAGAAACGTGCCAACTCTCAGACCTCCGGTGATGCTCCACCTCCGGACAAAGAGTCTAAATTATTAGATGCTTCGGGCAAACGAGTTGCTGCCCAAGCAGCTAATCAATGGAGGATAGCGAATGCGCAGGCATTACTTGCCAGGTATGATGGGGCTCATTACGACCAGCTGGAAACCCTATTGCAGCATTTGCCTGATCAATATAAGACCAAGGCCAATGATTTGATTCAAGAGGGCAAACTAATAACTAATGCATCAATCAAGTGTGCCCTCGATGCAGCAGACACCGCATCTAGATCCATTAACACTAGTGTGTTACTAAGAAGACATGCCTGGTTGCGCATTTCTTGTTTCAAACAGGAGGTACACACAACTATCCTCAATCAGCCGTTCAATCAGGAACAACTTTTTGGCCCAGCTGTAGATACAGCTTTAGAAAAAATTAAAAAGGACACGGAGACTGCTAAATCCATGGGAGCATTACAGTCCCCGTCCACACGAGGTTCCTTTTGGCGCTCCTTCTATAGAGGCGCATCCAAAAACATCGGTGGAGACACTGTTTCTTCCTCCTACAAAAACCCCACACAAATATCTCCCAACAAGGGATATTTTAGAGGTGGGTACAGGGGAAATAACAACAAAGGAAGAGGCTGAGGTAACAACAACACTCGCACCTCTCCCACTAATAAGCAGTGACTTCCCTCCAGACCATTCCACTCCGGTCGGAGGGAGACTCTCACAGTTCCTACCTGTCTGGAATTCCATCACTACAGACAAGTGGGTAAGACAAATTATCCAGTATGGTTACTTCCTGGAACTTACAGCAACTCCACCCAACATACCACCCAAGCAGCGCCCAATGTCCACGGAACATTTGACACTCCTCAAACAGGAAGTTCTTTCACCGCTTCAAAAGCATGCAATAGAACCAGTCCCCATACAACATCACGGAACAGGAGTTTACTCTGTATATTTCCTAATCCCCAAAAAAGACAGTACCCTAAGGCCAATACTGGACCTCAGACCTCTAAATACAGTCAGATCATTTTCACATGATCACTCTACAACAGGTTCTTCCACTGCTTCAACAAGGCGTCTTCCTTGCCACATTAGATCTCAAGGACGCCTACTTCCATATTCCCATACACCCTGCTCACAAGAAATACCTAAGGTTCACAGTGGACGGCCAACACTAATAGTTCAAAGTCCTTCCATTTGGAGTGACCACAGCACCCGGGATGTTCACAAAGTGTCTTGCAGTAGTAGCAGCGCACTTGCGAAGACAACAAATCCATGTATTTCCATACCTCGACGACTGGCTCATAAAAGCCAAGTCAGACAACCAATGTGTTCACCACACTTATCAAACCATTCAGCTGCTACACAACTTGGGGTTCACAGTAAACTACACCAAGCCGCACCTTCAACCCTCCTATATACATCAGTATCTAGGAGCCACAATAGACACTTCCAAAGCTTTAGCATTCCCCAATCCAGCAAGGATAGCCAGTATGCAAACCCTCATCTCCAAGTTTCAGCCCCAACACTCTCTCCCAGCACGAGTGTTTATGCAGCTCATAGGAATGATGGCCTCTTGCATTTTCATTGTACCTCATGCAAGACTTCAGATGCGCCCTCTACAGGAATGCTTAGCACGTCAGTGGAACCAGGCTCAAGGTCAACTTACAGATCTGGTGTTGGTGGACAACCGCACACATCGCTCTCTGCAGTGGTGGAACATACAAAACCTTTCCACAGAGCGGCCGTTCCTAGAGCCAGTTCCACAGATGGTGCTAACATCAGACGCATCACTCACCGGCTGGGGAGCCCATCTCCTAAACCACACAATTCAGGGCAGGTGGTCCACCCAACAAAATTTGTTCCACATCAATTACCTAGAATTACTGGCAATATTTCTAGCGTTAAAGTCGTTTCAAACACATCTCCTCAACAAAGCTGTCCTAGTCCGCACAGACAACATAACAGCGATGTATTACATACAAAAACAGGGAGGAACACATTCTTTGCAGCCGTCTCATCTAGCGCAAAGTATATGGAGATGGGCCATTCCACAAAAAATATATCTTCTAGCAGAACATCTTCCAGGGGTGAACAATCAGATGGCGGATCTGTTGAGTCGTCAAACTCAACAGATACACAAATGGGAACTTCATCCGCAAGTTCTTCAACTCTTCTTCCAAATGTGGGGCCAACCAGACATAGATCTGTTCGCCACACATGCAAACGCAAAATGCCCAACCTTCGCCGCCAGGTTCCCACACCCGTTGTCCAAGGGCAATGCAATATGGATAAACTGGTCAGGCAGATTTGCGTACGCTTTTCCGCCACTCCCGCTCATTCCACTAGTAGTACGCAAGCTCAAACAGTCTCTCAACATGATCCTAGTTGCTCCAACATGGGCACGGCAACCATGGTTCACAACACTACTCGAACTCTCAGTAGTTCCTCACCAAAAATTACGTCTCTCCCCAACGCTGCTAACACAGAACCATGGAGAGATAAGGCACCCAGATCCAGCACAACTGAATCTAGCGATCTGGCTCCTGAAATCCTAGAGTTCGGTTACCTTAACCTCCCACCAGACTGTATGAACATTATTAAGGAAGCCAGACGCCCCACTACTAGAGCTTGCTATGCAGCTAAATGGAAAAGATTAGTCATTTACTGCAACAATAACAAAATTGACCCATTAGATGCTTCAATTCAGAACATTATCTGCTATTTGCTACATTTACAAAGATGCAATCTGGCATACTCATCAATAAGATTACATCTAGCTGCCCTAGCCGCCTACCTACAAAACAGACAACATTTGTCATTGTTTAGGGTACCCGCTATCAAAACCTTTATGGAAGGCCTTAAATGGATAATTCCACCCAGACTGCCACCCTCTCCAGTGTGGAACCTAAACATTGTTCTTACTAGACTCATGGGTCCCCCATTTGAGCCTTTACACAAATGCGAATTACAATTCCTTACATGGAAAGTAGCCTTCCTTGTCGCAATCACCTCTCTCAGAAGAGTGAGTGAGATACAGGCTTTAACCGTACAAGAACCATTCTTACAAATACATCATAAGGTGGTTCTTGGGACAAATCCAAAATTCCTTCCCAAAGTAATCTCTGCTTTCCATCTTAATCAGTAGAGTTACCAGTATTTTTTCCAAAACCCTGATTCGGTAGCAGAAAGAGCTCTTCACATGCTGGACGTTAAAAGAGCTTTACTTTACTATATAGACAGAACCAAAGCCTCTAGGAAAACAAAGCAACTATTTGTAGCTTTCTCTCCACCTCATAAAGGCAATCCTATTTCTAAAGCTGGAATTGCCAGGTGGATAGTAAAATGTATTCAAATATGCTATCAAAAAGCAAAACGTACGTTAACAATTCCCCCTAGAGCGCATTCAACACGCAAACTAGGGGCTTCCATGGCATTCTTAGGGAACATTCCCTAGAAGACATTTGTAAGACAGCAACATGGTCTACCACACACACCTTCACCAAACACTATTGTGTAGATGTGCAGGCAAAACAACAAGCTTCTGTAGGCCAAGCTGTTCTTAAGACACTTTTTCAAACCACTGCAACCGATGCAGGTGACCACCGCTAGGGGAGACACTGCTGTACAGTCTATGCACAAAGTGTGAATTCTGCAGCTCATATGCCTCGAATGGAAAATGCTACTTACCAGTATGCATCTGTTCTTGGCATGTAGAGCTGCAGAGATTCACACGCCCACCCACCTCCCCAGAACCTGCATCTGTTCCAGTGTTATCTTGCTTAGATACATTCTCATGGACATCTTTCTGTTTCTTACAAACTCCATCATTTTCCCTTCATGGCGAAAAACAATCTGAGGATGGAGTCGATGCCCATGCGCACTATCGTCCAAGGGAGGAGTCCCCTATCTCCTGACTACAAAGACTTCTTCCAAGACAACAACAAGGTGCAAGCATCCGAGCCCAACACCAGATGGTGATCTATGCACAAAGTGTGAATCTCTGCAGCTCTACATGCCAAGAACAGATGCATACTGGTAAGTAGCATTTTCCTTCTTTGCCCTTTAGCACTCTGTCTACCCAGCCCTCAGGTGTGTTTACTTATTTTCCCAGCACGTTTTGCACTACACCGATCAGGGATTGAAAACAAGCTATAAGCTTATTGAAGTCTCTGTTATCAAGCACCTCAGCATTGCCAGTTATAGATATGCTGCACCTTATTAAAACCACACAAGACCAAGCCACCCTGCACCTTATCACACCAGACAACAGCCTATTGTGACATGCAGTTTTTAAGTAAGTCTACATTGAAGAGTCACCCCTGAATAGCTGTGCTGCCTGGAGTCAAGTTTCCATTACTACATGCACCTAATCTATCACCCTCATTACAACAACAATCTTGCACAATATATCACCTTACTACAACAGAAATACCTTCACAGCATTCCGTGCCACCCCATGCAATAGTCAAAGCCACCACGCATCCAACAACACTCCTCAACTAGAACGCTCACAATGTAGCATTCCACTCATGAGTACACCACACATCTCACAGAATATTGTGCTCCATATACAAATCATATCGCCAAATATACCAAACTACTTAACTTCTCTCCACCTCACATCACTTATATCTTATAAAAAATTCTAGCTGCAGATTCCTTACCTTAGAATTTTCCCTAGGTTTCAGACCGGATCTGGAATTTTTTTGTGAGCATTATCCCTGTGTGCCGGTAGTTGAAGTTTTCCTCCTGATATGGCTGGAATGTCATCTAGGAAGGCCAGCTTCAAGCCCTGCGGCACCTGTCACCGATCGATGTCAGTGATGGACCTGCACATTGTTTGACTCTGGTGCCTGGAGCGCGACCACGACGTGAAGACCTTTGTCGACTGTCGCATGATGTATCCGAAGGACTTCAAGGAGCGGTCCCTCAAACTTTTGGTGGCTTGACATTGGACGCCCCGAAGTTCTTGATCCTGGAAGTTCCCAGGATAGATCGCAGAGCCCAAGATATTCGTCCACTCGAAGCCGTGGGGTTAAGTCCCACTGCAGGAAGAAGAGTAAGAAGTGAAAGAGGTTTTAAACTTCACCTGGTCCATTGGAGAGAGCATCGCCATTAGAGGCCTGGCTCCACAGTTGAGCCATGGACTGCTCTGCGCTTCCCTGAGTTTCCAGTATCCGAAGCAACCCACTGCTCAACTCCAGAAGTTTTATGAGGCCATGAGCCTCATATTTGAGCAGCCCGTTCCCACCAGTGCGCCTTCGGGCCCTGCTGGTTCGCTGGTGACCCCGGCATCAGGCGGGCTCCTTGGATTCACAGAGGGATACGCACTGGCGCCGGTCATACCACTTCAACCTTCCCCAGTGCCGGTCCTGATGCAGATGCTCCCGCTGCCACCTTCCCCTTTCTGATCCCCGACTCCGACAAGGAGCATCGTCTGATGTGGACACCAGCTCCGACTGGAGCCATGCCTTCCAGGTCGGAGGCTGAGCCTTATTCCTATGGGCTATGACTCTGGGAGGATTGGGAGGCTGGACCCAGAAGAATACCACCCTTTAGATTCACACATGGACTAGTGTGAGGACTTGGCAGAGGCCAGTGGATTGGACAACTTCTCCAGTTACTGGCATGCTTTCTCCCCCTACCCTGGCTACGTAGGAGGGAGAGTCTTGTGCAATGGTGGTGAGAAGGGAGGCAGAGATCCTGGACCTTAGCCTGCCCTTAGTGGCAGTCAAGACCAACTTCTTCAGCCAGGAGTGACCTCTCAGAACTCCTTCTCCCGTTTAATGAAGCCCTTAGAGACGTTCTGCATGGGACCTGCACAGCGGCTCCTGTGAACAGGATGATTGCCCGCCGCCACTGCCCCGCCCCATCGGTCCCCAGTTTCCTCACGCCCTACCCCAGAGAGCTCAGTGGTCCAAGCTTCTACCTCCCATGTAAATCCTGGCGCATTCCCTACCACCCCACCAGATTGGGAATCCAAGAGGCTGGATACCTTAGGAATGAAGATGTTTTCTTCCACCAGCCTGGCTCTGCGGTCTGTAAACACCATGTGCCTTTTGGACTGTTACTCCAATGCTCCATGGGATTCATTTGCGCAGGGGCTGCCCATGATTCCGGTGGAGGCCCGGGCAATATTCTCCCAGGCTGTTGCCGACGGGAGAAATGCAGCTTAGTTCACAATCAGATGTGGACTGGATACCACTGACTTGTTGATTGAGAACAACTGACTTTTCAGGGGATGTCCAAGGAGCGCTTATGGACATGCCCTTTGATGGCTTCCGTCTCTTTGGAGACAAGGTGAATTCAGCGCTGGTGCACCTTAAGGACAGCAGGGCTACTGCCAGGTCCTTGAGCCTTTCCATGGCCCCTCGCCATTCTTAATCCTCCTTCTGCTCCTTTCATGGCCACGGAAAGGGCTTCCAGCCACAGCTATACCGTCCCAGTCACCGCGGCACACAAACTTCCCATGCTCTGCGTGACCGAGGATGCGGTCCCCACAGACTCTGTGGGTCAGGCAGCCAGAGGTCGGGCCACCCGGCTATCCTCCAAACCCCTTTAATTTGCCCTCTTACCGTCATTGACACTCAGTGGGAGACAGGATACGCTATCACCAGCCCCACTGGAGGTCTGTAACATCAGACCAATGGCTTCTCCAAATTACTGTAGTTCACGGTAGGCCATGAGCACTTTCAGATCGCCGTGCTCACTTTTGGCCTTACCAGCGCTCCTCGGGTGGTAACCTAGGTGATGCCGGTGAATGCAGCTCAACTGCGAAAATCAGGGATGCCAGTCTTCCCCCCCACAAGCATTAACTGTAGTTCACGGTAGGCCATGAGCACTTTCAGATCGCCGTGCTCACTTTTGGCCTTACCAGCGCTCCTCGGGTGGTAACCAAGGTGATGCCGGTGAATGCAGCTCAACTGCGAAAATCAGGGATGCCAGTCTTCCCCTATCTCAACGACTGGCTATTGAAGGCGGGCTCGCCCAAGGCGGTAGTCTCCCACCTCCAGACTTCGGCGGACCTACTTCATTCGCTGGGGTTCACTATCAACTTGCCGAAGTCACACCCGACTCCCTCTAGTCTCTCCATTTCATAGCTGTTCTGGACACGGTGCAGTTTCGGGCCTATCCTCCTGAACAGCGAGTAAAGAATTTTCTGGCTATCATACCGATGTTTCAGCATCTATCCAGGGTTTCAGTGAGACTGACTCTGAGGCTGCTTGGTCTCATGGCCACCTACATGTGACACATGCCCGCTGCCATATGCGCGCTCTGCAGTGGGACTTGAAGTTCCAGTGGGCGCAGCATCAAGGAAATCTCTCCAACATGGTCCAGATCTCAGAGGGAGCTGCAAAAGATCTGTAGTTGAGGTTAACAAAGCACAATAGGGTCAGCGGCGAACACCTTTCCTTTCCCCAAGCAGATATGACAGTGGTGAGAGATGCGTCACTCCCTGGATATGGGGTGGTCACCTTGGAGAGGTAGCGATCCGAGGCCTATGGTCTTTGGGGGACTCCAGACTCCATATCATCCTTCTAGAGCTCTGGGCAATCCGTATGGCATTAAAAGCCTTTCTACCCTCCATCAAGGGAAGGCTAGTGCAGGTGTTAACGGACAGCACCACCGCCATGTGGCACTGCAACAAACAGGGCGTGTACAGTTGTGGACCCTTTGTCAAGAGGCCCATGTCTCTGGATATGGCTGGAACGTCAGCGCATATCCCTGGTGGTTTAACACCTGGCGGGTTCTCTGAACGTCAGGACAGACAAACTCAGCCAAAGAGACCTAGCGGATCACTAGTGACGTCTCCATTCAGAGGTGGTGCAAGGTCTCTTTCACCAGTGGGGAGAGCCTTGGTTAGATGTGTTTGCCGCTCCCGAGAACTGGCAATGTCAGCAGTTATGCACGCTGGGTTTCCAAGGCTGCTCTTGCTTGGAGAGGCTTTTTGTCTCGAGTGGAGCTCAGGCCTCGCCTCCTGTATGCCTTTCCGCCCATAACCCTCCAGCCCAGAGTTTCAAGAAGATCAGGAATGACTGGGCCCCAAGTCATCCTTGTGGCTCCGAACTGGGCTGTTGAGTATGTCCATCGGTCCTTTGATCAGACAGAACGATCTTCGGTTGCAGCAGCAGGGGAGTTTCCCCACCTGAACCTGTCAATGCTCCGCCTTCTTGCATGGAGATTGAGCAGCGACAGTTGACAGCTTTCGACTTTTTGCCTGAATTCTGCAATGTTATCTTGGCAGCCAGGAGTCCCTCCACCAAATGGTATATACCTGCCGTTGGGGAAAATCTGTGGCGTGGTGTGCAGAAAAACAGGTTGATGCCCTTTCTGCTCCCCTTTCTCAGGTTCTTCTATGTATTCTTGCCCGGTATGGCTCTGCTCTGGACACCTTAAAGGGCTACCTTTCTGCTATATCAGCCTTTGTGCGGTCGCCTGACTAGCCATCCTTCTTTAAATCCCCTATTGTACATAGGTTCTTGAAAGGTTTGCAACATATGTTTCCTCCTTCACCCTTCATCATGCCTCAGTGGGACCTTAATTTAGTCCCGACATTCCTGATGTGTGCTCCCTTTAAGCCCTTGTGCAACTGTCCTCTCAGGCTCCTTACAATCAAGACGGTTTTCCTGGTGGCAATAACATCTGCCCGGATGGTCAGTGAGCGATATGCTTTTTCATCCAAGCCTTCATACCTGAACACCTACCCACACAAGCTGGTTCTACAAACTGGAGCTTTCTTTCTACCAAAAGTTGTCAATCCCTTTCTTGTAGGCCAGTCCATCACTCTGCCTATTTTCTACACTCTGCCACATCCCTCTGAAGAGTAGCAGTGACTTCACTGACTGGACTCAAAAAGAGCGTTGTCGTTCAACCTTGACCGCACAAGAGAGTTCCAGGTAGACAAACAACTCTTCATGGGGTATGTCAGAGTGAAGAAGAGAAATGCCGTGCAGAAGTGGACCATCTCCCGATGGATCGTGCTTTGCATTAATATCTACTAGGCATAGGCCAAGAAGCAAACCCCCTGAGGGAAGGCTGTGACCACTGTGTTAGCACCCAGAGTCCAAGTCCTGGACATCTGCTGGGCAGCAACATGGACCTCTCTGCACATGTTCACAAAACACTACTGCCTTGACAGTCGGGCCCATCAGGACGGGCATTTTGCCCGTTCAGTCCTGCAGGACGTTTTGGTGTGACATTGTTTCGCAGATGCACCTCCGGGTGGTATTGCTTGGGTATCTATTCTAAGGTAAGGAATCTGTGCTTGATGTCTCTATCTGATGAACAAGTTACTTACCTTTTGTTATGCCTTATCTGGTAGAGACTCTATCGCGCTACAGATTCCTCACCAACCCACCCATCCTCCCTGCTCAGAGAACGGATTTCTACGTACCGGGCTGTTTCCCCATTCAGGGCCCTAGTTTTCCTCGCCAGTTGTCAGTGTTCTTCGTGGGTTTGTGCTCTTGGCGTGGAAAGTCGCGAAAACAAACTGACGTCAGACTGCTGAGGTGGTGCATATTTAGGCACAGCTCGCGTCACTTCCTGCATGGAGGACGCCAACAATGCTAAGTGGATCCAAACGACGCCACCTACCGGCGTGCAGGGATACTGCTCACGAAAATGTTCTGGATCCCGTCTGACGCCTGGGGATAATTCTAAGGTAAGGAATCTAGATAAAGTAGCTAGAGTCTCTACCAGATACCTAACGTAAGTAACTTAATCTACTGAACCTCAACACATTTCGCAATGCAGCACCAAAGGGCTGCACTTAAAATTATGGCTCTCTATACCTCAAGCCTATGGCAGAATGAATAATAATTTAAATATGCATGCAGGAGCCACACCCTCTCCTACCATCACTTCCTCAACACACCACAATTTACATAGCATTTAGCATTGATTCATCATCATGGTTCCTTATACTGCACAACATCTAAGCAATCAAAACCATTATACTATATCACAATACACAGTACACCTCTAACAACATATCGGAGCACACTGTTGCAGACCATGTCCACACCAACCACTTCATATCATAAGACACCACAGCACAATAAAGGTTCAACTATAAGACCTGAACATTGCACAACAGTCAATGTGATGATGACGGTCAATACATCCACTAAAGAAACATTTTAAACCTCTAAGGCTCTATCAAGTTTAAGCTTACTAACGGAGTTATCACCTAATGATTCTTTTCATCTTTTCGGGCGTCTTCTAGGATATCTTACACCACCTTGGTACCATGACTTGTGTGTTACAACTGATTGCAGGATAGAGCCATCTGACCAAAAGAGATGAGTGGAGTAGTGATGTGCAGGGATTTGAAATGGCTGCTCTGTACATTTAACTACAACATCTAGACTAACATCAAACAATATTGAGGAATTGAAGAATTTTGACACTTTCCTCATCCCGTCGACAAATCATCAACACAACTCCATTCCTTCACCTCCACATACTTGTACAGGTTAGTGACAAGTCCAAGACCATCCCCACAGGGATTTCTGTGCTGATAATACACAATCAGAACTTAGCATTCAGGGGGCAGGGAGGACAAGTAAAATGAGAGTGAGAAAAATTGACCTCTAACAAAACATCAACAACCGATGTAAGTAATGCACCTCAGACCAGTAAGGACCAGTTCTGATGGATACTTCTATCCGCAGATTCCTCACCTTAGAATATCTCCCATTCTCCAGACTTGATCTGGAGAATTTTGTAGCAGTGCTCCCGCACGCTGCTAAGTGGTGCAGTGATACTCCTTGTTGGTTCCATACTGCCCTTTAAGTGACGAAACAGAGCCTCATATAAGCACCACATCTGCGTGCTCACATTTGTTCCTTTCTTTCTGTGCCTTCCCATGCTGATCTGTAGCTTCAGTCTCAACTTTGTCAGTCTTCCGATGACTCCTTAACTCTTTTCACAGGGTTTATAGAAAACGATGTCTCCACAGAACACTACAGACTTCAGGCCATGCCGTGACTGCTGGAAGCAGATGTTGGTCCTTACTATGTGCTCCTTTGGTGCCTCCGCTCTGGGTATGACTCTAAGTCGAGTGACAAGTTTACCCGATTGCATCCAAAGGCAAATCGAGACCAGGAAACAAAGTTGTATGTTGCCGAACACAAGAAGAATTTGTGACCTTCGTGCAGATCCCATTCCAAGTCGCATGCCCGACCTGAACCACACGGCCACTCCCAGTACCGATTCACTTCCAATTCTGAAAGTTTCCAGGTTTTTCTAAGTGGCTAGCGAATAGTCAGACAACCCTCTCAGCCAGAACAATAGTGGACATCAACTATATCACAACTGGAGAATCATATTCTAGGATACTGTAAGAAATGAGGTTATTGGTTGAGAGGAGTGTAAACCCTTCTCAAGCAGTCACCACAATCCTTGTAAATAAACCTATTATTCAGCGCCAAGATGCCCCGTTGCTGGGGTGAACGTGCGCTTTACAAATACACATGTTATGTTATGTCTGGGTGAACCAAAAAAAGTCACTAAATTAACCTGTGCTTAACCCTCTGGCTCCTTGGCACCAAAGCAGTCGGACGTAACTTAGAGGCACTCTGTTAAGTAGTTATGCAGCACACAAACAGTAATAAAGTGAATACACAAGACCAGAAGAATTCAAACCAATTTAGACACAGAGTATACATGTTAAGGCCAAAGAGTGTAGCGTGGTTCGGCTACACAAGGTGGATTGGGCCTAGTCCTTGCTTACCTTCAGACTAAGAAGAAATGAAAAACAAAAGTTCCTGAGAAAGTAAAGTTCAGCGGGGCAATCAACCAGCAGTGTCAGAAGAGGAGGCGTTGTCGTCTGAGAACCGCTGGATGGAGTTGTGGTGAAGATTCCTACCAAAATCTGAGCCGAACAGTTATCTTATTGCACTACCTGACTCTGAAGGCAGAATCTTCGCAAAACATCTTCTAAGGTTTCTGTCTTTTCTTGATGGGCTTTAGAACTTGAAGCTCCACACTTGACAACATTATAGCTATAACTTGTTTGGGAACTAAGGCTGTAACCATCAAAGAAAATAAACTATTAGCTTCTTATGTAGTATACTTAATTGTGTTTTGTTAGAGTTGACAAAAGCAAACTTTGGCCCAAACTTAAGTATTGGGGAATCGACCAAGCCCTTCTGCGTTTTAATAATTGAACTTCATACAGAAACCTGGATCTAGATAAAACTGTGCGATGGAAAAAGCCTCACCACTCACATCA
Organism: Calotriton arnoldi; assembly: GCA_963921515.1. Taxonomy (NCBI): domain Eukaryota; kingdom Metazoa; phylum Chordata; class Amphibia; order Caudata; family Salamandridae; genus Calotriton; species Calotriton arnoldi. Next base: position 3,051,495 of record CAWUFW010000381.1, read on the forward strand.
AAACAAGCAATGACTTGAAGCAAGGTTGTATATCTGAAAGAGACACGTTAGTGACGGATTCCTTACCTTAGAATATCCCCAGGCGTCAGGCTGGATCCGGAAAGTTTTTGCGTAGCAGTACCCTTGCGCGTCGGTAGGCGGCGTCGTGCGGCTCCGCGTCCGCCGTCGGCGTGGTGATCGCCGGGATGACGCCGCGGGCAGTACTTAGGCGCCGCCCCTGCGCGCTGACGTCAGTTCTTCTTTCCGCGCCAGCAGCGCAGATCCGGAAGAGCAGTGCCCTGGTCATTTTTTGACCATACTTTTTGGTGAATTTTTTCACTGTTTTTTCATCTCTCAAGGTGTCGTAGGGTTGCCCGGTTTCAAACGTTGCGGCGCCTGTGCGCGGATGATGTCCGTCACCGACCCGCATTGGGAGTGTCTTCTGCCTCGGCCGAGGCCACGACACGGAGGCTTGTACCGACTGCCAGGCCCTCAACCCAAAAGCTTTGCGAGAGCGGTCTCGAAAGCTCCTCGAGGCCCGGAATTCGGCTCCGCGGAAGCCCCGGTCGCGTGAGAGGTCCAGGGGTCGATCGCGGAGTCCACACCGGTCGTCGGCGTCGAAGTCTTCTTCGTCCGGTAAGTTCAAACACAAGAAGTCCAAAAAGCATCATCGCTCTAGGACTTCGCCTCGCCGGTCTCGCGACTCGGCTGAGGCCCCTCCCAGCACCGTCCCCGCCCGCGCGCCCCGGACATGCCTGTGGAGTCGCCCCCGCCATACCCGCCTCTTCCCGGGTTCGGGGGCGGATCCCGGCAAAGTGCAGGAATTCCTGTCGGCCATGGCCCGCCTCTTCGGGCCTCCAGGCCCCTCCGGTGCGCCTTCGGGCCCCGCGGGCCCTGATGGGGTTGCTCCGGCGTCGCCGGCGGCTCCGGCGTCGCCCGTGCCTCCAGCCTCGATCCCGGCTCCGGCTTCGGCCCGGCCTCGATCCCGGCTCCACAACCCCCATCGACGCCGGTCGACCTACAGCGACACCTCCGCCGGCGCCGATGTCTCCGGTGCCGTTCTCGACGCCGCCCTGGGCTCCGGGCGCGTCGTCCCCCAGTTCCTTCCGGCTCCGGACATGGATCCGGACCGACGCCGCTCGACGCCGGCTCCGGCGCCGATGGGACCTTGGGTCCCAACTGTCCCTCCTCCTCCTTATTTTGAACCAGAGGAGGACCAGTTGGACTGGGAGGGTCTGTTGACCCTCTGACACGACACTGTCAGTACGATGAGGACTGGACAGAGAGTCTAGGGAGGCCAGTGGTCTGGATACTTCCCTGACACTGGCATGCTGTCTCCTCCCGTGGCTACGGAGGAGGGAGCCAATTTTGGTACGGTGTTGCGTAGGGCAGCTGGGGCCTTACGTCTCCAACTCCCTACTTTGACGGTCAAGCCTAACATCTTGACAGAGGTGCTTCAGCCGGCAGCCTCCTCTGCGGAGACTGTGCTGCCGTTTAACGACGCCTCACTGACGTTCTTTGGGCGCCTGGTCCAAGCCCAACACAGGGGCTCCTGTGGATCGGAACGTGTCACGACGCCATCGCCCGGCTCCGGGCGACCCCCTGTTTCTCTCTGTCCACCCCACTCCTGAGAGCTTGGTTGTCCAAGCCTCCGCTTCCCAAACCGCCTTCCCTACCGCTCCTCCGGATAGGGAATCCAAACGCCTGGATCAGTTTGGGAAGAAAGGTTTTTCTTCCTCCAGTGCTGGCTTGCGGTCCGTTAACACCGCTTGCCTTTGGGCGATATACCCACTCCCTGTGGGATTCGGTGGCGGATGTTTTGCCCCAGTGTCCTGAGGAGGTCCAGACACTGCTTTCCCGCGCCATTGCGGAAGGAAGGGATGCGGCTAAATACACAATACGTTGTGGCCTTGACACCGCCGACTCGCTGGGCAGGTCTATTGCAACGACGGTGGCGCTCCGACGCCACGCCTGGCTGAGAACCACTGGTTTTTCAGGGGATGTCCAGAATACTCTCATGGACATGCCCTTTGATGGAGTCGGTCTTTTTGGGTCCAAAGCAGACCATGCGTTGGAGCGCTTTAAGGACTCACGGGCTACTGCCAAGTCCCTGGGCCTTTCTGCTACACGCCTCCGCTGACTTCTGCTTTTCGCCCCTATCGTGGCCCACGGTAGGGGCGCCCCTTCACGTCAGCAGCCCAGCCACCGGCCGCGCAGCAGGCGTCTTCGCGTGGCCGAGGGCGTGGATTCCGCCGTGGCGGATCGGGCAACCAGCGTGCGGGTCAGGCACCACCTCCAGCCCGTCCGCGGCCTCCAAGCCCTCCTAGTCCCTCCTTTCAGGTGCACAGCACGCCAGTAGGGGGCAGGGTCCGCCATCACCTTCCCCACTGGCGTACCATCACCTCGGACAGGTGGGTCTTGGACATTGTCCGAAGGAGCTACTCCCTCCCTTCGAGACCACCCCCCAGCCATGCCACCTCAATTCCACCGCATGTCAGGGGATCACTTGGTGCTTCTACAGAAGGAAGTCACGGCCCTCTTGACCAAGAGGGCCATCGAGCGTGTTCCCGACCCCAGAAGTAGGGCGTGGTTGCTACTCCCACTACTTTCTGGTGCCCAAAGGACAAGGAGGACATGCGTCCTATCTTGGACCTCCGGAACGTCAATCGCTTCCTCCGGAAGGAGAAGTTCAAGATGCTCACCCTAGCTCAGGTCTTGACTGCCCTCGACCCTGGAGACTGGTTGGTAGCGTTGGACTTGCAGGACGCATATTTCCACATCCCCGTCCTGCCGGCCCACCGGCGTTACCTTCGGTTCACGGTAGGCCCCGAGCATTTTCAGTTCACCGTGCTCCCCTTTGGCCTTACAAGTGCCCCTCGGGTGTTCACGAAAGTGATGGCGGTGGTCGCAGCTCATCTGCGCCGGGCAGGGGTTTCAGTCTTCCCCTACCTCGACGACTGGCTGCTGAAGGCGGGCTCGTCCCAGGCAGTCGTCTCCCACCTCCAGACTACGGCCGAACTCCTGCACTCGCTGGGGTTCTCCATCAATGTGCCGAAGTCGCATCTGATTCCCTTCTCCACAGCTCCTTTTCATCGGAGCAGTTCTGGACACGACGCAGTTTCGGGCCTATCCTCCCGATCGGCGAGTCCAGGATATTCAGGCTATGATTCCGATCTTTCAGCCTTTATCCTGGGTTTCGGTACGGATGACCCTGAGGCTGCTGGGCCTCATGGCGTCCTGCATCCTGCTGGTCAATCATGCCAGATGGCATATGCGGGCTTTGCAGTGGGACCTGAAGTTCCAGTGGGCGCAGCACCAGGGCAACCTGTCCGATCACGTCCAGATCTCGGAGGGGACTGCAAGACAGTTGCAGTGGTGGCTCTCGAACCGGCAATGGGTCATGGGCAGATCCCTCTCCCTTCCCCAGCCAGAGCACACAGTTGTGACGGACGCGTCCCTTCTGGGATGGGGCGGTCACATGGGAGAGGCGGAGATCAGAGGCCTCTGGTCTCCGAGCGGAGTCCCGGCTCCATATCAACCTTCTGGAGCTCCGGGCGATCCGACTTGCACTCAAGGCATTCCTTCCCTCTGTCAAAGGGAAGGTAGTGCAGGTGTTCACAGAGCAACACCACCGCCATGTGGTACTGCAACAAACAAGGCGGGGTGGGGTCTTGGACCCTTTGTCAGGAGGCTCTGCGCCTCTGGACATGGCTGGAACATCAGGGCATGTTCCTGATGGTTCAACACCTGGCAGGTTCCCTGAACGCCAGGGCGGACGAACTCAGCCGCAGGTGCATGATGGATCACGAATGGCGTCTTCACTCGAAGTGGCGCAAGGACTCTTTCTACAATGGGGAGAGCCTTGGTTAGATCTATTCGCCACCGAAGAGAACGCGCAATGTCATCAGTTCTGCGCGTTGGAATTTCCAAGGCGGCACTCGCTCGGCGACGCTTTTCGTCACGAGTGGAGTTGCGGTCTGTTGTACGCCTTTCCGCCTATACCACTTCTACCCAGAGTGTTGAAGAAGATTCGGCACGACCGGGCCCAAGTCATTCTTGTGGCTCCGGACTGGGCTCGAAGAGTTTGGTATCCCGAGCTACTCAATATGAGCGTAGATCCCCGATCCGTCTGCCTCTTCGGGAGGATCTTCTGTCGCAGCAGCAGGGGACGGTCCTCCACCCGAACCTGTCCAGTCTACACCTGCTTGCGTGGAGATTGAGCGGCGGCAGTTGATTCCTTTCGACTTGCCTCCCGAAGTTTGTGATGTGATTCTGGCAGCCAGGCGTCCCTCCACTAAGGTGGTATACGCCTGCAGGTGGAACAAATTTGTGGCATGGTGCACAGCAAAGGCTGTGAATCCCTTTCTGCCCCTCTTTCTGAGGTCCTTCTGTTCCTTCTTTCTCTGGCCCAACAGGGTTCTGCCCTGGGTACCGTCAAGGGTTATCTTTGTGCTATCTCGGCCTTCCTCAGGCTCCCTGATCAGCCCTCCCTTTTCAAGTCCCCTGTTGTTAACAGGTTCTTAAAAGGCATTACTCACCTCTTCCCTCCTGTTCCGTTTGTGATGCCTCAGTGGGACTTGAACTTGGTTCTTACCTTTTTAATGTGCGCTCCCTTTGAGCCTCTACATAACTGTCCTCTTCGTCTTCTGACTCTCAAGACGGCCTTTCTGGTGGCCATCACCTCCGCTCGGCGGGTGAGTGAGCTCCAGGCTCTATATTGCAAACCTCCCTTTCTGTCTGTTCATCCAGACAAGGTTGTTCTTCGGACGCGTCCGTCCTTCTTGCCAAAGGTGGTTACTGCTTTCCATATTGGGCAGACCATCACTTTGCCCACCTTCTTTCCGCCTCCGCATCCTTCCAGAGAGGAAGAGAGGCTCCACCGTCTGGACCCAAAACGTGCGCTCTCCTTCTATATTGACCGCACAAAACACTTCCGGGTGGATGACCAGCTCTTTGTTGGCTACGTGGGCGCCAAAAAAGGTCAGGCGGTGCACAAGAGGACCATCTCCCGCTGGGTTACCTTGTGCATCAAGACCTGCTATTCTTTGGCTAAGAAGGAGCCTCCTGTTGGGCTGCGTGCCCATTCCACCAGGGCAACGGCTGCTACCACGGCCTTGGGCCGCGGTGTTCCGCTGCCGGTTATTTGTCAGGCAGCTACGTGGGCCTCGCTGCACACGTTTACAAAGCATTACTGCCTTGACAGTCAGGTCCGGAGGGACGGCTTCTTTGGCCGTTCTGTCCTCCAGGACTTCCTTGTCTGATCTTTGTTCGCAGACCCACCACCGGGGTTGGTATTGCTGGGGTATCTATTCTAAGGTAAGGAATCTGTCACTAACGTGTCTCTTTCAGATGCACAAGTTACTAACTTGTGTAACGATATATCTGTAAGAGACAGTAGTTAGTGACAGATTCCTTACCGCCCCACCCATCCTCCCCGTTCTGCGAACTGATTTCTAGGGTTAAGGACATCCCTTTCAGGGCCCTAGTATTTTTCAGACACCTATATCAGCTTCTTGCATGGCTCTGCGTTCCTGGCGCGGAAAGTCGTGTACAGAACTGATGTCAGCGCGCAGGGGCGGCGTCTAAGTACTGCCCGCGACGTCATCCCGGCGATCACGACGACGGACGCGGAGCCGCACGACGCCGCCTACCGACGCGCAAGGGTACTGCTACGCAAAAACTTTCCGGATCCAGCCTGACGCCTGGGGATATTCTAAGGTAAGGAATCTGTCACTAACTACTGTCTCTTACAGATATATCGTTACACAAGTTAGTAACTTGTGCTTTAACACTGCTTCTTTTCCCTTAATGTTACAGATCTTCGTGAAGCATTACAGTTTAAGAATGAGGACCCTTCAAAATGTGGTCAAACACCACTAACCCTTCTAGCAGATGCTACTAAAAATGGCCTACAGCATCAGTTAACGCGTTTACCAGCATATAATAACTGTAACAAGCTAAAACATAAACTACGATAAAACTAAATTAATGTCCAATGAGAGTTCTATGAGAGCCTCAAACAAATACTCTTATCTAGGAGTTAAAATATAAAAAGCTTCACTGGACTAATCACATTGAGTATTTTTCAAAAAAGCATCATTGTTATGGGGCCATCAACAATTTTTTTTAAATATGGGGGTGGAGCAACAGGTCCCACTGTCATTAACATTAAATTAATCCTGAATCTTATATGGCGCGTTGGCACATGAAGAAACAAGTTATTTAAAACTTTTGTAAGCTCTGTACAACGTATACTAAACTTAAGATCATCAACACAATTCCCCAGACTGAGACTAGAATTGAGTCTTAAGTCACTATTTGCAACAGACAACATGAATTTTATCAACATTTCTGCAACTGCTGTACCTCAGATGAAAATATATGAAAAGATTAAATTTTATTAGGAAGGAAGTTTTGAACTCACTTGGGAAGAAAGATTTCTTAAACCAACATCAACTAACCCTGACATTGACCGAATAAGGTGTATCCCCAATTATTACTCTTACTAGAATGAACAGGCCAGAATAAAAGTTGTCAATAAAAAGTCTGTAAAAATGAGTACATTTATTTTTAATCTTGATCAATTGACAAATTACAAACACACCAACTATCTACTTTCCTATGACACTATGAAAAGACAGGCGTATCTGGACTTCAATATAAACCTTCAAACTAAAAAATCTTTTCTTAGGTTTCAACTTCTTTATATAACCATCCTTCAATCTGAAGGATCATGGAAGAACATAACCAAAAACACTTGCTCTGTCACCTGTCTCTTCTATGAAGAAACAATTGAACACATTTTCTATGTGCCCTAAATTTCTCATAGCTCAAAACAAGTAGTCAATACCAATATTGCAACATTATGGCATCAGAGCAATAATTGAAGCAATGGTAATATGCTTCAAAGGCCGAACTGGAAAAATTATATAATGTACCAGGAAGGTTTTGGCCTTAACAGAGCATATTTTAAAGTCTTCTATACATTAGAATATTATGTTTAAAATAAAACTATTGAATACATCTTTTTTATATGCCCTAAACCAATTGATATATGTAATAAACAATTAAGGTTAATCTTTCAAAACAGCTTATCAGAACAATAACTGTAGTAATAGTTTTACTCTTTGAAGGCCAAACTAGATAAATCACATGAAGCCCTATGAAGGTTTTTCCTTACTGAGCGGATCTTAAAATGTTCTTATTAATCAGATATTGTTCATTATAATTGAATGTGGTTTTGTAGATCTATTTTAGAAACTTATTGTATAGATTTATCCATATTATTGTAAATAATTTAAGATACCATTCTTCCGTTTATAGACTAGGAAAGATTCTGCCATATTTTCAGCAGTCTCTCAGTTCTTTTGCAAACTTACTCGCGTTACATTTTGTGAGATTATTTAGGTCTTGCATTAATGTAATACCCAGGGATCTCATTTCCTTATGTACTAAACTGTTCTTATAGTTATGATCCAAAACCATTATCTCAGATTTTGATTTGTTTACCATGTAACCTGATAATGAGCCATAGAAGTATGTTAGTTTATTTACGCAGGGCATATATAGTGTTGGTGAGGTGCGAGGTGCAGATTAGTAAGTCATGTGTGTTTAATGAAACTTTATTGCTGATTCTTGCCATGTAATGTCTTTTTAATTTGTGTGGGACGCGTAAGAAGCAGCAGGGAGGCAGACCACACTCCCCAGCTACCTTTGCGGCTGACGCACGTGGGTCGCACCAAGACCAAGAGCGGGCCCGTCTGCGCTTGTCCGGGGCTGACCGAGGCTGGACTGGGCCCCCACTCTTGGTTTTAATTTCAAACTGGGCTATAGTGGACACAGTTTACACAAGGTACTGCATTTCTATTTCAACCTTATCTCACCTTCATACCTCTTTCACCCCTGCTGCGTTTGGTGCATCCAAGCCTTAACCCCTTCGATGCTCATGACGGAATGGTTCCGTCATGAGCATCAGTGCCCCTGTGCTCATGACGGAACCATTCCGTCATGAGGCCAGGGGCACGAAATCCCTCTGCTGCAGACAGCAGAGGGATTTCTATTTCACCCCTGTGACCTTGGGAGCTGGGGAAGAGCTTCCCCAGCTCCCGAGGCCCCCTCCCTGGTTTCTGTGCCATGAGGATCAGCGCGCATGTCGCACTGTCATCATTGCACAGAAACCGAAACTGAAATGAGCCTTTAGGGGGATCCACGCAAGCCATACCTCCCTGGAATCCCCCGGGTGTCTAGTTTTCTGAAATGTGTGGGTTTGGTAGGTTTCTATAGGTGGCCGTCGAGCCCCGGGCCAAAAATTCATGGGACCCCCTTTGCAAAACCAGGTCGTTTTGTGATAGGCAATTTTGATGTCGCCTCAATACGTTTTGGGCCCTTGCCTGTTGCGGGTACTTGGGCCTCCCACCCGAGTGAGGCACCATTTTTATCGGGAGACCAGGGGGAACGCTGGGTGGTAGGAAATTTGTGTCAGCCCAGTGATGCCACAACTTTCCCACACACAAATGTGTGGAAAAAGTGATTTTGTTTAAGCTAAATTTGAGGTTTGCAGGGGATTCTGGGTAAGAAAACGTTGGGGGATCCACGCAAGCCATACCTCCCTGGAATCCCCCGGGTGTCTAGTTTTCAGAAATGTGTGGGTTTGGTAGGTTTCCCTAGATGGCCGCCGACCCCGGGGCCAAAAACCCAGGTAACCCCCCCGTGCAAAACCAGGTTGGTTTGTGATGGGTAATTTTGATGTCGCCTCACTAGGTTTTGGGCCCTTGCCTGGCGCGGGTACTTGACCCACCCACACAAGTGAGGTACCATTTTTCTCGGAAGACTTTGGGGAATGCGGGGTGGGTGGAATTTTGTGGATCCAAGCAGATTCTAGAACTTTCTACCACAGAAAAGTGAGGAAAATGTGTTTTTTTGGACAATTTTTTTAGGTTTGCAAGGGATTCTGGGTACCAGAACCTGGTGAGAGCCAGTCAAGTCACCCCATCCTGGATTCCCCTGGGTGTCTAGTTTTCAAAAATGTATAGGTTTGCTAGGTTTCCCTAGGTGCCGGCAGAGCTATGGTTCAAAAACTACAGCTAGACACTTTGCAAAAAAAGGGTCATTTTTCACTGTGAAAATGTGGTGTGTCCACATTGTTTTTTGCTCTGTTTCCTGTCGCGGGCACTAGGCCTACCCACACAAGTGAGGTACCATTTTTCTCGGAAGACTTTGGGGAACGCGTGGTGGGTTGAATTTTGTGGATCCACACAGATTCCAGAACTTTCCACCACAGAAAAGTGAGGACAATATGTTTTTTTGGACAATTTTTTAGGTTTGCAAGGGATTCTGGGTACCAGAACCTGGTGAGAGCCAGTCAAGTCAACCCATCCTGGATTCCCCTGGGTGTCTAGTTTTCAAAAATGTATAGGTTTGCTAGGTTTCCCTAGGTGCCTGCAGAGCTAGGGTTCAAAAACTACAGCTAGGCACATTGCCAAAAAAAGGGTCATTTTTCACTGTGAAAATGTGGTGTGTCCATGTTGCGTTCTGGGCTGTTTCCTGTCGCGGGCACTAGGCCTACCCACACAAGTGAGGTACCATTTTTATCGGGAGACTTAGGGTAACACAAAATTGTAGAGCAACTGTTATTATCTATTGACTTTCGATGCATTTCTGCCTTCCAAATGAAAGACAATGTGTAAAAAAGAAGTCATTTTGAAAAATGACTTTTAATTCTCATGCTAGTATGGGTACTCCCAATTTCGGAAATGTGCAAATATCTACTGTTTCTAAACTCTATATTTTGTTCCCATTTCAGAAATACATAGGTGTCTTTCATACCGATTTTTCCATGTATAAATTTTCCCAGAATAATTGCTATATACCCGGGACATAATAAAAAACCATTGCAAGACGCTGCTCAGTTATTGGCTCTGGGTTCGTCGGGTTCTTGGTGAACCTACAAGTCCTATATGTCACCACAACCAGAAAGGTCCAGCGGTTGTAATGGTATATTGCTTTCAAATAGCTGTCATAATTAGAATAAGTTACAGGTGAAAACGTTGACACAAATGGCTGTTTTTTTCAACTAATTTTCAATTTTTCCTATATTTAACTGTTTGTTTCTATAAAGAAAACTTGAAGGATCTACACAAATGACCCCTTGCTGAATTCAGAATTTTGTCTACTTTTCAGAAGAAATGTATGGCTTTCCGGGATCCATTATTGCTTTCATACCCATTTCTACCATTAACTGGAAGGAGGTTGAAAGCACAAAAAATAGCAAAAATAGGCTATGTCCCAGAAAAATGCCAAAACTGTGTACAAAATTTTGGTTTTCTGACAAAAGTCTGCTTGTCCCTGAAAGCTGGGAAGATGGTGATTTCAACACCACAACCCCTTTTTGATACCATTTGCAGGGACAAAACCAGATGCTTTCATCTGTAGCCCTTTTTTCACATTTTTCCCAAAAACCCCAAAATGTAGCTGTATTTTGGCTAATTTCTGGGTCCCCTCCAGGGGAATCCACAAACCCTGGGTACCTTTAGAATCCCCATGATGTTGGAAAAATAGGACGCAAATTTGGCATGGATACCTTATGTGGTCAAAAAGTTACAGGGCCCTAAGTGCGAACTACCCCAAATAGCCAAAAAAAGGCTTAGCACAGGAGGGGAAAAGGCCTAGCAGCGAAGGGGTTAATTTGAAGGTGCTTTTTGTACTGTGCACATTCACTTGCCTGGTTCTGTAAGCAACTTTTAAAGTCGGCTTTAGATCACTGGGGTAAACGGTCGCAGCACCACCAAACACCTGGATGTTAAGTACCATGGACAAGAGGAAGCTAAACATTGGCATGCTGGGAGGGGATACAGCAAACCACCTTAGACTCCTTTTTAGCAAGGACGGCTAACGTCTTGTCAAAAGAAATAGTTCTGAGAGGAGACTTTCCATGGAAATTATTAACCATCCCCAGGAGCCTTTATCCCATGCTGATCCATTGACATTGGAAGACCCAGCTGGCTCTACTTTTAAAGTAAACCCTATTGCTGAACTGCCAGACAGTATAGATGCAACCCAGGAAGAAGTTACTTTCAAGTCCGAACCCCCAGTAAAACAGAAGAGGGGTGAAGGGAAAAAGGTTGTTCAGCCTCCCAAGAAGGTGGCCAGCCCGGCAACGCTGGGCCAGATTGACATGGATCAGGCTGTTGAAAAATTATTTCCTAGTCTTGCAGACGTGATAAAATCACTTTTGGCTCTCATTGTATCACGGCTTGCTGGGATAGAAGCCATGCTCGCCCAACTCACTGAGTACCAAACTAGCTCTATTTTGAAGAAAGCAGAGGTCGTGGCGGCGGGGACCAGAATACGGCTGGGCCCGCACCCACAACCCCTAAAGTGAGGGTTCTAACCCTATCGGGCACGGCGATACCGCACAATCAGGGCGGGTGGTTAAACGACCTGCACAGGAGAATTCTCTAGTTTTCAGGGGTCCCGGCTCATCTACACATGCTGAAGCAGTAGTGGGCAGTGTGGGTACAGAGTCCCAGAGGCATTCTGAAGGCCTGAGGGCTGGCCCTTGGCCTGAAGGGCTGAGTGCTCACGGCTCTACCACAGCTAGATCTTTTCCAACGACAGATGGGGATATTGACTATATAAATCTGCCCACGGAGTCAGCTCCATAGGTGGCTATCTTGACAGGTGCCCCCCCCCTTATCAAGCAGGGCGCAAGGGAGACTACGGTAGATCTATTGCATAAGGTTACTCATTGGTGTGACAATACAATAGTAAATGGACACTAGATATCACCACACATCATTATGGCCAGAAGGACAGGGAGGGAAACTGCATTGTGGTTAACCTTAGACACCCCAAATACACGACAGTTATCACACTCAAGAAACCATTTCTTCTGTACTGCCAGTATGTTATTTCCAATGAGCTCCCATATTAATCAGGCCCCCATCACAGAGAGGATAGCACAATGTCTGAACACAAGGTTAGCCATGCCCTTGGCCAATAGAAATGCTCCACTGGTGGATCTAGATAATGTAGGTTGACCAGTGGCCTCACCTATTGACAACCTTAGGGCCTTCCTTACTATCAGTCGGAGCGCCCATCTCTCCTTCCAAGTCTGACCCCACCTCCAACAGTCTACCAATGATGAAAATAATGACCTGGAATATTGTGGGTTTGAAGGCCAAAAGAGATGATGCTCAGTGGCTTGCGACAATAGGGCTGTGTCATTTAGTCGCATTGCAGGAAACCTGGGATATATCTGATCCTTTTGTTCTGGATAGATTTACCACCTTTTCTAAAGCTGCTTCTCCCTTCACAGCAGGTCGCGCTAAGGTCGGCCTGCTCACTTTCATATTGCTTAAAATTTCCTGCACCACCAAGATGGTGACTTGCCACTCACTTCATCTACTAGCAGTGGTACTAACTTTTAACAAGCGCTCTCCCCTGTTGGTGTTCAACTTCTATAATTCCTATTGTAGAAACAATGATACTGAACATATTGCTTCTCTGGAGGGGTTTCTTGAGCATTATGGAGAGGTGGGACGCCCATATTAAAAGGTTAATATTCTAGGCGACTTTATTGTACACCTTTGCCAGCTCAACTGCACGCTAGGTAAAGGATCCTGGGATGCTTTTTCTCCAACTGTTCACTTTTAGCACTCTGACCAAGGTCTTCGGCTAGAGGGTCTACTTGCAGCGAACAATCTACATTGTCTTGAAGACACAGGAATGTAGATCCTGTTCCAATGTTTACTGGAAGGGGCTGTTCCTCTACCATTGATTTTATCCTGGTATCCGCCTCTTTGCTCCCCGCCATGCTCAACTTACATTCTTGTTGGAGTAATTTCAGTCATCCTAATCCGCTGATATTGGAACTGGTGGGGACTCAGGCCTTTTATGGAGACAAGGGTAAGAGCCTATCGAACTGGGATTTCAAACCAATAGATCAAGCACATAGAATTAAGTGGGATTGGGTATTACCAGATGTTTTCCTAGATAAATTATATGCAGAAGGTGCTGAAGATATAAAACTTTGTCTTGATAACTGCTCACAGGACAGTTTGGTATTAGACGCATATAGAAATCTAACTAAGCGGATTGCGGATAACCTAACAGCTAGAGGCAGAGCAGGAGACTCCAAAGGGAACAAATTGTTTGACGGTGCATGCTCCAAATCACATAAATCCCTTGTGACCACTTTGAAACAGAATCCAGGGATGAGGAAAGGTTGAAGGCATGCAGGAGAGCATACAAATTCGCCATCAAGCAAAGAAAAAATGCTATAAGAGATCAGGCATGGGATGATCTATGTCAGGCTAGTGTATTGTTCAACAGCTCTTAATTTTGGGAAGTGATCAATAGCCCTTTCTTTGCCGACTAGCACTCCTCTAGAGTGGACTGTACCATCTCCGCTGATAAATAGGTCAAACATTTTGAACAGATCTATAGGAGGGCGGACCGAGGGGAGAACTATACTCCATGGGAGCCAGGCACAGACACCCGACCATTGACCTTTAACCGCTTCGCTGCGGCTGGAATTCTCCCACTGTGCTGAGGAATTCCACGCGTGCGCGGTTCGGACGGCCCCTGGCCGTCCTCCGTACATGCCCACCGTGACGTCAGACGGCCGGGGGCCGTCCGACGCACGCAAGGGGTTAAGGTGTACGAGGTTTACAAAGCCATTGTGGCCACAGCTCGGAGGAAAGTGCCTAGTCCCAATGGGGTTCCGTTGGACCTTTACAAAGCGGACCCTGCGTTGTGGGCCAATATTTTGACACAGGTCTTTAACGCAGCAGCCCTGAATGGTTTGCTGCCCTCACGGTCTACTGCTGTCATCTTACCCATTTTCAAAAAATGAGCAAGGGACGACCCAGCATGCTACCGTCCAATCTCCTTACTTGAGTCAGCCGCAAAAATTATGGGAAAGGTGTTATTGGACCGTTTAGCAGTATGACTAGATAATTCAAATGTAATTTCAGGCCTGCAATATGGCTTTAGGAAAGGAAGAGGAACCTTGGACCAATGCATCAATTTGCATTTGATCATTGGTAAATATACAATCCCCAAAAGGGGCCGTCTGCATTTGGCCTTTATGTACCTAACGTCCACGTTCGACCGTATCACTAGGTCTAAGCTTTGGCCCTTGCTGTTAGATAGGGGCATGAATGCCGATTTGGTGGCCTTCCTGCACTCGTACACTCAAACCTGACAGCTTCGGCCAGATATACTGAAAATGGCTAACTTTCTGCGTCCTGGGAGGTTAAGCGGGGTAAGACCGGAATGCACCCCAGCCCCTGTTTTGTTCACCCTATACACCAATAAGTTAGGTGATGGGTCTGTCAGCCGCTTGTAAAGACATTCCTAGAGCTGGTACCAAACTTATCCCAGCTCTACTATATGCAGACGACGTGGTGTTACTTGCCAGGATGGCTGTTGGGTTGCAAAGCCTTTTAAAAACTTTTACTTATTTTATGATTTCACTCGACCTTTCTATTAACTTTTCTAAATCACACATAACGACGACAGGTTACACAAAGCTCTCCAAACCTAGGCTTTTTTGCAGGGGGGAGAACTGACTAAAGTTTCTACCTTCCCCTATCTAGGTGTCCTGTTTGATGAAAGGGGGTCATGAGTGGCTCAGAGAGTCCTCAAAAGGAACACCTTGGCCAGAGCAGCAGGAGCCACCATGGATTTTGCTAGGAGATTGGGGGCCAAACCGTTAACCGCCCTATTAAAGGTTTACAACAGTAAATGCATACCCATAGCCACATATGGCTGTGATGTGTAGGGTTACAAAGAAGTTAGTGAACTGCAGGCGTCTTGAGAATAAATTCCTCTGTGGACTCCTAGCAGTACCCCGTCCTTTATGGTACATGAGCATGGACAGGGTTACATCGCTGATCTCATTGCAATGTCCCCTTTAATGCAGTTGTTGAAAGTTTGGTCCAACCCCAAACCTACTTTGAACCAGTTGTTTTAGAGGACTGTTTGAGGCTTGACGGGGCCCTAGATATTCCAGCTACAGAGACTAGGTCGGCCCGAGCTGTTTACACACCATAGGCAGATGTGCCCTAGTGAGTTGAGAGATAATAAATCTTTGTTCCTGGCCAGGAGGGTGGCAGAAAAGGAAAATAGGGAACTTATCAAGCCCACAATAAGGCAATATTTAATATTGAGTTTAGGGCCCTCCGGGCAACCTTACTGGTCTTACATTAATAATCTGCACCACCGTTTTCTCCTAACTAGGTTCAGGTTTAATTATTTAACTGGTGTTTAGCTGTTCCTAGGGACTTTTGAAAGTCCGGTGCCCTAAAGCCCTGCTCCTGTGATCATTTCTCGGGACAAGATCTTTTACATTTTATCTTATTTTGTGATTTTTATATCAATTTAAGGGGAGAAAATATCTTTCGACTTTTAAAGAACTGTAATTTTGCACAAGGGAAGCCAGACCTGATATATCTGCAAATGTTGTCTTCACCCCTAATCTGTTTTGGAGTTACTAGTTTTCTAACAGGAGCATTAAGACAAAGGAAAACACTGTCTAAGGAATAAGCAAGTTCCTTTTGTTCCAGTCTTGTGATGAAATATACATGTTTTCAGCAATGGGTTGCCCTATGAGATCTTATTGCACTACATTAGCTGCTCTATACATATCCATGTACTCTATAATTTGCACTTTAAAGGTCTGTTTGTAGCCTAGACTTTGCACTTTTGAGTAACATCCCTTTTATTCCTTGTCTTAGATCTTTTACCTAAAGGATTTAGATGGCTCAGATATCCCCTTTGGAAATTGTATACGAGACATTGGCTTGTTTTTAACCATTATGCACAGTTTCGTTTTTAGTATTTATTTATTGTGAGTTTCATGTGCTTTTATGGCTTATGTTTGCCACATAAAGGTTTCTTTGACATTCCAGTTCGTGAAGTGGAAGTTGGAGTCATTGAATACTGATACGGCGTAAAGCACCAATTTATATTTAATGGGTGTTACTTAATAAAGATCCTGAAGATGTGTCGGTGATCTTCTTCATTATGTTCCTGAAGAGATCTGCCCGTTTTTCAACAGCAGGAATGCACCACTCTCTTCCCTATACTCAAAATGTTGCTGTCTTCTATCTTTCCAATGTCTTCTACACTTGCCTTGAATGCTGCCCTGTAGAGAAACTCCATATTGTTGACTGGTACCGTCATTGTGTCTTTTGAGCTTCCTTCTGTACCACTGTGGAAATCTTAAATTGTGCTCTTTACCCCCTCTACTTTAATTCTTCGTAAATGGTGTGAATCAACTCATCAACTTCCTCTTTATCACACAGATTATACATCTTGTTTTTCCACATTATGCATTGCAGGAAATTTCAATTGGACATGTACCCCAAGTTTCTTCAGCTCCATACATCTGCCTAACTTCTATGTCCGTCTTCTTTGACTTTACATATATCTGACTTTATCTGGAATTGATAATTTTTAGTAATAATGCCAAGATCTGCTTTAGATTGCAGAAAACAGGAGGTTCCTGTCTTAGGTATTTTCTTTGGCTTCTTCCTCTTACAGTTTGATGTAAAAGGGTCACTGTGCATCAGCTGTATTTCATCTGCGAAGTCTTTGACGGCCATGCTTTGTTGGACCAGCTCCTGCTACACGTTGACCACATGCCCCTTTGCATTCTACCCATCTGCTCCTGCTTGAACATTCAGGATTCTCAGGTTATATGTTTGTGCATGATTCTCAACTCTCTGGATTTTCCAGAATTGATTTGTCCTGAACATTAACTTTTGCGATTAGCTTTGAGCCTAGATTGTAATGTCACAATAGCACACTCCAGGGTCTGTTTTAGTGGCCACCACATCCAATTTGGTCTCTAAATTCAAGCAGGCATCTTGAATTTTCTTTTGATTTGTCTCAGAGACTTGAAATCTGCTCTTTATTTCCAACATCAAATTCTGTAGTATCCACTTGAGGTTCCAAGTACCTGCTGCACGTGTCTCCACCTCTCTTTTTATTGTTTGATCAGATAAAACATGATCCCCCATCCATAAGTTGACCTGACTTTCAGAGAAAACTAGGTTTTCTAGCATCATATCATAATAATAAAGCTAAAATCTCAGATCTGTTCATGGTGGGGATAGTGCTGTCTACCCCGTCCCTAGCTTGAACTAAGTAGGACGGGGAGATATCCTCGATATTGCCACCTTCTGCGGAATCAGTCCACTCCTGTCATATTGGGGGACCGAGGAGTGACACATTTCTGCAGTTGTGATGTTCATCTCGCTTCCGCCACCTACTACGCTCATTTCTTCCATTGTAGGCGCTGTTGCATAAGTTGGTTCTTCATCAAAAGGTTATTCACTCCATCTGCTCTATGCCTGACGTGACTTTAAGATAACTTATTTACAAAGAGTGTATCTGACAGGTTTCTAGCCACTCTGCTAATTTCTTTTTGCTCTTTTCCTCCTCCTGTATTGATTAGCCACCAAGGGTTGGGTACTCGCTTCCCAACCTTGCCCTCATGTTCTTTATAAGATAGTTTGCTTCGGGACCTCCCACTTTGGTATTATTGCACCCTGCCACCAACTCACAGCCTTGCTGCTTTACTACAAAGCTGTAATTGAGAGATTCAAGTCCTGACCCCAGAAGAAAAGAATTCAAATTATCTTACTTTAATATCCCTGTCATGTACTTTGTTGCTCTGCTTGCCTGTCTTCAGAGAGCAGGCTGAACATACTCTCATAGGATCGTTTCAATTAGCCATCAGAGTGTTGTGACTTTGTTTCAGTTCGCTGGAGGCATGTTCCAGTGACTTGGCACATTGCTCGCTCTTAGCACTTGGCATCAGCTGTGCCAGCGTCAAGATGCACTCAGGCTGCCACCACCTCCTCCTTTGCCTGTTGTTTAATGAGGTTCTCGCCTGTGATCTCTACTAGGGCAGAAATGAATTTGCAGAGGGGCCTATGTCCGCTCGACAATGGGATCACAGCTCTATTCCAAATAAGTGTTGTTGTATTGTAACTGCATTTATATAATGCTTACATATGAGATATTGAATCGCTTTATGCGGGGTGGCACACCACTGAAGAACTCAAGGTTACTGTTTTTCTCAGTTCTATTGTTGGTTTTTGAGATCAGTCTTGTGCTCTTAATAAAACTAGTCCAGGCATCTACCCCAGTTTCAGTGTTGTAGATTAAATTAATAGGAGTTTGTGATCTTTAGTGAGACTGGGTATGTGAATTTTTGCAAATGGTTATCAATATTAATTGATGATCTACAGGAGATTAGGTATTGTTAGGTTGCAGGAGTATGACTTTTAAAGGAGCAGCTGAGATCTTTGAGATGAGGTGTGGGCAATTAGCAGTAATACAATAATAAGTGTTAACCCGAACATGGATGTGATTTGGGGTAGGTTGTGCTCAGAGAGAGGAGGGATGCAGAGGGTGGAAAGTAAAGGGAGGTTCATTTGTAAGAAACCAATTTAGGCAACAATTGCAAGTTTTAAATCAAGATCAGTTTTTATTGGAATACAGAGGAGGCATTTTTGAGATTTCATGCAACCTTGGGAGGCAAAACTGTTGAAAGAAACAGCATTATTTGTATGTGAGATAGTGCTATGCTAGGCACTTTACATAAGCACTAGAATCAGCCAAAGTCTATCCCCTGAAAGGCCTGGACCACTGCTTTAGCAAGAACAGCTAATCAGCTCAAGGACTGGAAGCATAAAGTAATGGCTGGACGCAAAATTAGGGAAATATTGAGAGGTTTACATTACACTTAAATTCAGCAGTAACCTCATGATGAAAGCGATGTGAGAGAGTATACGGGTATAATAATGCAAACATCGAAGAGGAGATTCTGAAAATGCTGGAGCGCATGTCTTCTGGAGTTTGGCTCACAGTGTTGTTTATTAAAGCAAAGTGGGATTCATTTTGGATGCCCCAAGTTGTAGCATGGTACAAGATAGGTATGAGGATAGTTTCCTATACAGTGGAAGTATATTGCCAGCATTCCTGTGATGGGAGGTTGTAGACTCAGACAGTGAAGTGAGGAGGATGTGCTACTTTTAGTAAGTCCATTCACCTTGTTAGCAAACGGATGCTGATTAGTTCTTTCTGAGCGCTGCTTTTCAGTATGTATTAAGGGTGCAGGTGGAATTATATATTCTGTTAATCAAGGTTAGGAAGTTTCTAAGCCAAACTTGCCTTTTGTCACTAATTGCTACTTCAGAAAGGTTAATGACAGCCAGGTGCAGAGATCTCGCAGTTCATTATGCCAACATTGTTCTTACCCCTGTTAAGAGACAGTCCCCGTGCTACCTACTGTGAGAAGCTTCACTCTACACAAAGGCTGGGTTGTTGAGAAGGACACTTAAAAAGACCCAAATCAAATCGGTTGTGCAGCATACGATCTTCCTTCCCTGCTACCTTTTCATGGCGGGAAGGAAGGTAAGGGGCCCTAAACAGGGCCCCAGGGTGATTCAGCCAAGTGGATATAGTGGTGGGAGGTCGCTGTTGTGCCCCCCCTCTGCTTCCACTGTTGTGCGCGCACTGTGCGCCATGCACGACTTGGTGCATGACAGCTGTACGTGCACGACAGTAGTGGAAGTGCAGCGGCATGGCCTTCTGGCTCTGTATACGAGCCGAAGCATGCCGCAAGACTGCCACTGGCATACCGCCAACTTGGCAGTGAAGTCCTAATCCAGCAGCTGGGATGCCACCTGCTTGTCAACATTTTCCCGACCGCCGTGGGCTGGCGATGTGCCCACCAACATCTAAATAGTGCTCTATGACTTCTCTGCTTTTTTGTCATGCCGAATTTCAATATGTGAAATTATTTATGGTTGCCAGGTAACACTGATATTTTTTGCACAGTAAGCTTTACTGCCTTGTAAGTGTTTACCCTCAATTTAATATCCAGATTATTTTGCTAGGATCCACACACATGAAACGGAAAAATAGCATGTTTGTAGCTTATGTGACTGTAAATACACATTCTCCTTATACTCCTGCCATCTAATGTTGAGCTTGAATGTTGAGGAACGGACACCCTTTTTGCCTCCGGTGCCATTTGAAGTATCTGTGCTCAGATCACCATGATGCCTGCAATGTTATCTTCTCTCCTGACCACAATACCTCCTGTGAGGTCTGCCTCACCTTTCACTGCAAGAAGACCCTGAGATAGCAAGGAGAGAGGCTCTCCGAGTCTCCTGACATCTTTGTGGAAGCAGACCCGTTCAGTGCAGAAGCAGGTGATGATAGTCCATCAGGCATCCTGGCAGAACAGCCATCGCCCAGGCCATAGACTGTTTCCTCAAGTGACTCCGAGCACAAGGAAGAAGAGCAAAGCGAACTGTTGCTGAAGACAGTCGGGCCTCGAGCCAAGAAGATGACCATGGTTGTAAGCACTACACCCGTCTCTGAGACCCATGCATCCTACCAAGGGTGCATAAAAGGTCCCACACTGAGGTAGAGCACCACCTCGAGCTCTGAGCATGGTCATCAGAAGCTGCCATCTCCTGGGCCTCCACCTCCTTCAGGTCAGTCAGCACAGAGAGAAGGCTTAGAAGTCAGCCAAACGCTAGGACAAGAACACCAAGCACCACAGCATCCTCTGGCATCAAGCACCGAGACTCACACCGAAGTTGATGCCGAAGGCACCACCGAAGCCAGCACAGAATCTCCTGTTGACACTGAGCTTTGAGGAATCGGAGAGCATCTCTTTAGTCACCCCATCACTGGGAATATATCAGTTAAACCACCTCCACCAAAGCCCTTAGAGAGACACCCTCACGAGAAGGCTTACCTTCAAAGAAGAACCCTCCTTGGAAGCCCCTTTGAGGTCAGCACAGAAAAAACACAGGGAGAGTGGCACAAGCTCTCTCGCATATGTTCTGCCACCTCCACCTCCTGAACTTCTTCCACCTACTCCATATCACCAGAGGGGTATCTACACACCTTTTCTGAACCGGGCAGTCCATTTGATCCCTTCCACCCATATGACCAGCCCTCCGATGAACCCTGTGAAAACTGCAATTTTGACATATGCACCTCCACACTGCTGGCAATGACCCTAGCCCTCAAAAGCCTTCTTCGAGATTATTTGAGACAAGTTACTCCTCATCAAGACTGACAACATGAAGGCCATGTAGTACTTACAGAAACAGGGTGGCACACATCTCCCCAACTCAACACTATTGAAGGCGATTTGGCATTTGACGATATGCCACTACATAATGCTTCTTGCAGAACATCTGGGGTGGGCAATGACTATGTAGACCTGCTCAGCAGGACACGAAAAGAAATCCACGAGTCCTCCGACAAGTCCTGCATAGGTACTTCCAGAGCTGGGGCACCTCACAAATTGACCTGTTCACCACCCTGAAAACACAAAATGCCCAAGCTTTGCCTCCACGTCTCCGCACCTACAGTCCATAAGCAGTGCACAATGGATGAACTGGTCAGGGATGTTTGCCATGCTTTTCTTCCTCTCCCACTCCTCCTTTACATGGTGAGGAAATTGAGACAAGCATCCCTGATGCTGGTGGGTCCCACTTGGGCTAGGAGGCAGCCCCTGCTTCTCTATGTTCCTGGAAATGTCCATCAACCTCAATGAGAAGATGTCGCACAGGGCGTACCTTCTCATTCAGAGACAGGGCCACATCAGACACTCAGACCCAAGACCGCTCAACCTCGTGATCTGCTACTTACTTGATTTCTTGGAGTTTGGCCATTTAAATCTCCCCCAGGAATGCATGATCATTCTGTGAGAAGCATGTAGGCCCACACCACAGGCCTGTTATGCTGAAAAGTCAAAAAGCATTGACCACTACCGGATTTCCAAAAACTTGCACTACTTAAACTCGAACGTCCAGGACATTGTCTGCTGTCTTTTATATCTGCAAAGCTCAGACGCTGTCATCAGTACGCCTGCACCTAGCTGCTGTAGCAGCCTACGTGCAAAGCATGGAACATTCACACTGATTTAGAATCCCAGTAGTCAAGGCATTTTATTGACAGTCTTCAGAGGGTCATACCTCCTCAAATACATCTGGCCTTTGTGTGGAACCTTAATATAGCCCTCACAGTGCTGTTGGAACTCCCCTTCTAAACCCTAGTCTCACAGTTTCTTTCTTGGAAGGTAGCCTTCTTAGTGGCCATGACTTAGAACTGCAAGCACTGGCCTTACAAGAACCATTCATTCAGATTTGGAAAGACAGGATAGTTCTCAAGACCAATCCTAGGTTTCTTCCCAAAGTGGTATCATCCTCTCTCCTCAGACAGACTATGAAGCTTCCAGTCTTCTTTCAGAAGCAGAAAGAGCACTACACGTACTAGATGTTAAAAGAGCTCTTTTTTGCTTTCACGAAACCTCACAAGGATCATCCCATCTCCAAAGCCGTTACAGCAGTATTGAGTGTCCAGTGCATCCAAACTTTCTACCACAAAGCTAAGAGAGCCTTACTTATACCCTCCATGGCACACTCCACCCGTGACCATTCTGCTAGCTGACATCGGCAAAGCAGCCACTTAGTCAACACCACATAATTTTTCCAAGCACTACTATGTGGACATCTTCGCTATCCAGCAGGCCTTGGTTGACTTGACAGTTTAAGGACTTTGTTACACACATCTACATTATCTATTCGCTAGCCATTGCTTATTGGAGGGCATTGCTTTACAGATGATGCTGAGCCTGTGCATCTATGGCCACACGTGCTACGAATGGAAAATATTACTCTTTAAGCACCTGTTTGTAGCATGTGGTGCTGTTGATTCTCATTCACCCCCCTTCCTCCCTGAAAGCTTGTGATGATTGCAGATCGATACTTTTATTATCTAGTTCACACTGTACAATAAAGATGATTCCAAGCTGCCCTTACGCCATGCTCCATACACATTCTAACCTGTTTTGTGAAAAACTATCTAGGATAGTCTGTGCCCATGCGCAATTGTAGACCAAAGGAGGAGTTTCAGAACATCTTGTGACTTAAAAGCATTACCGACTCCTAAAAGGGATTGCAACTTGATATCAATTCAGTATTTGGAAGGGATGTGTCTATGATTTGGTCCTCTCTGCAAACATTTTTGCCTTCACCCCACCTGTTTTCTGACTTTTGTTTCTGTTGGCATTAGGACTCTGCACTTTACCACTGCTAACCACTGGAAAAGTGTGTGTGCTCTCCCCTTTAAACATATTAAAATTGTCTTACACCCAATTGATACATTTAATTTACATATAAGTTCCTAGTAAAGTGATACTGCTAGTACCTAGGCCCCGTAAATTAAACGTTTCTAGGGTGCCTGTAACACTTATTGTACCACCCACTTAAATATCCCTTCAAAACATGTCTCAAGCCTGTGATTGCAGCCTGTCTGCAGTTTTAAAATGCCAATTCGACTTGGAAAAATAAACTTTTTGCCAGGCCTAAACCTCCTTTTTAATGCATATAAGCCATCCCATGCTAGGCCCTAAACAGCCCATAGGGTACGGTACATTGTGTTAAAAACATAGGATGTGTGCTTTTAGGTTTTACTTGTCCTGGTAGTGAAAAACTCCTTAATTATTTGTTCACTACTTTGCAGCCTAACTCGCCCATAGGATAACATTGGGTTACCTTATTACATTTAGTAAGTGCTAACTTTTGATTGGGAACAGGTAGAAATGTCGTGTTTGGCCTCAAGAGCATTGTAATTTAAAATCCTCTTTAATGGTAAAGTCGAAGTTTAAGTCACAGTTCTGAAAATGCCACTTTTAGAAAGTTGGCATTTTCTTGTACTAACGTTTTGGTGCCTGCAGCCTAAATCCTGTGTCACATGACTGTGAATAGTTAACAGCTGGTCTTTGTGTATTCCTCCCAGACAGGTAGAAACACTGCACAATAAAGATGATTCCAAGCTGCGCTTACTCCATGCTCCATACACATTCTAACCTGTTTTGTGAAAAACTATCTAGGATAGTCTGTGCCCATGTGCAATTGTAGACCAAAGGAGGAGTTTCAGAACATCTTGTGACTTAAAAGCATTACCGACTCCTAAAAGGGATTGCAACTTGATATCAGTTCAATATTTGGAAGGGATGTGTCTTTGATTTGGTGTCCTCTGCAAACATTTTTGCCTTCACCAGTAGAAATATCGTGTTTGGTCTCAAAAGCATTGTAATTTAAAATCCTCTTTAATGGTAAAGACGGAGTTTAAGTCACAGTTCTGAAAATGGCACTTTTAGAAAGTGGGCATTTTCTTGTACTAACCTTTTGGTGCCTGCAGCCTAAATCCTGTGTCACATGTCTGTGAATAGTTGACAGCTGGTCTTTGTGTATTCCTCCCAGACAGGTAGAAAAAGGAGGACAAGATGTTGGCAGGATGGGCCATCCTGCCGGGAGGGGTAGGGTGGAACTGTTCCCTGTCCCACAAAAGGCTGCCTCCAGCACACTTCCAAAGGAACCAGACACCAGCCTATTGTCACCCTAGACCCCTTAAAGCCTGGACAGGGGAAGGAGGGGAAGTTCCAGAACCAAATGGGGGGGGGGGGGAGGGGGGGTAGCCTAGAAGTTTCTCCCACTTCAAAGGATGGCACCAGGTATAAATATTGGACCCTCAGACCAACTCTTCAGTACACTTCTGGACCTGCGGAAGACACCATGAAGGACTGCCTTGTTCTTCAGGGGACTGCCATGCTACTTGAGGCCTGCTTTGTACCTCAGAGGACTGCCCTGCTGCTACCTGGCCTCCGCCTGGAGTGAGTCCTAACTCCCACCCCCAAGTGGTGCACTACCAGTCCTGGACCCTTGGAAGTGATGCTAAAGGTGCTCCTCCAGACAACCTGTAACTTGAGACTTAAAACAAATTTTCAGCAAAATGTGGTCTGAGAACCGACAGCAGACTGGGAGCTACCTGTTTGCTGATCCGCCTGAGGTGCATTGCCGGTCGGCCTGACTTCACCGTAGCTCCACAGTAGCAAATCCTGTTCAGCGGGACCTCTCTGAAAGGGTATCTAACCTCATGGAGCCCTCGTTGGCTACACCCTGTAGGTGCCACTAGAGATTTTTTAACATCCGAACGTAAAAATCCACACAGCAACTTCGTCCAGCGACAACGCCCTTCCTTAGATACTGCTTGCTGCCTTGCCCCAATGAACATTAGCTTCTCTGGAACTTTTCTTCCAAATTTCTTCTCAGTCCACAGGTAAGCTGAAACGGGGCCCAATCTACTTCGTGTATCCAAACCGCGCTCCATCGCAATCTGCCATAACATTTGACTTTGCCCTGGTCTCGAGTGAGTAGATGCCCTCGTTTGCCGTTTTGATCTTTTAGATGCTGATTTTCACTTAAAAATTACAAATTCATACATCCGGTTCTACTGATTGTATTTTACTTGTTTTAATTTTATTTATTCAAATTTACTCTTATTTTTCTAAATTGGTTTGGAATTTTGCTTGTGTCGTGTTTTAGCTTTATTACTGTTTGTGTGCTGCATAAATACTTTACATATTTCCTCTAAGTTAAGCACAGGTTAATTAAGTGACATTAGTGATTCACCCTGACAAGGATTAAGGTTGTTGCTTAAGAAGGGTCTTCACAGCTATCAATCAAAAACCCAATTTCTTGCAAATTTTCCTGCTAAATAATAAAACAATACCAGATGTATCAATGGTTTGCGACCGAAATTCCTGTTGCAAACTATTGAAAAGTTACCGACTCTCGTTGGGGTAGTAACTTATTCGTAAAAGGGAAGAGTATCCTTTGAGGACCCCTTCATGAATTGTTGAAAACGTTTCAGGGTGAGTAAGCAGTCGCTCGGGAGCCCATTGCCAAATCTCACAAACTTTTAACCCCTTCACTGCTAGGCCTTTTCCCCCCCTGTGCTAGGCCTTTTCCCCCCCTGTGCTAAGCCTTTTTTTGGCTATTTGGGGTAGTTTGCGCTTCGGCCCCTGTAACTTTTTGACCACATAAGGTATCCACTCCAAATTTTGCGTTCTTTTTTTCCAACATCATGGGGGTTCTAAAGGTACCCAGGTTTTGTGGATTCCCCTGGAGGGGACCCAGAAATTAGCCAAAATACAGCTAAATTTTGTTTTTTGGGGGGAAAATGCGAAAAAAGGGCTACAGATGAAAGCGTCTGGTTTTCTCCCTGCAAATGGTATCAAAAAAGGGGTTGTGGTGCTGATATCACCATCTTCCCAGCTTTCAGGGACAAGCAGACTCTTGTCAGAAAACCAATTTTTTTTACAGTTTTGGCATTTTTCTGGGACGTTGCCTATTTTTGCTATTTTTTGTGTTTTCAACCTCCTTCCAGTTAATGGTAGAAATGGGTATGAAAGCAATAATGGATCCTGAAAAGCTATACATTTTGGAAAAGTAGACAAAATTCTGAATTCAGCAAGGGGACATTTGTGTAGATCCTTCAAGGTTTCTTCATAGAAACTAACAGTTAAATATAGGAAAAATTGAAAATTAGTTGAAAAAAACAGCCTTTTGTGTCAACGTTTTCACCTGTAACTTCTTCTAATTATGACAGATATTTGAAAGCAACATACCGTTGCATCCGCTGGACCTTACTGGTTGTGGGGATATATAGGACTTGTAGGTTCACGACGAACCCAGAGCCAAAAACTGAGCAGTGACTTGCAATGATTTTTTATTATGTACCGGGTATATAGCGATTATTCTGGGAAAATGTATACATGGAAAAATCGGTATGAAAGACACCTATGTATTTTTGAAATGGGAACAAAATATAGAGTTTAGAAACAGTAGATATTTGCACATTTCCGAAATTGGGAATACTCATACTAGCATGAGAATTATCGATCATTTTCAAAATTACTTCTTTTTTACACATTGTCTTTCATTTGGAAGGCAGAAATGCATCGAAAGTCAATAGGTAATAACAGTTGCTTTACAAAACTGAATTACCCTAAGTCTCCCGATAAAAATGGTACCTCACTTGTGTGGGTAGGCATAGTGCCCACGACCGGAAACGGCTCACAACGCAACGTGAACACACCACATTTTCACAATGAAAAATTACCCTTTTTTTGCAAAGTGCCTAGCTGTAGATTTTGAATCCTAGCTCTGCCGGCACCTAGGGAAACCTAGCAAACCTATACATTTTTTAAAACTAGACACCCAGGGGAATCCAGGATGGGGTGACTTGACTGACTCACACCAGGTTCTGTTACCCAGAATCCCTTGCAAACCTAAAAAATTGTCAAAAAAAACACATTCCTCACATTTTTGTGGTGGAAAGTTCTGGAATCTGCGTGGATCCACAAATTTACACCCACCCCGCGTTCCCCAAAGTCTTCCGAGAAAAACAGTACCTCACTTGTGTGGGTAGGCCTCATGCCCGCGATAGGAAACAGCTCAAAACGCAAAGTGGACACACCACAATTTCACAGTGAAAAATGACCCTTTTTTGGCAAAGTGCTTAGCTGTAGTTTTTGAACCCTAGCTCTGCCTGCACCTAGGGAAACCTAGCAAACCTATATATTTTTGAAAACTAGTCAGCCAGGGGAATCCAGGATGGGGTGACTTGACTGGCTCACACCAGGTTCTGTTACCCAGAATCCCTTGCAAACCTAAACAATTGTCAAAAAAACAAATTTTCCTCATTTCTGTGGTGGAAAGTTCTGGAATCTGCGTGGATCCACAAATGTCCACTCACCCCGCGTGGGGTATCATTTTACTCGGGAGAACAAGGGGATCGTTGGGTGGTAGGACATTTGTGCCGGCACAGTGATCCCAGGCAAAAATGTATGGAAACAGTGATTTTTTTCAGCTAAATTTGAGGTTTGCAGGGGATTCTGGGTAGGAAAACGTTGGGGGACCCACGCAAGCCATACCTCACTGGACTCCCCCGGATGTCTAGTTTTCAGAAATGTGTGGGTTTGCTAGGTTTCCCTAGATGGCCGCCGTGCCCGGGGCCAAAAACTCATGGGACCCCCTTGCAAAACCAGGTTGTTTTGTGATAGGTAATTTTGATGTCGCCTCAATAGGTTTTGGGCCCTTGCCTGTCGCGGGCACTAGGCCTACCCACACAAGTGAGGTACCATTTTTCTCGGAAGGCTTTGGGGAACGTGGGGTGGGTGGAATTTTGTGGATCCACGCAGATTCCAGAACTTTCCACCACAGAAATGTGAGGAAAATGTGTTTTTTTGACAAATTATTAGGTTTGCAAGGGATTCTGGGTAACAGAACCTGGTGAGAGCCAGTCAAGTTACCCCATCCTGGATTCCCCTGGGTGTCTAGTTTTAAAAAATGTATAGGTTTGCTAGGTTTCCCTAGGTGCCTGCAGAGCTAGGGTTCAAAATCTACAGCTAGGCACTTTGCAAAAAGCAGTTTTCACTGTGAAAATGTGGTGTGTCCACGTTGCGTTTTGGGCCATTTTCTGTCGCGGCCACTAGGCCTACCCACGCAAGTGAGGTACCATTTTTCTCGGAAGACTTTAGGGAACGCGGGGTGGGTGGAATTTTGTGGACCCATGCAGATTCCAGAACTTTCCACCACAGACAAGTGAGGAAAATTTGTATTTTTGGGACAAATTTTTAGGTTTGCAAGGGATTTTGGGTAACAGAACCTGGTGAGAGCCAGTCAAGTCACCCCATCCTGGATTCCCCTGAGTGTCTAGTGTTCACAAATGTACAGGTTTGCTAGGTTTCCCTATGTGCCGGCTGCGCTAGGGCCCAAAATCCACAGGTAGGCATATTGCTAAAAACATCCGTGCCTAGTCAGCTTTCTGCCGCCCTGGGGGGGATATCGGGGGGTGGGGTTGCCCAGATATACCCCCAAGGGGGCAGAAACACTGTGGCTATATTTTTGGGGGGTTGGGGCATTGGTATGCCCATTCTGGGCAGCCCCCACCCCCACTCATAAAAAAAGCCAGCGTTATCGTTGGCGTCTAGTGGTCTTTTTGCCCCCCCCCCCCGGGGTGCAGATTGGGGGGCAGAAAGCCTACTAGACACCAGGGATTTTATTTGGGCAAATTTAATGAGGGAGGGGGGGCTGCCCAAAACGGGCATGCCAATGCCCCCCACCCTAATTCAAATTTGCCCAAAAAAATCCCTGGCGTCTAGTGGGCTTTTTGCCCCCCCCCCCCGGGGGGCAGATTGGGGGCTACTGCCCCATCTGCCCACCAGGGGGGGGGCAGGAAGGCTGTAATTTTTGTGGGGGAGGGGTTGGGGGCATGGGCATTCCCGTTTTGGGCAGCCCCCACCCTAATTAAAATTTGCCCAAAAAAAATCCCTGGCGTCTAGTGGGCTTTTTGCCCCTTGGGGGGTGCAGATTGGGGGCTACTGCCCCATCTGCCCCCCAGAAGGCTGTAATTTTTGCGACATGCGCGCTGATCGTCATTGCACAGAAACCAGGGAGGGGGCCTCGGGAGCTGGGGAAGCTCTTCCCCAGCTCCCGAGGCTTTGGGGGAGAGAAGGAAATCCCTCTGCTATCTGCAGCAGAGGGATTTCGTGCCCCTGTCCTCATGACGGAATGGTTCCGTCATGAGCACAGGGGCGCACCGATGCTCATGACGGAACCATTCCGTCAAGAGCATCGAAGTGGTTAAAAACATGAAATAACAAAAAAACAGCCCTGTTTTTTTTCCAAGAAATCAGGCTGCTTTGAGAAACCTCTCTCTTAAAAGCAGTAATAGACATGGTGGTCTGGTGACCATGTCAGACCATCATCCCTGTGCCATCAATCGGAAGGATTTGCAATTTGGGGCCTATGATGCAGCGCATACAATAAAAACTATTTTCCTCCTAGGTTATTTATAGGTCATCCAGGGGCAAACTATATTTCTCATATCCACATGACGATGGGGCCCATAAACATCGTCTAACACACACGCACACTCCTGGATTTTTCCTTTTACACCTTTATGAAATTTTGTACTCCTAGGAGAAACATGAGAACTAAATGGAGAACACCATTTTATGTACCGCTGGAAGAGCAAGGATATCTATTTACCTTAATTTGTCACTTTCTTTTAGTTATTTCTTAAGATATTCCTGCTCATTGTTTTGTCGATGAATCATTCATTTAAGAAATTAGTTCATAGTGATTAAGACCAGCTGAATCACAATCAACCAATTACTCAGGTCACAATCATTTAGGAAAATAACCACTGAGTCATTTTGGGTTTAAAGAATCTTAAATTTTATATAAATTTAAAAGCATGGAAAGAATTTTTAATACTTTATTCAATTATTCATTCTTAAATTCACAATTTTATTAAACATAATCAATTTATTGCAGAAAAGGAAATTTTTGTCATGAAGCCAAAACCCTAGTTACCTGCCTAGCTTCCTAATTTAGCCTAATGATTTCTAACCTAACTTTGGGATTAGAAATAGCCTGATTCTCATACTCAACTGTAAAGTTAAGACAGCAACAGCAACTTCAGCTCGTCAGCATCAGCTACCTGCAACCCGTCTCCTCTACTGCAACCACGACTCTCGAACTGCAACTCCAACCGCAACTCTCCAACTGCAACTGACCCCCTCCCACTAAGAGTAGGCCTCTCTTATACCCTAATTCTAACTTTGCTAACTAACTGTTGCAACATTAATATCACGCTTTTCTTTCATTGGTCCATGCATGTCAGCTTATTCATTCTTTAATCAAGTTCTCTTGGATTCAAAGGTCCTTGGATCATTTCCTTTCCCATACGCTTAAACATTTCCATCCGATTCGATCAGTCCATTTGTATCTTCTTTTGACACATTCAAGAACTCCGCAGTCATTGTCCTTTCTCTTGGGCTCCTTTCCCACGGACTCTCTCCTGATCATCACGGCACACTATCAGTTCAATTAGGTCACACCAGCCTTGACCATTTCTTGCATCCTAGCCTCTCAGAGACATCACGAGGCTCCAGATTTCTTCAATCTCATCCCGTACCACGTGTCCCCTTGCGCCTGCGCACATCTTCCCACTGGCGGCCATTTTATCTCGCCACTCGGTTCTACTTTAGAAGCACTAATTTGAGGCAAATAAAACATAATTAAAATAGAGAAAAATATCCCTTTCGTTTCCCTCCCGTCTACGTACCCCAATTAGTTGTTACCTAGCAAAAAGCGACATTTAAGCTGCTCCTTACTTACCATCACTATTGTTTTTGCAACGACACATTTTATTTCTATGAAGCACAAACATGCATTTATTTTATTTAGTACGCTTTTTATTCTTACGTTATGATTAGACACACGGACATTCATTAGTAGATTATTTAGCACGTACATTAGCATATTACCATTCCCACATATACAATGTTGATTAATACATTTAAACGAACATTTTTAATTAATTAATTATATAATTTGTTAGGGGTTAAATTTTTTTATTTTTACTGCTCCATCAATCCCCCTTTGGTGATTTTTAAATCACCACATAAAACCCAAGTCATACTTCTTTTCAGGCAGCATGTCTTTCATCCTTTACTTTCTGTTATTCATATCTCTGTCTCTTCTTCATCTTGCCTTTTAGTCTCTTTATACATGCTTTCTTTCATTTTCTCCAACTCAATTTCACCCATTTCTCTCTCTCTTTCTCTCATTATTCTGTTATTTCTTCTTATCTTATTCTGTCTTACTTTTCTCTTTATACATGTTATTACTATTTTCAATGTCATGGCTAACAATATCACTATAGTTGCTACTATTATAACTTTCCCTATTACTAGTTTACTCATCCTAGTTAACCAATTTGCTACTGAGGAAAACCCTCTACCAAGTTTTCCCAAAACACTTTCAACCTCCAGTGGGACTAATTCTTTGTGCAGACTTGTAATATTTGTAATATACTTCTGTATATTTTCACTGTTATCCGGAATGTAAGTACAACAATGTTGGACTTTCAACATTCCACAGACTCCACCCTCTTTTGCCAAAAGAATATCAAGGGCAAGCCGATTTTGCATCACCATAGCTCTCATGGCAACCATTTCGGTATTTACCATTAAGAACCCTCCCGCAGTATCTGTAGACAAACGATCTACTACTGTGGATAACTTCCGAATTTTAAATGCATTCAAAGATATTCCCACTGCTGGTATCAATGCTCCAAAAATATCTCCTACAATTTCTGAAAAACTTTCCCTCTTTCTACGTTTAAATCTATTAATCATCTTGTATGTTCCCTTTTCTTCTCTGTCCATGTGAAAGATTTTTGGAAAGACCAGGCCTACATAGCAAGTTCCATACCAATGGTCCGGTAACCTGTAATAAGCTCTATTCCCACAAATATAATAGATACCTGGAAATATTGGATCTTTTCCACCTTTGAATCCCCAACCTCCCAGAATTTGATAATTGTCATGGCAGACACTGGAACCTACAAAGTAATTGTCATAGACTGTCTTATTTCTCCTAATGCACAACTTTCCTGTTTGTGGCCAGTCTAATGTCATTGCTGCATTTATCTTTTTCCCTTCATGATTTCCTTCCTCAAACGTCCATAAACGTTTTCCTTCCTCCTTTATTGCTTCTTTTTGAAATTTCATTCTTCTTTCTTCAACCATGTCTAGAAATACTTTTTCTTCTTTCCTTAACTCACAGGTAAGGTTGTCACTAACTATTTCTTCTAACGTTAATTTTCTATGTTCTAAAAAGAATTCTCCTAAAACCTTTGCTGGTTTTACTTTGTTAAGTTCTGGCACTACAGGAATGTTTGCAAATATCTTATCTATATCAGTATAATAAGATTCTAATCTACCTGTTTTATAAAATAAACTTGCTATTACACTACATGTTATTCCATAAGTCAAAGGTAAGTGATGATAAGTCACACCTTCAGATACTGATGCAGGCAATTGCATACAAACATAACAATCTCTCACTTCCATTGTTTTTACGTACTCATACAACAACTTTGTAAAAACATTCTTTGAGAAATCTGTTACTGACCTATCCTTATGCAACTCTGCACTACTTTTTAAAACAACTTGTTCTTTAATATTAGTTTCTTTTTCTTGTTTAGTATCATTCTTTGCTTCTATCACAGCTACACTAATAGGAATTGTGATTGCTAATACTATCCATATGGTCATTAATAACCCTGTACAAAAGCAGCACATTTTGCACCATCTCTTTATAAAATCACATTTATCTCTTCTATTCTCATTATTTTCCATTTTTCTTTTTCTATTTGTTAAATTTTCAGAAAATTGTGTCACTACACCTCAAAATGACTTAGACGCCACTCTGCTTTCAAAAAGTCTTTGCTTGGTACTTTCTTTAATTCTCTCCAGAATTCTTTCGTTGTCACATCCGGTGATTTGTCACATCCAGTAAAATTGTCACGTCCGGCAGAAGCACTTTAAGTCTTCACTTCAGTCCTTTTGTTGCATCTCACCTTTTCCCATCCGACTTCTCAGTCTCTGGTTTCCGTGAGTGTTTTCTTCTTCTCCTTTGTAATCTGTTAGTGCAATATACAGCCACTCAGGTGACTTAAATTTTGAATTTATTTTTCTTGTCCTTTTGGACTTTTGTAATCTTTTTCCACTTGGTTTTTCTTGTCCCTTTTGACTTGTTACTTCATTTACTTGTTCAGCATCTTCATCTTCTGCTCTTATTATTCTATATCTCAATTTTCTTACATAGCTGTTGGGCCAATTATCTCCTTTTCTTGGCCTTTTGACCTCACCCTCTCTTTCTTCTCTTTCCGACCTCCAATTTCTTTTTCTTGATTCAGTCTTTGCTTTTTCCTCTCCTCCACTTTCTTCTGTTTCTGTTTCAACTGTCTCACTATTGTCTCTTATTTTGAAACTTATAATCTCGTCATCTCCTACTGGTGGATCTATCTTCTCCTTTTCGTTTTCCCTTATCACTGTCCCTCCTCGGGGTTCTTCCGATTTGGTGTTTTCCTCCTTACCTGTTTCTGAATTTCCCTGTTCTCCTGTTTTTCTATCTATCCCTATTGCTCCTCGGGGTTCTTCTCGATTTTCTAACTTTTTGTGTACTTCTTTCCCTACTTCATCTATTAATATTGTTTCTGAATGATTTCCACCATAACTTGTACTTGGTTGTTCATCTAACTCAATTTCTTGCTCAGTTTCTTCTCTAATTGGTTTATAACCCCAAGTTCTCTTTCGGAATTCTTCCCAATTTGCAGCTGAATCATCAGATCCTGAAGTTGTGTCAGATATTTCCAGATGTCGACTTACAGGTCGATCTTCAAGTTCTGGAACTTCTGAATTTCTTTCTTCTTCTTCTTCTTGTTCCTCTTCTTCTCTAGAGGTGTTTTCCGTTGGGGTCTCCAGATGTCGACTTTCAGGTCGATCTTCAAGTTCTGGCACCCTTTCTTTTATCTTGGTTGTTCCCGCCGTTAAACTTTTATCCCACACTTCCAGACGCCGACTCACATGTCGATCTGTAGGTTCTGGAATTCTGATTGTGTGGCTGGCATGAACCCAGTTCTTTACTCCTGCACACTTGACAGCAGTCGTTGTTACTAGGATTACCTGTCTTGGCTCATCCCAACGCGGAACTAGACAGTTTCTTCTCCTGTGGACTTTAATACGGACCCAGTCTCCTGGATTCAAGTCGTGGGCTGGTTTTCTTTCAAGAGTGGTCGCATCCGGTCCAACCTGATGAAACACAGAACGCACCACATCAGCCAGTCCTTTGCAATAATCCAGTATTAGATCATCAGTTATTGTCAATAACTTGTTGACTGGTACGTGGGCTTGTCTCATTGCTCGTCCCATGATCATTTCATGAGGACTGAGTCCCGTTTTCTTTTCAGGGATGCTTCTGATGGTCATCAGAACAAGAGGCAGTGCATCTGGCCATTTGAGTCCTGTAGCTTGACACATTTTTCCTAATCTGTTTTTAATCGTTCCATTTATCTGCTCTACTACCCCAGAAGCTTCGGGTCTGTAAGCACAATGTAGTTTTTGTTTAATACTCAATGCTTCACAAATCAATTGGATCAACTCATTTTGAAAATGTGTTCCTCTATCTGTCTCAACTGTGACTGGAAAACCATACCTCGGAATGAACTCTCGTAGCATAAGTTTTGCCACTGTTGTTCCATCATTCCTTCTTGTGGGGTATGCCTCCACCCAACGAGAGAACAAACAGACGACCACCAGAACATATCTTAATCTGTTACTAGGGGGCATCTCAATAAAATCCATCTGTATCCTTGTGAATGGACCTCCTTCTCGTCCTATTGTTCCTAGACTCACTACTGTTTTTCTTCCTGGGTTAAATTGTTGACAAATAAGACATCTTTGACAAAGACTTTCAGCAATGGCTCTGAATTTTGGATTATACCAAGTTTGTCTAAAAAGTCTGATCATTGCATCTCTCCCAATATGAGCTTGTCCATGGTACATCCGTGCCATGTCTGCAATCATGCTATCAGGCATAACTGGTCTTTCATCTCTGTATACCCACACTCCATTATCTTCCTGTCTTCTACATCCTGCTTTAATCCAGTAATCCTTTTCCTCATCTCTTGCTGTTTCTTGTAACTGCCTTACTTCATCCCATGTTTCGACTGCATTAGTGAAAAGCAAAGGACAAGAGACATGCTCCCTTTCTCTATTTCTGTTCAGGGACGCCATGTTTTCCGCACAATATCTAGCGATCTCGTCAGCATAATTATTGCCAACCGCTATGTAATCTTCGTTTTTCTTATGCGCCTTGCACTTCACTACAGCTATTTGTTTAGGCAGCTGTATCGCCTCAAGCAGTTTTTTAACATAATCTCCATTTCTGATAGGTGTTCCTGCAGATGTCAAAAATCCTCTTTGTGACCAAATCTGGCCAAAATCATGTACGATGCCGAAACCATATTGGCTATCGGTCACAATCGTGATTCGTACATTTTTCCCCAATTTACATGCTTGAATCAAAGCAATTAGTTCCGCAACTTGGGCAGACCTAACTCCTTTCAGACAAGACGCTTCCATTACAGTTGCCACTGTGCATACTGCATAAGCTGCGCTTAACACTCCTTCCTTTGTGCGTAAACATGAACCATCTACAAACATGACATAATCGGATTCCTTTAACGGTTCATCTTTTATGTCAGCTCTTGGTTTTGTGCAATATTCCAGCACATTCAGACAATCATGATCTACTTCATCTTGTTCAATTATACTCTCTTCATCTGGCAATGATGTCGAAGGATTTACATTTATGCATCTATCTATGGTCACATTTTCTGCACTCAAGATGACTTTTTCGTACTTAGTCAGCCGACTATGTGTCATGTACTGTGTTTTTGTTCTTGTCAAAAGAATTTCTACTGAATGGGGAACATATACTCTCAGTGGATACCCCATCACTATACCTTCACTTTGTTCCAGACTTACACAAGTAGCAGCAACTGCTTTCAAACATCCAGGCAATGCTTTTGCTATAGGATCTAAAACAGCTGAAAAGTAAGCTATAGGCCTCTTCATGGTGCCATGTTTTTGTACTAGTACTGAAAATGCACATCCATCTCTTTCACTGCAGTATAACTCAAAATCCTTCTCATAATCAGGCATGCCTAATGCAGGGGCCTCACACAGTTTCCTTTTCAATTCTTTGAAAGATTTCATTTCTTCTTTGTTTAACTCAAAAGGGTCTTTTACATCTTTCTTTGTCAATTTTTGTAATGGTTTTGCAATCAAAGAAAATCCACTTATCCATTGTCGACAATATCCAACCATTCCCAAAAACATTCTTACCTCTCTTTGAGTCATTGGTGCTCTCATTCCTTGAATCATTCTTACTCTTTCTGTCGCTATTTTCCGCACTCCTTTCTCAATTTTATGTCCTAAATACTGGACTTCTTTCTGACAAAACTGTAATTTTGAAGGGGACACCTTATGTCCTCTTTTCTCCAAATGGTTCAGTAAAGCAATTGTGTCACTTACACATGCCTCTTTGGTTTTCGATGCCACCAATAGGTCATCGATATACTGCACCATCACTGATTTTTCTGGCATTTTTAAATCTTCCAGAGATTTCTTTAGAATCTGATTAAAAATTGAGGGGCTCTCTGTATACCCCTGAGGAATTCGGCACCATGCCAAAATACGCTCTCCAAAACGGAATGCAAATAATGGCTGGCTATCTGGATGCAAAGGAATAGAGAAAAATGCATGACACAAATCTATCACAGTGTACCACTCAGCTTCATGCGGAATTTGATATAGAATCACTGCAGGGTTTGGCACTATTGGACAGCATGGTACAACTATTTTGTTGATCTTTCTCAAATCCTGTACTATTCTGTATGTTCCATTTGGCTTTTTCAGTCCCATAATAGGTGAATTACATGGACTGCTCATGATTTCTTTCAGAATTCCCTGTTCAATCATCTTATTTATCACAGGAGTTATTCCTTCAATTATTTCTGGAGTTAATTTGTACTGTGGCGTGTTTGGATAACTTATCCCTTCTTTCACTGTCACTTTTACAGGATCAACTTCTCTCATTAATCCAATGTCTTCTCCTGTAAAATCCCACACACTTTCTTTCACTGTACTTTTTAATTCTTCTGGAAGTTTTCCTGCATCAAATGCAGGAAACAACCCATTCATTTCAGGTTCCTGATTCATCAAAGTTACTTTATACAAAGCATCTTCATCTGAAGTCTGAAAACCAATTCCATCTGGTGTACAATAAATTGTGCAATTCATTTTACACAAGAGGTCACGACCTAGAAGATTTACAGGACTACAATCGCACACTACAAATTTATGCATTTTTCTAAAAGAACCAATTTTTACTTCTACCAATTCAGTAAGTGGGGTTTTAATCTGCTGATTGGCAACTCCTACCACTTGGATGCATTCACCTGAGAGAGGAAGGTTCGGAATTTCCACTGACCTAACAGTAGAACGGGTAGCTCCAGTATCGACAAGGAATGTTACGTTTGCTCCATTCACTTCTCCATCCACAAAGGGACCAGACTGATCTACCTCTAGAGTTGCGCCAAGCACGCACTCTTTCCCCTCTCTTGCGCACCGTCAGAAACTTTCATCCGGGTCATCCTCACTCTGATGCAACCAATACTGGGAAATGTTAGCTGCTCTCGGCAACTGTGTTACCTGCTCTCCTCCGTAGAATCCTGTTTCTGTACTGTATCTTTGCTGGTTAACAGTGTTGGGAAGTGGTGGTTGTGGCACCTGACTTTGTTGAACAACTACCTCATTCTGCACCTGTGGAGTTAATGATTGATGTTCCGGATTAGGTTTAGGTGGGAACTTACACTCATTTCTCCAATGCCCTAATTTTCCGCAATTATGACATGGCCATTTCTTCTTTGCCTCTTCTAGACTCACTTGTCCTTTTCCTTTACCTATATTTGGTCGCATCTTATTTTGTCCTGATTCGTTTCCATTATTATTATCCAATTGAGCTTCTTGTTTTTCTGCCACTTTCACTTGTGCCCACATTGCTTTTTCTTTCAACTTACGCTGTTTACTCTCTATTTCATCACTACAATACTTAGCATACCTCAGCACCTCATCTACACTTGCATTCTGCCAGTTTATCATATGTTGCTTAATCATATCACTTATTTCTTGTTTCAAGCCAAATACAAATCGGTATACAAAATGACTCATATCCTTCTCACTTAATTCCTCATAACCACTATACTGTTTGAAAACCAACAACAATCGCTCATAATATGCATGTACACTCTCCTTGCTTTCCTGTGTAGTTCTATCAATCTTAACCCAATCTGTCTCTTTTGGAGGAATCTTATTTTTCAAAAAGGTAATCACCTTGTCGTATTTCTTCATCACATCTGGTCCTGGAGCTCCTGTCTTAGGATCTCTTGGATATTCTGTAGTTGGCCAGTCAACTGTAATCTTACATTCTGACCATAGATCCGTTGGTACCACTATGTCAAACAATCCATCCAAATCTATCCACAACACTTTCGAGACCTTTACAAACCTTTCTACCTGTCGGTACCACTCAACTGGCTTTTCTCTTAATTTTGGAAAGTCATTTGTAAATGACAGGATGTCCTGCCTAGTCCAGGGAACATGCACATAACTACCACCTGGAGTTTCTCTCATAGGGTACTCTTTAACAACATGTTCCTTTTCTGTTATCATAAAAGCCAATGAACCTTTGTCTACACTTTTCTCATTCTTCTTTGTCCATCTAACCTTCCATCTGTCCACATCACCCCATTTTCTCAACAAAACAATCAACTCTTTTATCTGTGTCAGCCTTCCTGCTGTATTCAAATTTTCAATATCTTTTTCACAAAAATCTACTCTGTATGGTTTCTGCAACGTTTTTACTTTTGCAAAATCTATTCCAATCTCACCGGCCACTTCTTCTAGTTTGTCATGTAAATTCTTTGCCCTCCATGTTATACTTTTGCACAGAAACATTATTTCATCATCCTGATAATTCTTTATCTTTTCTGTACCAATCGTTCCTAGAATTAATTCTTCCATGTCAATCTTCAATCTGATCACATCTAATGGTTTTTCTTCCGTTTCTTTTATTTTAAAAGCTTTTATCCACTCATTTAACTCATCAGGAGTCGGACCTATAGGAGTACTATTTATTTCTGTCCAATTTCCACTCTTTTCAGGTGTCACTGTTGCAGATTCAGTTACCATAGGCATTTTCCTACCGCTACACTCATTCACTGTCAAATTTTCAGGTGGACTTGGTCTGTAAGCACTAGTCAAATTGCTCGTACCTGGACTTGTTTCTATTCTTTCCTTTTCTCTTTGGAATTGCGAACTCAAGGGAATCACCAAAGATCGTTCATCAATTTTCTGATTCTCGAAAACTGGTATTACTGGACCTATTGTTACGGGTACGGTAACTGCTTCCATATTCTTTGTTAATTCTCTAATTTTCTCAGTTAGTTCTTTTGTTGTCCTTGCCAATTCTCTTGCACTATCATTTTCTATTCCCTCAATTTGGGAAGTTCTTATTTGTTCTTGTGACCTATTTATTTCTTGTCTTTTTTCTGGACTTTCATTTCGCATAGCTTCTATTGGTGGCGCATTTGGTGTCACCACTGTAGAATTCTGCTGATACGGAGGTGGATTTTTATTTAATATATCTTCCAGCAACTCGTCATCCGTTTCGCTCTCATGCATATACTTTTCTCTCTCTAAATGTTTCTTTTTCTCAGTCCGTTTTTTCTTAGTCCCTTCCTCAACTGTAAAAGCTGGAAACAAACCTCCTGTCATGTTAGCACATCTCCATCGTTTTATTCTGTCCTCATGATTCATTCCCCACATTCTTCCGGGCACGAACTCATAACCTTTCATACCTCTGAATCTTTCTTTCTCGTACATCTCATCTTCCCATTCTGTTAAAGCCTCAAACTGTGTCGGTCTAGGTCTAGGTTCCAATTTAAGCATCTTTTCTTTTAAATTCCGTAAAATCGCTACATTAAAAGAACCATTTTCAGGAAAAGCCAATGCTCCATCATTCTTTGTATATTTTACCCAATTATCCAACCATATGCACGTATGATATCCATATTTCAGCATCATATGTGAAGCTGCTGATTTCGGCGGAGGAATTACTTGTCCCTCTCTAGTCACAACCTTTTTGTCTTTCTTAAAGAAATTCTTCAATTTCGTCGTCCATGACGTTCTCTCCCTTTCATACTCGTAATACGGCATGTTTTCTATTTGTTTTCTCTTTACTCTAACGCTGTTTCTGTGTACGGAACTTCGTCCAATTACAGCGCGATTCACACTAACGTACCAATCAGAACAATTTCCACCGTCCGCGAACCAACCAATCCTAGCGCGGCACTTTTCTACGTCACTCCTGCTCTGTATTCACGTGACTAGTGCACTGACCAATCCTAGCGCGGCACTTTTTCACGTCACTTCTACTCTTTACCCCTCCTTTACAAAATTTATCGGCAATTTTTCTTTTTACAGTTTTCTTCGTTAGTTACAACAAATAAACAATTCCATAGTCTGATTCGCTAAACAAAGTGACAGCTTTGTCCTTTTACACAAGAATCCTGTTTTTCCAGTAGGCAGCGCTTACCTCTACCCTACCACAGAATTATTTACTTTCGCCGATAAAGTAGCACTTCCCTCTACCTTACCCTTCTTTCAAACAAACAATTTACTCGTTTCTCTGGGGATAAGACACATGTGGAGACTAGGCTCCTGAGAATTAAGGCCAAAGTTTCACAAGTAAACGTGATTTGCTATTTCATTTACACACTTTTCACACCGAAATCCCTAACATAACACAACCTGCGTTATAACCAAAATGAATTCAGACCATGTACCAAATTCCATGTGACTTCTCTTGCCACACGTGTTCCACTTCCTACATCCCAGAAGCGTGAAAACTTACATATAACATAACGCGACTCAACATATAGTGTTAGTCATCAAATAATCAATAATCAATAAACAATAATCACTAAACTAATCTATAGAAAACCATAACTCTGCTACCA
This sequence comes from Calotriton arnoldi, assembly GCA_963921515.1. Classification (NCBI taxonomy): domain Eukaryota; kingdom Metazoa; phylum Chordata; class Amphibia; order Caudata; family Salamandridae; genus Calotriton; species Calotriton arnoldi. The sequence goes on from CAWUFW010000381.1 coordinate 3,092,868, forward strand.
AGAAATCTGATGCAGCGCATACAATAAAAACTATTTTCCTCCTAGGTTATTTATAGGTCATCCAGGGGCAAACTATATTTCTCATATCCACATGACGATGGGGCCCATAAACATCGTCTAACACACACGCACACTCCTGGATTTTTCCTTTTACACCTTTATGAAATTTTGTACTCCTAGGAGAAACATGAGAACTAAATGGAGAACACCATTTTATGTACCGCTGGAAGAGCAAGGATATCTATTTACCTTAATTTGTCACTTTCTTTTAGTTATTTCTTAAGATATTCCTGCTCATTGTTTTGTCGATGAATCATTCATTTAAGAAATTAGTTCATAGTGATTAAGACCAGCTGAATCACAATCAACCAATTACTCAGGTCACAATCATTTAGGAAAATAACCACTGAGTCATTTTGGGTTTAAAGAATCTTAAATTTTATATAAATTTAAAAGCATGGAAAGAATTTTTAATACTTTATTCAATTATTCATTCTTAAATTCACAATTTTATTAAACATAATCAATTTATTGCAGAAAAGGAAATTTTTGTCATGAAGCCAAAACCCTAGTTACCTGCCTAGCTTCCTAATTTAGCCTAATGATTTCTAACCTAACTTTGGGATTAGAAATAGCCTGATTCTCATACTCAACTGTAAAGTTAAGACAGCAACAGCAACTTCAGCTCGTCAGCATCAGCTACCTGCAACCCGTCTCCTCTACTGCAACCACGACTCTCGAACTGCAACTCCAACCGCAACTCTCCAACTGCAACTGACCCCCTCCCACTAAGAGTAGGCCTCTCTTATACCCTAATTCTAACTTTGCTAACTAACTGTTGCAACATTAATATCACGCTTTTCTTTCATTGGTCCATGCATGTCAGCTTATTCATTCTTTAATCAAGTTCTCAAAGGTCCTTGGATCATTTCCTTTCCCGTACGCTTAAACATTTCCATCCGATTCGATCAGTCCATTTGTATCTTCTTTTGACACATTCAAGAACTCCGCAGTCATTGTCCTTTCTCTTGGGCTCCTTTCCCACGGACTCTCTCCTGATCATCACGGCACACTATCAGTTCAATTAGGTCACACTAGCCTTGACCATTTCTTGCATCCTAGCCTCTCAGAGACATCACGAGGCTCCAGATTTCTTCAATCTCATCCCGTACCACGTGTCCCCTTGCGCCTGCGCACATCTTCCCACTGGCGGCCATTTTATCTCGCCACTCGGTTCTACTTTAGAAGCACTAATTTAAGGCAAATAAAACATAATTAAAATAGAGAAAAATATCCCTTTCGTTTCCCTCCCGTCTACGTACCCCAATTAGTTGTTACCTAGCAAAAAGCGACATTTAAGCTGCTCCTTACTTACCATCACTATTGTTTTTGCAACGACACATTTTATTTCTATGAAGCACAAACATGCATTTATTTTATTTAGTACGCTTTTTATTCTTACGTTATGATTAGACACACGGACATTCATTAGTAGATTATTTAGCACGTACATTAGCATATTACCATTCCCACATATACAATGTTGATTAATACATTTAAACGAACATTTTTAATTAATTAATTATATAATTTGTTAGGGGTTAAATTTTTTTATTTTTACTGCTCCATCACCTACCTAATGAATATTAATGAGGTAGGTCTAACTGCTACCCACTCCGATTAGGAAATTCTCAGACTTACCTTTAGTACATAGGTCAGTTTGCCAAATTCAATACTGGTCACAAACATACTTGTTGCAAATTACAATCACTTTTTGTGACTAGATTATTAATACAGATACCCCCAAATCTTTTTATTATTATTGCACTTTGTTTCAAATATTTTAATGATGTCATTTGAATTTTATGATTCCTTATAATTATTGAAACAATGTTAGATATCTTTATATTTAATTATTTTTTGTTTGTCATTATTTGTTCTGGACATTATTACTGGATTACTTGAATTCTGCCTTTCTCGTGACCTCCATTGAAGAAGGCATGCTCCATTCCCATGACATTGTGCAGATATCAGTTTACCTCATGGTTGATAGTTTCATGCGCATAAACATTTCTAGGTTTTTGTCATTACGAGCTTTGTTCATTCACCTTTGCTCATTCAGTTTCTGTTTTTCTTATGATGCAGGGCCCTTGTAGCTCTCATGAAGAATAAGCAGTATTTGCTGGAGGTGGACAGAGTCTTGGGGAGGTCCTGGTTCTGTCTATTGCCTTTGGAACAGCTGCCTGAATTTCTGGATGAAGTACAAATTGATGTTTTGGATGCCCTGATGGGAACATACTATAGATTGAGGGACATCGGCATTTGCTACATTAATGAGAAGGTTTGTATATTTAGCTGTGCAGACATTGGCCATTTCTGTTTGTGAATCCCGGATATGTATTTTATCTGTTCGTATGCATTAAATGAGTTGCATGTCTGACAATTTAATCCTCCATGTGACATTCCATTACCAGTGAGTCTTTACAGCCACGTGAAGCTTTGAAAAGTCAACTCTCAGGACATTTTAACTGGAATTATCAGTCATGTACACATATTTTCACCCCCATCGATTCTCCCATTTTCACAACATTCTATCACCGAAATATCTATTAAAGTGGATTTTGAATTGCCCGGAGTGCTTTGTATATTGTGGCTGCCATTGGGGGCAAAACTACCTATGCCCTGCACACCAATGTCAGTCGGATTCTGATGGATACTTCTACCTAAACTTGCTTAACGTTAAGAATATCCCTAGGCCCCAGACAGGATCCGACAGGATACTTAAGGATGCTCAATTAAGGATTAAACATGGAGGTGCCTTGTAAATAGCTAGTTTTAGCCTGTAAAAGAGTTTAAATTTCCTTTCCAACTTAAAAAAAACTTTCAGGCTCTTTACTTTTTACCACAGTCATTGTAGCTGTCTTCTTGGAATCTGGCCAAAGAGAACTAGCAGTCCTTTTTCATAAATTGCTCTAGTGTTGGGTCCAGATGTTTGCAAGTTGTTTTTCTTCGAAGAAGTCTTTCCTAGTCACGAGGTAAGGTGACTCATCCTTTCGGTGATAGTGCGCATGGGCACCGACTTGGTTAGATTGTTTTTTTCCGCCATCGGGTTCGGATGTGTATTTCTGTGCTCCGGTTCGAAACCCTTCTTCGGGTTCCCCTCGGTGCGCAATACTCTATACCCTCGGCGGTATTGTTTCGTACGCGTTTCCACACCTCTACTCGTATCGTTTCGGTCAACGAAATCTACTTTTCGATCAGAAAGCTTCGTGGGCGGGCTTCAGACCTAACCGCATCAGTCCAGCTCTCCGTCAATGGAATGGACACCGTTAAAATTCTGTCCTCAGTGCCACGCAAAGTATCCGTGCACTGACTCACACCATGTGTGTAACTTGTGCTCGTCTCCGGAGCACAAAGAGGAAGACTGCGACGATTGCAGATCGGTCGAGGAAAACCCTTTGCGATTGTCGGGCTCAACATCGAGAGATGCAGCGTCAAAGCATTGAAGACACGCCTGATATCTTCAGTGAAGAGTCCGGTCAAGAAGATATTGGTATATCAGCGGAAGAGGCCTTCTCCGTGCCGTAGTCAGATTCTAGGCTTGAGATAGACCTCGACACCGAAGAACTTCCGCAGGGACAAGGTGACGTGAGTGCAGAAGACCCCTTGCCCCATCAGCCCACTCAAAAAAAAAACTAAAGCTTCGGCACCACCACTGTTTTCTGGCGAGGGTCGGCATCGAGATGACGTTTCTGACGCCCCGCCTTCCGGCTGGCTCTGAAACACTAAGTCAAGCCTTCCAGCTCAGGACTGAGTCAACACAAACCCTCTTCGGTTCCAAGTCGAAATCCGCCTCAGAGCCGAAATCATCCACACCGAAAAATAAACCGAAATCTTCTGCTCCCAAAGACCAGTCCATTTCGGCACCGAAAACGCCAGCGCCGAAACCGAAAGAGGTCCCTTTGGACCCAAAGTTAGACATTGTTCCACTGAAAATGGATCTCTAAAGGAAGAGACTTTATATTAACCCAGAAACGGGTCATATTCATACCAAGCTTCCTCATAAACACAAGCTTCCTAATGAGGTCAGTCATTGCAAGATCCCTTTAAAAAAGAAGACTGTTAGTACCAGCCCTTTTCATCCACCACCAGCATCCCCTCTACCACACTCTTCTCCGACTTTAAATCCGTTCACATCACACCTCAGGATTCTCCACAATCTCATCAGCATGACGGTGACGATATTGATGAGGGGGACATGCATTTACCAGTAGATCCATGGAGGGATTACACAATTGACCCTCAAGTAGACAATGATCCAGACCTTTACCCTGCCAACACATCTCGACCTGATGACAATGTATCTTATCTGGAACTTATTGCCAGGGCTGCAGAATACCATTGGGTGGTATTACGCGAAGAATCCTTAGAAGAGGATTTTTTGTTTGTGACATTAGGATCCACACACAGGTTGACACAAACACTCCCTATGCTGAAAGGTATGATGAGACACGCTGACGGAATTTTTAAAGATCCTGTGCATGCATGCATTTTGACTCCTAGAGTCGACAAAAAAATATAAACCCTCCCCAACAGATCCGGTATTAAGGGCCAGTTGCCACTAGACTCACTCGTAGTGTCCAATGCTTGCAAACGAGCGAATTCCCAATCCTCAGGGGACGCTCCTCTCCCAGACAAAGAATCCAAGCTAATAGACGCTTCTAGCAAACGCATAGCTGCTCAAGCTGCCAATCACTGGCGCATTGCAAACATGCAGGGCCTTTTAGCCAGATATGACAGGGCACACTGGGTTGAAATGGAGCAATTGCTCTAATATCTCCCAGATGAGGATAAAGCAAAAGCACAAGATTTGGTAAATGAAGGAAAGCTAATTTCCAATTCTTCAATAAGATGTGCTCTAGATGCTGCTGATACAGCAGCTAGGGAGGTCAACACTAGCATCTTACTCCAAAGACATGCTTGGTTAAGGATTTCCAGCCCGAAGTATAACAATTTATTTTAAATACACCATTTGACAAAAAACATCTCTTTGGTCCTGAGGTCGATCAGGCGCTTGAGAAAATGAAAAAGGACACTGAAGTGGCTAAGTCCTTGGGAGCGCTCCAGTCTCCTTCAAACAGACGCTCCTTTAGTCGCTCCTTTGACCGAGCGGGGTCCAAAACCACACCCTCGGACCAGAATACCTTCTCTTACAAAGGTAATAACCAGTCCTCTTCCTCAAGAGGCTTTTTTAGAGGAGGATATAGAGGAAACAACTCTAAAGGCAGGCGTAAGGGCGCCACACTCCTTAGCTCCCCTTCCCCGAATAAGCAGTGACTTCCCCACACTTCCCTCTGACCATACCACACCTGTCGGGGGAAGACTTCAACAATTTCTCCCCATTTGGCAATCTATAACAACCGACATTATCCAACATGGTTATTGCCTGGAGCTTACCACCAATCCTCCAAACATTCTGCCTAGCTCTCACAAATTGTCTCCAGACCACTTGCAGTTGCTCGAACAAGAAGTGCAATCTCTTATTAAAATGAGCCATAGAACCAGTTCCAGTACAGTACCAAGGTTCAGGGGTTTACTCTCTATTTTTTCTAATTCCCAAAAAGGACAGCTCCTTAAGACCTATACTGGATCTCAGAGAGTTAAACCAATATATACTGTCAGAGCACTTTCACATGGTAACCCTTAAACAGGTACTTCCACTTTTACAGAAGGGAGATTTTATGTCTACTCTAGACTTTAAAGACGCATATTTTCATGTTCCAATTCATCCAGCTCATCGCAAATACTTCAGATTTGTGATAGCAGGCAAACCTTACCAATTCAAAGTACTCCGGTTTGGAGTGACTACTGCTCCCAGAGTATTTACCAAATGCCTGGCAGTAGTCACAGCTCATCTCAGAAGACAACATATTCATGTCTTCCCCTACCTAGACGACTGGCTCAGCAAAACCAGCACTTACCAAAACTGTCTGACACACACTGACCACAATAGACCTACTTCATCAACTGGGGATTGCAAATAACAAACCTACCTAATTCATATTCATATGGCAGGTCATTCTGCAACCCATTATGATTGGGAATTTTGCAATGCAAGCTTTTAGTACACATGCCACATCATAATATCAGAGATCGGATGCAAAACGTTGGTGTGCAGTTTACAACTACATTTTTTGACCTGTCACTTATTGGGCACGAGATTCTGTGTTTTGTAGTATGAATCTGTTATTGTATATCATACTCTATGTAGCCCACCACCTAGTATTGTGATGAAGACAGTGGACAACCACAGAATTCTATTCTAGCACTTAACATCCTATCATCACTAACCATCCCAACACTAGTCCAACGCAATAAACAAACGAGGTAGGTTTCCAAAAAGCGAGGAATTATTTGTCTGCTTAATGTTTAGAGAAAAAATACATAGCTAATCCACAAGATCCCTATTTTGTCAGAGTTTGCAGTGGCACACATTGTCTTTGTCTCAACACAGCTACTAAAAAGTTACTATAACTGTGCTACAACTCAACTCTCCACAGATAAAAAGGGTAAGATGTTTGAGAACATAGAAGGGTAGGTCTCTAGAAACGCATAATATGCACATTTCCAGTTTCACTGCACGGCTTGTAAGTATTGAGCACAGGTGCTGAGAGGTTTCCAATTCTTCATTTACTTTCTCACTGAGGCATACCTCACAAGCACTCAGACAATTGTCCAAGAACAACTTATTGCCAACACCCATATCAAGTCCAGTTGAGGTGTCGACAGGATAGGTGGTCACCATACTAATATTGAGATGCTGTTCGTGGATACTTGTATAAGGGTATCGCCATGCAGTACAAACAGAAATGCAGAAAATGTATGTTCGAGGCATGTGAGCTGTAGATCACATGCTTTGCATAGCCCGCCATCTAGTGTTGGGTCTGTATGTTTGCACTTTGTTTTTCTTTGAAGAAGTCTTTTCCAGTCACGAGGTAGGTGACTCCTCCTTTCGGTGATAGTGCGCATGGGCATCGACTCCATTGTTAGATTGTTTTTTTTCCGCCATCGGGTTCGGATGTGAATTGCGGCGCTCCGGTTCAACACCGATTCTCGTGTTCCCCTCGGTGCGCAATCCACTAACCTCGACTGTATTGTTTCTCGATCGCGTTTCCCATTCTCCGCGTATCGTATTGACTCAAGGTCTTCGATCAGAAGATTCATGGAGGGCCGTTGGGCGTACCCGAGTCGGGCCCGCTAGCAGTCGATGGAACGGACTCCATTTAAATTTTGTCCCAGGTGTCGCGCTAAGTTTCCGCGCACCGACTTGCACGAAGTGTGCAACTTGTGTCTATCCCGGGAACACGACGAACAGGACTGCGACGCGTGCCGATCATTTCGATCCAAGAAGATGCTCCATGACCGTCTGGCTCGACGTCACGAAATGCATCAGCAAAGCAGCTCCACACCGGACATCTTCGGGGAAGATTCCGACCAGGAAGAATTCCACACACAAGGAGCCGAAGAAGAGGAGGAACACATCTCCGTGTCCGAAGCCGACTCCGACACGGAAGAGCAAGTAACACCGGGTCAGCGTACAGTGAGTACTGACACTCCCCTGCTCCAATAGTTAGTGAAGAAAAAGGCTCCGGTCCTTCCTCTGCCCTCGGGCCAAGGTCAGCACCGAGAAAAAGTTTTGGATGCCCTGACCGCCGGCCCGCCACCGAAACATAAATCAAAGCCTTCCGGCTCGGGATCGAGTCGGCCCCATTTGGGCACCGAACCGAAACCTTCGGCATTGAAATCAAAACATGTTGTAGTGATCATCCCTTCGTTACCAAAGAATCAACCTTCGTAGCCGAAACTTTCGGAGCCGAAATCTTCGCCGAAAAATCCGGCGCCTAAAGGAAAAAGACCTCTACCATCTAAAGAACCTTGTTTCGATGTTCCGCCTGCTAACACAGATCCGAAACAAAAGGAACTGGTTATTCAACCAGATACTGGGCATATTCATACAAAATTACCAGAAAAAAAGGGAAATGGGTTTACAAGAGGACTACCACATTCCTCTAAAATGCAAGAATGTGGGTAATAACCCTTCTCCTCCTCCTACTGCACATCCTTCACCCATTGACCCAAAGTTACTAATTACACCCACAAATTCCCACAACCACAGTCACCTGATCTACAAGATGAAGGGGATAAGGATGAAGATAGACCACAGGACGTTGTTAATGATCCCTGGGAGGATTATAATACATATCCCAACACCGATAATGATCCGGATCTATACCCCTCCAGACCCTCCCCACCTGATGATAACATAGGTTATATAGAGCTACTTAACAGGGCTGCGCTCAGTACCATGGGGTAGAATTACAGAAGGAGGTTCTTGAAGAGGATTTTCTATTCAAGACCTTGAGTTCCTCTCAAAGATCAACACAAACATAGCCTATGCTCAAGGGAATGCTTAAGCACGCAGATGAGATTTTTAAAGACCCTGTGCGGGCTAGGATTGTCACACCCAGAATAGATAAGAAATACAAGCCAGCGCCTACTGACCCCACCTACATCAAGGGTCAAGTCCCATTAGACTCCTTGGTAGTATCTAATGCATGCAAAAGAGCATACTTGCAAACCACAGGAGATGCCCCATCTTCTGATAAGGAGTCTAAATTGATAGATGCCTCTGGCAAGAGAATAGCGGCGCAAGCAGCCAATCACGGGCGAATTGCGAACACACAAGCTCTTCTAGCCCGCTATGACAGAGCTCATTATGAGCTAGAAAAATTAGTTCAGTTTTTACCTGGTGAACATAAAACTAAAGCCAATGATCTAATTCAAGAGGGGAAATTAATTTCCAATACATCTATTAGGTGCGCTTTAGACGCAGCTGACACCGCAGCTCACGCAGACACGCTTGGCTCAGAATTTCTGGGTTTGAACCCAAAGTCCAAGCCTGTATTCTAAATCAACCTTTTGATAAAGAGCACCTCTTCGGTCCCACAGTGGACACCTCCTTAGAAAAAATGAAGAAGGATACGGAGGTCGCTGAATCCATGGGGCTCCTTTCATCGCTCCTTTTACAGGGGGGGGGCTCCAAGAACATATCAGAAAATCCGTCCTCATCTTACAAAGGCAATAATCAATCGCCCTCGTCAAGAGGAGGATTTAGAGGGAATAACGGCAGGGGAAGAGGTAGACGCAACTCAACACGCACTTCCCCTGCAAACAACAGACTTCCTTCCTCTACCCCCCAATCATTCCACTCCTGTCGGGGGACGTCTCTCCCAATTTCTACCCATCTGGAATACAATCACCTCAGACAGATGGGTTCTACAGATTATCCAATATGGCTATTGCCTGGAACTTGCCGACACTCCCCCCAAACATTCCTCCAAGATCACACACAATGTCACAAGAACACATTGAACCTTCTCAAACAAGAAGTTCTCTCTCTATTAGAAAAAGGGGCTATAGAACCAGTCCCATTACAATATCAAGGGGCCGGTGTATACTCCCAATACTTCTCAATTCCCCAAAAAGACTGCTCTCTCAGGCCTATACTAGACCTCCGAGATCTGAATATATACATCCAATCAGATCTTTTTCACATGGTGACACTCCACCAAGTGCTCCCGCTCCTTCAGCAAGGCGACTTTCTGTCCACTTCAGATTTAAAGGACGCCTACTTCCACATTCCAATACACCTCGCTCATCGCAAATACCTCAGGTTTGTGGTAGCCGGACAACATTACCAATTCAAAGTGCTCCCATTCGGAGTCACTACTGCTCCCAGAGTTTTCACCAAAGGCCTGGCAGTAGTCGCAGCTCATCTACGAAGACAACACATCCACGTCTTCCCATACTTTGACGACTGGCTCATAAAAGCCAGCTCACAAGCAGACTCTCTACAACACACTTAAAAAACAGTGCAGCTGCTCCACGATCTTGGATTCACAATAAATCTGTCCAAGTCCCATCTCCAACACGCAAACGTACTTGGGAGTCACTCTCAATACACAAAGGACTCTGGCCTGTCCCAATCCAGGCAGAATCCGCGACATTCAGACTCTAGTTTCCCAGTTCCAGCCTCAACACTCATTGCCAGCTTGGGTGTTCATGCAGTTACTGGGAATTATGGCGTCTTTATAGTCCCATATGCACGACTTCAAATGCGTCCCCTTCAGGAATGCTTAGCACGTCAGTGGGATCAGTCTCAGGGTCAGTTATCAGATCCAGTGTTGGTGGACGGCCGCACTCATCGCTCTCTGCAGTGGTGGAATCCACAAAACCTTTCCAAAGGGCGGCCCTTCATCGACCCGGTTGCACAGACAGTGCTAACAGCAGATGCATCGCTCACTGGTTGGGGAGCTCATCTCCAAACTCACACAATTCAGGGCATGTGGAGTCTCCAGCAAAAGCAGCTTCACATAAATCATCTAGAGCAGTATTTCAAGCGCTCAAAGCCTTTCAAGTTCACCTTGTAGGCAAAGCTGTCCTGATACGTACAGACAACATGACAGCAATGTATTATATACAGAAACGGGGGGGGGGGGACACACTCTCTCCAGCTGTCACAACTTGCACAGACCATCTGGAGGTGGGCCTACGCCACAAAATGTATCTCCTCGCAGAACACCTTCCAGGAGTAGACAATCAGATCGCAGATCTGCTCAGCAGACAGAGAACATATTCACGAGTGGGAACTCCACCCTCAAGTTCTCCTCCCGTTCTTTCAGATGTGGGGCTTCCCAGAAATAAATCTGTGCGCCACACACCAAAACGCAAAATGCCCAAGCTTCGCCTTCAGATATCCACACCCATTGTCCAAAGGTAATGCACTATGGATGAACTGGTCAGGGATATTTGCCTACGCTTTTCCGCCTCTCGCACTCATTCCACTAGTGGTTCGAAAGCTCAGGCAAGCATCCCTGACACTAATCTTAGTAGCTCCCACATGGGCCCGTCAACCTTGGTTCACCACCCTGTTGGAGTTCAGTACTACATCTCACATCCAATCTCCTCACACAAAGCCATGGAGAGATAAGACCCAGATCCTGGTCATCTCAACCTTTGTTGCGGGGATTCTGCACATATACAGAGCTATGCGCAGGAAAATATGACCTCGGTGTATAGTGGTGTACCAACCATTCACCTTAGTACCCACAATCCCAATCCGACTAGCTATAGCGTCTCATTCGTTCTCCGTACTACAGCGAAGCTACCAATGATTAGACATCCCAGAACACGGACTCTCTCAGGAATCGCGGGAGCAAGAACACTTTCATTTACTCACTCATACTTGTCCACAACGTGCGGAGTAAGAGACACAGTATAGTTTAAAATGTTTATTTCAACTATCGTGCTCTAAGATAAAGTACACGTGCCAGTGCAAGCAGCATAATGCATAAAGATAAAACCGTAAGCATGGTTACAATTCCATAGAATACAAACGGGGACAGCATTTTATAAAGACAGTGGATATAGGACTAAAATGCCTTACCACCCTCCCCTTGCTAGTAACTAGTTTATTATAAAAATAGAAGACCTCTGGGCTTTGTCAGGGGGACCCCCATACCTCAATATCTAGATGCAAGGTTTACATCATCAGACAAGCACAGTTCTTCTCCCTGGAAAGGTTTTTCTCCAAGTTCCACCAACAGGGAGATCACAATATTAAAAGCACACGAATTTCTCCAGTGCAGCTGTATTTCATGTTATGTCTAAGTGCGAGGGGCTGACCAGATCAGCAATAACAAGGGATGTTGTTTTTCGACCTTGTACATTGTGTGCAGACGAAACCCACAGAGAACATGAGAAAAGGTGAAAGGCAAAAAGGCAGACAGTTCTAATATAAACGGGCACAAGCAGAGTCTGGAAAAACAAAGTCCCAGAGTAACGTGTGCAAAGAAGGCATCATGGCAGCTAGGCCTAAGCTAACTTAGCAATGTCAACAATGAGGCCACAATCCACACTACACCCTCCCCTGGTCAGTCCATAGGCCAAGACATAGGGCGAAAACAGAGTTCAAATAGATGGAGCAGAATGTAAACGTCTATTTGTGAGAAATGTCCCCATGAAGGATAGTGAATGGAAAAAAAATTTGGGATAAAAAAATTCTAGATAGGGCCAGAAAGTTGGGCACTAAAAGAGAATAAAAAAATCCAGAAATGCAGTTTGTTGAAAGTCAATGCCCCTAATCCATCAGAGTGTATGCGCAGAAAACTGCAACACCTTCCAAAAAGACATCATTGGCGTCGTCTGAAAAAAGAGATGCCATCCAGTTCAACAAATGAAAACTGCATTCATGTTCCTCCTAATAGGGAGCAGTGATCAGCATTGCGGGACAACTTGCGTGATACTCAATATAACGTCGTAGGAGATTCCGAGCAGCCTCCCAGATATCCCATTGCGCCAAAACCCCAAGTGCAGCCGCACACACGTTCAATCCAGCCCCGGAACATTCCCGTTCATGGGCCACTAAGGGGCCCATCAACTGGTCGAAATCCGGGTCCGAATGAGACGTATTGGAGAGGCAAATATCCAAGGGCCAAGAGAATGGACATCGTAAACAGGACATCTCAGGTTGCACGCAAGTGAAATACGCAAAGCAATAAGAAAGTCCATAAGACACGCTGAGTGTCGCCAATGGTAGGATGCCGAAGCTGTCAATCATGCGTTCACGGAGCATCCGGAGTCGACCTGGGTCGTGTAGCCCCCCAGGAAGTGCAGCCATTGCGCAACAGACAAAGTAAAAGCAATATTCCAGCAGCCAAAGCTAGGATCAATGGGAAGCCACCAAAGACGCCGGAAAAAATAGAATGAATAAAAGCCGGAATTACACCAAATATAGCCTGAAAGGAGGTCAAAAGACCAGAGCCCACAACTTTAAAAAAGTGCACAAGACCTTCGGTATTAGAAGCATTGAATACGTGGTGAATCAGTTAACCGAAATGTTGGGGGAGGTTTGTGTTCAAAAGAGCCTGTATCTCACTGTGGGTGCTAGCCACCTGGAGGACGAAGGTCTCCAGTGCGGAAGTGAGCATATCTCCTGGTTTAATAATAGCGCCTTTATTCTGCTCAATTTATTGAAATCCGCCTTCAAAGTGGGTATGTAAGGCCAAATGGAACTATCTACCATCCCACGCGGGGGTGGAAAAAACACATTTTTGCAGCACAAAACGCGATGTGAAACTGTTGCAATGTAGGGGATGCCTGCCTGCATCCCACAGCAGTCTTGATTATTTAGAAGCAGATAGCTACCATTAGCAAGCACAGTGAAAGTAGGTGATATAACAGGTGCTGGAACGCTCTTTAAAACTACAAGCAAGATTCGGAGCAGAAACATTACAAGCCCCGTGCAATTTAATGTTTTTACAAATTAGGGAATGACCCACTGTAGAATCGCAAGACTCCCCTGTGAGAAATACCTCGTTGTCATCCCTAAGGCATCTGTATGTGAAAGGTAGGAACCAAAGTTCATGCAAAAAGGCACTGCCTAAAGGCTGAAAACGGCCAACAGGATAATGTTTCATGCATGAACTGAATTCAAATAAAGAAAAAGGCAAAGCAACCCCGTGAACCAGCCACATTGCAGAGTCAGTCTCCGCCACAGAGAATGGTAAAGGCTCTATCTTTTCGATATGTAAGAGAGTGTATGTTGCATCTTTCATGGACATGAATTGCTGTTTTTCAGTTAAATTAAACGGCAAGAACAAGGCAGATGTGTTAAAAAAAAATGCCATGGAACCTTACCCATTTTCAGTGTTTTCAAAATCCATGCAAACTGCATTACTGAACGCAATTGATTCTGACCATGATATAACACAGACACATCATCTTGTACAATATCAACAACAGATGAAACACTATTCTCTAATGTGTAAATGTGGGAAGACAGGGTGTTAATACTATTGTCGACAACAGCGAGCACTTTTCCTAGATTTGCCTGATTGATTTCCCGTAAACGGGAAGCGGCTTCAATTTGCGAAAGCTTCCAGAGTTCATTGTAAGTCGCATAAACAAATCTTTTAGGTCTTGGACCTCGAGGCCCTAGAACAAAGTCGGACAGATCAATGTTGCCTGATAGGAGGGATAAATGTTGTTTTACAGAATCTAATGTAGAGTGCTGCAACCACTGTTTACATAATTTTCCAACAGAATGTCGTAACAGTACGAGAGTCAGAAAACCTTGGATCTGGCCTATCCTGTTTGTAACCAGGAGCAGAGTCATGAAAACGCAGTTGGCATGCATTAGACGCTATGGGCCAAGCCAACCAGGCTCACTGATCAATGGCAGAAACATTAAAGGAATTATTTTGAAACAAAGCTTGCAAACTTGCAAGGGAAATATTGAAATGCAAGCTCTCGTTGGGCCTGGAAGACAATACAGGAATGGAAGGTGCATTCAATTGTTTGGAAGTAGCCAAACCAAAACAAGTTGTTTGATATATAGTACTATTTAAAAATAATATTTGGGTGGGGATGAGGCAAGCACGGTGCAAAGCTTCTGTACCGCATACCTGCCAAGATTTAGTGCCCCAAATAGATTTCAAGTCAATGGTGTTCTTCCAGTGCTCATAGCCACCCACAGCTAATGCGTCCAGAAATGAGCTGGAATATAGTAATTTGGTGTGGGTCAACATAACTTTTTGATTCGAAGAAAAGTTCAATTTAAAATAATAGGACCCTGGGTTTGATCTATCAAAGTCTGTAAAGTAAGTACATTTATTTTTAAGTGTTTGGGAGCTACCTTGTAGAGGGGTCAGGCAATGTTCCCATTGGGTAAAATTGAAACTACCCCGTAGTGTACGAGGTTTATGCAGAAAATGGTTACCGTAATGCTGATAGCAATATAACTCGGCATAATTAGCTGAATTTAAGTACAAATCCTCGGCATTAAAAGCAGCATAATATTTCAAATCAGAAAATAACGATTCAATGGCATGCACATCCCAATCGTCCTAATGAATATTCCTTTTTACCACATCACCCATGGAAACACGAAGGGCATTTGGTACATTAATAATCTGTCGGTCCATGGATTTGGAAATTCACAGCATCCTATACGATGCCATCAGCAACTGGAAAGGCGGAAATGTTCACAAATGTGTGGTCCCGCTTCATGATGTGAGATGAAGAATGCGGAGCCAAAGTTCCAGTGACACAGTTCACCGCAGAGCGTTCTGGTAGGTAGTGACCATTAATGAGCAAGAAAAAAACTGTCACAAAGCCAATGGACATGAACAGGAAAATCAGGAATAGTACCAACCAAATGTATGTCCAGGGGGGACCAAAAAATTGTCTCTGAACCAGGATACAAAAATACTGAAGTTGGTCGGGATAAGTGATGAGGTGGAAGACAAATCAAAGGAAAAACGAGTTGGGCTCAGTGGTGTTGTAGGCAAATGAGCCACTGACTCACTTGCGGGGTATGCATACTCTGTTTCCTCGTTGCAGGAGGAAGCCGGGAAGTTGAGCAGGCGATCTGGCAAAGCGACCATCTCAATGGCAACATCAGTGCCTGTGTAGACTGGAGGGCCACGAACAGGATTCCTTGAAATTGCTGGACATGATACCGCAGGTGTCACTATTCAGGATCGGCCAGATGTTGTAGCTTGACATTGTCCACTGAGATGTATCTGTTGTCTTTGCGACCAGGAAGCGGTGGTAAGATGACTGTACGAGTACCCTTCAAGCCAAGAACTGGAACCGGTGCACGTTAAGAGGGGCCAAATTCTTTTTTGTTCTCCACCTTCTCTCGGACCAGATCTCCAATCTTCGGAAGCCAGCCGGCAACCGGAATCTGCAACGCAGTGTCAGTGGCTGAAGGCAAGTGTTGGTTTGCAAGTTTGTCACGGGTCTCTTGTAAGTCCTGCAACATAGTATAATGATTATCTCACGTCAAGATTGCGGCATTCGCCGCCATGTCTAGACCATGAAGGTCTGGCACAAACATCTGTATGCCAAAGAGCATTTCGTATGGGGTCCGCCCACCCAGAGATCTTCTAGGGAGATTATTAAGTGCACGTTGCACGCCATACAAGTGGGCAAGCCAGTTCCTGCCAGTACCTAAGACTCTAGCTGTCAAGGATTGCTTTAAGTCACGGTTCATTCGCTCCACAATTGAGTTGCCCTCGGGCCTGTATGGATTCGAAAATTGCACCAGCACCCCCATAGACCTCATCGCGTCCTTGTACGCCTTAGAGGCGAACGCCGGACCTTGGTCGGAATGGAGGGTGCCACAGGCAAAAATTCCCACAAAGACACTGTAGCGGGCTGGTAGAAAGGGGCAGGAGACTAGGTAGAGGTAGAGAAGGCTTTATTTGATTCAGGACACGTCTCCTCTGTGTAACCAGTTTCTTATAGGGTGAGGTGGATGTGGGAGGTCTATCCTTGGAGTCTCGGTCCCTCGACGGGGTCCAGTCTCTCCTCATCCGATCCAGAACGAACCCGTGTAGTCGTCGATTCGGGAGGGTCAGGATTCAGGGTGGTGATGTATATGAAATAAACAAACAAGGATACGTTGTATCAGTGTGGTGCAAATGGCTTACAGTGAATGGGAGGGGGTGTGAGGGAGCACACGGTGCACATGCCACGTCAAGCCTTAGTGAGGGTGAAGTGCTCAGGAAGGGTATATCGGGGAGAGGGGACACCCTACGTATTAGTCGGGTCCCTCCCTTCTCCCCACCCAGCCCGCAAAACGCTCGCGTACCTGCGAGAGCCACGCTCCTCCTGGAACGTGGCTGGGCGAACCACAGGGACTTTGGCCTCCTGGCTTGCTGGCGTCTCTCCCCCTCTCCGTCACCTCTCCTCTGCTTGCTTCCGTCCGTGTAGCTTCGCGCTCGTTCCTCTCCGGTTCCTCTTCCGCGTCTCCTCCGGTGTTGTCACACCCCGGCTTCCGTAATCCTCGGATTCTTGTGGGCCAGGTTCCGTCGACGTCATCCCTGGGGGCGGGGCCTTCCGCGATGTCCTCCCAGTTAAAGGAGCCGCGTCCAAATCCCTTGTCTCCCTCGTATTCACGTATGTCCGGGCAACTCCATTCGTCTTGCTGCTGTGAGAGAGGAGGGGAAATGGTGGGTGACACACTCCACCAGTCCATTGCCTGCTTCATACCCCCTGGGTCGGACCCGCCTTGTGACAGACACGCAAATCCCTGATGACATTTCGAGCGTCAGCACTTCGTTGTGGCCAAACCCAGATGAAACGTGTGCACGAATCAACTGCAACTAAGATGTATTTATATGCAGTGTCAGAAGAAAATGGACCGCAGTGATCAAGGTATACACACCCAAAAGGTTTATTAGAAATGCAGAGCTGTGTTTGTGGTGGTCGTGTAACCGTTGAAGGCTTAATTTGCTGACAAATGTCGCAAGAAAGCACATAAGTACGGGTCTGTTTATATAAATCACGCCACCAGTAACGCTGCTGCAAGATTGAAACAGTGGCAGACACGCCAGCATGGGCCGAAGCCAAGCCTTCGTGTGCGGCTGTTATCAAAGAAGTTCTGCGGTCCGCATTGGGAATCAGCCGATCACCAACATCTGGAATTCTTACATAAGGAACCTGGTCGGGACTTAAGTGATAAAAGTACTTGGAAGGGAAACCCTGTGGGTAATTAGTACCTTCCTTTGTTGCAGCAATAGCTGCCAAAATCTCATTATCTATTTGGGTCATGGATCTTGTAACGGCTGCTACTGTGCACGTGGCTACTGCTGATTTGGCAGCTTCATCCGCCAAACTATTACCGACCGCGTGTGCGCCCACACGCTGGTGGCCAAGAGTGTGAATCACCTGTGTGAGAGGCAGACGTTGTTTATGATCCGCCACTCGAACACAAAGCATTTTATGCTTAATTGTGCTGCCTTTAGCATCTCTATAGTCGTTTTGAGACCAAAAGAATAAGTTGTCATTAAAAGACTGAACACAGTAGTAAGAATCGCATACAATAAGTGTAGTCACATCTGGATTTGCAAACTCAAGTGCCAGCACCAAAGCACGCAGCTCGGCCAATTGTGCGGTACTGTCTCCTAGTGCCTGCGTGTGCACCACACTCGATTTGAACTCACCGTTCACCATAGTACCTGCCACAATAGCACATGCTGCGGAATAAGCATGCTTAGAACCCGTGGCCGGTTGCGCCGAACCATCGGTGTAAATGATACATTTGTACTCCTCAAGTGGCAGCAAAGACAGAGGAGGAGGATGAACAAATTCATACTGCAAGAACTCCTGTGTCTGAATAGAGGAATCAAAGATAAAAGTGACATCCCGGGACGTCAAGAGATATAGCCCATTGTATCCAACGGGGGTGCAAAGCCTTAGAGTTTGGTACACTCGCCTTCGTCACTGCCTCCAGGGCAGGATAGGGGGTGACAACCAAGATGCGTTTTCCCTGTGCCAGTGCGCGTTCCTTAAGAATCGCCATTTGCACTGCAGTCAAAACTTTCTCCACAGTGGAAAAGCGCAACTCCACTGAAGTGTACAGATGCGACTTGTAGGCAATAGGCACTGTCACCTTCGTTAAACGTTAAGTACGTGAAACCCACTGCCCCTGGCACAATTCTAATCACCAGGTTTGTGTGGTTATCACGAGTCAACAAGAACTTAGATTCAAGTAGATCAGACTGCAAAGAATGCAGTATAGAGGAATGTTCAGGAAGCCAGCATGACTTTGAAAAGTTTGGTTGTATCAAGGCATAAAGAGGCTTGATACGCTGGGCATATTCGGGAATGTACGAACGCCCGAAGTTTAAAAATCCCAGTAAAGACTGAAGTTTTTTCAGAGTCGTTGGAGGGCGCAAAAGCGCGCACTTCTCCAGGAAGTGGGGAGCTAAACCCCTACCTTCATTGTTGAGCTCGTAGCCCATAAAACAACAATGTATTCTGCGATGTGAGATTTGGCAAAATTAAATTTGTATCCTAAGACCGCGAACTCAAGAATAATGCGGTCTACACGGGAGAGATGCGGCCATAGTTCGTCGTCTGTCAGATATATATCATCGACGTACGAGTACGCATCTGGGTCTATGCTGTCCAACAAAGAGACAACACGGGCGGCAAAGACCCCCGGGCTGTTCTTGTAGCCCATTGGCAAACGCCGGAATTTTATTCGTTTCCCACCGGAGGTGAACGCGGTCCATTGTCTGCAGTCCGGGGACAAATTGTGAGTGTAAAAACCATTGGAAAGGTCAAGTGTCGTTTTATATTTTTTACGAACAAGACTGTCTACGAGCGCAGAACTATGGGTATTCTGTACCGCAAAGGTCCAACAATGGGAGTTCAAATGCCGGTAATCCAAAACTAAGCGGTACGACCCATCTGGTTTAGAAACCGCAAAAAGGGGATTATTCATTGGTGATACGCATGTTTCAATTACTCCTTGATATTCTAACTTTCAGAATGTCTGAAACGGGACCTTTAGCTTCCCGCCGGAGGGGATATTGGGGTTGGGGCTGTGGCAGAGACCGCAATGGTATATCATGGGGGGGAGAATCCTCATCCCAGCCCACGTGATTACGGTACAGTGCCGGAGCCAGGGCTCCAGCCCATTCAGCTGCTAACGCCTCCGCTTTATCTTTGGGGACATGATGCGAAAAGCTCGGAAGGATTACTTCCTCCCCTCTCGCAGCAGCAAGTACGAATGGGGCGGCCAATCTGCTTCTGCCAACAGAATGTCGTAAGAAGAGGTCAGATTTTCCCCAAAAATCCCTTTAATAACACGCTCAATGTCACCTTCAATTTGAATGACCATATTAAAGAGTCGGTCAGGGGGTGCCACTCGAGTGTCAGCTGTCTCGACAGTAATGAAAGTATCAGTTGCTGTCGCCTCCACATGAGGACGTAGTGCCTCCCGCACTATGGTAACTTCCGCGGCGCTGTCTAGCAGCGTCACTGCCCACGTCCAATTCAGAAGCCTCGTTCTCACCGTCTGTGGCATATCTCGCTGTTAAAGCTGCAACTTTTTTCTTCTGAAACTGTGGCGAGAACGTGGAAATTCTTCTGGTTTCCCTTGGCCTGGTTGTCGAGGTTGGTCCCGTCCCTGTGGGGCCTCACGACCCCTGCCTCTATCCTGGCGATCTCCTCCAGTCTGGGAGGTCGATGGTGCCTGTGGAGAACGAGGAGAACGCTGGTCAGGGACTTGAAATTTATCTGGAGATTTAATTCTCGCTCTGTCGCGCAAATCATAAGTGCGTTCAGAAGATACGGAAACCGGGGACGCAGCACGCGACCCTGGTTTTGATTGTTTCTTTCCCTGTTTCTTCAACTTCCAGTTCTTTTTAGAAAAAAACGGCTTCTGTCTTTATCAGACTGAGTTTTTTGTTGTGGTTGTGATTGAGTTTGCGTTTTAGCAAAAGGCTTTACCCCCAAACTATTGTGGCCAATGGTTTTATAAGCCTGTGCAATAATTTTTGGTAATTCGCGTGGCTTGTCCAGCTCCGGGACCAAAGCCAAAGCTTTAGCGACTTGAAAGTTGACTGCGTCACCCTTGACGTTCGCAAGAATTAGATCAGCCACTACATCGAACACTCTTACCAGTCTCATCCCCAATTCCACAGCCGCTTCAGGGCCATGTTCATCCTGCACTTGTTTAATCACAGAGGGGAGGACCGTCATGGAAGGAGTGCCGAAACACTTCGCATACACTGCTGCGAATACCTTGCCCCAGTTGTTGCATTCTGTCAACTCGGGAATTAAGTCTTTTGGCAAACTAATAGTCAAAATCCTGTGTTTTTCCACGGGAGAGGTATTTGGAAATACAGCCTCCAGCTGGTCAAATTTTTCTGCAAGCCAATAAGGCAAATCATCCTTATTCTGTGGGCGCTTGCCCATCACCGAATTAACCATGACGGGACTTATGGTAACACCGCCCGGTCCAGCTGGATGCGCCGCAACTCCAGGAGGGGCCATCTGGACGTTGCCTGTAACATATTGTACCAAAGCTCTGTGCACGCGGATTAAAGGCGCATGCAAGATGCGCAGTTCATCTACTGGAACCGCTAAATGACGTGGATGCGGGGTATACCCGGCCAAAACAGGCCAAGTGGCCCCATCTATCGATAAGGGGCCTAAACGAATCGGGGTGACCGGATGTGGGAGGGCGCCATTAAACTAAACACGGTGTTGCCATGCCGTGAGCGGTACTTCAACAGCCTGATGAGGCCGATAAACGTTGGGTAGGGCGGTGTGGGTGTAAGCATGAAACAAATTGTCAGCTCCTTCCACCGCCGGAAAAGTGACCCATGAGTAAAACACCTCAAAGTGGTAAGCCGGATCAGCTTGGACCACAAAGATGAGAGCGACACCGCGTCAGGCACTCCATAAGCTGTTAAATGAGCTCGGAGCGCAGCGCGGCTATGTGCCGGGATATTTACATTCGCAGCCATTAAGGCCAGGAATGAACAACAACCTAGTGCGTGGCAGCGCAATATAGGGTTAACATAAAAGAGAACACCTTTTAAAAACTTCAAGCTTGAAAGAACCTATAAAAACATCAGTATAGGAGGTAAAATCCTCACATACGTTTCCGGAAACATAAGTGAAGGGAATTGTGCACAAGCACTACTCAAGCGTCTCGCAGATAAGAAGCCCACCACGTTGGTGGCACCATGTTGCGGGGATTTTGCACATATACAGAGCTATGCGCAGGAAAATAGGACCTCGGTGTATAGTGGTGTACCAACCATCCACCTTAGTACCCACAATCCCAATCCGACTAGCTATAGCGTCTCATTCGTTCTCCGTACTACAGCGAAGCTACCAATGATTAGACATCCCAGAACACGGACTCTCTCAGGAATCGCGGGAGCAAGAACACTCATTACTCACTCCTACTTGTCCACAACGTGTGTAGTAAGAGACACAGTATAGTTTAAAATGTTTATTTCAACTATCGTGCTCTAAGATAAAGTACACGTGCCAGTACTAGCAGCATAATGCATAAAGATAAAACAGTAAGCATGGTTACAATTCCATAGAATACAAACGGGGACAGCATTTTATAAAGACAGTGGATATAGGACTAAAATGCCTTACCACCCTCCCCTTGCTAGTAACTAGTTTATTATAAAAATAGAAGACCTCCTGGGCTTTGTCAGGCGGACCCCCATACCTCAATATCTAGATGCAAGGTTTACATCATCAGACAAGCACAGCTCTTCTCCCTGGAAAGGTTTTTCTCCAAGTTCCACCAACAGGGAGATCACAATATTAAAAGCACACGAATTTCTCCAGTGCAGCTGTATTTCATGTTATGTCTAAGTGCGAGGGGCTGACCAGATCAGCAATAACAAGGGATGTTGTTTTTCGACCTTGTACATTGTGTGCAGACGAAACCCACAGAGAACATGAGAAAAGGTGAAAGGCAAAAAGGCAGACAGTTCTAATATAAACGGGCACAAGCAGAGTCTGGAAAAACAAAGTCACAGAGTAACGTGTGCAAAGAAGGCATCATGGCAGCTAGGCCTAAGCTAACTTAGCAATGTCGACAATGAGGCCACAATCCACACTACACCTTGCGATTTGGCACCTGAAGTCATAGTTTGGCTATCTCAATCTTCCGCCAGACTGCATGAACATTATTAAAGAGGCTAGATGTCCTACTACAAGGGCTTGCAATGCAGCAAAGTGGAAGCGGTTTGTTATTTATTGTAATAACAACCAGATCAACCCACTTGATGTTCAATTCAAAACTTCATTTGCTATTTACTGCATTTACAACGTTCGAATTCAGCGTACACATCCATACGCTTACATCTTGCTGCAATAGCCGCATACCTTCAAAATAGACAACATTTGTCTCTTTTCAGAAGGACTGTTAAGGCATTTATGGAAGGACTCAAGAGTTATTTCCCCAAGACTTCCACCTGCCCCTGCATGGAATCTTAATATTGTTCTCACCAGACTAATGGGTCCACCCTTTGAGCCATTGCATAAATGTGAATTGCAATTTCTCACTTGGAAAGTTGCTTTCCTCATTGCTATTACATCATTGAGGAGACGGGAGTGAGCTTCAGGCACTAACCATAGAAGAACCATTTTTACAAGTACACCAAAATAAAGTGGTTCTTCGGACTAATCCTAAATTTCTACCCAAAGTAATTTCTGCCTTCCATATCTACCAATCTGTTGAGTTGCCTGTGTTCTTCCCTCAACCAGATTCTGTGGCAGAACGTGCTCTACACACTTTAGACGTTAAAAGAGCATTACTCTATTACATAGAAAGGACAAAACCTTTCCGTAAGACTAAACAACTATTTGTTGCTTTTGCTCAACCTCATAAAGGCAATCCCATTTCAAAATCCGGTATTGCACGGTGGATAGTCAAATGTATTCAGACATGCTATACAAAAGCAAAAAGAACCTTAACAATTCCCCCTAGAGCACATTCCACTCGCAAAATAGGGGCTTCTATTGCTTTCTTAGGAAACATCCCCATAGCTGACATCTGCAAGGCTGTAACATTGTCTACACCTCACACGTTCTCAAAACATTATTGTGTAGATGTGTTAGCTAGACAGCAAGCTAATGTAGGCCAGGCAGTTCTACGTACACTTTTTCAAACCACTACAACAGCTACAGGTTAGCCACCACTTTGGGAGATTACTGCTGTATAGTCTATGCAAAGCATGTGATCTACAGCTCACATGCCTCAAACGGAAAATGCTACTTACCCAGTATGCATCTGTTCTGGCATGTAGAGCTGTAGATTCACATGCGCCCTCCCACCTCCCCGGGTACCTATACCTGTTGCAGTAATATCTTACTTAGATACGTACACATGGACATCTCTATTCTACTACTCTTACTAACTCCATTATCACCCTGTGCGGGAAAACAATCTAACAATGGAGTCGATGCCCATGCGCACTATCACCGAAAGGAGGAGTCACCTACCTTGTGACTGGAAAAGACTTCTTCGAAGAAAAACAAAGTGCAAACATCCGGACCCAACACTAGATGGCTGGCTATGCAAAGCATGTGAATCTACAGCTCTACATGTCAAGAACAGATGCATACTGGGTGAGTAGCATTTTCCTTCCATGGCACACCCCTGTTTGACAGACTGGGTCTGGGGCACCAGAAAGGCTAAAAACACATATCGAAATGGCATGTTTAGTTACACTTGTAACATTCTATCTTCAATAGTTTCTGTAGTGGTGTATGCCAATAACGACCTTTCTGTTAATAAACACACGAAAGAACAAGCATTTGCAATGCAATCGGTCTCCCCTTTGGGACCTTATATGTATTTATCTATGCAGCTCATTATTGCAGGTACAGCAAGATATACTGTTGTACTGGGCATGAAGCAGTGAAAGGGTGCAGTACCACATGCTGTCACTAGGTGTCCCTTGGGATCGCTTTTGGCGACATAAGGTACTGCAACCTGCAACATGGATAGGGAAAGGATATGCTGCAGAGGTGAGAGCTGCCGACTGTGGAGCTGGGGATCCGTGTTGAAGTCTGATGTCGGCTCAACATAAATGAAAGCTACTAATTTAAAATAAGGATAAGAATTCCAACAGTGATCTCGGAGGTGGGGACGGGCAAGCAGTGTTGTGCGAGGGGGTTGGGGGATGAGATTAAATGAGGGCACTTCACTGCAAATTATGTGAAAATTAACCAAATGGGGTAGGAATGGGAGATTAGCAAAACGAGCAGTGGCATCGGAAGGATGGTGGGGGCCTGAGAGCAGTGTTGTCGGAGCGGTGAAGGGGAGACACGGGGAGATTAAGGAGAGGGCAAGCAAATAAATGAATGGCTTCGAAAGAATGGAAGGCAGACTTGGGCTATCCCATAATCAAACTTGAGACTTACAGACCACTGCTTTGCTCAGCAGTGAGCGTTTAACTCATTGAGTCATGTTGTAGGCTTTGTGGTGTTATGCTAGGTCAAACATAATGCCAGTTAATCTCTTCACAGTCAGTTTAGTTGCAATTTATATTAACACTCACGTACATGAAGTGAACCAGATGAGAGTCCAGAGATGTCAGATGTCCAATCTCCACACACCTGTCAAAAGAGGTTGCTTTAATATGTATGCTCTCAGAGTGCATGCTACAACAAACAAATAAAGCTATCTATGGATTGCTAGTGTAGGTTGGCTACGTATTACCAGGGCCGGCTTTAGCGATGTAGGCGCCCGGTGCGACAATGCTTGTTGGCACCCCTCAATGACCTCATTATCCACAAATTCCCTCACTACCACCCTCCAACGGTGCCCCACCCCTCCACCCCCCAAGTCTCCACAACAACTCTCTCACATGGATTTATTTTGTTTTATAGCACTACTTAACCAGAGTAGAGTTTCAGAGACCTTTACATCTCTCACACATTGTTTAGAGACAATGAATCAGACGTGTGTAAATAAGTCTTTAGGAAATGTTACATAAAACAAAGAGGACTACAAGGCGCAGGCGTCGCATGTCATCCATACTGGTAGGCAGTATGTTGTAAGAGTGCTTGGTCTGGAGAAGCACAGACTCACGATTTAAAACCTAACATTGTGGTTAGGAGTTGATTTTACTGATTAGGACTGATTTCTACCCAAATTAACCCCTTTTAGCAACATTAGGATAATGAAAGATACAGGAAAAAAAGCATGATGCTCTAACATGCACCCAGGGCCACTGGAGTTAATCGATTGTGCAGCATTTTCACAATATTATAGATTTGCGGTACTTGCCACATATTTCCTTATCTAATACATTATCTGCTAGCTCAAACCGTTCAAAAGTTACTAAAAACGCAGCAACACATGTAGCCATGCAGTGGAACACCCTTTGCAAAGTTAGACTGGTCACCTTTCTGTTGATTATTGCTATATTTGGGCATTAAGTCAGTACTCTTGAGCTGCAAACAATGCCCAGACAGTGTTAACAAGTGTACAAATAACTGAATAATGAATACTATCACAATATGTGCCGTATTATGCCAAATTATTTGCCTGCTACATAATTTACTCAGCCTTCCTGTGGCCCTGCCAATACCTTACAGTTTGCATGCAGTTCTTTGATGGCATTTAACAGCTAACTGTAATATTATTGGATTGAAATTTATAAACTGCAAGTGACAAAAGCATCTTTCTGAGAAAAGCAGCAGGTATATAAGCCCTCTGCACTACTTTATGATGAGCCAAACCTTCCACTAGACAAAATTCCATCTCTCCACAGCAGTCCCATTATTTACCAGAGTTATTTTGCCATTTTTATGTTGCTTCAGCACTGCTGAAGGCAAGGAATTCTACAGCAGGGGCTTTTACATCCAAAATCTATTTGAAAATTCGGCACCCCACAAGGTTAGCTGCTTCCTCCCGCGGCAATACTCCATGGGAGTGAACTTTTGAAAAAAGGTGGGACATACACCCACCATTAGCCATTTACAGGCTATGGCTTTTTAAGGACACACACAAAAGCCAATCCAAAGCGTGGGAGGAGTCAGACCCCACCAGGTACCTACAAAAGATCACCTAACAGTGCAAGCGCTGTATAGGCTCGACCTAATAAACGGAGCTAGGATAAATAGATTCTGTAATAGCTTGCAAATTGTCATTAACTTCCCAGGGAAATCTTTTTTTCTTGTTTTTTCTTTATATATTTTATTCATTTACACCAGTAAGGTTTATAAAAGAAATGCATGTAGCAGTGATGGTGGGAACTTTACTCTTAGCCAGGTTTGGAAGTAGAATAGCATTATACCTCTTAGTATTCTTTCGGGTATTCCAGACCCTGAGTTTGTTGCACAAGAGCTGCCGATCCACGCTGTCAAAAGCAGCTTTTAGGTCAATAAAACAGAGATGCAGGATTTTATTTTTTCTTTGCTTGCATTTTTCTGCTATAAGGGAAATTGATAAGATATTGGTGATTGTTCCGATCTTCTTTCTAAAGCCAGTCTGATTTATTGGGATCAAATTGATGTTATCCAACCAGTTAATTGGGTCTTCCAGGATCAAGGAGGCATGGTACTTTGCTCCTACATCCAGTGGTGCAATAAGCCTATAGTTTGTCGGATTAGTTCTATCACCCCCTTTGTATACCGGTGTGATGATTGATCCTTGCCTGCTAGATGGTATTCAGTTTTGCAGTTCTATTTCTCTAAAGAGTTCGGCCACGCGGTTGCTCCAGAAAACTGGTTCGTGTTCAAAGCTAGCTTGCGGAATGCCATTTGGCTCTTGGGCTCCATCATCTCTGCATTTGCTTATTATGTTAGTTATTTCCTCTACTGAGTAGGATGAGCAATCAATTTTATTTTCCTTCAAGATAAGAGTACCTTCATTTCTACAGTACAGCTTTACTATGATTCCACTAGTCTGTCGATCTTGATGAATAGAGTCGTCCAAGAGCTTCAAAATCAATTGTACAGGAATTGTGTTGTCTGTAAATCTCTTTGGTAGGAAGTTGGCCCATTCGTGTTCTTGTACGTTTGAGGTTATGGCGTTCACTGACCTATTCAAGTTGTTTATCGTTTCCCAAAAGCTGCACGAATTTGGTTGCCTCATACTGAATAGTAATTTGGACCAAAATCTCTCCTTACCATTTCTTTTGTCTTCCCATAGTTTAAAAAATTTTTTTTTTCCTCAATTGCCGAAAAGCCTCCCATGCCATTTGGTCCAGGTCAGCCACTTGAAGTTTCCAGATTGCTTTATTTAATTCACATTTCAGTATTTGTTTCTTGGAACCTGGTTTCGTGTTCTTGTCATTAGTGATGTCAGGTTAGACATAAAGTTGGACTAGGCTTGTATCATATTAGAACTCTCTTTTACAGATGCCATCAGTAGCTCTTTAATTGTTTTTTGCAGGTCTGGAATGGCTTCATTTGAGGCGTTTTAGATCAATCAACTCAATATTTCCTTCTATTGGTGCTGTAGGTTGAAACTTGGACAGATTGAAGTTAAAGTATATATGTGGGTACGAGTGATCACTCAAAGTGGTGTATTCAATGAACAATTGTGAGATACATGACATAAGGTTAAGGAGACTGCCGTAAAGTCAAGTATTGATCGCGCCGTCACTCCGTGTTAGGTGTTCTTAGGCCGGGTGTCTTCCAATGATCTGCCATTTATCACTCGCAAGCCCTGATACTCCAATACCTTTACTAGCTGTTGACCTGTGTATTCTGAACGATTCGCCTTAAGTTGATGTTGGGGCTTAACATTATAGAATGTGTTGTCAGCTGCTAGTATTTCATCTTCATCTGGAGTGTAGATTAGAGTGGAAATAATGGCAGTAGCAAAAGAGAAGAATTTCTGAAGGGAGTGAGGATGCTGGGACTGGTAGTCCTCCGCTTGTGGAGTTGACTGATAGTATATGACATGAAAGTTGTTAACCAGTGAATGAGGAAAGAGTCTAACACGTCATGGGCACAGACTGGCATGCCCTTGCAGATACCAGATTAAAATGATGTGCAGTGCTGAAGCATAGCCTTCTTTTTGTAGCCCAGTATAAGTTCAAGAGGCTGGACCGAGGACTCGCTATATCATGCTGAATCGTAAACAAAGCAGGAGGAGAAATAATAGCTGATCTCCCTTAGCACCTGTAACTACTAGGAGAATAAACCAAATTAAAACAACAGAAGGAAGCGAAAAGCATGAAATCAGCAAGCAGTGGGATTTACACCATCAGTAGTGCTGCTAGCACCATAGTTGTGTGGAGCCAAGCACCTCCAAAAGGAAATAAAAGGAAAGCAAAAGCAGAACACTGGACGGCAAGTCTCACAGTGCATTAGTTCGAGGAGAATCTGGCAAGAATCAGCCAGTCTGGTACCCAGCAGTGAGCTCCGGCCAGGTCAGACTACCACTTGTCTCAGCAACAAGGAGGAGTCCTCCACCCAAAGCCTACCCAACTTACACCTCCTTGTCTGGAGCTTGAGCTATGGCAATTGACTGCTTTCAATTTGCACTCTGAAATGGTGGATGACATCTTTGCTCCTCCGTGAAATCCATCTTTACCAGACATAGGAACACATTTTTAACCTGGTGTGGTGCTTGGGAGAATTCCCTCTTACAAACTAAGATGCCAGGCATCCTTTTGTTTTTTTGGCTGTTCAGAAGAGGACTATGTCGATAGGCATAATCCTCTGCATTAAGATCTGCTGTGCACTGACTAAGAAGCAGCTCCCGCAAGATCTGAGAGCCCATTAAACCATGGCCAAGGTGGCTACAGCTGCCTTTGTTAGACGGTTGGATGTCATTGATATACAACGGGCTACAACATGGGTATCAGTGAATATGTTCACGAAGCTCTACTGCCTTGACAGCCAGGTTAAGAAAATAGGGGGGGTGCCCTTTAATCACTGCTGCTCTATGTCTAACCTATTGTACATAAGAAAAAGGGAGGCGCAGGAACAAAAGTCTACCATAAGCTAATACATCAAACAAAAATTCAATTTGTTTGTAGAACACAACTACAATTTGTGTCAGACTTTGTTAAATTAACTCACAACATATTAAGACTTAATATGATTTGGAGGAGTCAACCAACCAAGGATGTATTTTCATAATTATGCATGTCGGGTAAACACCTGATTATGTTTTTCCCTGACTACCTCGTAGGTGGATTATGAACTCTTTGAAGGACAATCATAAACACCATTTATATATTGTTTCAAAGCTCTGGTAGGGATAGGCAAAGAATGACCACCGAATGTGTTTATTTTTTTTCTTTGTTTGCG
The DNA here is from genome assembly GCA_963921515.1 of Calotriton arnoldi. Classification (NCBI taxonomy): domain Eukaryota; kingdom Metazoa; phylum Chordata; class Amphibia; order Caudata; family Salamandridae; genus Calotriton; species Calotriton arnoldi. The sequence continues at coordinate 3,122,541 of CAWUFW010000381.1, forward strand.
ATTATATGTGAATTTGTTTGTAAAAATATTTACTATGTTTTTAAAAAAAAATTATAAGTCTTTTTCACCACTGGCATACCCTCAATTGCATTACACAGAAAATAAAATGCACCAAGGGTTAGATACAAGATATATTGTTGTGTTGTTACTTTAACTAAGTCTGACACAAATTGTTGTGTTTTACAAACAAATTTATGTTTGATATGTTAACTTATGGTAGACGTTTGTTCCTGTGCCTCCCTTTTTCTTATGTACAATTGATAGCCAGGTTCAGCGGAAGGACCACTTTGCCCATTCGGTTTTGCAAGATGTTTTTGTTTGAGGCCACTTCACAGACCGTTCACCTTGTGGAGGTATTACATTGGTATCTGTTCTAAGGCTAGGAATCGGCAGTTAGAAGTAATCATCAGAAGAATGCCTGCTGTAATGCTGTTTCTGATGTATTCTCCATCTAACCGCAGTTTTCTCCCACCTCCCCATTTTTTTAACATCTAAAAGGGTCTCAAAATAGTACTCAGCACACTGTTACCAACAGTTGTTCATGCTCTGTGTCTGAGGGCATAAAAAGGGAGCAGGCAAGAAACTGATGTTGGCATGCAGGGGTGTCACTTATATGCAGCTCCACTCTGTCACTTCCATGGCATTTTGTAGTCAACGCAGAGCATTAAGATGCCACCTGTCGGTGCACAGGAGCACTGCTTCACAATTTTCCAGATCCAGTCTGGTGCCTGGAGGATATTCTACTTCGAGGAATCCGAAGTTAGATAGAGTATCCACTTTAACCTCATAAGTGGTATGAATGATCAAGGGCATATATTTCAGGATATACAAGGTACCTTTCTTGCAAGGAAGTAATAGGAATGTAGGACAAAGGTCAAGACTGCAGACCAATAATGGTGAAGACAAATCCCCTTTAATGCCATGAAATGTTATAAAGTTGTTGAAATGTAATATGTATATGCTTGTTGGAATTAAAAATAAAATAAAGACTGTCCCCTACTTTTAGCTAAAATACGCTTCTAATATTTATACCCAACCAAATCCAGAATATGGAAAACGCACATCTAAATATCAACTACTTTGCTAGTGCACAGCTAAGACGTTTTAGCAGACTTGATTAGGCTCACCTATCTGTTCATGGACCATTCCTGGCTTGTTAATATTAATACTGTTCTAGCTAAACTGACTGATGATCGTTTTGACACATCACATCTACTGAGGATAAGTAACTATTCAACAAATTAACTATGAAAGGTACTAATCCTGCAGACCTACAATTACAGGTAATAAACTTTTCTCACTTCTGGGTCTTCTGTGGGAATCTACTGAATGATTTTAGATGTCTACAATATGAACAGCTAGGTCTTTCTTCAAAAGTACATGATTAAGTCTGATCTGAAATTGAAAATTGGTTAATCTACTTAAATAAATGCACATTTAAGTTCTTACATCTTGAATTGTTTTTTTTTTACATTTACAGAAGGTGCAGCAGCTTCTTGAAAAACTGTTGAGCATTATGAAAACTCCCAACAACAGGTACCCAAAGGCAGCATTTTCCAGCCTTCTTTCACTCAAGGTATCTTTATAGCAGTGGTCTCTAACGAGTTGCTCTGGAGTTACTGGTCTATTGCCAGTACCCTGAAAGTAACTCCCTGGAATGCTGCATACCACAGTTCGTAATTCAGAGGGTGTTGCCATTCTGGAGATGTGGCTCTACACATCTCCTAGAAGTGGTCACCCGCCAAATCAGTAGCAGGACCACAGGTGTACATGCAAACCACACATAGTGACAGTCTGCGGTACCTGTATCATCACCATGTCTCCATTCTCTTAGTTTCTCAAATGCACATCAAGATTTGTCAACTTTGCAAACCCCATATCTTTCGATAATACAGTACTTGAGAAAATTGGGCCAGCAAAGAAGTGCCAGCTTTAACCACAGAGGAGTTACTAGAGTATTGGACTTACGAAGGCTGAGTGAAATTATGGGTTTACTATGCAGTAGTAGCCATGTAACCAAGGAGAGCAGAGGGTGGATTGAGAGTGGATACAGGTAATGGGCTAGTTTGTTTGAGACAGTGGGAGTGGTTTTTGTATACGGTTTGTGCATACATGTATGTGCATTTGTTTAAATCGGGTGTCTCCAACCAGTGGATCGTGAGCTACCATTAGTTGGCAGAAACCTTCATAGTAGCTCCCAGCCTTGAGTTCATTTTTAACTAAGAACTGCAATAAGTAAGTGCTGTGTTTTCCTTTTAAAGTTGAGGAAATGCGATGTTTATTTTATATTATCATCAGACTGCAGATACCAGAGCCTGATAATAAACTGTGCGCCACTCAGATTTATGCCCCATGCAGGTCACAGAAGTTCAGAACTGAAGTACTGAGGTATTTAACTCTTAAATAAAAGTTGTTTTCAACTCAATATTGGAGCATGAGATCGAAATGATATTTCTGAATGCCTTTTAATGAGATAAAATTAAAATGAAGAGTTAACTTACTATTTAAGTTAACTCTTCATTTATTTTTCTCCCAATCCAACGTGTCACATTTGCAAACAGCAAGCATCTTGCTCCCAGTGGCTGGTAGACACAATGCCATATTTATAACTGAAAAATAGTCATTTTCTTTTAAATGGGAGAAATTTAAAGTGAAGAAAAATGTTTCTATGAAACATTGTCTTAATGTTTTTCTCTACTTTATATTAAGCCAATTAAGTCCTAATGTTTTATGAAGCATGTTTCTTAACATTAAATTCCTCACATTTAAACAAATGATTGTATTTTCCTGTTATAAATATGGCACCATGTCTACAGGTGACTGGGAGTAATATGCCTACTGTTTGTAAAGACACTTTGACAAAGGAGAAAATGAAAATGATTAGTTTTTTGCAATGCACATAAAAATAAAGTTAACTCTTCAGTTGAATTTTCTCCCATTTCAAAGTGTCGCATTTACACACAGCAGGCATCTTGTTCCCAGTGACTGGTAGACACACTGCCATATTTATAACTGAAAAATACAGACCTTTTTCTAAATAATAGAAATTTTAACGTGCAGAAAAAAGTTCCTTAATATGAACGTTTTTGTTGAGCATTTTTCTGCCTTTTAAATTTCTCCCATTAAAATAAATGGTTGTATGCTTGTGTTGAACATGTAACGGTGCCACATATGGTGAAAGGTATGTCCTGTGCCAGAGTACATACAACACAGGCTCTCAGTCACCCATACACATATATTCCATTCATACACACATGTTCATACATCCCACAGACCATGCACTCACTGATGCACATGGCATCCCTATCATAGCACCCCTAGTCACAGTATTTGTTGAAACCATAGTATCGGGATCCTTGGACATCAGGTTTAAAGTCAGTGAAGCTGGGCGGGGGGGTTTCTGGTAACAATGCACAAGTTACTTGGCCTTCAGTAGCCGACAACGATTTTAGCTGATCAGAAGTAGCTCTCATTTAAAAAAAGATTGGAGACCCCTGGTTTAAATGTTTCTCTGAACATGTGTGCTATTGTGTATGTGTTTTGTATGTGGTTGGTGGTGTTTCCCTCATTTAAAGACATTTTCTCACCCTGTCATCTCAACAATGGCTTTCAAACAGTAAGCTACAAACCTAGCTTTTAATATCCAAACAAGCCTGGGGTTACACTCTAAGGAGTCACATCTGGCTACTGATAAGTAACTCCGGGTCAAACTGGCACTTATTTTTAATGCACTGTATAGAAGTGTTGGAAGCACATGAAATTTGGTCAAGCTCTTTACCCACAGCTGTGGCAGCAAAATTACTACCTAAACAAGCTAAGCTAATATCGGCAAAATGTGATGCACTAACAGTGAAAAATCGGAGTCACTGCAGTTGGGCTTCAAAACTTTACGACTGTGGGGGCTTGCCACACTACCTTTCATCCCCTCTAAAGCCAATAATGAAGCGCCAATTAACGAGATTACGTTTTGGATTAATTCCATTAATGGCATATAAGTATGGTCAGAGGTACAAGGAAGAAAAATACACAGTACAGACTCGGCGAAAAAGGGGAGGAAACACTAATTCATGTGCTGTGCATCTGTAAGAAGTTAGGTGCTTTTAGAATCTTTTGGCTCTGCCCTATCTGGCTCATTTTGAATGTACAGACATGCCAAGAGGAACTAGGAGAGTGCATGAAAGGCAACTCTGCACAATTGGCCGCCCGTTTTATGAAATTTATGAAAGTGGCAATAACTCTGAAAAATGTTGATAACTGCTTAGAATCTTAAACATCTTGACCATGAGTCCTGCAGCCTTTTTTAACCCTGATCTGCGATTTTAAATTGTTGAGTTTAGGAGTAATAGGATTATAAATTGATATGTTTTTATAAAATGACTTCTTTAACAAAAAAGGGAAAGAGGTGGGAACCGAGGGGCTCGTTCGTCTCCTCTAGGGCTGAATCAACAAACAATAAGAACAAGCTCAAAATTCAGCTTTGATAAACCAGAGTCCTGGTCATCAAAAAGTCTCCCTTGCAGGGAACCCATAAGGTTTTTTTAAAAGAACCCTCACCCACCAACCTAGTTGGTGGCATACTTCATCATTTAATCATTTGATTTATAAAATGACAAACAAGTGTTTTTACTGTCCTTTTATGTAACCAATTGCAATGATTTTAAGTAATTGTGCAATAAAAATGTATCTATCTCACCCTGGAAGCCATGGTGTCAGGGAATACATGTATCTGGTTCCCCCAATATATGGTGCTCATCTCTCGTACAATTTTGACTATTTCTAACATAACACTGGCATAATAATGTCAAATCTTGACAACATTGGCATTCATGGACTAATAATGGCATAAGGCATCTATCCTTGCCATATTGCCAGTAATTGTGGCCATCTTTGGAATAGTACTTTCTGATAGAGACTTCTAGTTGCAGATTCCTCACCTTTTGAATAGTCCCCAGGCGTCCGACTGGATCCAAAAACTTTTCAGCACTACCTCTGTGTGCCAGAGGTGGCACCTTGTGGCCCTTTACTGACGCCATTCCAATTCGTAAATGACATGCGGGCCTAGATAGGCACCACTCCTGTGTGCTGACATCAGATCCTTTCTTTTCAAGCCAGCAGATGCGGATCAGAAGCTTGCCTCCTTGAGATATTTACCTAGATATTTCCAAATTTTCTCAAGTGTGAAAGGGATGTCACCCCCTAAAACAGGTTTCAAGCCCTGTAGGGACTGTCAGAAATAAATGTCTGTGGCAGATTCCCATCAGGTGTTCCTGAGGTGCCTGGGGTCAAGCTAAGACTCCAAGGCCTGCGAAGACCACATGTCGAATCCGAAGGCCATCAATAACTATGAGGTTGCCAAGCATACAAAGACTCCACATTAAACTGTTCCAAGTTGTGCTTCGCGTCTTAGGTTCACTCTCTGTCCCATTCCAGAAGTTGACGGAGCCTCTCCCGAGGTCAGTCTTTCTTGCGTTTCAGGTACTCTGGTAAGCGTTAGAGACACATAAAGGTGAAGTGGGATTCTGCTCCCTCGCGCCACTTGCATTCGACTCCACAGGTGCGTGGCCCGGGGCATGTCAACACCGACTTTGCAGCCTGAAGAAGCTCCTCTGTTTGTCCTCTCTGACATCAAATCAACGCTGGACCAGAGTCTTGCCCAAATCCATCCAAGTTGCCGTTTCTCCCACTTGAATTACCCCAGGCTTGGCAGCACTCCCTCCATTCCCTTTTTGCACTGACGCAGATAATGACTGTGACCTGGGTTATGAGTTCGTTCAAATATTACAATTGATACGAGGACTTGGAGACTAGTGGCCTTGATACCTACCGTTTACTCTTTTTTTCCTCCTCCTGGACCAGTCACAGAGGAATCTGCTACATACGCCATGGTGATCTCTAAGGCGGCTGAAGTGCCTGACATCCAACTCCCCACCTTGTAGGTTAAAACCAATGTTTTGACAGAAGTCCTCCAACCAGGGCAAACATCTTCTGAGCCCCTTCTTCCCTTTCATGAGGCACTAACAGATACATTGTTGGGTGCCTGGGCCAAACCTTGCTCTGGCCCTCAGTCAGTAGACAAATTGCCAGGTGCCATCATCCTACCCCTGGCAACTCGGGGTTTCATTTGCAGCACAACTTGTGAGAAAGCCTAGTGGTGCAGACTTCCACCAGCCACACAGATCCTAATTTTTTTTCCAATACTCCTCCTGATAGGGAATCTAAGTGAGTGGAAACATTCAGCACACATCTTTTGGTCTGCCAGCTTAGCCCTTCGATCTGTTAAAGCCAGCTGTTTGTTGGGTTGTTACTCACACGTGCCTTGGGATTCAGTTGCACAAATCCTTCCTGGTGTGCCCAACGACCTTCACCCTGTGCTCTTTCAGGCAACTCTGTCATTGGTCTCGGTTAGGCCCAGAGGGAAACACTGCCATTTCTACATGAACACGGGTTTCTTCCTAAAGTTGCCTTCACTTGCACACAATGACTTTTGACACACATTTGCATTTGTGACAGCCTGAACTTGTTTTCCTGGTAAACTATAACTTGCTTACAGAAACAGATTCGCAAGAACATTATCATGCCACCCTGACACGGTGTACAAATGTGCTTATTGGTTTCATACATATGGCGACACAGCTTTCTATAACACACAAACAATGACAGCCTGATCGAGATCTCGGCCCAAGGAAAGGATGCCTTTTGTTATAGATAAACATCAGTTTACGAGTGTTGGGGCAGAGGAGCACCTGTGCTGTCATCATGAGGTCCCTCCATGCTGATGCTTCGGCCCAGCAGTTTGCTGATATCTCTGCAAGGGGTGTCTAGCTCATGGCCAGGATGGGGCCCTACATTGATTCCTACCAGTTAATGGGATTGGATCATCCAGTACCAGGGTTCTTGGTAGAACACACACATACTCCCTAGATACTTAGGTTAGGGAACGCATCGTAAGAGAACACAAGATTGTTATATTGTTTTGAATTATATACCTGCATATATACATTGTCTCAGCACAATGGTGGAACTTTTTATTCTGTTCACTTTCCTAATACTTCTAATAACTTTCATCTGCATCTGTCTAATGATCATAGCAGCACATATATTTTATAAAAAATCACGTTGGTTCTATAAAAATTGAAAACGTCCCTCTATGTATTTCTTGTATCATTCTGAGAGCACGAGTGACTGAGCAAAAGGGTTCTAGATCTGTTACCACGATTCCTGAGGGAACAGTGTTGTCATTTTCAGTGGTTGCCCAAATTGTTTGCTCCCTGTCTAGTTTTAGGGGGGCTTATGGTGGAACTGTGAGCAGGCTGGTCTTTGGGACAAAATATCCTGAGGGGGGTCTCAGAATTAGTCAGACACCATGCAAATGTTAATGCTGTCCACAAACGTGCAGTTTATACTGTATAGCGGAAGCTACACGACAGCTCAAGATGGTGGTGATGCTACCAAGTTCACAATTTGCTGTGGCTTGAACACCACATATTCTATCGGACAGGCCATAGGCACCAGCTTTGCCATTCACCTCCATGCGTGGCTGCGATCGATTGGGTTCTCTGGCGATGCCCAGCCCTCCCTGATGGGCCTCACCCTCTCAGAGAAAAAACGGATTTAAGGTGAGCAGGACTACTGCTCATTACCTGGGTATTTCTGGCCTACCTCGCCAACAGCAACAGTTCCATTGCTCCTTTCACAGCTTTGGCCAAGGCATCCCTTACCGCCAACCCATTCAACCCCCTTAGGGAACCGAGCAGTTTTGTGATAGCAGCTGTTGTTTCCACCGCCCCTGCAGCCAAGGTCAGTGTGCCACATAGAGTAACGGACCCCCTCACCTGCTAAACCTCTTTAGTGTACTCTTGCAGGGATATTCCCACCCAGTGCGAGGCAGAATACACAGGCTCAAGGCATGTGTGCTGTAGATACACATGCTTTGCATACTCCTGCCATCTAGTGTTGGGTCCAGATGTTTGCAAGTTGTTTTTCTTCGAAGATGTTTTCCCAGTCACGAGGTAAGGTGACTCCTCCTTTCGGTGGTAGTGCACATGGGCATCGACTCTGTTAGATAGTTTTTTTCCGCCATCGGGTTCAGACGTGCATTGCTGCGCTCCGGTTCGAAACCACCATCGCGTTCCCCTCGGTGCGCAATCCACTGTACCCTCGACGGTTTTGTTCTCGTACGCGTTTCCCTATTCGCCGGGTATCCTATAAATTGGGAAACACTCTATCTTCAGTCGGAAACATCGGGGGCGGCCTACGGGCCTAGCCGTGTCGGTCTACCCTTCTGCCGATGGAACGGACGCCATTTCATTTCTGCCCTCGGTGCCACTCCATGTACCCCCGCACCGACCTACATAAAGTTTGTAACTGGTGTCTCTCGCCGGAGCACAAGGAAGAAGACTGTGACGCCTGTAAGTCTTTCTGGTCGAAAAAGACTCTACGCGATGGTTGGGCTCGACTACGAGAAATGCAACACCAAAGCATTCTACATACTTTGGATATTTTCGGAGAAGAATTAGAACATGAAGAGGCGTCGGCAGCAGAGAAGGAAGCAGCCTTCTCTGTGGCAGAATCGGATTCTGAACTGGACATTGACTTGGAGTCGGAAGACGTGCCTCCGGGACAGAGTACAATGAGTACTAAAGACCCTTTACCCCACAAGACCTCTTCCACCCAGCTTAAGGCTTCGGTACCACCTCTGGCATCGGGCTTGGTCGGCACCGAGACAATGTTTCTGACGCCCCGCCATCGGACCCAGCACCGAAACAAGCAGTCAAGCCTTCCGGCCTCGATCGAGTCTGCCCAAGTCATCGTCTTCGGATCTGAAATCTTCTGCTCCGAAAGACAAGCCTGGTTCGGAACCAAAACCTTCCGCTTCGAAAGACCAGCATGCTTCGGAGCCGAAATCTTCTGTTCATAAAAGCAAGACTGGTTCGGCTCCGAAACCTTCGGTGTCGGAAACGAAAGAAACCCTCACAAAGTCTCCTGAACCTATCCTGGAACTTTTGAAAGATATTCATCAATCCAGATACTGGACATATTTTAGCTAAGACCTCATCCAAAAGGAAACTTCCTTCAGAAGATCCTGCTTATAAGATTCCTTAGGAAGAAGAAAGATATAGCTACAAGTTCTATTCATCCTCACGAACAACCCCCTCCACCATCTTTACCACATTTGCCTATTTCAAATCCTCTACATATAACACCTCAGGGGTCTCCTCATACACAACCTGATATAGACGATGATCAGGATGACGACGATACTCATTTGCCTATAGATGCATGGAATGATTACACTATTGATCCTCCCATGGATACTGACCTGGATCTATACCCTGCAAAGCCATCACCACCAGATGATAATGTAGCTTACCAAGAGATTATTTATAGAGCTGCAGCGTATCATGCGATCACATTACACAAAGAATCTTTGGATGCAGATTTTCTATTTGACACTTTAGGGTCTACACATAAGACAACTCAGAGTCTTCCTATGTTAAAAGGCATAATGAGACATGCTGAGGAAATAAAGAGCCTGTGTGTGCTTGTGTTTTGACTCCAAGAGTCGATAAAAAATATAAACCCCGCCTTTTGATCCGGTGTTTATTAAGGTACAATTGCCTCTGGACTCTCTAGTGGTCTCTAATGCTCGTAAAAGAGCAAACTCACAAACATCTGCTGATGCACCTCCTCCAGACAAGGTGTCTAAATTAATCGATACATCTGGGAAAAGAGTGGCTGTTCAAGCTTCTAATCACTGGTATATTGCAAACACAAAGGGCATACTAGCTAGGTATGATAGGGCACACTGAGACGAGATGGAACAACTACTTCAATATCTCCCAGATGAACACAAAATTAAAGCACAATGGTTAGTGCAGGAAGGTAAACTCATTTCTAACTCTTCCATAAGATGTGCTTTAGATGCTGCTGACGCTGAAGCAAGGGGAATTAACACCAGCATTCTCCTACGAAGGCATGCCTGGCTTAGAATTTCAGGGTTTAAACCTGAAGTTCAGCAGTCCATTCTAAACACTCCATTTGACAAACTACACCTATTTGGTCCGCAGGTTGATGTAGCCTTAGAAAAAATGAAGAAAGTTATATAAGTGGCGAAGTATATGGGAGCTCGCCAATCTCCATCAAACAGAGGTTCCTTTTGCCGCTCCTTTTGCAGAGCAGGGTCCAAAAGGACATCCTCAGACCCTAATACTCCCTCTTACAAATCCAACACACAACCCTCTCCCTCTAGAGGTTTTTATAGAGGAGGGTACAGAGGAAACAATTTCACAGGTAGGGGTAAAGGCACCACAACGCGTAGCTCCCCTTCCATCAACAAGCAGTGACTTGCCCTTACTCCACCCTGATCACTTAACACCTTTCGGGGGAAGACTTCAACAATTTCTCCTTGTTTGGCTATCCATAACATCAGACAAATGGGTAATCGACATTATCCGACATGGTTATTGCCTGGAGCTTACCAGCAATCTTCCAAATATTCCACCGCGCATTCACAAACTCTTGTTAGAGCACCTACAACTGTTCAAACAAGAGGTGCAATCTCATGGGGCCATAGAACCAGTTCCGTTACAGTATCAAGGTTCAGGAGTTTACTCTCTGTATTTTCTAATACCCAAAAAGAATGGCTCCTTCAGACCAATTTTGGATCTAAGAGAGTTAAACCAGTACATACTGTCAGAACACTTCCATATGGTAACACTTCAACAAGTGCTTCCACTCCTACAGCAAGGCGATTTTATGTCCACCCTAGACTTAAAAGATGCATACTTTCACATTCCGGTCCATCCAGCTCATCGCAAATATCTCAGGTTTGTGATAGCAGGAAAACACTATCAGTTCAAAGTACTCGCTTTCGGAGTAACTACTGCACCCAGAGTGTTTACAAAATGCTTAGCAGTAGTAGCAGCTCTTCTCAGAATACAACAGATTCATGTCTTCCCTTATCTAGATGATTGGCTCGTCAAAGCCAACACACACCAGAAGTGTTTGCAACACACTCAGACTATGTTGACCTACTTCACAGGTTGGGTTTTACGGTCAATACGCAAAAGTCTCATCTTCAACCTTTACAAATACAGTCCTATCTAGGAGCAACTCTCAACACTCACACTGCTCTAGCCTCTCCCAATGCAGGCAGAATTCAAAATATTCAAAGTCTGGAATTACAGTTTCAAGCCAACCAATACCTACCAACCATAACCTTCATGCAACTGCTAGGAATGATGGCATCGTGCATTGCGATGGCACCTCATGCAAGACTACACATGCGTCCCCTACACGCATGCTTAGCACGTCAGTAGAATTAGTCACAGGGTCATTTAACAGATCTAGTGTTGATAGACAGCCGCACCCATCGCTCTCTGCAATGGTGGAACACACCAAATTTATCAAAAGGGTGGCACTTCAACCCTGTTCCAAAGATCGTGTTAACGGCAGACACATCTCTCACAGGTTGGGGTGCCCATCTCCACAACTACACAATTCAGGGACTCCAGGACAACAAACACAAATGTCTTCACATCAACTACCTAGAACTTCTAGTAGTATTTCTAGCGCTGAATTAATTTTATTTCTTTTTGGCTGTTTATCTTGAAAATATATGCATCTGCAAGGTACGTAGATGAGTTGTTAATAATAGTAAATTTATACTTACCTATTTATACGTAATTTCATGATATTTTATTAGTATTCTGCATATGGTATTTTGGCATGACCATATTTTATCATTTGATAATGTGACATACATCTGGGTGGTCACTGCTAATAATTCTGCAAGGTGTGGTCACTATTGTGATTTTATTTGATGTGCTCACTACTGCAACAATGCTCAAAACCATTAGTTACTTGGGACTATTTTCATTGATCAGAAGTAGGTCTCTTTATACTATAGTTACTGAAGCTTTATTTTTGCATTGGTTTTCAGTGCACAGCAGCAAGAAGCGGCACAGATCAGCTTGAGAATTCACAGTGAAATGTGCAAGCACACAAAAGAAACTTGTTTTTCTGAAATCCCTGCACTGTCCGCTAGAATCTTTTTTAAATTTGCCAGGAGTGCTTCTTCAGAGGTAAGTGCTTATCATAAAGCCATACAGCTACAATAAATTTTGTTGTGGATATTTTCTGCCGATTAATTGTGTGATTTTTAGCACTGCTCTCCAAAGGATTGTGGGATCTATTGGTAATGTATTGTAAAATATTCTGACAATGCATATTTGAAAAGTTGTACCCCAAAACACTTGAGAGCAGTTGTGGTAACTTAACCAGTTGTAAGACATTCTGAAGCACAACCAAGAATAAAAAGTGAAGGGAGAAACAGCAATTGCTCTAGAGTGGAATGTGTCATCAAAGAAAATCTACACACAAGACTTTTTAACTGAAAAAGTAGCATTAGCCTCTCATCATTGATTTAACACCATTGATGGAAGTGACCTCCCTCTTCCTTAGTTGAAATATTGCTGGGTCAACTGTACCTCGCAGATTTGATTTATATGATATGCACCTATATATGGTTTTGATTTCTGAATCTTGGTTTTTGGATCACGCAATTCCTATTCTGCAGCATTTGGTCCTATCTGATTGTTTATTTGAGCAGATGTTATTGGCCAGAGAGGTTTCACAAGAGTCTGCTGTGCAGAATTAATCTGCAATCTAGACCAGGCTAGATTTACCACTACAGCCTGCCATCAGCTTTTTAGCATTGCTCTGAAATACTTTTAATTCGACCATCTGAACCTACCTACATCCTGCATTGATATTTAAAAAAAATGACTAGGCCTTGTACTAGGTTATCTTATGTTGCTGGCAGGTGCGGTGCCTCTTCTAGGGGGTTCATTGCCACCCCCAATGTGGCACTAGTACATAATTGAAAGACCCTGGTGTCCAAGGACTGCACCTTGGCAGTGGCAGCTCTGTTTCTTAGTCAGCATGGCTTTCTCGGCGGTGTTAAGGCAGGGTGTGGCCTATCCTAGTGATTGGCAATGCTAGTGTCATCTGAAGTCTAGTGCCCAGGTCAGGTTGGGCAGGTCTCGGACTGTGACCAAACCGACATTCTCCCTTCAGGCCTTAAACACATGCTCTGATAGGGAGCCAGGAGTACACAGCACAGGCCCCTGGTCTCCTTGGGAGCGCTGGGTTCACCTGCCCCAACCAATCCTTACTTTTCTGTCATGCAGTTTTATGTAGAAAATGAATGAGAGCAAAGCCTGGATTAGTGCTGGGCAGGTTTGGTGGTCCCTGCTGGACTGCTCTTCAAAGGCAGTACGGGCGGGCTGATTATAGGAATTGATCAATCACTGTGTTTTTATTTCAAATCCACACATTGTTTGGTCATGTTTCTTTAAAGATGTGATGGTGATGCTTTCCACCTTTTCCCCTCATGCACAGCACCAGTCATGGCACTGTACATGAGGGGAGTGGAGAATAGCATTCGCCTTTTTGTTTTGTTACATCCTGCAGGACCCACACTTACAGCACGTGCTTACAGGCCTGGTGATTGTATCTGATCCAGACCTTTACTCAGCGCTGCTGCATCATTTTGGCTACAGCCTCACGCAATATACATCACAATGTGTGATGAATAAAATTTCCAGGGGTTCGAGTACTGCTGTCTCAGTAGTTGTGTGTCTGGTTAATTACATCGAGCTGCAATGTTGTAAGAATACAGTGTTAGATTATTTCCTTCTAACTGATGGACAAATCTTTCATTATTGATGGACAAATATTTATTTTCATTTTGTTGGAGAATACTTCTACATGGCAGTCACTCAATCCATAAGAGTCACTCTTGCTATGACAGCCAGTCTCCCGATTCTTTAACTTTAGCTCATTATGTAATGGACAAGAGATGATGTTGAAAGTCCAGCATTGCTTGCTCTCAAAGTGATAGCTGTGGAGAGCAGCCTTCAGGCTGTTCTTGAAAGAGTGTAATCCAGCTTGTTTTACCACATTAAATCAACAGTGTAGAGTATATGAAAAGAACCACAGTGTTTATGAAAAATAACTCTATTTATTACAAACACAATCACTAACACATTGGTATATCTCCTACTCGTAGATATTAACAATACTCACAATAATCATTCCACACAATCAGGTAAGTAGCACAAATATACACTGGTCTCCAGGGAGAGACCAAACCATATATTGAGAAAGTGGAATGCGAACTGCGAAGGAGAAACGGGACTTGGACCAGAAGACTCAACGGACTTGGTGATGCAAGGAACCACCCAAGGTAAGTACCCTGGAACCCCACAGAGGCTGTGTGCAGAGTGGAAACACAGCAGCGTGCCCAAAGGAAGTCAAAGGAGGAGTCGGGTTGCATTTTTAAATAAAAAGGCCCTTCCCAGAGGACCCTGAAAAAACCCCTAGGAGGACAAAGTTGGAAAGCCTCCCCACCCATAGATGCCCCAGGAACCAAGTTACCTGCACTAGGGAAGCTGAGTGAATGGGGTGAAAAGACGTCAGAACTGCTGTTAAAGACAAGGGGAGCAGTGCTTAACTTGTAAAGTGCCGGGGCTCTCTGCAAGAGGCCACCCCAGCTTGAACCACCTGGCAGTGCTGTGAATGACGGTACCTATTCAACTACTAACCATCACACTGTTACCGGTGTGACAATTCACACTGTTTGAGGCCCCCAAAGGTATAAGAATGGCTTGGGAGCAGGTATTAGTTTTTTTTTTTACGTATATAGAATTAATAAACCACTGTTGTTCTGGCTTTCTCTGAATTACACAAACAAGACCACCATGAGGTAGCTGTCATGAATGTCAATGTTGTTAATTAAGTGCTGGTGCTGATAATTAAGTGCTGAGCACCGGAAACCACCGGCTCAAATTAAGCACTGAGGTTAGCCACTTCAGCAATTGGCTAACTTCACTTCGAGTGACAGCATTCCTCTCTTTCACAAGGAGGACATTCACGCACAAAGAAGTTGCTTTTTGCCAATTTTTTATTGTTGGTGAGAGGGTGCTGAAGCTTCTACAACATTGTTTTATAAAAAAAAAAGGCAAAATAAGACAAGCCATTGAAAAAGTCAAAAGGCTGACAGCCAATGCCAGACCGAATGACGTTGTCAATGCTTGTCCTTGTAGAGCTTCCTACCCCCCGGGAGGTCATGGAGATGATTCAGCAACATGTCTAGCAAGACAAAAGGGGGACAGGGACGCCTGTTCATGGTGGGAGCTTGGAGAGCTTCGTATCAGAGGTGAGTGAGATATCCCTTAAAGGCGTGAAATCTGGGACTGGTTTTTGGTTTGAGGCCGCATCACAACATTCTACAACCCGCAAAAAATGGAGACAGAGCCACAGATTATAGGCAAAAATCTACGTTCAAATGTCTGTGTAGATCATTTCCTGAGATTTTAACTCGATGCATAAATGTAACTCCTTATTAACTCTTACTATTTATGGCAGTTAAGCAGTACTTTAGGCTGGTAAACTAGCTCAGTCGGTGCATGTATCTAATGGAGAGTGTTCAATGTCACTTGAAGGTCACAGGTTTGAACCCCAATGGATCCTCTCTGCCTTTCCTCCTGCTGATTTGGATAAAAAGAGTTCCTAAAAGTTGGGTGATAATTAAGGCCTATTATCCATAACCCGACACCCGAAAAATGGTAGTGCATGCTATCAAAGTGTAATTATTAATATATGTGGTACCAACGTGAGGTCAGCATTTTCCTAATTTAGGCCCAGTTATATCTCCAAATTATAACCCATCATGCAGGTAACTGCTATTGATTTCCGGAGTTAATGGGGAACCTACTCAACGATGGAACAATTTAACATCATGGCTAATCACTGCGGTTGGAAGGAGAGAGGTCCAGTCAGTGCTGCAAGATGGTTTGCAGTGTAAGCAGCACTACTTTCAGCTCAATTCATTGGATTTAAGTCCAGGTTGGATGAATTGTTCGAACATAACATTGGCCAATACTGAGCTTTTGGAAGACACAGACAACATATTTGGAGTACTGTATTGAGTTATGGAGACCTCACATGGCGGATGCTGGGTCCAGTTCTGGACGCCATGTCTGGAGTCCTGTACTAAGTTCTGGAGACCTCACTTGGAGGATCGCTGTGTCCAGTTCTGGACGTCATGTCTGGAATACTGTACTAAGTTCTGGAGACCTTACTTGGGGGATGGTTGTGTCCAGTTCTGGACACCATATATACCTGGAGTACTGTTTTCAGTTCTGTAGACCTCACATGAAGAAGGCTGTGCCTAGTTCTGGAGGCCATATCTGAAGTACTATATTCTGTTTTGGGGGGGTTTGGAGTGAGTGTTATCAGGTGACAGAAATAGGTGAGGAAAAGGTCAGTCTGTATTACCTGGAAGATGAGGAGGAGGTATAGGACTCAGGCATTCACATGCCTGGAAGTATTAATAACTATAGGTTCGGGAAGAGAACATATACAGACCTAGGTATAACGACAGAATGTGGAGATTGTTGACGTGACACATACGTCTGCAGTATGTGGACAAGAGAGCTACCGAAAGGGACATTTACATACCCGAGTAGTATACCCATGGTATTTGGGCATGGGAAATATGAAGGAGACATCTAGATACCTCAGAGGTAAATCTACGGTATTTGGAGCGAGAGGGAATATATGAAACAATCAAGAGAAGTATAACTAGGTAGAGAGGAGCGGAGAAAAACTTTTAAATACCTCAGAAGTATAAATATACTAGAGAGTGAGACTCTTTTGGATTATTGTGAATCCAGAAAGGTAAAAAGAAAACACAAAAAATAAAAGAGCTAATAAGCCAGAGGCTTCGCCAGATTGCATTCTGTTTAAATGAAAACACCTGGAGTTGGCGCTTTGGACGTATTGCTGGACAGGTATATATCATTTCTCACTCTGGTGTCTCCCTAGTTTCTATCCCTCCAATCACTGTGCCCAGTCAGCGACTTTCGCAAATCTCATTGGCTACTCTGCATTCTCACTCCCTCTTAGGATTGTGATGTCCAGCAGATGGATTCAGTAGTCTCCTAAACCGCTCCTGCGGCACTTCAAGTTCACATCCACTCGCTGCGTTCTGCTATTTAATAGTTTACCGTATGCACTTAGAAGTAACTGCCCTTTCTTTTTTATCTTTCGCTCCACTTTCACTTATTTTTTACGTCTGCTATTTAAAGTGGTCGAGTTCTTACAGCGAGACTTTGCACACACACTTCCCTGCCGCGCACAGAATGCATACTTCAGGCCACACTCAAAATACATATCCCCTGCACTGTTACACTCTATATTCACTGTACATCATTGCATTTTCAATGACTATCCCTGCCCCATTTACTTTACCCTGGAAGTTATGAGCTGCACGCTGGACTTTGAGCGGATGTTCCCCCCACAACCTCCCCAACTTTGTATTGGTAGTTACGAGCGGCATACTTTGAAGGGATATTGCAGCACTTAGAATTTTACATTAGAAGTTACATGCGCACTTTGAAAAAATGTCCCCGCCCCACAGCACTTTATACCTTTAGCTACGGGTGGCACTTTGACCGGATATCCCGCTCCACAGTACTTTGCACTGGTAATTACGGGCTGCACTTTGAATGTAGATTAGAAATTTGACATGCCTTGGACGTGGAAGCCTTGGCTCGCTCGAACTAGAGATTTACCGAAGTGTGCCAACTTGTCACTTCATGCGTATGAAGTGAACTGTGAAGTGAACCACCCCCGAGAGACGAGCCCAAGGCCTGCCCTGAGCTATCATGCCTCCGGCGCCCTGCACGGGGCACCTGACCATGTGCAAGTTGCCCGGCCCAGGCCAGGACAGGAGAAGGCTGGAAGGAGGGCAGGGGCCGGTGCAGGGCCGCTTTAACGTAACCCCGGACTTCAAGTGGAGCCCAGCGGGAGTGGGAGCTACCACGTCGGTGACCGTCCCGTCACGCGACCCACCAAAAAAAAGCAGCGCTGATAATGGCTTATTATAGCTGTTATTTACGGTTACTGGTGGTGGTGGGCAGCTGGGCCTGCCTGTCTTTTATTCAATAGGCGGCCTAGGCCTGCTGCTGCTGCCTGCACTACGTCGTCGTCGGCCCGGGCTAACCACCTCAACCGCTGATGAGTCGTGGTGGGGTGCGTGCGGGTGTGCCGGGCGGGTGTGGCATTTTGGGGAAACAAATCTCGCACGCTGCCTACCGCACAGCTCTTCCCCCACAGAACCTGCGCAGAACTAAATCCAGCCCCCTACCCAATCAGTGTCCAGCCCACGGCAAGGGCCGCCGCAGTGCCGTCTATCTGAAGCAAATTCAAAATGTGACCATCCATATTGGATTCATTCATGGAATAAATAAATTAGGAGTCGTTACTGCGAGTCAGTGAGGTAATTTAATTTTATATATTGTCTAGTCTACGGCTATGCGTATGCCACATTCACATTGCCATATGACGTGCAGAGCTGCAGACGCGTGGTGTTCTGCAGTAGACCCGGCCCTGACAAATAGGTGCCGTTGCTAAACACCAGAAAGCACTGGCACAAATTAAGCACTGAATGGGAGACTCTGGAAGAAATGCCTCTGGAGGAGTCCTTGAAGAAGGCTGGTGGAATCCAAGGGTGGATTCTGGAAGTGAAGAACCTGCAAGCAGAGGTGACAGTGTCTATGCCACTTGGAGGTGACCCGGAGGCACGGAAGCACTATGCCCAGCGATGTTGGGAGGTTCAGGAGCGAAGATGGTGACCTTGTCGCTGCAGCTGTGAGGACCAGGCGATGCTAAGGAAGACCAGGAGCCATTATCGAGCTGTCCCATGTCTGTGTCTAGGTGGTCGGTGTCCGGCGGGAGAACCAGCCAACCTTGGTAGCCGCAACTGCCGTGGAGCGAAAAGATGCAAACGTTGGGAACAGCAAGGTCCAAGGGACTCGCCAAGTTCAGAAGAGTCAAAGCAGGACCCGAGCAAGCAGGGGAGCCCACTGAAGCACGAGCAGACCCTCAGGAGGACCCACAGGCCGAAGGCACAGGAGTCACAAAAGGACCTTAGGCAGCTCACCCAAGATGGAGGCCCATGGGCAAGGGGATGCAGTGCGGACGCTGTGATCCACGGTGGATGAGTTGCTGGGGGCTGGAGCTTCTTGTAGTCTGAAAATCTCTGGAGTACAGAGCCAACAAGCCTTGGCAAAGGCAAGTCAATCCGGTGCAAAGAGGTTTAGTCACAGTGGCTCCGACGAGGGATACTGTCCCTCAAAATTGCAAGGAGGTCAGGTCAGACCTCTGGAGAGTAACAGAACCACCACCTGTGTTGTTGAGCCTCAGGAAATCCGTGGGACAACAGGAGCGGCAGACCTGTCAGCTTTGTTGCGGTGCCTGCAGATGCAGGGGAGTGCCTCCTTCACTCCAAGGGAGATTGCTTCAGATGTCCTTGATGCCCACAGGTGTTCTGGAGAACCTGGATGGAGCACAGACAGACGATGCAAAAGACTTGAAGGACAGCGAGACCAGGAGCAGCAGGAGTTTTCCTTGATGCAGTCTCGGATCCAGACTAAGTCCAACTGTCCAGACGGTTGAAGAGTGACGTAGGTTCAGGGTCGAGTCTTGTCCCACGACGAATCTGAGGACCCACCCACAGGGGAGACCTTAAATACCCACAAAAGGGGTTTGAATGACTCATGAGTCCCACCCAGGGGAGGGACTGGACCAAGGGGAGGGGAGCCTCCCCTGTCCTTTGTCCAGTTTCACACCAGAGCGGGAACCAAGGGTTCCTTAACTGACTAAAACCGGAGTATGCAAGGAAGGCACCATTTGTGCTCTTCAATGCAGTCTGGTGGTGCTGGAAAGCGCCCCCACCCCACCCCACCCCAGCCCAGTACACTACGTCCTGTCTGAGGGTTGGTCACACCTCCCTGTGACAGGAAACCTATCGTTCTAGCTACCCCTGCTTAGCTCAGCAGCAGGAAGGCAGAATTGTGTCTGTGGTTGGCAGCAGCACTGGCTTGCTTGCCAACCCTGAAAGGCTGTTACCGGTATAACTGGGGGGTACCCTAGAGTGCCCCCAAGTATATGGGAGCATACTTCCAACACTGGAATCGGTGTTTGGGTATGATTCCAACATGTTTGATACCAAACATGACTAGGTTCTGTGCAGCCATTATATAGTTAGACATCTCGTAATGACTGATGTCCACTATATATCTTAAAATGGCTGACCACACTTGCAAAGCCTGGAGAATCGACTCCGGGGTTTGTAGGGGTATCCTGCTCACACACGTGCGCCATCACACTTGCAACCCAGCACCCTGCCCTCAGGACTGAAGGGCCTAACATAGGGGTGACTTATAGTTTCTAAGTGTAGTGACCTCAGATATAAGGAAACTTCTATCTGTTGTGAGGAATGCAAGCACCATCTCGCACAGGTTGCAATGGCAGGCCTGTAGTCACAGTTTAAGTGGACTTCCATGGTTGGCACAATACATGCTGCAGCCCATGGGAGACCCCTGGTTTACCTATGCTCTGGGAACCTCAGTACTTATAAGGATACACCCGGAGCCAATTGGGGATGTACCAAAGTACTTACCAGAGCCATTTTAGGAGAGAGAGCACAGATGCCGGGGTCCTGATTAGCAGGATCCCAGCAGGTTGGTCAAAAACACACTGACACCAAGCAAAAAGTGGGGGTAACCATGAAAGCAGATCCTACTTTCCTACATCTGGTCTCCGGCAGAATCCGTACTCCATATCAGCTTGCTGGAGCTCCGAGCAGTTCATTTGGCATTGAAAGCTTTTCTTCCTGCCATAAAAGGAAAGCTGGTTCAGGTGTTCACGGACAACACTACCGCCATGTGTTACTGCAACAAACAGGGCGGGGTGGGGTGGGGTTGTGGATGCTTTGTCAAGAGGCCCTGCATCTCTGGACATGGCTGGAACACCAGGGCATATCCCTGGTGGTTCAACACCTAGCAGGTTCCCTGAACGACAGGGAGGACAAATTCAGGTGTCGATGCCTAGCGGGTCACAAGTGGCATCTCTATCCAGAGGTGGTGTAAGGTCTCTTTCAGAGGGGGGAGGTGTAGTGGGGGGGTGTAGACTTGGTTAGATCTTCTTCGCTTAAGTTGAGAACGCGCAATGCCAGTAGGTTTGCGCGTTAGAGTTTTCAAGGCTGCTGTCGCTCGGAGATGCTTTTTGTCTCAAGTGGAGCTCAGGCCTGCTATACGCCTTTCCGCCCATGCCTCTCGTGCCCAGAGTGCTCAAGAAGATCAGGCTCTACCGGGCACAAGTCATTCTTCTGGCTCTGGACTCTTTATCCTGAGTCTGATATCCTGAGCTTCTCCAATTGAGCATCGATCCTCCAATCAGGCTGCCTGTTCAAGAGGATCTTCTGTCGCAGCAGCAGAGGAGGGTCCTCCACCCGAACCTGTCAACTCTGCGCCTTCTTGCGTGGAGATTGAACAGCGGCAGTTGATGGCATTCGACCTTCCTCCTGAAGTCCGCAATGTTGTTTTGGCAGCCAGGCTTCCCTCTACCAAGACCGTATATGCCTGCCGGTGGAACAAATTTGGGAAATATTGTACAGACAGATCTGCTGATCTTCTTTCTGCGCCACTCTCTCAAGTCTTATTGATTATTTTGACCCTTGCTCAGGAAGGCTCTGCTCTGGGCACTCCTAAAGGTTACCTTACGGCCTTGTCTGCCTTCTTGTGGCAATAACTTCTGGCAGGAGGGTGAGCAAATTGCAGGCTCCGTCATCCAAGCCTCCTTACCTGGACCCAAAAAGAGAATTGTCGTACTACCTTGACCGCATTAAAGAGTTCCGGGTGACGACCAACTCTTCGTGGGGTATGCTGGATCAAAGAAAGGTTGTGCGGTGCAGAATAGGACTATCTCGCGATGGGTTGGTCTCTGCATCAGAATTTGCTATGCTCTGGCCAAAAAGCAGCCCCTGAAGGCTTAAGGGCTCATTCCACCAGAGCAAAGGCTGCTACCACGGCATTGCAATGTGGAGTTCCCATCCTCGACATTTGTCAGGCAGTAACTTGGGCATCCCTCCACACGTTTACCAAACACTACTGCCTGGACAGTCCAGTCCGAAGGGGCGGCCTTTTTGGCCGCTCTGTCCTGCAGGACTTCCTGGTCTAACCTTGTCCACAGTCCCTCCTCTGGGGATGGTATTGATTTGGTATCCATTTGAAGGTAAGGAATCTGCGGCTAGATGTCTCTATCAGATGGGCAAGTTACTTACCTTCCGTAAAGCCTCATCTGGTAGAGAGATGATCTAGCTGCAGATTCCTTACCAACCAACCCATCTTCCCCACACTGCGGAAAGGTTTTTAGGGTCAAGGCTGATCCCTTTAAGGGCCTTAGTTCTAAACACACCAATGTCAGTGCACTTCTTGGCTCTGCGCTTCTGCCGTGGAAAGTCGTGAAAAGTAACTGACGTCAGCGTGCCGAGGTCACACCTATATAGGTGACATGGAGGTCACTACCGACACGCAGAGCCGACCGACGACACCTACGCGTGCAAGGGTATTCCTCGAGGAAAAGTCTTCCGGATCCCAACCTGACGCATGGGAAATTCAAAGGTAAGGAATATACGGCTATATCATGACTCTACCCGATAAGGTGTTACCAAAGGTAAGTAACTTGTCCATTAATGCAGTAACCCACCCATAGCCCCTAAACCTCAAGCACCCTGTATTGAAAAAGTGGTTTTAAATTCTACATATAAATTGGTTGTTCATTAATACTCCGGTATCAATAAAAATACCCGAGTATTACCACACCCACCCACCCATTGCCCCTAAATCCTCTGCATCCCGTCCCAGTATTTTTGATATTAAAAAGTAATTTCTGAGGAAAACCAAACTTAACCACCCAGTGCCCCTAACCGCCCTTATTAATATTAAATAAATTAATTAATAATACATAATTTAGATACACTTTTACATCCATTAATATTGTTTACCTATTTAAAATAATAAGGTGAAAGGTTTCTCAAAGAGTAACTCTGTCACCAGCTGATGAATTGCGTGGTAAAGTCTTGCGATGTAAAGACATGTGTGCCAACAGTCAGTTTGTTGTAAAAAATGTGTGGCAAATGCAGTTCGATGTTAAAACTTCGGAGTAAAGGCTATTTCCCAGTCCCACCCAGCTGAGTAAGGGGGAGGTCCAAGGAGATGCAGACAAGTCCCAGAATAAGATGGGGAGAAAGGTTTCCCATGCCCAATCTAAGAAACTGGGGGAGGTTCTGGTGGGCGGTGGCCGAGGGTGCAATATTTCCAGCTGGGTGCTTTGATTGTTAAGACATAAGCATGGGGACTCTGTCTATCACAAGAAACCACCTACTGGTGGGAACTCTACAGAAGTGGCCAGTATGGCCCTAGGGCTGTATAGTTCCCAGGGGCAAAGAGTAGAGCATGCCCTGGTGTCCCTTAGCTGAGATGTGTATTCCAAGGGTAAACCTGTGATCCCTGAGAGTAGAAGTCGTCACTTCCATCAGGTAACAGTTAATGGATCCTTTTCATTGCCCATTTCCTCAGAGCAGTATACCGGACAGGTGTGCAGGGTAATTCAGTCCCATGGGCAGGACTTCTTCCGCCTTATCGCTTAGGTGTCCCTGGAATGGAGTGGGAGGTGATGCAGAGGAGGGTCATAGTTAGTCCGCAGATGCCCATTGATTGCATTCTCGGAAATTAATTGCCACCAGAGTGAGAAGAGCTGGGAGGGGTGGCCACCCAAGGTGCCCCGGAAAGTTCTGGTTTCTGGGGGTACTACTCCCAACAGGAGAGCACAGAGGCCCAGATGGAGAGATAGTAAGTGAAAAAAGTCCACAGTGGGAGGACCAGTGGATCAAGGGTTGTTGCCAGCTCTTAAGAACAGAGCACCCCAAGACTGACCGAAGTGGGTTCACTTATAGCCAGGAGGTGCTTCCTGCACTGTCACAGAGACAGAGGGCTGGAGACCCGCACCTAGCAGAACCCTGCATGACACAGTGTGTCACCCTTGTGGGGGTGGAGGTTCCCCTTCTAGAAGTCCAGGCTCACCTGCCACAGGTACAGACCCTGAGCTGAGTGGACAGTCTCAGGCTACCACACTTGAACTGGTGGGAAGGAGAGTGGAAGAAGGTTGTCTAACACCCAGGGCTATTGCCCCGCACTCTGAGAAACCTCAGAGGTCAGAGAATCCTGGATGGCATGGGGCCTGGCTCTTGACATTGAGAGCTGTCAGTGGCCTCTGTTGGTTGCTCTCCTTATGGGCAGAGTTTTTCTTGGGTTGGGGACAGAGGGCTGAACCAAGGAGTGGAATGGGCCACATCACTTGTTGGCCATTGTGATACTGTCAGCCTACTGGAATGCATCTGTGAGCAAGTTAATGTTAGGAGCTTCACAGATGAGTTCCACAGGTGAGGAGAAGAATTCCCCATGGGTCAGTCCAGTGGCTCAGGAGAGTGTTGACAGAGGATGCAACTGAGTTTAGAGGTGCATAGAACTGAAAAGTGTTTCCGCAGTAGAGGGCGTTGTCTAGTTTCTAGTACCTGCGCAGGAAAGCCCGTCAAGGTATTGATTAGTCTACCCTGGCTTTAGGCTGGAGGGGTGTCATGTTGGACCTGCCCCTCTCTGAAGGGTCACCCCCAAATGTTTTGTCTTTTCCACTCCTATTTTCTGAACTCGTTGTTGGCTTTTATGACTCAGTGCACTTTACCATTGCTAATTAGTGCTAAAGTGCTAAACTCCTTTAAACTTGGTAAAATTTGGTTATACTCAGCTGGCACATTTAATTTACTTATACGTCCCTAGTAAAGTGGTACTATAGGAACTCGGGGCCCGTAAATTAAATGCTACTAGTGCGCCTACAAAAACAACAAGGGGATGAATGGAGTCCTCAAATTTAATCTCAGCCACTGGGAATAGCTCAGGCAGCATCCCAATCCATGCCACTTTACTTTGGACCCAGCCATGTGCAAATCTGTCTAGACCGTGCTAGTCATGGGAACAGTCCAGCCCTAATGCCAGGCCGGGTCCTCCCTGAACCAGAGCACAAGCAACCTCGGACTGATTTTGCCCTAGTTAGGGCTCTTCATTTGGGTATAGTTTGGTTCCAGTGGCACAGTGAGTCCGGGACCCACGACTGGGCATACCTGGCACTTTTAGTGCGGCAAATATAAAAACAAGAAGGGTATGGATGGAATGCTTGAATTAATCGCAGCCACTGGCAATAGCTCGTACTGCATCCCAATCCATCGTTTTTTGCCGACCATGCCACCTTAGTTTGGACCCAGTCATATGCAAATCAGTCTTGACTCTGCTCCTCATAGCAACAGTCCAGCCCGTACTGACAGGCAAGGTCCTTCCTGAATTGGAATACCATCTACCTAGGATATTTAGGGTCTTCAACCAGGTATAGTTTGGTTCCAGTGACACAATGAGCCTGGGACAGACGTCTGGGCATACCCGGCACACTTAGGGCTGGACTTTTGGGATTGGAGCAGGGTCAAGACTGATTTGCATATAGCTGGGTCCAAACTGAGGTGACATGGTGTGCAAAATAATGATGGATTGGGATGCTGCCTGAGTAATTACCAGTGGCTGAGATTAATTCAAGCACTCCATCCATCACAATTTTGTATGGACTAGTGTGCCTGCTGCGCTTATTGTGCCACCCACTTAAGTAAGCCTTTAAAACATCTCAAGTCTACCACGGCAGCCTGCTTATGCAGTTTTAAACTACCATTTTGACCTGGCAAAATAAACCTGTTGCCAGGCCTAAACCTTCTTTTTAATACATATGTCACCCCTAGGGTAGGCCCTAAACAGCCCACAGCTCAGGGTGTGTTGTATTTAAAAGGTTGACCATGTACTTTTAACTTTTACATGTCCTGGTAGTGAAAAACTCAAATTATATTTTTGGTATTGCAAGGCCTACCTCTGCCATAGGGTAAAATTGTGTTACCTTATTACTGTAAAATGTGTGTGGGAACAGGTAGGAATGGGAGTCTGTGCTGGAGTACTGTGACGTGCTGGGGTGGGACTACATCCACCAGAAGGCCTTGCTGCACCTTTCATTGCCCCGCTGTTCAGCAGGAGAAGGGAGCTGCCGCGCTCTGAGGCACCTGCCCACGGCGCGAGAGACTGTGCTGGAGTCATGTGACCTGCTGGGGTGGGACTACGTCCCCCAGAAGGCCTTTCTGCATGTTTTGCTGCTTCACTGATCGAGGAGGCTCTGCGCTATTAAAGTGCGTTTACCTGCCTACGGTGCAGGATGCGCCTGGGATCGCTAGATTTTATCATGGGTAAGCGCAAATCTCATTGTCCTTCAGACCCCCAAGTTAGAAACGGCCCCCAGAACCGTGAATCGGTAGTCCCCTTGCTCACCTCTGCGGCAGGAGCTATCAATGAGGATATGCTCTGTGTGGAGGAGGAGTTAGGGCAAGGGGGTGCCTTGTTACCATCTACTCCAGCAACAAACTTTAGCCCCGTGAGAACAACAAGTAAGATGGACACTGGAAGGGGTGCGCTCGGTGGTACTGAGGCCCCCCCCCCCCCGTAGGATAACAAACTCTGTTGGACCTAGTGGTTAGGTGTTAACTGGCAGAAGTATATAATGATCAGGGTGTTCCCTCCTTTAACCCAAGTGAGCCCGCTAAGAAGAGGAAAAAGTAAGATGTGGGCGTTAGCAAGCAATCAACTCTATTTAAACCTCGCCCCCGTGATGGCTCTAATATTTACTTTGTGACCAATGACTCATTCTTTTATGATATTAACTCATCATTGGCGCAAATTGTGGATGAGATAAAAGGCTTTTTTGACTCTGTAATAGACAATTATATGAGCAATTTGCATTGATGGTTAAAAATTTGACTTAAATTTGAAGTTGGCTTCGTTACAAATACATCCACCTAAAAAAGGCGCTGAAGCAGGAGGGCAAATTAACCCAAGGTCGAACGGTACCCACTCTCAGGCTTTTCAATCTAGTAGCAAGGAGGGTATCCCCACTTATCCTGCAGACTTATAGCCACCCGATAGCAGGCTTTGCCTAGCAAAGACTAGAGTAGATTCCCCCCACCCAATATTGATGGGTTGGAAGGCAATGCAGTCAGGACCCAGATAGTGGAGGGGGCCTGCCCAGTTGAGACTGTCCCAACCCTTCTCCATATGCCCTCCACTCAGCAAGGTCAAAGTAGGACGAATTGTGGTAGAACTTTACTTCCCACACTTAGCTTGTATCTTCCCCTGGCATCTGCCTCCCTGGTGGCAGTCCTTACAAGAGTACCACGATTATACCCTGGGAAAAAGGAATCCACCTATCAAAGTAGAAATAAAGTCATACACTGGTGCAACACTCAAATGGAGGATGGGGGGCGTCATCATGGTCCGCAGAAATGACTGGGTGGGGAACTGGCAAACCATGGGAGGGGGACTACATTGTTAATTTTGACCAACCTAACATAGCTGGTCATTTAATTGGGCAAGTGAACAAGGTTGGCTCCTCCGCCTCTTCGATTAATGTCCTTCCCATGAGGTTTTTCTACCCCCGCCCCCAAGCCCCACCATGCTCATTTGCAATACTAGAGCCCCATCTAAGCAGCTTGGATAACAGTTAGCCGCACAGATGTTAGCGCCAGTGATACAGATCTCCAATAGATATGGGCCACTTAGCTCACTGGATTCCAACAATTGACAACCTACTCGGGAAGTTAATCTTCACCCCCACTCCCCACATTGAGGCAGTTAGAGACGTCGGATCGGTTAGTGCAGCTGTCAAGATGGACACTTTTATCCATTGTTTAAGCTGGAATATTGCTGGGTTAAACAATAAGGAATTTTATTATGCATGGCTTAAATGTCACCATATTGCAGGACTTCAAGAAACTTGGGACACATGAAACTCGTTTTGTCTGAATGGGTTCTAGTTATTTTTTTCACCGGCCCTTCCTTCCTCGGCTGGCTGGGCCAGTTGGGGTTTACTTATCCTGGTATCTCCAAGTATTTCCTACAATTCATCACTAGTTGACACTGGTTCTCTGTTTTTGCTTGGAGTGAGACTCAATTTTAAAAAAGCACCTGCTATTTTAGTGCTTAATTTTTATAACTCCTTTTCTGCAGAAAACAGGCTCACACATCTAACAGCCTTAAAAATGTTTTAGAAGGGTACACTAGAATAGGACAGCGACCTTATTATGTCCTACTGTTAGGTGACTTAAATATTCACCCTTGTACCTTCCCCTGCTACCTTTTGGAAGAGGACTTTATACCTGGCCAGGCACACTTTGAGCACACATGACAGGGAAATTTGCTCAGCTCCATATTGGCCGATAAGAATCTTGTCTCTTCGATGCTAGTAAATGTGAGTGCTGATACTCCGTGGCAGAGGGAATTTTACTATTATTGATTGTCTTTGTTTCTGCTTATTTAACCCACTTTCTTAGGCATTCGGGAGTCACCTGGAACCACTTTAGTGATCACAACCCATTAGCCTTAACCCTCAAATGGAGAATTGAGGAGGAGACTATCTCCAAATTATGGCCCAGGTCACATGATATTACTCTAACAGAACAGATTTGTAGGTTGAAATGGTCCTAGATGGCTCCTGACTCCTTTTGGAAGAATCTTTTTTTAATTTGTGGACAGGGTATTTTAATCTGTTTGAATGCGGCCGCCCAGCCAGTTGAATTGCCAGTGGCCTACGATGAGGTTTCTACTCAAGTGCGTATGAGCCTAACTTATGAGGGAAGGAAAGTCATAGAAGCCACTACCAGATGGTTTGATCACAAGTGCTCGGCTTCCCATCATAAACTTTTAGCTGCTCTAAAAAAAATTGCTGAGAAATAGAGAAGAGATTATTTGTCATAGAAAATATTAAAAATGCCACTGAGATGCACAAAAAAGAGATAAGAAATGAAGCCTGGGTTCAACTCCTGCAAACTGATATTCTCAATAATAGTTCATGCTGTTGGGAAATAATTAATTGCCCATATTTTTCGGGAGAAGAGAGGGGAGTTTTGGAATGTCACATTGACCCCATAACCTGGTTCCCGCACTTTGAAGGCATATACGTTTTTGAAGGGGCTAATGTTTCTGTTGCTTTACAGGAACATCCCTGCAGCAATTTTATGTTGGACTTCATTGAGGAAGAAATATGTGAAGGAATTACCCTCATGCCCAAGAACCAAGCCCCTGGTCCGGATGGTGTGCCAGACGATCTGTTTAAAACAGACCCATCAATTTAGGCCAAAATCTTAGTTAATATTTTAAACAGCATCTGTAAGGTAGGCTTTCCCTCCTCTTGGTCTAAGTTTATTATTATTCCTGTGTTCAAAAAAGGCCAAAGAGTTGACCCTCCTCATTAAAGGCTCATCTCTCTCATTGATTCGGTTGTGAATGTCATGGGGCGGGTCTTACTCAGCAGATTACTTGCATGGAAAGAGGAGAAGAAGATCTTATGTGACCTACAATATGGATTCAGGTCTAGAAGGGTTACCCTTGACCAATGCCTGAACCCTAGAATTGATAACTGGGGGGGGGATCACTACACCTTGCTTTCATGGACCTCACGTCAGCTTTTGATAGTGAACAGGAGCAAGCTGTGGATGACCCTCATTAATATGGGTATCAACAGAGAAATCGTGAACTTCCTACATGAGTTGTACAGGGATCTGCCTTCTACTGTCAGATATGATCAGAGGGGCAAGCTAACTCATTCATTTAGCGTTGAAAGGGGGCAGACAGGGTTGTATCATGACCCCTTTGTTATTCACGCAACCTTGGCCCAATCCTGTCTGAGGTCTGCAAGGATATTCCACGTGCAGGCCAGCACCTTATTCCAGCTCTACTATATGCTGACAATGCGGTACTAATACTGGGAACCTCTGTAGGACTGAAGGGCCTTTTAAAAGCATTCTTCAGCTATATGAATGAACTGGAGCTTCGTACTAATTATAGTAAATCTGACTTAATAATTTTGGGTTCAAGGGGAAGGTCCCACAAAATGCATCTTTGAAGGCAAAGAGATTACGAGAGTCAATGCTTTTTCATATCTCTGTATAACATTTGACGAACATGGGTCTTAGGGTCCATTGGTCAGAGCAAAAAGGAATATTATGGCCAGAGCTATTGCCTCTGTATTTTAGTCTGCCTCACGGCTTGGAGCAAAGCCAATATAGGCCTTGTGAAAGATGTATCAATCTAAGTGTATCCCCATGGCGAGTTTATGGGAGTGACATCTGAGGTTACAGAGGGGCCACTGAGATACAGATCATTGAAAACAAATCCATGAGGCGGTTACTTTGTCTGTCCCAATCAACGCCCTCCTATACCCTACATGAAGATCTGTGGGTGGGATATATATCGGACTTACTAGCCTTATGTCCTCTGCTCAGATGGACTTCTACATGGTTTCCACATGGTTGAACAAACAGTTGACTTTGAATCAGGCAATCATAGCTGACTGTATAAACTTGGATAAAGCTGGTAGTATTCTATGGCTCAACTATGTTAAACTGACACTCACTATTCTAGGTCTCCCTGATCTTTGTAGTACAACTGAGCAGATAGTTCAGGGTGGGGGGGATTCATAGTGGGTTAAAAAAACATTTCCAAGCTGCCATGCATGCCTAAAAAGAAAGGATGGAATTGTGTAAATGTAGCATTAGCACCATTGCTATGTTGAGAACGATGCAACCATTAAACCTTACCTGTGTTTCTAACCCACATCATCGGTTCCTCCTCACAAGATTAAGATTGAACCTTTTACACTGGATCCCTGCAGAGCCTGATGGATGGAACCGAACTGATAAGCTAAGCCCTTGTACTTGCGATTCCTTCTCTGAACAGGATACTTTGCACTTTATATTGTTTTGTGACCATTACAGCTCACTCAAAATGCAGTTTATTATCCCCCTATTGAGAGGGCTGTAATTCACCCAAGCACGACCCGCGTTAATTTTTCTACAAATGTTATCTAATGAATGGATCTGATTCAATGTGGCTAGTTTTGTAACGGGATGTCGGGCACAAGAAGAGCTGTGGTCAGCAAGTGTTTGGCAGCGATCAGTCAGCCTTTCCTGAATGAGATTTTAAGGTTTTTATGTTTTTTAACCTTTTTAATCTGCATTGTTACTCATTTGTCATTGGCTTTTAATTGTGTGTCTGTCATCTGAATACAAATTGGGTCCGTGCTCTCCATGTCACTGGAGTCAAGCTAGCCTGGCTGATGAGGGGTGATACCTCTAAACCGGTCCCAGGATGCTTGTTGCCGGTCCAGGGAAGACCTGGCCTGGCAGGTCGGGCTGGGCTGTTCCCATGGTAAGCAGGGTCAAGACTGATTTTCATATGGCTGGGTTGAAACTGGAATGGCATGGGGAGCAAAAAACTATGGATTCCGGTCCAGATCTCTGTACTGGGGTGAATGTTTGACATTCTTCAGCATTCTGTCCATCAATTGTTCTTTTTGCATTTACTTTTAGAAAGGTTGCATTTTCTTGTTCTAACCATTTGGTGTGATGCAGCGGGTACAATGAAAACTATTTTCCTCCTAGGTCACTTATCGGTCATCCAGGGGCGACTTATATTTTCTCACATTTACATGACGATGGGGCCCATAACATCGCCTATCAAACACACACACACACACACACACCTGGATTTCCTCTACACCTTTACGAAATCTATACTCCTAGGAAAAAAAGAAAAAAACTAAATGAAAATCATCATGATGTACCGCTGGAAGGAGCCGGGATACCTTATTACCTTAACCTATCACTTTCTTAGTTATTTCTTAAGATATTCCTGCTCATTGTTTTGTCGATGGATCATCTAGTAAAAAATCAGTTCATAGTGATTAAGACCAGCTAAATCACAATAACCAATTACCAATTTCACAATCATTTAGTAAATAACCACTGAGTCGTTTGATTTAAGAATCTCAAATTTTTATATAATTTTTAAAGGCATGGAAAAGAATTTAGACTTTTTATTCAATTATTCATTCATTATTAATTCAAATATTTATTAAGCAAAATCAATTTTATTGCAGAAAGGAAATTTTGTCATGAAGAAAAACCCTAATTACCTGCCTATCTTCCTAATTTAGCCTAATGATTTCTAACCTAAGTTTAAGTTTTAAAAATAACCTGATTCTCATACTCAACTGGAAAAATAAGACGGCAACAGAAACTTCAGCTCGTCAGCATCAGCTACCGCCACCCGTCTCATCTAACAGTCTTTCAGCATCTCCCGCTCAGTAAAATGGATCGATCTGGAACACCAAGCACTGGAAGCCACCAACTCCAACACCAACTACCCCTCCCACTAAGAGTAGGCCTTCTTATACCCTAATTCTAACTTTGCTAACTAAATTGTTGCAACATTAATAACGCGCTTTTCTTTCATTGGTCCACTCATTTCATTTATTCATTTTTTAATCAAGTTCTCCCGGATCCAGCTTGTTCTTTTGGAATGCATATGTTCATTTCCTTTCTCACAGTTCAAGACATGTTTCCATCCACTTCGATCAGTACATTTGTAACTTCTTTCGATACATTCGAGAACTCTGCAGGCATTGTCCTTTCTCTTAAAACTGTTTCCCACGATTCTCTGCTGATCACCACGGCACACTATCAGTTCAATTAGGTCACATCAGCCTTGACCATTCTTGCATCCTAGCCTTTCAGCACCATCACGTGGTCAGTCTTTCTCCAACTTTTTCTCCCTTGTCATGCGTTTTCTCAGCGCATGCATACTCTAATAAACGGCAGCCATTTTATATCGCCACTCGATTAGACTTAGAAGCACTATTTAGAAATAAACAAAACATAATTAAAATAGAGAAACATAGCCTTTTCGTTTCCCTCCCGTCATCTACGTACCCCAATTAGTTATTACCTAGCAGAAAGCAACATTTAAGCTGTTCCTTACTTACCATCACTATTGTTTTTGCAACGTCACGTTTATATTCTATGAAGCACAAATCATGCATTTATTATTTATTTAGTACGCAATTATTTTATGTTATATTTAGACACACAGACATTTGTAAATAGATTATTCGGCCCATATACTTGCGTGTTACCCTTCCCTCACGTACATTGTTGATTAATACATTTAAACGAACATATTTATTAATTATTTATAAAATTTGTTAGGGGTTAAATTTTTTTATTTACTCTGCTCCATCAGTGCCTGTAGTTTCTCTCCTGGGTCCCATGAGTAGGTGTAATTAGCAGTTGAGTTTTGTGTATTCCCCCCAACCAGTATGACAATAGAAGGACTGGGTGTTGGCAGGATGAACCATCCTGACTTGATGTGGGGGAGGGGGGCAGAGCTTTCACCGCTCACTTTGCACTTCAAAGACACTGCCTCAGCTCACACACAAAGAAATTCACTCTGGCCTATTGTGACTTCAGATAGACTGGGACCAGGGCAGGGAGGTAGGAAAATCCAAAACTTCTGTGGGGGGGAAACTCCCATTTCAAAGGTAAAACACTGTACTAAAGTAGGACTCTCAGACCTACTCTCCAGATCACTTCTGGACCTGTGGAAGATTCAGAAGAAGGTATGCCCTGCTGCTGGAAGGACTGCCCTGCTGCTGGAAGGACTGCCCTGCTGCTGGAAGGACTGCCCTGCTGCTGGAAGGACTGCCCTGCTGCTGGAAGGACTGCCCTGCTGCTGGAAGGACTGCCCTGCTGCTGGAAGGACTGCCCTGCTGCTCCACTGCCTGAGGAAAGAAGACTGGACCTGCTCTTTGTACTCACTACCACCAGAGCGACTCCCAGGGCTAGCTGACTGGCCTCCTGTTCGGCGCTGCAGGGGCATAACAAGCTCCAGATACCTGTACTGTATCTGCCCAATTGTCTAGACTCAACTGGACCTGCCTGTACCCTGCTGCTGGCGTGAGTTTTGACCCCTGAGGTTTTCCTCAGAACTGATGCAGTGCAACGCAACTTGACGCAGGACCTCGCACCACAGCCCTCCCAGCACCGACGCAGTGCAACGACCTGCATCAAGGACATAAGGTACAGTTCTCAGTGGAATAATCTGGTCCCTGTATCTGGCCTGCACTCCATCGTGTCGGACACAACTTGGGACTTTGTCCCTGTCCGGCGAAACCAGATAACCACAGTTGGCGCTTTGTGCTTTTAGGCACTACACCTAAAACTTTGTAATCGCATATCTCCAGTTCTGTTGATTCGATTTTTGTCATTTTGGTGTCAAATAATAAATGTTACTCTATTTTTCTAAATTGGTGTCGGATTTTTCTTGTGTTGTGTTTTCACTTTGTTTCTGTTTGTTTGCTGGATAAATACTTCACACGTTTCAAATAAGTTAAGCCTGACTGCTTTTGTTCCAAGCTACCAGAGGGTTAAGCACAGGTTAATTTAGTTATTTTTTGTGGTTCGTCCTGACAAGAATGGTGGCTGTTGCTTGAATAAGGTTTTACCCCCTTCAACTAACAAACCAATTCCTTACACCAGTTCTGATGGTTCAATTCTATTGTTGTGCTTCGAATCACTTGGACTAGAACAAGAGCTTGTGGTTCTCTGTGGAACAAGACTGTAAAGTGACTAGTGACCTTCGATGGTACAACGTGTACAATTAATTTCTCCACACATTCAGTGACGTGTCTCCCCCTTCACCTGATTCCACCAACTTTTTGGACTCAGCTTGCTTTTTAATTTGAACCAGAGATGTGGCCTAACGACGAGAGCTGCCGACTTTGGATTCGGGTAACTAGGTTCACATCCCGGCGTCGGCTGAAAATCTTGCGATTTTGGGCAAATTACTTAACCTCAACCTACCTTAACAAAGAAAAAAAAAAGTAAATCTGACCTTGTGTAATGTAGTCTGATGCTCATTTCAGTCGTTCCAATACCCTTTGGCCGAGTTTGTGCTATTGAAAACAGCAATAATATAATAAGATATACAGTCTGTGACCTCAATCAGCATTCTCAACACTGCTTTGACGAAATGAAAGACAACACTTCCCTCGGACACGGGAGACTAGGGGTACGCGAATGATAATATATTTGTTGATGGACTAGCTTGTTCCCTGGGGTAGGGCTTCAAGTGGGATGGAAAAAGTTGTGGGTCTCAAAAATGGGTGTGGCCTAAGTAATTCGTGGGCATGGCTTAAACACATAAACAACATTTCTGTGATTCATGTAGTGTGCCATCCGACTTGTATTTTAATTCCTTTCTGAGCTTTGGTTTTTCATCCAGATATATAACACATCACACATGATATGCTCCTAAAACCAGTCAGTACTATCTGCCACTGTCCCCAGCCTACACTTCGAAGTTCCCCAAATATAAGAAAAAAGAGAAATTGCAACACCACAGTAGTGCCAAGGGCTCTGGCAGAAAACCGATTAGTGCACGAGTTCCTATAAATCAAGGAGAAGTAGAGTTTAATTCTCAGACATGGCACGCTGTACAAACACGCAAAAATTAAGAGACCATGGACAGTTGTCTGAAGATTTTTCATTAGGTGCCTGCCATCCTTAGTCACAAAAGAGCTCCCTGTGCAGGAATATAAATGAATTCAGCTTTATTTCAATGGGATGAAAATTCACGATGTGCTTAGATGCATG
This sequence comes from Calotriton arnoldi, assembly GCA_963921515.1. Lineage (NCBI taxonomy): Eukaryota > Metazoa > Chordata > Amphibia > Caudata > Salamandridae > Calotriton > Calotriton arnoldi. The sequence continues at coordinate 3,158,074 of CAWUFW010000381.1, forward strand.
GACAGAGGGTCAGTGATAACGTGGCTGACCTGGAAATAGCGCGCCAAACTGCAGTGGAGGTTTGTGCTGCAGACAGAATCTGTGCACAGTTTAGATACTGCTTTCATTCATCGTAAAATAGCATAGAGGGTTACTGTGCCAGCTCCAAAGCACAATGTGTAACTTAAAGGTCACAGATTAGTATTTTATCTAGATAGCTTAGAGGGTTACTGATTTTGTTGTTCATTTTCCCTTTGTGTTGTGTATGTGCACTGTATTTTATTGTACATTACATTATGTATTTCACTGTTCTTGCTGTCACTTACCTTGTATTCTTTTGTGCGACTTCCATGTTCTAATGTGTGCTTCTGTGAGAAGTCTTTTCAACTGAAGGCATTTTTCAGTTGGATATTCTGTGTGGCAGCTTCTGGACACGGGCTTCCTTTTCTTATGAATTAAACTTTTTCTTGGCAAATCTCTGAAGTGCTGCCTATTTTTTACATTTCATAGAATGGCTTTTCATTGTACCTGTTTCGAAGCTTCATGCAGCAGCTGCCTTGTAGTCCATGATCTTGTGTTGCTATAGTCTCCCTAAGTTGGCAGGGTATGCCCAGACGTGGGTCCCGTGCTCGCTATGCCGCTAGATTCAAGCTAGCTTGGCTGATGAGGGGTGATACCTTGAAACCGGTCCTAGGATGCTTGTTTTCTGGTCCAGGGAGGACCTAGTCTGGTAGTTCGTGCTGGACTGTTACATGGGGAGTAGGGTCAAGACTGGTTTGCATACGGCTGGGTCCAAACTTGGGTGGCATGGTGAGCAAAAAAAGGATGGATTTATCCCAGATTTGTGACTGTGGGTGAATGTTTGACAATGTTCAGCATTCCGTCCATCATATTTTTGTTGCAATAGGAGATGTTCTCTCTGGTAGCATTATAAGACACATCTTCCTTCATTGGCCTCTTTCAATCTTCCTTAGTGTAGTGAGTTGATATTCAATCAATGAGGGCCAGAACTTCTAATGGGAAACATCTTCTCTGAGTGGAAACTGGGTTTGGTAGTCATACCCATGAGATATTCTTGGTTTGGTTCTTTCCATTTAAAAAAAAAAAAAATGAATTTGACCCGTCTGGAGAGTTGATTTTCTGTACTGTTAGTCAATTTGATAAATTACTGACCTTGAGGCCTCCGGAGTTTTATATGGTCCATGTTACTGGGCCAGGAATTTATTCTCCAATGTGCATATCACTCCTAGAGAGGTGTGGTGCAGCGGCCAGGGCAGCTGACTTCGAAGCACAGGGCTCATGGTTCGATCCCCGGCGGCAGCTCAGCTCAGCACCATGTGACTCTGGACAATAGCTCACTTAATTTCCACGACGGCCCCCAGCGCCTTGAGACCCGTAAGGGTGAGTAGTTTGCGCTTTACAAATACGGATTTACATTTACATTTACTCCTAGAACTTAATAGTTGTAGGGCACGTTTATTATAGTATTTTTCTGTGGCTGTTGATGAGTGGCTGCTATTTCTCAGATGGATTGTAGGTGATTTTTCCATCAGAGTACGTGGTCTTGCTTCCCAGACCTACTCATTCCTCTAGTAAAATGGCCAACAAGCACCTATGTTGTCTACCAAATAGTAAATCAAAAGAAGTGAAACAAGTGGAGGCGTGTGGGGTAACACGCAAAGCAAATTATACTAATGGTAGTAACTTAACTCATTTCTTTCCCTCAGTTGTTGATAGTTTCCAAAGCACCTGTTTGATTATACAGTTGTATTTGTCTAACACTGCATCTGCCTCTCAATGAAGCACAGCTGTTTTCATGTGCTTGATGTGTGGTAAGTGACATAGTTGTTAGAAGATGCCTTGATCGCTTAGGAGTGCCGATAGCAATACTACTCTTAAGAAGAAAGTAAGTAAGATAGTAGCAAGATGTGTGACAGTGGTGCTTGTAAGGAAAATGCCTCCAGGCATTAAGTTGCATAGTCAACTATCACTAGAAGTAACATGACTCATTCAAGAGGGTTCCATTGATCCTACTGTATCCATTCGATTTTTTGGGAAAGTGTTACGTTATGTGTATTTGTAAAGCGCACTATCACCCGTGAGGATATCCTAGCGCTGAGTAGGTGTGTGTGCCTACCTCTGCCTAAGGTAGGTTGCTAAATATAAAGTCAGGTCTTCAGCTTCTTGCACAATTCAAGAAGAGAGGAAGGGCCTCTCGTGGAGAGGGAGGTCGTTTCACGCTTTAGGAATGATGTAAGAGAACGCTCGTCCTCCTAATCTTGGTCTGTGTATGCGTGGGATGTTGGCGAGTGTAGAGTGCCACCCAGCCTCTATGTACTAGTTGTCACCACTCACACGCAGGACGCAAGCAAAGGGTATAAATAAACAGGTGGTGGACTGTTCAATGCCAAGCCCAGAACAACAAATATTGTGTGTTTACGTCCGTGCATTACGCTCTTGTGACTGAGCCCTGGGGCTAGTGGGCTTTGGCACATTACACTGTTGATGAGGTGGTGTCTAACTGCGCTCTCATTCCAGGGCCTTGCCTGTGGCACCACTTACAAAGCCAGTCCCACCTCCCAACTAAAAGTTTGCTGCACCCACCAGCCTTCCTGGGTATCGCACACAAGCCCCGTTATGAACCACATGGGGAGGCTCTTCTGCATCTCCTTATGCAGACCCCACAGCAGCTGAGTACCTCACCCGCCCGACCTGACCTGCCTCACCGCAGGCGTGGCTCCAGTTACTGCTGGTAACCTCGCTGCGTTCGACTCAGCCCTCCACCAGCGATCATTCTGCTGGTAGACTCAACCTACCAGGCTCCACTGCCTTCATAAGTGCTGACAATCTTACCGCCCTGTGCCCCATCTGAGCTATGGCATGGAGGCTGCTCCCTCGCCTGCCTTCGTCCAGTGGCAATTGGAGGCGTTTAGAGAGCACAACACCCCTCTGCCTGCATCCAGACACCATTTTTGGTCTCCATTGCCACTTGGTGTCCACCAGCCTGCAGTACACCTGGTTTCCCTTAGGCATCCTCCTTGGCCCCGCAAACTGCAATCCAGCAACATCCTCAGCGTCCCTTCAGGTTGGTGCGTGTCTGCTCTTTCACACGGTTTTCCAGCATCCTAATCATTGGCATCCTTGTTAATAGGCATGCAGGCTCATTGCCTTCATCCATATTTCACTGGCACACGCACATCATGGCAGATGACCAGCAAGCAGGGTCACTTGGGCACCCAGCCATAGTTTGCACTCCTCGCTGCCTACAGTCCAGTCGTTCAGCGCCCAGGCCGACTCAGCCAAAGCAGCATCCAGGTGGCACACATGGAGCGGACAGCTTAATAACTATTTCCACACCACACAGAAAACTGAGACACAATGAAGCGGTCACTCCTCCTATGCTTCAGAGGTGAGGAAATCCATAAGCTGTTAGAGGCCAGGTACGGGCGCAGACGACGATTACGACGCAGCGGTGAGGGCCCTCAACGCATATTTATGACCCCCAGTTCAACATGGAGTTTGTGCGATTCAAGCTGCGGGAAGCCCAACAAAAAGAACAAGAATATGTACACCTTCCATGCCTGACTGCAACATCTCGCTAATACGTTCTTGGACGACGACCAACCCAAAGAGGTGCATGCCTAATTAATTTGAGGCTGCATGCACTTCAACCTGATATGCCTCATCCTCCGCTAACCTGGCAACATGCTTGATGCCATCCTGGTCCTGGACCACTCCCATGAACAGTTGAGTGGTAGAAATGGAACTAGCCCTCAACAGAGTACCCTGCACCACAGACACCCCTGACCCCGGCCCAACAAAAGTCAGAGGGTCGATGCAGTATATTAGCCTGGGGGGTGACCTTAGACTGCTGTGTTTCCTGCCCCACTTTCATCCAGGTGTGGAAACTGCGGTATTGAACCACACCACAGCGACACTTTTCTGGCCAAAGGCAAAACCTACTCCAGTTGTGGAAAGAACAACCATTTTGCATGGATGGGTACCCCAAGCGAGGCAGACACTGCCAGCCACGCTGAAACACCTCATGCTGACCAACAACTCCTCATTGGAGAGTGGCAGTAGCCCCCGCGCTCTGAGGGGCGCACAAGTCGGCGAGGAAGATGAGTTCTTTAACATATTAACAGCATGAACAGGAGAAAAAAATAGGAAGCTGACACCCATGTGCACCATCATGGTTGGCAAAGTGGCGGTATCAGCTCTAATTGACACTAGAGCGTCCATCAACATTATGGACTATGAACAGTTTGAGAAGCTGCAACCATGCCCATGGTTAGAGGCCACCAAAGCGAAAATCTTTGTGTATGAAAACAAGCACCCACTGTTGCTAGCTGGGGCCTTTGAACTGCTTGTGGAGAAAGGAGATTGAAGTCTGCGCACCCGCTTCCATGTTACCAAGGAAGGCTCAGGCACCCTCTTGGGCTGCCATACCACAGAACACCTGGGACTCTTCTTCTTTGTCCGGCACATCCACACCGACCAGGCAAGTGAAATCATGAAGGACTTTCCAAGTCTTTTCCAGGGCCTTGGCCACCTGCAAAACATGCAGGTGAAACTCCACATCAACAGCACAGTTCGCCATGTGACGCTGCACCACCGGATCCACCTGTGACCCCAAGCAGAGGCAGAGCTGAAAAAGCTCGAACAGCTAGACATGATAGAGAAGGTATCTGACCCAACCCTGTGGATTTCCCTGCTGGTTGTTGCACCTAAACCAAGACAACCAGGTGCGATGTGCCTTTGTGTAGACATGCTCCTCCCAAATGCGGTGATATGCCACAAACTTCATCTAACGCCCTGGATGACATCATATCGGACCTGAATGGGGCAATTGGTTTTCGAAGTTAGACCTCAATGGGGAATACCACCAGCTTGAATTAGACTCCGCATGCCCGCTACATCACCACCCACCTTGGGAGGTACAAGTGCCTCAGCTTAGTCATCTCATTCGCAGCCGAAGTGTTCCAGAACACTATTAGGGAAGGGCTATCTGCCCTCTCTGGTGTCCTCAACATTAGCTACGACATCATGACATAGTCCCACTCCGTAGAGGAGCACCACAAACACCTCCACCCCAGCATGCCTGGAGGAACACGGAATTATGCCGCACAAGGGAAAATGCTCTTTCTTTGAACAGTCCCTTGAATTTTTTGAGAATTATTTTTTCCCCCCACGGAAAGACTGAGTTGATCCAAAGAAAGCAGTAGCCATTCGCAAAGCACTGACACTCTAGAATGCAGGAGAGATTCTGTGTGTTCTTGGGATGGTCACATACTGTGGAAGGTTCAACCTGAACATTGCAACCTTGTCGGAACCCCTGAGAGCCCTTACTAAGGTGGACACCAAGTGGTGGGAGTAAAACGATTAAACCGACGAGGCATTCTGACAAGTGAAAGGAGCCCTCATGATTGACACAACAATTGCGTACTACGACCCTCACCTCAACACTGAGCTATTCGTCAATGCCAGTCCCTAACGGCAGGGGAAATACTAATGCAGAAAGCTAGCCACAAGACGTGGGTCCTGATCGCATACGCCTGCAGAGCCCTCACAGGGACCGAAATCAGTTATCCCAGATTGAAAGAGAGGCGTTCGCTATCTGATGGGAATGTCGCCAATTCCAGCTCTGCCTATGCGGATGACGCTTCAAGGTCCTCACAGATCATAAGCCTTTGGTCCGCCTCTTCGCTGGTACCGCGCAGAACCCACTGCCCAGGATTGAGAGTTGGGCCCTCCAACTTCATTTGTATAACTTTGTGCTGGCAACCCGGCCGACTTCCTGTCGCTGCTACCACCAAACGAAGAACCAAACACTAAAAAAGAAGATGAATGATGGAAGAGTTCCTTAACATGATCATGTAAGGAACCTGTCCCATGATGATGATGGTCGAGGACATAAGGGAAGTGACCGAGGCAGATCCTGCTTCCGTAGTTTGATAGGAGCCCTTTGCCACCGGAAATGGAGGCACTTCCTGAACGGAACGAGAGGGTGGAATGTTGGAGACAATGCCGTTCTTACCCAGCTGTTGCATGTCTGCCATGAGCTCAGCTACACCACGGACTAGAGCACTCAGTAGAGGGGCTCAGGAGAAAAGTCTTGCTGAGAACTAATGAGGGGGATGTAGTGTGCGTGGCCAAAGGGTATAAATAGATGGGTGGTGGACCACTCAAGACCACTTTCAGAATGGCGAATATTTTGTGTGTTCATGCATTTGACTCTTGTGACCAACCCTCTAGCCCAGTGAGTCACGGCACATTGCAGCCAGTAGGAGTGCTTCGGAGGTGCCTGGATGGTTGGTAGAGGAGATGTGACTGTTCAGGTACGTGGGGCCTAAGTTGTGAAGTGCCTTGAATGTGTGTGTGAGGAGTTTGAATTGAGCGCATTTGTATATTGGGAGCCAGTGTAGGTCCCTTTGGTGTGGTGTAATGTGAGTTCTATGAGTTCAGCTGTTTTCAAAGGTTTTTCATGCTGGCAAGCAATCTAAAGGCTGCAGGATTTTTTAGGTGGCATATCAGACAGGGCTGATTATATTGTGTAGGTTCGAGCCAGTTGAACCTGCTTAGTAGTTTGTGTTGAGTTTGAGTTTTCTCTGCTCCCTCATTCCCTCAGGTTAGAGGACTGAGGGTTAATTTTAGGACAATATTTTTGAGCCTTTTTGGTACTAACAGCTGTTTCTGTCTGGGAAACAACCTGCTAGGAAAAGGAAAGAGGACTGAGCCTCAGTCATCTCATCATGCCTAGCTCTCAAGAGGGTGTACAGGAGTTTCAGATCCTGTTCTTAAGCATCCCCGAATGAAGTTCTTTTGTCCAGCTTCAAGTCAATGAGATGGGGATTTGGCAGGACCACCAGCCTAAATCTTCTTTCTAGTTTTGTCTTCCTTTTCTGGTTTAAGGGTTGTTTGATTTTGGATATTTGTTTTCCACTTCAGGCTTTTTTTTTTAGCAAATGGGAGCTTCTTGTAGCCAGTATTTACAGAGATCACTGGAACATAGCAAATATTGGAGACCGGCTATAGCTGAACTTAATACCACAGTCCTTTGTAAATGGAGAAGAGCTCCTACTGTCATCTGATGCAATTTCCCTTTCAACCAAACAGGACCCTTGTTCACTGACGCCATCAATATTAAATTCCAGAACATATGAATGACCGAGGAGACCAGATTTCCATAGTAAACTCCCACAACACCTATCTCCATAGGTTTTATCTTGGGTTTTCTGTGGTGGTGCTTACTGATATGAATCCCACTCCACACACTGCAAGCACTTGAGTCCTATGGAGGAAGAACTCCCTTTCCCATGGTACATTCTGTACTCTTCTCTCTGTTTGTTTCTTTAATAGTTTTGTATAGCTCCAGGTCACCGAATAGTATGCAAGTGCTTTACAATCCATAAGGAACCAAGTACGATTGAAATAATGGGGATTTTTCTGATACGTCTGAGAAAGGAAAAGGGGAGGTAGGGGGAGGGAGACGTTCTGAAGGGGAATAGTGACCTCATAATTCCAAGAACACACAGCAACCATGACTAGTGAGTGGTTTCCTAAGGGCTGAAGATTTTGAAGTAAATGATGCATAGGTGCTTTTTAAGACCTTTTCCGAAAGCTAGGATATCTGGTGCTATGCTAAAGTGAGTTGGCAAAATGTTCCAGGTGCTTGGGGCATAAACTGTGAATGACTGCTTTAGCACTAAAGAGAATCTGAAATTTGGTGTTTCCTGGTAGAGAGGACCTTTGCTTCTGGATTGTCTTGTGCCTCCTGATAGGAGCAGTAGGTCAGCTAGGTAAAATGATTTGTGATGATGGAGCACCTTGTAGATAAGGCAACATGTTTTAAACGTTATCCTAGCCTCGAGAGGAAGCCAATTTAGATCTCTTGAGGTTGGGGACATGTGATTGAGTCTTTCTTTTGTCCTGCATCTGCGATGACGTGAACAGTGGTTTGAAGAACTGCTTTAAGCAGGGATAAAGTGAACGCTGGCAAACCAGCCAAGATTGCATTGCCTGAATCTACCCTGGATATCACCAGAGCATGATGGACCATTCGTACCATTCTCAGTTGATTGTTAGAGAGTAGGTGTTGTAGGAGGCTGGCTCTGTATATACTATACAAAAATGAGGTATAGTGTGAACAGAGTCCAGTGGAACCCCAAAGGTAGGTAGAGGTAATAGTAGATAGCACCTTACTCTCGATTTGTGGTAGTATGGACGAGCAGTAAGGCTTTATCCGAGGGTAGTGCTCAGCATTTGTTGTACACACTCAGGCAGCAAATGAAGTCACACACTCAAAGACTGAACTCAGACCAATTTGTTTGTATCAAAAATATAATTTAGTTATATTTATTTTCTAGAACCAAGCAAGCCTGGTACAGGTAAGTGTAAATGGTACTTTTCATTGCAGGTTGAACAATACAAGCAAGCTGAATGAAAATGTCTTTGTTACAGGTTTGTAAATCTTTTCAATACAGTGGAAATTACTGTTAGATTACTTTTGGTTACTTTTCAGATTATGTTATGGATTACTTTTTCTACTCAGTGTGATATGCCTAGATATCACACTGGGACATTTCCTAGAGAAAAGGTAAGTAAAGCAATTTTCAATTATTTGCAGTTTTTCTAGTTCTCATACAAAACCAACTCCACACTTAAAACAATTTTCCAGGAAAAACAATGTATTCCTATGGAGAAAATGGGGTTATCGGTTAACAGGTAAGTACTTGGTTGTGGGAGTTGGTATTCTGGGGTAAGATCCAGGGTTCCCCCAGGGTCAAGGATGCACTCTCAAAGCACCCTCAGCGGCACTAGGGCGGCCGGGTGCAGAGTGCTGAGGCCCAGTGTTATCCAGTGAGGGATAAGGGGCCTCCGGTTGGTGGCTGCTCACGAGCAGGCCACAAGGTTGTGGGAGCAAAGCTCCAGGTGTTAGGCTCAGAGCAAAGGGGGATCAAAGTTAGCACCCAAGGTACACCCATAGCGGCGCAGGGGTGGCTGGGTGCAGGGTGCTGTTTTGGCATCGGGTGCCCTGTTGATTTTAATTGGAATTCTCCGGTTGCAACAAAGACTGCAAACTCTGGGATGAAGATCTTCTGGAGGTGACCACCGTTTGGAGAGGTAAGTTGGGATGCTGGGACACCGTCGGTTGGGCCACCCAAGGCCGTGGAACTGGGACGTCAGGTGCAGGGTGTCTTTAGGCGTCTGGTTTTCTTACCAGCTCCGGTCGCGGTCGGGGGGGGGGGGCTTCATTTGGAGATTCGAGGCAGGTCAGAGATCACCAGATCTCAGGTCAGGATCGCAGAGGAGACCTCCTTGTGGTGTTGGGCCACTCGAACTCGGGCTGTAGGGGTCGGGTGCAGAGTGGTGCAGAGTTGCGGATTTGGCATCGCCAGAGTCTGTTGGTGAGGAAATCCAGTGCTCACTGGAAACAGTCTTTGACCTGGAAGGCAGGGCAGGTCCTCGAGGTTCTTGAGGTTGCTGGCTGCAGGACACACCGGGATTTCGCTGGAGCAGCTTCGAGGTGGGGACAGGCCTGTAGGGCTGGGGCCAAGTCAGTGGGCGTCCTCCTCTTCTTAGTTCAGCACAGGTTCTTCTGTCCTCCTTCTTGTCAATTCTTGTCTGAGGAGGCAAGGTTCAGGGTTGCCCCTAAATACTAGATTTAGGGGCATTACAGGTAGGTAAAGGTTGGGACCAATGTGTCCCTTCCTTGGGGTGGGTACACCCCCTATTATGCCACCCTCCAGTGAGAAGGGGGCATATGCCTCACTCTGGTTGGCTGTGTCCCCCCCCCTCAGCAAGATGGCGGGGACTGAGAGTTGTGCTTCACCTCGCCTCCCCCACCTGAGGGGTGGGATTGGGAAAGGTGGGCACACCTCCCTTCCTCACTTGGTTTTCCCGCTGATTCTCCCGCCCAAAGTGGAGGTCAGAACCGGTGGGGGCCAGTTGCTGGAAGCAGCAAAGGCCTTTGGCAAGCCTTTGAAGCTTCCCCTTTGTGGACCCTGCCCATTCTGGGGGAGGAGGCTTGGCACCTCCTCCCAGGATGTGCATTGTTTCAGACCCCTGAGAGCAGCAGGCTCTCGACCCAGGGGTCCAGAAACATGTCTGGCGGTGCCAGCTGGCGAGCAGCCACTCAGCCTGGACACTAGTGTGAGGTCGTTTTTGAGGGGGCATCTCTAAGATGCCCTCTGAGTGCATTTTTCATTAAATCCCACAGTGGCATCAGTGTGGGTTTAATGTGCTGAGAAGTTTGATACCAAACTTCCCAGTTTTCAGTAAAGCCATTATGATTCTGTGGAGTTCGTATTGACAAACTCTCAGCACCATATACTCTTAATGGCATTACTGCACTTACAATGTCTAAGAATTGGCTTAGACACTGTAGGGGTACAGGGCTAATGCACCTGTACCATCATCACTGGTATAGGGCACCCAGCTAGAGGGGTGGCTGACATATGCCAGGGCAGTTGGTTGTATGCATGGCACACAGGGATGTGTGCCATGTCGACTCTTAACTTTGTTCTGCACCAAAACACGCGGCCTGCAAAGTGTGTGCGTGCGTGTGTGTGTAGGTAGGTAGGTACAGGGCCTCTAAGGGTGGCACAATAAGTGCTGCAGCCCTTAGAGGCCTTCCCTGGCCACAGTGCCCTTGGTACCTGTGGTACCATTGATAAGGGACTGACCTGTGGCCACAGAGTGCCTATTGGGGTTTTGTTTTTAATGCAGTTTAGGGAAAGAACATAGGCCCTGGGTACCTGTTTGGCAGGAACCCAGGGCACACTCAGTCAAAGTACATCAGCAGTTCAGCAAAAAGTGGGAGCAACCTTGCAGAAAGGGGGCACTTTCTTACAGTGTTTTAATTTCTTTAATGGGTGTGTATGTGGAAGTTGGCAGTATAAGAACTGTTGACTTGGGATATCATGGATAGAAATCAGTCAGTAGTGAAACCAAGTCATTTGACTCTCCCGTTGAGGGTTGGGATGTATCCAAACTTTGATAGTTGTGTGTTTAAACATGGTTCGACTTCTGAATATGAGCATAAATTACTTTTTGGGGGTTTAGTTTTAAGTCCATCCAATTGTGTAATTTTCTTAGACTGATTTGTAATGTGAGAAGATCATTGATCGATGTAATTTTTAGTTACAGCTGCGTGGCATCTGTGTACTGGTGTACTTCGTGCTTGAGTTGTTTAACAATAATCCCTTAAGGTTCGACGTACAGTTTGGATACATTCGGTGAGAGTGTGGATCCTTGTACAATTGTGCATGTTACTTGCTGGGTGAGGAAGAGTGATTAACTAGTTTTATTAATTGTGATCTGCCTTTAGCAAAATTCTTGAACCACTTGTGTACCGTGTCACTGACGACCACCATGTGTTTGATGGTTTTCAGTAGCAGATCGTGATTCACTGTGTTCAAGGCTACCAATAAGTCTAGTAGTACCAGAAGGCAGGTTTCACCTTCATCCAGTATGTGAAGAATGTTGTCAATTACTTCAATATGGCTGTTTCAGTACTGTGTCCTTCTCAGAAGCCGGACCGAGAAGAGGCCAATAAGGAGTTCTTGTTAATGAAACCATTTAATTGTAATGCCACACATTTCGTCATTGTTTTTCCCATACGAGGGAGGTTAACAGGTCTAAAATTGTCCATGATATCTGGGTCTGCATTCAGTTTCTCTAGGATTAGTGATTTGTGGCCTGGAGAATGTTGGGGTATATTCCTTGTGAGAGAAATGCATTGATTAACTTGGCAGGGATAATGTCTCTAAAGCAGGGGTCTCCAACCAGTAGCTCGTGAGCTACTGTAGCTCTCCATCTCGCTCTATGTGCAGCCCAGCTAATTAAATTAGAAAGTTTTTGCTTGATTAAATTATTATACATATAAAGAAATTGACAGCACTAATAATATTAGTAGTTGTCAAAGCGTTTCATTGAACATAAGTAGCTCTCAGTTCAGAAAAGGTAGAAGACCCCTGCTCTAAAGTAAGAAGTGGGATGCATTGCTTTGATTTTTTTAGATCTAATTGGAGAATCTGGAATGAGTTGTAGGTATTAGAGGATTTTGGAGCTGTAATTGGATCTTGGTTACTTCCGAGGTAGAGTTCTGGTTTTATTTTCCCAATTTTGTTATCAGACAAGACAACAAAACGATTGAATCTCTCTTTAGATGAATGGGGTTGTCCCCAAAGGGAATGTCCTGGCTTGATTTGCTGCTAAGAAATGTTTTTCTTGGATGTTGGACAATTTGGCTTTTTGAATTTCCTCTTTATACTGCATTCTTCAGTTTGGATTTCATTCTGATTGATCTGTATTTCTGCTACTGTTTTTCCACATGACTTACTTCTCCCTTAAAGGCAAGAATAGCATCCTTGAATCAGGATTTACTGGGAGTGGTTATGGGTGTCTTTAGATTTTTAGGTGCCACTATGTCAACTATTCTTTCTATGCAGTTGGTAAGGCTCACTGTCATCATTGCGGTTGATGTTGATTTTTGGAACAAGTAGGTTACTGATATTCTCTTCCGTGAAGGCATGAGTTTGTAGGTTCATGACAGGTATTAGACCTGGCATCCTTGGTGTACTTTTCCCACTAACCTTTTGCCTTTTAAACCTGCTGTTTTGCTAACTTCATATTTGCTGGCCTTAAGAATCTGCACACTTTACCACTGCTAACACAAGCTAAAGTGCTTGTGCTTTTTCCTTAAAACATGATTGAATTGGCTTATACCCAATTGGCATATTTAATTTACTTGTAAGTCCCCAGTGAAGTAACACTACCAGGGCCTATAACTTAAATGCTACTAGTGGGCCTGCAGCATTGATTGTGCCACCCACTTAAGTAGCCCTTTAAACATGCCTCTGTCTGCCCTTACAGCCAGTGTGTACAGTTTTAAACTGGCAAAATAAACCTTTTGCCATGCCTGAATCTTTCTTTTTAATACATATGTCACCCCCAGGGTAGGCCCTGGGCAGCCCAGAAGGCAGGGAGCGGTGTATTTAAAAGGTTGTACTTTTAACTTTTACATGTCCTGGTGGTGAAAAACTCTTAAATTTGTTTTTTGCTGCTACTAGGCCTACCTCTCTCATAGGATAACATTGGAGTACCCTCATTACATGTAATAAGCTGTAACTTCCAAGTGGGTGCTACTAGGCCTACCTCTCTCATAGGATAACATTGGAGTACCCTCATTACATTTAATAAGCTGTAACTTCCAAGTGGGAACAGGTAACCAGTTCATGTTTGGTGTCTTTGAAATTGTAATGAAAAATCCTCTTATGGTAAAGGTGGATTTTCAATTACTATTTTGAAAATGCCACTTTTAAAAAGTTGACATTTTGCTGCCTTAACCATTTAGTGCCTGCAACCTGTCACTGGGTGACATGACTGAGTGTGGCTGACAGTTGAGCTTTGTGTATTCCTCCTAGACAGCCACACACAATAGAGGGCTTTGGTGTACCTGGATGGGCCATCACTGGCAGGATAGGAGGGCGGAGTTGGACACAGCCCTACAAATACTTGAAAAGGATGTGTCCTGCCTCCACACAAAGGGCTGCATACCCCCTGTAGGTCTGAAGGCAGGGGAGGCAGGAAATCTGTGCATTTCAAAGGGAAACCTAAAAGTGTCTCCCTCTTTAAGGAAGGCACCTGGTATAAATATTGGACCTCAAACACCAACTCTTTAGTACACTTCTGGACCTGTGGAGACTCTACCAGGAAGGAGGACTGCTGTGCTGCTGAAAGGACTGCCACTCTGCTGCCCTGCTGAACCACTGCCTTGCTGCACTGCTCCCATGTAGAATTGCTGCCTTCCTGACTGTGCCAGAGAGATTCGACCTGAACCTAGGACTTGAGTTACTCAAAGGGCTAGAATGCTGGCCTCCTGTTCAGAGCCACAGGGACAGCCACCTGAACCAGCACCCAGATCCAGCTGGAGTAAGCCCCCGACTCCCAAGTGGTGCCCCCATGTCCTGAACCCTTGCTACTGCCACAGTGGAGCTTAATTGAAGTTTTTGGACTCTTCACAGCCGCAAATGGGTCTGTTTGCCGCAAAACATTTTCGCTCGAACTGCCTGCCAATGCAAAGTTCCTTCAACCTGGCTCTTCGTGTTACATCATCAGCTGCTCGCGGGGAGTGTAACTGCGAAGCTCCGGGCCGACCGTTCGCAGAACAACAGGCTCTTCGTGCTACAGTGATGACTGTCTGCGACCCAAGGTATGTTTGCACTACATCGATACAATGCTATCCTGCTTCTCGAGGCCACCGCAAACAGGACTCTTTGCGCTTGACTGAGTAGGTAACTTTTCAGCTGGACTAACCTGGTCCCTGTATCCGACTCATGCTCAATTCCAGTCGGCCTGAACTTGTGACTTTCTCTTGCTCTTACATGATCAGATAGCCTTGAGTGGTGCTTTGAGCTTTTTGGTGCTACTTTCACTGCAGTCTTTAAAATTGCAGGTTCTACTGATTGGATTTTTGTCATTTTGGTCTTGATTTATTTAATAACTTTAGCTCTAATTTTCTTAATAGCTGTGGGATTTTGTTCTTGTTTTGTGTTTTCATTTTATTACTGTTTGCAGTGCTACATAAATACTTTACACATTGACTTTAAGTTAAGAGCATTTAACACAGATTAATTTGGATTTGGCTTGTGCCTCACCTTGACATGGATTGTAGTTGCTGCTTGAGTAGGGCTTCACCCCCCACAACCAGTAACCCAATTTCTCGCATCTAGTATATGGAAGATGAGAGGAATATGGTCAGACTTTCATTAGGCACTGTTGTTTTCTTTCACACACCAAAGCACACACTATAGCAGACTGACTGCTCTTCATAACTTACTTGGCTATATCTTTCCTGCTGCCCTTTATTCAGTTTTACAATCTGTGCAGCCACTGGGTTTTTCGGATATGCTCGTTATATTTGACTGTCATTGAAGATCCTAGAGAAATAAGGAAATGTTTCTTGCTTGTAAATCTAGTTTTGCATTTTAGGACTGTTCATTCAAGTCATAGATCGCACTTTTTCTTCAGCCAGCTGCTTAGGCTTTGGATGGTACAACATAGTGCATCCATACAGATAACCCTGTAAAAAGAACAGAAACTGTTGACCAAGTGCCAGTATGAGCTATGATGGGGATATGGAACCTACTGGTTTCTTAAAGGAGTGGTGTATGATTTCAGCTTTCATGATTACTGGCTGACTGTAATTCTCTTCATTTCCTACGTCATTTACTTTTCTGAGCAGCAAGGTTTGGGTGTATGCTGCAATATTGTTTTAAATACTGCTCTAGGTTTAACAAAGTGTTTAAAAAAAAAAATCAAACAATCGCAATTCAGAAACTTTTGCCTTGCAGAGACTATTGTTTTCATAGTCATCTCTGTCATTTTTCATCTGTCTTTAGAGTTTAATTTGGCTGATTACGGTTTAGACTAAATAATTGTATGCTTGAAGAAAGTACACAACAGCGTTATCATTTACATTTAATTTAGAAAGAGATCACTTGTTGCATTCAGCCTTTTTTTAACCTATCAATGAATTTTTTCATTTGGATCATTGCTAAGGCGTTTGTACTATTGAATAACTCTATTTGCTCTTTCTTCTTATTTTTATGTTTAACTTACGTTTTTCAATCTGACCCTAGGAAAATGCAAAACCAGAGGGTCCTAGAGAGAACAAATATTTGCTGGAAGTCCAGAAAGATACGAAAAGCTGGTTCCGAACAGTTTTATCTAAACAATTGCCAGTTAACACTTATTATTCAAGCTCTCTCAGTGATGAACTTAAGGTAGGTTTAATGTCGGAAAAGTAATCCTTAATACAGCCTTCACTTTTATATTAACTAATTTCACAAATATGTCTTTGTACTGAACGTTTGATTTGAATTGTCTTGTTGTCGTGTTAAAAAGCTGTGCACCTTATTTATAATAAAGGGATTAGTAGTATTTAATTTTCAATTACTGCTCTCGTAACCCCCACCTGTTTAGTCTTATTTCAAGCCCCTCGATTATCAAAAGCCCATCCATTGAGATGGATATTCCACCCGAGCAGATTTGACTTTTAGCTTAAACTCCTAGTCTGGTTTGTCCATATGAGACCTACATTGAACTGTACTTTCAGCATATAAGTATGCTCCTATACAGTGCCTTGTCTTGGTTCCAGAGATTTTGCAAAGAGCATTTTTTGAATGCCAAGGCCTATATTCTGCCATGGAAATTTAAAAAGAAATTATCTATTGCTAATGTACATATATTAGACAAATAATTGAAATGTTTGCTTTTTCTTCTGATGATTCCCTGGACTGTCTTTTACCAGGATCAGATGGGCCGTGGGTCAGTTATAGTTCTTTTTTTTTTTTTTTATGTTATGTCATATCTTAATTTGCATTCATCTTTTTCTCTGTCACTTCAAAATTTCACGTGTCACAACTCAATTGTAGAGACACGGTTTCACAAATTGAATATTCATTTTAACCTTGAAGAAAGAAGCCATTGAGCTTTACTCAACTTTTTCCTGCTTTAGATCAAGATGTCATTATAAATACAATCATTTTCCTGCAAGAGGAAACAATAGTTTTTTTCTTTTTGTGAGACTGCTATGTTTCCAGTCTGTTGACTTGCAGCCTTATAGTATAATATCCTTTGAGGAAGAAGAGTTGGACTTAATGTAATAAAGATTACTGGTAGGTAACATACTGATTAATTCTAGACCCCTTATCCTCGTTCCTTTTCTGGTAGACTGAGCATTTGCGAATGGATTAGGGCATAGCCAAGTGTATGCTTCAGAAAGAAAGACCAGAAATCCAATTCTTGCCTTGGTCTTACTTACTGTAAGCATTACATTTATTAAAAGAGGCCAAAACACTGGCTCAAGAGACCTCAGAATGTCATTCTCCAGTTACCAGCTTACAGTGACAAATATAGGATTTGACCAAACAAATTTCAGCATGACTAATGCCTTGAACAGTAAAGAGAAGAACCACACATGAAATCATAGGCTAACCAAGTTTAGTAGCTCAGGGCTATATGCTAATGATATGATAAAATTACATTCATTAAAATCCACTGTAAGCCATAACATATTGTTACTTGGATAGCTGATCTAAGCAATTGCTGATTAGGTCCAGATGTAACCTGCAGGACACAGGTTAAAATCCAGTGAGGCACACAGCTATATTTGCAGAGCAATAGTTAACTTTCTTTGTGAGCTGGATGTATGTGGTCACAGGCTTCACTCTTTTCACTTGTATGCCAGCTTCTACCAATCTGATAGCTCCTAGGTAAGTAACAGTGACAGAAGATAGGCTGTGGTAATACATTTAATGTCCTAAGCGACAAGAACATACCCTCCTCCTATTTTGATTACTATCTAATTTCCCCATTTATTTCTCAGTCCAAATCTACAGTGTCTAATTGAATATTTGGTGGATGAACTCCTGAAAACTTTGAAAGGTGGCTTACAGCTCCCTTCTGGTCTATGAGCACAGCACCAACATCTAACATACGGCATGACCACTGTATCTAAACCAATAAGGAACTTTGAATTTTCCTCCAACCTGTCGGATTAATATTTATTATTAGAACCACTTGTAGTTTATTGATCAAGAGACCCATGTGCACAAAAAATTGTAGATAGGCAGGTAGATAATATTACTCCATGTCAATTTAGGTCTTAATGTTCTTTGTGTGGAGCAGGAGATTAGATTTTTATTAAGTCTCATTCTTTAAAAAGTGTGCCATCACAAGCCTCTTAGGGGTTTGGGAATCTAAGGTATTACATTAATCCATAAAGGCTGTGCCCTATCTCTGAAGGTGGCTTCCTAGAATATTATGCCATTTGAAGCAAGGCAGATAAATTGAGGACAGTTGACTGCTCATGTGGTATGTGTGATATTTGAAAAGTGCCTCAAATAGCCTCAGAAGGTCACAGGTTTGAAGTTGTTACACGGGTAGAAATTGGGTACCTTGGGGCATTACGAAGCTCTCCAAGCTCCCACCATGAACTGGCGTCCCTGTCCCACTTTCGTCTTGCTAGACTTGTTGCTGAATCAGCAATTCAGCAATCGAAGGGAAGAGTCATAATTGTCTCGACTGAAAGGTATAGACGGTATTACCTGTGGGCCTTCTTCAGGGTCTGTGGGCCCCTGAAGAAGGCACACAGACCCGTGAGGGCTACCAAGGGCCGAAACATGTCGACCTATTAAGACCGACAATCTGGCGCAGTGGGAAATTGACACTTCCACTACAGCGCCACCAATTCACCATTTTAATCTTGCCCCATCCTTGGCAAATAAAATATTTAACTGAGGACAGGAGGCAATTTTAATCTAACTCTTCACATCACACCTTCGCACTTACTTTTCACAACTGTCGAAAAACCAGACGGTCTACCTCCAGGTGGAGGATAAGGAGATCACTTGAAGAACCGAGCACTCAAGTGATAAAAGACCCAATGATGATACTACTCACTTAACAGAGCGGAGATTCAAAATATACTGCACCGTTTGCTTATTGTGAATGAGGGTCTTCGCCATACAAGAACCCTAGACCCTGGTAAGAGCAGGACGTGTGATTCGTTTCCCTTTGATTTTTGACTTGGAGATATGGATATACCACCAGCCGCGAGAGAAGGTATATTCGTATTGTTCTGTATTACATGGGACACATAGTAGACTATGTGAGGGGCCCCACAGAAGACATTGCACTGTTCAGTTTTGATCATATTTAAATAGATTTTTATCAGACCACTCACCTTTAGTGGTGACCTCAAAGACTGGCAGGGTCTGATAAAAAAACAACACTTTGGAGGATGCACAACGGTTGGAGCGCACCCTTGCTGAGCTTGAGAACGGACAGGCACAACTGGACAGACTTGCACCACTTGATCACATGTGGAAAGGCAGTAGGTTTAAATTAGGAGATATGTGGAGGATAGATGGACACAGCTCGACAAATACGCATGCACGGGATACAGGCAGCAACTGTTTAGGAGGGAGATAAATTGGTACGCCTACTAGTGTGGTTGCTCAAGAGGGAAAAGCCACAGATACTGAAACTGCTTGGAGGGGGTGGTCACAAAATAAGTGTGAGAAATGGTATAAATGAGTCATGTAAGCAATACTTGAATTAAAGCGTTTTCCTGCTGCATATTGTAGATCTAGAGGTCATTGAAAATTATTTACAAGGAATAACTGTTATGAGGCTCTCGCTTGAGCAAAGAGCAAGAGTTAAAAGCCCTTCTTGACTTGGAAGAACTGAAGTTGGCTCTAGAAGTATGCAGAAAGGTAAGACACCAAGTGCAGATGGTATCCTGGCTGATTTATACCACTTTATTCCCCAGCTTATATTGGAGAGACTGTTGAAGTTTTCACAGTAATAGTCTTGATCCTGAAAGAAGCAAAAGACTTAACTCTATTGCAGTTGTATAGTATGTTGTCTATGCTAAACACTGATATTAAAATGGAGGGCGTGGCCTAGTAAGATATCGGGGTAGACTCGCTACCAAAGAGCTCCCGTCCCAATATAAATATCCTACTGTATCCTGGCAAAGCCTGCAGGTAACTACTCCCCAAAAAACAACCGGTGTGCTCACTGGAAGCTCCAGCGCCACATAGTAACCTCTCGAGACGATTCTACGGTCCAGTCTCCTGGTTGATAAAGGAGAATCCTGACGACCCCTGCAGTGGCGTGTCCTGTGGCCTTGCGGAGCCGGTGCTGAATGTGCCGCATCGCTAAATGTGGCTGAATAAAGGCTCCAGTGTGCTGGCCGGACCCGGAGGCTAGGTACTGCTGCTAACCTGCCGTTGGGCGCTGGGGGCTACTGCGAGGCTGCGAGAGGTGGAACGGGCCTCGGCGCATCAAAAAAATGGTGGCCCGCACCCACATTGACGTAACGAGTCCAGCGAGGGCAAAGAGGGCGAAGGGAGCTGCCACGTTGGAACGAGATGCAGAGGTGGCCACAGGACCCGAGACGGCTTGGAAGCCCGAGTAAGCTTTGTTGGAGGCCAGGGGGAGGGGCCCAACATTAATGAAGGCGGCCCGCGGCGGTGCTGCAGATACGGATGGTGGAGGCAGAGTGAAGAGAGGACCCCTGGTCCGCCTCCGGAATGAGAACACTCCCATGGAAGATCGGGGGACCCCGGCAGCAAGGGACCTCTAACAGTTTGGAGCAGCAGGAGTTTTAGGGCCCCGGGCAGAAAGGTAATGTGTGAGGCCCCCCTAATTTGCATACAACATGAAATCACAGAAATTGACATCATAGGAAGTGCCATCAATTGTCTATGGTTGAGCTACTTTGCAAGAAGCAACTTTCTTGGTGTGAATATCAGTAAAACAAAAACATAAATATTAACACAAATAAAATAGGCACATATATTTTACATTTCAGTTAACTGGAAATACATTGTATTCGTCACACTGGATGGAAAAGTTTGGCCTAGGTCTCTCCAAAACTTATAAGTTCAATCCGATGTTAACAATTTGTTTCCTGATTAGTGCATTAGGTATGCATATGAGCATGCAGTATTTATATATGCTAGGGAATGGCCCCCTCGAATCAAGCAGTGCGTGACCATGTCTGTGAGGCCCACGGAAAGGACAACCTTTCCCTGAGCCTTTCCCACCAGGGAGGGCGAATAAAGTCACACGCAGTGTTTAGCAAAATAATGTTTTTTGGTTCGAACAAAGCAAGCAGCTAACCAGGTGGTGCTAATGGTTGCTATTCGAGCTAATTAAGGTTAAGAGCATGTGTTATGTCTGCATTTAAATGTGAAAATATAAAAATAAGTGCTGAAGAATAAAAAAAAAAAGGGCACAACTAGTTTGTTGAAAAGTGCAGCTGTTTCAAATGTAAAACATCGTATACGCCTGAATACATCTTCTGAAAACCCAGTGTTGTTTTAAAGAGCAGCACTCTCAAGGGCTAATGGCGCACAAGCTGCCTCAAACTGATGATGAAATGCCATTGCTTTTTTTAACCCTCATCGGCAGGAATATGTCTCGGGGAAGTGGGCAGTGGGAGTGTCCGGCCTGTGCCAACTGCAAACATTTGCCTTTTTTTTAGAAACGATTTGCATCGGAAATCCTTTAAAAAATATCCTCATAGTGTTAAAAGTGCCATTGGAATAGTGTAACAAGTTAATTTTTATTGTTTCAATGCTCCTAATGCGAGAAACTGGCAAAACGATGTTCGTAATTTTTCCGGTCTTACATAAATATGCGTTTGAGTACTACCCTACCTCTAAATTGCAACACTAATGCGGCACATTCGCAGTGTTTTGTTACCTTCTGATAGCTTTGCGGTGCTTAGTATAGTGTTGTAAAAACTTTAAACGGTTCTTTAGTTATTAGTGAAGGGCGATGTGTCATGCAATGTTGTGTGGGGTGGATATTGAAGAAGCGGCTGCTATTGCTGATTTGCGGTGTGCCACGCTGATTTAATAAAACATCACTATTGAAAAAAGAGTTTGGTGAAGCGCGCAGAAGAGAAAAAAGGCGCGTGGCTGCCATTATTAAGGATAATGCACTTAAAACATACAGAAATACTGCTTGACATGGGGAGGTGAGGTGAACTACTGTAACACTTACTACAAGGCAGTACTTGATTAAAACCATGTTTCAGCTTTCTCCTCACCTTGCATCCGAAAGGCTTTGCGAGAGCGGTCTCGAAAGCTCCTAGAGGTCCGGCAGTCGGCTCCGTGCCACGCCAAGCCCCGGTCACGCGAGAGGTCGAGGGGCCGGTCGCGGAGTCCTCATCGGTCGTCGGGGTCCTCATCGGTCGTCGGGGTCCAAGTCTTCGCACTCCTCCGGTAAGTCGAAGCATAAGAAGTCGAAAAAGCGTCATCGCTCGACGACTTCCCCTCGCCGGTCTCGCGACTCGGCTGAGGGTCCTGTCGGCACCGTCCCCGCGGCTCCGGGAGTGCCTGTGGAGCCACCGCCGCATTACCCCCCTTATCCGGGTTCGGCGGCGACTCCGGCTGAGATACAGGAGTTCCTGTCGGCCATGGCCCGCCTCTTTGGGCCTCAAGGTCCCCCCGGTGCGCCTTCGGGCCCTGATGGGGTTTCTCCGGCGCCGCCGGCGACTCCGGTCCCGGCGCCACCTGTCACACCAGCCTCGGTCCCGGCTCCGGCCTCGACCCCGGCTCCGGTGCTGCCACAACCCCGATCGACGCCGGTTGACCTGACGACACCTCCACCGGCGCCGATCTCTCCGGTGCCGTTCCCGACGCCGCCCGGGGCTCCGGGTGGCGTTGTTCCCCGGTTCTCTCCGGATCCGGACACGGCGCCAGACCGTCGTCGCTCGACGCCGGCTCCGACGCCGATGAGACCTTGGGTCCCACATGTCCCTCCTCCTTATTTTGAAACAGAATTAGAGGACGAAGAGAACTGGGAGGGGTCGGATGACCCTCTCACAGCCCAATGTGAGTTCGATCAGGACTGGGCTGAGGAACTTGGGGACGCCAGTGGTCTGGACACCTCCCCTGACACTGGCATGCTGCCTCCTCCTTCCGTGGCAACGGAGGAGGGAGCAAACTTTGCAACGGTGTTGCGTAGAGCAGCTGGGGCCTTACACCTCCAGTTGTCTACGGTGGCTGTCAGGACTAACATCCTGACGGAAGTGCTTTAGCCGGCGGCTACCTCCTCGGAGCCACTGCTGCCTTTCAACGAGGCGCTTTCAGACGTTTTTTTGGGCACCTGGTCCAAGCCCACCACAGGGGCTCCTGTGGATAGGAACGTAGCCCGACGCCATCGCCCTGCTCCGGGCGAGCCCCTGTTCCTCTCCCAACACCCCACCCCTGAGAGCTTGGTTGTCCAAGCCTCAGCTTCCCAAAGCGCCTTCCCTACCGCTCCCCCGGATAGGGAATCCAAACGCCTGGATCAATTTGGGAAGAAGGTCTTTTCTTCCTCCAGTGCTGGCTTGCGGTCCGTCAACACCACTTGCCTCTTGGGCCGATATTCCCACTCCTTGTGGGACTCGGTGGCGCAAGTTCTGCCCCAGTGTTCTGAGGAGGTCCAGACACTGCTTTCCCGCGCCATTGCGGAAGGAAGAGATACGGCAAAGTACACCATCAGATGTGGCCTTGATACTGCCGACTCGCTAGGCAGATCGCTTGCGACGAAAGTGGCGCTGCGCCTCACGCCTGGCTGAGAACCACTGGTTTCTCGGGTGATGTCCAAAACACTCTTATGGACATGCCCTTTGATGGGGTCGGTCTTTTTGGGAACAAGGCAGACCATGCGCTGGAGCGCTTTAAGGACTCGCGGGCTACGGCCAAGTCCCTGGGCCTTTCTGCTGTACGCCCTCCGCAACAGTCTGCTTTTCACCCCTTTCGTGGCCACGGAAGGGGCGCCCAGTCCCGTCCGCTGCCCAGCCACCGGCCCGCGCAGCAAGCGTCTTCGCGTGGCCGAGGACGTGGCTCCCGCCGTGGATTGTGTCAGGCAAACAGCGTGCGGGTCAGGTCACCAACCCCGCCCCGTCGGCGGCCTCCAAGCCCTCCTAGTCCTTCCTATCAGGTGCACAGCACGCCAGTAGGGGGCAGGGTCCGCCATCACCTTCACCACTGGCGTGCCATCACGTCGGACAGGTGGGTCTTGGACATTGTCCGAAGGGGCTACTCCCTCCCCTTCGAGACCACCCCCCCAGCCATGCCACCTCAATTCCACCGCATGTCAGGGGATCACTTGGTGCTTCTTCAGAAGGAAGTTGCGGCCCTCTTAGCCAAGGGGGCCATCGAGCGAGTTCCGACCCCAGAAGTAGGACGTGGTTGCTACTCCCACTACTTTCTGGTGCCCAAAATGGACAAGGAGGACATGTGTCCTATCTTGGACCTCCGGAACGTCAATCGCTTCCTCCGGAAGGAGAAGTTCAAGATGCTCACCCTAGCTCAGGTCTTGACTGCCCTCGACCCTGGAGACTGGATGGTAGCGTTGGACTTGCAGGACACATATTTCCACATCCCCGTCCTGCCGGCCCACCGGCGTTACCTGCGGTTCACGGTAGGCCTCGAGCATTTTCAGTTCACCGTGCTCCCCTTTGGCCTCACCAGTGCCCCTCGGGTGTTCACGAAAGTGATGGCGGTGGTCGCAGCTCATCTGCGCCGGGCAGGGGTACCAGTCTTCCCCTACCTCGACGACTGGCTGCTGAAGGCGGGCTCGTCCCAGGCAGTCGTCTCCCACCTCCAGACTACGGCCGAACTCCTGCACTCGCTGGGGTTCTCCATCAACGTGCCGAAGTCGCACCTGATTCCTTCTCCACAGCTCCTTTTCATCGGAGCAGTTCTGTACACCACGCAGTTTCGGGCCTATCCTCCCGAACGGCGAGTCCGGGATATTCAGGCTATGATTCCGATCTTTCGGCCTCTATCCTGGGTTTCGGTACGGATGACCCTGAGGCTGCTGGGCCTCATGGCCTCCTGCATCCTGCTGGTCGATCATACCAGATGGCATATGCGGGCTCTGCAGTGGGACCTGAAGTTCCAGTGGGCGCAGCATCAGGGCAACCTGTCCGATCACGTCCAGATCTCGGAGGGGACTGCAAAACAGTTGCAGTGGTGGCTCTCGAACCGGCAATGGGTCAGGGGCAGATCCCTCTTCCTTCCCCAGCCAGAGCACACAGTCGTGACGGACGCGTCCCTTCTGGGATGGGGCGGTCACATGGGAGAGGCGGAGATCAGAGGCCTCTGGTCTCCGGCGGAGTCCCGGCTCCATATCAACATTCTGGAGCTTCGGGCGATCCTACTTGCACTCGAGGCATTCCTTCCCTCTGTCAAAGGGAAGGTATTGCAGGTGTTCACAGACAACACCACCGACATGTGGTACTGCAACAAACCGGGCGGGGTGGGGTCGTGGACCCCATGTCAGGAGGCTCTCCGCCTCTAGACATGGCTGGAACATCAGGGCATTTTCCTGATGGTTCAACACCTGGCAGGTTCCCTGAACGCCAGGGCGGACGAACTCAGCCGCAGGTGCATGATGGATCACAAATGGCGTCTTCACTCGGAGGTGGCGCAAGGTCTCTTTCAGCAGTGGGGAGAGCCTTGGTTAGATCTGTTCGCCACCGAAGAGAACGCGCAATGTCAGCAGTTCTGCGCGTTGGAATTTCCAAGGCGGCACTCGCTCGGCGACGCTTTTCGTCGCGAGTGGAGTTGCGGTCTGTTGTACGCCTTTCCGCCTATACCACTTCTACCCAGAGTGTTGAAGAAGATTCGGCGCGACCGGGCCCAAGTCACCCTTGTGGCTCAGGACTGGGCTCGAAGAGTTTGGTATCCCGAGCTACTCAGTATGAGCGTCGATCCCCCGATCCGTCTGCCTCTTCGGGAGGATCTTCTGTCGCAGCAGCAGGGGACGGTCCTCCACCCGAACCTGTCCAGTCTCCACCTGCTTGCGTGGAGATTGAGTGGCGGCAGTTGATTCCTTTCGACTTGCCTCCCGAAGTTTGTGATGTGATTCTGGCAGCCAGGCGTCCCTCCACTAAGGTGGTATACGCCTGCAGGTGGAACAAGTTTGTGGCATGGTGAACAGCAAAGGCTGTGAATCCCCTCTCTGCCCCTCTTTCTGAAGTTCTTCTGTTCCTTCTTTCTCTGGCCCAACAGGGTTCTGCCCTGGGTACCATCAAGGGCTATCTTTGTGCAATCTCGGCCTTCCTCAGGCTTCCTGATCAGCCCTCTCTTTTTAAGTCCCCTGTTGTTAACAGGTTTCTTAAAGGCATTACACACCTCTTTCCTCCTGTTCCGTTTATAATGCCTCAGTGGGACTTAAACTTGGTTCTTACTTTCTTAATGTGCGCTCCCTTTGAGCCTGTGCTTAACTGTCCTCTTCGTCTTCTTACTCTGAAGACAGCCTTTCTGGTGGCCATCACCTCCGCTCGGCGGGTGAGTGAGCTCCAGGCTCTTTCATGCAAACCCCCCTTTCTGTCTGTCCATCCAGACAAGGTTGTTCTTCGGACGCGTCCGTCCTTCTTGCCAAAGGTGGTTACTGCCTTCCACATTGGGCAGACCATCACTTTGCCCACCTTCTTTCCGCCTCCGCATCCTTCCAGAGAGGAAGAGAGGCTCCACCGTCTGGACCCAAAACGTGCGCTTTCCTTTTACATCAACCGCACACAACAGTTCCGGGTGGATGACCAGCTCTTTGTTGGCTACGTGGGCGCCAAAAAGGTCGGGCGGTACACAAGAGGACCATCTCCCGCTGGGTTATCTTGTGTATCAAAGCCTGCTATTCTTTGGCTAAGAAGGAGCCTCCTGTTGGGCTGCGTGACCATTCCACCAGGGCAACGGCTGCTACCACGGCTTTAGGCTGCGGTGTTCCGCTACAGGATATATGTCAGGCAGCTACGTGGGCCTCGCTGCACACGTTTACCAAACATTACTGCCTTGACAGCCAGGTCCGGAGGGACGGCTTCTTTGGCCGTTCTGTCCTCCGGGACTTCCTTGTCTGAATCTGTTCGCAGACCCACCACCGGGGTTGGTATTGCTGGGGTATCTATTCTAAGGTAAGGAATCTGTCACTAACGTGTCTCTTTCAGATGCACAAGTTACTAACTTGTGTAACAATATATCTGTAAGAGACAGTAGTTAGGGACAGATTCACTACCGCTCCACCCATCCTCCCCGTTCTGCAAACTGATTTCTAGGGTTAAGGACATCCCTTTCAGGGCCCTAGACTTTTTTCAGACACCTATGTCAGCTTCTTGCATGGCTCTGCGTTCCTGGCGCGGAAAGTCGTGTACAGAACTGACGTCAGCGCGCAGGGGCGGCGTCTAAGTACTGCCCGCGACGTCATCCCGGCGATCCCGATGACGGACGCGGAGCCGCACGACGCCGCCTACCGACGCGCAAGGGTACTGCTACTCAAAACTTTCCGGATCCAGCCTGACGCCTGGGGATATTCTAAGGCAGAGGTCTTCAAACTGTGGGGCGCGCCCCCCTGGGGGTCCGTGGAGGCATTCCCAGGGGGGCGCAAATGCTTCACTAAGTTCATGTAAATACTGATGGCCTGAGAGCGCGGCTTTCTTTGTTATTCATGTTTCCAGGCCGTCTTCATTTACATGAAGCGGTTGAGGATAGGAGTGCCACCTTTCACGGTGAATGCCTGCCATCTGTTCACGTGTTAAGATTCTGCAAAGGCCCCGACACCTGCATTCATTCTTAACATGACTTTTCTGTCTTTCTGGACTTTAGTTATCATT
Source organism: Calotriton arnoldi (assembly GCA_963921515.1). Classification (NCBI taxonomy): domain Eukaryota; kingdom Metazoa; phylum Chordata; class Amphibia; order Caudata; family Salamandridae; genus Calotriton; species Calotriton arnoldi. The sequence continues at coordinate 3,185,237 of CAWUFW010000381.1, forward strand.
CAGAGGTCATTAGGGCAGCAGTAGAACACATTTTAAAGTGTTTTCTTTTAACATTTTCTATTTAAAGTATGTGTTAATAAGAGAAAAAAATACCGGCTGTATGCGATTTTTCTAATATTTGTATGACATTAACTTACTGGTCATGCCAGCAATTATGTTCCCGAGTCCTATGGTTAAGATGTAAAAAACATGGCAAAAACAACTAAATATTCTATAAGTATTTTGTTACATTTTTACTTTCACAGCAGCTGCATATTAAAACTGCACATGCTCTTAAATGACACCTTATATAAAAAAATAAGTGCAAATTAAATTAATTGTTGGGAAATGCACTCTTTCAGTTATGAAACATTAATTGGTTAATGCTGTCACTGCAGATGTCTTTTTGTGAGACGGAGTCCCAGAACTGAATTCAACTTGGCACAGTGCAGAATACTGACACATGTATTTATAGTGGTCTGAGGTCCCAACAAGTAACAGAAAGCACTGAAAATATTTAAGTCATTATTTCAAAATTGTAACAGTGTAAGATAGGCTGCCACACAATAATTTGGTATATATGATGAAAACAAGTACTTTCCAAGAATACATTTTCATAATAGCTAACCTAGTGTAGACATTTTTGTAAGTCCATTAAAGGACACTTTTCAAAACTCAGCATCCTTACATTATCTTTCAAAAAGGTTATAAATGTTTGTCATCATGAAACTTCAAGTGACTCTTTAAATTAAATCACTTTAGAGCCCTCTCCCCTGACCTCCCACCTTTCGCACCCTCCAAGTCCCCATTAACAATTCAGAGATTGTTGTTTTTAACACAATATATAGGAACTGTTTTGTAAAATTTAGAACAGAGGGGATACTCTGCTACTCAGGGCTGCAGCTATAATTAGTGCAGAAGGTGCAGTTGCATTGGGGCCCAGTAATGGGAGGGGTTCACAAAACCCAAAATAATGGGAGTAATTGTTTTTGTCTATTTCAGGTTTTTTAATGTATTTTCTCATAAGTCTCACATTTAGTGTGGCTTATGAGATACTAAAAAACTGCCCATGAAATGATCTCCTACACACCAACCCCTGTGCTCAGCCCTGCTCTTCTCACTTTCTCCAGTCTTTCCATAAAGTTTTGGAGGGGGGCCCGACTTCAAAATATTTTGGGAGGGGGGGCTCACAGTAAAAAAGTTTGAAGACCTCTGTTCTAAGGTAAGGAATCTGTCACTAACTACTGTCTCTTACAGATATATCGTTACACAAGTTAGTAACTTGTGCATTTGCTGCAGAGGGTAAAGCAGCCTGTTATCAAGTGACCGTAATCCATCTCTAGGTGATATGTTTTTTTACTGTTACCATGAGTCAATACAAGAGTTGAATCTAAAAACGTCAATTATATGTGATCGAAATGCTGTATGTAAGAAAATATAAACATTGTTTTTGCAGCGCCTCCTTGTTCTCAAGTTGAGCTTTTATTAACAGAGGGAAAACCACCGGAAAAAGAAAGGCACTGGACTAACTTTCGAGCATAGTTTGTAATTTTTTTGAATTGTGAGAACAATTAGCATGCATGCCTGTGTAGAAAATATGGCAGGCACGAAGAACATGATCAAACATAAGCCAAACTCTAAAGTAAGAGATTTACGTAAGTATGTCCATGTAAAAGCAGAGTTACAAGTTGGCTTGTATTTTAGAGACTCAACCAATTTTTTTTTTTTTTTTACATGATGGCCCATAATAACTAAAATAAGAAAACAGCAAAACGAAAAAAACAGTAATGATTAGATGAAACCTCCTCCGGTTTTATGAACCCAAAGTAGGAAATGCAACCAACTAGTTAAAGGTTCACAGAGCTAAGAACCATGGTTGTGATTTTAATCTGTTTATAGCAATATTAAAACTAATGCTACACGTCCCAGAACGCAGCGTGTTATTTTTATAAAGCCAGCACTGTCTGAAAACGTTGCATATAGCTTGGACTTGCTTGTCATTTAAAGATGGATGACCCTGGCTGGAGGAGTAGCAATGTGTTGAATACACGTAAAGTCCTGACTGCTGTGGGAAAGATAAAAAAAAATGTGAAGCAGCTCCGACATGCATCATGGCTTAACCTTAGGTCCGATATGCATAACAACGGAGGGTTCGGAGGTGAAGGGGGCCCTGACTTAGCAACTGAACATAACTGCAGAATGCTCACTTCAACTTGGAAGCACCTGTTATTAGCGGGCTTGAACCACGGACTCCTCCAACCAGCGACGCACACACCCTACTTTGTTGCACCTATGCAGACATCAAAACAACAGAGAATCGCAGCCATGCAGTAAAACATGGAACTTGTAAGTTACGTATTAGCATTGTTTTTAGGGCGGGACTTTCACCTGAAGTTACTTGACTGAGTTCAGGTAACTGAAAGAAAAATTAACAATCACGAGGAGGAGGCCACTTTGGGAGGCGTGGCCAGAACAATGCTAGTACCATGCTTCAAGCTTGACAGTAGTGCTTATAAAATGCCCTGTGATAAACGCTCAGCCGGACATGCACCTTAATTACATATTCGATCTACAGTTTTAAAAAAAAACTGACGAAAAGGCCTAAACGTAGGTGAGCTATGTGTGAATATTATCACTGCAGATGGTAATATGGGGAAAACAGCAAGGGACTGGCGGCATTATGCACAGGAGAAAAAACGTCCCCCGGCAGCCGTGTTTGTAGCCAGCATAGGCATGGAAATAGAAAGAGGACTATGGGACAATTACCTTCGATAATGCGGTCTGCCGGCTGCGGGCCGCGGCTCCGGTGCCAGGCTGATATATAGAGATGGTACAGACACAGCTGTTGGTTTAATGTTCATATCAGCTCCTAAACACACTAAGCAGTGTTGTGGGATACTGAGGGGTTGGGTGGGGCAGCATAGGGAGAGTAATTGAATGGTGCGAAACACAGCAAGCAAAGTAAAAAGAAAGTATTCCCCAGAGCAACAGAATAAAGAACCATAGAGGAACAAGACAGTACTAAGTCCCTGCTCTGTGGGAGGTACAGAAGAGAGAAAGGAGGGACAAAGAGGCAGGATTGACCACTAGCAAGCAAGGATTTTTAAAGGACACAGAGAGACAAATGGAAAGTAATTGTACGAAAGGGGAGGGACTTCAAGCGCACAGACTGATTACAGCAGGTCTCGGAGAGACAGCTGCGCTATGTAGCTCGACCTAAAAACTGCTAGAAAATGTATGATTAAAAAATGAACTAAATATTACCTGGGAGAGGAGAAGTGCCCAGTCACATAGTATATTCACCTAAATGCAATACAGTGGTAAATGTATAGCCAGGGCCACTGAAATTATGCAATTGTGCGACCATGGTGTTTTTCCCATAATTATGGATTTGCTGAATTTGCCACATAATCTAGCATTTGCTACATAATCTACAGATTTTAACCCCAAAAAATGTTTCTAGCTCAGATGGTTCAAAAGTTCCTAAAAATGCAGCAACTCTTGTTGCCATGCAGTGAAAAGCCCATTTCATAGGTTGACTGGTCACCTATTGGTTTCTTATTACTATGTTTGGGTGATAAACTGATACTAATGAGGAGCAACTTTTTCACCAACATTGTTAACAAGTGTAATATGAGAAAATAATAAAGTAATACTATTACAAAATGTACTGCATTACACCGCATCATGTAGGGGGGTTTGCTGCATAACTTAGTGGACGCTGCCGCATAATTTGACCGTCCTCTGCTGCATAATTACAGTGGTCCTATATATAGCCTATGCACCAAGCAGAAGTGTGTTGCAGTCTTGGCTCTACTAATTTAATCAACCGTTTGTTCCCGGACAAATATTGATGTCCCTGTGCCTCGTTCAGTGATTTAACATTGTGACATCACTTTGAAATAACCTTATAGGGCATTCCCTCAGTACAGGTCCTGAGTATAGGTTTCATTCATTTAAGACTGTTCACATCCCAGTAGCTAAATGCTCTACTGAAGCTGCTTGTGCAGGGCCCCTCTGTACTGCAGAGCCTCCTGTCTGCCGTCCACCAGCATCTCTTTCACACCTCATCAAGGGCTGAAAGAGAGTTGCTTGTCGTTTGAATGGGTTAAATGTGCGGGACAGTGGCTGTCCTGCGATGCCTTTGTGTGGGCAGGGCGAGACCATGATTAGCCTGGGACGGGCCTTTGTTCCCCGAGCCTCGCACTTATGGTGTAGCCCTGCGAGGCCCTGGGGATGAGGCACCCCTTACCTGTTCCTCGTAGTGGGGAAGCCCAGGAAAGTGGCCCACTTCGCTTATTACTGCCAGAGTTACACATGATTGCGAGGCCTTGGGCCTCGCAGCGCTACACCACAGTTGTGAGGCCAAAGGCAGGGGGCCTTGGAGGTGTGGGCCCATGTTGGTCGGCTGGGTGCGGTCCCTGAGCAGCTGCCCATGCCTAGCGCCAGCCCTGGCAGTAAAAATCGGGCCCCAGATAAGCGCGGAAGGCAAAGAGATCTCCTGCCCCTGAAGACTAATGTGGAAGGAGGAGGACTGGGTGGAGTAATCCCCATATCTGAAAAACACATAGTGATAGATTCCTTACCTTAAAATATCCCCAGGCGTCAGACTGGATCCGGAAAGTTTTCGTCAGCAGTACCCTTGCGCGTCGGTAGGTGGCGTCGTGCGGCTCCGCGTCCGTCGTGGTCGCCGAGATGACGTCGCGGGCGCTAATTAGACGCCGCCCACGCGCGCTGACGTCAGTTCTTTCTTTTTCTGCGCCAGCAAGCGCAGATCCGGGAAGAGCAGGAACCCTCACTCAATTTTTGACTGACTTTTTGAGGCTTTTTGTCTCTGTTTTTTCATCGAGTCTTCGACTCCTGGTGCAGATAGGATGCCCGGTTTTAAGCCCTGCGGGGATTGTCACCGTATGATGTCGGTGACGGACCCGCACTGTGTGTGTCTTTTCTGCCTGGGGCGCGACCACGACCGCAAGTCGTTCCCCGACTGCCGGGCCATGGTGCCGAAGACTTTGCCGGAGCGGTCCCGAAAGTTGCTGGAAGCCCGGCAGTCGGGTCCGCGCCGTTCGAGGTCCCGGTCCCGTGGGAGGTCGAGGGACCGTGCGCGGAGTCATCACCATCGATCTTCGGGATCCAAGTCTTCGCACTCGGGGTCAGGTAAGGCGAAGCACAAGAAGTCGAAGAAACGCCATCGTTCTCCGACTTCCCCTCGCCGGTCGCGCAACGCGGCTGAGGGTGCGGGTCGTGTCTCCCCCGCGGCTCCGGCGGAGCCTAGGCAGTCGCCGCCCGACTACCCGCCCTTCCCAGGTTCGTCGGTGACTCCGGCCCAAATACAGGAATTCCTGTCGGCCATGGCTCGCCTGTTTGGGCCGTCTGGTCCCGCTGGTGCGTCTTCGGGCGCCGCGGTCCCGACTGGTGGTCCTCGCCGGCGCCGCAGGACCCCCTTGGATCCAGGCCTGGATCCCGGTCGACGCCGGTTGACCTTGTAACACCTCCACCAACGTAGACCCCACCGTCACCACTTCTGACGCCGACCGCTCCTCGGGACGACGTCTACCTCGGATTCAGCCCCGATGTGGACGCGGCGTCGAGCCGGCGTCTATCGATGCCGTTCTTGACATTGCTCGGGGATTTCTATCCCCATGTCCCTGCTCCTTATTTTAGACCTGTTGTACAGCCTGAGGAGCAAGGGGAGGACTGGGAGGGGTCTGAGGACCCTCTCGCAGCTGCTTGCGAGTCTGAACAGGACTGGGCTGAGGAGTTGGGGGACGCCAGTGGTCTGGATACCTCACCAGACCTTGGCATGCTGTCTCCTCCTACCGTGGCTACGGAGGAGGGTGCTAGTTATGCTGTGGTGTTGCGTAGGGCGGCCGAGGCCCTACACCTCGAGCTCCCTACTGTGGCCGTCAGGACTAACCTCCTGACAGAGGTGCTTCAGCCAGCAGCCACTTCTGTGGAGCCGCTGCTTCCCTTCAATGAAGCCCTTTCTGACGTTCTTTTGGGCACTTGGTCCAGGCCCACCACAGGTGCTCCTGTGGATAGGAACGTGGCCCGACGTCATCGCCCGGCTCCGGGTGACCCCATTTTCCTCTCCCAACATCCCACCCCGAGAGCTTGGTTGTCCAAGCCTCTGCTTCCCCGACCGCCTTCCCTGCCGGACCACCGGATAGGGAATCCAAGAAGGTGGATCAGTTCGGAAAGAAATCTTTTTCTTCCACCAGTTCTGCGGTCCGTGAACACCGCATGCCTCTTGGGCCGTTAATCCCACTCTGTGGGATACGGTGGCGCAAGTGCTGCTCCAATGTCCGGAGGAGGCCCGGCCAGCTCTCTCCCAGGCTGTTGCAGAGGGGAGAGACGCAGCTAAGTTCATGATTCGTTGTGGCCTAGACACCGCCGACTCACTGGGCAGATCGATTGCAACGACGGTGGCGGTTCGCCGTCACGCCTGGTTGAGTACCACTGGATTTTCGGGGGATGCCCAAAACACACTTATGGACGTGCCCTTTGATGTCCGTCGCCTCTTCGGCGACAAAGCTGACAGCGCGTTGGAGCGGTTTAAGGACTCACGGGCTACGGCCAAGTCCTTGGGACTCTCTGCAGCCCGCCCTCCTCCGCCTTTGCTTTTCGCTCCTTTCGTGGCACAGGAAGGGGCGCCCGCAGCGTTCGCAACAGAGCCACAGGCCTGAGCAGCAACCATCCCAGCGCGGACGCAGGTTCCGCCGTGGCGGACCAAGGGGCCAGCGGGCGGGTCAGTCCACCACCACCCCGGCCACCACTGCCTCCAAACCTTCCTAGTCCGAACTTTCAGGCCCATCAAATGCCAGTGGGCGGCAGGCTTCGCCATCACCTCCCCCACTGGCGCACCATCACTTCGGACAGGTGGGTTTTAGAGATAGTCCGGAGGGGCTACTCCCTCCCCTTCGAGACTACCCCTCCAGCCATGCCACCTCAGTACCACCGCATGTCGGGGGATCACTTGGTGCTTCTTCAGCAGGAAGTTGCGGCCCTCTTGGCCAAGGGGGCCATCACGCGCGTTCCGACACCAGAAGTAGGTTGTGGTTGCTATTCCCACTACTTTCTGGTGCCCTAGAACGACTAGGGCCTGCGTCCTATCTTAGACCTCCGGAACGTCAATCGCTTCCTCTGCAAAGAGAAGTTCAACATGCTCACTCTGGCTCAGGTCTTGTCTGCTCTCGATCCACAAGACTGGATGGTAGCGCTAGACTTGCAGGATGCCTATTTCCACATCCCAGTCCTGCAAACCCACCGGCGTTACCTACGGTTCACGGTAGGCCACGAGCACTTTCAGTTCACCGGGCTCCCTTTTGGCCTTACCAGCGCCCCTCGGGTGTTCACCAAGGTGATGGCGGTGGTCGCAGCTCATCTACGCAGATCAGGGGTTTCAGTCTTCCCCTATCTCGATGACTGGTTGTTGAAGGCGGGCTCGCCCCAGGCAGTCGTCTCCCACCTCCAGACTGCGGCCGACCTCCTGCACTTGCTGGGGTTCTCCAGCAACGAATGTATGACGTTACTACGACATACAATCCCAATCAGAAGGTTACAACGCGGATGTTACATCGTCCACGTTGTTACCACGCATGGTTTTACATCGCAAGTCGTTTCTACGACTTGCAGTAGATGGCGCGCTGGACTTAGGAATAGTATAAATTACTATTCCTACTCCAGTTAGCGCAACAGTAGGGAATGCGTTGGATTTAAAATCCAACACATTCCTTGGTGTTGCGCGCCATCTAGCGCAAGTCGTAGAAACGACTTGCGATGTAATGCCATGCGTGGTAACAACGCGGACGATGTAACGTCCGCGTTGTTACCTACCCGCGTGGTGTTGACAGCGTTATAAACGCTGTTTCCCCCAGCAACATGCCGAAGTCGCACCTGATTCCCTCTCGGAAGCTCCTCTTTATCTGAGCGGTTCTGGACACGGTGCAGTTTCGGGTCTATCCTTCCGAACAGCGAGTCCGGGATATTCGGGCTCTGATTCCCATCTTTCAGCCCTTGTCCCGGGTTTCGGTCAGAGTGACTCTGAGGCTGCTGGGCCTCATGGCCTCCTGCATCCTGCTGATCGATCATGCCAGATGGCAAATGCGGGCTCTGCAGTGGGACCTGAAGTTCCAGTGGGCGCAGCGTCAGGGGAACCTGTCCGATCACGTCCAGATTTCGGAGGGCACTGCACGACAGTTGCAGTGGTGGCTCACGAACCGGCATTGGGTCGACGGCAGATCCCTCTCCCTTCCCCAACCGGAGTTTACAGTGGTGACGGATGCGTCCCTCCTGGGATGGGGCTGCCACATGGGAGAGGCGGAGATCAGAGGTCTCTGGTGGAGTTCCGGCTCCATATCAACCTTCTGGAGCTTCGGGCGATTCGGCTTGCACTGAAGGCATTCCTTCCCTGTGTCAAGGGGAGAGTAGTGCAGGTGTTCACAGACAACACCACCGTCATGTGGTACTGCAACAAGCAAGGCGGGTGGGGTCGTGGACCCTCTGTCAGGAGGCTCTGCGTCTCTGGACATGGCTGGAACATCAGGGCATGTCCCTGGTGGTTCAACACCTGGCAGGTTCTCTGAACGCCAGGGCGGACGAACTCAGCCGCAGGTGCATGCTCGATCACGAATGGCGTCTTCACTCTGAGGTGGTGCAAGGTCTCTTTTAGCAGTGGGGAGAGCCTTGGTTAGATCTATTCGCCACCGAAGAGAACGCGCAATGTCATCATTTCTGATCGTTGGAATTTCCAAGGCGGCACTCGCTCGGTGACGCTTTTCGTCGAGAGTGGAGTTGCGTTCTGTTGTACGCCTTTCCGCATATACCACTTCTGCCCAGAGTGCTGAAGAAGATCAGGCGCAACCGGGCACAAGTCGTCCTTGTGGCTCCGGACTGGGCTCGAAGAGTATGGTATCCTGAGCTACTCCGTATGAGCATCGATCCTCCGATCAGACTGCCTCTCAGGGAGGATCTTCTGTCGCAGCAGCAGGGGACGGTCCTCCACCCGAACCTGTCCAGCCTCCACCTCTTTGCGTGGAGATTGAGCGGCGGCAGTTGATTCCTTTCGACTTGCCTCCTGAAGTTTGTGATGTCATTCTGGCAGCCAGGCATCCCTCTACTAAAGTGGTATACGCCTGCAGGTGGAACAAGTTTGTGGCATGGTGCACAGTAAAGGCTGTGGATCCCCTTTCTGCCCCTCTTTCTGAGGTCCTACTGTTCCTTCTCTCTTTGGCCCAGCTGGGCTCTGCTCTGGGCACTATCAAGAGCTACCTTTCTGCAATTTCAGCCTTTCTCAGGCTACCTGATCAGCCCTCTCTTTTCAAGTCCCCTGTTGTAAATAGATTTCTCAAAGGCATTACACACCTTTTTCCTCCTATTCCTTTCGTGATGCCTCAGTGGGACTTGAATCTGGTTCTTAAATACTTAATGTGCGCTCCCTTTGAGCCCCTTCACAACTGTCCTCTTCGTCTCTTGACATTGAAGACTGCCTTCCTGGTGGCCATCACCTCCGCCAGGTGGGTGAGTGAGGACCAGGCTCCTTCTTGTAAGCCTCCTTTCCTATCAGTCCATCCGGACAAGGTTGTGCTCCGGCCCCGTCCTTCCTTTTTGCCAAAAGTGGTTACGGCCTTTCACATTGGGCAGACTATTACCTTGCCCACCTTCTTTCCGCCTCTGCATCCTTCCAGAGAGGAAGAGGGGCTCCACCGTCTGGACCCAAAACGTGCGCTCGCATTTTATCTCAACCGCACACAGCAGTTCCGGGTGGATGACCAGCTCTTTGTTGGCTACGTTGGCACCAAGAAAGGTCGGGCGGTACACAAGAGAACTATCTCCCGCTGGGTTGTCTTGTGTATCAAAGCCTGTTACTCTTTGGCTAAAAAAGAACCTCCGGTGGGGCTGCGTGCTCACTCCACCAGAGCTACTGCAGCCACTGCTGCATTGGGACGCGGTGTCCCCTTGCAAGACATCTGTCAGGCAGCAACGTGGGGCTTGCTGCACACGTTTACTTAGCATTATTGCCTGGACAGCCAAGTCCGGAGAGACGGCTTCTTCGGCCGTTCTCTTCTCCGCGACTTTCTGGTGTGATCTTGGTTCGCAGACCCACCTCCGGGGTTGGTATTGCTGGGGTATCTATTCTAAGGTAAGGAATCTATCACTATGTGTTTCTTTCAGATGAACAAGTTACTTACCTTCGGTCACGATATATCTGTAAGAAACATTAGTAGTGATAGATTCCTTACCGCCCCACCCATCCTCCCCGTTCTGCGAACTGATTTCTAGGGTTAAGGTCATCCCTTTCAGGGCCCTAGTTTCAATGCACCAGTGGTCAGTATCTTGCATGGCTCTGCGTTCCTGGCGCGGAAAGTCGTGTACAGAACTGACGTCAGCGCGCGTGGGCGGCGTCTAAGTAGCGCCCATGACGTCATCTCTGCGACCACGACGGACGCGGAGCCGCATCACGCCACCTACCGATGCGCAGGGGTACTGCTGACGAAAACTTTCCGGATCCCGTCTGACGCCTGGGAATATTCTAAGGTAAGGAATCTATCACTACTAATGTTTCTTACAGATATATTGTTACCGAAGGTAAGTTACTTGTTCGACCGGCACAAAAAGAAAATAAAGGGGGAAAAAAGAAAGCCCAAGAAGAATAAAGGAGGAAAATAAATACATGAGTAATCAAATAAAGAGTGACAATAACAAAAATGCACCAAGAAAGAACAACCCTAAAGCAACACAGGGATACCACCGAACATACTGAATTTGGGGAAGATGCCCCTGAGGAGGGCTAGTGGACTATAATTTAATCTAGGCCAGTCAGCAAAGCCTAACTCCGGCAGAAGGCCTACATAGATGGTGCAGCCGGGTAACAGAGAACAGCTCATACAAGGAACTCCAAAAGTCACTTGCTGATCAGAGGGGAGACGGCTACACTAAGTTGCTGCAAGTCTTGAAGTGCTGATTGGGGAGTCTGATACGGTTAACGCTCTGAGACTACGGGCCCCATACTGGAAAGGAGGAACCAAGCATCTGATCTGACCAAGTGAATACCAGTTATAGAGGTGCTGGCCATATCAAAAGTAACAATAGTAAAAGACAAGCCCCAGATGGAGGCCCAGGTTAACACAATAATACAATATACTGTCCCCGGCTCTGCGACAGGGCACAGGAGGGTGGAGGCCAAACGGGCCAGGAATGTGGTGAACAGACAACATGCACGGCTGAAATCCTTGAGGCTATACGGGGCTCTAGGGTGGCACTGAAGTACAAAATGGACAGTATGGCGACGGACATTTATTACCTAAGACTAGACCTTCGGAAAGTCGCAGAAAGAGTCACAAATACTGAGGGAGAAGTAGTTTCACTTCGCGAAAATGTACAGACTTTACAAACTGTGGTAGAGACACTACTTAGCGGAGCAAATGGAGGCACGCATAAAAGATGCAGAGGGGGTGCCCCAGAAAAATGATCTGAGATTTCTTGGTCTCCCTGTATGAGCAGAGAGGCCCTCGACTGAACTGTTTCTTGAGGTCTGGATCGCCACTACACTTGGCCCTGTCTGCCTCTCCATGTTCTTTACTATCGAAAGGGCACACCGTGTGTTGGGACCGGTCCCCCGGCCAGGAGCACCTCCCTGAGCACTCGTAGTGCGAATCTTTAACCACAGGCATAGGGACGCAATCCTACAAAATGTCCCTGCACATTGCCCTCCCCAATATGAAGACAAACCGATTCAAGTCTACCCAGATTACACAAGAAAGGACCAGGATCTTTGTAACCGTTTCCTGGGAGTTAAATGCAGGTTGCGTGAACAGTGTATTAAATATAGCCTGCTGTTCCTGGCGAAACTTAAAGTACAATATGGTGGAAAGGTGTTCTTTTACAAGACTCTGCAGGAGGCTGAGGCCTGAATAGACTCTGAGGATCTCGGACAGACGGATCATAATCATGCATGGCGTGAGCAGACTCCAGATGTACAGACTGATGGTCGAATACTGGTGGGAGCTGATGGCACCCTGCGAGCGGAGGGGGAACCCTTGGAGATACAGAACTCCTATATGCCATTATGCCTGGTTCAGGAAACTCAAATCAATGGGAGGGAGGGACCTGAGTGGCCCCGTGGCTGGGAGACAGGCCCTGGGTCACTCCTTAGATGCTGGGACTATAGGAAGGAAAATGTAAGATGGCCCATTGTAACGGATCTATTATTCATTACCCCGGTATAATCGATTGTTTATAAGGGTGGCATGCCAGATGAGCTGCTGATAGCTACACTGGACAGTCCAGACACCACGCCTAAGCACACTGCTGGTCCCCCACTCGGAACTCGCGAGGAGCTGCGGATCTAGTGATCTGGTCAAGAACTACACAGAGTAAAGTTGTTTGGGTATTAGTTTGGGGACTATAGATTAGAAAGGTTACTGGGGCGGGGATGACGGTCTTCTTGGCTAATTGTTGAGCCAGGAGTGTTGGGAGGCTTCTGCCTATGGGTGGGATGGGGAGGGATGATCTAAGGTTTTCTCTATTTGATTTTTGTCCAGTTTCTTGCAAAGTTGCAGTGTTATTTGTTCAAAGGGGAGGGGAAGCTTTCACGTCATTGAGATGCATATGGGACTGCCTTTGGTTGTTTATTCGAGCGCTTCCAGTGGGGCGGTTATTTACTGATGTCAAATGGAAGGCGAAACGATCAGCTATAAGTTTGTGATGGAAGTTCGTAAATAATTATGTGAAACGAAATAGGGTGCATGCGTATCTGCGGGGATATGGAGTGTCGATAGTTCCTTCAAGAAACTCATTTATGAAGGGATTGTATTAAATATGTCAATAGACGATAGAGGGGGCAAATATATGCTACCTCCTACTCTGGGTATGCCAGAGGTGTACTAATCTGGATGGCGCCGGAGTACCATTAAAGCCCATGAGAACTTTCTTGGATGCAGATGGTCGTTATGTCATGGTAGAGGGTACATTTGACGCACATAGCTTGTGCCTTATACATTTTTATGCTCTGATGATAGCACCTTCTTGGGTGCGATGATGGGGACAGGTCAGGTTTCCCCTGAAGTGGAGATGTAATGGGAGGAGATTTTAATTGTGCCCTGAACAGTAATATATGCAAAAAGAACAATTGATGGACAGAATGCAGAACAATGTCATACATCCACCCCAATACAGAGATCTGGGCCTAAATCCATAGTTTTTTTGCCCCCATGCCATTCCAGTTTGAACCCAGCCATATGCAAATAAGTCTTGACCCTTCACCTGAACGGTTATATAGGCAGATCTCCTTGCACAAATGCCAAACCTAAAGCCGTAGCCGCACTACACCAGATGAAGAGTAGTCTGGGGCAGGTGGATATCTGGTGCCAGATAAACCCGTCCGTACGAACATACTCCTGCCGCACCCCAGCAACAGACACATAGTCAGCTGTATTATTTCTTCGTGCACACGACTGCAGTCAATCGAATCAAAGAGGTTCAGTATATGGCCCGTTACCTCTCCCCACTATTGGTTGTATATGCACTTCATACACCACTATCGAAGATACCACTCTGACGCCTCAACGCAGATGCACTTACTGACCCTATATTCTGGGATACTGTTCGAAGGGAATTGGAAGAATACTTTGAGCTTAACTGGGAATCCAGGAACAGACGGGCCACAGAATGGGACACCATGAAGGTGGTCCTTGGGGGGGTGGGGGGGTTTGCATGTCTACCACAGTTATTAGGCGCCCAAGAACAAGTGTTATTGACATCCGAAAAATCAATCCCCACGAATACGGCAGGTTTAACAGAATGGAATGACCAACAACAAAAAGTTGGGGAATTATGGGACCATATGGATAAACATGTCCAGAGTACCAGCCGGGAATGCTGGTATTTAGAGGCGGAAATCCTTCTGGCACTGTTAATAAGTTCATAAAAGCAAATGCAGCCTGTCCTAGAGGTGCAGTACTAAGGGGGTAATTTGGTGCATACGCAACAGGAGATAAATACCGCATTTGTGGAACAATTGAGGGAGTGTAATCGAAACCACGGCAGAAGGGGGGGAACCCAGGAGATAGCTGCCTATCTGAAGGGTCTCCTGCTCCCGTCTCTCGCCACAGAGGATCGGAAGGCTTTGGGCGCCCCTGTAAGCAGACCGAAATAGATGTGTGCCATAAAGGTCCTAAACTCTGCTAAATCGCCGCACGTAGATGGCCTCCCGGCCAAATTTTATCAGCAATTTCCAGATATCCTGATCGATAAGTTGCTAATGGTCCGCACAGAGACCTTAGAAATACAGGAACTACCAGTGGTTGTACCCAAGCCTGGTAAGACCCCACCAAGACGGGTTCTTATAGACCCCTCTCTATGCTAAACTTGGACCTCAAACTCCTTAGCCAGATATTGGCGGCAAGACTCCTGCCTTTCCTCCCATGACAGATCCATGAGGATCAGTCAGGTTTCATACCTGACAGAAATGCGCTCCGTAACATCCACCGATTGGTGCACGTTATGCAGTTGCCGGAATAGTAAGAAGATAATTACACCCTAGCGTTTTTAGATATAGAGCAGGTGGGAATATATCTGGCTGGCCCTCCATAGAATGGGCTCCTTATTTATACACTGGATAAGGTTGCTATATGCGAACCCACAAGCTAGGGTGCGTACGGGACAGTATATCTTAGATACAATTGCCTTGCAGATTGGCATGAAGCAGGGCTGCACTCTGTTCCCTTGATTTTTGCCATAGTTATGGAATCTTTAGCCTGCAGACTGAAACAGGTCCTTAGGGGGTGGGGAATACAAACGAGAGCGACATAGCATGTCATTTCACTGTATGCTGATGACGCTATGGTATACTTGAGGCATCCGGATCTGTTGGTCCCACTGTTACTGAAAGCACTGGCGGGGTTTTGGGAGGTCTCTGAGCTTCAGATTAACAGGACCAAGTCTTTATTGTTACCACTAGGATGGCTTAAGAATTTAACGCTGGAAAGGCTCCCACGGTTGGAGCTGCATTGGACAGTAGACCAGGTCCAATATTGAGGGATACATATAGCGCACGATGAAAGGCAATTTTACAATGATAACATGGGTAGAGTGCTGGTAGTGGCCTGCGTCATTTCATTTGGTTCTGGAACACACTGCATCTGTCACTGATGGGCAAGATAAAATGGTGATATTGCTACATTATGCAGGGAACCTTTTACAAACTGCCTAGGAGCGTTTTCAGAGAACTGGATTCACTTTTGGTGGAGCTACTTTGGAACGGAAAGAGGTGCAGGGTGAGCCTTGTTTTAGTACGGAGGGTGTGGGACCGGGAGGGGGCTGGAGGTCCTGAACCTAGAATTATATTATTTGGCAGCCCAGCTTCAACACACAGAAAATTGGCTGGACGCTGAGCCTATCTGGGAAAGATCTCTGCTGGCGGGCATTCATGATGGACTTCAACTGGGGTCACCTCTGATGCACGGCAGGCACTTGCCTCGGACTTTCCCCTGTTTGATCCGGCTGTTGGCCTGACTCTGGGACAGGACAGTTCAGAGAATGATCAAGCGGGCTCCCTACGTGCCCAACCTAGACATCTGGATTATACTTCCTTTCGAGCAGCTAGCGAAGTTGATGTCTACAGATAGGTGGCAGGAGGATGATAAGCTTGACTGATAACTTCCTTTATGCAAAGAATGCTTATAAACTCAATAAAGACGTACAAAAAAAACACACTGATAGTGAAATATTGAGTAAGGTGCTGGCTAACAGATTACTTTGAGTAATAAGGTCCCTGATTGTGGACGGGTGATCAGATGGGATTTATTCCCATTAGAAGCATGAGATTTAATATAAGGAGACACTTTATGCAGTCTGTGGAAGCATCAGATCCTTAGATCTGGAACGGGCATTTGACATTGTGAATTGGCAGTACCTGTTGAGTTCTGGTGCTGTATGGGTTTTGAACCTAAATATATAGGCCTGGTGAAATTCTTGTATGTGCAACCCACTGCTCGAGTACACACAGGTGATGTATTATCAGACTCCTGGGAGCTGGAGAGAGACACCCAATACGAGTGTCCGCTATCATCCCGGTTTGTGTTAGTGATAGAGCCCTTGACTTGTGGCCTATGTGTGGAGATGCGCCAATGGAGAATAGAGGTGGGTGGGTGACATGTTATATTGCTATATGCGGACAATGCACTTGTGTACTTGAGGTATCCAGTGAGGTTGGTTCACCAGTTGTTGGGGGCTTTGGAGAAATTTGGAGTAGTCTCAGGTTTGTGTGCTAACCACAGTAAATCACTGCTGTTTCTGATGGGGAGGTGGGGACATATCGCGGGGAGCTCCGCAGGAATATGGGATTGGGAAATAGATAATTTTACATACTTAGGGGTTTGCGCGTCCAGATGTGCCCTGGCTCAATACTCCAAGAATGTGGGGTGAGTGGTGGATGGATCATATTACTGTGGCAAAAATGGTGTTCTTGCCCCTATGCTTATATTTGTTGTAAAACACATTGTGTCTGTTTCTTACGAAAACATTTAATCACCTAGATAGCTTGTTGTGTTAAATGGTGTGGGCCGGGAGGCGTAGTCACATAAAGGTGGCTACATTAAAGCTGCTGTGGTCTAGAGTCGGTCTGGGAGTACCAGATATCTTTTTATATTATGCAGCGCCACAGCTCTGAAGTGGTTATCCAGTTTGACGATGGCCCTGGAGAGGAGGCTGTTAGGATCATATGCCCAATATGAATTACCAGTTATTCATGATGGGTAGAGGCATCCCGAAACAAATGCTTTATCTGGTACGACAGACTATGGCACACAGTATTGGTCAAAATACTGGACAAAGCCCCATTGGCCTCAGAGATTCCCATTTGGGTCCTTAAACCATTTCAAGCGATGGCCAGGAACTTGTCCTTCCAAAACAGGTGAGAGGGAGGCTGTGAACAGTTTAAGGACCTGTAGCTGAGTAACCCATTTGTCACATTTATACAAGAATAGTGTGCATTGGAGCTGGGACAATTTTTGCAGTATGCCAAGATAGCCCACATTGTGAGATCCATCCCTAATCGCTTACTGGAGGCTCCCTTGGAGATTGTGGTTATGCACTGGATTCTAGATTTGGCCAGCAGCAGAAATTTGATAACCCCGCTAAATGTGACGTTTGGGTGATATGCAGCAGGCTAAAGAGAGGTGGGCATTGAATTGCCCAGAAGAACCATCAGACATGGACAGAGTGTGTCAACAGATCAGAACAATAGCCCCTTGTGTCTGTTTCAAATTAACACCCTTTCACTTTGTATTCAGAACATATCTCACTTCTCATAGGGTAGCCTTGATATATCCAGGCAGATTGTCAGTATGTGGTAAATGCGGGTGGAGCGATGCCGGCTTTCTAAATATGATGTGGTAGTGTCCGAAGAGAACTTATTTTTGAGAGGACATGATGAAAGTGGTCCATAATATAACAGGTATGACTGTTGAAGTGTCTTGTTAGCGTTGACAGGACCCTTTTGATAATGAAAGCCTCACTGAAGTTTACTCATCGCTGGCCAGAAACCTGCCTGGAAGGCCGTGAAAAGGTACTGCGCCACTACGCAAATCTGAGCTATAAATCGTACTGTAGGACAAGGCTAAAGGCAGTAACAACCAGGTACGGAAGTGCAACGAGTGGCGACAGCCAGGTGCAAGAGAACGCTGGGGGTAGAAGCAGATAAATGCTGAAAGATCAGGTAACAATGCAAAGAAGTGAGAGTGGTGAAGACCCCATGCCAGACACAAAGCTGCTACTCACAGCCAAAGAGGAAGACAGCGCCTCACAACCAGAGAGCGAGCAAGATGACCCAAATGTTAGCACACGGCTGGTGCTCGATGAAGGTGCCAGTACAAGCAAGCAGCAGCCGGAGCGAGTTCTGCCTTCGACAGCAGAACGTTCCTAAGATTATGATGCTGCCGCAGTCCTAAAACCACCACCTTCGTTTGATACTGCAAAAACCAAATATTGGTGATAGATGGATATAAATGTTTGATGATTTTATCTATGCACTGGAAGAAACTGACAACAAAAAGATTGTTAAAAACCTCAAAAATCTAGTCGGTAAAGAGTAAAAGAGGTAATAAAGAAACTGCCACCAAACTAACAGTCACCTACCATCATATCAAAGAAGCATTAAATCTCAAGTTCAATCCAATGCCGAATGTCTATTACGAAAGATACATTTTCAGTCAAGAACGACAGAAAGCTAGTGAAACAATGAACAAATTTGTTGAGCAACTTGATACACTCATCAAACACTGTCAGTTCAATGAATTCAATAATGAAGAAGCAATACTTCACCGAGTTATGTCTAAGAGTTCTTCAGTTTCCTTGTCTAGTGACAGTGAAGAAGACGGATGTGCGATGTCAGTGGTTACCTCAGAAAAATGTGTGCATGTCGTACTGGCCGCTTGCAAAGAAGAATACGAGTCAAAGGAAAGTCGACGAGTAAAATCACAAGTCATTCAAACATTGTTAGAATATTACACTAAAAGTAAACTTTTCTCCATACCTTTTATTATTGACAGTGGTGTATCGATAAACATTATACCTCAGGAGAAATACAATGAACTGTCTCCATTGCCCGGTCTTACACCGTCGAAGACTTAAATGTATACAATGGCTGCATCGACGTCATCATGTCGAGGGTCATTCGTACCAACCATGAAACACAAAAAATCAAAAGTACAAGCGCCCATTCATGCACTTCAAGGTACTGCGTCAAGTGCTTGTTTACTCAGCTTCAATACTGCTGCTGGTATGGCACTGATATCTGTGAACTACAACATGAATGCTCATCATGAAATATTAAGTCAGTTCCCGTCGTCGTTTAATGGATTAGAAAAACTTAAGACCATGAAAGTGCTACTGCACATCAATGTTTGTAGTGTTGCTCAAAGACATAGACGAATTGCATTTCATCTGCAAGAAGCTGTTGAGAAAGAGCTTGAGACATTACTAAAGCATGATATCGTTGAGCGATCTACTGGTCCAACTCCATGGGTTTCGCCCATAATGATAGTGCCCAAAAAGGACAGTGAAGGAGCTGTATGCATCTGTGTTGATATGCGTCAAGCTAACAAGGCAATTGAAAAAGAACGACATCCTGGTCTGCACATTGCCGACATGATCACACAGCTAAATGGTGCCAAAGTCTTCTCTCACCTTGATCTGAACAAAGGATATCATCAAGTGGAACTCTAAGAAAATTTCAGGTACATTGCCACCTTTTCTACCCATATTAGTTTGTTCAGATACAAACAATTACATTTTGGTGTGTCATCAGCTGCAGAACTTTTCCAAGATGTCATTCGACGAATCATACAACCAGTCATGAATGCTTTCAATTACAGTGATGCTACATAACATGGTAAAGCTTTTACACAAGTGTCTCGTTTACTTGCTGATGCAGATTTAACTATGAATGCTGAGAAATGTGAATTCTACAAAACAAAACATTAAATTCTCTGGCCATATCTTTTCTGATGGGGTATGACGCTGGATCCAGCTAAAATGCAAGCTTTGTCAGTCATCAATCCCCACAAGATGATACCATGCTACTTTCATTCCTTGGCATGGCCAGTTACTGTTCCAGAAACATATGTGACTTTGCCACAGTTGGTACTTCCTTAAGATACTTAACAAAAAGAAATGCGTCATTTTACTAGTCACATGAATGTGAACCAAGTTTTGAGAAAATCAAGCATGCAATTGAGAACAGCATTGAAATGGCCTGCTTTGAGCCAAAGCTTCATGCAGAAATTGTTGTTGACGCAAGCCCAGTCGGGTTGAGGGCGATCCTTGCCCAACACAGTGGACACCCACATGCTCAAAGGCACATTGTGGCATATGAAAGCAGAAATTGCCATAAATTGAATGTGCCTCTTCAAACATTGAGAAACAAAGTTTAGTAGTGGTGTGGGCTTGTGAACATTTTCACATATTCTTATATGGAAAACCTTTTACTCTTGTAACAAATCATCAAGCTTTGCTTACCATCTTTGACAACATAAATGTCAAGATGCCTCCTAGAATTGAATGTTGAGGTTTGCAACTACAGGAATATGACTACACTATAGTGCACCGACCAGGGAAAGATCAAAACCCTACTGACTATTTTTCACAAGGGCCATTACAGTGTCATGGTATCTCTTCCAAAGTGGCTGAACCTTCATTGTAAAGTACAGTACGCCTTCCGCTATTTCATTGGGACAAATCATTACTGCAACGATAGTGACATGTTGATACTAAAAGACATTATTGCTCATCAATCCTGGAATCCGCATACTCAACCTCTCACACGTGACAGCGAATATCAGAAGTTCAAAAATGTAAAAGATGAACTGTCCATTACTAAAGTAGGTATCGTCTTACGAGGTTCGAGAATTGTCATAACGTAGAGTCTGCGACAACAAGTAATTGAAGTGGCCCGTGAAGGACATCGTGGAATTGTTGCCACGAAACGAGATCTCCGAGACAGAGTTTGGTTTCCTCATCATGATAAAGTTGAAAGAGAGTTGAAGGCCTGTCGTGTGCAATTGCTTATCTCCCAAAATCACTCACCATACCTTGAACATGTTGGATTTACCAAAACATGTATGGGGGAGAATAGTTGTAGATTTCTTTGGTCCTCTTTAAAAATGGACACCATCCTTATGGTGGTTATCGATGAATACTCCGGTTTTCCACTATTAGAAGATCTCTCATCTATTACTCACGAAAGAGTCATCGAGAGGTTAGATGGCATTTTTGCAACATGGGGTGTTCCTTCAATTCCAAAGTATGAGAATAGCCCACCTTTCAACAGTTGTGAATTCAGAGACTTTCTTAATCATCTCAATGTGAAGCATCAGAAAAGCACACCTCTTTGGGCACAAACAAATGGACTTGTTAAACGCTATATAAGCACCGTTAAAAAAGACTGTTCAGTGTGCCAAGTTGGAGAAGCTTGATCTGAAGTGAATTTTCAATGCTGCTCTTTGAGCTTACAGGTCAACTCTACATTTAACGACAGGTGAAAGTCCTGCTACTCTGATGTTTGGGAGAGCCATGACAACTAAGTTCTCACAATTGACCAACAGAAGATCTACAACAGAGGTGAACTTCATCAAATAGACTTGTGCCGTAAGCAAAAGATGAAAGTATTGTCCGACAAGCGTTGATGTGCCAAGAACACTACTTTCAATGAAGGAGATCCAGTATTGGTGCACAATAGAGAAAACGCAAATTTGATGCTTCCTGTGATGCTGAACCCTTCAAAATTGTGATTAGTAAGGGACACGTGGTGACTGCTGATCGTCCTGGAAAGTCCATTACACGAGATTCTTTCCACTTCAGGCATCTGCCTCATCAGTCACAAGTTCCTGATGCCAGAAATGAGCCTAGTTTAATGGAGACTGTAGAGAACCCCCTGACTGCATCTGTCTCTACATCCACAGTGGCAGTCAGGATGCTTCTCTTGTCTCTTCACAGCCACAGAGGGCACAATCTGGGCATTTGTTCAAAGCCACACACTGACTTACAGAGGAGTTGTGATTTGTGTGTATGTATGTGTGTGTGTGTGTGTGTGTGTGTGTGTGTGTGTGTGTGTGTATGTATGTATATATATATATATATATATGTGTGTGTGTGTGTGTGTTTGATAGCACTTGTGGCTGTAGATACACATACTTGGAATAAGTCCGCCATCTAGTATTGGGCTGGGAAGTGTGCAAGTTGTTTTTCTTCCAAGGATTGTTTCGAGTCACGAATTAGTGACTCTTCCTCTTGCTTGTAGTGTGCATAGTCATCGACTCCATTGTTAGATTGTTTTGTCAGCCGTCGGGTTTGGTTGTGTGCTCCTCTGCTTTGGACACCGTCATTAGGATTCTTTTCTAATACCGTCCGTATTGTTTTCGATCGAGATTCAATCTATAATTAGATAAAAACTATTTTGACATCCAACCCGTCTGGGGGACTCGTTTACATCGCGCCCTTCGAGCGGAAATTCTCCTACACGTTTTTCTTACAAAACGACCACAACATGACTGAACGGACACCTTTTAAATTTTGTCCTTCCTGTCATTCTAAATTTCTGAATGCAGACTTAAACAAAGTGTGTAATTCTTGCTTATCTCCCGATCATCAGGAACAGACCTGTGAGGCCTGCAAATCATTCAGGTCAAAGAAACCTCTACAAGATCGTAAAGCTAGAAGATTGCAAACCTATCGAGGCAGCATCGAGGAAAAAACTGAGATTTTCGGTCAAGAGGAACTAGAAATAGAAGCACATTCATCTGCTGCAGATGAGGGGAATTTCTCTCAGGAACCGAGCTCTGATTTGTTCGCAGAACAAGATACCCTCCCATCAGGGCAACAAACCAGGAGTAAATTGCCCCATCCAGTTCCAACCAAACAACAAACATTACAAAAGTCTGCAGTTGGGGCTCCACTGCCTTGGGGCAATGGTCCGCACTGACCAGCTGATTCTGGAAAGCCTGGCCTTGGCTCAGCTCTGAAAAAACAGCATAATCCCCTCGGTCCGAAACAGGCCACCTCCAAATCCACAGTGTCAGCACTGAAGCATTCTAAAGCAGACGGATCCGGAAAAAAAAAACGTTCCGACTCCACATCGAAATCCAATGCTTTGGAACTGATCCCATCTGCTCCAAAAACTGCGGGAGATAAACTAATTTCAGGGCCCAAAAAGCAAACAGTTGCGCATTTCCCACAGAATGTGCAACCAGTACTTGAGAAATCACATCAGCAACTGGATTCTCAACAGAAGCACCTAGTGATTCATCTCAATACAGGAAGAATACTCACCAGGCCCCCTCAGGAGCATGCACAACCTGCAAAGAGACAACTCTCTTTTCAAGAGACAATAGACATTCCTTTAAAAACCAGAAAGAAACAGGATAAAGCCACCAGTCCACTACACTTTAGCCCTCTTTTACAGGGAATGGGGTTGGGAGGGATGATGACCAACAGTCAATACTCCCACAAGATGATTGGGATACATTTGACACAGTTCCACCAGATAACATAGATCCGGATTTTTATCTGTCTAAACCCTCCACACCTGATTATACCACTCCCTATCATGACCTTATCAGTAGGACAGCTACTTTCCATAAGGTGCCATTACATACTCAGGAAATAGAGGATGATCTTTTTTTAAAACTCTCCTCTACACACTATCGTCCCATGCTAAAAGGAATGCTCAGGCATACTACTGATATATTCAATGATCCTGTCAAATCAAGAATTATTACGGCTAGAGTTGATAAAAAATATAAGCCTTCCCCAGCAGACCCTACTTATATTAGGAGTCAAATTACAACAGATTCTTTAGTAGTGGCAACTGCTCGCAAAAGAAGCTCCCCCACTAGACAGAGAGCAAATGTATAGATGGAGCAGGAAAAACGGTGGCACGACAATCATCAGAGATTTCCAAACTCTATAGACCTTCTATCAAGGTGTGATAGGGCACAGGGGGACGAAGAAATTTTACAGGTCCCAAAGGCACATAAAAAAAGGGCATACCAAATTGCATCAGAAGGAAAACTCATTTCAAATACAAACATAAGATGTGCCCTTGATGCTGCTGATACAGAGGCTAGAGGGATAAACCCCAGCCTTATATTAAGGAGACATACCTGGTTGAGAGTATCTGTTTTGAATCAAAAGTCAAACAAAATTTACTAGGCCTTCCTTTTGATGGAGAGCATCTTTTTGGGCCACAGGTGAAGACTCTCCTAGAAAAAATCAAAAAAGATAATGATACTGCTAAATCCATGGGAGCCCTAGAAACGCAATCTCAAAGGGTCACTTTTCATCGCTCCTCTTATCGCAGAGGATCGAAAACAACCTCCACTGACACATCTATCTCCTATTACAAACCACAAACTCAAACAGCCTCGCATAGAGGATATTGTAGGGGGTTCTATAGAGAAAACAATAATAGAGGCTGAGGCAAAGGAGGTTTTAACAAAAACACTACCTCCACCAACACCAATAGTTGACTCGCCTATCTATGCCACCGATCATACAACACCTGTCGGGGGAAGGTTACAATACTTCCTTCCCCTATGGATAAATATCACATCCGATCAATGGGTGTTAGATATTATCCAACATAATTGTCTGGCGCTCACTTCAACACCACCAGACATTCTACCTCACACCCCCAGATTATCAATAGATCATCAAAAGCTACTAAAATAGGAAGTTCAAGCTCCACGGAACAAAGGCGCAATAGAACTAGTGCCATTACAACAACAAGGCACAAGGGTATATTCCCTTTACTTCCTTATACCCAGAAAGGATGGAGCTGTCTCTAATAGCACAAAACATCTGGAAGTTTGCTCTTTAACACAACATTCAATTGTGCATACAGTATATTCAGAAGTAGACAACGACTTGGCGGATCTCCTCATCAGGACACAACAAGGGTAAGAGTGGGAACTCAATATACAAGTCCTACATCCATTGTTCCAACAATGGGGGTAATTGGACATAGACCTATTTGCAACCCCACAGAAAGCAAAGTGCCAAAACTTCGCCTCCAGGTTCCAACATCCACAGTCCAAAGGCAATGCACTATGGATCAATTGTTAACAATCAAAAAGAGTCCCTCTGTTTGGCCAGAGCAGAAAAAAGTTACTTTTCTTTCCCAAATTGATGGAAATGATATTCCACTCGTGAATATGTAATCATAAGCACTGTGTTTTCCTTAAATAACCCTCACCCACCAGGGTTACCCCTTGGTGGCATGCTTCATCATTGGATTCTTCCCGTCCCGCTGCGGAACGGGGCCTGCTGCAACCTACGGAGAGGTGGGAGAACTTTCAGTTTGTACTATGTGTGGATGAAGTATGGGGGTCTGAGTGGGGGGAAAAAAGTTAACCTAGACAGTAGGAAAAAGAAAAAAATATTTATTGTTACCCCTGTCTGATATAGTTAAAAAATGGGGAGATGGGAACTTGGAGCTAATAATGTGCCTAGGTTTCACTGGTCAACATGTTTCTAGCCCTACCCTAAGGCTATTCTTGAGGACCAAAGATGATAGATTCCCTGGTTCCACTCTTATGTTAATACTTCATTTAAAAAGATTGATGAATATATACAGCACCTATTGGTGTTGAGATCATCATAGATTGAAATTCAAATTGTTGCCTCCTAATTGCAACATGCAACCAAAATGGGGGGAAGGGACGCCTGTAGTCACACTTGCCTCTACGCTACTCCCTCGCTTTAAGGTGAGCGCCCGCCAGTGTCCCCAACGTTTTTCTTCCTACTGTCTAGGTGGGCAGGTTGCAAGTCAAGCAACGACCTCATGTGACATGTTTTTGATTTAGTTATGGAACCTATGTACTATCAGGCTGCATTGTAAAATCTCCAGTTGCAGGAGGTCGCACAGTGACCCAAGATGTTTGCCTTGCAGAATTGGTGACCTGCAAGGAACAGAAATCCCCCATCCATGCAGTTGTGTTACCAAATGGGGAACTATGTTTTAAAGCAGCCCCTTGTTCCTTTAAGGAAAAGGTGCTGTTTTTTTTTGGGCTGCCATTTGTACTGCATTAAATCAAATGGTCAGCTTCTCCCGAGGTCACTTTAGGCATTTTCACGCTGCTTTTAGTGTATATTCATTGTTGCGTGTCTCAGTATGACCTCCTTCTGTTGAGCTTTTGGCACATCTGTCGAAGGGTCTTGGCACAAGTTTGTTGCTGCTCCCACTCTGTCATGTTGACGGAGCTGTCCATGAAAATTTCAATGCATTACCAGGAACTGCTGACTATCATTGACGTGGTGATTTTTTGCGCTATTTTACCTTAAAACTTTAAAAATTCATAGTCAGTTCCCCTTATTAGATTTTTGTTATGGTAGTGATATTTTGTGAATTACGTTTCATTCTATTTTTCTAATTTGGTTTAGGGTTTTTATTGTTTTGCTTTTGGACTTTATTACTGTTTTAATACTGCATAAATACCTTGCACATGTACCCAAGTTTAGCCTGCCTCTATGCCATAGCTACCAGGAGGTTAAGCTCAGGTTAATATACTAACTTTGATGGCTCACCTTGACAAGGGTTGTGTTTTTTCCTTGAGGTGGGTAGGAACCCACTGAAATAATACCATTTCCTGCAAGTAGCTTTTATTTAGGTTGTGTTTTTTGCGACATTTGCCTTATTTAATTGATTAAAACAATTCCAGGAGACAGTTTTCCTCTGCAAAATACCCTATAAGAAACCCAAACTAAGGAAGAAGCCAGTTAAAGGGGAAACGCAGGGGAATTCTACTAGTCAGAAACCAGCTAAAACAAATACAGAAGAAAAGGATAGTTGCTGCAGGGATTCTGCTAGGAAAGCAGAACTGAGCCTTGGGATGACAGGATGTCAGAATGTAGGGACTGAGTCTCTCTACCACGTCAGTACCTGTAGGCTGAAATCCAACTAGCTCACAGTGCCCCACCTAAACTCTTAACCTTCCCAGGGTAACGGGTGATTTGGCAACCTAGAACATGACCCTCTAGACCCCAAGGGAACTGTGGAAACAGATCATCACCTTTTTGTTTCTCAATCATGCATGTCCATAGTAAACAAAAGAAAGACGCGAAGAATGTTTACAATATTTATTGAAACTATCGTAGACCATTATGAAACAGTTGTGTTGTGATTAGAAAACAAAGCACAGGGATATATTAATGAACTCTGGGATTAGCACCGGAGCCCATACCTGGTATTTGTAGATATGTGGTCCGCATCACAGGTGTAAACTCAGTTCACACAAGGCTGGTGCGTTCATTCTAGGACCAGTCTCTCTGCTGGAATTCTCCTCTCTTCCCCTCAAAGGAACGAGACACACTTTATATGATAAGAACTACTATGTTGGAAAGTGTTAGCTGTGCTATCGTGTTATGTCTAAAACATTAGGAGATGTTGCTGACCCGGCACAAGAAAACAGTACACCATGTTGTTCAACCTTGTACTAAATTTGCAGACTGAATCCAGAGAAGAGTAACTGAATAACAAATAACATGTGCAGTGTATTTCTAAAATAATATTGTGGCATAAAAACAAATGTATTATGTGTGGCTGTGCAAAGCAGAGGCATCCTTAAACGGCTAATAAGCGAAACTAAGGGAGAACCTAAGTGGACCCAAAAGGGAAATCACTATGCTCTCTCCTTGGTCGGGGAAGTAACTAAGTGACTAACAAAATAATAAAAAGCACAAGCTAAGCAAATTCAATGTGATGCTAATAAGCATAATACTGAAATTTATAATCATAATAAAAAATGTAACAAACATTTTGAAAAAGTCGCCAAATTATGTTAAGCCAGCGGCACCAATATTTCTTCCACAAGATCAATGGTTAGTGAATCCAGAACGGAATCCGAATGTGCAGGCAAAGATTCTGCAATTCCCCTATTCAAAGAACAGACATGATCTTCGCTATCAGCTGATACTGAAGACATAGCCTGCTGTTCTGCTTCCGTGTCAATAGAGCCAGAGTTCGGTAATCCTGGTGCTGAAGCACCCATCTTCCCCGGAGGGAGTATCTCATACCATGCATCTTGAAGCAGCCACAGGTTCATGGGACGACTCCAAAAATGGATCGTTATTGGACTCAACAGATTCATAACCCCAGGAACAGGCAATTGTAGAACCATGCAGACAGCCAATGCCCATTCGAAGGGGCACTACAGGCAATGAAAAACAGGTTGTATGCAAGTGAACCAGGCAGTTCGAAATGACAATGCCAGTCAGTGGTCAGTTCTTGGAGCAAGGAGACTCCAAAGAATTGTAACATGCACTCACGGCACAACTGGACTGGTGGTAGCTCCATTACCAGTGGACCTCGAAACGGAACATCCATTGCAGAGTAGCAAAAATAGGACCTAAATGCCGCCAATGATGAAAAATGCCAAGGGTATACTCCTGAACACACTGGAAAACCGGGCATGGATAAAAGCCACTATTACTCCAAAGATTTTCTGGAAGAAACTGACTAAGACAGTCCCGATAATTTTAGAAAAGTGTGCTCTACCAGCGGTATTGGATGCAATAAAAATCCGGTGCACAAGCTCACTGAAATATAAAGGAATATTTGTGTTCAACAAGGACTGTAATTCACTGGACATCCTTGCAACCTGAAATTCGAAGGTTTCTCTGGCAGATTTTAATGCCACATCTTTTTGAAACAATAAAGCTTTGAGTCGGCTTAGCTTGTTAAAGTCTGCCTTCAAAGGTGGAATTGAAGGCCACAACGAACTATCAGCAGCTGTATGCGTCGGCGGGAAGAGCACATTATTGTTGCCGGTCACTATCTGTGAAACCGATAAAATATATGGAATCCCGGCCTTCATTGCGCACCAGTCCTGGTCGCTTAACATTAATTAACTTAATTTGGAAAGAACAGTAATGAGGGTGAGAATTGAAGGGGTTGGAATTTCTTTTAGAAAACAGATCAAATTAGCTACCGAAGCATTACATGCGCAGTGAATGGTAACGTGTTTACCATTCAAGTGAGCGACCGACAGAAGAGTTACATTCCTTTCCAGTAAGGAAGACCTCTTTGTTGGCCTATTCAATAGATGAGAGAATGGCAGTGACAACAGTTCATGAATAAAGCTCCCTCATAAGGCTGCAAATTTACTGACTTGGAAATGTTTCATGCAAGCTGTGAACTGAAATGTTGAAATTGACAAATATATTATGCCATGTATTAACCAGACTACTGAGGGTGTCTCTGCTCCTGTGAATTGGAGCTGTTCTAACTTCTCGAGATGTAGCATTGTGTCTGTGGCATCTTTTTTGGCCATGAGCCATTTTTTACGTGTCAGGTTGAAAGGCAAGAATAGGTGTGTAGAATTGAGCCATGCCACTTATGAGGATCTTAAGTGTCCAACTAGATTGCATAATAGCTCTAAGCTCACTTTGCATGATATTGATAACAGATGACACAATGTTATTCAAGTTGTATACGTGAGAAGACAACATGTTAATACTATCATCAGTAACAGCAAGCACTTTATCCAAATTATCTTGATCAATTTCTCTTAAACATGCAGCAGCTTCCATTTGTGATTAGTTTCCAAATTTCATTACATATGGCATAAACAAATCTTTTTGAGCACGGAGACTTAGGACCCAACAAAAAATCAGATAGGTCCATATCTTCCGACGGGAAGGAAAGATATTGTTTTACTGCCGCCATTGTGGAATGTTCCAACCATTGTTGTCACCATTTCCCTACCGAATAGGTGGTGAATATCCTTGAGTGTTTAGAGTGGTAATAACGAGGGTTGGGTCTGCTTGCCTTAAACCCCAGTGTGGAATTAAAGAAATGAGCATAACAACCATTTGTGTCCATTGGCCACAATAACCACCTATTTGGATCTGTAAGTTTAAGACCTGGCTTTTCAGGGCAGAATAATGGGTCTGCGGTTTTCGCTTCTTGGTTTTCATCTGCATACTGTTGATCGCTCTAGCGCCGGGACACCTCTGTTTGAGGTAGCTGTTGCGCTTTACAAATGTCTGTATTATTATTATTATTATTATTATTATTAAGTGTGGAGTTAATGTGCCATTTTGCACCATACTTTTGAGTTCTTCTTCAGTGTAATTTGTTAAATGTTGGCAATTGTCAAATCGGGCAATGGAAGGAATGTTTGGTGAATTCATGTCTTTAAATTTAGCCAGTCTTAGACATGTCAGTTGAACTGTATCATTCAGAAAAATTATCTGTGTGGGAATAAAGCAGGATCGAAACAAGGTGTCTGTACCCTGAATCTCCCATGGCTTGGTGCTTCAAATTGATTTCATGTCAATGGTATCCTTCCAATAGTAATAGCCTTTCACAGTTAATTGTGTGACAAACAAATCTGTATATAATAGCTTGGTTTGTCTGAGCATATATTTTTTTGCTGATGTAGAGACAAGTTTAAAATAAAAAGATTTCGGATCTATTGAATCCTATCCTGAAAAATATGTGATTTTATCCCTGTGTTTTAGAGCTCCCTTTAGGGGTAGTTGGACAATATTCCCATTATGTGTAATTAAAAAATGTGCATTGAACACTAGCTTGATGTACATAATGATATCCATAATGATGGTAACAGAACATTTCACCATAATTAGCAGAATTTAGATACAAGTCCTCAGATTCTAAAACAGTGTAGTATTCCAGCTCTGAGAGCATGGAGTTTAGTCTCAATCATCAGAGTGTAACCCAGGTACAATTATATCACCCATAGAAACCCTAAAAACATAAGGAATCTGCAGTATTTCTGTTGGACCTAAGATATCCTAGGATACCTTATCCCAAACAATTCCAAGTTACCGGGACAGCTGAAATGTTCACAAGGGTCGGGTCTCTTTTCAGTTTATATGAAGATAAGTGAGGCGTCAACACATAGTCGACCAGTTCTGTGGTAGAGCATTCTGGAAGATAATGGCCATTTATCACCAAGAAGGAAAAAGTCACAAACTCAATCCACAGGAATTGAAAAACCAAGGAAAGTGTTATCCAAACATATATCCAAGAAGGGACCAGATAAGTGTGTTTCAGCCATAAAAAGAAAAGACAGACCTATGTAGCTCTCAAATTGTCAGCAATTGGTATAGGCTGTGGTTGCGCCTTTAAGAAAACAGTAATGGAAACAAAGTGCAAACATAAATATGAATAATCCTTTTAAAGGTTGAAGCTTGATCAACCACAGAAAAAATTAAGTGCTTCCTAAATACTGTGGAGGATTTATCCCCAACACCGCGGACATCTCCGGTGATAGGTGTAAGGGTACTATGGGCACGCACAAGTACTATTTAGGAGACCAACTGAATAAGTACCAGACCATCGTTTGCAGGGATTCTGCTAGGAAAGCAGAACTGAGACCTTGGGATAACAGGACATCGGAATGTAAGGACTGAGTCTCTCTACTGCGTCAGTACCTGTAGGCCCAAATCCGACTAACTCGCAATACCTACCTGAACTCCTAACCTTCCCAGAGTAACTGGTGATTTGGCAACCTAGAACATGACCCTCTAGTCCCCAAGGGATCCGTGGAAACTGATCATCACCTTTCATTTCTCACTCATGCATGTCCATAGCAAACGAAAGAAAGACACAAAGAACGTTTACAATATTTATTGAAACTGTCATAGTCTATTATGAAGCACTGTGCTGCGATTAGAAAACAAATACTATTAAGCAACATAATCAACATTACTAGCAGGCTGTATACAATCAACAACCCAACCATGGAAATTGATATATCTGTCTAGGCCTAGCCTCACTATGAGGACGGGGGGGGGGTGTCGGTGATCTCTGGGATTAGCACTGGACACCATACCTGGTATTTGTAGTTAGTTGGTCCGCATCATAGTTGTAAACTGTTTACACAAGGCTAGTACATTCATTCCAGGCCCAATCTCACTGCTGAAATTCTCCTCTCTGTCCCCCAAGGGAGCGAGACACAGTTTATACGATAAAAACTACTGTGTTGGAACGCCGCAGCTGTGCTACCGTGTTCTGTCTAAAACGTTAGGAGCTGTTGCTGACCGGGCACAAGAAAACAGTACAACATGTTGTTCGACCTTGTACAAAATGTTCACAATGATTGGCAGACATGTTTAGCTTACTTGTGATATTTTGAGTTTCATGCAAACTTATCAAGTGTAGAGTACTCCTAATGAGGTGGTGAAAAAGCAGAAATTCTCATTTTAACTCCCATAGGAGTCTGTGCTGTTTGCTACAAAAAAACCTTTGAAATTAGTTTTATCAATCTTGGAATGGAAGTAAAACTTTACTCAGAGAGGTGCCTGGTTTTGAGTTTGGTACTGTTCAAGAAATTAGCATTACAATATTGTCAATGGGCTTAAAAGGTTTAAAAGATAGAAATAGCTGGGCTGTTAGTTTTTGAACAGTCATTGAACCCAAATGTAAAGTAAATCCATGAATCTACATTTAAAAATATAGCGCCTATTTGGCAAAGAAGCTTGTAGGTCCTATTGCGCATTTCATGTTCTTACTACCAAAGTGTGGCTTGCAAACTTGTTAAAACCAGGTCCACAAATAAAATACCTAGCCAGGCTACAAGCCAGGCCCTATAGCCAACACATGCGATGAATGTTTGAACGTCATGCACATTGGGGGTTTACAGTCTGTTTCAGGTTAGCAAATTATTAGCAAATTAGCACTTTTGTGACCCGCCCAAACTCTTCCTTCTTGTTGATAGATTTGCATAAAACTCCTTATGGTAAGTGCAAGGGACTGATTTGCATTTAGCTGGGTTCAAACTGAGGTGGGATGGTGTGCAAAATAACAATAGATTGGGATGCGGCCCGAGTGATTACCAGTGGCTGAGATTATTTTAAGCATTCCATCCATCACAGTTTTGTACGCTTATTGTGTCGCCCTAAGTGGGGCGGGTATCCCGTGCACACTGTGTCACTGGAACCAAGCTGTACCCAACTGATGATCCCATGACTAAGGTGAAACCATTCCTGGGTTGCTTGTGTTCCAGTTCAGGGAGGACCTGGCTTGGCTGTTCAGGCTGGTCTATTCCTATTGGAGCAGGGTCAAGCCTGACATGCATTTAACTAGGTCCAAACTGAGGTGGCGTGGCGTGGTGTGAAAAATAATAATGAATTGTGATGCAGCCCGAGTGATTTACCATGGGCTCAAATTAATTCAAGCGTTCCATCCATCACTGTTTTGCATACTTAATGTGCTTTATCCTACAGCATTTCATTAGTCGCCCATCATCACTTTTCAAGTAAACATGGCTGCAAATTAAAGTGATGGACAACTTATCTGACCTGTTTTAATTTATAGGATGTCATTTTGTTTTAGTAGATAGCTCTGTAGTGGTTCCCAAATATCTAGGTTGTGAAGATATGGGCAGAGCATCAGTGTATGTTTCAAGTTGTTTCATTGCAGTTCATCGGGTCTCTAAGCCATTTATCTTGAGTTGGTATGTGGCCATGTCCCCAGGACATTGCCACCTTCCTTTTCGCAAGCAGTAACACAGTTGCGACATATTCTCTTGCACTCACAGATAAACATCGCCAAATCTAATAAGCAGATATGGGGGTCCAGATCAATCGGTTATGCAGTAATACTGGTCAGCATTGAGGCACCTTTATACCAATAAGTTTGGATTCCAGGGAACACCCATGCTAACTGTTAAGTCACCGTCTTGGGCCTTACATCTTAGATATTGAGCATCTTCATCAAGCTTCAAGGTGTGTGGTAGATTCATTGTAGAAACTTGAAATGAATAATGCACAGTCTGCTATTTGGAGACAATTCTCCAGTTTGTGAGAAGCAGATTGACCAATCTGTTTCAGTTAGTCGGGCATCCAGTATACGGTTCGACCTATCTCAAGATGACGGCACAATGACCGGAGCCTATGTCTGCATAGTCATATGACTAACCCCTTATGTGATGTGGTAGAGAAGCAACAATAGAGTTTAAAGTGTGGGATTCATGTGAGAAAGTATCAAATGCAGCCCTAGAGGCTTCGCGGAGCCTCCAGTTAAAAAAATAAAAACGCTAATGGTGTGTAATCGTAAGGACTGACAAAATCTTGAATTTGAGTAACATCACCACCAGGAAACAGATCAGCTAGTTTGCTTAAATTAAACCTTCTTAGGATTTAATAGGATTTTTCCTTACTGGTCAGAATGAGCCTAGGGTGATATAGTAGTAGGTCTGTGAGTAAAAAATATTCTTCTGTTCCCTGGCTCCTAGTTGATGGCATGCCTCCACGGTGCAGTGGTCTGTGTTAATGCCCTGTTATGTACGTGTTACCTTGTGCATCAGCCCTGCCAGAAGGTGCGAATTGGCTACATTGTCTTCCTGAATCGCCAGGTGTGGGAGGTGTGTTTAGTACCAGTATTAGTTGAAGAGAGCCTTAGCGCAGAGGTAGTAGATCTCCCTGATCGTACGGTATAGTAAGCATTTCCCACTTAAGCATGGGCTATTTGTAAGCTCATTCAAGTCTAACCCGCACAAACCACATGGATTTAAAGAATTGGGTGAGTTTAAGTGGTATATTGGTGAAAAGGTATGAGAACTTTCATTATGGCTATTCTGCCCACAAGACAGAGCTGTAGGGGTAGTAAGCCATTGTCGTATTTGCTTTTTAAGGTTGTGATTTGTCACTGTAGTTTTCAGTTATAACTGTCCAGAACAATATCTGAGGATTTAAACCAGATCACCAGATATTTTACCGAGCAATCACACCACTCAAGTGGGAACTCACGAGGGTATGCTTTGGTGGAGGATGTGAGGGAAAAACTAGGGACTTATTCATATTAATTTGTAGCCTGAGTGCAAGACAAATCTTATGCATTCTCTAATAATAGGCGATAGCTTCTCCCAAGGAGTATGCACATACAGCTCAATGTCCCTTGCGTATAATGAAACAAGCTGCTTACATTTGGTGACGTTTAAAGCAGAGGTAGAATATTGTTGTTGTTGCTTTCACACCAGGAGTTCTAATGCCAGAGTGAACAGGATGAATCTAGTGCCATCCTTTCATATTATATGATTTGAGAGAAGTCCATTAGCTCAAATAGTTGTAGTGGGACACGTATACAGTAATTAGATCCAGTCTAGAAGGCAGAACAGGAAGCCCATTCACTGGAGCACTGAACTGTAGGAAATCAAACACTTTAGTTGTGTCCAAAAGGATTGTTGCTGTCCAAAGGTTCGGGTCCAGCTGATGAATGAGTGCAACCAGTGTTCATAAGTTAGGCGATGTGGATTTCTGGCCAATATTTTAGCATCATTGTTGATGAGCGATAGTGGTCTGTATGATCTGCATAGGTATGACAGCTTGACAAACTTGAGGAGCATAACTATTAGCGCTTCTTTCATAGAAGGAGGAAGGATTTGCTTTTTTCAAACTCCTCAAACAGCACAAGAATTGCATTAGTATGTGGGAAAATTATTTGTAAAATGTGTTTGGCAGTCCACCTCTACAGGGCTAAATACTGCATGGCAGTCCATGTGCAACTACTATGATCTCGATAGTAGTGGGTTTCATTAGAAATTCACGATGCCTGCTTCCCACCTATGCCAGGGCAATGCTGTCAAGGTATTCTAATGTATTGGAATCAGCAACATGCGCTTTGGCTGCGTTATAGATCTCAGTAAAATGCTGTGACTACATCTAGTATATTTTCAGTGTCATTACATGCCTGCCTATACCATGAGGTTAACTTAGAAATATTCTTGTTAGCCATGGAATCTATCTGCTAGATATTTACCAGGTCTCCCCCCCTCCCCCCCCTTCTTCATAAGATCTGGCTGTCCACGCCTATATAAGTGTTTGACTTTGTGTTCATCTATTTCATTATATATTGTGATTTTTTCATTTTTTTGGGGTTCTATGTCAACTTACAGTACAGAGTTTGACTTGAACTCCAGCTTAAGTCCATGCTCCCTAATCTTCAGCTCTAGTTTCTGTAAGTGTTTTTAGGTTCCCATGCTCTTTCGCAATATACACTCCCCTCACTACAAATAAGAAGGATTCCCATAGAGCGCATGTGCTATCACCTGTACCAGTGTTATTTGTAAAATATTCTGGGATCTCTATTTTTTTCTTATCTGAGAATACTGTGACTGGTAGAGTGCCTGAGTGTCGTTTCCATGAGAATGAAGATTGGCTCCAAAAGCTCACAAAGGGTTTTCGCCATATGGTGGACTGAGTGCACCCATACATTGTCTTTGATTGTCAACCAGTAGTCTAGCCGTGACCATGAGTCATGCAATGAGAATATAAAGGTATTCTCCTGCTTGTCAGTTTGTCTGAATTTCTACATGAAAAGTAGTCCCATGTCCCTCCAGAAGGCCAGAAATGTTCGAAGTTCCCTCCCTTGCCTTCCTTTTGTGTTAAACCATCCAGAGTGGGGTTGAGAACAGTGTTGAGGTCTCCCCAAAGTACTCTAAGGGGCGATAGTGATCACTTTGTTCCAAACTTCATTATAAAAAATGGCATCGTCCACCCTCAGTCCTATGTGTTTACGACAGCTACATGCATTCTATACAGTTTGTCCTGTACTGCTACAGCACGCCCTTGACTATTGGAGGTCATGTGGAGGAGTTGGAAGAGAATCCCTTTCTTGATTAAGATAATTACACCTCTGGAGTAATACCAATATCTGAAAGAGACACGTTAGTGACAGATTCCTTACCTTAGAATATCCCCAGGCGTCAGGCTGGATCCGGAAAGTTTTTTGCGTAGCAGTACCCTTGCGCGTCGGTAGGCGGCGTCATGCGGCTCCGCGTCCGTCGTCGGCGTCGTGATCCCCGGGATGACGTCGCGGGCAGTACTTAGGCGCCGCCCCTGCGCACTGACGTCAGTTCTTCTTTTTCCGCGCCAGCAAGCGCAGATCCGGGAAGAGCAGTGCCCTGGTCATTTTTTGACCATTTTTTTGGGTGAATTTTTTCACTGTTTTTTCATCTCTCAAGGTGTCGTAGGGATGCCCGGTTTCAAACGTTGCGGCGCCTGTGCGCGGATGATGTCCGTCACCGACCCGCATTGGGAGTGTCTCTTCTGCCTCGGCCGAGGCCACGACACGGAGTCTTGTACCGACTGCCAGGCCCTTAACCCGAAAGCTTTGCGAGAGCGGTCTCGAAAGCTCCTGGAGGCCCGGCATTCGGCTCCGCGGAAGCCCCGGTCGCGTGAGAGGTCCAGGGGTCGATCGCGGAGTCCACACCGGTCGTCGGCGTCGAAGTCTTCTTCGTCCGGTAAGTCGAAACACAAGAAGTCCAAAAAGCATCATCGCTCTAGGACTTCGCCTCGCCGGATCTCGCGACTCGGCTGAGGCCCCTCCCGGCACCGTCCCCGCCCCCGCGGCCCCGGACATGCCTGTGGAGTCGCCCCCGCCCTTCCCGGGTTCGGGGGCGGATCCGGCCAAAGTGCAGGAATTCCTGTCGGCCATGGCCCGCCTCTTCGGGCCTTCAGGCCCCTCCAGTGCGCCTTCGGGCCCCGCGGGCCCTGATGGGGTTGCTCCGGCGTCGCCGACGGCTCCGGCCCCGGCGTCGCCCGTGCCTCCAGCCTCGATCCCGGCTCCGGCTTCGGCCCCGGCCTCGATCCCAGCTCCACAACCCCCATCGACGCCGGTCGACCTAACGACACCTCCACCGGCGCCGATGTCTCCGGTGCCGTTCTCGACGCCGCCCTGGGCTCCGGGCGGCGTCGTCCCCAGTTCCTTCCGGCTCCGGACATGGCTCCGGACCGACGTCGCTCGACGCCGGCTCCGGCGCCGATGGGACCTTGGGTCCCAACTGTCCCTCCTCCTCCTTATTTTGAAACAGAGGAGGACCAGTTGGACTGGGAGGGGTCTGATGACCCTCTGACACGACACTGTCAGTACGATGAGGACTGGACAGAGAGTCTAGGGGAGGCCAGTGGTCTGGATACTTCCCCTGACATTGGCATGCTGTCTCCTCCCGTGGCTACGGAGGAGGGAGCCAATTTTGGTACGGTGTTGCGTAGGGCGGCTGGGGCCTTACGTCTCCAACTCCCTACTTTGACGGTCAAGCCTAACATCTTGACAGAGGTGCTTCAGCCGGCAGCCTCCTCTGCGGAGACTGTGCTGCCGTTTAACGACGCCCTCACTGACGTTCTCTTGGGCGCCTGGTCCAAGCCCAACACAGGGGCTCCTGTGGATCGGAACGTGTCACGACGCCATCGCCCAGCTCCGGGCGACCCCCTGTTTCTCTCTGTCCACCCCACTCCTGAGAGCTTGGTTGTCCAAGCCTCCGCTTCCCAAACCGCCTTCCCTACCGCCCCTCCGGATAGGGAATCCAAACGCCTGGATCAGTTTGGGAAGAAAGGTTTTTCTTCCTCCAGTGCTGGCTTGCGGTCCGTTAACACCGCTTGTCTTTTGGGCCGATATACCCACTCCCTGTGGGATTCGGTGGCGGATGTTTTGCCCCAGTGTCCTGAGGAGGTCCAGACACTGCTTTCCCGCGCCATTGCGGAAGGAAGGGATGCGGCTAAATACACTATACGTTGTGGCCTTGACACCGCCGACTCGCTGGGCAGGTCTATTGCAACGACGGTGGCGCTCCGACGCCACGCCTGGCTGAGAACCACTGGTTTTTCAGGGGATGTCCAGAATACTCTCATGGACATGCCCTTTGATGGAGTCGGTCTTTTTGGGTCCAAAGCAGACCATGCGTTGGAGCGCTTTAAGGACTCACGGGCTACTGCCAAGTCCCTGGGCCTTTCTGCTACACGCCCTCCGCTGACTTCTGCTTTTCGCCCCTATCGTGGCCACGGTAGGGGCGCCCTTCACGTCAGCAGCCCAGCCACCGGCCCGCGCAGCAGGCGTCTTCGCGTGGCCGAGGACGTGGATTCCGCCGTGGCGGATCGGGCAACCAGCGTGCGGGTCAGGCCACCACCTCCAACCCGTCCGCGGCCTCCAAGCCCTCCTAGTCCCTCCTTTCAGGTGCACAGCACGCCAGTAGGGGGCAGGGTCCGCCATCACCTTCCCCACTGGCGCACCATCACCTCGGACAGGTGGGTCTTGGACATTGTCCGAAGGGGCTACTCCCTCCCCTTCGAGACCACCCCCCAGCCATGCCACCTCAATTCCACCGCATGTCAGGGGATCACTTGGTGCTTCTACAGAAGGAAGTCACGGCCCTCTTGACCAAAAGGGCCATCGAGCATGTTCCGACCCCAGAAGTAGGGCGTGGTTGCTACTCCCACTACTTTCTGGTGCCCAAAAAGGACAAGGAGGACATGCGTCCTATCTTGGACCTCCGGAACGTCAATCGCTTCCTCCGGAAGGAGAAGTTCAAGATGCTCACCCTAGCTCAGGTCTTGACTGCCCTCGACCCTGGAGACTGGTTGGTAGCGTTGGACTTGCAGGACGCATATTTCCACATCCCCGTCCTGCCGGCCCACCGGCGTTACCTTTGGTTCACGGTAGGCCCCGAGCATTTTCAGTTCACCGTGCTCCCCTTTGGCCTTACCAGTGCCCCTCGGGTGTTCACGAAAGTGATGGCGGTGGTCGCAGCTCATCTGCGCCGGGCAGGGGTTTCAGTCTTCCCCTACCTCGACGACTGGCTGCTGAAGGCGGGCTCGTCCCAGGCAGTCGTCTCCCACCTCCAGACTACGGCCGAACTCCTGCACTCGCTGGGGTTCTCCATCAATGTGCCGAAGTCGCATCTGATTCCTTCTCCACAGCTCCTTTTCATCGGAGCGGTTCTGGACACGACGCAGTTTCGGGCCTATCCTCCCGAACGGCGAGTCCGGGATATTCAGGCAATGATTCCGATCTTTCAGCCTTTATCCTGGGTTTCGGTACGGATGACCCTGAGGCTGCTGGGCCTCATGGCCTCCTGCATCCTGCTGGTCAATCATGCCAGATGGCATATGCGGGCTCTGCAGTGGGACCTGAAGTTCCAGTGGGCGCAGCACCAGGGCAACCTGTCCGATCACGTCCAGATCTCGGAGGGGACTGCAAGACAGTTGCAGTGGTGGCTCTCGAACCGGCAATGGGTCATGGGCAGATCCCTCTCCCTTCCCCAGCCAGAGCACACAGTTGTGACGGACGCGTCCCTTCTGGGATGGGGCGGTCACATGGGAGAGGCGGAGATCAGAGGCCTCTGGTCTCCGGGCGGAGTCCCGGCTCCATATCAACCTTCTGGAGCTCCGGGCGATCCGACTTGCACTCAAGGCATTCCTTCCCTCTGTCAAAGGGAAGGTAGTGCAGGTGTTCACAGACAACACCACCGCCATGTGGTACTGCAACAAACAAGGCGGGGTGGGGTCGTGGACCCTTTGTCAGGAGGCTCTGCGCCTCTGGACATGGCTGGAACATCAGGGCATGTTCCTGATGGTTCAACACCTGGCAGGTTCCCTGAACGCCAGGGCGGACGAACTCAGCCGCCGGTGCATGATGGATCACGAATGGCGTCTTCACTCGGAAGTGGCGCAAGGACTCTTTCTACAGTGGGGAGAGCCTTGGTTAGATCTATTCGCCACCGAAGAGAACGCGCAATGTCATCAGTTCTGCGCGTTGGAATTTCCAAGGCGGCACTCGCTCGGCGACGCTTTTCGTCACCAGTGGAGTTGCGTTCTATTGTACGCCTTTCCGCCTATACCACTTCTACCCAGAGTGTTGAAGAAGATTCGGCACGACCGGGCCCAAGTCATTCTTGTGGCTCCGGACTGGGCTCGAAGAGTTTGGTATCCCGAGCTACTCAATATGAGCGTAGATCCCCCGATCCGTCTGCCTCTTCGGGAGGATCTTCTGTCGCAGCAGCAGGGGACGGTCCTCCACCCGAACCTGTCCAGTCTACACCTGCTTGCGTGGAGATTGAGCGGCGGCAGTTGATTCCTTTCGACTTGCCTCCCGAAGTTTGTGATGTGATTCTGGCAGCCAGGCGTCCCTCCACTAAGGTGGTATACGCCTGCAGGTGGAACAAATTTGTGGCATGGTGCACAGCAAAGGCTGTGAATCCCCTTTCTGCCCCTCTTTCTGAGGTCCTTCTGTTCCTTCTCTCTCTGGCCCAACAGGGTTCTGCCCTGGGTACCATCAAGGGTTATCTTTGTGCTATCTCGGCCTTCCTCAGGCTCCCTGATCAGCCCTCCCTTTTCAAGTCCCCTGTTGTTAACAGGTTCTTAAAAGGCATTACACACCTCTTCCCTCCTGTTCCGTTTGTGATGCCTCAGTGGGACTTGAACTTGGTTCTTACCTTTTTAATGTGCGCTCCCTTTGAGCCTCTACATAACTGTCCTCTTCGTCTTCTGACTCTGAAGACAGCCTTTCTGGTGGCCATCACCTCCGCTCGGCGGGTGAGTGAGCTCCAGGCTCTATCTTGCAAACCTCCCTTTCTGTCTGTTCATCCAGACAAGGTTGTTCTTCGGACGCGTCCGTCCTTCTTGCCAAAGGTGGTTACTGCTTTCCACATTGGGCAGACCATCACTTTGCCCACCTTCTTTCCGCCTCCGCATCCTTCCAGAGAGGAAGAGAGGCTCCACCGTCTGGACCCAAAACGTGCGCTCTCCTTCTATATTGACCGCACAAAACACTTCCGGGTGGATGACCAGCTCTTTGTTGGCTACGTGGGCGCCAAAAAAGGTCGGGCGGTGCACAAGAGGACCATCTCCCGCTGGGTTACCTTGTGCATCAAGACCTGCTATTCTTTGGCTAAGAAGGAGCCTCCTGTTGGGCTGCGTGCCCATTCCACCAGGGCAACGGCTGCTACAACGGCCTTGGGCCACGGTGTTCCGCTGCCGGTTACATGTCAGGCAGCTA
Organism: Calotriton arnoldi; assembly: GCA_963921515.1. Lineage (NCBI taxonomy): Eukaryota > Metazoa > Chordata > Amphibia > Caudata > Salamandridae > Calotriton > Calotriton arnoldi. The sequence goes on from CAWUFW010000381.1 coordinate 3,226,506, forward strand.
CGTGGGCCTCGCTGCACACGTTTACAAAGCATTACTGCCTTGACAGTCAGGTCCGGAGGGACGGCTTTTTTGGCCGTTCTGTCCTCCAGGACTTCCTTGTCTGATCTTTGTTCGCAGACCCACCACCGGGGTTGGTATTGCTGGGGTATCTATTCTAAGGTAAGGAATCTGTCACTAACGTGTCTCTTTCAGATGCACAAGTTACTAACTTGTGTAACGATATATCTGTAAGAGACAGTAGTTAGTGACAGATTCCTTACCGCCCCACCCATCCTCCCCGTTCTGCGAACTGATTTCTAGGGTTAAGGACATCCCTTTCAGGGCCCTAGTATTTTTCAGACACCTATGTCAGCTTCTTGCATGGCTCTGCGTTCCTGGCGCGGAAAGTTGTGTACAGAACTGACGTCAGCTCGCAGGGGCGGCGCCTAAGTACTGCCCGCGACGTCATCCCGGCGATCACGACGCCGACGACGGACGCGGAGCTGCACGACGCCGCCTACCGACGCGCAAGGGTACTGCTACGCAAAAAACTTTCCGGATCCAGCCTGACGCCTGGGGATATTCTAAGGTAAGGAATCTGTCACTAACTACTGTCTCTTACAGATATATCGTTACACAAGTTAGTAACTTGTGCATTAAGTTGCATATGTGAAGGAGACCCTGTGCTTGACAACTGCTGATGCTGTTGTACTAATGATTTGGGTTTCCTGCTGAAAAGCTATCTGAACTTTATGCATATCTGGATGAGCCAGCACCTGGAGAGTCTTTCACCGCTTATTTAGTACCCCGGTGAGAGAGGGGACAGGTTTAGTGCTCATATTCACTGAATAAAGTCATAATTCCTGACCTATTTCAGGTTAAACATTTTGTCAAACACCAAGATTCTCCATTTAGTATGTTTCTGTATGATATTGCTTGTATACTAGAAATTGTGCATGTATTAAATGGTATATCAGGAAAACCAAAAAACACAATTCCACAAACCCCTCCCTCCACCCAATTATGACAATGGCCAAGTCCTGCCTACTTAATATAAACATACTAAGTTTAGGTTATGTTTTCTGACAAATTGCTGCTTATTTTTTTAATATGGGGTTTGCTGTTTACAAACCTCTCATTTTGCTGTCAGAGAAAGAAAAGTAAGATGACTTATGTGAGAATTCTACTGGGGTACCGGCAGTGTAGAAGGAAAGTCGGTACAATGTCATTCTTTTGTAACGCGCAACAAATTGTAAATCCCTGTAAATTAACTGTACACATTCAACAGTTAGGAAAGCAAAAATGAAGCACTTTTTTTGTAATTCTGAAGTGTGATGAAAACAATTATTTTAATAATATCAAGACAAATCAAGACACTTGGTGATGCACAAATGATAAACCCAGTTTCCACACATCATTTGTGTGCAGTATAGCTTTATCAGTATAAATGTATGTCTGTACAAATTTAATGGCCATTTCAATGGAAAATGTGCTGTCTGTAAATGACAGTGCACTACCACACAATGATTTTGTTGCATTAAAAAATTGCCTGCCTAATGTCCATTAAATCTATGTGTGAAAGTTTGTCATTTAAAAAAACTGCCCTAAGGCATCTGCCAGGGAGAGGCACCCATAGACTGCTGCTGTAATAAGGTGACGTTTTAATTAGACACAATGCTACTCAGTACTTAGTCTTTGTCGCTTAGGTTGGTGGTTTTAGACATGGCAGGGGAGCAGAGCGGTCGAATAGGTTGTAAAATCCCCTCTTCAAAAAGACGCATGCCTGTTGAGGGTTGGTAAAAACATGTTGTTTGCTCTGGAGCGATCGTTTCATCCTGGCTGGGTCCAGCATGGTACATTTGATGCCGGCCGGTTGCAATTTAGTCTTGAGTGGCAGATATTCCTGTCTTGCTTCCTGCACAGCAAGAGTAAACTGCAGGAAGAACTGGAGCAATGCACCATTGTAGTTCAGAGCTTTATTTTCTGTAACCAACCAAAGGACTAAATCTCTGTTCCGAAAGTTGAGAAGGCAAGTGATTATTGGGCACACAGGTGCCCTTAGTGGTGGTCTTTCTGCAAGAGATTGATGTGCTTGTTCAACCATCAATAGGCAGGAGAATGTATTTGTCCTGAACACAGCTGTTAAAACGGTTGCTTCAAAGTCTTCAAGTCTGTCTGTATTTTTGCTCTCTGGCACTCCAAGAATACAAAGGTTATCCCACCAGGACCTTACTTCTAGATCTTGGTCCCTAGTCTTAATGATAGACCATTCATTTTCCATGTTCTCCTATCTGTTATCTTCCACATCAGAAATAATGCTTTTCTGCCGCCGTCAGGCGATCCTGTTTTTCCATTTTAGAGTATGTAAGCTTCATCCGAGTAGTGTCAGTGTTATTGTCAATCGAAGATAGACTCTGATGCTTCACTTGTAGCAAGACTTTTACATCAAATGTTTCTTCTTTCATATGGTAGCACTGTGCACCCTATTGCTGAGCTTTCAGCCTGCCATCTGCCATTTTCAGTGCACGTGGTGGGTGCCAATGGGAGGGGGGGGAGGAGGGGGAGGAGGGCGAAGTGTCTTCAAAATCGAGGCGGGAACAAGACCAGACTCCGATAGCCGCCAGGCTTCAGCAGTTGATTTAGGATTGCCAGCCAGAGCTCGGTTCGCCAGATTCTTTGGTCTCCTTACTGCATCAGAGCCAGGTGGATTGACTCAAAGCTGCTGCTTGTTTTGGCCGATTGGACTATCAACCCCTGGAGCCACTTCAGAGTGTGGTCATCTCGGATTCTGGTGACCCTCCACCACCCCACCCCACCCCCATGCCTACCTGTAAAGTTTAGGGTACATATACTAATCCATGTAAAATAAGGCAAAGGCTGAGTGCACCTGGTGTAGGTTGCAGAGGCATGTTTCAAGAGAAGTTTGTGGCATAAAGCCAAAGCATATTGCCTAAAATCTGTAAGAAAAGTTAAAGCTTCTGTTCACAATAAATTTCTACCTGTGGATGTTAAATAGTTCACATACAGTGCTATAGACAAAGTTTATTTAAAGTGGAGTGTTTATAAGGTGTGGATATTTAGTTGCAGAACTTCCCTGAAGATTTGCAGACATTACAAACTGTTGAAAATTGTACAAAGTAGTTGTGACCCACCAAAAGATGGTTTAACTCACAACATTTTAAGAATGCTTTAAGGCTGTAGGGTAGCCTGCTCATCTCAGGAATATGTGTAGTGAATTTTGTCAAACTACTGAGGGTTGTCCTCGGAGTCTGGCAGAAGATGCCTTATCAGTGATTAATGCTTATCTGTCAACCTGTTGACTCAAAATTGGGGGTCGTGTGAGGTGTTTAAGAGGGTGATCCCATTAAGGTGAATAAAGAATGAACACTTTGTTCAGGTTTTAAAAAGTTTGTAATCCCATTAAAATGTATAAAGCCATTTTGTTTGTTAGCTGATTGACTACCAGTGCAAAGAGGTGACAGCCACCAAATATGGGTTAGTTGACAGATATGCAATATGCCCTGCATGTTGCCAAAGTTTATGTCCATTATCGCTTGATTGGCACAGGCGTAGCTTGTTGAATTACATCTAGTTCACAAAGTCTGTTGCTCACTGTCACAATCACTGGTTGATATCAGTTATGTCATCAATGATATAATTTGAGATGTCATTGATTGTCATTTAGAAAGACTTGAATGATGTAATATATGTGGTCATTAGCAGTGCATGATGGGGACACAAATTATAGTTAGTTCACTAAACTATAACTGGCGAATTTCTTTGTGGGTTTTGTTTTGTAACAATAACTGTGCACATTAAGATCTTATTACCAAGCCTAACTATGTCACTTTCTCCTTTGTGTTTTTTTTCAGTGTGTGTATATATACCAGACTAGCTATTTTGGAACGGAGGGTATCTGGGGTAAACATGCACTCTTCTGTTTTTTGGATAATATGGACTACTACAAGGCAGTGTTATACATATTGTCTTTCCTATAGGGAAAACAATTTTTTATAGCCAGATACCAGACAAATATGAAAGTGCTGAAATCGTGTGTTACGTAGAATTACAATTTGTGTATCTTTGCCACTTTTTTCTTTTTGCCTGTAATATTGTCTACCTGTCCCAGCTGCGTGCCAAGTTATTTAATAACTGTAGTCCCACAAACTCACACTCAAACGTTTTCAATGATATGTACACATGCTCACACCCACATGAGCACACAGTTTGTCGAATGGTCAAAGGAACGAGACACAAGTGAATACAAAATAGAAACAATGGAGGTGCACCCCCCAGGACTGAATACAACACCCATTTCCCATGTATCAAATGATCCTCCATCTCATACCATTAACTGCTTCAGGAAACATACATATTGGATCCTCCACAATGCCCTTCTAAGGGCTTAAGATTTCTACTGTGATACGCTACATTCTCCACTCCAGCATGCGATTAAAGCTGCATATGTGAAGCTTGATAAATGCATGTTCTGCACGTATTTAAGAATAATTGACACTTTTTGTGAATACTTTATGCTGTGCTTAAGTCGTCTATTTGAATCCATTGTAGGTTTGGGAACGGTTTGTGAATATAGCTATACCTTGCAAGCAGCTGGCTGAACTTTGGAAAACGTCACTGTTGTCAGACCTGGAGGGGAGGATTAAGCAGGTACTGTTTCTTGTGGAGATGCCATCATTTTTAGATGAGTAATGCGCTGTTGCAGCCTTCATTTTTTCTCCATGATCACAGCAGAGTACAGACCATGGACACAATAAATAATAGCTTGTTCATTTAATTATTTTTATACAGCACTGATGCTTCTGCGCTACTGCTTCATGACACTTTTTCCTGAAAGAAATGAATGTAGGAATCGCAAAATAAGTGAGAGAAGAGGCCTTCTCATGTTGAGCAGCCCATCACGCTCCCTATGTTGTTCTCTCCTCTGCATCCCTCTAAAGAGGAGCGTACGGGCCCTTAGTTTCTACATTGATCAAACTAAGGTGCACTAAGAGGACTTTCAACTCTGGCATATTTACTGGTGCAAAGAAAAAGAAAGGAAAGGCAGTCCGGAAACGGACCTTTTCAAGGTAGATTGTCCTCTACAGGGAGCATCATTTGGTCATTTTACCCGCTCGGTCCTGCATCACTTCCTAGTGTTAAGTCTACTTCTCACACACTCCTCTTTTTGGGGGTCAGGGTGCAATACTTTACGATCGATTCAAAAGGTGAAGCATTTGCAGTTAAAAGTATCCATCAGAAGAAGAAGTTACTTACCTTTGAGAAAGCTCTTTCAGGTGGATACTCTACATTACCGTAGGTTCTTCACCGCCTGCCTTCCTCCCTTATTCTATGGTGTAGAATTTTCTATACAAGGCCCCAAACCCAGAAATTGCACAGACACTGTTAACATCCATATTTGTCAGACACTCTGTATCTGAGTGAGCCAATGTTGTTTTTTGTCGGCACCACCGACAGTCACTTGGGCGCTATTGCTGAAGTTTTCCATATACAGTCGATCGCTTGTGATTAGATTACCCACCAGAATGAGCATTACCGAACAATTGTGGATCAATTGTTTACGTTAATGAAACTTTATATATAAATAAGCCAGGAAAAAATGTTAGTTGTCATCTTTTTTCTTCATATAAATAAATATTTATTAAGATGCATTTTATGGGTCTGAGGGCTTCACGTGCCCTGTGGTACTCATGTATTTTTTGATTGGTGCTGTAGCTTATATCATCTTAGTTGACATCCTAAGTACATTACAACCCCTAGTGTGTTTGGTGGCATATCTAAAAAAAAAAAAAAATCTGTTGACAGAGCATTGTTCCCTTATTTATAAATTAGTTGTCTGGAACACCACTTGTTCGAGGCATGTGTGCTGTAGATACGCATGCTTTGCATACTCCTGCCATCTAGTGTTGGGTCCGGATGTTTGCAAGTTGTTTTTCTTCGAAGAAGTCTTTCCTAGTCACGAGGTAAGGTGACTCCTACTTTTGGTGATAGTGCACATGGTCATTGACTCCATTGTCAGATTGATTTTTCCGCCATCAGGTTCGTTCGTGTATTGCTGCGCTCCGGTTAGAAACTGTTCTTCGGGTTCCCCTCGACACGCAATCCTATCTACCCTCGACGGTATCACTTCTCCGTGTATCATTTCGGTCAACGGAATCTACTTTTCGATCAGAAAGCTTCATGGATGGCCTTCTGGCCTAACCGAGTCGGTTGAGCTCTCCGTCGATGGAACGGACACCGTTCAAATTCTGCTTGCAGATCATTTCGATCGAAGAAAACTCTTTGCGATCGTCAGGCTCGACGTCGAGACATTCAGCTTCAGAGCATCGAAGACACGCCGGACATCTTCGGTGAAGATTCCGGTCAAGAAGATGTTGAGGCATCAGCGGCAGAGAAGGAAGAAGCCTTCTCCGTGCAGGATTCCGACTCAGAGCTTGAGATAGACCTCAAAGCCGAAGAACTCCCACTGGGGCAAGGTGATGTGAGTACGGAAGTCCCCTTGCCCCTCCAAATCACTCACAAAAAGCATAAGGCCAAGGTCGGCACCGAATCAACATTTCCGACACCCCGCCTCCAGGCCCGGCTACGAAATATCCAGTCAAGCCTTCCGGCTTGGTACCGAGTCGGCAAAAATCCTCATTGGAACCGAAGCCCTCCGGTTTCAAACACATATCCGGCTCGGAGCCGAAATCCTCCATGCCGAAAGTCAAGCAGTCTTTAGAGCCGAAATCATCATTACCCAAAAGGCAACCCACGCCCACACTGAAAACGTCGGCACTGAAACAGAAAGATGCTACTTCGGATCCAAATTTAGACATTGTTCCACTGAATACGGATCCCAAGCAAAAGAGACTGTATATTAACCCTGAAACTGTTCATATTCATACCAAACTACCTCAGAAACACAAGATTCTTGATGAGGACACTACTTGCAAGATCCCTTTAAAGAAAAAGTCTGTTTCTACCAGTCCTTTTCATCCACCACCATCATCCCCTCCACCACCTAGTTCTCCATCTTCAAATCCTTTGCAAATTACACCTCAGGATTCTCCGCAATCTCACCATGATGATGACGGTGTTGATGGGGGGACACATTTACCATTAGATTCCTGGACGGATTATACAATTGATCCTCCAGCAGATAATGACCCAGACCTTTACCCAGCCACGCCATCTCCTCCAGACGACAATGTATCCCACCAGGAACTCATTGCCAGGGCTGCACAATATCATGGGGTGGCACTGCACAAAGAATCATTAGAAGAAGATTTTTTGTTTGAGACCCCAGCATAGATTGTCACAAACACTTCCTAAGCTTAAGGGCATGATGAGACACGCTGATGAAATTTTTAAGGACCCAGTACAAGCACATATCTTGACTCCTATGGTTGACAAAGTATAAAGCCGCCCCAACAGACGTAGTATTTATCAAGGGCCAGCTGACACTAGATTTACTGGTAGTATCTAATGCTGGTAAGCGGTCTAATTCCCAAACATCAGGGGATGCTCCTCCACCAGATAAGGAGTCTAAGTTAACAGACGCTTCTGGCAAGCGCATAGCTGCTCAAGCTGCAAATCAATGGTGCATTGCAAATACACAAGGCCTTCAGGTATGACAGGGCACACTGGGATGAAATGGAGCAATTGCTTCAATATCTCCCAGACGAGCATAAGGCTAAAGCACAGGATTTAGTAAATGAGGGTAAGCTAATTTCAAATTCCTCTATAAGGTGTGCTCTAGATGCTGCTAATACTGCGGCTAGAGAGGTCAACACTAGCATTTTGCTTAGAAGACATGCTTGGTTAAGGATCTCTGGGTTTAAACCTGAGGTCCAACAATCCATTCTTAATACACCATTTGACAAGAAACATCTTTTTGGTCCTGAAGTAGATCAGGCATTGGAAAAAATGGAAAAGGACACTGAAGTGGCCAAGTCCATGGGAGCGCTCCAGTCTCCGTCAAATAGAGGCTCCTTTCGTCGTTCCTTTTACCGAGGGGGTCCAAAACCACATCCTCAGACCAGAATACCTCGACCTACAAAGGTAACAACCAGTCCTCTCCCTCAAGAGCTTTTTTCGAGTAGGTTATAGAGGGAACAACTTTAAAGGTAGAGGTAAGGGCAACACACCCCGTAACTCCCCTTCCCTTAATAAGCAGTGACTTGCCCACGCTTCCCCCGACTATACCACACCTGTCGGAGGAAGACTTCAACAATTTCTCCCTATTTGGCAATCTATAACAACAGACAAATGGATAATTGGAATTATCCAACATGGGTATTGACTGGAGCTTACCAGCAATCCTCCAAACATTCCACCTCCATCTCATAAATTGTCTCCGGAACACCTACCTTAGCCTTAAAGCTTGAAATGTGTTGATGGTTACTATAGCTTACATTTCTGATGGATACTTCTATCAGCTGAATCCTCACCTTGTGAATATTCCCCCATGCATCAGACTGGGCCCCAAAAGTCAAAAGCAGCACTCCTGTGCACCACAGGTGGTGCCGTGCTGCTTCGCACCAACGGTGTTCCGCTCCAAAAGTGATGAGCGGGGCTGCCTGTAAGCGCAACACAGGCACACTGACATCAGTTTCTCCCCCTGGTCCTGCCACTAGGGAGTGCCCCTCTTTGCTATGGTCATCAAACGGGCTGCAGAGCTCCTTGACCTGGAGTTCCCTACAATGGAGGTCAAAACTAGTGTTTTGACAGGATGGTTAGCCTACTTAACCTCTCTTGCCATTCAATGAGACCTTCATGGAGACCTTCTTAGGCACTAGGACAAAGTCCCTTGTTGACAGACAGGTAGCTTGTCACCAGGGACCAGCACTGGGCGATTCTGACTTTTTAACACAACACCCTATGCCTGAGAGCCTGGTGGTCCAGGCGTCCACCAGCAGACTCCATTATAACGCCATTCCCACGACTCCTCCTGACAGTGAGGAAACATGGAAACTTTAGGCAAGTCCATGTTTTCATCGACAAGTCTTGCTTTACTCTGTCAACGCCAGCTGCCTCCAAAGCCGTTAGTCATTATTTATGCATCTGAAGCCCAGACCATACAGGACAGCCGGGAAGTAGCAAAATATGTTATAAGATCTGGCTTCAACACAACTAACTGCTTGTGTCAAGCCATAGGCATGAGTGTGGTGCTTCGGCGCCATGTCTGGAGGAGGTCTACGGGCTTCCCTGTGGATGTCCTTGCATCTTTAATGGATATGTCGTTTGATGGCTCTCACTTTTTTAGGGAAAAAGCAGACTTGATCCTGGAATGCTTTACTGAGAGTCATAATACAGTGTGTTCCTGGGGCCTGCTGCCCCTACCAGACAATTTCCTCAGCAGTTTAGCCCTTTACGTGGTTATGCTAAGGGTTTTCAATAACGCCAACGCCAGACCCGCTACCGGCACAACAGCCTGCTCAGCCATTTCGTCACTGGGGCTGTGGCAACTAGAGAATTTGTTCATGGCATCAGGGACAATGTACAGCTCAGTTTCCTTCCCCTCTGGAAAGCACAACTGCAAAACCACTTTGGTGTGTCCTTTTTGACACGCACACCCTCCAGGAGACCGGATCAGACATTTCCTCCAAGCGTGGCAAGACATCACTTCAGACGCGTGGATCCTCCAACTTGTCAAGCAGGGCTGTCTCCTTTCTACTCGCCTTTCTCTTACTCCTTTCTACTCCGCCAGCACCAGCATTGTTGCTAATGGAAGAATTTGTGTCTGTATTGCAGCAGGAAGTGTAGGTCAAAAGAGGCATTGAGAGTGTTCTGGCCTTGGAAGTAGAAACTGGGTGCAACCTCTGGTACTTCCTTATGCAGAAGGAGGACGGGGGCTTTGATCCTATTTTAGAGCTCCGCCCTCTCAATGTCTTCCTGTCTTCCTGCGAATGAACAAATTCAAGATGCACATGCTGGCCCATGTCCTGCCTGTCCTGGATTCCAGAGACCTGATGGTAGGATTGGACCTGCAGGACCCACATTTCCGTCCTGCAGACCAAAAGGCATTGGGCCAGGAGCATTTCCAGTTTGTGGTGCTCTCTTTTGGCCTTACCGTTGCCCCTCAGGTGTTCCCGAAACAGATGGCAGTGGTCGCAGTGCATCTTTGGAGGTGGGATCTCCCGTCTTCTCATACCTCGACAGCTGGCTGTTAAAGGCTGTTTCTCCTTCAGTCGACGTGGAACTTCCAAATATCATTGGGGTTAACTATCAACATGCCGAAGTAACACCTGACTCCTTCGGAGACGCTCCCGTTCATCACAGCTATCCTGGATGAAGTGACTCAAGGCGTTTTCCTTCAATGGGAAATACCCTGTCTCAATCTTTTCGCCACCATAGAGAAAGTGCAGTGTCAGCATTTTTGTAGGCTAAGGTTCTCAAAAAGCCTCTCTCAGGTGCATTCGTCTGGAGTGGAGCTCGGAATTCCAGTATGCATTTCTGTCTCTACCCCTCTTGGATCAAATTCTGAAGAACATCAAGACCGTCCAGGTCCAAGTCATTCCTGGTGGCTCCAGATTGGGACAGGAGGGTATGGTATCCAGAACTCCTGGGCATGAACATCTGTCCTCCATTCAAGCTGCTGCTTTCTACTGTTGCTGCAACATGGCAGGATCCTGCACCCGGGACTTCACACTTTGCACCTCCATGCGTGAAGATGGAGTAGCAGCAACAACTAGTCTCCTTTGAGCCTCCTCCTGAAGTTCTTGATATGATTCCATCAGCCAGGTGTCCATCTACAAAATCAGTGTACGCCATGCACTGGGACAATTTAGTGGCTTGGTTTAGCAGTTATTGAAATGACCCGCTACGAGTTAAGCTGTCTGAAGTGTTGCTATTTTTGTGTCTGGCCCAGCAAGAACTTGCGTTGCACACTGTTAAAGGCTATTTGTTGTCTCTTTCAGCTTTTTTAAGGTTGCCCCATACGCCTTCTTTGTTTAAATTACCTGCTGTGATGAGATTTCTCAAAGGTTTCGCACTTTTTCATCTAAGCCGTTTGTGATAGTGGCACTTGAATTTGGTTCTCATTTGTCTAATGTGTGCCCCATTTGAGCCAATGTTAATCTGCCCAATAAGTCCCTTGACCCTGAAGACAGTCTTTCTAGTCATGATCTAATCAGCTCATCGTGTGAGTAAGCTGCAGGCTTTCTCTGTCCAGCGGTCTTATACAACATTCTTTCCAGACAAGCTGCATTCCTGCCAAAGGTTGAAACACCTTTCCACGTTGGGCAGGTTGTCACTCTTCTGACTTTTTTTGCCACACCTCATCCTTTGAAAGAGGACTAGGGACTGCATCGTTTGGACTCCAAGAGAGCCCTCAGTTCTACATTGATCATTACAAAGATCTTCGGGTGGAGAATAAACTCTTTCTAGGCTTCTTGAGAGCAAAGAAGGGTAAGGCAGTGCAGAAATGAACCATCTCTATGTGGATACTCCTCTACATTAAAATCTGCTACATGCTAGTTAAGAAGCAGCCGCCTGAAGTATTGAGGGCTCATTCCACTAGAGTCAAGGCTGCTGCTCCTGCTCTTACACGGGGACTGCCTGTCCTGGATTTCAGTCAGGCTGCTACATAGGCTTCCGTGCACACGTTCACCAAGCACTATTACCTTGACAGTCCGGCCCATCGAGATTGGCATTTTGCCCGATCAGTTTGTGGAGCAGATTAATTAATAACCTGCTGGTGCAGGGATCACTACTTCGCCACAGGTTCTTATCAAAATGAGGAGGACTTGACACTGGAGCGAAGTCAGACCATGGATAGTTTATTCAATCATTCATGAATGGGTCTCCATCCGACAAGTACCATCAAGATACCCAAGGATAAAGCACACTTAAACGATGGTTACATGGGTTTATATAGGGAAAATCACAGACTAGGAACGCCCAGAGGTAAATAGAACTTTGGAAAGAACACACAAATGAGGCAAGGCAAGAATCGACAGTCTCGGTGCCTTGTGTAACTGTTGCGTCTTTGAGGCTGCACAACAAGATAGGCTTATCTGAACAAACTTTATCTAAGGCTTTACCATTGTTTAAAACACACACGAAACCCACAGTGCAGACATCAGCTGTTCTTTTGTGCTGACTTTGCATGTTTACGCGGCCTACAAGTCTCAACTTTACATTCGTGACCTAATGTTTATGCAGGTGTGGTATCAAGGGTAGAGTCAGGCTGAAAACAGGTCAAAGGTGAGTATGGATGAAGCACAGCTGAATTAGAAAACGAGAGATTCAGATTTTAAGGTTTCACAGTCCTTCCTTTTCAGCTGTGCTAAATCCATTCTAAGAGGTACACGTATTAATTTATATCTCGATTTTCATTATTTCATTAATTTCAAGTTGTACCATCATTTCTCTATTTAATTCATGAACATGGACTGTGGAAGGTTTTAATACTACTACAAATATTTATGCAAGTGGTGCATATCATAGGGGCACATTGAATGCAGCAGCAGCAAGTTAGAAAGATGGCTCAATTAACATTAAGGGCGTTTTATGCAAATATTGAACAAATGTATTGTGCTTATATATTTGGCAGTGTGAATCCTTAAGAGGACAAGGTGAAGTGATAATGTTCAGATGCGGTAGGAGTAGGGGGCACTAGGCTATGAACAGGGTAATATGTTTCAAGTCTCCAAAATGGACCCAAAAATCCAAATATTAACAATAGAAAACATACAAATATCCCTATTTTTCTCTTTTTAATCCAAAATTGTCAGCTTTTAGTGGGGGCATTTGGGGCATGTACTTCTATTCCTCCTAATAGGTCAAAAAACACCTTCCCAAAGGGCCTTAATGACAGATCGACAACTCTACCCATTTCAACCTAATCTATATACAAATACCTATTTCAGAAGAACACCTAACACTATTCCCTATACTGATCTTTTATATTCAACCTGTATGTTTCTTAACCTTCCTTCCTCTTACTGTAGTATTTGTTGTTTGATTGCCAAGGTAACAAAGAGTAGCGTAACGATCAGCCAGAAACAGAGCAATGTAATCTCAATTCTCCCAAAATTCCCTCACTACAGTATCGGAGAGCATTAAGTCCCCAGTGTCTTTTGCTTCAAAGCCTCACTGGCAAGCTTATGTACCGGTCCGGACGTTGGCGGTCTTGACCACCGGCATGGGTTGCTACCTCTCCAGAGATAGTTTCTTCAATCAAAGTCTATAGTTCTTTTGGCCCTTGGCCGCATTTTGTAACAGGGCTGAAGAATGTCAGGATGTTAAAACAGAATCTGTTCATCTGGGTCAGGCATGATGGCAGCAAGTTATTGTTCCAATGACACCACTTCACCATGTTTCAAAAGATCACCATCCCCAAAAGGCACTTGCTGAGAGATCTGATCATATTCAAAGTCAGGTATTCCTCTTGTTATCCACTGATCATATGGCAAAGGAAGTGGTGCTTACTTTCTCCACATCACTGGCATGAATCCAGTGTCTGTGCCCTCTGCACTTAACAGCAGTCTGGGTGGTGAAGAGAACTTGCACTGGCCTCTGAAACTGTTGGGTAAAGACACCGTCTCTAGGCCTCAGCTTGTGACCTGGACCTTTAAGACTGGGAGAGAGACTGGCCTTCACCTGTGAATGGATCAAATACAAATCTTTAGTCAACACAATAATCAACAAGAATGGTAAATTCAATGTCAGATTGTCCTTAATCTTGGTACACCCTATACATTTTGCTGGCCTCCCCATAACCATCTCAACTGGTTGCAAGACCTTCAAAGGGCAGATCTGGGGGTGCAAAATATCCTGTTGAAACGGGGTACCTTTTCCTGTGCTATAAGTATGGCACATCATGCACCTCTTGACATAGAACTTTGCCACCCTGGGAATCAGATTATTGAACCATACATGATCTGACATGGCCACCATTCCTTTAGCACTGATGTGGGCTGAACTGTGGGCCATGGTAACAATAGCATTCACATAATAATTTGGAAGCATTCATCTTTGCTTTCCTGAAAGATCTATCTAACATCCGGTCGCATCCTGACACCCATATCTTTTACACTGTTCCTTCTCTTCCTCCGTAGCTTCTTCCTGTACTTCCCTAATGCAATCTAGAGTCTGATTAAACATAGTTACTTCTGGTGTCCATCTAACTGTCCCTACAATATACATTAAACTATACTCTAAATAGGCTGATCGTTTAGCTGTTTCATTAGCAAAAATATTTCCCTGTATTACCTCATCTATAATTTTCTTGTGGACAAAACATTTAACAATAGCAACCCTTTTTGGTAACATCAAGGTATCCAGTATCTTTACTATTCATTCCCCATACTATGCAAAATAAAATAAAAAAAACTTTTGTTTTTAGAGTCGTCTGAATGAGTGGGCAACTCCAAAGGCATATATATTGATATTTACAGTCAAATCTTTACTTAATTCATAGGTTCTAGTCAAAGCTGTCAGCTCCATAGATTGCTCTGACATTTGTTGTATTTTACATAACTCAACCACAGATTTCAAGGGAGTAACTGTATAGGCCGCTGTACTAGAGCCATCAGGTAGTTTGTAACATACACCATCCACGGACAGTTCCCCTAGTGGGTCAAATATAGGGGTATCTGTCAGGTCTACCCGTCCCTTAGTTTCCTTCTCAGTAATAAATATGCAATCATGCTTCTCATCTTGTTGGGACTCAGAAAGGGGCAGTACAGTGGCCGGATTCAAAATGTTACAGCATTTCAGAGTGATGTTTGGAGCAAAAAGTGTCAACTCATACCCTGTTAATATCGCACTGGTCAGGTGCTGGGTCTGATTTTTTTTTTGATTTTTTTTAGATATCCACTAAATGTGGTAACATAACTGTCAAATTGTGACCTTAACCCCTTGACCGCGATCGGAATTCCGCTCGTGTGCTGGACATTCCGATCGCGGTGTGGGGTCGTGACGAGCTCAGCTCGTCATGCGCACAGCGCTACCGCGCAGCATGACGAGCTGAGCTCGTCATGAGCACCGAAGGGGTTAAATATACATTTCAGATTGCTTTATCGCAGTGGGGTTCAATGTGGAGGAGAAATATGCGCATGACCTATTCCTTCCTACATGGGACCGTGCCAAGCTGCAACCATCTTTTACATGCACAAATTTGTAATAATCAGGTTTTACCTAAAGCAGGAGCATTACATAAAGCATTTTTTTTTCCAATTACAAAAAGACAGCTTCACACTGATTAGTCCAAGGAAGCAGCATGCATACATACTTTAATGTTAAAGCAAGCAGGGGTTTTGTAATCAGTGAAAAATGTGGTAATAAAAGCACAGATATTAGATTGAGTCAGTGGTTAATGCAAGTTCTGCACCAATTATATCCTATGTTGGTGTAGCGTCTTACCCCCTTCGACAGGAGGAGACCTAAATAGGTAACCTTCTGTTGACAATACTGTAATTGGAAAAGAGATACTTTGTCCCAAGGAGGCTAAGTGATGCAATAATTTCCCTGTAGTCTGTTTGCAACCTTCTGCTGCATTGCTGTCTCCAATGAGTGGCACGTGGGCTACCAGTAGATCACCAGGTACCTGTGAGTAGCTCTCCTGTGTGCTGTCCAACCTGTATTTTAAAAAACAAAACTCATGCATTCAAGACAACATTTCTTTTGTATTTTCACAACACATAAACTGATGTCTACAGAAAAATAGTTGACATTTTGAAAATGTACTTGCAGCTATTACATCAGTTGGAGATATTTATTACTCATAATTATATCTTGGCGCAAGGGAGTATTGCAGCTATTGTTTGTATCTAGTACCCATGTAATATTTTTTTTTTTCTTTTTTCATTACTGCTGAAAACCCTGGCTAATGCACTGGTGTGATCACTACTGATACTCTTGGATGAGGTGGTCACTTTTTCATCACTGGTGACTTTTGTTACAGAAAATGTTGGAGACCCTTGTACTAACAGTCAGTTGTTGTGAAATAGGGCTTTGAACGGGGATGCCAGAAAATCCCACAGGTGTATTAACTTTACCTGAGAAACAACAAGATATTGAGGGACTACTATCTTGTTACTTTCTCTCAAATCAATCACAAAATGGTAAACTTTTATCCTGTATTCCATCCCCTCTTTTAAGGACAGGAAGAATAGGGCTATTAGATACATTAGAGGAAACTTCCTCAAAGCGAGTAAAGAAATCAGGGACGGCCTCTCCCTCTTTTTGCTTACAAGCAGTAAGGAGTGTCCAATATATTTTCCATGCCAGAATTATCGTCTTTATATAAGTTAGTGTGTTGCCATGGAGGTCCAGTATGAGCTGATTAGGTTTCTGACCAGGTTTCCTATCCCTATCAGCTGCTACTATGGCAGTCCAATCTACTCCTAACTCAACAACATGATCCTGTTTCCGGGTGAGTCGCCACATATCTGGTGGCAAGATCATGCCAAAAAAAATATCAATATCTGCTAAAGTCATGATACAAGAATCAATGGCTGCCTGTACATCATCATAAAATCCTCTAGGATTTTTCCGTATGTCTGGTAAGGAGGCTTTTAAAGTGAGTACATCCGTCCTTTTCCAGGGCGTATATATCCAATTATACAAAAAATGGGCTCTAGCATTGGGATTATTAGGGTCATCATTATCTGCATTCCCTCTTCCAGGAATGAACTGTGGCGCAGCTTCCCTCATAGGTCTTATTCGAGGAGAGGAAGAGAGTTCATTACGATATCCAATTATCATTGCTATAGCATTATTAACTCTACTTACAGGGAAGGCCCCTATCTGACATTGTCGATTAATAGCTCTAACATCTTCTGGGCCATTTTGTCCTGTAGTCATCTCCCATTGAACCATAAATTGATGAGAAAGCTTTTTTATAAGACAAGTTCGCCTTCAGAAAAATCCTGAATCTGATCTATCATTTCTTCTACTTCCATTTCTAGATCACTTAACCAATTTAATACCATCAACCTTATCGCGTCCTGACGAAACTGAGGTACAGTAGAGCGAAGGACCTGAGGGGTCAGGACAGATGCAGGAAGCACAGAATCATTAGTCATTTCAAATGCAGTGGCCTGAGGTGGAGGCACAGAGGCTTAGGGTGGGGGTGCAGTGGCCTGGGTTGGAGGGGGTAAAGAATGTACTGGTTGGAAAATAGGGAGTTGGACAACTGCGGGCAAAGGTGGGGGAACCGGGGGTACAGGGGTAACAACATTTAGTGGTCCAGGGGGAAGAGGTGTTAAAGGTACATATGGGTGTGGGGGTCGTTCTATCAACAACCCATCAATATCTGAATCCACATCTTCTTGGTGGACCTGAACTGCTACATTTGGTCTAACTATATATTCCTTAGATGTTAATAATCTATGCTCCCTATCTAAACATTCTTTTTTCTCCTGAACTTCCTTATCCTTCAATTCCTTATACTTCTGATACTCTGTTTTCCTTTCCAGTTTCCTTTGTACCTTCTCTGCCTTGAGCTGCCGCTCCTTCACTTCTTTCCTCTACATACGCAAACTGTCGAACATAGCTGGCCTAACTTTCTTTAAAAACAATAGTTTCTCTAAATACTCGAGTTTGTGAGGGTCCATGGTTCCCTCTAATGGCCATTCTAACTGGGGATCCCCTTTTGTATATTTGTTCCACAATGCATTATACTTGATGGGACAAATACCATATTTGATGTACATCTCAAAATTCGGCGTACCTTCTGGTGGCGCCGGCTGATTTGCTTCCAAAATGCTCTGCTTATTGCAGCAGCAACAACAAAACTTCCAAGGCGTACTAAGTACAGGTATGTTATTTAAGACATAACAAACTTATAAACAGAGAAATAAAAAATATTCTCACATTTACCTGTAAGAAAAAATGTTAGTCAAAACAAATAGCAAGTCTCAAAACAAAGTTCAAGTTTTAAAATACCAAACAGATCCTAGGTTTCAAAATTCCAAGCAGATTCCGAACGGATTACCAAACAAATACCAAGTCAAGACAAATACCAAGTCAAGCAAAGATCAAACAGATCATAAACAAATGAACCGGTTCAATACAGATTTACCTCATGCGTAGTCTTCGACTCCCACCTGTCGATCCTCCCTGATCCAAAGAAAAATGACCGTCCGAAGGCCCCAGTCAAGGCTAGCAGCCGCCAGGAAGATCAGAGTTGGAGAGCTGAAAAATCACCTTGGCCCACGAGCAACACTAATCTCATCAGGTGGTGCGCTCCTCAGCGAAGTTCGTCTTACCGACCTGATCTCCTCCCCTGGTCCGACTGCAAGCCTTTGATGGGGCCCCACGTTCTGGCGCCAATTTGTGGAGCAGATTAATTAATAACCTGCTGGTGCAGGGATCACCACTTCGCCACGGGTTCTTATCAAAATGAGGAGGACTTGACACTGGAGCGAAGTCAGACCATGGATAGTTTATTCAATCATTCATGAATGGGTCTCCATCCGACAAGTACCATCAAGATACCCAAGGATAAAGCACACTTAAACGATGGTTACATGGGTTTATATAGGGAAAATCACAGACTAGGAACGCCCAGAGGTAAATAGAACTTTGGAAAGAACACAAAAATGAGGCAAGGCAAGAATCGACAGTCTCGATGCCTTGTGTAACTGTTGCGTCTTTGAGGCTGCACAACAAGATGGGCTTATCTGAACAAACTTTATCTAAGGCTTTACCATTGTTTAAAACACACACGAAACCCACAGTGCAGACATCAGCTGTTCTTTTGTGCTGACTTTGCATGTTTACGCAGCCTACAATGTCTCAACTTTAGATTCGTGACCTAATGTTTATGCAGGTGTGGTGTCAAGGGTAGAGTCAGGCTGAAAACGGGTCAAAGGTGAGTATGGATGAAGCACAGCTGAATTAGAAAACGAGAGATTCAGATTTTAAGGTTTCACAGTTTCTACAGGACTTTTTGGTCTGAGCCATTCCGCAGACCCTTCACGAGGGGAAGTGCTGCTTATGGTATCTATTCACAAGGAGAGGGATCTGCGGTTAGAACTATCCATCAGAAAATCCAAATACTTACTTCCGGTAACACTTTTTCGGTGGTTACTCGTTAACAGCAGATTTCTCACTGCCACCTCCCTGTTGTGTGGAATAGACTCTTTCCCTTCTAAAATGTTTCCAACATAGAAATCTGCACACTGGCGAAGCAAATTTTCTGATGCGATCAGCGCGCATAGGTGATTCTTAAATGCGATCCTGCTAATTTTGCTTATATGCATCCCTTTAGAGCTGAATGACGCCACGCGGTGATGAGTAGGAGTTATGTTATTGAGTTTCCAGATCCAGGTGAGGACTCTGCTTTTTGATTGAGTATCCACCAGAAAGAGAGTTACTGAAAATTAGTAACTTGTTCATATGAGCTACATAAATGGAAGTGTGGCTGTATGTCATTGTTTACTTGAAAAACACATTTTCAATAGGCCGTCCTGTTTTTAGTGTTTATTTTTTGTGCATTGCAGTGGTATTTTCCCCATGTGTTTTCCAAACCTTTTGAAATCCGTGGTTGTCAGTGTTTTTTCAGCTAGACGAAAACTGTGTATCTGAAAGAAACACATAGTGATAGATTCCTTACCTTAGAATATCCCCAGGCATCAGACTAGATCCGGAAAGTTTTTGTCAGCAGTACCCCTGCGCGTCGGTAGGTGGCGTCGTGCGGCTCCGCGTCCGTCGTTGGCGTCGTGGTCGCCGAGATGACGTCGCAGGCACTACTTAGACGCCGCCCACGCGCGCTGACGTCAGTTCTTTATTTTTCCGCGCCAGCAAGCGCAGATCTGGGAAGAGCAGGAACCCCCAGTCAATTTTTGACTGACTTTTTGAGACTTTTGTCTCCATTTTTTCATCGAGTCTTCGACTCCTACGGTGCAGTTAGGATGTCCGGTTTCAAGTCCTGTGGGGATTGTCACCGCATGATGTCGGTGACGGACCCGCACCGAGTGTGTCTTTTCTGCCTGGGGCGCGACCACGACCCCAAGTCTTGCTCCGATTGCCGGGCCATGGCGCCGAAGACTTTGCGGGAGCGGTCCCGAAAGTTGCTGGAAGCCCGGCAGTCAGCTCCGCGCCGTTCCAGGTCCCGGTCCAGAGGGAGGTCGAGGGACCGTGTGCGGAGTCATCACCATTCGTCGGGATCCAAGTCTTTGCACTCGGGGTCAGGTAAGGCGAAGCAAAAGAAGTCGATGAAACGACATCGTTCTCCGACTTCCCCTTGCCGGTCGCGCGACACGGCTGAGGGTATGGGTGGTGCCACCCCCGCGGCTACGGCGGAGCATTTACTGTCGCCGCCCGACTACCCGCCCTTTCCGGGGTCGTCGGCGACTCCGGCCCAGATACAGGCGTTCCTGTCGGCCATGGCTCGCCTCTTTAGGCCGTCGGGTCCCGCCGGTGCGCCTTTGGGCCCCACGGTCCTGCATGGGTGTCCTCGCATTTCTTCGCCGGCGGCTCCGGCCCCGGCGTCGCTGTCTGCTCCGGCCCCAGCGCCGCAGGACACCCTTGGATCCAGGCCTAGATCCCGGTCGACGCCGGTTGACCTCGTTACGCCTCCACCGATGTCGACCCCACCGGCACCGATCCTGACGCCGCCCGCTCCTCGGGACGACGTCGACCTCAGTTTCAGCCCCGATGTGGACACGGCGCCGAGCTGGCGTCGCTCGATGCCGTTTTCGACGCTGATTGGGGATTTCTACCCCCATGTCCCTGCTCCTTATTTTCTGCCTGTTGAACAGCCTGAGGAGCCCGGGGAGGACTGGGAGGGGTCTGAGGACCCTCTCGCTGCAGCCTGCGAGTCTGAACAGGACTGGGCTGAGGAATTTGGGGACGCCAGTGGTCTGGATACCTCACCAGACCTTGGCTACGGAGGAGGGAGCCAGTTATGCAGTGGTGTTGCGTAAGGCTGCCGAGGCCCTACACCTCGAGCTCCCTACTGTGGCCGTCAGGACTAACCTCCTGACGGAGGTGCTTCAGCCAGCAGGTACTTCTGCGGAGCCGATGCTTCCTTTCAATAAAGCCCTCTCTGACGTTCTTTTGGGCACTTGGTCGAAGCCCACCACAGGGGCTCCTGTGGATAGGAACGTGGCCCGACGCCATCGCCCGGCTCCGGGTGACCCCATTTTCCTTTCCCAACACCCCCGCCCCGAGAGCTTGGTTGTCCAAGCCTCTGCTTCCCCAACAGCCTTCCCTTCCGCACCACCGGATAGGGAATCCAAGAAGCTGGATCAGTTTGGGAAGAAGATTTTCTCTTCCACCAGCTCTGCGCTGCGGTCTGTGAACACCGCATGCCTATTGGGCCGTTATTCCCACTCTCTGTGGGATACGGTGGCGAACGCGCTGCCCCAGTGTCCGGAAGAGGCCCGGCCTGCTCTCGCCCAGGCTGTTGCAAAGGGGAGAGATGCAGCGAAGTTCATGATCCGTTGTGGCCTAGACACCGCCGACTCACTGGGCAGATCCATTGCAACGACGGTGGCGGTTCGCCGTCACGCCTGGTTGAGAACCACTGGATTTTCGGGGGATGTCCAAAACACCCTTATGGACATGCCCTTTGATGGCCGTCGCCTCTTCGGCGACAAATCGGACAGCGCGTTGGAAAGGTTTAAGGACTCACGGGCTATGGCCAAGTCCATGGGACTCTCGACAGTCCGCCTTCCGCTTTTCGCTCCTTTCGTGGCACAGGAAGGGGCGCCCCGCAGCGTTCGCACCAGAGCTACAGGCCGGCGCAGCAGTCATCCCAGCGCGGCCGCGGGTTCCGCCGTGGCGGACAAAGGGGCCAGCGGGCGGGTCAGTCCACCTCCACCCCGGCCACCACTGCCTCCAAACCTTCCTAGTCCGAACTTTCAGGCCCATCAAACGCCAGTGGGTGACAGGCTCCGCCATCACCTCCCCCACTGGCGCACCATCACTTCGGATAGGTGGGTTTTAGAGATAGTCCGGAGGGGCTACTCCCTCCCCTTCGAGACTACCCCTCCTGCCATGCCACCTCAATACCACCGCATGTCGGGGGATCATTTGGTGCTTCTTCAGCAGGACGTTGCGGCCCTCTTGGCCAAGAGGGCCATCGAGCGCGTTTCGAAGCACGAAGTAGGTTGTGGTTGTTATTCCCACTACTTTGTGGTGCCCAAGAAGGACAAAGGCCTGCGTCCTATCTTAGACCTCCGGAAACGTCAATCGCTTCCTCCGCAAAGAGAAGTTCAAGATGCTCACTCTAGCTCAGGTCTTGTCTGCTCTCGACCCACAAGACTGGATGGTGGCGCTGGACTTGCAGGATGCCTATTTCCACACCCCCGTCCTGCCAGCCCACACGCGTTACCTACGGTTCACGGTAGGCCACGAGCACTTTCAGTTCACCGTGCTCCCCTTTGGCCTTACCAGTGCCCCTCGGGTGTTCACGAAGGTGATGGCGGTGGTCGCAGCTCATCTGCGCAGATCAGGGGTCTCAGTCTTCCCCTATCTCGACAACTGGTTGTTGAAGGCGGGCTCGCCCCAGACAGTCGTCTCCCACCTCCAGACTACGGCCGACCTCCTGCACTTGCTGGGGTTCTCCATCAATGTGCCGAAGTCGCACCTGATTCCCTCCCAGAAGCTCCTCTTTATCGAAGCGGTTCTGGACACGGCGCAGTTTCGGGTCTATCCTCCCAAACAGCGAGTCCGGGACATTCGGGCTCTGATTCCCATTTTTCAGCCCTTGTCCCGGGTTTCGGTCAGAGTGACTCTGAGGCTGCTGGGCCTCATGGCCTCCTGCATCCTGCTGGTCAATTATCCCCAGGTGGCATATGCGAGCTCTGCAGTGGGACCTGAAGTTCCAGTGGGCGCAGCATCAAGGAAACCTGTCCAATCACGTCCAGATCTCGGAGGGCACTGCACGACAGTTGCAGTGGTGGCTCACGAACCGGCATTGGGTCGACGGCAGATCCCGCTCCCTTCCCCAACCGGAGTTCACAGTGGTGACGGATGCGTCCCTCCTGGGGCGGCCACATGGGAGAGGCGGAGACCAGAGGCCTCTGGTCTCCGGCTGAGTCTCGGCTCCATATCAACCTTTTGGAGCTGCGGGCGATCAGGCTTGCACTAAAGGCATTCCTTCCCTCTGTCAAGGGGAGAGTGGTGCAGGTGTTCACAGACTACACCACCGCCATGTGGTACTGCAACAAACAAGGCGGGGTGGGGTCGTGGACCCTTTGTCAGGAGGCTCTGCGTCTCTGGACATGGCTGGAACATCAGGGCATGTCCCTGGTGGTTCAACACCTGGCAGGTTCTCTGAACGCCAGGGCGGACGAACTCAGCCGCAGGTGCATGCTCGATCACGAATGGCGTCTTCACTCGGAGGTGGCGCAAGGTCTCTTTCAGCAGTGGGGAGAGCCTTGGTTAGATCTATTCGCCACCGAAGAGAACGCGCAATGTCATCAGTTCTGCGCGTTGGAATTTCCAAGGCGGCACTCGCTCGGCGACGCTTTTCGTCGCGAGTGGAGTTGCGGTCTGTTGTACGCCTTTCCGCCTATAACACTTCTGCCCAGAGTGCTGAAGAAGATCAGGCGCGACCAGGCCCAAGTCATTCTTGTGGCTCCGGACTGGGCTCGAAGAGTATGGTATCCCGAGCTACTCAGTATGAGCATGGATCCCCCGATCAGACTGCCTCTTCTCTCTTTGGCCCAGCAGGGCTCTGCTCTGGGCACTATCAAGGGCTACGTTTCTGCTATTTCGGCCTTTCTCAGGCTTCCTGATCAGCCCTCTCTTTTCAAGTCCCCTGTTGTAAATAGATTTCTCAAAGGCATTACACACCTTTTTCCTCCTATCCCTTTCGTGATGTCTCAGTGGGACTTGAATCTGGTTCTGACGTACTTGATGTGCGCTCCCTTTGAGCCCCTTCACAACTGTCCTCTTCGTCTTTTAACATTAAAGACTGCCTTCCTGGTGGCCATCACTTCCGCTAGGCGGGTGAGTGAGCTCCAGGCTCTTTCTTGTAAGCCTCCTTTCCTTTCAGTCCATCCGGACAAGGTTGTGCTCAGGCGCCGTCCTTCCTTTTTGCCAAAGGTGGTTACGGCCTTTCACATTGGGCAGTCTATTACCTTGCTCACCTTCTTTCCGCCTCCTTCAGAGAGGAAGAGAGGCTCCACCGTCTGGACCCAAAACGTGCGCTCTTTTTATCTCAACCACACACAGCAGTTCCGGGTGGACGACCAGCTTTGTGTTGGCACTAAGAAAGGTCGGGCGGTCCATAAGAGAACCATCTCCCGCTGGGTTGTCTTATGTATCAAGGCCTGTTACTCTTTGGCTAAAAAGAACCTCCGGTGGGGCTGCGTGCTCATTCTACCAGAGCTACTGCAGCCACTACTGCATTGGGACGTGGTGTCCCCCTGCAAGACATCTGTCAGGCAGCTACGTGGGACTCGCTGCACACGTTTACCAAGCATTATTGCCTGGACAGCCAAGTCCGGAGAGACGGCTTCTTTGGCCGTTCTGTTCTCCGTGACTTTCTGGTGTGATCTTGGTTCGCAGACCCACCACCGGGGTTGGTATTGCTGGGGTATCTATTCTAAGGTAAGGAATCTATCACTATGTGTTTCTTTCAGATGAACAAGTTACTTACCTTTGGTAACGATATATCTGTAAGAAACATTAGTAGTGATAGATTCCTTACCGCCCCACCCATCCTCCCCGTTCTGCGAACTGATTTCTAGGGTTAAGGTCATCCCTTTCAGGGCCCTAGTTTCAATGCACCAGTGGTCAGTATCTTGCATGGCTCTGCGTTCCTGGTGCGGAAAGTCGTGTACAGAACTGACGTCCGCGCGCGCGTGGGCGGCGTCTAAGTAGTGCCCGAGACGTCATCTCGGCGACCACGACGCCAACGACTGACGCGGAGCCGCACGACGCCACCTACCGACGCGCAGGGGTACTGCTGACGAAAACTTTCCAGATCCAGTTTGACGCCTGGGGATATTCTAAGGTAAGGAATCTATCACTACTAATGTTTCTTACAGATATATCGTTACCGAAGGTAAGTAACTTGTTCTTCAGGTGTTTACAAAACATGTTGTTTTTTGCAGTGAATGTTATAAAGCACGTACTTCATTAAAGGAGAAGTTATGCAGGGTATGTAGTGTCTTTTCCATTGGCAGTGTTTACAATGGACTTATGCTAGACTATTTTAAGCATAGAAAGTTTGTGTATTGCACTCTCATTCACACTCACATCTCATTACCTCTCACACTCACTCTGTCAGGAGTCTGTCTGGTTTGCAGGACAATAAATGGATTGATAAAGTAAGAGTTCTATATTCAAACGTTTTGATAAACAAATTCATAGGCACAGTTGGGGGACATTCACCTACTCCTTACTGAATATTGTGACCTTGTGAAACTTTTACTGTTTTGAAATACACCAGATTAATTTGTAGCCCTACATTCTGAGATACCTTAAACTTGATTCGTGAATGCTCACCGCTTCTTTTCTGCAGTTTTTATGGTAATGTTGTTGTGTGGACATTGAGAACCGTCAAGTGTCCCCATGGTAAATGTTTCACTTTAAATCAGTCCTGATCTTTTGACAGACATCACATTGTATTCTGAGGCTTGAAAATTTGCTGTTAACATTCTAACTATAGGCTTAAAAACCTCAGCAGTCAAGTGAAGTTGGGTAAAAAAATCAGGATTAGCTGAAGGGATCACACCTAACAATGGGGCACCTTGCAGCTGTAAATGTGGAAAGGCTTGTCATGTTTTCACCACTTACACCTATACATGTTGACAACACTGACTGCCGACCGGACGATAATAACAGGACTGTGTCCCCAGAGATACAACCATCAGGCACTTATCATGGTAGACTTTAAAATTTAAATACTTGTGCGTCGACAGCAGGAATTTGAAATATCTCAGATCAAGGGCTCTTCATTGCCTCTGTGTTCCTGCGTCTTCTTCACATCACCATTTGGTAGCCCTGAAGAAGTTCATTTTATGTATGAACGAAACGCGTTGGCTGGAATTTGCACATTTTGATATTGAAAATAAAGGATTGATAAACCACTATACAAAATGAACATTTGGATTTATTGAAGAAAACTCTTTGGTAGTGCACCGCTCCACTATTTTCACATGTTGACAGCACTCTTTTCACATGTACCTGTCACCGAGCCTTGCATTCAGTGTTTAAAGCATATGGGGTTTTTGGTAGTTGACCTGCTTTCAAAACTAACTTGTTAGAAAAGGGGGATGATGTATCAAAATGTTTTACCCATTCTGTGTTGGTAGGTAAATAAGATAGTACATATTGGATACAATTCTTATGAGCCAGTCATTTCTCCAATCAGCAAAATAATATGTTCGAGGCATGTGCGCTGTAGATCACATGATGTGAATAGCCCGCCATCTAGTGTTGGGTCCGGATGTTTGCACTTCGTTTTTCTTCGAAGAAGTCTTTTCT
This sequence comes from Calotriton arnoldi, assembly GCA_963921515.1. NCBI lineage: Eukaryota > Metazoa > Chordata > Amphibia > Caudata > Salamandridae > Calotriton > Calotriton arnoldi. Next base: position 3,252,882 of record CAWUFW010000381.1, read on the forward strand.
AGCCACGAGGTAGGTGACTCCTCCTTTCGGAGATAGTGCGCATGGGCTTCGACTCCATTGTTAAATTGTTTTTATCCGCCAACGGGTTCGGATGTCAATTGCTGCGCTCCGATTTGGCACCGTTTCTCGGGTTCCCTTCGACGCGTAATCCACTACCCTCGACTGTATTGTTTCTCGATCGAGTATCCCATTCTCCGCGTATCATTTCCAAACAAACATCTTCCATCGAAAACTCGTTAAGGGCTGTTGGCCTACCCACGCCGGACTCGCTAGCAGTCGATGGAACGGACTCCATTTAAGCTCTGTCCCGGGTGTCGCTGCAAGTTTCCGCGCACCGACCTGCACGAAGTGTGCAATCTCTGTTTGTCCCCAGAACACGACGAGAAAGTCTGCGATGCGTGCCGATCGTTTCGATCAAAGAAGATGCTTCGTGACCGTCGGCCCCCTTTGTGCTTATCAGAAGGTAATACTGTTATTCCTTGTTGTGGGGACCACGCTTGTGATTCATGTGGTTTCATGCCGAATTCCGATCTCCCGGGCAGGAGCCCGATCAGTCTGGCTTCCAGGTCCTTGTGTGTGCGTGCCGCTCTTATTAATGTACGATCTCTTAGGAAGCATCATTCGGATGTCTTTGATCTGATTTTGGATAATGACTTGGATCTGTTGTTCATCACGGAGACTTGGTTAGATGATACCTCGAATCCTATTGTGGCTTTAGCCACCCCCGCAGGATATAAGTTGTCCCGCCTTGACCGAAAGGTTGGAAGGGGTGGGGGGTAGCTATTCTTTATAAGGATAGGTGGTCTCTTCATAAAGAGGACCTTAATGATTGGGCGGGTAGTGAGGTTTTGGATTTTAGCCTCCGACTCTCCGCTCATGTCACGCTGGGAGGTTCGCTTATTTACCGTCCCCCGGCTTGGCAAGTACTTTTCTTATTTCTTGCAGTGATGCGATAGCTGAGCGTGCGCTTCGCTATTCACATTATCTGGTTTTGGGGGATGTCAATCTCCATCTCGATCAAACAGAGAATAGAGATGTTATGGATTTTCTGGATTCACTTAAATTGGCCCAACTCTCACAAGGGGTTTGTTACCCCACACATCTGGGCGGCCATATATTGGACCCCATTTGTGCCAATTTTTCTATTCAGGTGGATCAGCCTCTCCCAGTTTCTTGGTCAGACCATTCTCTCATTTGCTTTTCGTGGGAAGTCCCGCAGCAGACTGTGCCTATGCGATCCATTATTCCACCAGCCTTTCAAAAATTGACCCCTTGCAGTTTAATAGTGTTCTGGCTTCTTCTCGTCCCACCTGTTCGCAGGAGCTGGAAGGGAACTTGGTGGGATTTACAGAGTGGATCTCCAATTCTGTGACTGCGCTTTCTCATTCACGCGCCCCAGGACTGGCCAGAGAGTCCCCCTCTAAACCCTGGTTCTCGCCCGAGCTCCACTCTCTGAAACACGATTGTAAAGTTCTGGAGAGACGATGGCGCTCCAATAACTACTGTCTGTTGGCTAAACTTGCTCTTAGATCTAAACAAAAAAGTTACTATAGGGCGATTGCGGGTGCAAAAAGCAGATATTATTCCGCCCGCATAGAACAGGCTAATAACAATACTAAAGAAATATTCTCAATAGTGCAGAGTTTTGTGGCTCCCTGTGCCTTGGTCTGCTCATTGCCTGTATCGGAGACTTGGTGCAATACTCTTGCTAAGTTCTTTCGGGACAAAATTCAGACCATCCAGGAGACCTTTTTCGCTGACTCTGGAGGACCTTTAGCTCTTCCCATCCCCTTTGTGGCTCCTCCGGGCTCTATTGCCAAACTTCTGACTTTCTCCTCTGCCGAACTGGCATGCACTCTTAAAATTCTTAAGGGTCTGAAATCTGGCTCGCCCACCGATCCATGTTCAGCTAGGCTTTTAGCTCTTTCCGCCGACACCATTAACACAGTTGTTAACAATATTGTCAATATGTCCCTGTTGGAGGGCCGGGTGCCGGTCACATGGAAACAGGCTAAGATTCTCCCCCTTTAAAAAAGCCCTCACTAGATGCCTTGAGCCCTGGCAACTACCGCCCAATTTCCCTTCTGCCTAGTCTTGCTAAGGTGTGTGAGAAGGTAGTCACAGGACAACTCACGGATTATGTGGAAGGTGCTGGTCTACTACATCCTGCACAGTCGGGCTTTCGAGCCTCATATAGCACAGAATCCGCGTTGGTGGAGGTGTCGGAGGCCATTCGGGAGTGTCTGGACGGCGGCGGGAGGGCAGCTTTGATTATGCTGGACCTCTCGGCGGCGTTCGATACGGTGCCTCACTCCCTACTTTTGGCTCGCCTTTTGGAGATTGGTATTGCAGGTGCGGCCCTAAGCTGGCTTACCTCTTTCCTGGCGGACCGTTCACAGCTGGTTTGGCTTCCACCGTGCGCCTCCTCCCCCCAACCTGTGGCTACTGGAGTTCCGCAGGGTTCGTCCCTTAGCCCCCTCCTCTTTAACATTTATGTTACTCCGCTGATTTATCTAGCGGAAGAGCTGGGGGCTAAGGTGATTGCCTATGCGGATGACACTCAGCTTCTGTTCACTTGGGAGGGTGCTGATGTGTCCTCTGCTCAACACTGTTTGCTCTCGGTTTTCTGCTGGTTGGCACAGGCCCAGCTAAAATGTAATGAAGAGAAATCAGAAATACTTTTGTTTGGGAAATTTCCTTCTAATTTTAGAGAGCTACTGTGGCCCCCAGGGTTCCCGCTGCCGTGTTTGGTGGGTGCTACCGCAAAAAACCTGGGCGTTTGGTTTGAGGAAAATTTAACCTTTGCCACCCATATCAAGAAGCTGGCGGGGTCCTGCTTTGGGATTCTAAAGTCTTTGAGGAAATTTCTCCCTCTGCTCCCTAGGGCAGCTAGGGAAACCGTGGTCCGGGCCCTGATTTTGTCTCGCCTGGACTACGCCAATGCTTTGTATGTAGGGTCCCCTGGCTATCTGCTGAACAAGCTTCAGGTGGTGCAGAATGCGGCGGCCCGCCTCTTGCTTGATCTTCCCAGGAGGAGTAGCGTTCGCCTCCATCTGCGCTCCATGCACTGGCTTCCTGTGGAGGCGCGGATCAAATTTAAGGTCCTATCAATTGCCCATAATGCCCTTTATCGCCGGGGACCCACCTATCTGCAAAAGAGGTTTTCTTTTTATGTGCCGACAAGACAGTTGCGTTCCTCTTCGCAACTATTGATCCAGGTTCCTCGTTTTGCTCGGCAAAGGCTGGGTGGCTGCTCTCTTGTTTGTAAGGCGGCCCTTAGCTGGAATACACTGCCTCTGGCTCTTCGCTGCATCTCAGATTCTCGTATCTTCAAAAAAAAGTTGAAAACCTTCCTGTTTTAAGCTCAGAATCTTGATTCGCTCAGGTGACCGCGCCGGGACACTCCTTGGAGTAGCCGAGCGCGTTATAAATGCATATAACATAACATAACATGCAACACCAAGGCGGTTCCGCACTGGACACCTGTGGCGAAGATTCCTACTGAGAAGAAACACATGCTCAAGGAGCCGAAGAAGAGGAACATATCTCTGTGTCCAAGGCCGACTCCGACATGGAAGAAGAGGAGCAAGTTACACCGGGTCAGCATATCGTGAGTACAGACACCCCCTTGCTCCAACAGCAAAAGAGAAAAAAGGCTCCGGTCCTTCCTCTGCCTGCGGGCCAAGGTCGGCACCGAGAAAATGTTGAGCACCCCGCCCGCGGGCCCGCCGCCAAAACACAAAGAAAAGCCTTCTTTCTTGTGCTCGAGTCGGCCCCATGCCGGCGCCAAGTCAATCTTCGGCGCCGAAATCCACGCACGTCCTGGTCCACGTCCCATCTTTTTCAAAGCCTAAATCTTCGGTACCGAAGAGTTCGCAGCCAAAACTTTTGACGCCAAAAATTACAAGTAAAGATTAAAAAAAACTCCAACAAAACAGCCTCGGTCCGAAGTTCCACCTTCGGATCCGAAACAAAAAGAACTGGTTATTAACCCGGATACTGGACATATTCATGCCAAATTGCCTGAAAAAAGGAAATTGGGCGAACAGGATGAGCACCACATGCCCCTGAAGAAAAGGAATGTGGGTACAAACCCTTCACCACCTTATGTGCCACCTCCTTCACCTACTAATCCTCAATTACTCATCACACCCACTAATTCACCACTATCACCTGACCCACAGGATGAAGGAGATGGAGATGATGATAGGCCTCAAGATGTTGACCAATGGGAGGATTATGATACTGATCCACACACAGATACTGACCCTGACTTATACAAGTCCAGGCCATCACCACCTGATGACAATATAGGCTACATTGAGCTTCTTAATAGGGCTGCTCATTACCATGTGGTGGAACTACATGAGGAGGCTTTAGAGGAGGACTTCTTGTCTGAGACCTTAAGCTCCACTCAGAAAACTACACATACACTGCCAATGCATAAGGCGATGCTTAAGCATACAGATGAGGTTTTCAAAGATCCTATAAGAGCAAGAATCATCATGCCCACGGTTGAGAAGAAATATGACAGCACCTACTGACCCCGCCTACATTAAGGGTCAGCTGCCCTTAGACTCTCTTGTGGTTTCTAATGCTCGCAAGAGAGCTAACTCTCAGACCACAGGTGAGGCCCCTCCTCCTGATAAGGAGTCCTAGTTAATTGATGCCTCTGGCAAAAGGGGAGCCTCACAAGCAGCTAATCACTGGCGCATTGCTAATGCTCAGGCTTTGCTAGCCAGATGTGATAGGGCTCATTACGATGAGCTAGAAAAACTTGTGCAATTTCTGCCTGATGAGCACAAATCTAAGGCAAATGATCTTATCCAGGAGGGCAAACTTATCACCAATACCTCCATCAAGTGCGCATTAGATGCAACAGACACAGCAGCGCGCGCAGTAAACCTCAGCGTACTGTTACGTAGACATGCATGGTTGAGAATTTCAGGTTTCAAATCGGAGGTACAGGCCTCCATTCTCAATCAGCCTTTTGATAAGGAACACCTCTGTTCCAGCAGTTGACACCTCGCTGGAAAAAATGAAGAAGGACACTGAGGTCGCAAAGTCCATAGGGGCTTTACAGTTACCTGCGAGTAGGGGTTCCTTTCGGCGCTCCTTTTACAGGGGTGGCTCCAAAAATATTACCACAGAAAATCCCTCCTCTTCTTACAAGGACAACAACCAATCGCCCTCATCAAGAGGCTATTTTAGAGGAGGTTTTAGAGGAAACAATGGTAAGGGAAGAGGCAGAGGCAACTCCACACGCACTTCCCCTGCAAATAACAAACAGTGACTTCCTTCCGCTACCCCCGATCATTTCACTCCTGTAGGGGAACGGCTCTCTCAATTTCTCCCTGTCTGGAACACCATCACCTCAGACAAATGGGTTTTACAAATTATCCAATGTGGTTACTGCCTGGAACTTAGACACTCCCCCAAACATTCTTCCAAGATCACACGCAATGTCACAGGAACATCTTACCCTTCTAAAAAAAGAAGTTCTCTCGGTTGGAGAAAGGAGTGATAGAACCAGTCCCATTAAAACATCAAGGGACTGGGGTATACTCCCTGTACTTCTTAATTCCCAAAAAGGACTGCTCTCTCAGGCCAATACTAGACCTCAGAGAACTAAATCTATACATTCAGTCGGACCACTTTGACATGGTCACTCTCCAGCAAGTGCTCCCGCTCTTTCAACAAGGCGACTTTCTGCCCACTCTGGACTTAAAGGACGCCTATTTCCATATCCCAATACATCCTGCTCACCGCAAATACCTCAGGATTGTAGTAGCAGGCCAGCACTGTCAGTTCAAGGTGCTCCCATTTGGAGTAACTACCGCACCCAGAGTTTTCACCAAGTGCTTGGCAGTAGTCGCAGCTCATCTTCGAAGACAACACATTCATGTCTTCCCATATCTGGACGACTGGCTCATAAAAGCCAGCTCGCAAGAAAGCTGTCTGTCACACTTACAAAACAGTGCAGTTGCTCCACGATCTTGGATTCACAGTAAATCTGTCCAAGTCCCATGTACAGCCATCCAACACACAGGCATATCTGGGAGCCACAATAGATACACAAAAAGCTTTGGCCTACCCCAATCCGACCAGAATCCGCAACATGCAGACTCTACTCGGCCAGTTTCAGTCTCAACACTCATTGCCATCTCGAGTGTTCATGCAGTTACTAGAGATGATGGCGTCTTGCATACTAATAGTTCCTTACGCAAGACTTCACATGCATCCACTTCAGGGGTGCTTAGCTCGTCAGTGGAACCAGGCTCAGGGTCTGTTATCAGATCTAGTGTTGGTGGACGGCCACACCCATCACTCTCTGCAGTGGTGGAATACACAAAACCTTTCAAGAGGGCGGCCCTTCATAGACCCGGTTCCACAGATAGTGCTAACAGCAGACACATCAATCACTGGTTGGGGAGCTCATCTCGAAACACATACAATTCAGGGCATGTGGAGCCTGCAGCAAAAGCAGCATCACATAAATCATCTAGAGCGGCTAGCGATTTTTCTAGCGCATTGCGTTTCAAATTCATCTAGTAGGCAAAGCTGTCCTGGTCCATACAGACAATATGACAGCAATGTACTACATACAAAAACAGGGGGGGACACACTCTCTCCAACTGTCACAACTAGCACAGACCATCTGGAGATGGGCAATACATCACAAAATGGTTCTCCTTGCAGAACTCCTTCCAGGAGTAAACAATCAAATTGCAGATCTGCTCAGTCGTCAAAGACAATAGATCCACGAATGGGAACTCCACCCTCAAGTTCTCCTCCCATTCTTCCAAATGTGGGGTTTTCCGGACATAGATCTGTTCGCCACAAACCTAAACGCAAAATGCCCAAGCTTCGCATCCAGACATCCACACCCATTGTCCAAGGGCAATGTACTATGGGTGAATTGGTCAGGGATATTTGCCTATGCTTTTCCGCCTCTCCCACTCATTCCATTAGTGGTTCGGAAGCTCAAACAGGCGTCCCTGACATTAATCCTAGTTGCTCCCACATGGGCCCGACAACCCTGCTTCACAACCCTGTTGGAGCTCTCAGTAGTTCCTCACCAAAAACTGCACCACACTCCCAATCTTCTCACTCAGAACCATGGAGAGATAAGGCATCCAGATCCCAGCCATCTCAACCTTGCGATCTGGCACCTGAAATCTTAGAGTTTGGCTACCTTAATCTTCCGCCAGACTGCATGAATATTATCAAAGAGGCTAGACGTCCTACCACAAGGGCATGCTATGTGGCAAAGTGGAAGCGATTTGTGATATACTGCAATAACAGTCAAATAGATCCACTGGATGCTTCAGTTCAAAACATCATTTGCTATTTACTACATCTGCAGCGTTCCAATTTAGCGTATTCTTCCATACGCTTACATCTTGCTGCAATAGCTGTATATCTACAGAAAAAACATCTGTCTCTTTTTAGAGTGCCTGTCATTAAATCATTTATGGAGGGACTTAAAAGAATCATTCCTCTAAGACTTGCACCTGCTCCAGTGTGGAATCTCAACATTGTCCTCACCAGGCTAATGGGTCCATCCTTTGAGCCATTGCATAGATGTGAAATACAATTTCTCACTTGGAAGGTAGCTTTCCTCATAGCAATCACATCTCTGAGGAGAGTGGGTGAGCTTCAGGCACTAACCATAGAAGAACCATTCTTACAAAAACACCAAAACAAAGTGGTTCTTCGGATCATCCCTAAATGTCTACCAAAGGTCATTTTTGCCTTTCATATCAACCAGTCTGTTGAGTTGCCTATGTTCTTCCCTCAACCAGATTCTGTGGCAGAACGTGCTTTACACACTTTAGATGTGAAAAGAGCAATTCTTTACTATATAGAAAGGACGAAACCTTTCCGCAACGCAAAACAACTATTTGTCGCTTTTGCTCCACCACATAAAGGCAATCCTATATCAAAATCAGACATTGCAAGGTGGATAGTCAAGTGCATTCAAATATGCTATGCAAAAGCAAAAAGAACACTAACAATTCCCCCTAGAAAGACCCTTCAGGATTTCGCGGTTTGCCGCGAAATCAGCACTTTTGTAAAAATACAGCGATTTTTACAAAAGTGCCCGCGAAATCGGCACTTTTGTAAAAATGCCTCAATTTTTACAAACGTGCCTGCGAAATCGGCCATGCGCACAAGTAGACAGTATCTGCTTGTGACTAAGTTTTATGGGGAGACGCTTCTTCCACATTTTAAGAGGGTGCCTTTATCATAGCAAACTCGGGCAGAAAGAGGACATCTTGGGAGCTGAACCCAGTGAAGGAACTGGTATGGTAATGGCAACATGACAAATGTAGGTGGCAGGCGAGAGAAGGGCAGGCGGCAAGCTTCCTGGTAACAGAGTTGGCACAAGTAAGGGCCAGGTGGACGAAAGGTGTCGGGCATCATGGCGCAAAAGGCAGCACAAGAAGATGAGATGAGGACAAAGGCAGGAAGGAGTGGGATGGCAGCAAGCACCTTGGGGCAGAACCTGACGCGGGTAGAAATCAAGAGAGAGGAGGGCATTTTCCAGGCATCAAGTGAAGTGACGAGGTAAGACCAGGAAATGAGTTGATGAGATGGCAACTGGATAAAAGCAGGGAGTAGAGGAAAGGTAAACAGGAAGGGACCATCTTGGGGGCAGAATGGGATACAGGCAGGTAATTAATGGGCAGCAAGGTGATGGGTTCCATGGAGACAAGGGACCAGAACAGGACACTTAGCGGGCAGGCAGTGAACCCAATGGGGCAGATCAGGTGAAAAGAAGTCACACTCTGGAAACTGTCAGGTGGCAAGGAAGTGGTGGAGAGAGGACAGAGCAGCAGCAAAATCCATCCATACATGTCCTGTGTAAATGTCTGTCACCCTAGCAGAATAGTAAAAAAACAAGGATTTGCAATGCAATAGGTCTCGCATTTACACGAGTTTGAGCTATTGACATTGTAAATGACAATGCCTTTTATTTATGTTTTGATTTTTAAAACATAAATAAATGGCATTGTCATTTACAATGACAATAGCTTGAACGTGCGTAAATGCGAGTCCTATTACATTGCAAATGTTATAACGTTGTGCCCCCGCCCCCTAACCAGACCCCCCAGGATTTCGCGATTTGCCTTGAAGTATTACACGGTTGTATAGTGCCTTTATTATGAGTTCCTCCTCTGCTGCTCCTAAGTGGATTCCACAGGTCATATACTGTGACTGGTTGCATAATTTCAATTTCTTTGGGTATCTCCCTGTCCCTCCAATCTGGACCCCCAGAGCATACACTAAGGTAGGTTCTAGAATGCCATTTCCTATGGGATGCTACCAGGCCATCTTTGATGGGCTTCTCAGAACCTATACTAAAGCAAACGGAGGATTGCATTTCCAAGGGATAACAGCCTTCACCTGTGGGCTGCTTCCTCTGTTCCATATCCCAGGTTGCCTATTCAAAGTGGAATACTCTGCTAAAACAGTTTCCATTGATTTAAGGCTGAAAATGAACCATTATGAGTAAAATAAAGTGCCACTAAATTTCCATATTTGTGCCGCTAAATTTCCATATTTGTGCCGCTAAATTTGCTAATCCATGCCGCAATATCCTGGGGTGTCTGCCTAGAGCGCACTCCACATGCAAACTATGGGCTTCTATGGCATTCTTGGGAAATATACCCATAGATGATATCTGCAAAGCTGCAACATGGTCTACACCTCACACATTGACAAAACACTATTGTGTTGATGTGTTAGGAAGACAGCAAGCTAGTGTGGGCTAAGCAGTTTTACGTACACTATTTCAGACAACTCCACAGCTACAGGTTAGCCACCGCTCTGGGAGATAACTGCTTTATAGTGTATGCACAGCATGTGATCTACAGCTCACATGCCTCGAACGGAAAATGCTACTTACCCAGTATGCATCTGTTCTTGGCATGTAGAGCTGTAGAGTCACATGCGCCCACCCGCGTCCCCAGGTACCTATACCTGTTGCAGTTACATCTTACTTAGATACATGTATACATGGACATCTCTTACTACTCTAACTAGCTCCATTATCACCCTCTGCGGGAAAACAATCTAACAATGGAGTCGATGCCCATGCACACGATCACCGAAAGGAGGAGTCACCTACCTCGTGAAAAGACTTCTTCGAACAAAAACAAAGTGCAAAGATCGGGACCCAACACTAGATGGCGGGCTATGCACAGCCTGTGACTACACAGCTCTACATGCCAAGAACAAATGCCAAGTGGGTAAGTATCATTTTCCTTTTTTTTTTTTTACTCTTTTTATTAAACATGCTCATCACGTAGTACAAAATCTGAAAGTGCAGAGCTGGTACCTGAATATAACATGGTATCATTATTGTATATGGAGGGTACCCTGCCACGCTCATTTGATACAGTGGATCAGTACAAACAGTGGAATAAGGTATTACAGGATTTAACAATTGTACAATTCCTGATTGCGCTTTTGAGGGGAGAGTCTGTCTGCAATATTCCATCTAAGATTATGTTTCGTGGTGCTCACCCTTGTATTTCCTCCACAGGCCCCACACCTTCTCCCACTTCCCAGGGCATCCTCTGCTCCAGTAGATTACCTCCTCTGCCCGCTGACACCAGTCAAAGTCCTTTTCTCACTCCAGAATTGACAGCAGGTGTGAGACCCAATCAGTAAAATAATTAAACACTGCCAAAAGATCAAATATGATTTTAGTATTCCCAGAGTGTATAAAATAATTGGATCAGACCAAAAACATGCTTCTTTACCCCACATATTTATTTCAGGCACACCCAACTGGAGGAAACAAAAAGAAGAAAAACCATTAAAACACACCTCAAGCAGAATACTCTTAGCCAGTCTTTCTTGCTGGTACATTGTAAAAACAAAGTTTATATTGTGTTTGCACTTTATGAAGAAATGAAAATGACTCATTGACTCTTACTTTCCTTTTTTTTTAAATGGCATTTTAGTTTGTGGTTGTGCAGGTGTTTATCATTGTTTTAATATGTTTACACTAATAAGGAATGTTTCCCTTTCATTGGGGTGTTATCAGTTATCATTGGTTCAGACCTAAAATAGGACAGTTTGTGAATAACCTACACTTTTTAAAATGTAGCAGCAGTTGTGTTTCCTTTTTGTCCAATATAGTTGGCCATAGTTAAGGGTAGCAGATTATATCTGTATTAGGTTAATCCTTTTTCTTTAAAAGAAGTCTCTCTTACATGCTTATGAAGTATCACTTTCAGACAGCCTCTGTATTATAAAAGTACTTGCAATTAAATTCTGGTACTGTAGAAACAGTCTCAGAAACCTTCTTCCCCCTTTTGCCTACTCCTAACTATAGTAGTTTGCTCCTATGTGCAGATTAATTACTGCGCAGTGACCTAGGAAGGCAAGTGATTGTGAGATAGCCACAGAGTATCTATCTATTAAACTTGCAAGTTCAGCCCCATGCCAGGTAGATAGCTTTGTTTTTAGTGACAGTAATGAAGCCGAAAAGGCACCATGTTGCTAAGATATTTGTGATGACCCAATAAATGTTCTGCTACATTACATCGTTAGACAACATTAGGATTTAGGCTGCTGGTTTACAGTTGTGTAAAGGTGTTGGCATCTTAGCCATGGCCTTTCCAAATGTATACCTTCTTGCTTCTGGCTACGGTCCAGGTTAGGACCAGAGCGGTGTGAAATCCCCGATTGGGATGCCACTCTACTAAAGTATAAACTGCTCAGTGAACCTGCACCCAGATTTCTCAAATTTGTAAACACTTGACCCAAGTTTACCCATGGGAAAATCTGTCTAGTTAAATCGAATGGGCATTGGGCTGCAAGGTCAGCCCCCTAAGTCCCTGAACACCCCTCCCCCGCCCTTCATGAAACCCTTTTCTGAGGCATGGGGGCTAAAGTGTAATGCTCCCTCCAACAGGCCATTTCCTCCTTTCCATCCTCCCCCATTTTCTCTCCCATCCAGAAACCCCCTACCTTGCACCACTTTCACTCAAATTTACACTGGTTCAAGGCAAATGGCAAAAGTGAACGTTAATCACAATGTAGTTGGGGATTCAGTGTTCTTCTACTGACCAGAATCTTTAATACTGGCCACCAGGAATCTCCACATCTAATTTCAACTAACTCATAATCAAGGACAAATACCTTTTCTTGCTGTGCACCAAGTGAGTAGTACAAAGTCTTCATTCACTGTCTTACAGCAATGGATTTAATGATTTTAGCCAATGGAAACGTTCATACTTTAATAGTGATAGTTGAAGAGTAGACATTGTGGCACCCCTTGGGTGATATTTATAGTTTCTAGCAACCAGGTCAGAAAATTGGTTTTAGATGCTGTGAAGACCTTGGGCCCTCTAAGCTGCAATGCTGGATGGCGTTTCAATGCATGCACCTTCTGGGCACCCTAAGATGTACAATTTATGATAGTCAGATAAGAATTTGATTAATAGAACATGAATCATATTGCCTAGGAATATTAACGGAAGGGTTATCTACTGGCAGTGAGTGTCAGAGGCATGACAGATTCTGAGAATATCAACATAAGATACATTTACATACAATGCATCTAAATGGGATTTCTGATGGAACCTCTAACTGCAGATTCTTTATCTTAGACTATCCCCCAGGTGCCTGACTGAATCCAGAGAATTTTGTGGCAGTGCTGACAACTGAAGAAAGGTGACTTTATGTGGCTCCAGGCTTACGCCATACTGACCCGGTTGCCATGGAACAGAGATTTATCTAGGCACCATCTCTGTGTGCTGACTCAGTTCTTTTCTTTTCGTGCCATTCGATATGGATCTTCAGCTCAGCTACCATCATTCAGAAGACTGCTAAAGTGAATTTAAACAGTGTTCTAGAGAACAGTGACCCCACTGCAAATTACAGGTTTCAAGCCGTGCTGTGTGAGTGCAGGAAGCAGGTGTTGGTCATCGACCTGCACAAGGTGTGCCTGGGTACGGGAAATAACTCGAAGTTTTGTGATAACTGCACACTAATGCACGGGAAGGCAATTTGAGACGGGGAGATGAGTATGTATTTTGCGAACACAAGTTGTATGTCGATCATCACACAAGTCAAGGTCCATCATGATTTGTTGCTGGACCATTTAGACGAGATAGGAGTCAAGGGCTCTGCCTGGAAACTTCTCAAATCATTCCTGTCAGACAGATTGCAAACGGTTGCCCTAGACAAATTTGAAGCAGATTCATTCTCTTTACCTTGTGGAGTCCCGCAGGGGTCGTCTTTGAGCCCGACACTTTTTAATGTCTGTTTCCTCATTGGCACCCCTAATTGAATCGTTTGGGTTTACTTTAACTTCTTACGCTGACGACACCCAAATTGTGGTAACTCTACAGCCTGAAGGCCCTCGGGAAACCGCGTTGAGGTTGCAGAACTGCATGAGCGCCTTGGGGGGATGGATGGCCCAAAACTGCTTGAAACTCAACACAGGCAAGACGGAGGTCGTGTTGTTTGGTAACAACCCACACTTCTAGACGCCGGATTGTTGGCCGGAGGCTTCAGGTCCGCTCCCCACCCCGGTTAGGAAAGTGAAGAATCTGGGAGTATGGATAGATGATAAACTGACTTTCAGGGACCAGATGAACAGTGGCCTCATCAACGTCGTACATTCTTAAATCATGTAGGAAAATAATGCCACTACTTCCCGAAGATGCACAACAAACTGTTGTCACTGCATTGATAATGCCCAGATTAGACTATTGCAATAGTCTATATCTGAAGGTTCATGAAGGAGTCATGAATAAATTACAGATTCTGCAGAACGCAGCGGCCAGACTGCTCACAGGCACACCGAAGAATGAATCAATTTCAGCCAAAATCAAAACTCTTCATTGGTTGCCAGTGAGGAAGCGTATTCAATTCAAGGCCCTGTGTTTGGTTTTTAAAGCTCTACACGGAACCGGGCCAGAATTTTTAAAACAACGATTCCATTGGTATACCCCAAAAAGGACATTGCGGTCATGTGATGCAAAAATTTGTGACTGTTCCCAGGGTGAAAAAGGCCAATTGGGGTGGCAGAAGTTTTATAGTCAATGCAGCCAGAACTTGGAATGCTCTTCCTTTATCTCTAAGAAGTAAGACCAATCTTTTGGCCTTTAGGAAGACTTTAAAAGCATGGCTGTTCTCTAACTGATTGTACTTATCTCTCTCTCTGTCCAACTCCTCAGTAGGCCTTTACTCAGCGCCAAGACACCCTTGGGTAACAGTTGCGCTTTATAAATATCCTTAACATTAACAAGTCAGGCTTCCGCTTCATGTCACAGAGCCATTACTGATACTGCTCCTCTTCCTGAAGGCCAAGCTCAAGAATAAGAAAGTGAAGGGGGACTCAACCCAATCCTACCACTCTGACACTGTAGAAAAGGCATAAGGCCATCAAGATGTAAATCGCACGGCCTTTAGGCCAGCAGCCAGAGACCAATTCCTAGTCGGTACCAGCGTACCCCGAGTTCACTGGGCTGTCATCAACCCACAGCAGATCTAGGACTGCAAAGAGGTCATGCTGCAAATCTTCAGTGCAATTCCAGCTCCCTATGGTGCTCATTTGGGCCCACCGGAACTGCAGGGTTCTCCAGCCAGGCTACTCCCAGCCAGTCCTTACTCAGTGCTGTCTGTCCCTGACTTCAGTACAGGTTTCTACTCTGGTCCTGAGATTCATGCTGGTACCAAAGCCATAGGCACTGGTGGATGATCTGGTGTGGATGCCCACTCGGACCTCAACTGACATCGGTTTGAGCTTAACAGCTGTCGTACTATTAAGTTACAAGCAGAGTGAAACCTCAGGATAATGATAAGAAGGGTGAAGGCTTACTTCCTCCTTATTAAACTGATGATGCCTTGTACCTTGATTTACAAAATGCCCGTGGGCTTAATACCTCCCCAGAGACTGAGCTTGACTCACCTCATGGGCGATCAACTGAAGAAAGTGCCTCACTGCAGCGGTGGTTCAGAGCACGGCCAAAGTATTAAAATAAAACCTGCCCTCCATCAACATTAAAAAAAATCTTTTGTGCTGCTTAGCTCAACATCACCTGAACCCTAGCTCAGGTATTCCAATGGCTGCCTGGTTGAAACTGTGTTATTATTTGCCTATTTGCCAGCAGATGGACAGGTAACCAGTGCCCTATGACCTAGATTTTCCTACCAAGGAAAATACCCCAGAGATTCTCATTGTCCAGGCCTGGACTAGTAAGGTGAATCCTAATGCATTTCTGCCCAGTTGCCAGGACAGAAAATCCTAAGGTATGTCTTGGGCACATGGAGCAGTCTAGCACTGAGACCCTTAATTGCAGTCTGTCTGTTGGCCTGATAGACACATGCCTTTTGGGGACTATCTTGCCTGCGGGTCCAGAGGACCTTTGGGACTCTTTCACTCAGATGATCCATGATGGGCGGGACACGACCAAATACATCTGCCCAGGCTTGTGTGCCACTGACTGCGTTGGCAGAGCAGTCAGTACCTGTTTATTTTGTAGACTTGCCAGGAAGAGACCAACTGCATTTTCCAGTGATGTCAAGGCATCACTAATGGATATGCCCTTTGAGTCCCTCCTCTTCTGAGAGCAGCCAAACTCTGCTTTTGAATGCTTTAAAGATAGCAGAGCTACAGCACACTCCTTAAAGCCTTTGACCCCTGAAAAGCAATCTTCTCGACAATTCAGAAAATTCAGGGGCTATTTCAGGAATCTGGCATATAGGCAGAGTCAGCCTTCTCAGTCGGTGATGCAACAGACAGCTCAGTGGTTTCGAGGGAATGCAGAACTGGCAGACAATGTGCAGGCTGGCACATGTCCTCTAAATCTTCCTAGGAGATCCATCACGTCTGACAGAGGAAGATTGCGAATTCTTCAAAAAGGTACACTGTACCATCTTCTCTCCTTCCCATTCAATATTCCTCCCTCAACAGAAAGTATTTCAGAAGAGCATCTGTCCATCTTATTACAAGAAGTACTCCTGTTGCCCTCAAAGGGTGCTGTTCAAGACTCTGAGAAAGGTAGGTATTGTTAATCCTGCTATTTTGTTGTAAAGAAAAAGGATTGGGGCCACAGGCCTGTCGAGAACCTCTGATTCCTTAACACCTTCTTGTAAAAGGGCAAAATGCTCACATTGGCTCAGATTCTTTCTGCCCTAGACCCGGGAGACCAGATGTGTCCTTGGACTTGCACGATGCATATTTTCATACACCGGTCCTGCAGTCCAACAGGGGTTACCTGCGGCTCAAGGGGTGCCAGGAGTATTTTTTACTTTGCTGTACTCCCTTTTTGGCCTCACCTGTGCCCCTTGGGTGTTCACGAAAGTGATGACGTTGGTTGCTGCCCATCTTCGGGGATCAGGAGTTCCTGCATTCTCATACCTCAACCACTGGGTATCAGTCTTCCCCTACTTGGAGTACTGACAGTTAAAGGTGGGCTCACGTCCGGCAGTCCTCAGTCACCCTCAGATGACGGCGAACCTTCTAACATCGCTGAAGTTCACTATCAACGAGCCAAAGTCACACCTGACTCATTCTTTGATGCTCCCTTTCATTGGGGCTGTTCTGGAAATGCTACAATTTTATTTTCCCATGGAGCAGAGATTCTAATGGAGAATTCTAGTGGCAGATTCCTCACCTTTTGGATATTCCCCAGACGTCAGACTGGATCCAGAAACTTAACAGCACACCGGTAGGTGATGCTGTGCAACTCTGCACTAGCACCGTTCGGCACCAGAAATGCTGTGTGGAGCCTACATAGGCATAACTCCTGCTTGCTAATGCCAATTCCTTTCTTTCCGCGCCACCAGACATGGATACCTAGCTACCTCTTTTCTTTAAGCCCTTTAGCTCATCAAAAGTTTCAGTGGCTCTTCCCAAAACAGGTTTTAAACCCTGTAAGGACTGTCGCAAACAAATGTCATTGACAGATCCTCATCAAATTTGCCTATGGGGCCTAGGATTGAGTTAAGACTCCAAGGCCTGCAGTGATTATATGTCAATGAACTCGAAGGCCATACAAGACCGTAAGGCGAAGCTCTACATCGCCAAGCACCGAAAGACTATGACAAGACCAGTTCCAGTTGAAACTTGGTTCCCGGTCAGGCCCAGAACCCGAAGTTGCAGGATTCGTTCTTGAGGTTAGTATTAGTCTTGATAAAAGTGGTTGGGCAAGTCATAGAAAAACTAAAAAAAGCTAAGTGGGATTCAGCCTCTTCAACACTTACATTCCTTTGTAAAGACACAAGGTTGGCGCCATACATCTTGGTCTCGCTCCCGAAGTTGATCGACATCGGAACTTATAGCGCAACTTGCTCCGGCGCAAGCCAAGTTTCCAAGGCCGCCAGCCACTCCAGAATAGAGCGAAGAGTACGGCAAGACCATGCTCCTGCTCTTCAAATCCTTGCCAACTCCCCCTGGCGCTCCTTTTGGCCCCACGGAACCAGGAGGCGCTCCAGTTGGAATACCACAGGCAGGTTTGCCCTCCGCGCCAGTTGAACCCTCCGAGCCCATCACCGGGCCAGTTCTAACTCCACCTTCAGCACCACGGTCCATGCTGGTTCCAGGAACTTGAGACTGAATGATGGCGTTGAAACTGCAGGACACTTATTTCCGTATGCCAGTCATGCAGGCCCCTCAGTACTACTTGCAGTTTATGTTGGGGCAGGAGCATTCCCTGTTCATGGTGCTCCCCTTTTGTCTCAGCAGTGCCTCTCGGGTGTTCATGAAAGTGATGGCGGTGATAACAGCACACTTTCGGAGGTCTGGGGTTCCAGTCTTCCTTTACCTAGATGACTGCCTGTTGAAGGCGGGCTCTCCCCAGGCAGTCGTCAAGCACCTCCAGACTATGGTGAACCTCCTGTCATTTAGGGGTTCACTATCAACGTACTGAAGTCCCACCTGACTCGCTTTGCTTCATCTGAGCCATTCTGGACATGGTTCGGTTTTGTGCCCTTCCCTGGAGAGGAGAGTCCAAGAAATTTAGGCTATGATCCCAATCTGATCACCTCCTACATCCTGGTGGTCAAACACACCTGGTGGCATATCCACGCTCTGCAGTGGGAGCTGAAGTCTCAGTGGACCCAACTTCAAGGGGACCTCTCCGTCCACATCTAGATTTCAGAGGAGACTGCAAGAGATCTGCAATCAATCACAGAATTTGTAGAGCGCACTACTTACCCGCGAGGGTCTCAAAGCGCTGGGGAAAAAAAGGGGGGGGGGTGCCGCTACTGGTCGAACAGCCAGGTCTTGAGTAGCCTCCTGAATGTCAGCAGGTCTTGGGTCTGTCGTAGGCTGAGTGGAAGGGTGTTCCAGGTCTTGGCGGCGAGGTGGGAGAAGGATCTGCCGCCGGTGGTTGTTCTTCGAATGCGAGGGACGGTGGCGAGGGAGAGGTCGGCGGAGCGGAGCTGGCGGTTGGGGACGTAGAAGAAGAGTCGTCTATTGAGGTAGGCTGGGCCGGTCTTGTGGAGTGCCTTGTGTGCGTGAATGAGGAGTTTGAAGGAGATTCTCCTGTCGACGGGGAGCCAGTGCAGGTTCCTCAGGTGGGGGGTGATGCGGCTGTGGCGTGGTATGTCGAGGATCAGGCGTGTGGAGGCGTTTTGTATGCGTTGCAGTCGCTTGATGAGCTTGGCCGGGGCTCCCGCGTAGAGGGCGTTCCCATAGTCGAGTCTGCTACTGACCAGGGCCTGGTTGACTGTTCTTCTTGTATCTGTCGGGATCCACCTGTAGATCTTGCGAAGCATGCGGAGGGTGCTGAAGCAGGAGGAGGAGACCGCGTTGACTTGTTTGGCCATGGAGAGCGTTGAGTCGAGGATGACTCCCAGGTTGCGTGCGTGGTCGGTGGGTGTCGGGGCTGCCCCCAGTGTCGTTG
The DNA here is from genome assembly GCA_963921515.1 of Calotriton arnoldi. NCBI lineage: Eukaryota > Metazoa > Chordata > Amphibia > Caudata > Salamandridae > Calotriton > Calotriton arnoldi. The sequence continues at coordinate 3,271,760 of CAWUFW010000381.1, forward strand.
GCCACCAGGAGTCGTCCCAGGCTGAGGGGTTGGAGCCGAGGATGAGGACCTCCGTCTTGTCCGTGTTCAGCTTTAGTCGGCTGTTCTTCATCCAATCGGCAACGGCCTTCATTCCTTCGTGGAGGTTGGATTTGGCGGTGAGGGGGTCCTTGGTGAGGGAGAGGATCAGTTGAGTGTCGTCGGCGTAGGAGATTATGTTGATGTCGTGCTGTCTTTCGATGCGTGCGAGCGGGGCCATGTAGATGTTGAACAGTGTCGGGCTGAAGGATGATCCCTGGGGTACGCCGCAGATGATCTCGGAGGCTTCGGATCGGAATGGTGGGAGGCGGACTCTCTGGGTTCTGCCGGCAAGGAAGGAGGTGGTCCATTCCAGGGCCTTGTCTCGGATCCCTGCGTCGTGGAGGCGTGCGCGTAGAGTGCGGTGGCAGACAGTGTTGAAGGCGGCGGAGAGGTCCAGCAGGATGAGGGCTGCGGTCTCACCGTTGTCCAGCAGGGTCCTGATGTCGGTGGCGGCAATGAGGGCAGTCTCAGTGCTGTGGTTGCTGTGGAACCCTGACTGGGATGGGTCCAGGATGCTGTTTTCTTCGAGGTATCGGGTTAGCTGTCTGTTGACTATCTTCTCGATGACCTTGGCTGGGAACGGAAGCAGGGAGATGGGCCGGACGTTTTTGAGGTGTCTCGGGTCCGCCTTGGGTTTTTTGAGTAGGGCGTTGATCTCGGCGTGTTTCCAGCTCTCTGGGAAGGTCGCGGTCTCGAAGGAGAGATTGATAACGTTGCACAGGTGGGGTGCGATGGAGCTGCTGGCTTTGTTGAAGATGTGGTGCGGGAAAGGGTCTGACGGGGAGCCAGAGTGTATCGTGCTCATGGTCTTGATGGTGTCATCGATGTTCACGCTGGCCCAGGCTGGCAAGGGGTCGTGGTCGATGGTGTGTGGCGGGTCTGGTGCATCGGTCTCAGTTGGGGCTGTCTGGGTGTTGAAGCTGTCGTGGATGTCGGCGATCTTGCGGTGGAAGAAGGTGGCGAGGGAGTCGCACAGGGCTTGCGACGGCGGGATGTTGTTGGTGTTGGAGCTGGGGTTGGAGAGTTCCTTCACGATGTTGAAGAGCTCCTTGCTGTTGTGTGCGTTGTCGTCGAGGCGGTCTTTGAAGGAGATCCTCTTGGCGGACCTGATGAGGTGGTGGTGGTTACGGATGGCGTCTTTGTGGGCTGCGTGGCTGTCCGGTGTCTTTTCACTGTGCCATTTCTTCTCTAGTTTCCGGCAGGTACGCTTGGAAGCTAGGAGTTCCGGGGTGAACCAGCTGGCTCTTTTGGTGGTGTCACTGTAGGTGAGTTTTTTCAGCGGGGCGAGGGTGTTGGCACAGTCATCTATCCATCGTCTGAGGTTGCAGGCAGCGTCGTCGGTGTCGGATGGGTCGGAGGGTGGGCTGAGAGCGAGGTTTGCCCGTAGTTGGTCTTCGGTGACTTTGCTCCAGCAGCGGCGTGGGATCTGTTGGGTGCGGTGGTGTGTGGTGGGTTTCTGGAAGGTGAAGTGGATGCAGCGGTGGTCGGTCCAGAGGAGTTCGGTGGTGTGGCTGAAGGAGACGTGGGAGCTTGAGGAGAAGACTTGGTCGAGCGTATGGCCGGCAGAATGGGTCGGTGTTGTGACGAGCTGTCTCAGTCCGAGGTTGGCGAGGTTGTCGATCAGGGTGGTGGAGTTGCTGTCGTTGTTGTTCTCCAGGTGAAAGTTCAGGTCTCCGAGGAGGATGTAGTCGGTGGAGGTCAGGGCGTGCGTGCTGATGAAGTCGGCGATGGAGTCGCTGAAGTGGGGTCGGGGTCCAGGGGGTCTGTAGACGAGGGTGCCTCTAAGGGTGGTGTTGGGGTCCGTGTGGATCTGGAAGTGCATGTGTTCGGCGGTGCAGAGAGTGTCGTCGGTGCTGGTCGAGACCCTGATGGTGTTCTTGTGGACGATGGCGAATCCTCCTGATTACCCATTGACGTGAAGGAATTATGTCTTTACATGAATGAAATGGATGACTACTAACATGAGAAGATATCATGTGTTTTGAAAATCAATAAAGAATTTCAACCGTAAACGAAGTTGCACCTTGAGATTGAATTGACAGAAACTGATACCCAAAGTTCTTTCATTGTGATTCCCGGCAGTGCACTAAAGGGACGCTTCCCAGTGGGGAAGCGCAACTACAAATACAGATTCAATGATGACATTTTGATGATATGGACAGGGACCATTGAAGATGTACAAGGGTTTATGGGATACATTAACTCCATTACGTGTAACATGTCTTTCACAATGAACTATGACTATAAGAAAATTCAGTTTCTGGTTGTGGAATTGTACATATGTAACAACCAGTTGCAGAGCCATATGTGCAGAAAGAATACATTATGTAATGCAATTCTGTATGCAAAAAGTGCACACCCGAAACATCAACTTGAGGCTATTCTCTATTGTGAGATGGTCAGGGCCAGGAGAAATTGTAGTACTGACACAGTTCAGAAAGAATTTTGATGATATTAGACTGAGATTTCGAACTAGAGGGTATGAGGCCCGAATGGTAATGATGGCTACGAACAGAGCTATCAAATTGGACAGGTCAACTACACTGATGGACACCTGGAAGAGGGGTTGCTAACAAGAAAGGCTTCCATAAATGTGAACACTGAAGGATACTTGGATAGGAAAATTGAAGCATTCAGTGTATTTAAATATAATGGAACAATGAATCATGTTGAATTACATTTTGTGATATAATTCTGTAACCCCCGTTTTTCTTTGCTTATCTTGATTATTTGGGTCCCTTTTACACCCAATAGATGCATATATGAATTCAGGCAATGTTTGGGATTTATGCAATGATTTCAGGTCTCCATGTACTCTTTCTCCTTTGCACTTTCGGGTCCTTCAGGCCCCCTTTATTACTAATCTGTACCTTAACCAGATGTATTGCTGTCGACTTGTACTTTGTACCCAACTGATTACGTGAAGTGAGACTACAAATTGAAAATATGATGCAAGTTGTTTACGTTTAGCACATAAGGATATTTGGGGATAAATAATTGAAGCTCATAACCATATATAGGTGTAATGTAAGAAGGAATTATGCTCGTTGTTAATGTGTGATTCACTCTGTATTCTTTTTTCATTAACTCTTGGTGTTCTGGGACCTTTCCTACACGCAATAGATACACACATTTAAAAATAGGCACACATGAAACACATAGAGGAAATCAACACTTTCACAAACTTTACTTCTCTTCCACACTTTTAGAACCTTGGGCCTCCTAATTGAAATTATAATTTTATGGGGACAACGTTATAAACTAGTGAGGACACCAACTTATTTATCCCACATATGGAGAGGTCCAATAGGGTTGCGCCGCTTTAAGATGGCCGAACAAAGTGACACTGACATGACGAGGCTAACGGGAGATAATCCGCTTTTCATGTTTACACAGCAAGCTACGGGGGGGTATAAAGAAGACACCTAAGATGGTGGCTGCGCTGCACGGCAATCGAAATACATGAGATACTGAATTGGTACACAATCGAGAAGCACTCTTACACGGTAAGAGTTTTTGACATGCCTGCAGTGATACTTGGTTAACTAAGACGTGGTAATTAGGCACAGATTTGAGAAAAATAAATAAGATCGATAAACTACACAACACCACATGAATTTATTTGAGAGTGCTGTTCTTTAAGTAACGTTTTTATCCAGGACATTTAGGCTCCTATCCCGATGTTTCAGCCTCTATCCTGGATCTCCGTATGGATGACTTTGAGGCTTCTGAGATTGTTGGTCTCCTGCATCCTGCTGGTGACGCATGCCGGCTGACACATGCAAGCTCTAAAGCGGGACCTTAAAGCCCAGTGGGCACAACATCACGGAAATCTGTCAGATGGTATTCAGATTTCTGAGGAGACTGCAAAATATGTGCAGTGGTGTAGCAGCAAGGCAAGGTGTTGTACCCAGTCCTGCACACTTTGCATTTCCATGCTTGGAGATTAAATGGCGACAGTTGATTCCCTTTGACCTGCACCCTGGGATTGTTGATATCATCTTGGTGGCGAGGCGTGGCTCCACAAAATAATTATACGCCATTCTTTGGGACAAATTTATGGATTGGTGCGGCACCCAACAAATTGCCCCATTACAGGCAAAATTATCTGACTTTTTATTGTTTGTGCTGTCCCTAGCGCAACAAGTACTTCCTTGGGGCATTTTAAGGGCTATTTATCAGCTCTTTCGACTTTCTTGTGGTTACTGGATCAAAATGTGTTTTCACCAAACCCTTTGTGATGTCCCTGTGGGACAATGTCTTAGGGCCAGATTTAGTGTTTGGCAGACCAGTTACTGCGTCACAAACATCCATTATGTCCTGTTGCACTTGTATTATTGCGGACAGGATATCCGAAACATTTGTGACAGAGTAACCTGTCTGCCAAACTCTGAGTCAGGTCCTAAGTCCTCACATTCTTGATGTGCACCCCTTTTGAGCCATTGCACAGTTGTCCATTGAGACTTATGACCTTAAACACCGTCTTTGTCATCGCCGTAACATCGGCTAAACATATGTGCAACCTTTAAGCTCTCTTTGTCAATCCTCTTAATACAACTTCCTTCCCTATAAGTTGGATCTGAGGACCCGAGCTTCCTTTCTACCGAAAGAAGCCACTATTTTCATGTCGGCCAGACTATCACCCGCCCGGTATTCTTTACTCAACCTCATCCCTCAGAGGAGGAAAAGAGATGTATTGTTTGGACCCTAAAAGAACCAACTTGTTGATATAGCGTATTACTGAAATGTCTGTGTAAAGAAGGATTCATCAATTTGTCTTCCAGGGCGACAAGGACTTGATGGTGAAAGATATAGCTAATAGCCCCAGACAGTTGACATGTAGACCCAGCTCTGGGCCTGAAGAATGACCGCCTGTGGAGACTGAGCAGCACCAGGCTCACCTGCCCCACATGCTGGCATCTTGACTTAGTGACTAAAACCTGCTTGAAACTGAAAATGACACTTCAGTTCCAGGCCTCTATATGCTGCAACCACCAAGATAGCACTTCCCTGCCTTTTTCTGACAGACTGACTTGATCTGCATTTGACAAGCCATTGTGAAATGTGCTGGATCTTCAACCTTTGCTATGCTCTGAAATGCGCGGACCCAGAAAGATTGCCTGAATTGACAAGGCCAGCATGCCCACAATCTGAACCACTATTCACAATAACAAGACATTCTTGCTCAATTCTGTTCTCAGTTATTTATTAATATTTTTCATTTTCTGTGTCGGTAATTGCAATTGAGTCTTCACCCAATCCACCTGAGAGCCCAGAAATTCCACAGATTGGGAAGGAATCAACACTTTTTTTTGGTGATAAACTCCTGCAATAGATGCATCATCCACTTGAGTCATCAGATTTGTGGGCTTTTCTGCTGTGATAATTAGAACGTCGAAATAGAATGTGCACCAAACTCCTTTGCCACTCCGTGTTTACACTACTGGATTCATCATCTTGGTAAAACACCAAGGGGCTGAAGAGAGGCTGAATGGGAGAACAGACGACTCGTACCACTGATTCCGCAACTGAAATTGCAGATATGTCCTTTGCAGAGCATATACTGGGAGTGGTAAATAAACATCGTTGGGGTCCAAATTAACCATCCATTCTCTTTGAGGAAGTCTCTGAGCAGACAGATCCCTTCCATCTTGAAATACCTGTATGGAATCCACGCATTGAAAACACTGCAACTCCACCTTTTTTTTTCACCTGAAAAATGTTGTGGCTTAAGACTCCGATGAGAGATTGTGCGAACTATCGCTTCCTTTAGCAACAACTCTGAAATTTCTCAGTCAATAAAATTCTGCTGTTGAAGGGAAAAACTCAATTGCCTAAGAAGAAACTATTGTATTGAGGGCCCTAAAACTCGTTTGAATTCCTCATCTGTTTCCCCCACAGTTGCCTTCTGTCAGTATGTGCCAATTGTGAGGAAAATGATGTTTTGTATCTCCTAAGACTGCCTGAGAAAATTGAAAACATTTTACCTACAAAATTGTCTTCTGCAGTGTTCAGGGTGCCTCCTTTGAAGTCGCCTTTGCTGTGTCTGAATTGTCCACCCCTTGCCCTGTACAGGAAGAAGGTTTCAATCCATCCACTTCTACGGGCAAGCGGTCGATGAAAGTCCTGGTAGGGCAGCAAAAGAAGGCTCCGTGCCGTTCCTGGTCCCTTTGAAGATCTTACGGCTGCTCCTGAATCAGTTTTCACGGACAATCATCTTCCTGCTCCAAGACCTCCTAGTCAAAGTCGGGTAGGTCAAAGAGGCACAAGAAGAAGTCAAATGTTGTTTAGCCTCATCTTCTTGACCTCATGCTTCTAGACCCCGCTACTGCATTCCACCCACTGAGCCAGCATAAGAGCCTGCTCAGTACTACCCTGAATTTCCTGGCGCCAAAGCCACACCCACCCAACTTAAGGAATTCTGTGACACCATGCATGCTATCTTTGGGCCTCTGACTCCCTCTGGAGCGACTTCGGGCCTGACGGAGCCGAAAGGTGCCCCAGCTGGGTTACCGTTGGTGTGTTCTCCCTCGACACCAGACGGGCCCTTGGGATCCGTTTCAGGATCCAGATTGACACCATCCACCCTGGCTCCATTCCAGCCAGTGCCACCCCCGGCGACTCCCGCTTTGAAGCCGATCGTAATCCCTGATGCCGACCCAGTACTTCCCCAGCGCAGAGCAACGATTATGCCAGTGCCGTCCAGACTCTGCCATCCCCTGAACTTTGCACCTATTGGCAGGCCTTACCTCCCTGAAGGGGGAGAAAAGGAGGAGGAGTAGTATGGTCCCAGGAGGCGGACAGAAAAGAAGAAAACTGGTATGAGGAGCTGGGTGACGCCAGTGACTTGGATTCCTCCCCATACTCTGGCATGCTTAATCCTTCAGGACAGGCTTGTGTGGAAGGTACATCTTTTGCCACCATGGTACGCAGGACGACAGAGGTCTTCGATCTCCAGCTGCCTGCTGGCGAGGTCAAATCTAATGTCTTGATGAAGGTTCTTCAACCAGGGGCGGACTAACCTGAGCACCTGCTTCTCTTTAATGAAGACCTCACAGGCGTGCTCCTGGGGGCCCAGGCGAAGTCCTGCACAGGAGCTCCTATGCATTGAATGATTGCCCATCATCATCGTCCTGCCCCAGGAGACCCAGCCTTCCTCTCCCAGCACCCCTCTCCTGAGAGCCTGATAGGGCAGGCCTCACAAGCGAAGATCAACTCAAACGCATTTCCACCGGATAGGGAATCCAAGAGGCTGGACACCTTTGGGAAGTGCATATTCTCTTCCACCAGCCGTGCCTTGTGGTCGGTGAACACTGCATGCCTCTTGTGCCAAACTTCTGATGCATTGTGGAACTCAATTGTGCAGCTGCTTTCCATGCTGCCTGAGGAGGGCTGTGACCTCCTCAGCCAAGCTTTGTTGGACGGCATGCATGTTGCAAAGTTTGTCATGCGATGTAGACTGAACACCACAGACTCCCTGGGTAGAGCACGATGGTGCTGCTTTGCCACTCCTGGTTACGGTACAGTGAGTCCAATCATCACTGAGTGACATGCCCTTTGATGGCTCCTGCCTATTTGGTGAAAAGGCCAGCTGGACTCAAGTGGTTTCGCAAGAGCAGGGTCACTGCCAGATCGCTTGGGATCTCTTTATCGACCTGGCTGCAGCAGCAGTCCTTCCTCCTCTAGCGCAACATCTAAGGGGCAACTTTTGGCATCCACAGTACCAGTCCTCCCCTGTCCAGTCCTTTCAGGGATGGGGCTGTGTACTTCAAAAGGACGTGGGAGCCAGTCTCAGTATGCTGCCAATTCCTGTGCCCCTCCAGCTGCTGCAGCCTCGAAACCCCTTTAGCATGCCCTACATCCAACACAGCCATCCCGTTGGCGGCAGAATCAGGCATCACCTGCCCCAATGGTTGCCAAATACATCCAGGAAGTGGGTGCTTCAGATCGTGCAGAACGGGTACATCTGAACATTTGTGGAAACACCAAAGCCTCTTCCACTATCCCAGGACTGGCTGACAGAGGACCATCTCTCCTTGCTCAGTCAGGAGGTGCAGGCTCTTTTGGCCAAAGGATCCATTGAGAGAGTGCCTGCACCTGATGTAGGGCTTGGTTGTTGTTCCCTCTACTTTCTGGTGCTGAAAAAGGACCGAGTCTCCACCCTATACAAGACATGCGCCCTCTCAACCTCTTTCTGGGGAAAGAGAAGTTGAGTGTACTCACATTGGCTCAGTTTTTTTCTGCCCTGGATACCAGAGACTGGGAGTTAACGCTGGACCTTCAGGACGAGTATTTTCACATCCCCGTCCTGCTGGTTTACAGGCGCTTCCTGCGATTCACGGTGGCCCACAAGCTTTTACAGTTTGCTGTGTTTTCCTTTGGCCTCATCAGTGTCTCTCAGGTGTTCATGAAAGTGATGGTGGTGGTTGCAGCACATCAGCAGAGTTCATAAGTTCTAGTCTTCCCTTACTTCGATGACTGTCTGTTGAAAGCTTGCTCGTCCCTGACTGTGGTCTTCTACCTCCAGACTACAGCAAACCTTCTGCATTCACTGGGGTTCCATATCAACATGCAAATGTCACACCTGACCCCTTATAAGATGCTTCCTTTCATCTGAGCTATTCTGAACACAGTGCAATTTTCCTCACCTAGTCTCCAGTGCGGTGAGTCCAGGATCTTCAGGCTATGAATCTGATGTATCTGAAAGAGACACGTTAGTGACAGATTCCTTACCTTAGAATATCCCCAGGCGTCAGGCTGGATCCGGAAAGTTTTGCGTAGCAGTACCCTTGCGCGTCGGTAGGCGGCGTCGTGCGGCTCCGCGTCCGTCGTCGGCGTCGTGATCGCCGGGATGACGTCGCGGGCAGTACTTAGGCGCCGCCCCTGCGCGCTGACGTCAGTTCTTCTTTTTCCGCGCCAGCAAGCGCAGATCCGGGAAGAGCAGTGCCCTGGTCAATTTTTGACCATACTTTTTGGTGATTTTTCACTGTTTTTTCCATCTTGAAGGTGTCGTAGGGATGCCCGGCTTCAAGCGATGCGGCGCCTGTGCGCGGACGATGTCCGTCACCGACCCGCATTGGGAGTGTCTCTTCTGCCTCGGCTGAGGCCACGACACCGAGTCTTGTCCCGAATGCCAGGCCCTCAACCCGAAAGCTTTGCGAGAGCGGTCTCGAAAGCTCCTCGAGGCCCGGCATTCGGCTCCACGGAGGCCCCGGTCGCGTGAGAGGTCCAGGGGTCGATCGCGGAGTGCACACCGGTCGTCGGCGTCGAAGTCTTCTTCGTCCGGTAAGTCTAAGCACAAGAAGTCCAAGAAGCATCGTCGCTCTCGGACTTTGCCTCGCCGGTCTCGCGACTCGGCTGAGGCCCCTCCCGGCACCGTCCCCGCCCCGCGGCCCCGGACTTGCCTGTGGAGTCGCCCCCGCCATACCCGCCCTTCCCGGGTTCGGGGGCGGATCCGGCCAAGGTACAGGAGTTCCTGTCGGCCATGGCCCGCCTCTTCGGGCCTTCAGGCCCCTCCGGTGCGCCTTCGGGCCCCGCGGGCCCTGATGGGGTTGCTCCGGCGTCGCCGACGGCCCCGGCGTCGCCCGTGCCTCCAGCCTCGATCCCGGCTCCGGCTTCGGCCCCGGCCTCGATCCCGGCTCCACAACCCCCATCGACGCCGGTCGACCTCACGACACCTCCGTCGGCGCCGATGTCTCCGGTGCCGTTCTCGACGCCGCCCTGGGCTCCGGGCGGCGTCGTCCCCCAGTTCCTTCCGGCTCCGGACATGGACCCGGAGCGACGTCGCTCGACGCCGGCTCCGGCGCCGATGGGACCTTGGGTCCCGCTTGTCCCTCCTCCTCCTTATTTTGAACCTGAGGAGGACCAGGAGGACTGGGAGGGGTCTGATGACCCTCTGACGCGCAACTGTCAGTATGGTCAGGACTGGACAGAGAGTCTAGGGGAGGCCAGTGGTCTGGATACTTCCCCTGACACTGGCATGCTGTCTCCTCCCGTGGCTACGGAGGAGGGGGCCAATTTTGGTACGGTGTTGCGTAGGGCTGCTGGGGCCTTACGTCTCGAGCTCCCTACTTTGACGGTCAAGCCTAACATCTTGACAGAGGTGCTTCAGCCGGCAGCCTCCTCTGCGGAGATTGTGCTGCCGTTTAACGACGCCCTCACTGACGTTCTTTTGGGCGCCTGGTCCAAGCCCAACACAGGGGCTCCTGTGGATCGGAACGTGTCACGACGCCATCGCCCTGCTCCGGGCGACCCCCTGTTTCTTTCTGTCCACCCCACTCCTGAGAGCTTGGTTGTCCAAGCCTCCGCTTCCCAAACCGCCTTCCCTACCGCTCCTCCGGATAGGGAATCCAAACGCCTGGATCAGTTTGGGAAGAAAGGTTTTTCTTCCTCCAGTGCTGGCTTGCGGTCCGTTAACACCGCTTGTCTTTTGGGCCGATATACCCACTCCCTGTGGGATTCGGTGGCGGATGTTTTGCCCCAGTGCCCTGAGGAGGTCCAGGCACTGCTTTCCCGCGCCATTGCGGAAGGAAGGGATGCGGCCAAATACACTATCCGTTGTGGCCTTGACACCGCCGACTCGCTGGGCAGGTCGATTGCAACGACGGTGGCGCTCCGACGCCACGCCTGGCTGAGAACCACTGGTTTTTCAGGGGATGTCCAGAATACTCTCAACGACATGCCCTTTGATGGAGTCGGTCTTTTTGGGTCCAAAGCAGACCATGCGTTGGAGCGCTTTAAGGACTCACGGGCTACTGCCAAGTCCCTGGGCCTTTCTGCTACACGCCCTCCGCTGACTTCTGCTTTTCGCCCCTATCGTGGCCACGGTAGGGGCGCCCCTTCACGTCAGCAGCCCAGCCACCGGCCCGCGCAGCAGGCGTCTTCGCGTGGCCGAGGACGTGGATTCCGCCGTGGCGGATCGGGCAACCATCGTGCGGGTCAGGCCACCACCTCCAACCCGTCCGCGGCCTCCAAGCCCTCCTGATCCCTCCTTTCAGGTGCACGGCACGCCAGTAGGGGGCAGGGTCCGCCATCACCTTCCCCACTGGCGCACCATCACCTCGGACAGGTGGGTCTTGGACATTGTCCGAAGGGGCTACTCCCTCCCCTTCGAGACCACCCCCCTAGCCATGCCACCTCAATTCCACTGCATGTCAGGGGATCACTTGGTGCTTCTACAGAAGGAAGTCACGGCCCTCTTGACCAAGAGGGCCATCGAGCATGTTCCGACCCCAGAAGTAGGGCGTGGTTGCTACTCCCACTACTTTCTGGTGCCCAAAAAGGACAAGGAGGACATGCGTCCTATCTTGGACCTCCGGAACGTCAATCGCTTCCTCCGGAAGGAGAAGTTCAAGATGCTCACCCTAGCTCAGGTCTTGACTGCCCTCGACCCTGGAGACTGGTTGGTAGCGTTGGACTTGCAGGACGCGTATTTCCACATCCCCGTCCTGCCGGCCCACCGGCGTTACCTTCGGTTCACGGTAGGCCCCGAGCATTTTCAGTTCACCGTGCTCCCCTTTGGCCTTACCAGTGCCCCTCGGGTGTTCACGAAAGTGATGGCGGTGGTCGCAGCTCATCTGCGCCGGGCAGGGGTTTCAGTCTTCCCCTACCTCGACGACTGGCTGCTGAAGGCGGGCTCGTCCCAGGCAGTCGTCTCCCACCTCCAGACTACGGCCGAACTCCTGCACTTGCTGGGGTTCTCCATCAATGTGCCGAAGTCGCACCTGATTCCTTCTCCACAGCTCCTTTTCATCGGGGCAGTTCTGGACACGACGCAGTTTCGGGCCTATCCTCCCGAACGGCGAGTCCGGGATATTCAGGCTATGATTCCGATCTTTCGGCCTTTATCCTGGGTTTCGGTACGGATGACCCTGAGGCTGCTGGACCTCATGGCCTCCTGCATCCTGCTGGTCGATCATGCCAGATGGCATATGCGGGCTCTGCAGTGGGACCTGAAGTTCCAGTGGGCGCAGCACCAGGGCAACCTGTCCGATCACGTCCAGATCTCGGAGGGGACTGCAAAACAGTTGCAGTGGTGGCTCTCGAACCGGCAATGGGTCATGGGCAGATCCCTCTCCCTTCCCCAGCCAGAGCATACAGTTGTGACGGACGCGTCCCTTCTGGGATGGGGCGGTCACATGGGAGAGGCGGAGATCAGAGGCCGCTGGTCTCCGGCGGAGTCCCGGCTCCATATCAACCTTCTGGAGCTCTGGGCGATCCGGCTTGCACTCAAGGCATTCCTTCCCTCTGTCAAAGGGAAGGTAGTGCAGGTGTTCACAGACAACACCACCGCCATGTGGTACTGCAACAAACAGGGCGGGGTGGGGTCTTGGACCCTTTGTCAGGAGGCTCTGCGCCTCTGGACGTGGCTGGAACATCAGGGCATGTTCCTGATGGTTCAACACCTGGCAGGTTCCCTGAACGCCAGGGCGGACGAACTCAGCCGCAGGTGCATGATGGATCACGAATGGCGTCTTCACTCGGAAGTGGCGCAAGGACTCTTTCTACAGTGGGGAGAGCCTTGGTTAGATCTATTCGCCACCGAAGAGAACGCGCAATGTCATCAGTTCTGCGCGTTGGAATTTCCAAGGCGGCACTCGCTCGGCGACGCTTTTCGTCACGAGTGGAGTTGCGGTCTATTGTACGCCTTTCCGCCTATACCACTTCTGCCCAGAGTGTTGAAGAAGATTCGGCGCGACCGGGCCCAAGTCATTCTTGTGGCTCCGGACTGGGCTCGAAGAGTTTGGTATCCCGAGCTACTCAATATGAGCGTAGATCCCCCGATCCGTCTGCCTCTTCGGGAGGATCTTCTGTCGCAGCAGCAGGGGGACGGTCCTCCACCCGAACCTGTCCAGTCTACACCTGCTTGCGTGGAGATTGAGCGGCGGCAGTTGATTCCTTTCGACTTGCCTCCCGAAGTTTGTGATGTGATTCTGGCAGCCAGGCGTCCCTCCACTAAGGTGGTATACGCCTGCAGGTGGAACAAATTTGTGGCATGGTGCACAGCAAAGGCTGTGAATCCCCTTTCTGCCCCTCTTTCTGAGGTCCTTCTGTTCCTTCTCTCTCTGGCCCAACAGGGTTCTGCCCTGGGTACCATCAAGGGTTATCTTTGTGCTATCTCGGCCTTCCTCAGGCTCCCTGATCAGCCCTCCCTTTTCAAGTCCCCTGTTGTTAACAGGTTCTTAAAAGGCATTACTCACCTCTTCCCTCCTGTTCCGTTTGTGATGCCTCAGTGGGACTTGAACTTGGTTCTTACCTTTTTAATGTGCGCTCCCTTTGAGCCTCTGCACAACTGTCCTCTTCGTCTTCTGACTTTGAAGACAGCCTTTCTGGTGGCCATCACCTCCGCTCGGCGGGTGAGTGAGCTCCAGGCTCTATCTTGCAAACCTCCCTTTCTGTCTGTTCATCCAGACAAGGTTGTTCTTCGGACGCGTCCGTCCTTCTTGCCAAAGGTGGTTACTGCTTTCCACATTGGGCAGACCATCACTTTGCCCACCTTCTTTCCGCCTCCGCATCCTTCCAGAGAGGAAGAGAGGCTCCACCGTCTGGACCCAAAACGTGCGCTCTCCTTCTATATCGACCGCACAAAACACTTCCGGGTGGATGACCAGCTCTTTGTTGGCTACGTGGGCGCCAAAAAGGTCGGGCGGTGCACAAGAGGACCATCTCCCGCTGGGTTACCTTGTGCATCAAGACCTGCTATTCTTTGGCTAAGAAGGAGCCTCCTGTTGGGCTGCGTGCCCATTCTACCAGGGCAACGGCTGCTACCACGGCCTTGGGCCGCGGTGTTCCGCTGCCGGTTATCTGTCAGGCAGCTACGTGGGCCTCGCTGCACACGTTTACAAAGCATTACTGCCTTGACAGTCAGGTCCGGAGGGACGGCTTCTTTGGCCGTTCTGTCCTCCAGGACTTCTTTGTCTGATCTTTGTTCGCAGACCCACCACCGGGGTTGGTATTGCCTGGGTATCTATTCTAAGGTAAGGAATCTGTCACTAACGTGTCTCTTTCAGATGCACAAGTTACTAACTTGTGTAACGATATATCTGTAAGAGACAGTAGTTAGTGACAGATTCCTACCGCCCCACTCCATCCTCCCAGTTCTGCGAACTGATTTCTAGGGTTAAGGACATCCCTTTCAGGGCCCTAGTATTTTTCAGACACCTGTGTCAGCTTCTTGCATGGCTCTGCGTTCCTGGCGCGGAAAGTCGTGTACAGAACTGACGTCAGCGCGCAGGGGCGGCGCCTAAGTACTGCCCTCGACGTCATCCCGGCGATCACGACGCCGACGACGGACGCGGAGCCGCACGACGCCGCCTACCGACGCGCAAGGGTACTGCTAGGCAAAACTTTCCGGATCCAGCCTGACGCCTGGGGATATTCTAAGGTAAGGAATCTGTCACTAACTACTGTCTCTTACAGATATATCGTTACACAAGTTAGTAACTTGTGCTTCTGCCTCTAACCTGGATTTCAGTGACACTGACTCAGACGCTGCTGGGTCTCATGGCCTCCTGCATCCTGCTGGTTAAGTATGCCCTATGACTTATTTTGGCTAAGCAGTGGGATCTGAAGTCTCCGTGGGCACAGCATTGTGGGAATCTTTTCGGCCAGGTCCAGATCTCGGAAAGAACTGCTAAAGATCTGCAGTGGTGGCTGATAAAACACGATTGGGTCAGCAGCAGACCCCTCTGCCTTCCCCACCCAGAGTTCACAGTGGTGACAGATGTGTCACTCCTTGGTTGGGGCTGCCACCTGGGAGAGGTTGAGATCAGAGGACTCTGGTGTCCGACAGAGTCTCAGCTCCACATCAGTTTGCTGGAGTTGAGGGCTATTCGCTCGGCATTGAAAGCCTTACTTATGCAGCACTTGGCAGGCTCCTTAAAGGCCAGGATGGACAAACTCTGTTGTCTATGCCTCGCGGATCATAAGTGGCATCTACATCTGTTAGTGGTGCAAGGTCTTTTCCGAGATCGAAGAGAACCTTGGCTCGATCTAGTGGCCGCTGCCGAGAACACAGTTTCTAAAGCGGCTCTCACTAAGAGATCCCCCCATTCAACTCCTGTCCAGAGTTCTAAAGAAGATCAGGACCGATCAGGCCCAAGGCATCCTGGTGGCTCCAGATTGGGCATGGAGAGTATGGTATCCTGAACTCCTGAGCATGAGCATCTGTCCTCCAGTCAGGCTGCCCCTTTGGGAGGACATTCTGTAGCAACACAAAGGAAGGTTTCTGCAACCAAGACTTTGCACGCCCCATCTTCATGCCTAGAGTTCGAGCGGCGACAGTTGAGGGTTTTCGATTTCCCTCCTGAATTTTCTGATGTCATCTTGGCAGCCAGGCTTCCATCCACTAAAACTATCTACGCCTGCCTTTGGAATACGTTTGTGGCCTGGTGTTACTCAAGCCTTGCGGGCCTCCTATCTGCCCCCCTTGTCGGAGGTATTTTTGTTTGTTCTATCTTTAGCCCGGCAAGGCCCTTCCCTGGGCACCTTTTAAGAGTTACTTGTCAGCTATGTCTGCTTTTCTGAGGCTGCTGTATTAACCCTCTCTGTTCTAGTCACCGGTTGTGTTCTCCCTTTGAGCCCCTGCATAGCTGCTCTTTCTGGCTCTTGACCATCAAAGCGGTTTTCTTGGTGGCCATTACATTGGTCAGGAAGGTCAGTGAGGTTCGGGCTCTGTGGGTTCCCCCTTTGTACATCAACTAATTCTTGGACAAGTTGGTCCTTCAGACGTGTACCTCTTTCCTCCTAAAGGTGGTCACCCCCTTTGTAACATAGTGGAATGTAAGGTGGATTTGTAGAGCGCTGCTTGTCACCCGTGAGGGTATCCAGGCGCTGATTTTTCACATTTGTCAGAGTATCACTGTGGCTGCTTTCTACACTGTGCCTCATCCTTCCAAGGAGGAGGAGAGACTCCATCGTTTGGACCCTAAGAGATCTTTCTCCTTTTATATTGATTGCACCAAGGATCATCGGGCGGATGGCCAACTCTTTATTGTGGCTAAGAAGGACAAGTCTGTGCAGAAATGAACTATCTACCGATGGATAGTAGCCTGCATACAAATCTGATACACACTGGCGAAGAAGCAACCCACTGAGGGCTTACTGCACCAGGTCCAAGGCTGCACCTACTACGTTAGGGTGCCGGGTACCGGTCTTGTACAGCTGTCATGCTGCCATGTGTACATTCTTCCACATGCTCACAAGGCACTACTGATCAGACAGTCAGATGAGTCATAATTGGCATTTCGTGCATTCTGTCCTCCAGGACTTTTGGTCTAAGCCAGTTAGCAGACCCACCTGCAGGGAGGCATTGTTTGGGTATTAAGGTTGGGAATCTCCGGTATTTATTCAAGAAAAGTCTGTGTTCGAGGCATATGAGCTGTAGATTTTATACTTTAGCATAGATCGCTATCTTATGTTGGGCTCGGATGTTTGCACTTTTTTTTTGTCGGAGAAGTCTGTTAGTCACGAGATAGGTGGCTCCTCCTTATGGTGATAGTGCGCATGAGCATCGACTCCATCCCCAGATTGTTTTTTTTTTTCCGCCATCGGGTTCGGATGTGACTTGCTGCGCTCCGGGTCGGTGTCGCTATCAAAACCCCCTTCGACGCGCAATCACTTACCACTCGACGGTATTGTCTCGATCGCGTTTTCACTTTTCGACGCGCATCGTCTACAATCGAAAAACTTCGATAAACTTCGACGCGGGCCGTTGGGCCTACCGGCGCCGATCACGATGGAAGTCGATGGAACGGACTCCCTTTAAGAAATGTCCCCAGTGTGGTGCTAAATTCCCACACTCTGACTTACACCCAGTGTGTAATCTTTGCCTCTCTCCAGAACACTGAGAGGATACCTGTGAGGCTTGTCTATCTTTCAAGTCCAAGAAGACCATTCATGATCGTCGGGCTCGATGCCACAAAATGTCCCGAGGAAGTGGCTCCATTCCGGACATCTTCCATCCAGGCCCCGACAGCCTTCTGGACCAAGCCCAGGAGGAACAGGTCTCAGTCTCCGAAGCAGATGACTCCGACGTCGAGGATGCAGTCACTCCAACTTAACAGACTGTGAGTACCGAGACCCCTGCCCCACTCAAGCCCATACCAAAGGCTCCGGTAACACCTTCGCCACAGGGCCCAGGTCCACACCGGTCGAACATTTCAGATGCCCCGCCCTCTGGCCCGGCTACGAAAATCAAAGACAAGCCTTCCGGCTCGGGCTCGAGCCAACCACACTCTGGTCCTGAAAAAACACCTCCGGCACCGAAATCCAAGCCCTCCAATATACCACGCCCTCCTCCATCGGCACCAGAAAACCCTCCGGCGCCGAAACAGTCCAAGGGCAAACCCTCAGGGCCGAAGCAAAAGGACACAACTTCGACACCGAAAACCTCGGAGCTGAAACAATCCAAAGATAAACCTTCGGCGCCTAAACACCCAAAAGACAAGCCTTCGGAACAGAAACCACCTACACCAAAGTCTTCGGAGCGGGAAAAAGCTTCCAAATCCCACACTATCCTTATGCCTAAACAGTCTAAGACTCTCCATAGGGAAAAATCTTCAGCACCGAGAAAGAACATCGGATCCGAAGAACTTTTTGTACCGGATCCAAACCAAAAAACAATTTGTTGATTCAAAGACTGGTCATATTCTTTCCAAAAAGAGGAAACCGGACCATTTGCAGGACTCACCAGTTCCTGCTAAAAGAATAGAAATGGGCACCAACACCTCTCCACCCCCTACACCTCCTCCTCCACCTACTGATCCCAATCTACTGATCTCTCCAGTACACTTTCCAGAACTCACTTTTCCACCTCCACAACCAGAGGATAGTGATGATGGGGACGGGCAAGGGGATGATAATATAGTTCCACAACAGGATGATGATGATAATGATGATAATGATGATACCCCACAGGAACCAGATCCATGGGGGGACTATAATACAGATCCTGACTTCAACAACGACCCAGATCTTTATTCCTCTAAGCCATCCCCACCAGACGATAATGTAGGTTTTGCCCAACTAATCAATAGTGCCGCCACATATCACTGGGTAAAGTTACATTCACATCCTGTAGAGGAGGATTTTCTCTTAGAAACTTTTGCTCAGCCACAAAAGTCCTCACACGTCCTACCAATGTTAAAAGGTCTACTTAAACACGCACCAGAAGTGTTTAAAGACTCTGTTAAGACCAGGGTTCTTAACCCCAGGATAAAAAAGAAATGCAAAGCAGCTCCCAGTGATCCCATATACATTAAGGGTCAGGTCCTTTAGATTCCCTGGTAGTAGCTAATGCACATAAAAGGGCCAACTCCCAGGGTTCAGGTGACACCCCGCCTCCGGATAAAGAATCCAAATTGTTAGACGCTTCAGGCAAACGTATGGCGTCTCAAGCGGCAAACTATTGGAAGATAGCCAACCCACAAGCTCTCTTAACAAGGTATGATAGGGCTCACTATGATGAGCTTGAGATGCTCATTCAACATCTACCCGATGAATATAAAGACAAGGCCAATGACCTCATACAGGAGGGCAAATTAATCACGAACACGTCAATCAAATGTGCTCTAGGCACAGCGGACACCGCGTCTCGCGCAGTCAATACTAGCGTATTGTTGCGCAGACATGCTTGGCTCAGGATATCTGGATTTAAACAAGAGGTGCAAACCAGTATCCTTAATCAGCCCTTCGACCAAGAGCACCTCTTTGGCCCTACAGTGGACACATCTTTGGAAAAGATAAAAAAGGACACGGAAACTGCTAAGTCTATGGGGGCCTTGCAGTTATCTTCTCCTAGAGGCTCCTTTCGCCGCTCCTTTTAGAGGGCTTGCTCTAAAACCAACACATCAGAGCACCCATCCTCATCCTACAAAAGCCCCAATCAGAGCTCCTTTTCCAAAGGATACTTTAGGGGAGGTTAAAGGGGTAACAACAACAAGGGCAGAGGCCGGGGTAATAGCACCCGCAGCTCCCCTACCACCAAGCAGTGACTTCCCTGCGCTTCCCCCGACCATTACACACCTTTCGGGGGACGCCTTTCACAGTTCCTACCTGTCTGGAATTCCATCACTACAGACAGGTGGGTAAGACAAATTATCCAGTATGGTTACTGCCTGGAACTTACATCCACTCCCCCACACATTCCTCCCAAACACCGCCCAATGTCCACAGAACATTTGACTCTCCTCAAACAAGAGGTTCTCTCTTTACTACACAAAAATACAATAGAACCAGTCCCCCTAACCCATCAGGGCACAGGGGTTTACTCACTCTACTTTCTGATCCCAAAAATGGACGGCTCTCTCAGGCCAATATTGGACCTCAGACCTCTAAACTTCTACATCCAATCAGACCGTTTCCACATGCAAACAAGGGGCTTCTATGGCATTCTTAGGGAATATTCCCCTAGATGACATCTGCAAAGCAGCAACTTGGTCTACACCGCACGCTTTCACTAAACACTATTATGTAGATGTGCAAGCAAAACAACAAGCTAGTGTGGGCCAGGCTGTATTGAGAACACTTTTTCAGACCACTGCAATGGATACAGGTTGCCACCGCTAACGAGGAAAACTGCTATATAGTCTATACTAAAGTATACAATCTACAGCTCATATGCCTCGAACGGAAAATGCTACTTACCAGTATGCATCTGTTCTTGGCATTTAGGGTTGTATACCCCCACCCCGGATACCTTTATCCGTTGCAGTATTATCTTACTTAGATACATCACACATGGACATCCTTTTCTACTTTCTTACTAACTCCATCATTACCCTTTATGGCGAAAAACAATCTGGGGATGGAGTCGATGCCCATGCGCACTATCACCATAAGGAGGAGCCACCTATCTCGTGACTAACAAAGACTTCTCCGACAAAAACAAAGTGCAAACATCCGAGCCCAACACCAGATGGCGATCTATGCTAAAGTATACAACTCTACAGCTCTACATGCCAAGAACAGATGCATACTGGTAAGTAGCATTTTGCTTATGAATGAGAATAAACATAGCAAAAAGATGATCTAATTATATAATTTAGATACAACATATTAGTTGTCATATCCCCCAATCAAATGAAAAAGGCATACCATACTGTCACACTACATACATACCACTCCTATCTTACAAATCAAAACAAAACATTAAAACACACGTAGTAAGCCTAGTACAGCATCATGTAAAATTCAGACCTATACATTGATGGAATACAGAGTCAAATTCAGGGTACAGGTATGAATAAAACCAACGTGGAAATATAGCCATAGATATCAGTTCCTATATTTGTAATCTATCTCCACTTAATTAATCAATTTCCAGATAACAGACAGAGAAAAATGATATCACATTAAATGCAAAACTATATTCATTTGGTGACTGTGCAGCTATAGCACAGGTAGAAGCTATATCTAGCTGCTTGTTCCTCACCGAACCACCCATCCTCCCCGCTCTGCGAACGTATTTCTAGGGACAGGGCTTTCCCCTTTCAGGGCCCTAGTTTTCCACACCTGTGGTCCGTGTTCTTCGTGGCTCTGTGCTCTTGTCGTTGAAAGTTTGGGAAAAGAAACTGACATTAGCATGCTGGGGTTGCTTGGCGCCTATATAGGCACTGTGCATGTCACTACCATCTCGGACACCGCCATGCAGAGTCGAACGAAGCCACCTACTGGCGCGCGCAGGGCTACTACTCACAAAAAATTTCCGGATCCAGTCTGACGCCTGGGGAAAATTCTAAGGTAAGGAATCTGCAGCTAGATAGTCTCTACCAGATAAATCATTACCTAAGGTAAGTGACTTGTTCATCAAAAGCATAGGAACCTAATGGGAGATACCACAAAAGTGAAGAATGCTATGTAAATGGAACACTTTTGCCCCAGTGCTGGTATCCTTCTCAGATTTAT
The DNA here is from genome assembly GCA_963921515.1 of Calotriton arnoldi. Lineage (NCBI taxonomy): Eukaryota > Metazoa > Chordata > Amphibia > Caudata > Salamandridae > Calotriton > Calotriton arnoldi. Next base: position 3,292,724 of record CAWUFW010000381.1, read on the forward strand.
GTGACCCACTCAGCCTCACCTGCTAAGGAGGAGAATGGCATCAAACCTGAAGGAAATAATTTGGTACACTGCAAGCTAGAGATGAGAAACTGGCTACCCACAATATTTTCTATTGGTAATTTAGATTATACATTATAAAGGTCCAATCAAAGTTGGAGTTGTGAACAGAACTTGATGATATTGCTCTCTTTTTTGAAGTATTTGTTAAAGGCTTACAACTCAATATAGGGGAATAATGCACCATTTTATTAAAAATTATAAAGAGCTTTAATTGCTGTGAGTCAATTAAAGAACACACATTTGAAGCACAAATAGAAACTTTTGCCCACTTCACAGAAGTGAGAGTGTAAGTGGAGTTTGCGACCGTGTTGTATGGTGTTCAAAGTAATCTTTCTTGTTATATACATCTTTTCCCCAGCCTGTTATTATCTGTGTTCCTATGTTTGTGTTAACCAGTTGGGATCTGCCACTCAGGCTGTTTGAGGCAAAAAACATAATAATCAATGACTCAACTGCTACAAAGTAGAAATTAAAAATATAGTGTTCTCTGCATGATACATCCAACCCCACATGGCTGCTAAGTCATACTAGTGGCAACAAAACATCATGCAAATCTCTATTAAGATAACATTGTATAACACACTTATCATCAGGGAATCAATATAACAATTCTGAGCATGCTGAATCAGTAACTTTTGCTGACATTTAATAAGCTCAGATTAATACCTAGAATTCAAAGCATCAGCAACTGTACTCAAGTAGTGGGGTGGGATGGGGAATAGACTTGGGTCCCTAGTTACAAAGGTCTATTCGCAAACTGTTCTTTTTTAATTGCACACCATTTGGTTTGCAGACAGGGCTTCATTTTGTGATGCAACTTATCATTGAATTTGCAAAATGTACATGTGCGGATTGTTGATAATCTCCTGTTACTTGAATATTCACGAGTCAAAAAAGTATTTTTGCGACTCCCTGTGAATGCCTGTATACGTGGGGATGGTGTGTGAGGGACAGCTGACTTCCACCCCAACCCTTGCATTCTTTCCAATTCAGCATTTGGAAGTCATTACATTGAGGGAAGCAGGCTTCTCCCAAAGCCACTTACTACGACTCCCAAAGGGCAAGCTGCCCACTGGGACGGTTTCTCCTTTGGAAATCAGTCCGTCGCCACCCCCAGTTGGATGTCAGGTGGCAATTGTACTTGCAATAGCAAACCATAGAAATATTGCATCTCACAAAGAGTAGAGGAATGTCCTTTTCATTTGAAACATTTTGTGCATCTTTCTGCAAAATCCGACCCCATATTCGTAGCATGTGTTGGAGAAAGGAGCTGTTGAACATGTGCAATACCTCGATGGGTAGGATAAACTACTCACGACGCCAATTATAAAACTTCCTTGATGAAAAACAACTTGAAGAGTCTGGCCCCAACACTAGATGGCAGGAGCATGTGAATCTTAAGCACTACATGCTATGAATAGATACTTACAGGTTAAGTAACTTACTCTTTCAGATCTGTGACCTTCTGGTCAAGCAGAGCCTCAGATCCACTTACCAATTATAAGACTGTAACTCATGAACCACCTGCGCATTACATGAGGATGGTATGTTGTCACAAATGATCAGATCTGTGATCATTGCTGACAATGACAGGATACAGGATTTTTTTTGTTGCTTGTTAGTGAGTTCTAAAATTCCTTTAACTAGGGATTAAGACACATGATTAACACACTCAAGAATCTACTCGGGGATGGGGGGAGCGGCAACAACGACTGAGAAAGATGGCTGCTACCTATAATCCCCTACCACCCGTACGCAAATCCTGTATTACTTACTGACCCCTTTCATCAGGAGAGTGATCTGGCACCCTGCAATGGTTGCAGGGTGTCCGAAACAAACAAAATTCCATCGGTCTGCAGAGAGGCCTGAAGAGGGAGAGGCGTATAGCTAAGGCCAAAGATCAGAGACGTTGCTTGGCACCGAGGTCATCTGACAGACACCCTGGGTATCGAGAGTGTTGAGAACTGATGACGCGGCTCTCTGACTCAGGAGGTGGCCGCTCAGGAGGTGGCCGGCAATGACAGAGAGTTAGTAGCCGTGAATACTGCTGGAGCCTTAACGGTCAGACCGGATGGGCTGCATAGAGAGGGGCGGAGACTGAGCAATCGGGACAGGGAGATTCTGGGCACAGGCTGTAGCTGGGGTGCAAAAAATGCCTGGTAAGTTCCGACGAGAACGGAGGGCTGCTGTAAGGCCGTGGCAAAGCTGGGACGATGCAGAGGCCTGCCACAAGGTATCCATGAATTTAACCCAAATCGTCTGCGAAGAGGGTGAGGTTGCCCATGGGCTGCACAGAAAGGATGAAGTCTGGCTGCCTGGGGCCCCCTCCCGGCATGATCCAGTGAGGGAGGCCAGGGGTTGTGAAATCTGACAGGCCACAGAAGAAGTAGAGTTTCTTTACTGATTCCCCTCTGGCAGGTGGCAGTGAGTAGCACCTTCCCTGGAATTTAAACTCGCAAAGGCCGATTTGTTGACAATAATACCGGGTGACTGGCCCCCACTCCCTAACCATCACTCTATACAATATTGGTATTATTTTCATACCATCCTTATACCGTAACCTAGACATTTTTTATGAAACCTTCTCTATCATCCAAAACACTATAAATAGTAATGATCAGGCCACAGCCTGAGGCTCTCTCGTCTCTACTGATGCCCTTGCCCCACAGGTCTTCCCCCATGTTTTACAACACACATTGGATCCCCACTCAGCGTACGCATGGGGAACTGAGGACCCTAGCCTTGAATCAACAATCTGGAATAAGCCCTTACCACCACTCTTTAGGAACAATTGCAGAGAGACACACCCATGAAAACAACCATTTCACCATGATCATCCCCTTGTTGGCTGAACGCACTGGGGATACAGCAACTATGCCCAAGACACTACATGGGACCCGAACAAGTGCCCCTGCGAGGCCTGAAAGCCCTAATATGAACAATACCTTACACCAAAAGCTCCTACCCAACCAGTTCACTTGTTCTCCGCCTCAACGCCTCAAGCTATCCACAACTCAACCTCCACTCCATTGGTTCGCCCTTGCTAGAGGCACACTTGCACTTCAGGCATGAGCACCCCACCATCTCTGGGCATTTGGACTCCATCATCGCCACCTGTTCTCCCATATCTTTACAAGCCAGACTTCGCCTGATGGCACAGGACCTCCAACTTCTTAAGGCAGATCTAAAAAGCCTCATAAGAATCACCTCAGAGTTGGCGTACAACAGAGGAAACAACATTACGCCTGAGAGGATTAGACTCAACCACACCCTAGATTTTAGTTATGGCACTAGGCTAAATTCACTCCCCACTGTCTTGGCAAACGATACCCTACCCTAACACCAATTTGCGCCTCGCAGGCTGAATGAGCCCCTCTCCAATAGGGACATTTATTCCCTCCTCCTCTCATATGATCCTACTTACCCAAATCCAAACAGTCCCTACAAACCCACACAGAGATACAAGGCACAACCACAGAGCCGTAAACAAGTCGAACCTTATGCAAGTGCCCATCACTCAGCCATTCTCTGATGACACCAAACCACACCTGAAATGGATGCTACTCAGTTGCAGATCAACAGTGAAACATGTGGCTGACATTGCAGACTTCATCCTCACACACGAGCTATACATACTAATCCTGACTGAAACATGGGTAAATGAGGCCACCTCACCTACCCTTGACCTTCTAGTGCCACCTAATCACAACATCATTAGATTAGACAAACCAAGCAGACCTGGCAGAGGTATCGCCTGCATTCACAGAAACAATATTACAGTGAAACAGTCACATAATATGGACATACCCTCATGCGAATACCTATGCATTGACATTTGGAGCAACAACAACCCATGGTGCAAACTGCACACGATTTATCACCCTCCAGGTGACAACAACACTTTTATAGAACAAATGATGGAAACCATCTCAACCAACGCATGACAACATAGCACCCACATCTTTCTCAATGATTTCCTGCACTGGAATGACCCTAATGACCAAGCAGGAAGGGGTGGGAGCACACTGCTGACCTCCCAGCACAGTTAGCCCCTTAGCATTCTGGTAAATGCAGTGTAGTGCATGCTTACTTGGTATTTTGCTGGAGTGTGCCACCAAAGTTGGTGCAGATTAGTGCTGTCATCTCTAGACACATGTGTTTCTGGATTTTATCCGTCATCAGAGATCAAAAACGATTTTCTTCTGGGGTTGCTGAGCAGGCTGCCACAATTCTTACAGGTCTCAGTACCTCGCACAGGTGCATCTCCACTAGCTCGTCAGCTCAATGGCTCAAGGGAGCCTTTTTAAACAGGAAGGGGTGGGAGCACACTGCTGACCTCCCAGCACAGTTCACCCCTTAGCATTCTGGTAAATGCAGTTTGTAGTGCATGCTTACTTGGTATTTTGCTGGAGTGTGTCCCCAAAGTTGGTGCAGATTAGTGCTGTCATCTCTAGACACGCGTTTCTGGATTTTATCCGTCATCAGTAGAGATCAAAAGCGATTTTCTTCTGGGGTTGCTGAGCAGGCTGCCACAATTCTTACAGGTCTCAGTACCCACCCCTTTCTAATGACCAAGCAGTCAACAGCCCGAAAACCTTTCTAGCTGACCTCAATCTGACACAATTCTGTGACTGACCGACCCATAACGTGTCTGCGACCCTGGACCTTATCATTGCCAAGAATAACATAATCCATCTGGAATCTATTATCATTTGTGACTGGACAGATCATCACTGAATCACCTTCCTCATCACAGAATCAGTGAAGACAAAAAAGGGTCAACCAAGGAAACCCAAACAATGGATACGGAGCATGCATAATACTAACTGGAATGATCTGACATCCATCAGCAACAACATCCTGACACCTCCCTTGTGTATGGCAGATGTCCATGACCTAACAAACCATTACAGCAACTGTATGTTGAACATTTTAGATTCAATAGCACCCCTACAGCTTAAAAGAATATCTACCAAAGACTCCAAACCTTGGTTCAATGGCAGCCTTAATACAGAAAGGCGTAAGCTTGAACTAGCTGATCAAGCATGGAGAACCGCACCGTCCTTATTCAAAAACCTTAAAATCCTGAGAGCACGGAGGAGCATTTACAACAAACCAATTAGAAGCTTGAAAGTGAAATTCTTTAGGAGCCAATTAGAAAATGCTAGAAATCGTACAAAAAAACAGTTCGAGCTGGTCAAGCTACAGTCCAATAAGCAACCTAGTACTTCCCCCACAAGTTCTAAACCACAGCCAAATTACGAGGATTTTGCCTCCTCCTTCATGGAAAAGACAAGAAAGATCTAAAATGACCTGCTGTCGGCTACATAGCACTTTCCTCTCACACCTCCTTGTAGCCCACTCCCCCCCACGCCACGGATTGCAGAGACACGAGGTATCCCAGCACACACCATCACAAACAATGCTACTTGGAGCATATTCAAAACGTGTGATGAAAGTGCCATCCTAAAAATCCTTACAACTCTGAAACCTTCAAACCACTTTAGCTACACTCTACCAACGAACGTCTTTAATGAGACCAAAAGGTCCTTACTCCCTCTATGGACTAAAATAGTCAATAGTCAAATAGTCAATGCCACGCTACTTCAAGGATCAGTACCTGACTGCCTTAAAGCTGGGCAGGTTACTCCAATTTTTAAAAAACGATGGCAGACCTTAACAACGTCCGCACAATCGCTACAATTCTGACCCTAGAAAAACTCCTCGAGAAATGTGTACATGTTCATCTGTGGAACCACATTGACCAATTCAGTCTCTTAGATCAATTCCAATATGGCTTCTGCCGTGGCCACAGCACTGAATCGGGGCTCACAGACATTGTGGATGATGCGCTAAAAATGTTGGATCAGAATGAATCCTGCCTTCTTATCCTCCTTAACCTGTCGTCACCCTTTGATGCAGTCAAACATGACAACCTCGTAGACTTAAATGCAGGATAGGGCTATCGGGGGACCGTTCTTAACTGGTTTGCCTCTTTTCTACAGAACAGAACTCAAAGAATCAAGGTCAATATGTTCCTATCCAACCCATCACAGCTCACTCTAGGGGTCCCTCAGGGATCTGCACTCTCATCCACTCTCTAATTTATTCATGTAACCTCTAACCGATTTGCTGAATTTATCGAACATCTACTATCACATGTACACAGATGACACCCAACTGTACTTATGAATCTCTTCCCCTGAAGATATTAGGTCTGTAAACTCAACCCTACAAAAAACACAAAACTGGCTGACTGGTAACCACCATAAACTAAACGCTCTCAAATCAGAGTTCCCTCTAATTGCCCCTCCCAAACATTCTCCGGACATTGCAGAATGGATAAAACTAACAGCACTGAATTGAGTCCCACACATTATAGAGTCAACAAAATCTTTAGGAATAACGCTGGACAAGAACCTGAACATGCAGGAGCACATGAGCTCTGCCACCAAAGGAGCGAACTTCCACATGAACATCTTTAGAAAAATAAAACCCTTCCTTCTCCCGGAGGACCTCAAGTCTGCTGTTCAATCTCTAGTGATTCCCAGGTTGCACTGTGGGAGTGCAACCCTTTGTGGTCTACCCAGCGCTAAGGTGGTGCTACTAAGGGCCTCTTAACTCTGATGCTAGACTCATTACACGATCAAAAAGGAACATTCACATCACTCTGTACCTGAAATCACTTAACTGGCTTCCATATGAGGTCAGTATTCATTTGAAAATTGCCTGCATGACACATTAAGCCCTACATTTCAACAGTCAGAGGTACCTTGCACAAAATTAGAGCTCTCTGGTGGTGTCTGAGCATCTAGAAGCACTAGTTCCCTTCTACTGAAACCACCAAAATTTCCATAAAAAGAACAATTACAACTGAACCTTCTCAGGCATGGGCCCGAGAATCTGGAACGCCCTTCCCCCTGAAATCAGAATGAATCCCTCAACTGCCTCATTCAAGAAAAGTCAAAAGCATACTGATGAACAAATCTAGGCAGATGAACGCATGAACTATACTCCAGAACTTGATCTTACCCTGCCTGCACGCATGCTTACTTTCTCTCAAACTATGTTCTTACACTGTTTTACAGGTTGCTGTCTGCCTGGAACCTGTGGTTTGCTCTCTAGGAGAGTCTCCCATACCTTGTCCTACTTGATGATGTTATTTTTATACACGTCGCCTTGATCATTGTAAAGCGCTCTGATACCCCCAAGGGTCATGGTCACGCTATATTATAAATAAAATAAAAATGTATAGAAAAATGTCTTCCTTAGGCACAATATCTAGCACTGGCCACATTCTGCAACAAATTAAACATAGTTCCATGGCATTTAGGCTTTACCACTGTGTTGGATTGTCACCAAGCAGGGCATTTATCCTGTAGTACTAATGACAAGGTACATATACTCAAGATTAATCTTGCAGGTAAATCTGCTCAGGCATACTTTACCATCCTCTTTTTTGTACATTTCCTACATTTACTATTTACTTTATGTCCATGTCCCAATATTTTCCCATGTGGCATGCTAATATTTCTATATTAACTTCGATATGTACCTATGTAATGCGCTCTGCTGCCGAGTGACTAGGTCAGCTGTATAAAATCTTGGGTTACCCTTAGGTAGGATGTAACAGTAGATTGAACTGCGTCATGTTATGTATTTGTTTCTGAAATAGTGGATTGTTGCGTCTGACATACCACAATAATTGTAAGTCCTCTCATTCTCTTTTAGGAAGGTCCCTTTCAGCAGATAGAAATTTACTGCAAGCATCATGATGTTATTAGTGAGTTTCATTCAGACATCGGCAAGTGCTTCGAAGCCTGTGCCATTGAAGCTGTACATTCTGCTTGCCAGGTAAGTGAAGCTCAGACCTTGCATGCTGTGGTGTGGTGTAAATCATACTATCATCCAGTCCATAAAAACACGTATACCATGTTAGTAGTAGAGGACATCAAATAGAGTAACTAATTATAAATAATAATAAACATAAGAACTCCAGAAAAATAACCAAAAAATCAGTCTCGGAGTGAATAGTTCATGCAGTGTAATCTGGACCACGTCATCAACCAGTGCTGACTAATAGAATCTTGTTTCTAGTATTAAAATAGAAGTCATTAGGGTTAACTCTGAAGCTGGATCTTCTGCACACGTGGGTTAGGGTGTTGCACTTAGAGAGCGGGCCCAGCAGATCCAAACCTTTAAATAAAAACCTCTAAGGAGGGTCCCCTTTCTGGAGATGTAAATTTAACTTATCCTAAATTCTCCTCGCGAAGACTATATATCACAACTGCTGAAATCATTATTGTCTACATGTCTAAGTTGCACCAAGTCCTCCAAGTAAGGGGTTCAACAATGAATATAGAAGCTGCCAATTCGATATTGTTCACAGAAAATGTTATCTGCAACAAACGTTCCCAAGGCAGTTTTTGCTCTAATTAATGATCTTAAAGGAGCATCAGAATATCCAGTCAAACTTGGCTGAGTCCATAAATGTCATCTTTTCACAGACTGTTTTGAGAAAACCTATCAAATACTTCCTTACCCCCAATTTAATCAATATCCCAGTATCATCAGTACCTTTCCATACCACTTGAACTGAATAAAACTAGACCTGAGTAAAAGACAGTGGTCAAAGACAGTTAATCAGTATCCCTCTTAGGTGCTAGTGTACTTGACAAACTAAAACAAAGACTGGCAATGCCAATAGGTCCGGGTTTAAAAGTATTTGTATGGTAATGTGAAGCATTACAACTAAATAGCATGGGAATGTATATGTATATGTATTTGTGTGCAAGCAAAGAACTGTAGAAATAAAATTGGTGTAAGTTTAAGGGCAAGTGACAGTTGCACTTGCAAGTCCGACCTAAAAATCCATGTAGGTTACTGACTGCCCTCCTCCCATCTGTTCCAGCTGCCAGAGAAAAACACCATACATTATCTGTAGGAAGCTGGCTCTGTATATACTATATCAAAAAGAGATATAGAGTTCAGTAAGTCCCCAAAGATATAGCAGAGGATAAAGTAGATAATACCTAACTCTCAATTTAGTGGTAGCTGGGCTGAGCAGTTAGGCTTATCAGAGGGTAGTGTGAATGCAATCGTTGTATACACTCATTCAAGGCAGGAACACACACTCAACGACTAACTCCAGGGCAATGTTTTGCAAAAATATTACTTTACTTTTGAACTCCGTATCTGAAAGAGACAATTAGTTATAGATTCCTTACCTTGGAATTTTCCTCAGGCGTCAGACTGGATCCAGAGAATTTTTTCTTAGCAGGGCCCCTGCGGATCCAGGCCTGGATCCGGATCAACGCCGATCAACCTTACTTGACCTTCCCTGGCGTCGATGCCGATGCCCCAGTGTCTGTCATGCCTTCGGCCGACGCCATTTCCAACCTCACCCCGAGATGGACCGAGACCGACGTCGAATCTGATGCCGGAGGGTACTATTGTTCCACTGTTCATCCCTGGTGTTCCCTATCGCCCAGAAGGTGGTGATGAGGATTGGGAGGGGTCGCTGGACCCTATGGCAGACCAGCTTGAAGAGCCGGACTGGAGAGAGGACCTGGGTGAAGCCAGTGGTCCGGACACTTCTCCAGGCCTTGGCATGCTATCTCTCCCTACCGTGGCTACCGAGGAGGGAGCATTTTACGCTGTGGTGGTGCGAAGGGCAGCCAAGGCCTTGGGCCTGGAGCTCCCTTCAGTGGCGGTCAGGACTAACCTCCTTTCAGAGGTGCTTCAACCAGTGGCAACCTCCTCTGAACCCCTTTTGCCTTTCGATAAAGCACTCACTGACATCCTTCTGGGCACCTGGTCCAAGCCCATCACAGCGGCTCCTGTGGAAAGGATAATTGCCCGCCGCCACTGCCCGGCTCCGGGCGACCCAGTTTTCCTCACCCAACACCCTTCCCCCGAGAGCTTGGTGGTCCAAGCTTCTTTTTCCAAGGGCGCATTCCCTTCTGCTCCCCCAGACAGGGAATCCAAGAAGCTGGATCATCTTTGGAAGCGCATGTTCTCTTCCTCCAGCTTGGCACTGCGGTCCGTCAATACCACGTGTCTCCTGGGACGATACTCACATACTCTCTGGGATATGGTTGTGCAAGTGCTGGCTCAGTGCCCGGAGGAGTTGCGGGCTGTTCTCTCCCAAGCCGTGGCTGATGGGAGGGACGCAGCAAAATTCACAATTTGCTGTTGACTGGATATCACCGACTTACTGGGCAGAACGATTGCCACGTCGGTAGCACTTAGGCGCTACGCCTGGTTGAGGACATCTGGCTTTTCAGGGGATGTCCAGTCAACCTTTCTGGATATGCCCTTCACTGGCCGTCGGCTTTTCGGCGACTAAGCAGACTCGGCGGTGGAGCTCTTTAAGAATTCTCGGGCTATGGACAGATCCTTGGACCTCGCAGCGTCGTCCCATCCACCTCAGTCTGCTTTTCACCCCGTGGCTACGGAAGGGGCGCCCAACCACGTTCGACCCAGTCCAGCCACTGGTTTACGCAAGCTGCACAGCCTCTGCGTGGCCGCGGGACCCAGCAACGCGGGTCTGGGAGCCAGCAGGCGGTCCAGTCCACCCCTCCCCGCCGCAGCAGCCTCCAAGCCTTCCTAGTCCGACCTTTCAGGGCCACCAACGGCCAGTGGGTGGCAGGATTCGTCATCACCTCCCCCACTGGCAAACCGTCACGTCGGACAGGTGGGTTTTGCAAATAGTCCAAAGGGGCTACTCCCAGCCCTTCAACACTACCCCTCTCTCCATGCCACCGTCTTTTTGATCACATGTCAAAGGATCATTTGGTGCTTCTCCGCCAGGAAGTTTCAGCTCTCTTGGCCAAGGGAGCTTTTGAGAGGGTTCCTAACCAGAAGTAGGTCGTGGTTGCTATTCCCGCTACTTTCTGGTGCCCAAGAAGGACAAAGGCCTGCGTCCTATTCTAGACCTCTGGGCCCTCAACCGCTTCCTCTGAAAGGAGAAGGTCAAAATGCTAACATCGGCTCAGTTCCTGTCTGGCCTCAACCCTGGAGACTGGATGGTGGCGCGGGACTTGCAGGACGCCTATTTTCACATCCCCGTCCTGCCAGCCCAAAAACGCTACCTACGGTTCACAGTAGGCCACAACCATTTTCAGTTCACTGTGCTCCCATTTTACCTTACCAGTGCCCCTCAGATGTTCACTAAAGTGTTGGCGATGGTCGCAGCTCACTCGCGCAGATCAGGGGTTCCAGTCTTCCCCCTATCTTGATGACTGGCTGTTGAAGGCGGGCTCGCCCCATGCTGTCGTCTCCCACCTCCAGACTTCCGCGGACCTCCTGCATGCGCTGGGGTTCTCTATCAACGTGCCGAAGTCACACCTGACTCCCTCTCAGACGCTCACTTTCATTGGGGCAGTTCTGGGCACAGTGCCAGTGCAGTTTCGGGCCTATCCTCCCGAGCAGCGAGTCTGGAATATTCGTGCTATGATACAGATGTTTCAGCCTCCATCCCGGAATTCAGTGAGAATGACCCTGAGGCTGCTGGGCCTCATGGACTCCTGCATCCTGCTGGTGGATCATGCTAGATGGCATATGCATGCTCTGCAGTGGGAACTGAAGTTCCAGTGGGCGCAGCATCAGGGGATCTTAACGACTACGTCCAAATCTTGGAGGTAACTGCGCAACAACGGCAGTGGTGGTTAACGAACCACGCTTGGGTCAGAGGCAGATCCCTCTCCTTTCCCCAACCAGACCTCACAGTGGTGACCGATGCGTCACTCCTGGGATGGGGCGGCCATCTGGTAGAGGCGGAGATCAGAGGCGTCTGGTCTCCGTTGGAGTCCCGGCTCCATATCAACCTGCTGGAGCTCCGGGTGATTCGCTTGGCGCTGAAGGCATTCCTTCCCTCTCTCAAGGGGAAGGTGGTGCAGGTGTTCACGGACAACACCACCACCATTTGGTACTGCAACAAACAGGGTGGGGTGGGGTCGTGGACCCTATGTCAAGAAGCTCTTAGTCTCTGGACATGTCTGGAACATCAGGGCATTACCCTGGTGGGTCAACACCTGGCGTGTTCTCTCAACGCCAGGGTGGACAAACTCTGCCGTCAGTGCCTGGTGGATCACGAATGGCGTCTTCACTCGGATGTGGTACAAGGTCTCTTTCAGCAGTGGGGAGAGCCTTGGTTAGATCTGTTCGCCACTGAAGAGAACATGCAATGACAGCAATTCTGAATGGAATAGTTGAAATTTCCAAGGCGGGACTCGCTCGGCGATGATTTTCGTCGCGAGTGTAACTGTGGCCTCCTGTACGCCTTTCTGCCTGTACCACTTCTGCCCAGAGTGCTGAAGAAGATCAAGCGCGACATGGCCCATGTTATTCTTGTGGGTCCGGACTGGGCACGAAGAGTCTGGTACCCAGAGCTCCTGAGTGTGGCTATTGATCCTCCACTCGGACTACCTCTTCGGGAGGATCTTCTGTTGCAGCAGCAGGGGAGGGTTCTTCACCCGAACCTGTCCAGCCCTCACCTCCTTGCTTGGAGATTGAGCAGCGACAGTTGACAGCTTTTGACCTTCCACCCACAGTCTGTAATCTCATCTTGGCAGCCAGGCGTCCCTCTACTAAAACTGTATTCGTCTGTCGATGGAATAAGTTTGTGGCATGGTGCACAGCAAAGGCTGTGGATCCCCTTTCTGCCCCTCTTTCAGAGGTCCTTTTGTACATACTTTCTTTGCACCAGCAGGGATCTGCCCTGGGCACTCTTAAAGGTTATCTTGCGACCAGCTCTGCTTTTCTTCGGCTACCAGATCAGCCATCCTTGTTCAAGTCCCCTATTGTGAATAGATTCTTTAAGGACATTACTCATCTCTTTCCTCCATCTCCTTTCATAATGCCCCAGTGGGACTTGAACCTTGTCTTAACTCATCTCATGTGCGCTCCCTTCGAGCCTCTTCACAACTGCCCTCTCAGGCTCCTCCCTTTGAAAACTGCCTTCCTTGTTGCCATCTCCTCTGCTCGCAGGATGAATGAGCTTCAAGCTCTTTCTTCTAAGCCCCTTTCTTTTCTGTGCATCCAGACAAAATGGTGCTTTGAATGAGTAGAGATGTTCTGGAAAATAATCTTTTCGTCCACTAGCCAGGTCCTTTGATCAGTAAGTGCCAGCTGGTAGCTGGGGTGCTATTCCTATGCCGTTTGGGATTCGGTGCCTGAAGTCCTCTCAGGTTTCCTGAAGATCTCCTACCTTTCCACACCCAAGCCATGTAGGACGGTCGTGACATGGCCAAGTTAACAATTCGTTGTGGCAATGTTGCCATTCGCTGCCATGTTTGGCTGCGGTACACTGATTTTTCAGACGAGGTCCAGTCTTCTCTCATGGACATTCCATTTGACGAGACTCGCCTCTCTGTGGCCAACGCAGACTCAAGGAGAGCAGGGCAAAGGCATGTTCCCTGGGCTTATCTGCTCCACTTCGGAGTTGCATCAACCCTATTACTTCTTCCGTGGCTTTGGCAGAGGCACCCCATACTGCCAGCCAATCCAATTCCTTCAAGGTGCCCAGCAGTTTTCAGGACAAAGTGCCCAACGTCCCGCGGTCAAGGTCAACGGGACTCCCAGTCTACTACCCAAACAGCCCCGCCTGTCAAAGCCCTTTGAACCTATTCACAGCTGCCCCTTGCAGCTTCTTGTACTCAATATAGTGTTACTCATTGCCATAACATCGCGGTGGCGTGTGAGCTACGGGCTCTCTCTGCCTGCCATACTCCACTTTCTTCCCAGACTTCAAGAAAAGCTGCTTTTGCAGGCACAGACATCCTGCCTGTCTAAAGTTGTGACGCCATTCCACTTCGGTCAGAAATTCACTTTACCTGTGTATTATGCTCCACCTCGCCCCTCTAAGAAGGAGAGACTCAATTGCTTGAACCCCAAGAGATCACTGAGCTGTTACATAGATCGTACCAGAGAACTTCAGGTTTATGATCAGCCCTTTGTGCGGCTCTCTGGAGTGAAAAAAGGCAAGGCTGTGCAGAGGCGAAACATCTCCTGTTGGATCGTGCTTTGCATTAAAGTCTGCTATGCGTTGGCTATAAACCAGTCCCTGGAAGTACTGCCTACTCATTCTACCAGAGCCAAAGCTGCTACCACTGCGTTGGCACGCAGAGTCCCTGCCCTGGACAGGTGGCTACATGGGGGTCCCTCTATGTGTTCACATAGCATTATTGTCTGGACAGTCATGTTCACTGAGAGAAGCTGTCCTGTAGGATTTTCTGGGATAGAAGTTGAGAGCAAGTTATTTGCCTTTCTGGTAGAGACTCCATCTAACAGCAGATTTCTCACCGCCCTCCCATCCTCCCAGTTCTGTGGTTGGACTCCATCTATTAATAGGATCCCAGGTCTAGAAATCTACACACAGGTTACACCAATTTGCTTTTGGGGCTCCTCGTCTGGGGCGTGGACACTCTTTAAAGCAACTGACTTCAATACATGGGAGTGGCGACTATATAGGCTCTACACGTCATTTCCAGGGCGAAACGGCATTCGTGTGGAGTCGCACGGCACCTTCTACTGTTGTGCAGAGTTACTGCTGAAAAGTTTTTGGATCTAGTCTGACACCTGTGTAGTAGTCAAAAGGAGAGCAATCTGTGGCTAAGTAGACTTTACCAGAAGGAGTATTATCGAAGGTAAGTAACTTGTTCTTTTACTCAATATTCCAAAGTCTAGTCGTATCACATTAAAAGGCAATGCTTTTTCAACCACAGCAGCAAGGCTTTGAAAAAGAATGCCTCTGCAATTACGGAAACAACAATACTCTTATACCTTTAGGAAACTGTTGAAGACCTTGCTGTTTTCTGCCTCATAATCTACAAGTATGAATTTCAACCATGCTTCAAATGGGCTTTCTGTCTCCGAATTTATAGCGCCAAAATACCTTTGGATGGCCATTGTGCTTTATAAATGTTGAAATATAAAATAAAAACATAAATATATAATTCAAAGAATATATGTTGCTCTGATTTCCATTAAGAGAGTATGACTTTGATGCCCATCACTAGTGACAAAACAAGCAACAAAAGTTAAGGCAGCTTCGGGATATGCAATGGCTCTAGAACAAGGGCACCCAGTTCCAGTGTTGTGATCTGTATGTTTAGTACTTTACTATTGAGAGTCTGAATGGCCGTCCAGAGTGAACGGGCCAATATACAATTAAAAAGCATGTGGCGAATGTCACCCATACTATACAATTCCAGCATCTCTTCATAGAGTTCTAAGTAGAGTCCAAAAGCCTCTAAAATGAGTCCAAAATGTACATTATGGTAAAGCTGGGGTGTTTTTTTTAAACACCCCAGAAACCTTAATCAAAATTGAGGGTTTGCGACTTGGAAGAGCTGGTTGGGTTGGAGTACCGGGTGCGGATCTTTGAAGTAGTAAGGAACATTCGGCACTTAAGAGGGAAGATAACATATAAAAGCACGTATTAATGATTCTAAGGATGGCATATCTTGTATCTCTCCTTACCAGTGTGTGACAGTAAGTCCGCCTGCCTCCATTAACCTCATTAGTTGAAAGAGTTTATCATACCAGTAAGACTTTCTAGGTATAATGCTTGAATGATGCATGGTCTTTTTTACGAAAGGCAACACTATGATAATAGTTAATATTCACCCAAGTTCCATGATAAATTTATGGGAAGGTTCCTCCACACTAATTGCACATACCACTGCACTTTGATTGTCCTTGTGTGTGCAGTGCTCACCGTGTGACATACTACATGTACATACAGTCATGTGATTATTAATGATTTCTCTCTCTTAACATACGGAGACCCTACAGAGGAATATGTAAGAGATTTTGTATATGTGGCATGCCGGAATACTTGTGGGGCTTGAGTGAGATAAGGAATATCCACAGTGTAAAATTATGAAAACACATGAAATAACCTACAATTAAAGTTATTTAGTGGTCTACAACTGGTCCTGACGAAAACCATATGAAAGGCAACAATTTGGCTGAAGCATGTTTACTCCCAGACACTAGAGATACAAGTACTCTTAGTTAGCTTTGCCCTCTATTTTAAATATTGTCAAGGTGCCCTTCCAATAAACTGTATAAGGGCACCAGAGACGAGTTTAACTTTTAATTCTTGATACCCTCAAAACAATTTCAAAGATCTCCCTTGATTTTTAACGTAGATCCCAGCCAGAGACAATAGGTGTCTGTACGTGTGATGAAGAATGTCAATGGTAATCCCAGTGGTTGAGAGTCCTGTAAAAAAGTACTTAGCAGTGCCCCTGTCAATTAGGGATAAGAGATGAAAAAATGTTGCCCGTGGGTCCCTTTTCTACTAATTCATTTAAATTTTTTAAACTACAGAATGCTGCCATATACTGTCCCAGGACTTATAAGTGATCTGAAAGAGATGCAAGTCAGAAATAGATAGTTCCGATTTAACCTGAAGCCTCTGGTTGCATTTAGAATTATTAGGGTATTTTAACCTATGGACTGATGCTACAACATGCCCAAATTTAATAACTTTGTTTAATAGCAGCAGAAGATCTGGATCAGCTATTTTGGCACGTTTCACTATTGCAACCTTCAGTTTAAGGAATCTGTAAAAGTCTAGTTTGTATTTGTGTTGTATGGATGCATAGCTCAATGGAGATGTTGGATTGTCAAAATCTCTTATAATGGCTAATCCCTTCAAAGTTTATTCCTCCCAGAATAGCATTTTCACACCTAGTTTTTGCCATATGACGAAGAAGGTGGATTTATCACTCTGTGAATAAGTTCTTTGCCAGGCGACAGATAACTGCAGTGGTACTGGTTAAGATGTTACTAGAGTGGCTTACTTAAAATTTGTAACTGTGAGGATTGATTTTAAGTGATCAGTTGGCACCAGGTCCCTCTTAATAGGTACACAAACGATTGCAGTATCAGCAAACCAGTAAGTATCTTTACATATCGGAAAGGAAGTGTGAAATCCGATAGAATTAGCCATATTAAGTCGACTCAAGTCTTTTGTAAGGGCCTATTACCTTGTATTTGTTGAGGCTCTCTAGTAAGTTGCTTTTAGAAGAAGGCGTCTATTCGGCCACCTGGTTGTGTATTACAATGTTGGAAATTTCTCTTACCGTTTCTGATGTCTACCTATACCACTTGAGCAGGATTGTTCTCCCAACATGGGTGTTGATGTTCGATAATTACTATATTCAAGGACTGCTCCAACAACCTTTTGATCTCTGAGTCATTAGAAACACGTCCAAACCCAATGGCGGAGAGAAACTATCTTGAGGGTTGAGTCGGGCCCATAGGCATTGGAGCACTAAGGGAGGAGTCGCACAGCATTTCAAGACTCGAAGCTTCTTCGAAGAAAAATAACTTGTGTTGTCAGAGCTGAACACTAGAGGGTAGGAGTATGCAGAGAATGTGAATGTACATCACTACTTGCTATGGACAGATCCTTCAAGAGTAAGTAACATTTTGCTTCTCTAATGATAGACGCAGAATTTATCATTATTTAATAATTCTTCCTTAGTCCTTCATTCTTTTTATTCAGGAATGGCCTTACCAATCGCATAATCGATTGCTATGCAGGCATGATCAGAAATTATAATTGGTTCTTTTTTGTGTGTCTGAAATCACAACTATATGTTATGTATCTACTAATAACTTGGAGTCTATTCTGAAGAGAGTGGGATATGAGTAGAATGTGAAATCTTGTCCATTTGGGTTGAATCATCTCCAGATGTTTTTCACGTTGTGTATTTTACAAAGAGTAGTCATTTTAAAGTGTGATCTGTGCAGACCAACTTTACAGGATCGTATCTTATCTAAGGCACCTGAAAGTTTGAAGTCCCCACCCGAAATAATTCCTGATCCTGCAGGATGGCCCAATTTGTATTTAATCAATTTCACTGAAAAATCTGGAACGCTGGCTGTAAAAGACCTATATGTTAATTGAGACAATTTGGAGGGGGCAGAGTCTAGCCACATCCCAAGATGGCTGCTTCCCCGTGAGTCTCCGCTCTACCAAGGAGAACGAGGGGCCAAAGCACCAGTTCATATCGCCCTGATCTGCCAGCATAGATGGTTAAGTGCTCCCCGATGTTCAGGGCACCCCTCAGATCCACACAAACCACACATTGTCCCACCGTAGCTATCTCGAAGGTCCCGTCGACACGGCATGCAGGATTGCCACTTGTATTGTTGGCCACAGGTACTGCCCACTGCCGCAATCTCCCACCCCCATTCCCTGAGACCCCTATCAAAATCGGCAGACTTCATCTCGAGGCCACTGCAGCACTTTTTCTACTCTCCCAACCCTCCCTCACCCCCCCCCCCCGCCTTACAGAATAAAGGAGCTTCTCAGTACCCGGACGATAGCATGTCCTCAGTGAGCCCAATCCTGTCGACTCATACCGGACCTGTTTGAAACTGAACAAATATTCAACCCATCCATGCATAAGCAGGGCGCTGGAGTGTTGACCCTGTGAGTAGTGTGTAGACTGTGCAATGGCCCGCTGCAGCCGCTTTGGCAGCTCTATCTACTTGGCACACAGGAGTGTCTCCAGAAGGCCGCTGCCACAACCTCGACCCATAGAAGCAGTCCCCTCCACCTCAGGGCCCCTATATCACCTGGGGTGGCTGTAAGTCATGGCCTCCACAGCACTTTGCCTCTGGCTCCACCCCCACGCCCTATGGATGGTGGAACTTTCTAGCAACCGACCAACAGTCTGAACCTGGGAGCCAAATACTACCAAACCCTGCTGGGACCGCGGGAACTGAGCCGCTGCTCTGGAAAACCTACAGCGAGCACAAGTCTTTCTTTAGCAACGGTGATCAGTGCGGCATGCGTCATTAGCAACAGCGACCCGCACCGCCATCACAGGGTCGACACGCAGTCCGGAGGGTTCTCTTCCATTTAGACCACCACAAAACTCTTCAAGCAGACTCTATGATCCTGCCTGGTAATGGAGAGGAGATTTTAGCTGAGGCTAACCCTTTGGAGAGTTGCAATACCACCCACGCCACTGCTTCTAAGAGGCTGACACCACTGCCTGGCCCTCTGGCTACAAGGGAAAAAATGGGGGACATGGGAGGCCCTGATCTCCTTCACTCATCGATCATCATTCATTTAATCGCTGTGGCCCCCAGCTAGTCCGGAGCCCTTAAGCCCAAGATCCAGGGCAGGCAGTGATCCTTTCCTTGAGCACTTGAGTGCCCATTCCCTTCCATGCTTGAAAACTATCAGGATCCCCACAGGAGTGAGCCCCCCACCCTCCAACAATTTTTTCACTTACAGGATCTGGCTTGATTTCCTATTAAGGTCTTCCCTACAGGCTCTGCCTGACTGTCCTGGGTCTGGACTATCCTCTACTGCTACATATTGCTTGCACTGAGATCTGTATAGTGCCTGTGCCCTCACTTCATCCTCACCGGCGTACTGCGGCAACAATTGGATCCACCAGTGGTTCCTCGGTAATGTCCCCTGGCAAATCTTCCTTGCAGCTCCTTTTTACAGAGGCAGTGGGGGGATTAGGACTATGCAATTCTTAAAGAAATCACCTCCATTGGAACCTGCTTGGCTGCCATAGATGCGATAATCACTGACATCACCCAAGATGAAACCCTCATCAATCAGAAAATGATTGATTCAGAAGACCGATCCCTTTATGATTACATCAGATTCTATGGCATACCAGAGAAGATGTAACACCTGGATGGGCAAACCTTCCTCCTTGAGTTAATTCCAAAGGTGGCCGGGCTAACTTTCACTCCCTCTTTTGAAATCCAGAGGGCACATAAAATACAGGTTCGACAGCCTCCATAAGAAGGAGGAACCAAACCTCGCTCCTTCATAACTTGTTTTCTCCACCATGCTTCCAACTAGCAAATCCTTCTTGAGACATATAAGCACGGATGCTATAACATTGAGGGTGACCGATTCCACCTCACAGCAGACTTCTCACAGGTTACCAGTGCAAAACGGTGGGCTTTCCTTGCTCTTCGCCCACAACTGAAGAAATGGGACATTAAATATGGCCTTCTGTAACTGGCTATCATGTGAACCACCATGTATGGACGTTCTAAGGACTGCCACAACCCCACAGATTTAGCCCGCTTCTTACACTCCCTAGGACAAGCCAACATGGATACCCTCACCCCTACCTTTGAATACTGGAGATACCAATATCTCCGGAATCGCTGCCCCTCAACGAGGAAGACGGAATGATCGTCCAACCTAGAAACAATTGGAGAGGGACAGGGTGCTCAAGACAGTGGCAGAACTAACACACATCGATGACCGAGTTCAGCCTAGTTTGCCTCTGAAACCTGCCTCCCACATGAAAGAGGTCCTTGCATTGCCTCCTTAAAAAGACCTCCAGGGACTGTTTACCCGTATCAATGGTATAAGGGCCAGATGAGTACTGCTTCTCTGTGGGGTCCTGATTAAGGGGAATAGGTTTTGTGTTATGACCTATGTTTGCTGTTTCTACCATTTCTTGCTATTTATAGAGATGCTCTGTTATGGGGATACAAACTTGCTTTCCAACCCATTTTTCAGTGGCAAATGGTAGGAAAATGATGACTGCCTCGAGTCCGCCTCCCCCTCCCCCCTCCCCCCACCCCCCAACAGCCACTTTGGTCCCTTGGGACAGGACAGCGCCTGCCAGAAAAAGCACTCGCTTTACTTATTACCAGTCTCCCCCCCGCCCCCATCTACCGTCCACTAATCCTATTTTCTCTCCCACTCCCCGCCCACTCTCAAAAGCTTTTTCTGTATTTTCTCGGATGCAGTGGCTCCTGATGGCTCTACCGCTCCCCTCAGACTCAGGCTGTTCTACTCATGCTTGCACGCATCTAGGTGATATAGATTGCCAGCCTTTGTATCTTATCCCCCTTCCTTTAGGTATTTGCCCCTTTAATGCCCCTACCCCTCCCCTGTGGTCCGGATGCAAGAATGCATACTTTTCGCGTACAATATTGTCCCCGTCCACATCTGCGGGCGGCTCCCCGCTTGCTTTTTTTCGTCTATCGCCAGCTCTTGGATGTTCAGCCCACCTGCCCCCAACCCTCCTTGTCCCATGACTTTATCGTTGGCCTCGGGATACATGAATCTCCCTCTAATGGCCCCCAACAGTACCCCAACATGGCTTTGGACCCTTGGAGAAGTTTCGACCTCCCATAGACAGCCACAACAATAACGCATACCCCTGTCGCACACCGACTTGCATAACTTCCCAGCTTGATTCAGACCCGTCAACCCCTTATCTTCTATAACTCCTAGAGGGTTCTCGGCCTGATCCCTCCCATTTCACTTACCCTTAGGTTGCTCCCCAGCTACCCACCCCAGTCTCCTACATCAAACCATTCCCCCTCCCTTCCTGAAGACTCGCTGACTCGACCTCGCCAGCCCAGGAGGGACTGGCCCAGTGGTGGCTCCTCGAGGGAGTGCTGCGGGGGGAGGGGCTGGGTGGGGGGGGGGGGAAGTAAACTCCGGCATACGGCTGAACGGAGTTAAGTAAATAAATAAATAGAACGAATTACATTGCGCGCACATCACTGAGTTCTAAAAAGTGTGGCCATCCTTATTCAGAAAGACCTCCCTCGTACAGCTCTCCAAACATAGACTGACTATGAAAGACGTTACGCCTTTGCAAAATTTAAAATTGGCTCCAAAACAGCCAGAGAAGGATCCGTCCACGCCCTGAACGGCACAATACTTAGCTTTCTGCACCACCTTGACAGACCAACTAATGGAACTTAACCCCTCCAATGTTGTTATGGGGGAGACTGGAACTTGTCATCTGATGATATATTGGACTGTACAGGCCTTCTAGGCAGGACCAGTGATAGAGATAGAGATCTTTTGAAACAGCCTCTGTGATGATCATGGGTTGCTTGACATTTATCGTCCTCGTCCACACCTGCAGACGGCCCTCCCACTCGCTCTTTTTTGTCTTTCTTCAACTATTCTATGTGCGGCCCACCTCTTCCTCCCCCTTACTACGACTTCATCGCTGGCCTCCGCATACAAGAATCTCCCTCCACCAGTACCCCAAGGTGGCTTTGGATCCTTGGAGAAGTTTCGACCCGCTGCTGACAGTCACAACAACAATGCGCACTCCTATGTGAAACGTAAAAAGATATTGTTGTACCTTACCTCTCAACAGACGGATGTAGCTTTCAAACAAGAGACACACCTCACCCTAATGAAAGCGAAGAAACTCAAGAGAGACTGGGAAGGGAAGGTCGTTTACATCTGTAGGTCTTCCACTACCACCTCGTCCCTGCCCCAAGGCACATAAGTGAGTTCTAAAAAGTGTGGTGTGGCCATCCTTATCCACATAGCCCTCTCTTGTACAGTTCTTCAAACATAGACGGACCATGATGGATGTTATGCCTTTGCAAAACTTAAAATTGACCCCAAAACAGTTGGCGAAACATCTGTCCACTCCGCGAATGGCACAAAACTTTCCTTTCTGTCCCACCTTCACAAACCACTAGCAGGGCTTAACACCTTCAATGTTGTGATGGAGGGGACTGGAACTTGACACACGACGCTATATTGGACCATGCAGGCCCTTTAGACAGGACCAGTGATAGAGATAGAACCCTTTTGCGTAACCTATGTGATGATCACGGGCTGCTACCATTTGGCGTCTTCTCCATCCAACTGATGAGGAATACTCCTTTTTCTCAGATGCCCATGACACACAATACCTCTAGAATATTTTCCAATCTCACAGCCCGTATACCCGACTACCTAAAACTGCACCATTCTCGATGGTTCTCTCTCAGATCATGCCATGGTCCGATTAGACATAGACTGGAACTTGCAAGTCCCTACAAGAAAGCCCTGGTGATTTAATGTATCTATATATAGGACTCCCCAAGAAAAACTGTCTGCGATCCAACATGGTCACCTACTTAAAGGACAACCAAGGCTTGTTACGTCAGCTCAAGCTATGTAGGCCGCGGACAGAGCGACTCTTCATGTCCACCTGATGAGAGGCGTGGCTCGGACTAACCAACAACGCTCACAACAATTTACCCTTGAACGAGGCACAAATATGCATACCAAGCATATACCGTGAGTCCCTCTGCAGCTAACGGTCCTGCACTGAAGAAGGCTAAAAGGAAGCTCCACTCACTGTACACATCAAGAGCAGAATGTGCTTTACAAGCACAAAGCCCATCACTATCAACATGGTGAGAAGCCGGGTTGTCTATTAGCAGCGCAGTTTTTGCATAGGGAAGCCACAACAGCTATCCCTGCTGTTGAAGACAGCTCCGGCTGCACTCTGAGACCTCCAAGGTATAGTGGACGCTTTTAGGACCTTTTATGCCAATTTTTATAGGACAAGCAGGAACAATGTGAGACTATCTCTGCTATCACCCTGCCCAGCCTTAATAATGACGGCAGAGCTCTCCCAGATGGGGAAATCACCGAAGAGGAAGTGGCACTGGTCATTTCCAACCTCCCATTTAACAAGGCCCCTTTGAAAGACTGTTTTCCGGGTGAATTCTACCGATGAATCAAGGAGGATGTGGTGGCCACATTACCTGCTGCCTTTCAGGAAGCCGAAAACGCAGGTACTACTTCCCACCTGTCTAATAAATCTGTGATCACGGTCATACCAAAACCGGGGAAAGATACCTACTATGTGTCAGCTACCACCTGATCTGCCTCCTGACCATCGACCCAAAAATCCTAGCGAGCATCCTGGCCACATGTCTCAAAAGGGTTATCCTGAGTCTGATACATGACACACAGGTAGGTTTTGTGACGCAAAGATCTTCTTGCAATCACTTCTGCACTCTGGCTTATCTCCTATGGCTCACCAATAATCTCCCTGAGGCTACGATTGCCCTCTCCCATGATGCAGAGAATGCGTTTGAATCAGTATCCCCATTCTATATGATCAGAGTTCTCCACCACCTGGACATTGGAGAAAATTTCCTCTCAAAAGTCTGTTGGCTCCACACTGCACCTACAGCCCAAGATAATTGTGGTGGTTTTCTGTCTGTTGCTTTCCCGGTCCTCTAAGGGACTAAACAAGGCTGTCCCGTCTCGCCACTATTGTTCCTGCTGCCCTTGTAACCCTTGGCACCGGCCATCTGTAGTCCGCTAAAATAGTGGGAATTCCTGCTGCTGTTGTAGTGCCCGAAATATAATTGTATGTGGACAACATACTGCTTACACCACAGATATGGATAGGTTTCTTCGAGCCTTGATGTCCCTTATGTCATCATTTTTGAAGATCTTGGATTACAAGATCAATTGGGACAAGAATGAAGCACTACCCATGTCCAGCGTCATGACGAAGGCAGCCATAACTGGTTTTCTATTTCAGTGGAAATAAAAAGGCTGTAGTATCTCTGTATCCTGATTAACAGGGCCTTGGAGGGCATGGTCTCAGATAATCTGGGCCCCCTCATTGCCAAAACGAAAGCTGATTGCGCAAAATGGCACCATTTTAACCTATAAGTCTGGAAGAGGACCCAAGGAGTCAAAATGGTTGTAGTCCCTGGCTTTACTTAAGTCCTTGGAATTCCTGCCTCCTCTTGTCTGGACTTCCCTGCTAATGGCGATTGACAAAGATATCAAATCTTTGATCTGGGATGATGAGACCCTGGCTGTCTTTCTCTAAACTAATAGCATATGCAAAATGTGGCAGGCTCAGGGTGCCCTGCATAGAGCACTACTATCATGCCCTACATTTGGCTTAATTGTCCTACCTTGGCCAAGAGATAACAGATCCTCCATTTTGGGTACACCTTGAACGAGACACTACTAATAGCAGCACCTGTCTGGACATACTTTATTGATATAAAACACCCTCTGCACCGACACTAACCCCTTAGTACAGTCAATGGTGAGTGTCTGGAATCACTCCCATAAACTAATTTGCAGTCTTGCACGTGTACATCTTCAGGCACCCCTTTGGAATAACGCCACTATACGAGTGGACAACAGCCCCCTGACAAGGAGGGAATAGAAAATAGCAGGAACATTGACTTTGGGCGACGTTATCCATGACGGTGACTTGAAATCCTTTGACACCCTATTAGATTAATTTTCCTGCTAGGAAATTTAGCGTTACTTGTAACTACGACACTGCCTTCGTACTGTCTTGGTGAATAACCCATGGAAACAATTTCCCTCCCCAGTCCACCAATACCCAATGCTTTGGGGAACCTATAAAGGAGTCGTGTCAGAGTTCTACAATATACTGGTTCACCACCTACACTCACTACCCCTTCCGAGCCTCCTCCACACCTCCTGGCAGGATACTCTCCAGGTTCAGTATACAGGGGAAGATTGGATAGAGGACTTAGATAAGGGGCATGTGAGGCCAGAATTAAATGTTGTCTCTTTGAGACAGTACAAAACTGATATTGGACCCCACAGAAACTCGCGACCTCAGGCCTTCTTCCCAACTCCCATATAGGCCACACTCAGCCTCATACTGGAACTATCCCTGCTGCTTTCATGACGCTTGATAATGCTACACGACACACAAGATATGCCTGATTTAACAAACCACGAATGACGACTCCTGACGACAACTCTCGCCACAGCCAAACTTTACATCTTACATTATTGGCGCTCACCGCAGACACTCACTCATGACAAATGGCTAGCCGGAATGTTGAAAATAGCAACCTACGAATGAATTGGCCATTGGCTCCAGGACAGGGCCGACCTATTTGAGAACCTAAGGCCTTTTCCGGAACCTGTGGGGATCACCCACTGATGATTCCACCTCCAAATTTGTCCTTCCTTCCTTTGCATGCACGTGCAGGACACCCCTAAGCCGAAGGCTGTCTCGCTGTTCCACTTCCCTTCCTCGCCCCTTCACTCCCACGTAGTGAGATGAAGTGCATGGCTGACTGAGCGCCTCCCCACGCCCCCCACCCCCCACTCCCCACTCCTTCCCTTTCCTCCCCCACAAAATTTTGGGCCCCAGAACCCTTTCCCCTTTACCTATTGCCTTTCCTGTCTCGCTGAGCCCTTAAGATGCCTGCAATCCTTTGCAGGTACCATTTGATGTGATCACAGATAACAATGCTGAGATCCCCATGTTTATTTTTATCTTGCATACATGTAGTTATGATTGCTGCATTGATAGTTCCAGCTCTTCCAACTAGTTGAGCATTTAGAGAACCGCTTTGATCGGTATCCGTCCTTTGTATTGTTCTCGCAGGGCTGTGATCATGTTGAACCCACCTTACCCTGTGCAGACAATTGGGAGCCATATTTCTGTAATCTCTTTATCAGCCAGAGCTTCTTGGCATAATTGTCTGATGAAATCGCAACCCGACCAGACTACTTCGATATTAGTGTTATCACCCCTATTTTCTTCTTAAAAAGGAGGAGACAATGTGAAGTAATCTATTCAATTATTCGTCAATGAGATGCGATCTCAATACCCAGTCTTGGTTTTATGTATGAATAGAATGTGTGCTCTAAGTTCATAAGAGTAAGTTTATAAAGTAAAGTTTATAAGAGTAATCCAATATGTTATTTATAAGGCTATTCAGATCTTTGATGTTAAGTGAATAACTCAGATACTAGTCATTCTCGATCATTTCACCTGATATCCAATTAACACACTCCAATTGCACAATGTTAACTACAACCCAGTTGAGTAATATCTCCACGTAGTGAGCTACAACCGATCCCACGGGAGCCTGATAGTACTTCTCATCGAGGTCGAACACTTTCTAATAATTACGCAGCTCTCCAAGATACTAATGCATACGTAAAGCAGTAGCTGAGTAAAAAAAAGATTAGAAAATCAAGGCCTATTGTAAACCTAAAAATGTTAGCCAGAAAGTGGAGAACGCACCGATCACCAGTGAAAATGGGGGACGGTAGCTCCACTTCTAACTTGAAATAAATCCAAGGGGTTAGCTCTTTAGAGTGAAGAGGACACTGAATTAGGAAATACTGGTATAAATCAGTATCTGTGATAAAACCATACAGGGCATTGTAAGTAAGCTATACATTTCAAATCTGTAGATCTCCCTCCCCCATTTTCATAAGATCCTCTTCTTAAAGTGGCTTTAAGCTTTTGAAAGAGTTTCAATATTAGGTTGAGCTTGGTTTCCCATCATATCTCAGTAATAACAATTCCACTTCTATTTTTTCTGTAACGACTGTATTTTCGACCTGTTCAGCTTGCCATTACTTAAAGATGACTTGCAATAAATGCTACACAGTTTATATAGTTTATAACCTTCTATTCATGGTGTTTAGGTCTCGCCTACGCAGCGCGCATGCGCTGCATAGGCAAAAAGACCTTTTGCCAACAATTCGGCTTTTCAGCCTAAAACGTGCACGCGTTCCATTGCCTTCAATGGCAACGCGTGCACGTTAGCATTCACTTGCGGGAGCGAGCGGCGCCATATGGTAGCAATTATCGCTCCTGGCGCCGCTCGCTCCCGCAAGTGAATCGTGCAGGCTCCCTCCTCTCCCCCCTCCCCCTGCTGCCGTGTGAGGCGCGCGCGCTTGTTTTTTTTTGGGGGGGCGGGAGGGGGAGAGTTTTATATAGCGCGCAGCGAACTCGACCCAAAGGTATTGAAGCGCTTTACATGAGCACCAGCTGCGTTACAGATTGACACGTTCATTTTGTTAGGCACGGGGAGATTAGGTGATTTGCCCAGAATCACACACAGGATGCCAAGCGTTCCTGCCGTGTAAGATTACAGTTTCATGACGTTTCTCCCTCAGCAGACAGTTAATATCAAATTCTTATGACATTAAACACGGTACTTTTGTTGTATTTATTGAAAAACAGCTTTTTTCAAATGTACCAACCAAATGTACGCCCCCTTCGGTTTAACAGGTTCTCACTGTGAGCCACATATTAAGTCAACGGCGCGTTAATATGTGGAAAATATACCTGAGATTTGTAATTGGTGGAACAACTTTTCGTGTTCGCTTCACGTTTGCATTTATGACAATATCTAGCTGATTGTTGTTTTTGTCTAGTGCTCAGAAAGCCTGGAGACCGCTTTTGAGCACTAATAAAACAAACACAAACTTCTGAGACATTATATCCACATCAGAAATAAGTGCATATGCTTCGATAGTGATCGTTGGTGTTAATTCCACGAGTCTCACGTATAAGTAATAACGTGATCATGGCCCCTAGTGCTCCAGTGGAGATGCTGCTGATAACAAAAAAAGGCGGTACTCCCCAGCTCCTTACAAAACGCAGTAACCTCAAGGCGCTTTGCAGGTTTGAGTTAAGGCACTTTACTACTCTGCATTCCCAGGATAAACTGATTTTTGTCAGACTCGCCTTCGGGGTCTGATCTCACAATGGGCACCTCGGCAAATCCAAACAGCCCCAGACACACGACACAGCCACAGGCGTGCTTTTGATGTCCCAGGCTGGTCACACCAGCGGAGGAGACTTCTGCAAACACACTTAGCACATGAAAGGGTGTTTGGTGCAGTCACACTGCCCAGTGCCAGGGCGGGCAGGGCCGCTAGAAGCACCTTTTGTTTCCCTGGTAATCAGATTGTAAGTCTGTTGTTGTGACAACTGCTTTACATTCTCAGCTCTAATCTTTGCTGAGTGGCTTAGACTGGGGGCAGGTGATGTCTCAATGACCACAACTACTGACTGCAGGGCGATGTCAGCATGGCTGGGGGAAGTCAGTAGGATTTCTTATAGCGCTTCCTGACCCACTTCTGCACGCTGTGTGGAACAGGTGTCACTATATCCCAATTTAATGGTACTCCGTTTGCCGAAGGATGAACGGCTGAGGTGGCCTTTCATGGATTCTTGGACTCGTCGACTGCTCTTCACCTTCTGCGTCAGCAGCGAGCGTGCTTCTGGGAATCAGTGAATGTTCTGCTCAGAGGTCACTGCACCCGTGCCAGGCCCTGCTGAGGGTTGCACGGCTCCCGACTGCCACCCTGCGTTAGTAGTGCCTTTATTACTGGCCCGTTAGTGGTACGTGCCGCAGCAGGTGATGAGTTAATGGCCTGGGCTCATGCAGTTAGCCTCATTCAGGGATGTGCTGGGGTGACTGACCTACTACTGCCATTACACTGGATGCTGTACATTTCCTGAGAATACAGCTAATATGGTAAAAGTGCTGTCCCAATTTGTGATGTTTGAGGCCAACAAAGACCCTCTTAGAAAAGGGGTTGGCGGTGATAAAACATTCAGGGGCCCATTGGCTAAAAAGCAATTATTACAATCAGGAGAGTTGGGTTAGAGTCACGGCTTCCCCCACTTGAAGACCAAAGAGTGTGCTCCTGGGGCAATCACCCTTTATCTCCCTGTGCCACCACGGAAATCGTGCCTGGCCAAACTGCACAGCGCCTAGAGGTGATCCAGTTTGCACTGTGCAGGAATTTTTTTATTTTTACAACAAAATGTATGCAGAGCTGAGATTTATCAGGGTTGACCTAAGGTGTTTCTGGTAGAGTTGACGATAATTTAATAAATGGAACCACCTTTGGGCTGGATGGTGGTGACTGTGAGGTAAAATGTGACCTGTGACCTGTTCTGCCATGTAGCTAAAATGTGGTGTACGGGAGAGAAGTCAGTCTCAGCAGCAAGAGCGTATTCATGGCTTCCCCTCTCTGGCGCAACACATGTTATTTCTGTACCTGCACAATGTGCAAAATGAGCAGAGCAACCCAATATGCAACACATGCAGGAAATATAATATTGCTCGCTGTGTAAATTGTTTACCAAAATTGCCAATAATGGATATGTATATTCCAGCAATGCCCATGACAACATATACATTTTGAAGCACAATACATCTAGGACTTCAGAATCACTGATAGAGCAGTGGTGACAACAGTGGGACTGTGCCGTGTGACGAAACTCATCCACACATTAAAGATTTCATGCATTCTGCCTTATAGCACCCCCCTCACAAAAAGCTGTAGTAGTCTATTGATACCAATGTAAAAAGAAAGTAAATTGATTCTCAGACTGTGAGCTTTTCACAATGGACTCAATATTGACAAGAAAAAACATATTGTTCGAGGCATATGAGCTGCAGATCGTACACTGTGCATTAGATCGCCATCTGGTGTTGGGCTCGGATGCTTGCACTTTGTTGTTGTCTTGGAAGAGTCTTTTGTAGTCACGAGATAGGTGACTCCTCCTTTGGACGATAGTGCGCATGGGCATCGACTCCATGGTTAGATTGTTTTTTTCCGCCATCGGGTTCGGATGTACTTTGCTGCGCTCCGGATCGACACCGATCGGTTCCCCTCTCGACGCGCAGAAAACTCCCACCGTTCGACGGTATTGTTTCGACCGCGATCCTCTCATCGCGTCTCCACTCCAACACTGTTTCGAGTCCGGTCGCCGACGTTGGACCGTTGGGCGAGTCGACGCCCTCATCCAGCATATGGAAAGGACTCCATTTAAAAAATGCAAGTGTGGGGCTAAATTCCCACACACAGATCTCCACGAGGTCTGTAATCTTTGCCTCTCTCCGGAACACGAGAGTCGACACTGCCAGGCCTGTGACTCCTTCAGGTCCAAAAAGACCATCCGTGATCGCCGGGCCCGACAACACGAAATGTCCAGGTCAGCCGCTCCCGCACCGGACGACATCTTCGACACAGGCTCCGACAACCCAGACACCGGAGATCTGCAAATCGACACCTCCGGAGCCGAAGACTCGGGGTCCGACGACCAAACCCTCACGCCGGGCCAACGTACCGTGAGTACTGACGTCGATGCCCCTCTCCCAAAGAAACAAAGGGCTTCGGTCACACCTTCGCCTTCCGGCCTAGGTCTGCACCATCACAAAGCTTCAGGAGCCCCGCCTTCCGGCTCGACTCCGAAGCACCCAAAGCCTTCTGGCAGCTCGGGATCGAGCCAGCCACATCCCGGTGCCGACAAACACCCATCGGCACCAAAGCACAAGGAACCTTCGGCGCCGAAGACCAAGGTCCCCGACGCCTCGACACCGAAGCCTCAACAAACCTTCGGAGTCGACGAAAAACTTTCGGTGTCGAAAACTTCACCAAAGGACAAACCTCGCAAGCATAAACAACACTCGGAGCCCAAATCTTCGATGCCGACAAAACACGCTAGCACTGAAGAACTCTCTGTTCCCATCGACCCAAAGCAGAAAACTCTGCACATTGACCCCACTACCGGACAGGTCCAATCCGTAATACCTCACAAAAGGAAGCTACAGGAACCAACAACACCTGAGCCACCTCTCAAGAAAAAGACTCTTCCACATCACCTATAAGGTCTTTTTCTCCACCTCCACAACACTTTAGCCCTATTCACTCCCCGCCTCACTCTCCCCTACCTTTTTCTTCACCACAAGGGGATACAGACGGGGATGATCATGATGATGACATACAGTCACCTCACAACACAGATACTGATGACGACCTTCACAGTATCCCACCCCAGGACCCCTGGGACAATTATGATCTCCCAGATATACCCGTCCCTGACCCATACCCATCCAAACCCTCACCCCTGATGATACTATAGGGTTTGCACAGGTCATAAACAGGGCAGCACAATTCCATGGTGTCAAGTTACACTCAGACCCCCTGGAAGAAGACTTTTTATTAGAAACTTTTAGCCAGCCTCAAAAGTCTACACATACTCTCCCTATGCTTAAAGGCATTATTAAACATGCCCCTGAGGTCTTCAAGGACCCAGTTAGAGCTAGGGTTCTTAACCCAAGGATTGAGAAAAAATATAAGCCTGCCCCTTCTGACCCCACTTATATTAAAGGTCAACTCCCTCTGGACTCTTTAGTAGTTGCTAATGCACGAAAAAGGGCAAACTCGCAAACTACTGGTGAGACACCACCACCAGATAAAGAGTCCAAATTGCTCGACGCATCTGGCAAGAGGGTTGCGTCTCAAGCAGCTAACATGTGGCGCATCGCCAATTCACAAGCCTTACTGGCGAGATATGACAGGGCACATTACGATGAGCTCGAAAAGCTCATTCAGTACCTTCCAGATCAGCATAAGACCAAGGCTAATGATCTCATACAGGAGGGCAAGCTTGTCACAAACACCTCAATAAAGTGCGCCCTTGACGCAGCAGATACAGCATCACGCGCAATAAACTCAAGCGTTTTGCTACGCAGACACGCGTGGTTACGCATATCAGGCTTTAAGCAGGAGGTACAATCTACCATCCTCAATCAACCCTTAGACCAAGAACACCTGTTTGGGCCTAATGTGGACACTTCTCTAGAAAAAATGAAGAAGGACACAGACACAGCCAAAGCTATGGGAGCTCTGCAAGCTACAACTAGTAGAGGTTCCTTTCGTCGCTCCTTATACAGAGGCGGCTCCAAGACTACTGCCACAGACACCACCTCTGCTAATTATAAAAATACCACCCAAACCTCCTCTAATAGAGGTTACTCCAGAGGTAATTACAGAGGTAACAACAACAGGGGTAGAGGACGCGGGTTTAACACACGCACCTCCCCTACCACCAAACGGTGACTTCCCTCCGTTTCCCCCGATCATTCCACTCCAGTCGGGGAAGACTATCAAAGTTCCTACCTGCGTGGAATTCCATCACCACCGACAGGTGGGTAAGACAAATTATCCAGTATGGTTACTGCCTGGAACTCACTTCTACTCCTCCCAACATACCACCCAGACAGCGTCCCATGTCCACAGAACATCTAACGCTCCTCAAACAGGAGGTTCTCTCTATGCTCCAAAAGCAAGCAATAGAACCAGTCCCTCTAGAACATCAGGGCACAGGGGTTTACTCACTGTATTTTCTAATCCCCAAAAGGACGGTTCCGTCAGGCCCATACTGGACCTCAGACCCCTCAACTATTACATTCACTCAGATCATTTCCACATGATCACTCTTCAACAAATACTTCCACTACTCCAACAAGGCGACTTCCTTGCCACACTAGATCTCAAGGACGCCTATTTCCATATTCCCATTCACCCTGCGCACAGGAAATACCTAAGGTTCACAGTGGACGGACAACATTATCAGTTCAAAGTCCTGCCATTCGGGGTGGCAACAGCACCAAGGGTTTTCACCAAGTGCCTAGCAGTAGTAGCTGCGCACTTGCGAAGACAACACATTCACGTGTTTCCGTATCTAGACGACTGGCTAATAAAAGCCAAGTCACACAATCAATGTGTACAGCACACATTCCAAACAGTTCTGCTACTACACAATTTGGGGTTCACAATAAACCATACCAAATCTCATCTACATCCCTCCTACATACATCAGTACCTAGGAGCCACAATAGATACCTCCAGAGCTCTCGCATACCCCAATCCCACCAGGATAACAAGTATGCAAGCCCTCATCAAAAAATTCCTACCTCAACACTACCTTCCAGCTCGAGTGTTTATGCAGCTAGTAGGAATGATGGCCTCGTGCATCTTTATTGTCCCTCACGCACGACTTCAAATGCGTCCCCTGCAAGAATGCTTAGCACGTCAGTGGAACCAAGCTCAAGGCCAGCTTACAGATCTGGTGTTGGTAGACAGCCGCACTCATCGCTCTCTGCAATGGTGGAACAAACAAAACATTTCCAAAGGGCGGCCGTTCCTAGAGCCAGTTCCACAGATAGTGCTCACAACAGACGCATCTCTCACTGGGTGGGGAGCTCACCTCCTTACCCACACAACACAGGGCAACTGGACCAAGTCACAAAAACTGCTCCACATCAACCACCTAGAATTATTAGCAATATTTCTAGCGCTAAAGTCATTCCAACTACATCTTACTCACAAAACTGTCTTAGTCAAAACAGACAACATGACAGCAATGTACTATATACAAAAACAGGGGGGACACACTCTCTGCAGCTGTCTCGCCTAGCGCAAGACATATGGAGATGGGCCATTCCTCAAAGCATATACCTCCTTGCAGAACATCTTCCAGGAGTTCACAATCACCTTGCAGATCTGTTAAGTCGACAGACACAACAGATTCACGAATGGGAACTGCACCCGCAAGTTCTGAAACCTTTCTTTCAAATGTGGGGCCATCCACAAATAGACCTGTTCGCCACACAAGAAAACACAAAATGCCCAACCTTCGCCGCCAGGTTCCCACACCCGTCGTCCAAGGGCAATGCAATATGGATGAACTGGTCAGGCAGATTTGCATACGCTTTTCCGCCTCTCCCACTCATTCCCCTAGTGGTACGCAAACTCAGGCAACAGTCTCTAACAATGATCCTAGTTGCTCCCACATGGGCAAGACAACCATGGTTCACAACACTTCTCGAACTCTCGGTGGTTCCACACCACAAACTGCACCTCTCTCCACACCTCTTAACTCAGAACCATGGAGAGATCAGACACCCCGATCCAGGTCAACTGAATCTGGCAATATGGCTCCTGAAGTCCTAGAGTTCGGTTACCTTAACCTCCCACCAGAATGTATGCATGTCATTAAGGAAGCCAGACGTCCCACTACCAGAGCTTGTTATGCAGCAAAATGGAAGAGGTTTGTTATTTATTGTAATAACCACAATATCAACCCACTAGATGCCTCCATACAAAACATTATCTGTTACTTGCTGCATCTACAAACATGTAACCTGGCATTCTCATCCATCAGATTACATCTTGCTGCTAGGCCTTAAAAGAATCATTCCCCCTAGATTGCCACCCTCTCCAGCATGGAATCTAAATATTGTCCTCACCAGGCTCATGGGTCCCCCATTTGAACCTCTGCACAAATGTGAGTTACAATTTCTTACATGGAAAGTAGCCTTCCTAATTGCAATCACCTCTCTCAGAAGAGTCAGTGAGATTCAGGCTTTAACCATACAAGAACCTTTTTTACAAATCCATCGTAATAAAGTAGTTCTCAGACCAAACCCCAAATTCCTACCTAAAGTAATTTCTGCTTTTCACCTTAACCAATCAATAGAGTTACCTGTCTTTTTCCAAGACCCAGACTCTGTAGCAGAAAGAGCTCTCCACACACTATATGTCAGAAGAGCCCTACTTTACTACATTGACAGGACCAAACCTTTCAGAAAGACAAAACAATTATTTGTAGCTTTCTCCCCACCACATAAAGGTAATCCCATCTCAAAAGCTGGCATTGCTAGATGGATAGTCAAATGTATTCAAATTTGCTACCAAAAGGCTAAACGCACCTTAATTCCCCCTAGGGCACATTCCACACGTAAACTAGGGGCTTCTATGGCATTTTTAGGGAACATCCCCCTAAATGACATATGTAAAGCAGCAACATGGTCTACACCACATACCTTTACCAAACACTACTGCGTTGATGTACACGCAAAGCAACAAGCTGCTGTGGGCCAAGCTGTTCTTAAAACACTTTTTCAAACTACTGCAACGGATACAGGTGACCACCGCTAGGGGAGACACTGCTATACAGTCTATGCACAGTGTACGATCTGCAGCTCATATGCCTCGAACGGTAAATGCTACTTACCAGTATGCATCTGTTCTTGGCATGTAGAGCTGCAGATTCGTACACGCCCACCCGCCTCCCCGGGACCTGTATCTGTTCCAGCATAATCTTAATTAGATACATTCACATGGACATCTTTTTCTTCTTACTGACTCCATCTTTTCCCATCATGGCGAAAAACAATCTAACCATGGAGTCGATGCCCATGCGCACTATCGTCCAAAGGAGGAGTCACCTATCTCGTGACTACAAAAGACTCTTCCAAGACAACAACAAAGTGCAAGCATCCGAGCCCAACACCAGATGGCGATCTAATGCACAGTGTACGAATCTGCAGCTCTACATGCCAAGAACAGATGCATACTGGTAAGTAGCATTTACCTTCTCAAATAATTCAATTAATGACATCACCGTGAACTGTAGGTGACATTACACCTGTAAACAAGCATTGGCATAGCCAACAGGTCTCGCTTTTGGGACCTTATAAGTATTTAGTTATGCAGCACAATATCCTTGGTGCAACAACATCAACTGTTGCATGGCTAAACACTTATATAAAGTCCCAAAAGCGAGACCTATTGGCTATGCCAATGCTTGTTTTAATTTATCACAGTAGAAGTATGTAACCATCGTAAGTATGCACTTAGCCATCATTTTGGAGCCCATATTTTGAATGTTATCCATCGGAAAATATTGTTACATAAGTTTTTTTTTAAAATGATTCTAATTAACCAAGCAATGTAAAAGACAGAGTTTTTCTACACACTGCTTGCCTGGGGGACACCAAACTCTTGCCCTAAAATCTGAGACTGAAGAGAACATTAAAAATACATTCAGCTAAAAGTTTCATTTATTATTTTTCATACATTGTTTGTGCAGTTATGGCATGCGAGTTATTAGCAGTTGGAAATCATAAATCATGGACCGTGGTAGGAATTTGTCATGTAGTCTCATAGTGCAAGATGACTAATATAACCGTTAAATTGTTTTAAATGCATATTCTTTCCACTTTTGACAAAGTATGTTTAAAAAAAAAAAAGGGTTAGGAGTTTAACAAACATCACGTAAGAAAAGACGGAGAGAGCAATGGAGTGCGGTACAGAAAACGTTTTTCTTGCAGGGGACATGAGGTGTTGCACATATAAAAGTATATTTAGCAGGGTTCGCTTGAGACCCGCGTACTGAAGCCAGGAAGTGATAGAGAGCGGGGGCAGAATTATAATCTTTTTTTATTTTAATGAAACTTGCAACATCTGTACAACAATGAGAAATAATAGCATGGTCACAGTTTTCCTTACAATTACAATCATAGCCTCATCATTTTACCCAAGTACAGAAAACATAATGATTGATACAATTGAGTCGAGTGGTCTCTTCTATTCTCTTTCTTATTCTCTCCATTATAGACCTCTACATGCCCACCATGCCCCCCAGAATTTCTCTCCTTTCTGGGGGCATTCTCTACTTTTATAGATCGTTAACTCTGCTTGCCAGCACCAATTCATGTCGCGTTCCCACTCATCCAATGTTAAGGGTGCTGTCGCTCCCCATGCTCTTGCAATATTGCGCTTTCAAACAGTGCTTTTTTATAATGACAATTTGAAGCATAAAGGGAAAAGTGATTGGGCCAAATTCATGATTGTCAAGAGCCAAAACTGGAATTTTGGGGACAGCAACATAGTCACAAGATCTTTTCTCCACGCAACTGTTGTAGAATCAATAAAATAACATGTAGCAGTCAATGTTTTCTGCATCTATTTATGAATATAAGTGGAGAAAGTGCCAGCTGGCTGCACGTATTTAAATAATCTTCATCAGCATACGCATATGACAGATTAAATTGTGTTAATGAACGATTGCGATGCCCTTGATTTCGCTTAGGAAAATTTGGAGCAGTTTCTGAACAGAAATGCACTACATTAATTAAAGGCCGTTGAGTTTGTCATGCAGTTTAATTTTTTAGGTATTTATACATAAACCTTGCCATTTAATAAGATTTGTTTTTTACTCAAACTGCATGATGCTTCTAGGTGTCCGGGACCATGGGAAAACTCATCTCTGTCATTCATTGAGCATGGCTGGACTGACTTGTCACATAACAAACAAGTATTGGCAAAGCCATACAAGTCTGGCTTCGGCAGGCTTGTGTTTTCGTTACATTTCTTTAAAATACATTAGAGCATATGCCACAAAAATCAAAACTTAAAGGAAGACGTGCTGCCGCTTAAACTTTGTGCTCATATGCCTGAAATAAAAAGTTAACATTTATAAATAAATTACCCATCACATATAATTCTGATACAGGACTGGTGCATTCTAACAGACAGGTATATATACAACAGATCTAGAAACTAACTTTTCTTAGTGTTATGCACATGGTAGGAGAAAACGATTCTTATTGGTGAAAAAAGTACTATAGGCTTTGAATTACTGTAACCTGAAGACAAGCTCTTCTTACAAGTGGTTTATTAATTCCGGTCGGCTCGGTAACCACAGGAAATGGTTTATCGAGTTACAAATTTTTGTGTACGGAAAAACACTAGGGGATCCGCATGCGAAAACAGATTCCTGCATATTATTCCTGAGACTCTTTTAATCGCTCTTATTTTCTCATCTCTGGAATTAGGGAAATAATCTGAATTATTCCGGGTCTCTTGTAATGTGGAATAGTATTTAACCACACAAGAATGAATAAAATGTACTCTGAATGGAAAGACACAAGCTTTGGCAAAGCAAAACTTGCACTTCTTTTTAGGTGGATGTGCACATGGCATGAGGGAAAGTGTCATTGCTCGCAGAGAAAGACAAACATTGCCAGAAATGGGCTGACACGTTGCCCCTGCTGTGTGCTGTAGTTGGTGAAAGCAAAATGTGAATAACACCTAAACAAACCATGGATGAAGAGGACTGACGCAGAAGCCTCTGTATGAATGTATATGGATGTATTTTTATTTTTTTGATTACATGATGCTGGAGAGCCAATAAAGCTGTCTCTAGGCCAGACCTAAAAAAGTACAGATAAAATAAACTAAATGTGGGTAATTGGAAGTCCTCTGCTTAAAGCTAGGTGCCATAGAAAAAACTGATGTAAATTAATGGCTTGAAACACTAGGGGCTTGCATAAAATTGGTTAAAAAGAAAGAGATAGAGAACCTCATCACAAGTTCAGTTTGTAACAACAGCTCAACAGACCACTTACGGGAAACTGTGTCAAAAACAACCATTTTACCAAAAGAGGGCTCAGCCAAACTAGAAACTTATTGTGGTTCTGGTACATCAAGAGTTTGGAGTAAGAAGGTGTTGTAATATCCCAAGGTGACATAATACATGTTTCAACTTGGATTATACTAACAAACTATTAAATAGAAGGGTTTAGCCCACGCTTTGGGTGCAGGTAGTGTCCGAGCACACAGGGTTATACCTTTTAAGATCAAACATTGGATTCAAACTGGAGTAAACGCAAACAACACCGCAGCTAGAGTGAGATGTCAAAGTCATTTAATTTGCTCTCTAAAGCACAGATTAATATAGCATTTGATTAAATATTAATGAGAAACGGTACTACTACTGGAATAAACTTCTGATGAACACACCTAACTAAACTCAAGTTTCTCTGCCAAACCTCTTATCAATGGCAGAGCCTCCGGTCTGGATAGGTTGTTTGACTTGACTTGTTCCCAGTTCATGTCCATGAATATTATACCAGCAACCTCTCTCCCGCCCAGTGTCTCCTGGTTCCTGCAGGTCTGGCAGCTGGGTTCACAAAGTAGCTTCAAATGTGAATCAATCCCTTGAGTGCTTCCCAATACTCATGGGGTTGTACTGCATTGGAGTCATCACCAGCTGAATCATCTACACTCTGGCCAGTTGCTAATTTACCTAGTAGGCAGTGTAATGCTATACAGAGTAAAAGGCAAGCATACAGTCAGCGAGTGATAGGAGAGGTAGCTGGTTTGTGGAGTGTTGATGCACTGTGAATTAATGTTCTCTAAATAGGTGCTTCTTCAACTCTTTTCTAAATTGGTAATTGTTGTGACAGTCCTAATGGATATGGGGATGCTGTTCTAAATCCTGGGTGCCTAGATTTTATCTGTTATGCTCTTTTTAGTCTCCAGTATGGTGGTGCCCTGGCAGCGCATGTGCCAAGAGCCACCGAAGATGGTGAGTTTGTCTGCTTTATAATCCGGGCTGCTGGTCGTGATGACTTTATAAATGGTGCCGCTTGTTTTGAAGATGTGTGGGCCAGAAGGGGAGCCAATTGAGTTCCATCAGGATGGGGGTGATGTGATCATATTTCTACAAGGCCTAGATGAGACGTGCTGCGTCGTGTAGGATGCCCTTAAAGGGTCCCAGTGTGAAGCTATGGAAAAACCACCGCTCAGATGCAAGAGTATGAGGGCTTGAACAGCAGTTCTGAAGTCACTTTCTGGAAGAAACAGTTTTATGTTTGAGAAGAGCAAGCTGGTACGAGGCCGACTTTGTTTTTTTGCCAATATGTTCCTTAAGGGTGAGGTTGGTGTCCAGGATGAATCCAAGTTACTTGGCACTCAGTGAAAGTTAGGATTTAAAGCAGTCCAGGTTCATGTGACTGAGCGGATTTGTACTATTTCTTGCTTGCTACTCTTGGCAAATACCAGGAATTCTCTCTTGGTTGGGTTGAGCTTCAGGTAGGCACTGGACATCCAAGTGTGGATCATATACAAGCAGTGTTTGTGCCATTGAAACAGAAAAGTAGATTTATGTATCATTGGCATATTGCTGAATCTTGACACTGTTATCTGTAAGTAGAGCCCGAAAGAACTCTATGTAGAGGTTAAAGTTGACAGGAGGTATCATCGAACCCTTTGGGACTCCACAGGTGCTAGGGATGTTTTGGGAACTGGAGGTGCCCCTTTGTGAACAAACTGGTGTCAGGTAGTATGGTAGGAGGAGAACCAGTGAAGGACATTGCCAGTGAAACCCATTCAAAACTCCAGGGGTGTGGATGAGGCTGCGATGGTCGACTATGTTGAATGCAGATGAGAGGTCCAGCAATATTATAATGCCGGGATCATGTTCATGTGTAGTTAAGAGGGCATCATCTGTGATGTGTAAGGTAGCTGTCTTCGTGCTGCAGCATGATCTAATGCCAGATCGGAAGTCGTGGCGGAGATGGTTAACAATATAATAATCTTGGAGTTACGTAGACTGCTTTTTCAGTGATCTTGCGGAGGAATGGTAGGTGAGTGATGGACCAGTAGCAGGCGAGGTCAACAGGGCTAGTGTGGAAATCTTTGAGTGGGAGGATTTAGCCTCCCTAGAGAGCTTCTTAGAAGATGCAGTGAGTGAGTGAGGCATTGACAGTGGTGAGTAGGGGTAAGATAGCTTCCCTGTGGAAAGCTTTGATGAAGGACGAGGGAAGACATTAATTGTCTTTAGAAGAAGTGGCTTAGAGGGAGTTGATTAGGTCAGCAAGATATCCGAGAGATGGGGCTTTGAATGCATGACCACTTCAGGATCCTATGGGAAGAGATGCGCTTTTGAGGAGAAGCAGACTTGGTGTTGACAATGCGCTGTTGGATCTTCTTTAATTTTTCACTGAAGAAGTGGTTGATGGCACTGCACTTGTCTGTAGAGTGTGGAATAGGTGGATCCGCAGAGGGTTGATGCAGAGCTTGACTGTCTTGAAAAGTGTTTTTCTTCTGTTGGGGGCTTCATTGAGATGTTGGTATTGTACTTTGTTTTGGCTGATGTGATGAGCTTGTCTGTATGTTGCGTAGAATAACATCACTAACATAAGGTCATCTGGAGTTATTTTTTTCTTCTATTTTCTTTTCTATCTGCAGAGTGTTTATTGTGAATAGGGTCATTAAAGTACCAGGGTTCTGAAGGTTTTAGCTTGCACTCACATATTTTAGTTGGAGTATTGATGTTCACATAGATTTAAACAAAAGTGTTTGTTGTTTAAAAGGTTTTTTTAATTGGATGCGGATTTGGTAGGGTCAGAGATGAGCTCAAGCATTAAGCTGTCCACTGAGAAATCTTTGAAGAATCTGAAAGTTTAGTTTTCTCTTTCTGGTTGCCCTTGGTTTGTTGGTAGGGCATTGAGCAGGGAGATAGTCCAGTAATATGGGTGGTTGAAAAGGTTGAGGATGGCGTCTTGTTTTTTTTTTTTTTTTTGTTTAATTTGCTTTGGTCGCGATTATGAAGCCACGCAAGAGGGTGTTGTGCACATGTTGAATGGACAATGAAGTCGTTGTTCTGTCCAGGAGGCCTGTAGATGAGTTGGGAGATGGTGG
Source organism: Calotriton arnoldi (assembly GCA_963921515.1). Classification (NCBI taxonomy): domain Eukaryota; kingdom Metazoa; phylum Chordata; class Amphibia; order Caudata; family Salamandridae; genus Calotriton; species Calotriton arnoldi. The sequence goes on from CAWUFW010000381.1 coordinate 3,334,455, forward strand.
TCTGAGTTGCAGAGGGTGGGAAATGGCATGCTAGCAGGTCCATGGAGATGAGTGTTAATTGATTTCTTCGTGTGCAGGATCAGGAGGTTCTATGAATGGCAGCCTTCACCCTTAAACATTGGTTGTGGAAGCTGGAGAACCTTGAGCGCTATCCATGGAATAATCTTTGATTTAACTCCAAAAAGACAAGGTAATCTTACGTACAAACCAAGGTAAAGGGTGGATCACCTTTCAGTCAGACTGTTGAACTTCAAACATTCTTTTGAAATAATTCAAACAGCACAGAAAGAACACTGCATTCACTAGATGTTAAATGTGCACTTAATGTACTACATTGAAAGAACTAGGCCTTTACATATGGCAAAACCGTTATTTATCTCCTTTGTGCCCAGTCACCTGGGGAATATCATTTCAAAAGGGATCTTGGCAAGATTGATTATATGGTGCTTTTAAGTTTGCTATACACTTGCGAATAGACATCTCTCAGACATTCCATGGGTAAAAAAGGAACCATTATGGCTTTTATTGGCAACATCTTGCTTATGGATGTTTGCACAGTAACAACGTGATCATCTGCTCACTCATTTACTAAACATTACTAAATGGGCATTTATGCAAAAAAGGAAGCCCAAGTGGGCCAAATGGTTTTGAAAACTTTATATTTGTAGCATGTGTTTGCTGCAGATACACGTGCGATGCACACTTTTGCCATCGAGTGTTGGGCTTGGACTCCACAACAGTTTTTCTCGAAGAGGCTTTTGGTGCTAACATGGCTTCGAGACTCCGCTTCCAGTGAATGCTCATGATGAACGGTTCCATCGTTAGGTTGTTTTTTCCGCCATCTGGTTTGGACAGATAGTACCGGAGCTCCATACGACTTCAGAGCCTCTGACTTCTTGATGCGGGACAGACACTGAGCCGTGTCTACGCCCTGATATTCACTCAACTTCTTCGACTGTTGAACTTTTCATTTGAATTCCACTTCATTGACTCCATTGACGTCTTGTGTGCACTCCTTTCTCCACATCGATGAGAATGCTCATCGCCTCATGATAGAAGGGAAGGAGAGAATTTTCCAAAAGTGCCTACAGTATCGAACAATAGGCGCCTATTTGGACCAGCACGATGTCTGCATATCTGCTTGTCACGGGAGCATAACGAACAATATTGCACAGCCTGCAACCTGTTCAAGAACTAATAAACTGATTGCTCCCGAAGCGACTGACATCTAGCACACAACATGGAGATAGCGACAGAGACCGAATTCTCCACGGAGGAAGAACAGCATGTTGGTACCGGCGGAAGATGAAGAGGAGGGTGGTGCAATCTTGTGCAGTCAACACTACATCGCTTCTGATGACTCCGAACATTCAGAAGAGGAGGATCAAGATGAGCCATTGAACATAGAACTCCTCAAGGAGCCTAGACGAGGACCACTCCAAGGGCCGCAAGTACCCAAGATCATCAGACCCTTATATACTTAAAACCTAAGGCCCAACCCCATCCCACCACCACCTTTGTGCACCACAACCCACGGGGTCTGGTCGACTCCAAAAGCATGCCTCGGAGCCCAGATAGCACAATAAATCTTTCAATCTAAATTGGGCACCAGGAAAAAGGGCAAACAAGGAGGGGACAAACAGCCTTGGAAGCCGCAGCAGCAATCAGTGTTTTCAAAGTCATCAATGCATGCGCAACCCCGTCGAAACCTTCTATACAGAGGACCCCTTCATTGCAGGAGAAACCGTCAGAGCTCAGCATACACAAGCCGATGACTTGGCGTAAGCCATCGGTGCCAACCCAACTGCTGGAAAACTTTCTGATACCCAAAAAGTATGGGATACTGGGGCCGATACTAAATCTTCTACCTCTCATCTACTACATTGTGGCAGAGCACTTCCACATGGTGACACTGCAGGAAGTTATTCCACTGCTACAGTAAGGTGAATTCATGGCAGCACTCGACTTGATGGATGCTTACTTTTACATCCCCATCTATCAAGCACATCGCCAAGGTTTTTGGTAAGTGGACGTCATTACCAGTTCCAAGTATTGCCATCCAGGGTGACAACAGCGCCATGAGTATTCACTAAATGTCTGACAGTCGTGGCAGAACATTTAAGAAGACAAAATGTTCATGTCTTCCCATACCTAGACGATTGGCTGATGAAGAGTCCTAAGAGACAGAGGTGATTACAGGACACGCAGACCACCATCAATCTGTTACACCAATTGGGGTACACGATCAATGCTACCAAATCCCACTTACGCCTTCTCCAGATACAGCCATATCTGGGAGCAATTCTAAATTCTGTCACAGCCAAAGTGTACCTCAATACCCAGAAGATTCTCAATCTCCAGAGCCAAAAGGCTCTTTTTCAGCCACATCGTCGCCTGCTAGATCAGAACTGTGATGCACCTCCTGGGCATGATGGCTTCCTGCATAGTGATTGTCCCACATGGCAGGCTTCTCAGTGGTCACAAGCGGAGGGCAAGGTCCTGGCTGCAGGAACTTTAAAGTTTGATTGCCTAGTAAGGAATTCCGTCAAACACTACGGAAAGTATTGACTAGTATCTAAGATGACTGCCATCATCTCCAACCTACGTGAGATTACCAGTGGTTCTGGAACTTGTAGTTCACTGTTGGGTGGCATTGTGCAAAGTAATCTTGAGTGTGCAACCTTCCTTAAGGACACTCTAAAACTTACTGTGCACCTCCAGCGAACATCTCTGAGGGTGTGCTGTCTCACCACATGATGCTCATCTCTCAGCTAGCAGTAAGCCCTGTTTCGTGACAAAATAAGGTAATTAGACATCAGTTAGAAGATGATTATTGCTACATAAATATAAATATATATTACAAAAATCAAGTACATACGACTAATTGAGTAAAAGATGTCTGCATCAATAAGGGGTAAAAATCTGAATGTGGAATGTATTGCACATCTCATGCTTTGTGCTCTTCTTCCTTCCAGTGCTGCGTTTGAGAGACTTATTTTTCTTTGAGGTCTTGTTTCGGTTTCAAGTGTGCATGGAGTGACTCAAGGGCAGAACCCTTGAAACTTGCAAAGTCTTGAGACAAATTTGATCTTTATTGTCTTTACACTATCGGGTGTGGAGCTGTTTGATGATTGTCCATGAAAGAAGCTGTGCAGCACTCTTTACTTGAGTTGCAGAGAACATATATTGAATTTGGTGCTTTGGCTACTCAACGAAAGAGAGAAGACAAGTCACAGATTGGTTTGGCTGTCACATAAGAATGAATGAATTTGATCGAAAAATAAGCCATTTTGTTTTGGTCCCTTGTGCCACACCACCTTTGTTGTGGAACATTCTATATACCATAGGGTGCTTGTAAAGAATATGAGCATAATGTTGCATTAGGAGCGAAAGAATATAGCTCATCTGGATAACAAACCTTGATTAAGTATCGGTACCAGTCCTCTTATGAGCCAGTGCACCTGATACATCTGTTTGAGAAATCCCCTTTAAGACGCACTGCATGAAGGATGGAGACTCCATCTGAGGTAGAAGACGACATGTTAAAAATAACTTTGAGGAAGAGACATACAAAGAGTATACTCAAAGGGTGGATCAGCTTCATAGGCAAAGTCAAATCTACGTCACCGGGCGAGCTCAAATAGAAGACCCACTATGACAGCAAGGTTGACTTGAAAAGAGGACTCGGTTCAGGAGGAGTTTCATCTTCAGAACCAAGAACATCACTGAGAGCATCATCCCCACCTGATGCATCCAGCCACTGTTTGGCCTTGAAATGATTTGTTGTTGGAGGAACAGCCCTTCAAGCTTTCCGATGCAGGAGGCTGAGGTAGAACACACGCTATATTTTTACAGCCAGTGATGGAGGGTTAAGGATAGTGGAAAAAGAAGAGTTCGAAGATTTTCACGTTCCAGGGACGTCTTCAGAGATTGGAGATACGGTTATACCGCTAGCTACTGATAAAGAGAAATATTCCATTTCTTTGAACTCCGAAGGTATTAAAGTCCAAACATTTGAAGACACAAAACAAAAGATGCTAAGACATTAGCCCTGACTACAGTGCACTCAACTTCAGGGAAATACTGCATAGATTCAGTGGGGATGATGTCCATAGAGATCAATGCCATTATCGTAAGGATGAGGAGGGAAATGATGCAAGGAACAATTGTGCTAAAGAGTCCAATAATGACGAGCAATTAGAATCATGCCACGAAAAAGCATCCCCACTTGATGAAACTAAAGCACATCATTCCGGTGTCCAAAGGGCAGCCTTTCAACATGGGGTAGATATGATTGTAGAAGAGGAAGAAAGAATTCCTCATTGAAACTTTAGGAAGGATGGAAAGACCAAATTTGTTTCTACATGTGTGCAAATGTGCTGAAATATTATGCGTTTCGGAGAGTGCTTAAACATATTTGGTTATAAGTGCTTGGATTCAGGGCTGAGCTTCAACAACATTTACTTAATATTCCATTTGAAGGATAGCATCTGTTCAGTCTACAAGTGGATGAATTGCTGAAAAATAAAAAAGTATACAGGTATTTCCTAGTCTTTGGGCACTGCAGCACTGGCCTAACTATAAATACCGGCAAGACAGACGTTCAATATCTGGTACAAGTCAACCAAGAACCAAGACACAACAATAGTTTCTTCAAATTCAGCAGTACTGGTGGGTAAATTTTTATAGCGTATCAAGTGACCAAGAGGGCCTTACAGTAGAGGCTCCTTTGCATCGACCATGAAGCACCTGTCAGAAGAGAACTGGATGCGTTTCGCTGCAGTGTAGGAATACTACACCACACAGGCACCTCCACTGTAGGAAGTGTAGGGAAATTACAACAGACAGATGGGTTCCCTTGGCAGTTTACAAAGTTTACTGTATACAGTTCAACCACCACCCACCATGGACACACAAGCCCAACAAGAAACATTTGCTACTTCTGTTGGAGGAGTTAGGCTATTTATTTGTAGATGAATTGCCATTCAAGCAAATAGTTAAGTTGTTTATTTGGTATACTTTCTGATTCCCAAAAAATATGGCGCACTCAGAACATTTCTGGGTGTAAGACGTTTAGGCCAATTTGTAAAGACTGTCCTTTTCAAAGTGGCTGCCCTTCAGGAGGCTAACCCACTATTCCGGATCGGGTAATGCTGGCACGAGATGTAAAGAATGCTTACTAAGTCGTTCCAGTGCATCTAGCACCCCATCTGTATCTCCACTTTGTGTAACTTGTAAACTAAACTGATCCAGAGTACTGTCTTTCAGAATCAAATCTTCAACAGTAGTGTTCACAAAATGTATAGCTGTAAGTGTTGCATATTTACATCTTCTATGTTCATATGTATCTGTACCTGAATGACTGGTTGGTGAAGTGGAACACAGCCCAGAAATTCCGATCAGATAGTCAACATACTCTAATGTTGCCCCACAGAGTATGGTCACTATTAATTCTTAGAAATCACACCCTCAGTGAGTATAACAGTTCTTGAGTGCTACACGCCGTTTGATCCAGACAAATGCTTCTCTCATAGTACAGAGAGTATTGGTAGTAGAGGGAGCCATTCCTCTTCAACAAACTTTACTGTTTCTGATTGTGAGGAAAGTGAGGATGATGATATGAAGTATAGCTTCATGCCTAGCAGTTTTTCCAAATACACACCTTTAGATGTGCTCATTGCAGTCATTGTTACTCAAGAGTGGTCTAAAGTGACTGTGGTCTGGGAAGATCTAGTTTTGTTATCTCTCAGAATAAGGCACAGTGATGGAACTGGTGGAACAAACACAATTTGTTGCCTTAGGCTCTCACTTTCAAGCAGTGCTAAGGAAAAAGGGGGAGTCGAGTGTGCACAGGAGTCATTGAATAAGGGTCACACAAAAAGAATAGGATCATTGAAAAAGCAAATCTCATTGTATGGCGCATTAGATTTACAGACTGGCCTAACCGATCTAAAATCGGCTTCAGTCAGGTGTATGGATAAAAAAGGGCTTGCCTCTTTTGATGCTTTCCAAAAATATGTAAGCCATATCCACATGGGAAAAAATATAAGACTTTCTGTCCGGGTTTGTTTCTAAGAAGCACCACCTTCTTCAACACATGCTCACATATGCTGAAGTCCTTTGGAACCACCTTGATGGTATCCCCACAGCTGCCTTACGAGGGCATTCAGTCTTTGAGGGTGGCAGCAAGCTTTTTTTTACCAGCTTGGTACTAGGCATCTAGAGAGTGCCATCCTATTTTCAAGAGCCAGCAGTGCTCCGGGTACACTATCACCACGGTTTCTGTGGTCAGCATGTTCCTCCTGCTTCTCCATCTGTTGTACCTTAGCATCCAGCTCCTTCACAGAGGATTCCACCCATATCATTTCATGCACTCGAGACAGGATTCAACTACCAGTGATGGTTCCCCACTTTTTTAAAGCTTTTTAATTATTGGCTCTAGTGACACAATATTCTGACTTTATTGATCAGTCAAGTCCCCAGCCATCATCTCATCACCAAGTTTGTCACACAGCCCTTTCTTTTACCCTCTTGTGATTGAAAATGTTTTCTCATCCGGCGTTTTTCAGGCATTATAAGAAATTCAAAATCTCACAGATGACTTTGGCTGCTGTTGTGCTGTTTGCCATATTGAACCAGGAATGAATAAGGCATGGGAAACAACCTCTGAACATTAGGAGGCATAAACATGCGAGGAGCCAAGGGAAAAAGGGAACTGATATTTTTGCCAGACTATTCCTTGCTCCGCTGATCTTCCTTTTTTGTCATGGTCAGAAGGGTTTAGAGTCTTCCCTAAATTTTATGGCGGACGTGATTGTGAGAAATGCCTGTCAGCGTTTCACTTTGCCCCTCTTTCATATTAGCTTGCCACTACAGGTTTATTAGCTTTCTCTCTCACTACTGCAAACATCTACCATTTGTCTTTTTCTTATTTTGGATATATTTCAGTGGAATGGAATGTATCTGGCAAAACTGACAATACCCTACTTGTATTAGTGTTTCAAATTCTTTCAGTGTTTGTGAACCTTCCAGTTTAAAAGTGCTTGACTGAAATAAGATTATACTATGGAAATGGTTCTTTAAGTATTTAAATATTTTCATTGCCCTTTGATTCTATAGACCATTGATTTCATTTGATTATTTTCACATCCATTGATATCAATTCATATTTGAGCAAATGGGCAATGCTCCTATTTGTGGAGCTGTAATTAGGAGATTTGCTTTTTATTTGCATTGCTGAAAGGGATAGGCTTCCTCTGTTGGAGCAATACAGTATGATGTATAGCTGGAAAGTTGTCTTGTTAACTGTGTTACTCTTACCTGCCTTTACCCCTTACAGCCTTCTTTCCCATGTGAGAAAATTATTTTTGGTGGCTGTGTATTTACAACCTGCGACCTCAGACTACACACGTTCTGTAGTGGTGTAATTGCATTATCCTGGAGCTGGACACTATATTTGGTTTTTATAAAGAAATGTATTTGTATTTGATTTCAAGATAAAAATAAAGACATTCATCAGGCAATTTTACATTGAACTTATGAAACAGCCTTGGACGTATTTCACATAGCCTAAGGCTTTAAAGCATGGTTGCACCCTTAGTGATGCTTAATATCTCTCCCAAATAATTTAACTTCAGATGAATTATCATGGCTGGAAATGTTTCTGCCACCCCTCCTAAATCTTTTTATGTTTCTGAGGACAGTCTTGGAGCCTCAAAAATAGGTTTCTCCAGAAACATATTGCTTTCCAGTGTTGAGCAATATTGTGTTGTACAAAGACTAGACCGAAGTGTTAAAGCGCTTTTGAGTATCAAGTTGCATCAAGCTCATCCAGTCCAACACCAGGGATAAAGTGATGAGTACCACCCCCCACAAAACCTCAATGACTGGGCATCTCCGTTTGTATGCAGAAATGTGCCATCTGCTAGGTGATACCTCAGTGGCACTCCTTGGAGCTTTGCTTGCCCATTCTACGTAATCGGACCTAGGTATATTAAACCCTGTGGAATAAGCAGAGTTCAATACCTCTTGGGAGGACATAACTGCGTCTCTCCAGTCCTTTAACGAAAGGTCTTCTACATTATCTTCGCATGCCTTCTACACATTAGGAAAGGACTCAAAGGAGTGAATAACCAAGGATTTATAGAACTGTAAGAATGTTTTCCTTTCCGTATTCTGCATTGTGAGTTTGAACTCAACAGGATCAAATTTGGCAATCTCCCCTGCTTCCTCTAGCTATGCGGATATGGCATGTCTCTTCTGTCGGTTGTGGAAGAGTTGAGGCTTGCCTAGTCAAAATCCAATTTGCAGGTCAGAGAAGGACTGAAGTGGAAATGTAAGTGTATGTCCTTAAGCTGTGAAATCCCAGTCAGGTCCCATTTGGAAACTAAGGCAAGCCCTTTTCCCAACCAAAGACGGTTCTCCTCAGTCAGTTTGCCTTCCCATTGAACTGTGAGAAGGGAGTACAGCCAAAGACAAAAAACACTGTTTGTGTTTGTAGGATGCTGGCTGGGTGTTGTCCTACATACAGAAAGAGCAAAGCTGATCAATCGTCAAATGCCCAAACCTCGATTAGGTAGGCATGATCTTGGTGTGGACTGCAAAGCCAGTAATTGACTACTGAAAGATGGGATATGCAGTAGTATTAGAGAATGTCCACATGTGAAACCCCCAATGACAAGTAGATGTGTAACATTTTGCTAGAGAAACTCGCTAAGCACATACCACTTATAGGAAATGTATCTGATGTTATGACTGACAGCATTGCCTGGTATAAAGCCTTTTTGTCTGCGTGAACTATGGACTGAAGAAAAAGTAGCAACCGATTGGCCAACACCTTCACTTGAATTTTTGCTTCTATATTGATCAGAGACATGAGCATTTAAGAATTGCATTTGTCTGTTTCTTTACTGAGTTTAAAAAGAACAGTAATAACTGCTTGCTTTAGGCCTGGGGTGAACCTTGTCTGTCAAGGACCTAAGGAACATATTCCGAAAGTATTCAACTAGCATGCAAGTGAGATGTTAAATAGCTTCACTGGGATACCACTGGATCAAGGAGTCTTACCTGATGAAATCTTGGAGATCACCTTTCTTATCTCATTTGCAGAGAGAGGGAGGTCCAAATGATTCCTCCCAACCTGGTGATTTAGTTATGGAAGAAATACTACTTATCTCGGGGGTCTAACACAATTCCCTTACTATAGAGACTTGCTTAGAAGGAAGCAAAGCCTTCTACCACCTCCCTATGATCATCCAGATGCTTCTCATCCCTATTCAGAATCTCACTCATATATCATGTTGGGTCTCAACATCAGATTAACCAGTAAAGCATCTTGCCAGATTTTACTCCACACTCATAAACCAGGCTTTGTAAGTTGAACCACTTATTCTTTTCCTCCAAATTTAGGTGCTGCTGCTAGCTCATATGAGACTTGCCCATGGCCAAGAGGGTGACTTGGCCTTTTGAACATCTGTATTTTCTTTATTATTCAAGGTAACAAGTTTCCAGCAGTAAAATCACTTCTTGATGGCATTTCTTTAATAAGAAAATGTTACTTTGAGCATTCCTCTGCAGTACTGGTTTATATGTCTTCTATATGGTGATCTGAGACTTGACAGAGACCACATAAGCATGATAGTAGGCCTCCATCTCATCTCTAATAAAAGCAGAGAACGCCTCAGCTCTGGACCACCATGCATTCAGCCTCCATGTACCCATATCTGAAATGGATTTACAATTGAGGAATGGTCAGAGATAACTTTGGGGATGACTTCGGCCTTGGGTACTAGGTGAGAATAAGCAAGCAATAAGAAGAAATAGTCTAATCTAGAGAATGACTTGTGGGTGTCTGAAAAGAATGTGGGATGTAATATGTGCAATGTTCTATAAGGCAAAGTGAGGAGGCATGTTCTGATTGATTAGTAAGCATCAGGGTGGTCTATTGAAGTCTCAATCAATGACCCTGTTGAAATCATCCAGCTAATATAAAGATGCACATTGCTGCGTCCGGTATCAATGATCCCTAGAAGAAAAGGAGCAAGTTTAAAACTGGAGATGGAACTCAGACTTTAAGGTATGTGAGTTTGTGACACTCCTGTCTACCCAAAAGCCACCCCCTGGCATAGGCAGAGTGGAGTACATTAGCAAATCAACGTCTACCTAAGAGTAAACACTGGAAGCAGGTGAAAAACCTCAAAGACAAGTATGTCAGGAGTTTAATGTTGAGCAGCCTTTAATATAGCCCTTCTTAATGTTAATCATTGAGGTCATTGGGGTTCTAGGCTAGGATCCATAAAGGATTTGATTCCATCACATTGTGCTCAAAGGACCTCAGAAGAAAATGTCTGTTGTTAAAGGGGCTGCATGGTGGTCCAAAAATATGACCGGCCTATCTGAAATGGCAGTATGCCTTTATGTGATGAAAAAACTGAGCAAACAGTGAAAGAAAGATTCTTAAGTGCCTCGTTCTACACTTGCAATGTAATGTGTCTGATGCCCAACACAAGAGTACATTGTCAGCCCCCCTGAGAGAAGCAAATGATCAACTAGGTCCCATTTGTGGTTGCACAGCTGTCCTCTGGGTACTCTATTGTCAACAGTGCCCTCTTTTAAACAGGTACAGCTGACAAGAGATGTGTATTCTCTGTCTGCACTTTCGGAACCACTTTGTATTGATTCTTCTTTCATGTGTCCTTTTTCAGGCTGTGTTTCAGACGCATCCTTTTTTGTAGAGTGATGTTCTTGCAGCAGGATTGTCTCTAGTTTGGAAAACCCACAACAGAGGAATAGATGAGTGTGAACATTTTGCAGCTTGCTATCAACAGCCACACTTAAGTGATGAGGAAGAGAGACAAAAGCCTGGCCTCACCTAAAGGACCCTTCACATTCTGAACAACAGAAACTGCAGCCTCTCTCTTCACCTGCCCCATCTACAAAATGGCTGTGCTAATCAGCAGCTCTTTGTAGCAAAGGGACCGGATTGAATTTCTAAAGGTAGTCATGTCTCCTCTTTCCCCCTCTTTAGTGTCTAGGTCACCTCATTTCAGCTACAGGAATGCCAGCAATACACTTCCATTGTCGGGGGGGGGGGGGAAGAGGGGGGGAATCCTCACCCCCATCCTGTGCTCCACTACTCTTGTTCACTCATATACGCTATATTTGCACCACGCAGGGGTCACACTTGTATACACCCAAACATGCACTGGGATGTTAGTGCTAGGACCTGGGTTGGCATGTAGCAGCGGCACTTTACACGAGCGGGCCAGTAGGCCTCCACTCCAGTGATGCAAATAAAAAGTTATGGTTACAACTACTGATACAGAAAACACAATACTCCGCAACCACTGCTGTAAATGCTAAACCTATGACAGTCCCTGTCAAATGCTTTGTGCACCCCTCTAAGTCCAGTACCCCACTCACATCAAGTGACACATTTAGGCCTTTACGGACATGCTTAACTAGCGTGAGACTTGGGTCAAAATCAAAATACAGGATACCAGATACTTGCAGTTGGACACTCAGGGTAGGGGAACATGGCTCTACTTCCAGTATACTAGATAAGGCCCACTATCTTGACAAACAGGCTAGATAAAATCTTTACATGCTCATAGTTACCTTGCAGTGTCGCCCCTCTCGGGCAGCTATTCTTAACCTGTGGTGTGGGGACCAATGCAGGGAGAAGGGGCTGGGTGGTCCGCAACACCTACTAAAGGGTTCGTAACTTTTTAGAGAAATTTAACCAATGCGAACAGGTCCGTATCTTCTTTGAAAATTCAACAATATTAACAGATTAATAAAGTATACATAAATAAAGAGGAAAAATGTAAAATTGAAAGATTTAAAATGCCCAGTAAATGTGAAGTTATTTGTAATTGAAGACTAAAAAATAAGTTGGTTTACTCAGATTGATTCGTGGTAGCAGTGCAAATGCATCAAACAGAATCTAGGGCCAGATGTACTAAGGTAAGTGTTTTCGATTACCAAATAGCAAATGTTTGAGATTCACTGTTTGGTAATCGCAAACAGCAAGTACAAATATGTGTTTAACACATTTTGCGATTCTTAGTGTGTCGCAAATAGCCCTACATCATTAATATTCATGAGATAGGTCTCGGTTTGCGACCGATTGGGAATCACAAAAATCACAGCAATGGTGGCCTGCTAGGGTGAGCAGACCACCATGTCTGTGATTGCTTTTCAATAAAGCAGTTTTATTTTTTGAAATGCATCCAGTTTTCCTTAACCGCTTAACCGCAGCGGCAATTCCGCCGCGGTGCGGCGGAGTGGGCGGGGCCGCGTCAGGCCAACGGACGTTCGCAGCACTACAGAGGTAGTGCTCGCGACGGCCGTTGGCCGACGGACGCACGCAACGGGTTAAAGGAAAATGGGATGTGTTTCAAATAAAGAATGAAAAGTTTTCTTTTCACATTTTAAGAGTAGGCAGTGGTCCGTGAGACCACTGCCTGCTTTTAAAAAATGTTTTAACAAACATTCACAAAGCGATAGACGTCCCTTAGGGACCCTTTCCCATTTGCGAATGGATTACCACCTACATGAAGTAAGTGGTTAAATGTGAATGTTTTGCGACCGCATTTCAGTCGCCAAAATTTCGCACATAACACTACATTTCGGTGTTAGGAAGGGACTCCCTAAACACGCCCCTTCCTAATACTGAATAGCAAACCCAATTTGCGATTCTGTAATAGGTTACCGAATCGCAAATTGCCTTTGTACTTTTAAAAATGTGTTTTTGCAGTCGCAAACGGCTTGATTCTGTGAATCGGGCCACCTCTATAAAGTTTTGTTCATCTGGCCCTTAGTATGGAAGATGGTGGCCTCTGTTGAATTTAGGAAATCCCCAACCTTCCCATTAAAATGTTAATTTTTTGTATTTATTTCTTTATTTATTTATCGAGTTTTATATAGCACAAACTTGACCCGAAGGTATCATAGCGCTTCACAGAATTGATATAGCAGTCATTGCACGAGTTGCATTAGGAATAAATATAGATACATAGTAACAGTATGTAAACTACGTGAAGAGGAGATATTAGGGTATGTTGAAGATGCACTTTGGAGGGAGATAAGGTGTGTATGTGTATGTATATATATATATATATCTATATATATATATAGATATATATATATATACATACATATATACATACATATACACATGTCGCTTTACAGATTTAGCCCAGCAGTGAACACAAAGGTTACATGTGTGGAGTAAATAAGAACACATAACAAATAAAGGAAATTTGTTTTCTTTATTAATGACGACCAGTAGTATAGGTGAACGATATAGATTCCACGGTCTCTAAGGTAGGGTGTTGTGGAGGAGGGGAGAGTGGGGCACTGTCTTCCCTGAGATAGTAATTATCAGATTTGGTAAAAGGGCGTGGGATGGGGGCAATCAGTCCGGACTGAAGGCTTAAGGGGAGGGCTAGGTATTTGTCCAATAGAAGAAGTTTCAGTTTCTTCTTGAAGTGAGGGAATGATTGATTGTCCCGTAAATCTTGAGGCAGCGAGTTCCATTTTCGGGGGGCGTTTCCGGAGCAGGAGCGTCTGCGAGATTTCTCTTTCTTAAATTTTGGTGGAATCAAGAGTAGGCTGTTGGAGCTTCGGAGAGGCCTCTTTTGACCAGCTTTTGTTAATTTATGTGTAAGGTATATTAGTATTTCCATGTAGAACGTGTTGTGGGTTGTGCAAGCAGTTTTGAGTATAGCTTTTGCCTCAATTGCTGGCCAGTTGAGTTTCTTGAAAGTGGGAGTGATGTAGGCCAAGTGACTCTTCCCCGAAAGTAGTCTAGCCGCTGCGTGGAGTGTGGCTTTCAAGGGGCGCTAGGTGTGTTTTTGGAGTGCCCGTGATCGTTGCGTTACCGTAGTCTAACTTGGGAAGGACTAAGGATTGCACCACAGTCTTTAGGTCTTCGGTGGGGGTGAAGGGTTTAACTTTTTTAAGGTGTTTTAGCGTGTAAAAGGCATTTTTATGGTTTAAATATTTTTATTGAAACAATGCAAGAGACAAGAGTGCATCAGAACGGGCCACGCAGAGGCCCACCGCATATACTAGCAGTTGCATTGATACAGCAGATAAACAATAGATAACTGAAACATTCCCACCCCCTCCCAAAGAAAAGGAAGAAAGAGAAGGAAAACCTCAAAGAGAACCCCCCATTCCCCCTCCCCTGGGTCCACTGCCTTCTATGTGTCGCTGCACAGCGCTAGGTATCGTTCCTGAGACCAGTCCTACCTATGTGGAGGGATCCGGTGTGTTAAGTCGCAAGAGGCGTAAATACCTGGGGCAAGTCAGCTCCCGGAATTCCTGAGCAAGTAGGGTCAGGAATGGCTGCCAAAGTTCGCTAAAAGCTGAGCCCCTCCCAGCCACAGTAAGGGAAATCTTTTCCATGCCCAGGACATGCCACAGCCGCTGAAGCCACCCTGTGTGTGCTGGAATTCGGGGGGATCTCCAGTGTATCAGTATGTTCTGGATGGCGGTGCCCAGTGCTATTGCAATCTGCTTCCCTCTCCTAGATTTCAGAGGGTAAGTGAGCAGGTTTGGTACCCCTAGTAGAACATATGCGGGGAGCCGGGGGAGCTCCGTGTCAAGATGCTTGTTGACATAGTCAAGTATTTGCGTCCAGTAAGTCCTTAAGTGATCACAGTCCCATAAAAGGTGGACCAATGTGCCCCTCTTCCCACATCCCCTCCAGCAATCAGGACTCTATGTAGTGTCAGCTTGGTGGAGTCTCTCCGGGGTATAGTACCAATTGTATACTAGCTTGGTAAGTGTTTCGGTAAGGCCTATGTGACTCACTGTGTGATGTGCCCTATAACATTCTCCCTCCCACTCTTTGGTACAAAGACTACGTCCAAGGCCCCTCTCCCAGCGCGCGTGGCCCGCGTGATAGGTGTGAGTATAACGAGACAAGAGCATTTTGTACAGGTCGAAAGTCAATTTCTTGTCAGAAGACCGTGTGATGAGCCATCGTTCGTAGGCGGTGAGGAGCCTACTCGCCTGCGCGGGATTGTCAGGATGCATGGCCCAGTGTCGCACCTGTAGGTAGTGTAGCCGTTCGGATTCTGGGAGGCCATAGTCTGCTCTGAGCTGCGAGAAGGGAATGATGTCCCCCTTATCAAATAAAAGTCCCAAGGCTCGGCCCCCGGACTCTCTCCACAACGGGAAGGACATCAAGCCCATCCCAGGGCTAAAGTCTGTTATCGAAAAGGGGTGTGAGCGGGGAGGGGAAAGTCGTTAGGTCGTGGCTTTACTGGACTGATCCCAGACCAAAAGAGTGGTGTGTGTCACGTGCATACAAATTGGGCGGGTGTTGGGATTTCCGGAGAAAGGGAATCTTCATAAGAGATGTACCGGCAACCGCACGGTCCTGAAAGAGCTAGTGTTTCTCTGACTCAGCCAGACTCCATTCGACCAAGTGCCGAAGCTGTGTGGCTTTATAATAGAGCGTGAGATCCGGAATCCCAAGGTCCCCTTCGTTAGGTGGGAGAAAGCTGACCATCCTTTTCATCCTCGGTTTGCGCCCTTGCCAGATGAAGAGAGAGAGTTCCGACTGTACCCGGTTCAGCCAGCCCGTGGGGGCTGCAAGGGAAGTGTCTGAAAGAGGTACAGTATTTTAGGTAGGATCGTCATCTTAATAGCCGCAATACGCCCTAGCCATGAGATCGGATAGTGTTTCCATCTCCGCAGG
Organism: Calotriton arnoldi; assembly: GCA_963921515.1. Classification (NCBI taxonomy): domain Eukaryota; kingdom Metazoa; phylum Chordata; class Amphibia; order Caudata; family Salamandridae; genus Calotriton; species Calotriton arnoldi. Next base: position 3,350,167 of record CAWUFW010000381.1, read on the forward strand.
TCAGTGCGGATTTGCGTATGGAGCTGGGAGTAATTGACCGTCCTCATGGCCTGCAAGGTTGGAGCCAGCTGTATGCCTAAGTAGGGGACAACATCATCAGACCACTGCAGGGGGTGCCGGGCCTGAAGGGCTGCTCGCACCTGTGGCGGCAGCGAGAGATTCAATGCCGTAGATTTCGTAAGATTGACCTTGAACCCGGAAGCCCCTGCGAAAGAGTCCAATTCTTCCTGGAAGGCTCCCAGAGCGGTGTCTGGATGCGCCAGAGTGACCAAGACGTCATCTGCATATAGACTTATAGTGTGCGTGTACCCTCCAAAACGGATGCCTGTGATTTGGGGATGGTCCCTGACTCTGCCATTGGTTCCATATAGAGGGCAGAGAGTAGAGGCGATATGGGGCATCCCTGCCTCGTGCCTCTGCTGATAGGGAATTGGGTGGACGTGTGCCCGTTGACCCGCACTATGGCTGTGGGGGACCGGTAGCAGTTGAGAATGTGTGTCCGCATCTTTTCCCCTATGCCAATGTGAATCATTGCTTGTTCTAGATAAGGCCAGTGGACCCGATCAAAGGCCTTCTCCGCATCTATGGTAAGGAGCATATTATCCCCAGTGATACGGGAAGCCTTTTCTGTGAGGTGCGTAACTCTCTTCGTATTGTTACTCGTCTGCCTCTGGGGGATGAATCCAGCCTGATCAGGGTCTATAAGCCCCGGCATATGAGGTGCAAGCCGCGCTGCTAGTATTCCGGTGTACAGCTTCAGATCCACGTTTAGAAGTGAGATGGGCCGGTAGGACCCGCAGCTTGTCCTGTCCTTCCCTGGTTTGGGGATAACAGCTATTGCTGCCTCCAACATGGAGCAGGGAATCGCCCCCGGTGTCGCAAAAGAGTTAAAGAGCCGGGTGAGTAGGGGGGTAAGCGTGGAGCAAAATTGTTTGTAGAAAGCTGCCGTCGGGGCCATGCGATTTGTCTAACTTCAAGCGAGCTATGGCCGCTATGACTTCCTCCGGTCTTATCTCCCTCTCTGTGTGGGCCGCCTACTCTGGGGTCAGAGCAGGAAGACGAGCCTGCGCCAGGTAGGCGGCTATGTCCGCCCTCTCTAGAGGCTGCTCATCGTAAAGTTGAGCATAAAAGGTGCGGAAGGTCTCGGCGATAGCCGCATCATCCGAGCGTAGTGCTCCCGTGTGGTCTTTAATCTCCTGAATTCCCTTGCGCTGTCTAACCTCCCTGAGCTTGTGTGCTAATAGTCGCCCACACTTGTCTCCCCCGACGTAAAAGGAATGTCGCAGACGCAGTGCAGTGTATTCTGCTTTGTCACGGTCAATGGCAGCCAGTAGCGCCCGAGCTGCGGTCAACTGTCGCCAAATGCGTGGGGCCCCAGTGTGTTGGTGCATCTGCTCCAATTGACGCACTTTTTGAGTCAGGTCCTCTCTCTTCCTTTTACGCTCTGCATTGTCTGCGGAGGAGATAGCGATTATTTCGCCTCTAACAACTGCTTTTAGGGCTTCCCATCTGGCGGACAGGGCTGTGTCAGGGTTATCGTTGTATAACAGGTAATCATCCAGTGTGCGCTGTATCTGAGCAACCGTGTCCGGTCGGTGGAGGAGGGTGTCACGCAGGCGCCAATGTCTAGTCGGTCGTTGAGTCGGTGGGAGGGCCAGTGTAACCACCACAGGAGCGTGATCGGACAGAGCCGCAACCAGGATATCCGCGGAGAGTGTAATGTCTCGGAGGGCCTTCGAGCCTAAAAAGTAATCCAATGGGGCATACGTTTTATGAGCGTTAGAGTAGAATGAGAATTCTCGCAGCTGAGGGTGATGCTGTCTCCACAGGTCCACTAGACCGAGATCGCTCAGCCTAGAGAGCCCTGAACGCGAGAGGGCACCCACTTGACCTGTGCGTTGTGCAGATCTATCTAGGTCATTGCCGAATACCAAATTGAGATCACCCCCTATCAGTATGTGGCGCTCCCGAGTCGCCGTCGCCTCAGTGAGGGCCTCAGGTAGAAAGTGTTCCTGGCCCTCTTTGGGTGCATAGATAGACCCTACAATCAGTGTGTATCCCCCTATGGTAAATTGGTAAGTAAGCAGTCTGCCCTTTATCTCGGCCTCCTTCTGCACCACCTTCCCCCGAAAAGCCCTTGAAACCAAAATAGCCACCCCTGCAGTCTAGAAGAGAAAAATTGTATCGGAAAGGCGCATGTCCGAAGCCGGTGGCAGTCTTTGGGGAGCAGGTGTGTCTCTTGTAGAAGGCAGATGTCTGCCCCTGTGCTCTCTAGGTAGGAAAGGATTGTTCTACGTTTGATGGGGTTATTAAGCCCTCTCACATTAAGTGTGAGAACTTTAATTGAGGGCGGTGACATCTAGGTCCTAGAAGTGGATGTGTCGCGGATCATGAATGCCTGAGGGGCATGAACCCTAGGCCAGGTCTGCGAGGGGAGACCCTCGACACTAGCACTGTACACGTGTAAGCAGCTAAACTCCGTAGACCGAAGGCCCCACCCGAAGAGAGAGAAGAAAAAAGGTGAGCAAAGAGAAAGGGGGAATAAAAAGCCCGCATAAAGTATTGAGAAAAAAAGGCACAACAGGCGCCTCAAAAAGTCTGAAATTCGACCATCAGTCCGTCATCCAGAGATGAGCAGAATTAAAGTCCACTGGGTTGTCGTGTGACCAATGGTAGTCCCCACGCCCCCTCCCCCCCCCAACCACTTAAGGCATCAAAGGAAGAACACGCCGTTGAGACCGGGCTCGGTCATATGGTCGACGTCTTGGCCAAAGCTTCTGGCAGGGCCTCAAGGGCGGCCTGCTGCTCCCTCTTGACTGCCGTGGGGTCCGGTCGATTAGGGCGACGCCTTCGCCGCTGTTGCCTCCATCTTGGTCGACCGTCACCCGACCCATGGTCAGAGCGCTCACCATCGTCAGTGTCATCCGGGATAGCAATCCCCAATAGTCTGCTTGCCTCCGACAGCGAGCGGAGCTGGTACAGCTTGCCGTCATGCTGAAAGATGAGGCGGAACGGGTGCCCCCAGGAGTAAGAGATATTGCGTTGGCGCAGAGCCTCCGTGATGGGCCGGAAGGTCTTGCGTTTCTGGAGCGTGATGGCAGCTAAGTCTTGGAAGAGGACAGGCGACTGGCTCCTGAAGGTGATCGGATGGAGCGATCTGGCCTTGCGCAAAATCTCCTCTTTAGTGCGGAAATCCTGAACACAGACCAGAATGTCTGCCAGGGGTGCAACCGCCACTCGGGGCGGGCCCACCCTGTGTGCTCGGTCCAGCTTAAGGTCAGCGTCCAGCGGGTTGCCCAGTATGTGATTAAAGAGCTCTCTCACGTATGTAAAGATGTCACCAGCCTCTTCGTTGGTGCGCACCCCTCGGATTCTGATGTTATGGCGGCGTGAGCGGTTCTCGAGATCCTCCAGGTGAGATTGAACGTCCACCTGTTGGTCATGTATGCGAAGCACCTCCTGCTGCGTGGTAGCCATTTCGGTGTCCCGGGCGTCGCTCCTGTCCTCCCAGTGCTACCACTCGCTCCCCTATACTGACCACATCTTTGCGGATATCCTTGATCTCTGCGGTGAGTTCGCGTTTCACTGTTTGGAGGTCATCTCGCAAAGCCGAGAACAGGCACTCCAGGAATGCCCGCGTCACTGGTTCCTCTTTGGGGGCGTCCATCTGTGCCGCGGTGTCCGGCAGCACAGGATCCGCCGCCTCTCCGCCCTGCGCCCGGGCAAAGAGTTCTTTGAGCGATTTTTCTTTTTGCCCCAGGTGGAGGTCATGCTCATCCCCCGCCAACACTGCCGGTGCCGGCCACTAGAAACCTGGCCCAACGATGACCCTCGACGTTGCAGCGTCTCCTGGCTCGAGAGTCCCAAGTAACTTCACCGAAGGCCGAGCGGGGGACCCGTGGCACACCCACAAGCCGCACCCAAGCCTAGCTGGGCCGCCTCTGCGGGGCGTCGGACCCACCTCTCTGCGACCACCTCTAACGGTGGCCAATCTCGCAACCCCGTGCAGAAGTGAACTCCGGGCGCTGCAGGCCCCTCCCGGTGCGTGGTAGGTCTTCGCGCCGACCTGCGCTAAGTAAGTCCCCCGACAGCTCACTGGAGGAGCCCCTGCCGTCCGGGCCTCAGGCACACTCAGGCTGCGTCTTATGCCAGGATAAGGCGGATCAGCAGAGCCGACGATCTGTCGCCAGTTCAGGTCCGTACCCCAGGGGTTTGCGTGGGTGCACTAGGGGGGATCCGGTTCCGATGCTCCCCTAGCTTGTGAGAGTGCGTGGCAAGAGCCCGTGTAGCAGCCACCAGCCCCAGGGCTCGCTCGACAACCAGTGCGGGTCACTCCAGGCTCTGCATAGAAAATGGCGGGACAGAGCCGCCGCCACCGCCAGTCCACCGCCCGCGTCACAGGCTCCAACAATGGGGAAAGTCCGGCCTATGTGGGCCCCACGAAAGTGTGCCAGTACAGGATGCCTCTCTCATGGGGCTCAGGGTGAAGCGTGTGACCACAGCCCAGATATCGGGACAGGGGCGCCGTGTGAGTGAGGGAGGCCTCTGCAAACTTCGGAGAGGCCCTGGGTAGGCCAAGGCTTGGCAAAAAGGGGTGATGGGACTCACCGCGACGGCCCTCCCGGACCGCTCCCCTGGTCCGAGGGTGAGGTTGTCTCCTGCGGGCTCGCTCCGCTCCCCGCAGATCCCAGGGCACGTGTGGGCGGCTGCTGTCCGCCCAGCTCCCACACTGGAGGGCCCGCCGCCCGATGCAAGATGGCGCCCCAACTCCGGCCTGGCGGTCGGTTTCCGCCGCGGGCGCTCTGTTCAAAGGTCCGGCACAGCGGGAAAGACCACGGTCTCCGGCCGGGGTCCTCTGCACAGCTCAGCAGCCGAAAGTGCGGGGATCCAACTACCGCAGCCGCGGTAACACCGCTTGCCGCCTCGCTCTGCCGCTCAGTCCCGGCAGGGAGTCGGGAGCACGAAACTCAGCCGCAGGGCTCCGGGGTCGCTCTCCCGGCAGCGCAGTCTGTGCCTGATCGGTAGTGGCAGCTTTCCGTTAGCTTCCGTGCTGTACTGGGCTAAGAGCCGGTGCTGAAGATCGGCGGTCGGAGGAGAGGCGGCGAGACACGTCTTACCTCGTCGCCATCTTGGATACGCCCTAAAAAAAGGCATTTTTAGCTGAGGCATTAATATGCTCTTTCATGCTCAGGTGTCTGTCCAGAATGATCCCCAAGGATTTAACAGAGTTGGCGATGGATAGTTTGCAGTTTAGTGCAGTGAGGTTGTCGAGCCTGATATGTACGGGAAAGGATTTTTCTTGTTGGATGAAAAGGAGTTCTGTTTTGTTGCGTTGACCTTAAGATGGTTACTGGTCAGCCAGGATTTAACAGTGGCAAGGGTGCTTTTTAAGTGCTGGATGTCTTTGATTGACAAGATTTTCATATAGAGTTGAGTGTCGTCTGCATAGAGATATCTGAAAGAGACACGTTAGTGATAGATTCCTTACCTTAGAATATCCACAGGCTTCAGACTGGATCCGGAAAGTTTTTCGTCAGCAGTACCCCTGCGCGTCGTCGTAGGGCTCCGCGTACGTCGCTGGCGTCGTGGCCGCCGAGTTGACGTTGTTGGAGCTACTTATACGCGCGCTGACGTCAGTTCTTTCTTTTTCCGCGCCAGTAGCGCAGATCCGAGAGAGAGCGGTACCCCTAGTTAAAAGTTTTAACTTGGTAATTGTTGTTGAGTACTCGACTCTGGTGCAGTAGGGATGCCCGGTTTTAAGTCCTGCAGGGCCTGCCGTCGGAACATGTCGGTAGCGGACCCGCACGACGTGTGTCTCTTCTGCTTGGGGCACGCCCATGACCCCGAGGCGTGCCCCGATTGTCGGGCCATGGTGCCGAAAGCTTTGCGGGAGCGTCCCCGAAAGTTGTTGGAGGCCCGGCAATCGGTTCCGCGCCGATCGAGGTCCCGCTCCCGTGGGAGGTCGAGGGACCGGTCGCGGAGCCGTCGCCATCGCTCGTCGGATTCGGGGATAGGTAAGTCACGGCGCCATAAAAAGACGAAGAAGCGACGTCGCTCGTCTTCTACCCCTCACCGTGCGGTGGAGGGGGGTCACTCCCCCGTGGCTCCGCTGGAGCCTCCGTTGTTGCCTGCGGCCTACCCGCCCTTTCCGGGCCCGCACGCGACTTCGGATGAGATACAGGCCTTCCTGTCGGCCATGGGCCGTTTGTTAGGCCCCTCAGGTCCCTCCGGAGCGCCTTTGGGCCCCGCGGACCCGTTGGGTGGGTCTGCCCCCGTGCCGCTGCCTTTGGCCTCGGCTACGCCGGCACGATACCCTGCGGCGCTGCCGGCGCCGGATCCAGCCTCGGAGCCGCCTCCGGCGCCGACCTCGGCACCGGGCGCGGCGCCGCTGCTGACGCCGTACAGCGCCGGACCAGAATTGGTCTCTTGCCCCCCGATTCCATTTCTTGGTGGGGAGTGTGTCCCATTTCCCCAGGCACCTCGTCCGTACCGGCCTCTCCCGAAACCGGTAGACGACAGGGAGTACTGGGAGGGGTCTGAGGACCCTCTTGCAGCTCAATGCGAGAACGAGCCTGAATGGGAAGAAGACCTGGAGGGTCCGGTGGATCTGGATTTCTCTCCACACCCTGGCACGCTGTCTCCTTCTTCCGTGGCTACGGAGGAGGTTGGGACTTTTTCAGTGGTGCTGCGTAGGGCTGCTGAGGCTCTTAACCTCGAGCTCCCTTCTGTGCCTATCAGGACCAATCTTTTGACCAAGGTGCTGCAGCCAGCGTCGTCCTCTGCGGAGCCACTGCTGCCCTTTAACGAGGCACTCACTGATGTCCTGTTGAGCACCTGTAGTAAGCCTAACACAGGGGTTCCTGTGGATAAGGGTGTTGCACGCCATCATCGCCCGGCGCCGGGCGACCCCCAGCTTTCTCACTCAACACCCGACACCTGAGAGTCTGGTTGTCCAGGCCTCTGCCTCTCCGAGCGCATTCCCTTCTGCTCCTCCAGACACGGAATCTAAAACTGGAGCAGTTTGGGAAAAAGATTTTCACTTCTGCCAGTTCTGGGTTGCGGGCAGTGAATACTGCGTGCCTCTTAGGCCGCTTTTCCCACTCTGTGTGGGACACCGTGGCACAGGTGCTGCCTCAGTGGACACTTTGGCGGTACTCTCCCAGGCCATTACCGAAGGGAGGGATGCTGCTAAATTTACTATCCGTTGTGGGCTTGACATGGCCGATTCCCTCGGCAGGGCACTTTCCACAACTGTGGCGCTCCGCCGCTATGCTTGGCTCAGGACTACTGACTTCTCCGGGGATGTCCAGAACACTTTGTTGGACATGCCCTTTGATGGCACACGCCTCTTTGGTGATAAGGCGGATAGCACCCTAGAACGTTTTAACGACTCTCGGGGTACGGCCCAGTCCTTAGGTCTCGCCACCACACTTGCCTCCTCGAGGCCCGCTTTTCGCTCCTTTCGAGATCAGGGTCGAGGCGCCCAAGCACGTTCCTTTCAGACCCGCAGTCGCAGCCGCAGTCTCAGCGCAGCCGCGGTTGTGGGGCCCGCCGTGGTGGGTCCCAAGGGCAGCGGGCGAGTCAATCCACCACCGCCCCTGCCGCCGCTGCTTCAAAACCTTCCTAGTCCGGTGTTTCAGGCCCACCAGACGCCAGTGGGTGGCAGGGTTCGCCATCACCTTCCCCACTGGTGCGCCATCACCTCGGACAGGTGGGTTTTACAGATAGTCCGAAGGGGCTACTCCCTCCCCTTCAACTCTACCCCTCCAGCCATGCCGCTCCAGTACCACCGCATGTCGGGGGATCACTTGTCACTTCTCCAGCAGGAAGTTGCGATGCTTTTCGTCGCGATTGGAGTTCCGGTCTGTTGTACGCCTTTCCGCCTATACCACTTCTACCCAGAGTGCTGAAGAAGATCAGACGCGACCGGGCCCAAGTCATCCTTGTGGCTCCGGACTGGGCTCGAAGAGTTTGGTATCCCGAGCTACTCAGTATGAGCGTGGATCCCCTGATCCGACTGCCTCTTCGGGAGGATCTCCTGTCGCAGCAACAGGGGACAGACCTCCACCCGAACCTGTCCAGCCTCCACCTCATTGCGTGGAGATTGAGCAGCGACAGCTGATTCCATTTGACTTGCCTCCTGAAGTCTGTAATGTGATTCTGGCAGCCAGGGCGTCCCTCCACTAAAATGGTATACGCCTGTCAGTGGAATAAATTTGTGGCATGGTGCACAGCGAAAGCTGTAGATCCTCTTGCTGCCCCTCTTTCTGAGGTCCTCTTGTTCCTTCTCTCTTTGGCCCAGCAGGGCTCTGCTCTGGGCACTATCAAGGGCTACCTTTCTGCTCTTTCAGCCTTTCTTAGGCTGCCTGATCAGCCCTCTCTTTTCAAGTCCCCTGTTAACAGATTTCTCAGAGGCATTACTCATCTTTTCCCTCCTGTTCCTTTTGTCATGCCTCAGTGGGACTTGAACCTGGTTCTCACATACTTAATGTGCGCTCCCTTTGAGCCTCTTCATAACTGCCCTTTGCGGTTATTGACTTTGAAAACTGTCTTCCTGGTGGCCATCACTTCCGCTTGGCGGGTAAGTGAGCTCCAGGCTCTTTCCTGTAAACCTCCTTTCCTGGCGATTCATCCGGACAAGGTTGTGCTTCGACCACGTCCCTCCTTTCTACCAAAAGTAGTCTCTGCCTTTCATCTCGGGCAAACTGTTACTCTGCCCACTTTCTTTCCGCCTCCGCACCCTTCAAGAGAAGAGGAGAGGCTCCACCGTCTGGACCCAAAACGTGTGCTTTCGTTCTATCTCAACCGCACACAGCAGTTCCGGGTGGATGACCAGCTCTTTGTTGGCTACGTGGGCGCCAAGAAAGGCCGGGCTGTGCACAACAGAACTATCTCACGATGGGTTGTCTTGTGCATTAAAGCCTGTTACTCTCTGGCTAAAAAGGAACCTCCGGTTGGGCTGCGCGCTCATTCTACCAGGGCGACAGCAGCTACTACGGCATTGGGACGCGGTGTCCCCCTGCAAGACATCTGTCAGACGGCCACTTGGGCCTCGTTGCATACTTTCACTAAGCTCTATTGCCTTGACAGTCCGGTCCGGAAAGACGGCTTCTTTGGCCGTTCCGTTCTCCGTGACTTTCTGGTGTAATCTCACTTCGCAGACCCACCACCGGGGTTGGTATTGCTTGGGTATGTATTCTAAGGTAAGGAATCTATCACTAATGTGTCTCTTTCAGATGCACAAGTTACTTACTTGTGTAACGATATTTCTGTAAGAGACATTAGTTAGTGATAGATTCCTTACCGCCCGCCCATCCTCCCCGTTCTGCGAACTGTTCTCTAGGGTTCAGGTCATCCCTTTCAGGGCCCTAGTTCTATTGCACCAGTAGTCTCTCTGGCATGGCTCTGCACTCCTGGCGCGGAAAAGTTGTGTACAGAACTGACGTCTGCGCGCGTGGGCGCGTCTAAGTAGCTCCGACGACGTCATCTCGGCGGCCACGACGCCAGCGACGTACGCGAAGCCCTACGACAACGCCTACCGACGCGCGGGGGCACTGCTGACGAAAAACTTTCCGGATCCAGTCTGACGCCTGGGGATATTCTAAGGTAAGGAATCTATCACTAACTAATGTCTCTTACAGATATATCGTTACACAAGTAAGTAACTTGTGCCATAGGCAGTTTTGGCTTGTTGAATACTTATTGTTTCAGGATCATTGCAAGAGTTTCTATATAGGGGTTGATTAGGGCAGGAGACAGTATTGACCCTTGGGGGGACTCCTTGTGGGAATGGTGTTTCTTTTGAGGTCGAGTTATGTTTGATTATCTTTCCGCGCTGGTTCAGGAAAGATGTGAACCATGTAAGGACTGTTCCATTGATGCCTTCACACTGCGAGAGGGTGTTTTGGAGGATGTCATGGTTGACACTGTCAAAGGCAGCCGATAGGTCCAGGAGGACTAGAAGACTAACATCCAGGGATCTGTGTAGGACATCTAAGATGTTCAGTATTGCAGTCTCTATACTGCAGCCTTTCCTGAACGCAGATTGGAAGGTGTATTGCAGGTTGTATTTTTCTATGTGATTGTTGAGTTGTGTAAACACACATTTTTCATTGGCTTTGGCGAGGAAAGGGAGGTAAGTTATGGGTCTGTAGTTATTAAGGTCGTTCGGGTCAGCATCTAGTTTTTGATGAGGGGTGACTTGGTCAAGTTTGAGGGGGGCTGGCATGGAGCTGCTCGATAGGGAGGAGTTAATGATTTTGGACCATGTAGGAGAGATGGTGTGACTGAGTTTTTTAACAAGAGCCGCAGGGAGGATGTCTGCTTTATGCTAGCGAGTAATTTGAAGGTTTGTTTTTCAGGTATAAGGTTGAATTCAGTTCAGGTTGCATAATTTTTCAATTGCAAGGGGTTGGGATTGGCGAATTGTGCTGTTGAGGGAGGGGGACAGCTGTCCTTAGGAGGTAGGGCTTTGGTTAGACCCTTTGCATCAAGGGGGACATCCTTGGTGCAGGGTAAAGGGGTGGGTGGCTTAAGGGAGAGTTCGATGTTAGAGATTTCTTTTTAGAGAAAAATGTTGAGAATTCTTCACAGCTCTTAGTAGAGTCATTAATTGAGTGTAGGGGGAAAGAGGAGGTTTGTTGTTTGATGACGTTGAAGAGGTCTTTGGGTCTGTTCCTAGACCGGTCAAGTTGGTCTCGGAAAAAGGAGGCTTTTTCTCTGAAAATGTGTTTTTTGTATTTTAAGCAATTTAGCCCTTAGGATCGAGAGATTGGTTAGCGAGGGCAGCTGTCTCCAGTTTCTTTCAGCCAATCGGAGGTGTTGCCTTTCATTGTTAAGGTCTTTATTGAACCAGGATCGGGAGGGGATGCTTCTTGGTTTCTTGAGTTTCAGGGAGGTGACTGCTTCAACGAGTTCTGCCATTTTTGTGTTATAGTGGTCAGTAAGGTCTTCGGCAGAGAAGAGGGCGGGTGGAGATATGATTTGGGGACTGACTAACGTTTCTAAATCAGCATTTGAAATTTGTATGTTCCTCACCCATTCCTTGGGACAGCTAGATTGAGGGGGGGGCGTTTGGACGGATGGTATTGAGATCGAGAGGAATTAGATGGTGATCAGTCCAGTCAGATGGTTGGATGGAGTGGAAGGATAGGGTGTTGTGTTTAGAGATAATGGCGTCAAGGGCCGAGTTCTTATTGTGAGTTTGTTAGTTATAGTATTGGATAAGGTCGTTTGCTTCCGGGAGGGCGGATAGTGCTTGAACTGTAGGGTCTTTTGCATTATTCAGGTGCAGGTTTAGGTCTCCTAGTATAATTTCTGCGCTGCCTTTAAGGGAGTTATGCGATATTAGGTCTAACAGGTCTTCAAGGAAGTTTTGGTTATTACCTGGCGGGTGATAAATGACATGTAGTGTAACTGAGCCTTTGGGGGAGAGCTGCACTCCTAAGTATTCAAAGGTAGGGTATTTGGTAGTGCAGAAGGGAGTTAGACAAAGCTTGTTTTTGTGTAATATGGCTACTCCACCTCCCCTGTGATCCTTACGGTAGACACGAATGATTGAGAAGCACGGTCGAGTGAGGAAGTCGAAGTAAGGGGATGAGTGGTAATTTAGCCAGGTTTTAGTTAAAAAGCAGATGTCAATATTGTATCGTAGGATATTTTCAGCTATTTCGGTGGAATGCTTGACTGCTGATCAGCAGTTTAGGAGCATGCAGCAAAGCATGGGTAACGATCTCCACTCAGGCTGACTGGGTTGAATGCTAGTTAGTTAGTTGGGCGGGTAGCCTGGGAGGGCGAGTGGCATTCAGGATCTTCTACGTGTCAAGGATGACCGGGATCTTGCGGTGGCAGGGTTGGCTAGGGGTACTGTCATAGGTGATGGTCAGCGTTTCGGCTTCCCCTTGCACGTTCCGGTCATGGTGCATCTAGGTGTAAGGTGGTGATGAATGTATGGGATGGTTTGGCTAGGGTTGAGGGATGGGGGGGGGGGTCAAGGTGAGTGTTTGTAGCAGGAAAGGTGTTTGGCATAGATATTTAGGGATGGGGCGGTACGCGGCTAATCTTTGCGTCCATGCATAGTGATGAAATCTCTTCCAGAATAGCGTTGATTTTGCGTGCTTTTATGGGGTTCAGTTAGGATATAGTTGGTACTGATGTGGGGAGAGAAGCATGCAGAGGCTCGCCTGAGGCGGAGGCTAAGGTAGAGTTCAGCCTACTGATGGACTGAGAGGATACGGGTGCACTAGATGGTTCAAGCTGGGCAGTGGTGGTGTGCCATGGAGATGAGGAAAGTAGCTCTAGTGGTGAGCCCGTAATGGTAACATCAGGGCATCTGGTAGTGGAGGCTTTAGAGGGGGTGAAGGTAGAGACAGAGCAAGTGGCATTGGCAGTAGAAGGATCCACACGTAGAGGTGTGGGTGCTTGTATTGGCCCTCTGGGAGAGGGCGGGGCGTTGATTCTTAGGGTGAGGAAGGTGGGATGGGGGAGGGATCAGATGGCATGGATGCACAGAGCTCAGGGAAGAGGCGATCAAAGATGGTTAGGTTTTGTTCAGAGGCTCGGATAAGGATCTTGCCATTTCTGTAGATGGTTATGGAAGGTTCTCTGCTAAGGTTTTGGGATAGGGATATAGTGAGCTTAGCTCCATACGGGATGTTGGTAGTAGTGGCTATGTGACGGTGTTGTAGGAAGTTCTTCCTCCATTTGGCGGGTTTCTTGGTGTAGAAGATGAAGTCAGTTTTAAGGACTCTATGTGCTGGACTGTGGTAGATGTCTGTTATTAGTTTCTCTGGATGTTCCCTGAGGATTTTGTGCTTGAAACGTTTTGCTGCAGTTTTGGAGCGATTTCATTGTATTTTGATGCAGGATGAGTTGGGGCTGTACCTTTGTGTTGTGGTATGACATTGTTGTATGGTCCTACTGCAGTATTGGTAATCTAGGGCCCTTCCTGGGGGAGGGGGTCTTCCGAGATGGTTGCCAGTTGCAGCAGTGTAAGTAAGTAATATATTTATTGTACAGTGAATAAAAACCTTTACAAACGAGCATCTCTTAATAAAATTGAGAGAGAAAAACAAACTTCAATTTAAAAGGCTGAAAGCCACCGTTAAAAACACTGTAGAAATAGCAAGAAGGAAAGAGGAGAGGCAAGAGAGGGAGCCCCCGAGCCTTGCTGGGCCCAAGTCCAAGTGTTGATTTTTGCGAACGGGGATTTAGCAGCAATACAAATATTAAAATGTCCTCCCAGGACATAGTCTAAATTAAAAAAATGTGAGGCCGTAAAAAGTAGATGAAAGTGCGTAGTGCAGCATCGACCTTTATGACTCAAGGGAAGATGGCAGAGGTTATCCCGTTGATATGTTCCTTCAAGGATTGACTTTGCAAGGGTACTTGGTAGTTGATGTAATAAGGGTGCTGTCTGGATCTTTCATGTGGGGCATCAGGGAGCCGGTTCCAGCCCCGCTCCATTGCCACCACGCAGGTGATCCGATTGTTTCTTAATGCGGAGTTCAGCGGCATTTAAGAATTTTACCAAGCGACAACTTAGTTGAATATCTTCGCCAGAGAAACTCGCTAGTACTGCTTGCCTACAGGTCCGTATTTGTTTCTTGTTGAAGAGTGGCCTAAGGAGGGACCGGCGCTCCTGTATTAGTTCTCTGCATATGGTGATGATATGCACTATGTCCTCCTCTCCTTCCCCACAAAGACGGCAGCTTGCTGGCTTCGGGGGGGCGTAGCCACGGTGGCAAGTGATGTGCAGATGGCAATAGGCCCAGCCGAAATCTCAGAAACATTTCTTTTGAGGTTTTAGAGAAGTTGGTTTGGAGGTATGCCTGCGGGGTTGCTTTGCTGTATGACTGTATAGTGAGCCAGCCGTGGGCACGTTCAGACAGGACGGCTTTGTCTTGAATGATGGATTCTTTTTTGACGATCTTATTTACTATTTTTTTTAAACTTGTTAGAGCCCCCGATGATTCCCAAAGTTGCCGTAACCCCAGCTGGTCCAGTGTAGTGTCCAAGTAGTGTCTAGCTGGGCAGGACTCTGAGGCTTGTAGTTCCTTCCACAGGTAGGTGTTTAGTGTTTCGGGCTGCCCTATATTGATTTTGTACCAATTTTTAATGAAAGCTCCTTTACGGGCCAGCTCTTGTCTCTGTAGCCCGAATTCGAGCCTCATTTGTGCGGGAGATGTATATCCTGGCAACCCGTAGATCATTCTCAAAGCTCTTGCTATGGTGCCGTTCAGCGTTTCAGCATCTCTCCCTCTCATGGCTTCACTTCCATAGGTGATTGATGGAATTAATTTTGCCTGTATCACCCTGATTAGTGGGAGAAAGCTTGGTCCAGAGGTCTTGTTTTTTAGGTTTCTTAATGCCACTGCTGTCGTTAATCCCCTCTTTTTTATTGCCTCGCATTGAGCTGTGTAGTTACCTCTGTTGTCGATGACTCCAAGGTATTTATAGTCTTGTACTGCTTCCAGCTTGTGTTTTGCCAGGAACCAGTTATGCTTTGTTTTTGTCTTCCGGAAGTTTACACACATGACTTTTGTTTTTTCTAGATTAATACTTAGTCTGTTGGTCTCCGAATACTGGGATGTGATGTCGAGCAGGCGTTGTAAACCTATGGATGTCCGGCTGATAAGCACCAGGTCATCTGCGTATAGAAGGTTGGATAACTGGCGACCTCCTAGCTTGGGGGCGTGTGAATTACATTCATTAAGTAGGACTGATAGCTTGGCCATGAAAAGATTAAAGAGTGTTGGGGCAAGCACACAGCCTTGTTTTAATCCTGAAGTTGTATGAACCTTTTTCGATAAGTAGTCTCCTGCCCCCAGCTTTACTTGCACCCAGGTGTTGCTATGCAGGAGAGTTATTTGTTTTAATAGCAGTGGTGGAATACTCAGGCTTTTTAGTTTTTGCCACAAAATGTTTCTATTTATATGGTCAAACGCCGAGCTGTAGTCGATGAAGCCCAGGTACAGGGGCTGTTTTATTGCACGAGCGGCAACTATCATTAGTGAGAGGGCTGAAATGTTAGTAGCAGTGCCCATATTCTTACAAAAACCTGTCTGATTGTATGGTATTGCTGCGATTTCTTTGGCCCATGACGTTAATTCTTGAAGAAGTAGTCCTGCATAGTATTTGGCTTCATTGTCCAGTAAAGCTACTAGCCGATAGCTTTTCGGATCATTTCTATTACCTTTTTAGGTCTCGCGCCTAGCGTTTCAGTGCGCAGCTCTGCTCGCGCAGTACTGCTCGCGCAGCGCGAGACTTCTTGTAGGGGCTTCTGAAAGCTGACCACACGCTCGTGCACAATGGCCTTTTCCGTGCGGATACCCGCACGGCCGCCATATGTTTTGAATTATTGTGCCCAGACACGGGCGCGATAATTCAAAACACATGGCAGCCGTGCGGGTAACCGCACAGAAAAGGCCATTGTGCACGAGCGTGTGCGCGCACCACTCGCGTGCTCCTGGACTCCCCCGGGTTCTCCACGGGTCTCCTCGCTGGGACCGGCAGCACTTCTCTTCCCTTCACATGGGAGCCCTGCGTCACCACCGGCGCCGGACTCCTCACTCGCGGGGCTTCCTTACAGGCGGGGTGGGCTCCCGCCTACCTGTAGTTTCCCACAGCTTCACCCGGGCCCCCTCCTGGGACCCGGGACTTCTCTTCTCCGCACCGGGGCTCCCCTCTGCTCACGGGAGCCCCGCATCGTCACCGGCACTTCTTCCGATTTACAGAAATAGTTCATGGATGTGGATTTGAGAACCTCCGATGACTTCCTTTATTTTAAATTTCTCTTCACTGGCACTGGCCCTGCCCCCCCCCCACACACACACACACACTTTTCATGATGCAAACAATGCAGATGGTAAGGCTAATAATTACCTAACAGCAGAGACAAGTGATTCATTTAGAGCCTGTAAGCACATACAGATGGGTGCGGTCATTTACATTTGAATGCAAATGCAAGGGCTTAGTCTTAAAGAAAGAAAACAAGCATTGGCATAGCCAACAGGTCTCGCCTTTGGGACCTGCTGCATAACTAAATACTTATAAGGTCCCAAAGGCGAGACCTATTGGCTATGCCAATGCTTGTTTGTAGATGGGTGAAATGATCGATCCCCTCCAAGATGATGGTACTATCGATGTTTGTAGAACTGAGTCGAAGGTTGGTTTTAGGACTGAAGCCCAGAATTCTGGATCTTGTTTGAATAGAATGGGCGGGATCCCGTTAGGACCGGGAGCGCCCTCGCGCCTGCCCTTGAGGATTCTTTTACAGATTCGTTTGTTCGTGATTATGAGGTCCTGTTCTGGTGTTACTTGGTAGTTCAACTGGGATGCTTGTGTTTCCAGGGTGGGCGAGAAGTTAGTTGTGCAGGTTCGGGGATCCTCCTCTTTGTTAAAATGTGATTCAAGGAAGGTTGTCCATGCCTCTTCTGTAACATGCGAGTTGATGCCCTGGCTCCGAGGGTTAGACAGAGCGTTAATCTTCTGCCAGAATTGCGCGCTGTTATTTTTGATGTCGTGCAGGAGTTTGGCCCAGAGAGACTCATCAGCTTCTTTTCTGAGGCGCCAAGTTAATTTCCTGCAGGTGGCTTTTAACTGCCTCAGTTCTAGCAGTGCCATATGGTCATTCTTCAGCCTCCGTAGTGTGTGGTTTATCGATGCTTTTAGCTTTTTTAATTTGGCGTTATTCCTAAAATTGTCGTATGAGTATTGGTTTTGCGGATGAGCCGATCTCCTTTTTTGCGAGCGTCCGATTGTGCCTTCATAACTATTACGTAGGGTTTTTACAAATGCCTCCCAGCTTCCTATTCTGTCTGGATTGGCTACTTGCACTTCTCCAAGGAGTTGCTTTGCGAGGGAACAAAGGTATTCTGGATCGTTTATTCTGCATTTCACTCTTTTCTCGTTGTTGGTAAATTCGGGGCAGTGTGTGTTCGCTGGGGGCAATTTGCATGTTAAAGGTGCTTCTACCGTGATCTCCTGGGGGAGGTGATCGCTAAAATCTAAACTTCCGATGCGGTAGTACTTTACTTTTGAGAACATGCCGCGAGAACAGAATGTGTAGTCTAGTGTGGTACTTGCTACTGCATTGTGAAATGTTGCTGTCTGTGGGCGATCACCTGGAAATCTTCCTTTTAATGCGCGAAAGCCCAGTTGCTCTAAAAACAGCAAAAGCTTTTAAGAAGTTTTTGATGATCTTCCGTCTGTGTTGTTATCTTGCGGTTTTGCTTCCCATGCGAATGGATCCTCTTCTGGATGAATGTCCTCGGCTCTGTTGTTGAGCATGTTTAGATTAAAATCCCCTGTGATGATCCAGCTGTTTGCTTTTTCCTCCGTTAGAATTTTCACTAGTTCTTTCTTCAGTTGTTGACTGCCTTTGGTTTTATCGCGTGGGTGCAGGTAGAGGTTTACAAGTATTGTATATTCTTTGTTTGTTGTCCCCCGTACGGGGATTCGGACTGCTTGCATAGCATTGGGGGGTGCTAAGTTATATGGCATTGGGGCCACAGCATAAATGCTCTTTATAGAGCTATAAGTAGCTAGGCCTCCCTTATTGTGGCCGAATTTGGCACTTCTTGTTGCAGGTAAATAGAGCAGGTTGAACCCGTGCACTGCTGTTGGCAGTTCGCACCATGTTTCTTGGAGCGTGATGATGTCAAATTCCTTTAGATATGATTGCAGTTCAGGATCCAGAGTCTTGTCCCCCAGGTCATTGATATTCCAGGAACAAATTTTCACAGAGTTTTTAGCTTCGTTTACGTTGAGCTTGGTATGTCACGGTCTTCGAGGTTTGATGTTTATTGTCCTGGATAACCAGCTCCACTCTTGTATGTCTGTGCTTCTGATTGAGCTTGTCCTGTGTTTGTGTTCTCTGGTTTCTCTGTGCTCAAGACTTTTGCTACGTGCTCCTCGCAGTAATGAGAATGATGTGCTTGGTTGTGCCAACCCAGGATGTTCTATGCTCTCCCGGTCGGTCAATAAGGGGTCTGGGTATCGTATTTTGGTAAACGGCCGTAATTTGATACCCCAGGAATTGAGTTTGGTTTGTTCCTTTAAGATTCTCTCAGCTAGGTCTGGTGTAGCCCAGACTGTTTACGTTGCTTCTAAACCTGGTCGGTCTGGTGAGACTATGAATTCGACTGACTCAAGGTCGGTTGTTTTTATGTTCATTAAGCTGTTAGTAGACCTTAGTAGTCGTAGGATGTTGCCCCTGTTTAAAATATCGACCCGTCCCTTCGATATATACTCTGGGTAAAACACAATTGTTGTTGTTGTACCAGGAAGCACTTTTTGTTCGTCCGAACAGCTCTGTATTGCCGTTAAGGCTTCTAATGGCGGGGCTTTGCCCGCACAACAATCTTACAGGGCCAGAAAGCCGGCTTTCACTTGCCAAGTCTGTCTCTATGCTTGGGATTGTTGTAGTAATCGTCTCCCCTTTCGTGTGTCCTCTGCCCTGTTTAGCTGTTTGTTTGTCTGCTGGTTCTTTAGGTTCTTTTATTATTGTTGTTACTACGCCTTATGCACTCTTGTCAAGTGCCCAGTCAATTTCCGATCGTGAGTTTGTTGTGCGTTTTTCACCTGTTATGCGCCCTCTTCTATTCCCCGGTTTGTCCTCGGGGCCGTCACTTGTAGGACTGTTGGGGGGGTATGCACCCTTTCTTTCCTGTTGCCTCTTCCTGAGTTAGCCTTTCTTTTATGTCCCGGCCTGGGTCCATCACTTCTCCCTCCCTAGTTGGGGTGTCTCGTTGATCGTCCGTTGGTGCTCGTTGATCATCCATTGGCACTCGTCGATCGTCCATTGGCACTTTCCCGGGGCTATGGATCGTTCCCCTGCTGAATGATAGAGCCTGTTTTGGCTTTTGGTTTTGCCCCTTCCTCCTTTGTTTTCTCCGCTGTTTGGAGGTTTGTGCACCTTCAGTCGGTGCAGGTTTTTGAGGAGACATGCTTATACATGAGATGTTACTCGTCGGCTGCACTATTGTTCTTTGGCTCGATGAGGTGTTATCTGTACCTAATATTGGTAGGTCCTTGACCTCCCGGGGCTGCCTTGCTTCTGGTGTCCCTGCGGCAGAGTACTGGGCCTGAGTTTGGATTCTTAAACTTATATTAGATTGCTCACCGTTACTCGTATGCGGAGATCCGTTGGCTGGTTTGTCTGTCACTGCCTTTCTTATGTCAGCGAGAAGATTGTCTATTGCTGATGGTAGTGTCGCCAGCTTGTCCACAATTGTTGTGCAGGTGCAGCCGGCCTGAATAAGTTGTTTCTGATTGAGCCCTCTTGATCAGGTGATTGAGATCCGCCAACTTGTCGTCTATATTAGCGACAAAGATAGAGTGAATTGAGGACTGATAGTTGAAGATCCATCTTGTCTGATTGGTGTTGTATTGCGTTTACGGACATTTGCATTGTGTGTAGCAGTGTGGACCAGATGTCTTCTCTGTCTTGATATTTGTCCTTTTCGGAATTAGGTTTTGGAGAGCTGTTGTTTCGTTCTTGTGGCTCGCCTCCAGGAGCGGTGGAGTATGAGGCTACCAACTCCTCCCATTCCTCAGGTGTGAGATATGATGACTCTTGTTCTATGTCTTGAGCCAATGGTATTGGTGCCCATTGCAGCTTTCTATTAGGTTGGGCTAAGGCAGTGTCATGTCCAAGTTGTGCTTGTTGTTGGTTGGGCAAACCATTCTTGCGCTGACAGCTGAAGGGTGGATTGTGCTTTTCCTGCTTCGATTTTGGTTATCGTACTATGGGAGTCTTTACTGCCCACCTTGGCCACATAGGCTGCAGACGCCACAGTGGCTTCCTTGGGCTCCGTCAGCCCGTGCTCAAACCTGGCTGAGAGGTTAAAGTGCTCTTCTGAATTTGGTTTGGCTTTAACCTCTGACAGGGTTTTGTCGGTGCAAGAGTCTTGGCCGAGCTACGCGTGCGTTTGGGGCGGTGTTATTGATGGGGGGGGGGGGGGGATGCCCGTGTGATTCCAGTGATTTCAGTTCCTCCCCCTCTACCCGCAATCGGAGTGGTGGCGTTTTGTCCGAGGATCCTTCCTTGGTATGCATAAGAGGGATATAGTTGATAGTACTTTCCCTTCTTTTCCTTCCTCATTGGTTGCCGCTGTATGGCTCTTGGCCTGCCCAAGTGCATCGTTATCGCACCCCTCTGATGTGACAATATTTTTGGGCAAATCCGACTCAGGGTGGCCCCCGGAGTCTAGTCTTGGGTGTCCGCTTGCCTCAATTCCTTTGATCTTCGCCTCTTTGCTTGCACCTGTTGGACTTGCTGCGTGGCTTTTGCCGGTAGCTGTTATCTCACCGCAGTCTTGCTTCTGATGTGCCATCTGGTGTGCTTTGATTGGTTGGAGTGGAGCGGGAAGGTTAGTCACTTTATTGCTGCTTAGACACAGTGCTGGCCCGGCGTCCTTTATGAAGGAAAATTTTGTATATATTTTAGGTTGGTGACTTGATTTGGGGAAGGCTGGCACAGTACTTGCGCCGCTCCCCATGGTGTCTGGCAGGGGCTGCGGGTTGGTGATAAGCGGTGAGATTAGGTGGACGTCTTCCTCATTTATCCTCACCTGGTCATCACTTCCCTTCATGAGTGCCTTCCTGGATGCCCTCCGTGTTCTTTTAGCAGGGTTTGCTACCGTCTGCTGCCTTGCCTTCCCTGACCGCATTGTTTTAGCTGTCTTTGCTTAGCTATTAAACTGCTGTTGTAAGTTTTTAGTTTGAGTTTGAGTTTAAATAAAATTGTTAGCAGTGCCCCCACTTCCAGCGTATCCTCTTCTTATCCCCTTCTCCTCTTATCTCCTTGACTCTGTTTTCACTCCTTGCTCCTTTGATCCTGTACTCCCTTGCTGAGCGTACGCCTTGCGTCCTAGCAGTTCTATTTCCTTAATCTTGTTATATTTTGTGCTGCCAAGCTGGGAAGGAGCGTATTCGCAGCTTGCTCGTCGAAGGCTGGAGATTCAGAGTCTGTTTAGCCTATAAGGGGGTTTTCCCTTTTCTTTTTTCACAAGATCGCCAGTGAATTATTTTTCCTGTGCCTCTGCGGGCCTCTCCTTAATCGAAGGCAGGGGGCAGGAGGAAAAACCCCTTGACCTCCTGACCTCCAGCCACCTAGTGCAATGGTCCTCACGGAGAAGCCGCCCTCCGTCTCTGCTGCACACCCCACACCCCCGCAAGCCACACCCGGTCCACCACCAGGCCACCTCCGCGCGGGGCGGGGCAAGACCTGCTGTGCCCCGCGAGGGCTCCGCAGTGTCTCCGCAGATTTCACCCCGCAGACTCCCTTAGGCAAACAATGAGGGCTCTGGTTCAGGCAGGCGCGTGGTCGTGGGGGTGAGGCAGTTGCGAGACCGCGGACCTACCGAAATTGGAGTCGCGGGTGGTCGGGGCGGGTTTTCCTCTTGGGGGGTCTTCCTCTTGGCCCCGACCTTGACTCTCGGCAGCCGCAACCCGTTGTCACCGATCACCGCACTCGCCGCCGGAACTCCGCTCTGCAACGCTCCGCTCTGCTCCTGCCAGGCGACTGGCACGTCAGACCCGCTCAATCGCTCAGCTCAGATTTCGCACAGAGCTTGGGAGCTAGATTATCTGGATGATCCAAATAGGAGGGATCTGCTAAGTAGAAGAAAAAATGCAGCAGTGTGTTTTTCAGTGGGGGAGTGGAGTGGCACTTCTTTTGGAGGGTAGGGTGCCAGTGATGGGGGCGTGTTGAAGGGAGGAAGTCATCTGTGAGGTAAAAGGGTGAATTTTGTGATTCCCAATGTGTTGCAAACCGAGACCTACCTCTTGAATATTAATGATGTAGGTCTATTTGCGACACACTGAGAATCGCGAAATGTGTTAAACAAATATTTGTACATTGCGGTTTGCGATGACCTAACAGTGAATCTCACAAATTCACTATTTGGCAATCGCAAACACTTACCTTAGTACCTGTGAGGTAAAATACTTGTGAGGTAAAAGAGGCCTTGGATGCCGAGGAGTAGAGGTGATACTGCTCAATTTCTCAAGTTCTTTTTGGCTGCTGTGTCTATGAGCTAGTGGTTGTGGTGGTGTTTATGGCCAATTTGTCTGAGGTGCCTAAGCAATTCAGGGGCATATATGTATGTGCGTAACATGAGTCAGGTATCAGAGTAAACCTGGACTAATAAGTATCAGACAGGTAAAGTCACTACTGCTGAAATGAGGTAGGATAGGTAAAGATCACAGTGTAGGCAATGAATTAACAGCATCAACATGAAGTGAAAGTGCTAAATATAAGCATAGCATGGGTAAGGTATCAAACTAAACATGGCCTAGACATGCAGGGTCCCTACAGTTGGTATGAGGTAGGCTAGGTAAAATCCCAGCGTAGGCAATAGATGGCAATCAACATAAAATCACAGTTTGTGCACAGGTGGTCACGATATCAGTGGGATGGTGGTTGTGGTGGGGTTTATGGCCAGGTTGCCTGCGGTGCCTGTACAATTAAAGAGCGTATATATGCAATATATGTGCGCAGCAGGAATAAGGTATCAGAGTAAACATGGACTTATGAGCATCAGACAAGCAGGGTCACTACTGCTGGTGCAAGTGGGTTAGGTGAAAGAAAATCACAGTAAAGGCAAAAAAATAGCAGCATCAACATGAAGTCGCAGTGATATATGCATTGATAGCCTGAATAAGGTATCAGAGTAAACATGGACTAATAAGCATCAGACCAGCAGGGTCTCTACTGTTGGTATGAGGTAGGATAGCTGAAAGTCACAGTGTAGGCGATAGATAACCGCATCAACATGAAGTCATGATATATGTACATGGAACCAGTATTGGCATATGATAGGTGAAAATATCTCATAGATATATGTAACAGTATGCGGAAAGAAGCATTATAGAAGCACAAGAAACTATGTTTGCATAAAGTACCCAGTTCTGACAAAAATGTGTTCAAGCATCGTACTAATCTTGGCGTAGGATAAGCAAAATCCTCTGATACGCATGTGAGACAGTATATGCGTAGAAACATACTAAACACGCAGGATAGTAATAGTGTAGGTGCACAGTCCCAAATTCTGACGTAGATCAGTGTCAAGCCTTGTTATTCTTGTTTGCCATAAGAAAGGCAGAAGTCACTGACGAGACTTATGAAAGTAGCGAAACTAGAAATGATAGAAATCCTCTGCTGAAGTAGCCCAGATGCATCTCCACTGAAGAAGTGGCCCAAACAGTAAACTTAAAACTGGTGCTTGGTCAAAGTCCTGCTGAGGAAGCAGCCCAAGTACATCTCATCTGAAAGAGGCAGCCCAAATAGAAAACAGAAACTGGTGATTAGTAGAAACATACTGAAGAAGTTGCACAAAGCACAGTTCCTTGCAGAGGTAGCCCAAAAACAGCTACCGACTGAGGAAGTAGCCCAAAATTGATGTCTTTTGATGAAGTAGCCCAGTCCTTCCTACTGAGATGTAGCCCAAGGCGAAATGGTGAAATCAGACAGAGAAAACCTTGTTTTAGGGCAGCCGTGTAGTTCGTTGGTTCCTTGCTCACTTTGATAAAACTCGGCGTGTGCAGGACCACAACGCCCGAACAGTAGTGCCCTTTTCACCATGGCGGGTTGTGAGAGCACCAAGATTGCCCGTTCGCAAGCAGTCTAGCGAGTTCTAAAATGGCGGCGTTCTCATTGGGCTATGGCAGTCAAGTTTGTTTGTGAATTAAATAAAATATTTCGTCATTTCTGTATCTTATGAATTCTTGTTTCTGCATGTTTGTGTATTGGTTGTAGGTTCAAATGATCAAAATTGCTTAGGCTGCAGTCCACAGCTTTCAGTAATGACTCAGTTGTGGTCCCCAGATTCCAGCAATGATAAAGTGTGGGTCTACAGAAGTCAAAAGGTTAAGAACCACTACTCTAGGGTCTTTTAATATTTCTAGAGGGGTACAGTCTTCTTCAATGCTTTCATCTCTCCCCATTTCATGACAAATAAACACAACTGTACACCATCCCAGGAACATTTCTATCCCAGCAGACGCCCCTCTCAGATAAGAATTTCCAGAACCTTTTTTTTCCGTTGGAGAAGTCTAATCATCGGACACGCAAAACAGATGGAAAAGTACTGTACCTGTCGCCTAACCAGTGAGTCCTAAGAAGTCTCTCTTTTGTGTCTGAGTAGTGGGCATTTCCCACTCCAACACTAAATCTTAGTATCAAATATGTGAATCTTACTGTTACCCACCTGATGCCCAAGGTAGACTTCAATGGATTTCGCAACCTGACACTTGGTTGCCTTGATGGTCCATTTCGCCCCCTGTACCCAGACCAATACCTGTTCATGATGCTCCAGGTGTTCCTCCTACTGCAATGTCATCCAGGGTCATGCAGAACTATCCCTGAAAGAACATGGTTTACCAAGCACTGTAAAAGAGAATCACCGTAAAATGAAATAGACCATTTGGCATAGAAAATGAAGTGTTCTCCTTGGTACTAGGTGCTAAAGCAATATTCTAGTAGCTACTGGTTTGGTCAGAGCTGCTTAAGTGCCCAACCTATCCTCATATTCATCAGGCAGGGCAAAAAAGAACGACTGTGGGAGACCGAGTGGAGGGCTGGCCTTAATGATCAGTAACAAACTTGTCATGAAAAGTATCAAACTAAAATCGTCTTCTGACTATATATTAGCGGTCTTGCTAAAGCGCTATACTACCGCAAGATTTCTGATCATAAACATCTGTTTTGTCCCTCATTTTCTAAAAAGCTAACATAAATATCACAACACATTAGAAGAAGTAGATTTGCTAATGGAGAAGTGTGGGCAGCTGTTCCTTATCATTACTGGGGACTTTAATCAACATCTGTTTCTGCCAAAAAATTATGCCCTTTACACTGAGGACTCGGATCTAAGTTATAACATCCCGCTCCTAAAATAATCTCGCACAAGAAACTTAACAGCCCAAAACAGACTTACTTATCTCTTGATAGACTCTGACTATAGATCGCTTAATGGTAGATTTTCCGACAATCAGCCCGCCAAACCCACATCCTGTGGCCCGACCGCACATACCACCATTGATTACACCTTCATTCATTATTCCAGCTTCTACTCCTGCAAGAACTTCGCCATTATGGAGAGATCTGAGAGTGACCATGACACACAGAAGATAGTTTTTAACTTCAAACGAAACCACCTGGAGTCTAGGAAAACGGCAATCTGTAATTGTATGATAACTGTCAATTCCAAGAAGCTCAAATAGAACATCCTTCTCAAAAATAAAGCTTCAAATTTACATGAAATGCTTAGCCAGGTATGTTCATATACTGAAAACAAACATTCCATATTGGTTTTTAGCAACATACCCTAGACAATATCTTGGCTGTTTTGATCACAAAGTTACCAAATGCACGGACAAATACTTTTCACATGTCCATTGCTCAGGGAATAAGTCAGGCAAAAAGGATTGACCGTAAGACACTACGGCACATTTGAATTCAAGCACACTCGAAGGACCACAATGTAAAGATCAGAATTTTGAAGGTTGCGTTTAAGAGGAAAATTGCAGGACTAAAACATAAACAAGAAAATGTGTGGGCCAAATTGATACATGCCTTCTCATCATGAAATGAAAGGCCCTTTTGGACTCTGGTTGGTGAAGGCTCTGGGTCTTATCATACCTGTTCATATCAAACGATAAGTGGGAAATCTACATAAAGTCACTCTATAAATCAGCTCTTAATGTCTTTTTCAAACACTTATCAGACTTTGTATCATACTCTGCCATCACCATGGAGGAAATAGCAAAATTAATAAAAAGCTCTCGGCCTTCTTAAGCCGCTGGCCCAAATGGAATACCCATAGACTTAATTAAACTTGATTTCCCTTTCTGGAGTTCATTACTGGAACAATTATTTCTTAAAGTCACCAGGACCGGGCAGATTTGTACTTCATGGAAAGGTGCAGTAGCGCATCCTATCTACAAAAGGGGATCCAAACAAGATCCAGCTATCGATTTATAGCCCTCTTAGGTTTTGAAGGGAAGCTATTCACCAAACGCTTATTAAATAATCTGGCAAACGGCTTTGTAACAACTTCTAATACCACTAACACTAACAGTTTCCGCCTGGGCTGCTCAACAGTTGATAACATTGTGGCGCTGACGCTCCTTGTAAAACAATCTTTAAAAAATAAAACCATATTGTATGCCTGCTTTGTGGATTATTCCACTGCCTTCGACAAAGTGAATCGTCAAAGATTATGGGCAAAACTCAAGAACTGGGGAATTGACCCTTCCTTGTTGCACTTCCTCGTTGCACTTCCTCATCAAGCTACATACCAACATATGGCTGCAAGTAAGGTTAATCACCGACAATGTTTTGTCATCCAAATTCCGCACTGAGAATGGCCTCAAACAAGGCTGCATTCTTGCCCCTTTATTGTTCTCCTTGTATATCGCTGAACTGACATCTGACAGAGTATCTTAAATCAGACCTTGGTATTCCACCCAAGCTGGGAGGCAAGGGAATATCGCACCTGGCCTACGCTGACGACTTGGTGATATTGTTACAAACCCCTAAAGGACTACAATATTTACTAAATCATCTAAATGAATTTAATTTGGAGAATTGACTAATTGCCAACCTGTCAAAAACCAAAATTTCGACCTTTGGAAAGAAAAGCAAGTCCATATTGTGGGTCTTAGGAGATGCCTCGATCGAAACAGTCGATCAATACAACCTTGGAGTTACATTTGATCGTAAACTATCATGGATTAACCACCTACTTACAAGAAAGCTTAAGTCGACTATTTGATTACAAAATGTATCAAACAATTTTCCAACCTGTTTGGGGGCAGAGCAATCAAATCTTCTTTGAAAGCACTAAACATGAAACATATCCCTTACTTACTTTATGCATCACTTGCGTTAAATAAGAAGGTCATAGCTATTCTTGATAAAACATATGCAGTGTGTACGTAATCTTTTGCATCTTCGCACAGCCACTCCACACTGTGTCATCAGGTTGGAATTCAATCTAAAAACTCTAACGTCACTTCACTACAGAAGCAGTTTGAATTATTCCTGAGAATCTGCAATGGAGGATCCGTCAACCTTAAAATTCTTAATTCATCAAGAACTAAAGAAAACATTGTACAAGGACATGGTACTGAATGCTGTACTTTAAAAAACGGCTCTAGAAAAATATAATCTACCCGATATAGAGCCACTGGCAAAATTAAAATGACTGGCCCGTAAAAGTATACTTCGAGGGATCTGAACCAGCAGAGGGAGAACAACTTGGCCAAGTCACAACAATATCAAAACATGAACTTAGTTTCTGAAACCCTCTCCTCACAGAACCAAAAATATCTAAGGTCAAATCTGCAGGGCTACGTTAAAGTCAAATTCATAAGATTCAGTCTGTTCTACATTCCCATTTATGAATTTGAAGGGAAATGGAATCCAGCGCTTACAGGAAAAACTGCTTGCCGACTGTGCGGACTTCCTGTTGAAATCCTTTAGCACATTCTATGTATTTGTCCCAAACCTTTATATTTAAGAAAAATGCACCTACAACCGATTTGTAATAAGGCAAAACCAAGATCAACTGTATAGGCTGTTAAATACTGTTTTAGAATCAAAAATAATAATGCAATTGTAAGGCTAATGACTGTTTAGGATGAAGTTTACAAAGTTTTAGTCTCCTGAGTTGTTTTTTTTTTTAATCATAGATTTTAACTTACATGTGCCCAGTACTTTTTAACAATCACTTTTGATGTTCATGCTGATTGTGATATACTGTTTTTTATTATAATCTTTTGATTAATACAATAAATTTGTTACTACTGTTACTCATTAGTTCTGGGGATCGAATATGCACTTGTCTTAGTGGTATGTAACTTCAGCTTGCTCCTGCATCGCTGTCATGTAAGAGTAGTTGAAATTGGTTCCCAGGTCGGAGAACTTTGTCTTAGAAAATCCATTGCTAGAAAAGATATATTCGAGGCATGTGAGCTGTAGACCACATGCTTTGCATACTCCTGTCATCTAGTGTTGCGTCCCGATGTTTGCAGCTTGTTTTTCTTCGAAGAAGTCTTTCCAGTCACAAGGTAGGTGACTCCTCCTTTCGGTGATAGTGCGCATGGGCATTGACTCCATTGTTAGATTGTTTTTTTCCGCCATCAGGTTCAGACGTGAATTGCTGCGCTCCGGTTTGACACCGTTCCTCGGGTTCCCCTCGGTGCGCAATCCATTTACCCTCAACAATATTGTTTTCGATTGTATATTTCCATTCTCCCCGTATTGTATTTACTACAAAATCCCTCTTTCGATCGGGTAGCCGTTGAGCCTGCCCGCGTCGGTCCGCCTCGCAGTCGATGGAACGGACTCCATTCAAATTCTGTCCTCGGTGCCACGCGAAGTTCCCGCGCACCGACACACAAAGTGTGCAACTTGTGCTTATCTCCGGAGCACAACGAACGGGACTGCAACTTGTGTAAGTCTTTCCGATCGAAGAAGACGCTTCTCAACCGCTGGTCGCGACATGCAGAGCCAACACTCTGGTTCCATTCCGGACCTCTTTGGAGAAGATTCTGAACAAGAGACCGGCGATGCCATGGGAGCTGAGGAAGAACAGGAGCCTATCTCCGTCTCCGGATCTGGCTCCGATGCGGACGAGGACATCCCGCAAGGGCAGCGCATTATGAGTACCGATCCTCCATTGCCCCAAAGTCCAACTCAGCCCAAGAAAAAGGCTCCGGTCCCACCCCTGCCTTCGAGCTACGGTCGGCACCGAGAACATGTTTCCGACGCCCCGCCTCCCGGCTCGGCACCAAAACACCCCAAAGTCTTCCGGCTCCGAATTGAGTCGTCCACGTTCAGGCACCGAACGGAAACCTTCGGGGTCGAAGTCAAAATCCGGCTCAGCCCCAACTCCTTCGCCGAAACCGTCTTCGGATCCGAAATCCTCGGCATCCAAAACACTGGCACCGAAACAAACAGATGCACCTACCCCATCAAAGGAGCACCGTTTAGATGTTCCGCCCTCAAAACTGGACTCGAAACAGAAGGAACTGTACATTAATCCAAAAACTTGACATATTGCGACCAAATTGCCACTCAAACGCAAACCTGAACTTGAAGCTTACCACATTCCTTTAAAGAGAGAGGAAGCATGTGGGTACTAACCCTTCTCCTCCTCCATCACCTCCTTCCCCTGAGTCACAACCATTGTTAATTTCGCCTGCTGACTCACCACTACCATATACACCTGATGATCAGGATGATGGGGATGGGGCTGGGGACAATGATCCTACACCTACAGACCCCTGGAGAGATTACAAAAATAATTCTCCCACAGGTAACGTTCCTAAGCCTTCTCCACCAGACGACAATGTAGGCTATATAGAATTATTAAGCAGAGCTGCTAATAACCATGGGGTCGAATTACATAAGGAATCCCTAGAAGAAGATTTCCTTTTTGAAACACTTAGCAGTTCCCAAAGATCCACTCTCACACTCCCTATGCTCAAGGGTATGATAAGACATGTGGATGACATTTTTAATGATCCTATTCAGGCATGTACCCTCACCCCTAGGGTAGACAAAAAATATAAATCTGCACCATCAGATCCAGCTTACATCAGGGGACAGTTACCCTTAGATTCTTTGGTAGTTTCTAACGCACGTAAAAGAGCCAATTCCCAAACGTCAGGAGATGATCTTCCTCCAGACAAAGAGTCTAAGTTGATAGACGCCTCTGGGAAAAGAGTAGCCTCCCAAGCTGCACATTTCTGGCGCATTTCCAATACCCAAGCACTTTTAGCCAGATACGATAGGGCTCATTGAGATGAAATGGAGCAATTGCTCCTATTTCTGCCTGATGAGCACAAGTCCAAAGCTCAAGACCTAGTGCGGAGGGACAGCTCATCTCGAACAATTCCATCAGGTGCGCTTTAGATGCTGCTGACACTGCGGCTAGAGCCGTCAACACCAGCGTTCTCTTAAGGCATGCTTGGTTACGAATTTCAGGGTTTAAACCAGAGGTTCAAGCTTCTATTCTTAATACGCCATTTGACAAGCAACACCTCTTTGGCCCTGTAGTAGACACATCCTTAGGAAAGATGCCGTGGTTCCTTTGGGCGTTCCTTCTGTTGTGGAGGGTCCAAGAATAACTCCTCAGACACTGCCTCTACAACCTACAAAGGGAACAATCAGCCCTCTGCTTCCAAGGGTTTCTTCAGAGGGGGCTACAGAGGCAACAATGGCAAGGGTAGAGGTAGAGGTTCCAACGCACGCGCCTCCCCCTCCAAAACCAAACAGTGACTTGCCTACACTCCCCCGACCATTTAACACTTGTCTGGCAATCAATAACTACAGACAAATAGGTGCTGAAAATTATCCATTCTGGTTATTGCCTGGAGTTTACCAACAATCCTCCAAACATTCCTCCACGTTCACACAAACTGTCACCAGACCACTTACACCTCCTCAACCAAGTGGTTCAGTCTCTCCTTTTAAAAGGAGCTATAGAGCCCGTTCCACTACAATACCACGGGTCGGGCGTATACTCCCTCTACTTTATCATACCCAAAAAGGACGGTTCTCTCAGACCTATCTTGGACCTCAGAGAATTGAATCTTTTACATACAATCCGAGCATTTTCACATGTTAACGCTTCAACAAGTGCTCCCACTCCTACAACAGGGCGACTTTCTGTCTACTTTAGACTTAAGGGACATTCCAATACATCCCGCTCGTCGCAAATTTCTCAGATTTGTGGTAGCGGGGCATCATTACCTATTCAAAGTACTCCCGTTCAGAGTCACCACTGCTCCCAGAGTCTTTACAAAGTGTCTAGCAGTAGTCGCTGCTCACCTAAGACGACAACACATTTATGTCTTCCCCTACTTGGCCGACAGGCTCATCAAAGCCAGTACGTATCCAAAGTGTATCCGGAAGCACTCACAGAACACTGCAGTTACTGCACCAACTGGGCTTCTCAGTCAATGTGTTGAAATCCCATCTTCAACCTTCCAACACTCAAAACTATCCAGGAGCCACTTAAGATACTCAAAGAGCTATAGCCTTCCCCAATGCGGCAGGAATTCGCAATATTCAGGCTCTAGTTCTCCAGTTTCAGCCCACTCACTCACTACCAGCTCGAGTGTATATGCAGCTGCTGGGAATGATGGCCTCTTGCATCATGATGGTTCCCCATGCCAGGCTTCACATGCGTCCCCATCAAGAATGCTTAGCAAGTCAGTGGAACCAATCACAGGGTCTTTTAACCGATCTAGTGTTGGTAAACGGCCATACTCCTCTTCCTCTGCAGTGGTGGAACCCACTAAATTTATCAAAAGGATGGCCCTTCATAGACCCAGTTCCACAGACAATCCTAACAGCGGACGCGTCCCTCACTGGTTGGGGTCTCATCTCCAAGATCACACAGCGCAAGGCCTGTGGAGTCAAAAGCAAAAAACTCTCCACATAAATCATCTAGAGCTGCTAGCAGTGTTTCTAGCACTCCAAGCATTTCAGACTCACCTACCTGGTGGGCAAAGCTGTCCTAGTTCGTACCGACAACATGACAGCTATGTATTATATATAAAAACAGGGGGGGGGGACACTCTCTCCAACTGTCGCACCTGGCTCAAGACATTTGGAAGTGGGCCATTCACCACAAAATCTATCTCCTAGCAGAACACCTCCCAGGAGTAAACAATCAGATTGCCTATCTTCTCAGCAGACAGAGACAGCAAATCCACGAATGGGAACTTCACCCTCAAGTTCTCCTCCCATACTTTCAAAGTTGGGGATTCCCTCAAATAGATCTTTTTGCCACACACAAAAACGCAAAATGCCCAAACTTCACCTCCAGGTATCCACACCCGCTCTCCAAAGGCAATGCACTATGGATGAACTGGCCAGGGATATTTGCCTACTCTTTTCCGCCTCTCCCACTCATTCTATGAGTGGTTTGGAAACTCAGGCAAACATCCCTCACACTGATCCTAGTAGCTCCCACATGGGCCCATCAACCTTGGTTCAAAACCCTGTTGGAGCTGTCACTAGTTCCACATCAGAAACTGCACCTCACATCTAGTCTTCTCAAACAGAGCCATGGAGAAATAAGACACCCAGATCCCAAACAACTCAACCATGCGTTCTGGCTTCTGAAATCATAGTTTGGTTATCTAAATCTCCCACCAGACTGTATGAACTTCATCAGAGAGGCCAGAAGGCCTAGTACAAGAGCCTGTTATGCAGCTAAATGGAAACGTTTTGTTATCTATTGCAATAATAACATCAATCCTCTTGATGCTTCAATACAAAATATCATTTATCTGTTACACTTGCAGCGGTCAGAGTTAGCTTACACTTCTATCCGCCTACATCTCACTGCAATAGCTGCGTATCTACAAAAAAGGCAACACTTATCACTCTTTAGAGGGCCAGTAATCAAAGCTTTTATGGAAGGACTTAAAAGAACTATCCCACCAAGACTTCCACCTGCCCCAGTGTGGAATCTTAACATAGTCCTCACACGATTAATGGACCCACCTTTTGAACCCATGCATAAATGTGAACTGCAATTTTTCTCCTGGAAAAACACTTTCCTCATTGCAATTACGTCACTGAGGAGAGTGGTTGAGCTACAGGCACTAACCATAGAAGAACCTTTTTTCCAGCTTCACAGAGACAAAGTGGTTCCTCGTACTAACCCTAAGTTTCTACCTAAGGTAGTTTCTGCCCTTCACATCAATCAATCGGTTGAGTTACCTGTATTCTTTCCTCAACCAGATTCAGTGGCAGAACGAGCTCTACAAACCTTAGATGTTCGAAGAGCCCTTTTATATTACGTGGAAAGAACAAAGTCATTTAGTAAAACTAATCAACTTTTTTTGTTGCTTTTGCTCCACCTCACAAGGGCAATCCCATATCCAAGTCAGTTATTGCCAGATGGATTGTTAAATGCATTCAAACATGTTATGCAGAAGCAAAGAGAACTTTAACAATACCCCCTAGAGCGCATTCCACTTGCAAAATAGGGGCTGCTATGGCTTTCTTAGGAAACATCCCCATAGTTGACATTTGTAAGGCTGAAACATGGTCTACACCACACACATTCACCAAGCACTATTGTGTAGATGTGTTAGCGAGACAACAAGCTAATGTGGGCCAGGCAGTCCTTAGAACACTCTTTCAGGCAACTGCAACAGCTACAGGTTAGCCACCACTTTGGGTGAATACTGCTGTATAATCTATGCAAAGCATGTGATCTACAGCTCACATGCCTCGAACGGATAATGTTACTTATCCAGTAAGCATCTGTTCTTGGCATGTAGAGCTGTAGATTCACATGCGCCCACCCACCTCCCCGGTACCTATACCTGTTGCAGTTCTCTCTTACTCTATCTACATATGCATAGACATCTCTATTCTTTACTTACTAACTCCATTCTCACCCCCTGCGTGTTGATGCCCATGCGCACTATCACCGAAAGGAGGAGTCACCTACCTCGTGACTGGAAAGACTTCGAAGAAAAACAACTTGCAAACATCCGGACCCAACACTAGATGGCAGGAGTATGCAAAGCATGTGAATCTACAGCTCTACATGCCAAGAACAGATGCTTACTGTGTAAGTAACATTATCCTTACGAGATCCCTAGCTACCACTGTCTCAGACACTCTCTGCAGAGGTGCTTCTTCTAGAAACCTGGTGGCATGATTCACCACAACCAAAATGTACTTGCTGCTGGATGCTGAGGGTTGGTTAAATGCAGGGCACAAGTGCTAAAAAAAGAAGTGGGGGGACTAACCTAGTTAATCAGTATGCAAGTGACATCGCGGCGCGTGACATCGCGGCGCGTGACATCACAAGAACTGGCATCACAAGAAGTGACATCAGATCTTAAGCCCTCACATATATGTTTTAGCAGGTCTATCGTGTACATTTGAGCGCATTTCGAGTAAACATGCAAACCCTCTTGATTTAGGCAGAAGATTCACACTTTTGTAGGCTACACATAAAACAATGTTACCTTTTATCAGCGTTAAGTTTTCTCTAGCCATAGTGCTTTAAAAGAAATAGTGATATTTAAATTTTACAACGCCTCCTCGGGTAAAAGCGCTATATAAATGCCA
Source organism: Calotriton arnoldi (assembly GCA_963921515.1). Classification (NCBI taxonomy): domain Eukaryota; kingdom Metazoa; phylum Chordata; class Amphibia; order Caudata; family Salamandridae; genus Calotriton; species Calotriton arnoldi. The sequence goes on from CAWUFW010000381.1 coordinate 3,384,284, forward strand.
TTTATTTTGTGCAAATGCTGGGAAACATCAACACATCTGAAGTTTCTACAGTGCGTGCATATCTCCTAAACAGAGCCTGAACAAAGTGAAAAGCTGCCTCTCTTCAGTATGTGTGAAGTGCTAACAAGGTGTGAGCCTTTGTTTCCCCTCTGCTGCATTTGCTCCTAGGTGTGAGGCTCCTGACTGCTGCCAGCCAGGAGACTTGAACAAATGGAGGCCTGATGACCCCTCCGATTCTGCCTTTGTTATGGGCCCAGCAGGAGTCCGCACTAAGAGAGCCCCGTCCCCGCCTGCACGTTGTTGCAGATCGAAAGCGGACAACAACGTGCAGGTGCTGCTGAAAGTGTCCCGGTGTTTGCAAATTACACCGAGACGAATTCAGCATATTTTACAGTGGGGCCACACTTCTTGGCAGGGTGGACGGCGTCCACCCTGTGAAAAAAGTGGGGGGACGCCGTCCACCCGCGTGTACCCCCGACTCGTGCCCTGGTTAAATGAACCAACAATGTCTATCTCCACCCCCTCAAATGGAACACATACAGCCAGTAAAGACACTAACGGTGCTTTGGTTTTACCTTCTATCTTACCACTCTACTGGCACGTATGAAAGTTTCTTCAGGACTATTTCTCTGAGCATCCCTGGCCAGTAGTACAGTGGATCCAACTTGTTGTTCTTCTTTCTAATGGTCAAGTGTCCTGCAAGGGCATTTTTTGAGCCTGTTCAAACTGGATTTTCCTGTGCACCAGTGGATGCATTTATCTCTTGCTAGCATCTGGCCCAGAATTCACTGGCTCCCTATGTAGCAGACCATCCTCCCACTCAACACACTTCCCACCACTCCTTTGCTAACCTGTTCCGGATTTCTTTCCCAAAATCCCACCAGCACAGGGCACTCAAGTTGTGTCTTGCCGAATTCCACCCTGGTAAGTCCTCCAGTAGCTAACAACCCCTGCAGCACTGGCAGTGACCCAGACCCCAGCACCCGGCTACTTTGGGTATCTCACTCAACTCTCCAATTGGAGCAGGGGCAGTGGATGCCACTTCATTGGCCTTGTCGTAGTCTGCCCTTGCCTTAGTTTCTGCAAATGGTCCCAGTCTCCCTCTGAGATAAGGCATATGATCTCTCTTACAAAAGGCCATGGCAACTAGGCTAAGTGCAACAGGGCCCTCTAAGGTCCCTACCCCACAGTCAACACACTAGCTATTATGGGTGCAGCTGATACAGGTTCTTTCACATCATAATATCTTGTAATGCCCATATTTGTCACACTTAACATAAGTCCTGATCCTCTGCTTGTGGTGTTCCTGACTTGGAACTCAATTCCCCTTTTGTTCCTGTACACCTCTTTGGAACCTTGGGAAGTGCAGTGTCCCATACTCTCCTCTTTGGAATCAGCCTGTTGAGAGTTTATCTCTCCATTTGGCAAAGAGTTGTGCTGCTCCAGCCCTTTGTTAACCATGTTAGCTAAGTTGTCTGCCAGCACTGCAAGTTTCCAGATCTGAGAGGTTTTCCCGATTTGGGATAGGGCATTCTCTTGAGTCTTTCTGTTTTCATTAATTCTTTAATGGAATGAAAATTCTTGACCTTCATCCCTCTTAGCCACTCATTCTGGTCACACAAAACTCCATGAATCCCAGTCTTAAATAGTAGTCCATCTGCTTTTGGCTATCCATTAAACCTTTGCTGATCCCGAGCTGCCTTCATCCCAAACCTTTTGATCAGACCCCTCTCATCTGGTTATAGATAATTTCCAATCACTGCCTGACTTTTCATTGTCAACAGACTCATATGCGTTGTTAGTATAAACCCATCATTCCAAGCCTGAGCCTTGCAAGCAAACTCAAAACTCACAAAACTTTCCAAAATATCTTGTCCCTCCACACAGCTCAAGCACAAGCTCTTTTGGAACTTTGGCAGGAACTCCTGAAGAGTTGGAGGTGGAATCTCTTTTCCTAAATAAAGCTGTAATCCTGAGCTTTTCTGTCTCTAAAATTGCTCAATCTCTCTCCTTGTCCTTGTTCTGCCTTTCGCTTTCCTGCTCCTGACACTCCCTCTTTGTCTCCTCGTGGTCTCATTTTTCCAGTTTTCCTCCTAGTTTCCTCTTGTTCCTGGTGATCTATTCTCAGATTCTCCCACTCAAACTCCCTGGCCTTCTCCTCTTCCTCAGCCTTCGCTTTCTGGAGAGCCAACTGAAAGCTGAGTGTCTCAACTAGACTTAACGCTTCCTAGGGAATAACGCCTGAAGCTGGTGATATTGGTAACCTGAAAATCGTTGGCAGAGTCTCAAGATATGTCTTGGGAAAACCTGTGCTAAGGTGCAAAGAGAAGCTGATATTTCAGCGGTCCCTGACTGGAGTACCCTTCCCATAGTCCATCACAGTTTCTTCCACCCCCCCCCCAATTTCCTGTCATTGGTCATTGAACCCCTCCACCCTCTATCCAAGAATAGATTACTAAACTGATCTAGGGACAGGGTGTCAGGGTCTACCCCCACTAACCCTGTATCTGACATGTTATGTAGGTTCTAAAATGGGTTGTAAATTAGACACAGAGATGGCTAAACTACGCGTGCCTCTACCAAGCAGCCCAAACCATGAATGCTTCTTAACCACGCATTCCTTTATCACGCATGCCTTTACCACACAAATTTGTGGTAAAGGCATGAATGGTAAAGGAGTATGCTTGGCTAAGGTCACCACTATTCTGACCCCCCCTTTTCCCACCCTAAGCTACAAGCCCCCTACCTGCCCCCCCCCTGCCCTGAGGCCCAAAACCTTCCCATCCCGACCCCTTCCCACTTCTGTGTTGTCCCTAAAGCTACCCCAACCCCTTCCTCTGGCCTAATACCCTAACCCCTAATTTAAAAAACTACTCGACCCCCTACTGAGGCCTAAAAACTACCCTGCTCTCTCCTTAGCCCTAAAAACTACCCTGACTACACATTCCCCTCCCCCTGCCCTAAGGCCTAAAACCCTGCGCCTTTACATACACTACCCTGACCCCCTCCACCCCCACACTGTCCCTAAAACTACCCCAACCCCTTCCACTGCCCTTAGGCCTAAAACCGTAACCCCTAATTTAAAAAAAAGACCACTACCCCCACACCACCCCTAAAAACGACCTGACCCCCCCCCCCCCCATCAGCCCTGAAAACTACCCCGATCCCCCCCAAGCCCTGAAAACTACCCTGAACCCCCAACCCTGAAAACTACCCTCCCAACCCATACAAACCCGCCCCGGCCCCAGCCCCACTTACCTCACCACGTCCTCTGGCTCTCTTCCTGGCGCCTTCCTGCTTCCGCCGAGCAGCAGCCAGTAGCTAGACCGCGCACTGCCTTAACCACGCATATGCGTGGTGAAGGCAAGCGTGGTCGCGCTTGTGTAGTCGGAACACACATGGCTGCGGTGTTTGGAGTTTGTGTGCGTGGGTGTGAGCTGGCTGATGCTGTCATCGGCGGGAAGTTGGGGTTTCAAGTTTTCGAAGATGACCGAGATCTTGTTGTGAAGGAAGTGCGCCAGAGTGTCATACAGTTCTTGGGAGGGGGTAATGTCGTTCTCGGCGGCTGTGGAGTTGGAGAACTCCTTCACTATGGCAAAGAGCTCCTTGCTGCGGTTTGTGCTGGCAGCTATGCGGTCTGCTAGGGCGGTCTTCTTTGCTCCTTTCAGGAGGCAGTAGTACTGGTTGACTGCTTTCTTGAAGGTTGCATGGTCTCCTCTCTTTTTGCTGGTACGCCACTTCCTTTGTAGTTGCCGGCAGTTGCATTTAGTGGATTTCAACTCTGCGGTGAACCAGCTGGCTGTTCTTGCAGTTCCTGTGGATTTGGCTGGCTTGGCGGGAGCGATTTTGTCGGCCCATTCTGTGATCCGCTGAGAGATGTTCTTCGCAGCCTGTTCTGGGTTGGATGTTGTGTTTGGGAAGTGGGAGTTGAGAGCTTTGTTCCATTGGTCTTCTGGTATCTTTTTCCAGTTTCTGTGCATGGAGCTGGGGGGCATGGTGCCAGTGTTGGAAGGACCTGAGATGGTGAAGTGGACGCTGTAGTGGTCTGTCTAAGTGAGTTGTGTCCTGCGACATGAGTAGGGTTAGTGAGAATTTGCTTGAGACCGATGTTGCTTATGCTTTCCAAGAGGTCGGTTGTGTTTAGTGTCGCTGGGGTAATTGAGCTGGAAGTTAGGATCCCGTAGGAAGATGTAGTGCTCGGACTCGATGGCGATCGGGGCAATAAGGCCAGGGTTGCCGTTTCAGTAGCTGGGGCGTGGTCCAGGTGGGCTGTAGGCGAGGGTGCCTCTAATGTTTTTTTTACGTCTGTGTGGAATTGGAAGTTAAGGTGTTCCATTATCGGGGTTGAGTCGTCTGAGAATGAAGTGCAGTTGATGGTGTCCTTATAGATAACATAACAACCTTGCTACTTTTACTGAAAGTTTCTTCAAGTCCAAATACTTATTTACTGGCCAGGATTCAAATAAAGACAAAACCCTTTTTCACAATACCTTGCTTGAGGTGGTCTTCTCAACCTCATACTCTTTAGGATTCTACATATCATAATGTTTCTTCATACTGATTTTCCATCCACTTGAACATGTCCAGTAGAAATAGCTGACCTGAAACAATTCATTGTTCTGAACCCCATCATTTTTCAAATTGCTCTACCACAAAATTACCCACCTCTACGATAGGAGCCTCCACGGGATCCAAACTCCTCTCCATGCACCAACAAGCCCAAATTCTCCAAATTCCCTCATGTCTTCTTATTCCTAGTGCCAATGACTCCTCGAGCAATTCAACAGCCCTGCTCAAAAGTCCCTTGAAACATTCAGATCTCCTGACACTTTCCATACAATATGGTTCAACTCCTTGTCCTGAACTAAAGGGTGCTCTTCTCCCTCTCCGCTCCTTAGCAAATCTTCTGTTGCTGGAATCAAAAAAGGTATTGCACATGCCAGTTCCATCACTGATGGGAACCACACTTGAGACACCCAAAACAGTGTTACTAACACTAACTGGCATTCCTCTGTTCTCACTTTCAAAAGAACTCTCTGAATCATTGCAAATGGAGGAAAGGCATAGGCTCTCATTCCCCTCCAAACCTGCTGAAATGCGTCAACTGCAAATGCCCGTGGATCTGGTATCCAGCTGAAAAATTTCTCTAACTGGAACGACAGTCTGCTCACAAAAAGATCCACCTCCAGTGGACCCCAATTTTCCTGAAATACCACCGGTCCAGCTTCCAATTGCTGTAATCCCTTATGTTCCGTCAATTCCAATCCACTATCATATTCAATTGCCCTTGTAAGTACTTGGCCTTCACAATTAACTTGTGTTTCAAACAAAAATACCAAAATTCCTTCGCTAACTGATAAACCATAGGATCTGCTCCCTCCAAGTCGATTAATATAGGCTACCACTGACACATTGTCCATCTTCATCAACGCTGTTTGACCTCTCAAAATTTCGCTGAAACTTTTCAAAGCACATAATCTTGCTGTTGACTCCAAACAATTTGTGTTTCTTCTTTGCCTTTCCTGTCAATATTCCACATGTCTGTTGCTCTCCTAACCGTGCCCCCTAGCCTCTAAAGCTGGCATCTGTTTCCATAACAAAATCCGGAACACAACCAATAATGGCCCGACCATTCCATGCTTCCTTATTGTGTGACCACCAAATCAGTTCCTCCTTCACTTCCTGATTCAGCATTACTCTGTCTCCATACCACAGACGGTCCCTCAAAGCATTTCCTTTTATTCTCTGTAATGCATTGTATTCAAAAGGACCTGGGAAAATTCCCTGGATAGAAGAGAACAATCCTACAATGCCAGCTAAATCACTTAATGACAATGTGTCCTTCCTCAAAACATGCAATATGTCTTTCCTTATCATTTCCACTTTTCTCTCTGGTAGTTGTAGCATAACCTCCACTGAATCTATCTGGAATCCTAAAAATGCCATCTTTGCTGAAGGTGATACTATCGACTTTTCCTTGTTTATCAAAAACTCAAATCCTCCAACAAGTTCTTCACAAATATTAATTCTTTCCTCAACTCTTCCAAATCTTGGGACATTATCAATATGTCGTCTAAGTTCACTATCAACCATATACCTCTTTCTCTCTCAAAAAAGCCATCACTACTCATCACTTTCGTGAAGCACCATGGAGAGGAAGACAAACCAAAAGGTATGCATTGAAACTGATATAACTGTTTTCTCCATCTGAACTGTAACAATATCTGTCTTATAGGAATTGTGAAATATGCATCCTTCAGGTCTAATTTCACTAACCATCATTTTTCAACAACATGTCTCTCAAACAATGGATACCCCCATCTTGAAATGTCTATATACTAAATATTTGTTTGACTCTCTCAGTTTTAATACCGGTCTCCATCATTTGTCATTTTCTGTACTAAAAAGAGTGCTCACAAACCTCCTGGCACGTTCCTCTATATGCCTTGTTGTACCTTTTTGTATCATTGATTCCATCTCTGAATCCACAACAGATTTATGTTCCTCTGTTAAAGTTAATTCTCTTTGCTACTTTACCTGTTGTGGTTGCTCCGCAAACACTATTTCATAACCCTTTACAGTGTTTAATGCCAATGGATCTTGTGTTATCTTATTCCTATCCTCCACATAGTGTCTTAATCGACCCCCCTACTCTTCCTTTGGAAAAAACAAAAATAATCTCTGTACTCACCTTGTGTCCTGAATAATTCTGGGCTCGTCCACGTGTAAGCCTTCCTTTCCTGACCTTCCAGTTCTGCCTCTACTTGGGTAGAAGTTTGAAGAGGCTTGATAACCTCTTCCTCTGGGCTGGCTATTATAATGGGACCTTTTCACCCCCCAGCCAGTTAAAAGTCCCCTTATACTGGCCCTTCCAAAAACACCTCCTCCGAAAACCCGTCTCATGTTAACCTGTGACTTATCCAAGGCAGTAAATGTGGAAACATTTTTCCCTTAACTTTTAACCAAGCATTCTCCAAATAATTAACTCTTCAAGTTTTGGCTTGGCTCCTTCTCAGCCATATCCCCCAGTTTTGAAATGATTTTCAACAAAATGGCGTTTCTCCTTTCAGTCATTAAACCAGCATTTGCATTTCCCAATCAAATAATCCCTCTCTGACTCCGTCCCTGGAGTAACTCAAGATCCACTGACGACTAATTGACATGAGCCTCCTCTGCCATGTCAAAGATCCTAGCTACAGGACCTAGAACATCCATTACTTTATCTTGGTACTGTTTTAACGATCTTTCCAGATCTTTTTGTGGGTCTCTACCCGATTGAAATAAAAAACGATTCATTTCGGGGTTTAAATTCAGGGTTCAACAAACTTTCTCTTGTCAATTACTAGCCTTATGAACTCGGCTCTCAGTACCCTTTGCACTTCTTTATCTAATGGTTTCCTCAATCAATCCTCAATGAATTTGCTGACGTGCTCCGTTGGCCACCAGTCACCACTGTCGGGGAACAATGTTTGCAACCCTCCCAGGAGTAGCGAAAGAATGACACCAGACACAGAAGTTGCTCAGGAACAGATTAAATGTATTTGTAGGTACCAGTGCTTGCTGGCCAGCAAGAACGAAGAGCAGACACAAAAACCGTGTGCACAATATAGACATGCTTATTCTTTCCTGGGAATGCTACATAGGCACAATACCAAATATACAGAAATGAAGTACATGCATAAATGAACAGCCTGATGAGCAAAACTAACATGGAAGTCAGGAAATACAAATTGACCTCTAAGTGGGCTCTGACCAGCTGTTGAAGCTTGTCCAGGCAATGTCAGATTAGAAGCCTTAGTTTAGGGCTGGAATACGATCTGTGAAGGAGGGGCTGGTGTACCATGGGGGACCTGAGCAGCAGCCCAAGCAGCTTGTTTTAGGGAAAAGTGAGATAGCTCAGTAGGTTTTTGATTTGAGTGCAGGTGAGAACTGGAACTAAGTATGATATCTATGTATTGCATACATATGGATACATATATATATTCCAACAACCACTCCTCGTGTGCCTTATATTTTAAGGTAAAAACACCTCATCTGAAGGATTCCTTAACACATTTTTTGATCTTGCACCCTCACTTTTCTCAAATTCAGCACTCAATTCATCATCCTGCTGAATGTCAAAAACATACTCCTCATATTCTTTTTTGTCAGCTTACAAGGAACCTTGTCCAAACTCCATTTCAAAACATTCATCCTCTTGTGTGCTGCTTTGGACACCCTTCATTTTGATAGTTTGATCCATCCTTTCCTTTTTCTGACATTGTCTTACAAATGTTTACTCCTTCTTTAAATCTTCCCTCCTTTAGCACCTCTTATTTCCCCCTCTTCTGACTCAACGTCCTTTCTTTTCTTATTTTTTAAAATATTTTCAATAGTCTCCTTAACCTGCGCATTCATCTCATGTTGAATTAATTTTCTAATAACTTCCTCACTTATCTTAGTCCCAGTAATTTCTAAACTGCTTCCCTGTTCTAAATCCATATCTATAACTTGACTAGAAAAAAAACTGTAAACTATAAGACTCTAATACTAATCTATATCAATTAATATACTTACAATTTTACTCTTATATAACAGTCAAAACCTTTATAAAACTCAAATACACTCTCCTCTGACCTTAAAACACCTTTTCTCGTCAACAACGATCTTTTTCTGCTTGATTTTCGTTAATGTGGAAGAGGTGTGGCACAGCGGCCAGGGACGACTGACTCCGGAACACGGGGCTCACGGTTCGATCCCCGGCTCCGGCGGCAGATCAGCCCAGCACCATGCGACTCTGGGCAATAGCTCGCTTAATCTTCCCGACGGCCCCCAGCGCCTTGACACCTTCGAGTAATTGTTCGCGCTTTACAAATACTGGACATTTACATTTACAATAACGTTGTTTTTCAAACCGATAATTAATCCAATTTAGCCCAATTCAAAATGGCCTCTTTATCATGAGATCTTGTGTTAGGCTTTATTTCTATTATCCCTCATAGGGAACTCGCACCTAACGCGCATTAGGTGTGCGCAGCCTCTTGCCAGTGCTCACGCTTCTCTGACGTGTTGGCTCAAGATTTTGCGGCGCCACCCTTCACAAAAGCGTGAGCTCATGAAGTCGGCGCCTCCTTTTAAATAATGCAGGCGCTAGTGAAGGCACTTGAGAAGTACTGATACAAGCGTGCGCTTACGGAAAGCGTTGAACGACCCTCATGCCAGCCCGGGTCCTGCAACGGCCTTGTGCCGATGGCCTGGCTTCCTCAACTGCTGGTAACTAATCTTATTTAAGTTAAAAAGATATTTAACCATGTTTCATCCATAGTATAAGCATTATGCGCCAACTAGATATTTTAATGCCTAATAAACACAAAAACTATACAAACCAATACAAATTACTTTTCTTCTTTAAAAATTATACTTTCCTGTTAATGTTTTCTTAACATAAATGATGCTTCTATAAACTTGAAGCTAAAACACCTACACATTTAAATTAAGTAACTATAAAACACACTTCATACTCCAACTGCTCATACTTTGTACTTATCTTTTCAGGAGCAGCATTTAAAATCGGAAGTGTTCTATGAGGGGATTATTTATGCACTGTGGTGTTCTAGATTGAAGTTTATTGTTTGTAAAGTTCTTTAAAGCTGCTTTCAGAGTGGCAATTAAAAGATTTATGCATAATGGTAGCCTCCAGTCTTGAAATGAAATCACCTAGCCCTCTGATGAGCCAATCTGCCAGCCACATTCTAAATACACTGAAAACGTTTTAACTGTTCCCCAATGTAGCCTAGAAATAAGGAATTAGAATAGTCGAGGCGGCTAAGAATTAGGACATTGACCACTAAAGAATGATTCGGTCTAGGCAAAAGAGACATTTTGTGCAAGACGTGCACCAGAGAAAAGCAGACAGAAAAAAACGTTGATCGACCTGGTCAGACAAGGTCTGTTTGCTATCTATAAGAAAGCTTAAGTTTCACACTGACTTAGGTGGGGTGTGAATCTTGCTGCATTATGGTGGTAAAAAATTGGAGGAGAGAATGTCAGGCATTCTGTTAGTGGAAAAAAAGTAATTACCTCAGTTTTGTCAGCAGTGGGTATGAGTGAGTTATCTGCCAGCCAAGTACCAACTGTAGACGTACATTTCTGAAACTGACTGATCGATCACAAGTTGATCTGAATTACCAAATGGTATTGGGACCGAAGTATCATCAGCATAATTCATACAATTGAACCTATAGGAGTGGATGAGTTGAGCCAAAGGCTGTAAATGGACATTAAAAAGTGTTGGATTGAATGAAGAGCCCTGTGGGACTCCTCTTTATAATATCCTGTACGCAGAGCGATAACAAGGCATATGAACAGCCTGGCATCCAGACTCCAGGTAGTATTGAACCCTTTGCAGTGCATTTCCTTAACCCAATAGTTTCTCATGCGAGATTTTATGGAACGCTGCAGATGTTTAACAGTTGTAGCTTTTCACGCCCAATGAGCTAGAGATTCATATGTAACTCAGTCAGCCTCCTTTCAAGTAGAAGCATTTTCAGGCATCACCACTTACTTACACATGATAGTAAGCACAAAAACAAGTTCCAACTATAGCCCCCAAGTGTAGGGTGTTGTGGAATACTAGTCAATTATGTACATAATTCCTTGTACAGATAATCAAATTAAAAGTTTTAAGCTAAAACACAGTTTTCTAATTAAACTAATAGGTGGCAAGAAATGCATGTTTTGGAAAATGTAAAAACTGTTATTAGTCGTACATTTTTTTTTATTATGTAGCATCTGCCTTTTAAAAGGTGTAAATTATGGATATATAGTCACTTTTAATCTGTTTATGCAAATACTAATTGTGCAGTTCCTACATATTATTTATGTGGAAGATGAAACTGACATTTGTAGTTCATTGTTTTACCTTCCATTTTATATTTCTGTGTTTTTAGGGGGGAAGCGATATTCTGGGCAGGCTGAGCGGATACAATCTGAGTAAGTTTGCCAATCTGCTCTCAGCAGTGATCACAAACTCTTGGCCAACTCGTGCAGATGGGAAGTACATAGACGACTTTGACAAGGTGCTGGAACATTTGCATTCATGGCCAGGTGTCCGTCACATTTTCAAGCTGGATGGTAGGTTGAGTTATCTTTGTCAGAGAAGCCTAAAATGTAGCCCTGGTTAGAAATATTTTGAATCCATGAACCTCATGGTATTTCCTTTGTTTTTCCTAAAAGCTCAAAATGAGACTGAGTTCTTCCTTTTGAAAACATACCTTTTCCTACCCTGTATTCAAAATGAATCTATGATTTTGCCAGCATTTCTAGGAATAGCACAATATTTATTTTTTTAGATTTTTTGTGTGTGTTTAATATATCACTAAGATGTACCGAGCAGTGAGAAGTGTTACAGCACTACAAGTAATTTAGCAACATTACCTGTATGCATGAAAATGTATCTACCTTGCTGGCATGGGACATGGCCATATCCATGGTGAGAAGCCCGTGTGTGTGTGTGTGTGTGTGTGTGTGTGTGTGTGTGTGTGTGTGTGTGTGTGTGTGTGTGTGTGTGTGTGTGTGTGTGTGTGTGTGTGTGTGTGTGTGTGTGTGTGTGTGTGTGTGTGTGTGTGTGTGTGTGTGTGTGTGTGTGTGTGTGTGTGTGTGTGTGTGTGTGTGTGTGTGTGTGTGTGTGTGTGTGTGTGTGTGTGTGTGTGTGTGTGTGTGTGTGTGTGTGTGTGTGTGTGTGTGTGTGTGTGTGTGTGTGTGTGTGTGTGTGCGCATCCATAATTCATTATTGTATCCAAACAATGATCCACGGCACCCAATTGCTTCAAGCAGATTTTAATTCAGCAAATGCTCCACTCAGCGCGTTTCGGGAACCAACGTCCCTTGTTCACGAGTGTTGAGTTGATGTTACAGACTGCTTTAAATAAACATCACATGACTTGTGACTACGAATGAACAGTGTAAACAGACTACATCATAGTTACAACGAAATGCACCATTGAACATGAAACATATAACCTAAACACAATATTAAATCATACTGGTTTTAAAGTGCAATTCATCTTTCGTTTAGTGCAATAATGAGGAAAACGAGTATCAGAGGATATAGCTAAATAAACAAGTGCCGCTGCGAGGACGGGACTGTCTGTTTACGTTTTTTTATTCGAACGCTGCCTGAACTTTATTGTTCCTCCTACACCTACAAGGTGCCAATGGCTTATCTCACAGCATTATTACCAATCACGGCTAGTGCCTACACATTGTTTAATGCCAGTGGTCTACAATGCTACCGTTCTGTAGCGTGTTAGTACTCTAATGACAGCTCCTGTCCGAGCCACATTAACCGCAATACTCAAAAGAAAAGTAAACGGAGCCTAACCCTCTGCCTATACCTCACGGTCAGGTTCCTTTTAATCATACACTTGCGCCAGTGCGCACGTATGCCAAACCATACCGATGGGTAAGGAGTTACTCCTGATCAAGCCCTAGTGGGCAGTAGACTCTATATGTGATTATACAAATAAAATTTAAATTTAAACTTCCTTGTGGCTTCAGGGGTACAAAAGGAGATATTCCAGTGCACGTAGCTACTCTCGTCCATCCACGACTATCCAAACTTGATACTGCCTCTCAACTCGTTAACCAAACATTCTCAGTGCAAGAGATCTGTAAAAAACACATATAACAAAACAGTGTCATAATCGTGAATATATAACAGTGCTACAAACAAAAATACGCAAAAACCACAAAGAAGAGGATAAAAAGCCATACATAATATCTATATATGTACACACACATATACATTGTAGATACTGAGTTCGTGTTAAAACACAGGGATTTCACATCATCATCACTAGCCCAGATGCACTGATAATTCTTCATCAATATTATGCCCTAATGGCTGTACTGTCTGATATTCAATTATCATCCTTGATTCCAGGCGTCTTAATTCCAAAACCCTGTCCCCTCCCTCTCTCTTACTGGAACGGTGTCTAAGACACAGTAGGAAAGGAGGTTAGCATTTTGTTTGTGTACTAACTTGAAATGTCGTGCTATTGGGTACTGTTTGTCATCTTTATTGATTGCCCTCAAATGTTCCAAAACTCTCTTTTTAGCTGGATGAATAGTACTTCCAATGTAATATTTCTCACATGGACATTTAAGGGCATATACAGCATGGTCTGTATTACAGGAAACATATTTGGTGATCGTGAATGGTTTACAAGTTGTTGATAACCTGACCTGTTTACAGTTTTTACTGTATTTGCACGCTTTGCACTTATTGCAAGTATAAAACCCTATCTGAAAGAGACACGTTAGTGATAGATTCCCTACCTTAGAATATCCCCAGGCGTCAGGCTGGATCCGGAAAGTTTTGCGTAGCAGTACCCTTGCGCGTCGGTAGGCGGCGTCGTGCGGCTCCGCGTCCGTCGTCGGCGTCGTGATCGCCGGGATGACGTCGCGGGCAGTACTTAGGCGCCGCCCCTGCGCGCTGACGTCAGTTCTTCTTTTTCCGCGCCAGCAAGCGCAGATCCGGGAAGAGCAGTGCCCTGGTCAATTTTTGACCATACTTTTTGGTGATTTTTTCACTGGTTTTTTCCAACTTTAAGGTGTCGTAGGGATGCCCGGCTTCAAGCGATGCGGCGCCTGTGCGCGGATGATGTCCGTCACCGACCCGCATTGGGAGTGTCTCTTCTGCCTCGGCCGAGGCCACGACACCGAGTCTTGTCCCGAATGCCAGGCCCTCAACCCGAAAGCTTTGCGAGAGCGGTCTCGAAAGCTCCTCGAGGCCCGGCATTCGGCTCCGCGGAAGCCCCGGTCGCGTGAGAGGTCCAGGGGTCGCTCGCGGAGTGCACACCGGTCGTCGACTTCTTCGTCCGGTAAGTCTAAGCACAAGAAGTCCAAGAAGCATCGTCGCTCTCGGACTTCGCCTCGCCGGTCTCGCGACTCGGCTGAGGCCCCTCCCGGCACCGTCCCCGCCCCCGCGGCCCCGGACTTGCCTGTGGAGTCGCCCCCGTCATACCCGCCCTTCCCGGGTTCGGGGGCGGATCCGGCCAAGGTACAGGAGTTCCTGTCGGCCATGGCCCGCCTCTTCGGGCCTTCAGGCCCCTCCGGTGCGCCTTCGGGCCCCGCGGGCCCTGATGGGGTTGCTCCGGCGTCGCCGGCGGCTCCGGCGTCGCCCGAGCCTCCAGCCTCGATCCCGGCTCCGGCTTCGGCCCCGGCCTCGATCCCGGCTCCACAACCCCCATCGACGCCGGTCGACCTCACGACACCTCCGCCGGCGCCGATGTCTCCGGTGCCGTTCTCGACGCCGCCCTGGGCTCCGGGCGGCGTCGTCCCCCAGTTCCTTCCGGCTCCGGACATGGACCCGGAGCGACGTCGCTCGACGCCGGCTCCGGCGCCGATGGGACCTTGGGTCCCAAATGTCCCTCCTCCTCCTTATTTTGAACCAGAGGAGGACCAGGAGGACTGGGAGGGGTCTGATGACCCTCTAACACGCAACTGTCAGTATGATGAGGACTGGACAGAGAGTCTAGGGGAGGCCAGTGGTCTGGATACTTCTCCTGACACTGGCATGCTGTCTCCTCCCGTGGCTACGGAGGAGGGGGCCAATTTTGGTACGGTGTTGCGTAGGGCTGCTGGGGCCTTACGTCTCCAGCTCCCTACTTTGACGGTCAAGACTAACATCTTGACAGAGGTGCTTCAGCCGGCAGCCTCCTCTGCGGAGACTGTGCTGCCGTTTAACGACGCCCTCACTGACGTTCTTTTGGGCGCCTGGTCCAAGCCCAACACAGGGGCTCCTGTGGATCGGAACGTGTCACGACGCCATCGCCCCGCTCCGGGCGACCCCCTGTTTCTTTCTGTCCACCCCACTCCTGAGAGCTTGGTTGTCCAAGCCTCCGCTTCCCAAACCGCCTTCCCTACCGCTCCTCCGGATAGGGAATCCAAACGCCTGGATCAGTTTGGGAAGAAAGGTTTTTCTTCCTCCAGTGCTGGCTTGCGGTCCGTTAACACCGCTTGTCTTTTGGGCCGATATACCCACTCCCTGTGGGATTCGGTGGCGGATGTTTTGCCCCAGTGCCCTGAGGAGGTCCAGGCACTGCTTTCCCGCGCCATTGCGGAAGGAAGGGATGCGGCCAAATACACTATCCGTTGTGGCCTTGACACCGCCGACTCGCTGGGCAGGTCGATTGCAACGACGGTGGCGCTCCGGCGCCACGCCTGGCTGAGAACCACTGGTTTTTCAGGGGATGTCCAGAATACTCTCATGGACATGCCCTTTGATGGAGTCGGTCTTTTGGGTCCAAAGCAGACCATGCGCTGGAGCGCTTTAAGGACTCACGGGCTACTGCAAAGTCCCTGGGCCTTTCTGCTACACGCCCTCCGCTGCCTTCTGCTTTTCGCCCCTATCGTGGCCACGGTAGGGGCGCCCCTTCACGTCAGCAGCCCAGCCACCGGCCCGCGCAGCAGGCGTCTTCGCGTGGCCGAGGACGTGGATTCCGCCGTGGCGGATCGGGCAACCAGCGTGCGGGTCAGGCCACCACCTCCAACCCGTCCGCGGCCTCCAAGCCCGCCTAGTCCCTCCTTTCAGGTGCACGGCACGCCAGTAGGGGGCAGGGTCCGCCATCACCTTCCCCACTGGCGCACCATCACCTCGGACAGGTGGGTCTTGGACATTGTCCGAAGGGGCTACTCCCTCCCCTTCGAGACCACCCCCCAGCCATGCCACCTCAATTCCACCGCATGTCAGGGGATCACTTGGTGCTTCTACGGAAGGAAGTCACGGCCCTCTTGACCAAGAGGGCCATCGAGCATGTTCCGACCCCAGAAGTAGGGCGTGGTTGCTACTCCCACTACTTTCTGGTGCCCAAAAGGACAAGGAGGACATGCGTCCTATCTTGGACCTCCGGAACGTCAATCGCTTCCTCCGGAAGGAGAAGTTCAAGATGCTCACCCTAGCTCAGGTCTTGACTGCCCTCGACCCTGGAGACTGGTTGGTAGCGTTGGACTTGCAGGACGCGTATTTCCACATCCCCGTCCTGCCGGCCCACCGGCGTTACCTTCGGTTCACGGTAGGCCCCGAGCATTTTCAGTTCACCGTGCTCCCCTTTGGCCTTACCAGTGCCCCTCGGGTGTTCACGAAAGTGATGGCGGTGGTCGCAGCTCATCTGCGCCGGGCAGGGGTTTCAGTCTTCCCCTACCTCGACGACTGGCTGCTGAAGGCGGGCTCGTCCCAGGCAGTCGTCTCCCACCTCCAAACTACGGCCGAACTCCTGCACTCGCTGGGGTTCTCCATCAATGTGCCGAAGTCGCATCTAATTCCTTCTCCACAGCTCCTTTTCATCGGAGCAGTTCTGGACACGACGCAGTTTCGGGCCTATCCTCCCGAACGGCGAGTCCGGGATATTCAGGCTATCATTCCGATCTTTCGGCCTTTATCCTGGGTTTCGGTACGGATGACCCTGAGGCTGCTGGGCCTCATGGCCTCCTGCATCCTGCTGGTCAATCATGCCAGATGGCATATGCGGGCTCTGCAGTGGGACCTGAAGTTCCAGTGGGCGCAGCACCAGGGCAACCTGTCCGATCACGTCCAGATCTCGGAGGGGACTGCAAAACAGTTGCAGTGGTGGCTCTCGAACCGGCAATGGGTCATGGGCAGATCCCTCTCCCTTCCCCAGCCAGAGCATACAGTTGTGACGGACGCGTCCCTTCTGGGATGGGGCGGTCACATGGGAGAGGCGGAGATCAGAGGCCTCTGGTCTCCGGCGGAGTCCCGGCTCCATATCAACATTCTGGAGCTCCGGGCGATCCGGCTTGCACTCAAGGCATTCCTTCCCTCTGTCAAAGGGAAGGTAGTGCAGGTGTTCACAGACAACACCACCGCCATGTGGTACTGCAACAAACAGGGCGGGGTGGGGTCTTGGACCCTTTGTCAGGAGGCTCTGCGCCTCTGGACATGGCTGGAACATCAGGGCATGTTCCTGATGGTTCAAC
Source organism: Calotriton arnoldi (assembly GCA_963921515.1). Taxonomy (NCBI): domain Eukaryota; kingdom Metazoa; phylum Chordata; class Amphibia; order Caudata; family Salamandridae; genus Calotriton; species Calotriton arnoldi. The sequence goes on from CAWUFW010000381.1 coordinate 3,401,261, forward strand.
ACCTGGCAGGTTCTCTGAACGCCAGGGCGGACGAACTCAGCCGCAGGTGCATAATGGATCACGAATGGCGTCTTCACTCGGAAGTGGCGCAAGGACTCTTTCTACAGTGGGGAGAGCCTTGGTTAGATCTATTCGCCACCGAAGAGAACGCGCAATGTCATCAGTTCTGCGCGTTGGAATTTCCAAGGCGGCACTCGCTCGGCGACGCTTTTCGTCGCGAGTGGAGTTGCGGTCTGTTGTACGCCTTTCCGCCTATACCACTTCTACCCAGAGTGTTGAAGAAGATTCGGCACGACCGGGCCCAAGTCATTCTTGTGGCTCCGGACTGGGCTCGAAGAGTTTGGTATCCCGAGCTACTCAATATGAGCATAGATCCCCCGATCAGTCTGCCTCTTCGGGAGGATCTTCTGTCGCAGCAGCAGGGGACGGTCCTCCACCCGAACCTGTCCAGTCTACACCTGCTTGCGTGGAGATTGAGCGGCGGCAGTTGATTCCTTTCGACTTGCCTCCCGAAGTTTGTGATGTGATTCTGGCAGCCAGGCGTCCCTCCACTAAGGTGGTATACGCCTGCAGGTGGAACAAATTTGTGGCATGGTGCACAGCAAAGGCTGTGTATCCCCTTTCTGCCCCTCTTTCTGAGGTCCTTCTGTTCCTTCTCTCTCTGGCCCAACAGGGTTCTGCCCTGGGTACCATCAAGGGTTATCTTTGTGCTATCTCGGCCTTCCTCAGGCTCCCTGATCAGCCCTCCCTTTTCAAGTCCCCTGTTGTTAACAGGTTCTTAAAAGGCATTACTCACCTCTTCCCTCCTGTTCCGTTTGTAATGCCTCAGTGGGACTTGAACTTGGTTCTTACCTTTTTAATGTGCGCTCCCTTTGAGCCTCTGCATAACTGTCCTCTTCGTCTTCTGACTCTGAAGACAGCCTTTCTGGTGGCCATCACCTCCGCTCGGCGGGTAAGTGAGCTCCAGGCTCTATCTTGCAAACCTCCCTTTCTGTCTGTTCATCCAGACAAGGTTGTTCTTCGGACGCGTCCGTCCTTCTTGCCAAAGGTGGTTACTGCTTTCCACATTGGGCAGACCATCACTTTGCCCACCTTCTTTCCGCCTCCGCATCCTTCCAGAGAGGAAGAGAGGCTCCACCGTCTGGACCCAAAACGTGCGCTCTCTTTCTATATTGACCGCACAACACACTTCCGGGTGGATGACCAGCTCTTTGTTGGCTACGTGGGCGCCAAAAAAGGTCGGGCGGTGCACAAGAGGACCATCTCCCGCTGGGTTACCTTGTGCATCAAGACCTGCTATTCTTTGGCTAAGAAGGAGCCTCCTGTTGGGCTGCGTGCCCATTCCACCAGGGCAACGGCTGCTACCACGGCCTTGGGCCGCGGTGTTCCGCTGCCGGTTATCTGTCAGGCAGCTACGTGGGCCTCGCTGCACACGTTTACAAAGCATTACTGCCTTGACAGTCAGGTCCGGAGGGACGGCTTCTTTGGCCGTTCTGTCCTCCAGGACTTCCTTGTCTGATCTTTGTTCGCAGACCCACCACCGGGGTTGGTATTGCTGGGGTATCTATTCTAAGGTAGGGAATCTATCACTAACGTGTCTCTTTCAGATGCACAAGTTACTAACTTGTGTAACGATATATCTGTAAGAGACAGTAGTTAGTGATAGATTCCTTACCGCCCCACCCATCCTCCCCGTTCTGCGAACTGATTTCTAGGGTTAAGGACATCCCTTTCAGGGCCCTAGTATTTTTCAGACACCTGTGTCAGCTTCTTGCATGGCTCTGCGTTCCTGGCGCGGAAAGTCGTGTACAGAACTGACGTCAGCGCGCAGGGGCGGCGCCTAAGTACTGCCCGCGACGTCATCCCGGCGATCACGACGCCAACGACGGACGCGGAGCCGCACGACGCCGCCTACCGACGCGCAAGGGTACTGCTACGCAAAACTTTCCGGATCCAGCCTGACGCCTGGGGATATTCTAAGGTAAGGAATCTATCACTAACTACTGTCTCTTACAGATATATCGTTACACAAGTTAGTAACTTGTGCTTTACCTGGTTACCCATTGACATAGTGGTCACACCTACCGTGCTTCGACATACAATATCTTTGAGGGATTTAGCCTTTCTATATGTCACCTGTGGATAGTGTTCTACCACTGCTGAAAGATCTTTATCAGTTTTAAGTATTCTCCAGAATTTATTTAAGCATTCTCTCACTTCGTGTGCTTGATTAGAATATGTGGTAATGAACCTAATCTTGTTCTCCATCTCTTCTCTCGGCGGCTCAATGGCTTCAATTCTAAGTAGCTCACTTCTCTCTCAAGCTGCCAAACCAATGAAAAGAGTACGGATAGCCACATTGAGGTCAGAAGACCTAGATAAAACGGGCGAACAAAGTGAAACAGGTGACAGCGACAACTATGAAAGTGATGCATCGGCTATATCAGAACACCAGGGTGCAAAAAACAAAATTTTAAACGAATTTACGCTCATGGCACAGGGAAGAATGACAACCCAATACAAACAAAGTGCCGGAGGCTACAGAGGACGTGGACGAGGCGGGAGAGGAGACGGAAAAGTCAGCGCAATATCAGGAAGAGATGCGGAAAGCCCAGTGGGAAGCAGAACGAGGGGCCAACAAAAGCCAAAATGAAGGACAGGAAGACAGTCATCAATTTATCAGGTCGGGACCTTAGCTCATTGGAGATTGAGGTTCTCTCTTTAGGCCTTTCTTTCTGCCCCACAAGGGGCTTTGACTATACCCAGAGTCGCATTGACCTTTTCCAGTTCACACGCAAACTCAGACTTAAGAAATGGTTTGCAACCAGAGTCATTGATAAGAATACGAGAGTACCAAAGCTACCTAGTGTCATCAGTATTGGAGATATTGAGCTGTTACACAGCATGAATGAACTTGATGGTAATGAAAAGTTTATAGATGACCCCTATCTAAATTTGATTAATGACAATATCGAACTAGATCTCTGCCATGTTAGTGGTTTTAAACCAAAATCGATTTTCCTCCCCCAAATCGCTAATGATGCTATAGATGTTTTTGAGAAGGGAGTGATACATGAGTTAGAAAAAGTACGTAAAAAGAAATATTTTGGCAGACACAATCTTAGTAAAGACCACCTGGAAGCTATTCAATCCATCAAAAATGACAGTAACATAGTAGTCAAAAAATCAGACAAAGGTGGGAATGTGGTTGTGATGTCTAAAGAGATGTACCTGAAAGAAGGCTATCGCCAATTAAATGATAGGAACAACTATGAAATTACCACTAGATCTAAATACGAACAAGCCAATAAAGTATATCAAGAGCAATTGGGAGACTGGAGGGAACGTGGATTGTTAGAATGGGAGGAATATGAATTCCTTAAATGTAAATGTCCCAAACTTCCTGCATTCTATCTACTCCCCAAAGTACACAAGAATAACATTAATCCCCCAGGTAGACCCATTGTATCTTCTAGAGGTAGCTGCCTAGAAAATACATCTCGATATGTTGATTTTTATTTGCAACTACTTGTTCAGGGGTTACCATCCTTTATTAAGGATACAAGTGATTTTTTAAGAGTGATTGACCAGATTGAGTGGGAGGATCAATTTTTACTAATGTGTCTCGATGTTACTAGCCTCTATACATGCATTCCACACGAGGCAGGGATCAAGGCATGCCGACATTTTATGAGGAATCGATCAATTTCATATCTGTTTCATACAGAGATGATTATTGATATGATGTACAGATGCCTTACACAAAACTTCTTTGTTTTTGACAAAATAATCTATAGTCAGATTCTCGGGACTGCAATGGGGACCTGCTTCGCCCCCAGCTTTGCGGGTTTATACCTGGGCTGGTGGGAGGAGCAGATCGTCAGCACACTACCTATTTTTGAAAAATGTGTCATCACATGGGTGCGATACATTGACGATATTTTTTGTGTGTGGAATGGAAGTGTTGAACAAGCAAATCATTTCGTAGAGACACTCAATGACAACACATTAAATTTAAAATTTAGTAGCCAGATAAACAAGGAGACGATTGAATTTTTAGATTTGAGACTGGTTGTTGCAGAAAAACGCCTGGAGAGCTATCTATTTAGGAAGAAAACGGCGGGCAACAGCCTGCTTCATGCAGAAAGTTGCCACCCCTCTAATTTGATACGCAGTATACCACTAGGTGAACTAACACGAGCTAAAAGAAATTGTAGCAGCGTAGAGGGTTTTGAAATAGAGAAAGAAACTATGATCACGCGTTTTCTAGAAAGAGGTTACACTCAGAGCTGCATCATGAAAGCCAGCGCGGAAGTTGAAAGAAGAGAGAGAAGTGAGCTACTTAGAATTGAAGCCATTGAGCCGCCGAGAGAAGAGATGGAGAACAAGATTAGGTTCATTACCACATATTCTAATCAAGCACACGAAGTGAGAGAATGCTTAAATAAATTCAGGAGAATACTTAAAACTGATAAAGATCTTTCAGCAGTGGTAGAACACTATCCACAGGTGACATATAGAAAGGCTAAATCCCTCAAAGATATTGTATGTCGAAGCACGGTAGGTGTGACCACTGTCAATGGGTAACCAGGTAAAAGGGTTTTATACTTGCAATAAGTGCAAAGCGTGCAAATACAGTAAAAACTGTAAACCGGTCAGGTTATCAACAACTTGTAAACCATTCACGATCACCAAATATGTTTCCTGTAATACAGACCATGCTGTATATGCCCTTAAATGTCCATGTGAGAAATATTACATTGGAAGTACTATTCATCCAGCTAAAAAGAGAGTTTTGGAACATTTGAGGGCAATCAATAAAGATGACAAACAGTACCCAATAGCACGACATTTCAAGTTAGTACACAAACAAAATGCTAACCTCCTTTCCTACTGTGTCTTAGACACCGTTCCAGTAAGAGAGAGGGAGGGGACAGGGTTTTGGAATTAAGACGCCTGGAATCAAGGATGATAATTGAATATCAGACAGTACAGCCATTAGGGCATAATATTGATGAAGAATTATCAGTGCATCTGGGCTAGTGATGATGATGTGAAATCCCTGTGTTTTAATACGAACTCAGTATCTACAATGTATATGTGTGTGTACATATATAGATATTATGTATGGCTTTTTATCCTCTTCTTTGTGGTTTTTGCGTATTGTTGTTTGTAGCACTGTTATATATTCACGATTATGACACTGTTTTGTTATGTGTTTTTTACAGATCTCCTGCACTGAGAATGTTTGGTTAACGAGTTGAGAGGCAGTATCAAGTTTGGATAGTCGTGGATGGACGAGAGTAGCTACGTGCACTGGAATATCTCCTTTTGTACCCCTGAAGCCACAAGGAAGCTTAAATTTAAATTTTATTTGTATATCACATATAGAGTCTACTGCCCACTAGGGCTTGATCAGGAGTAACTCCTTACCCATCGGTATGGTTTGGCATACGTGCGCACTGGCGCAAGTGTATGATTAAAAGGAACCTGACCGTGAGGTATAGGCAGAGGGTTAGGCTCAGTTTACTTTTCTTTTGAGTATTGCGGTTAATGTGGCTCGGACAGGAGCCGTCATTAGAGTACTAACACGATACAGAACGGTAGCATTGTAGACCACTGGCATTAAACAATGTGTAGGCACTAGCCGTGATTGGTAATAATGCTGTGGAGATAAGCCATTGGCACCTTGTAGGTGTAGGAGGAACAATAAAGTTCAGGCAGCGTTCGAATAAAAAACGTAAACAGACAGTCCCGTCCTCGCAGCGGCACTTGTTTATTTAGCTATATCCTCTGATACTCGTTTTCCTCATTATTGCACTAAACGAAAGATGAATTGCACTTTAAAACCAGTATGATTTAATATTGTGTTTAGGTTATATGTTTCATGTTCAATGGTGCATTTCGTTGTAACTATGATGTAGTCTGTTTACACTGTTCATTCGTAGTCACAAGTCATGTGATGTTTATTTAAAGCAGTCTGTAACATCAACTCAACACTCGTGAACAAGGGACGTTGGTTCCCGAAACGCGTTGAGTGGAGCATTTGCTGAATTAAAATCTGCTTGAAGCAATTGGGTGCCGTGGATCATTGTTTGGATACAATAATGAATTATGGATGTTTGGGGTCCCGCTAACCCGCCACGGCCCGCCGTCGTGTGAGGCAAGCATTGAAGCGAGACTTTGTTTTGGATATATATATATATATATATATATATATATATATATATATATATATATATATATATATTTTTTTTTCTTCAAATGCCCCTGATGTCTAGTGAGCTTTCTACATCTGGGGCATATTGGGGGTAATCACCCATACGCCTCCCTGGTTGGGTGGGGGGGGGTAGAAGGACTGTCAGCATATTTTGTTTTGGTCTGGGGCAATTGCCATGCCCCCCATGGGCAGAACCCCACCCCTATATTTTTTTTTATAATAGACTCTGTCGTCTAGAGGGCTTTCTGCCCCCTGGTAGGTAGATTGGGGGTAATCACCCGCATTCATCCGAGGGAGGGGGCAGAAAGACTGTCTGCCTTGTTGGGGTGGGGGCATGGCTATGCCCATAGTGGGCAGCCCCCACCCCTATATTGTTCGAGACGTGTGGCTGTAGATGCACATGCTTTACATCCTCCTGCCATCTAGTGTTGGGTCCCGATGTTTGCAAGTTTTTTTTTTTTTTAAAGAAGTTTTTCTAGTTACGAGGTAAGGTGACTCCTCCTCTTAGTAATAATGCACATGGTCATCGACTCTCTTGTTAGATTGTTTTCTTCCTGCCATCGCGTTCGGGCTTGTATTACATTGCTCGGTTCGAGACCATTTTTGGGATCCTCTCAGTGCGTAATCCACTCTACCCTCGTCTGTATTGTTTCCAAACCCGTTTCCATCACTCACGTATCGAAATTTGAAAGACTCACTCGTTTGGTCGGAACACTCCGATCGCAGTCTTCGGGCCTTGCCCGTCCGGGCTACCTTACACTCATTCAACTCTATCAATGATGCTCTGCTGATGGAACAAACTCCGTTTCGATTCCCCCCCCTAGTGCTGTTCCAAGTACCCATGGACCGACCTTCACGAGGATTGCAATTTGTGCTGATCTCCTAAGCACAAAGAAGAAGATTGTGAGGCCTGTCAGTCGTTTCGATCCTAAAAGACCTTGCAGGACCGTCGGGCACACGCCTGATATCTTCGGTCAACAAGATATCGAAACAGAACAGGAAGATCTGGAAGCTTCAGCTGCTGAAGAGGAAGGAGCCTTTTCGGTATAAGATTCGGACTCAGAGTTAGAGATTGATTTGGAGTCGCATGATCTTCAGCCTGGTCAAGGTGCCGTGAGTACTCCAAGCCCTCACCTACCCATACAAAAACCTTCGTCGCCAATAAAACAAATGTCTTCCGGGCCACCACTGCCATCCGGCCATGGTAGGCACAGAGTATCTGCTTCGGCTGCCCTGCCCTCGAGCTCGGCACCGAAAGCACATATAAATCCTTCCTGCTCCGCACTGAGCTTAGACAACACCTCTTTGGCGTCTACCGCTCCGGTTCCGAAAGTGAAATCAAGTTTGGTCTTGAAACGTTCGGCACCGAAACAGAAATCAGCTCCCGCAACACTCCTGAGCCGATTTTAAAGTCAATGCAAGAAAATCTCAATCCAAAACAAAAAGTTCATCCATGCCACCCGCGTTATCACAAAAACTGCACCAGGGCCTTCTTCTAAGAGGCAAACCTCTTTTCCACAGGACATTAATCTCCCAATACCTTCACAAAAGAAGAAAAAGGACAAAGCTACCAGTCCCTTGCACACTGTTTCTCCTCCTTCCCCTTCTCATATACTACCACCTCCATCACCTGTACCTCATTCACCAAGTAACCCTTTAAACATTACACCTCTGTTCTCCACACACAGACACAGATGCAGATCCAGGAGAGGATGACAATTATGGAGCACCACCTGACCCCTGGCAGGATTATATCGACACTCCAGGGGACGCAGATCCAGACCTATATCCTGCCAAACCCTTGCCTCCTGACGATACTTGCTCATATGAGGAGCTTATAGCTAGTGCAGCAGCATACCATGGGGTAACACTACATAGAGAATCTATGGGGGAAGATTTTTTATTTGAGGCACTATGTACTACATATAAAACATCTCAATCTCTTCCAATATTAAAAGGAATGATGTGCTGTGCAGGTGATATTTTTAAAGACCCTGCACGTGCTCGCATTATTACCCCTAGGGTAGATAAAAAGTATAAGGCTGCACCATCTGACCCAGTTTTTATTAGAGGCCAGCTTCCACCAGACTCCCTAGTTGTTACAAATGCCTGTAAAAGGGCAAATTCACAAACAGACCACCTCCTGATAAGGAATCGAAACTTCTAGATGCCTCAGGCAAATGTCCGAGTTGCTGCACAATCTGCCAGTCATTGGCATATTGCAAATACACAAGGACTGTTGGCCAGGTATGATAGGGCTCACTGGGATGAGATTGAGGAATTACTCCAATATCTCCTGGAGGAGCATGAAAAGAAGGTACAAGAATTAGTGCAGGACGGAAAATTAATGTTCGAGGCATGTGAGCTGTAGATCACATGCTGTGCATAGCTCGCCATCTAGTGTTGGGTCCGGATGTTTGCACTTTGCTTTTCTTCGAAGAAGTCTTTCCAGTCACGAGGTAGGTGACTCCTCCTTTCGGTGATAGTGCGCATGGGCATTGACTCCATTGTTTTTTTCCGCCATCGGGTCTGGACATTTATTGCTGCGCTCCGGTTCGACACCCACGCGAAATACCCGCGCACTGACTCACACGAAGTGTGTAATCTGTGTTTGTCCCCCGAACACAAAGAACAGGACTGCGACGCGTGACAGGCTTTCCGCTCCAAGAAGACACTTCGCAACCGTCTGGCTCGACGTCGCGACATGCAGAGCCAGCACACAAGCTCCATTCCGGACATCTTCAGACACCAATCGGACGAAGAGGCCAGCTAGGCCAAGGGAACCGAGGAGGAGCAGGAGCTGATCGCCATCTCAGAGCTCGACTCCGACCAAGAGGACGGCATCCCACATGGACAACGTACCGTTAGTACAGCTACCCCCTCGACCCAACTCCACAAAAGAAGGCGGCTCCGGTCCAACCCACGCCCTCGGGCTCCGGTCGGCACTGAGACCATGCTTTCGACGCCCCAATTTCTGGCTCGGCACCGAAGCCTACCAAAAAGCCTTCTGGCTCTGAAAGGACTCCCTCCAAATCAAGTTCGGAGCCGAGACCTTCGGGGTCGAAACACAAGTCCGGCACCGACCCCCATCATTCGGCACCGAAACACACTTCGGATCCGAAAACATCAACACCCAAGACTCTGGCACCGAAACTTTCAGCGCCGAAACAGTCAGATGTGCTGAAATCACCAAAAAGACACAGTTTTGACACTCTGATCGACAAACCGGATCCAAAACAAAAAGTGCTGTATATTCATCCACAAACTGGGCATATCACCACTAAAGTGACTTTAAAAAGGACTGATACAGAGGAAGAATACCACATTCCTTTAAAGAAGAGAACTGTTGGAACTAGCCCTTCCCCTCCTCCTCTTCCTCTTCCTATCCCTTCACCTCCTTCACCTCAGTTTCAGCCTATTTCACCTGAACATTCACCACCACATACACCTGACAACCAGGATGATGGGGATGACAATGGAGATGGGGATGATAATGTACCAATGCAAGACCCATGGGATGATTACAATACCAATTCGCCCACGGGCAACGATCCTGATTTATATCCTAACAAGCCCTCTCCACCAGATGACAGTGTAGTCTACATTGAGATACTGGGTAGAGCTGCCAAGTACCATGGGGTGCAGCTACATAAGGAGTCCTTAGAAGGGGATTTCTTCTTTGAAACCCTCAGTACCATGCGGAAGTCATCACATACACTACCTTTGCTTAAAGGGATGATCAGGCATGTAGAGGATATTTTTAACGACCCGGTCAGAGCTCGTATTCTTACCCCTAGAGTAGACAAAAAATACAAGCTGGCACCATCGGACCCAGTATATATAAAAGGTCAGTTGCCACTAGACTCCCTGGTTGTGTCCAATGCAAGGAAAAGGGCCAACTCCCAGACAACAGGAGATGCTCCACCCCCGGATAAAGAACCCAAACTTATTGATGCTTCCGTAAAAATGGTGGCCTCTCAGGCGGCCAATTTCTGGCGTGTCTCCAACACTCAGGCATTGCTAGCACAATATGACCGTGCGCACTGGGATGAGATGGAGCAATTAATACAATATTGCCCCAGGAGCACAGATCTAAGGCTCAAGACCTGGTGCGTGAAGGGCAACTTATTTCCAACAACGCTATAAGATGTTCCCTAGATGCTGCAGACACTGCTGCTAGAACGATAAACACCAGTGTCCTCTTGAGAAGACATGCTTGGCTTTGCATATCAGGGTTCAAACCAGAGGTGCGAACCTCCATTTTAAACACTCCCTTTAATAAAGAGCATCCATTTGGCCCAGTGGTAGATTCTTCACTAGAGAAAATGAAGGAGGACACTGAAGTGGCCAAATCCATTGGAGCCCTTCAGTCAGCACAAAGCCGTGGTTCCTTTCGGCGCTACTTTTACCGCGGAGGCTCTAAAAATACCTCCTCGGAGACCACCACCACCTATAAGGGCAATAACCAACCCTCTCCTTCTAGGGGTTACTTCAGAGGGTGTTACAGAGGTAACAACGGCAAAGGCAGGGGCAGGGGTTCAAACACACGCACCTCCCCCCCCCAATACAAAGCAGTGACTTGCCTCCACTTCCCCCTGACCACTTAACACCTGTCGGGGGAAGACTGTCAGATTTCCTATCAATCTGGCAGTAACAACAGACAATTGGGTACTATAAATTATTCGTTCTGGTTACTGCCTGGAGTTCATCAACACTCCTCTAAACATTCCACCAAAGTCACACAAACTTTCACCAGATCACCTACACCTCCTCAAACAAGAGGTTCAGTCTCTACTTCTTAAAGGGGATATAGAGCCTGTACCACCCCAACATCACGGGTCGGGCGTGTACTCCTTTTACTTCCTAATACCCAAAATAGATGGTTCTCTCAGACCAATATTAGATCTCAGAGAACTCAAACTTTACATTCAGTCAGATCATTTCCACATGGTAACACTTCAACAAGTACTTCCTCTGCTGCAGAAAGATTTAAAAGACGCCTATTTTCATATTCCAATCCACCCCGCTCATCGCAAATTCCTCAGATTTGTGGTAGCGGGTCAACACTGGCGGTAGTAGCTGCTCACCTAAGAAGATAACGCATCCATGTCTTCCCATAGTTTGATGACTGGCTCATCAAAGCCAGCACGTACCAGCAATGTCTTCAGCACACTTTCAGAACGATTCAGTTACTACATCAACTAGGGTTCACAATCAATGTGACAAAATCACATCTCCAACCAGCCAGTACTCTGGACTACCTAGGAGCCACGTTAGATACTCAAAAAGCTCTGGCCTTTCCCACTGCAGCCAGAATTCGAAATTTTGAGGCTTTAGTTCTCCAGTTTCAACCCAATCATTGGATTCCAGCTCGGGTTTATATGCAACTGCTGGGAATGATGGCATCTTGCATCATAATTGTCCCCCATGCCAGGCTGCACATGCCTCCACTTCAAGAATGCTTAGCAAGTCAGTGGAACCAGTCACAGGGTCTATTGACCGATCTAGTGTTGGTAAGCGGCCATACTCATCGCTCTCTGCAGTGATGGAACACCCAAAATTTGTCAAAAGGATGGCCGTTCATAGACCCGGTTCCACAGATAGTACTGACAACGGATGCGTCCCTCACTGGCTGGGGAGCTCATCTACAACAACACACAGTGCAAGGCCTGTGGAGTCAACAGCAGAAGTTGCTCCACATCATTGATCTAGAGCTGCTTGCAATCTTTCTAGCCCTCAAGGCGTTTCAGACTCACCTTGAGGGCAAAGCTGTGTTGGTTCGTACAGACAACATGACAGCTATGTATTAAATACAAAAACAGGGGGGACACACTCTCGCCAACTGTGTCACTTAGCCCAAGACATCTGGAGGTGGGTCATTCACCACAAACTTTATCTCCTAGCAGAACACCTCCCAGGAGTGAACAACCAGATTGCAAATCTCCTCAGGCAGAGGCAGCAAATACACGAATGGGAACTTTACCCTCGGGTTCTCCTCCCATACTTTCAAAGTTGGGGAGTACCTCACATAGACCTGTTTGCCACACACCAAAACGCAAAAGGCCGAAGCTTCGCCTCCAGGTACCCACACCCGCAATGCAAAGGCAATGCACTATGGATGAACTGGTCAGGGATATTTGCCTATGCTTTTCCGTCTCTCCCACTCATTCCATTAGTGGTTCACAAGCTCAGGCAAACATCTCTCACACTAATCCTAGTAGCTCCCACATGGGCACGTCAACCTTGGTTCACAACCCTGTTGGAGCTATCTCTGGTTCCGCATCAAAAGCTGCATTTAACCTCCAGTCTCCTCACACAGAGCCATGGAGAAATCAGACACCCAGATCCCAAACAGCTGAACCTCGCGATCTGGCTCCTGAAGTCTTAGAGTTTGGTTACTTCAACCTTCAACCAGAATGTATGACTATCATCTGAAAGAAACACGTTAGTTATAGATTCCTTACCTTAGAATTACCCCCAGGCGTCAGACTGGATCCGGAAAGATTTTCGTCAGCAGTACCACTGCGCGTCGGAAGGTGGTGTCGGTCTGCTCCGCGTCCGTCGTCTGCGTCGTGGTCGCCGGGATGACGTCGCGGCAGCTACTTAGACGCCGCCCTCGTGCGCTGACGTCCGTTTTTTCTTTTTCCGCGCCAGCCAGCAGATCCAGGAAGAGCGGTACCTCAGTCATTTTTTGACTAACTTTCTCTCGACTTTTGTCAACCTCTTTTCTCGAGTCTTCAACTCCGTAAGGTGCACGAGGGATACCCGGTTTCAAGGCCTGCGGATCCTGCCATCGCATGATGTCGGTGACGGATCCGCACCGCGTGGGTCTTTTTTGCCTGGAGCGCGACCATGACCCCAAGTCGTGCTCCGACTGCCAGTTGTTGACACCGAAGGCTTTGTGGGAGCGGTCCCGAAAGCTGCTTTAACACCGGCAGTCGGCTCCGCGCCGTTCGAGGTCCCGGTCGCGGAGCCATCGCCATTCCGGCTCGAAGTCATCGAAGTCTTCGCACTCTGGGTCGGGTAAGTCGAAGCATAAGAAGAAGTCGAAGAAGCATTGTCGCTCTTCGACTTCTCGTCGGTCGGCCGATCCGAAGGGTCGACTCCGAGCTTCCCTCCCTTTCCGGGACCCGTAGCGACCCCCGCCCAGCTTCATACGTTCTATGAGGCGATGCATGCCATCTTTGGGCAGACGGACCCCGCCTGCGCGCCTTCGGGACCCGCGGACTCGGTTGGGGGGCCTAGGTCTTCGCTGCCGGCGGCTCCGGCGCCTCAGGCCCCCCTTGGATCCAGGCCTGGATCCGGATCGGTGCTGATTGACCTTATTACACCTCCACCGGCGCAGCTTCCAACGGCACCAGTACCGTGCCCGACGCCGGTCGGCCCCCCGGCCGGCGTCGGCCCCAGCCTCCTTCCCGACGTGGACACGGAGCCGGACCGGCGTCACCCGACGCCGGAACCGGCGCCGGGTGGGGTTTTCATGCCCCTGTTCACTCCTGGGGCCCTTTCCAACCACAGTGGCACCCAGAGGAAGATGAGGAGGACAGGGAGGGGTCAGGTGACCCTTTAACTGACCAGTTTGAGCCTGAGGAGGACTGGAGAGAGGAACTGGGGGATGCCAGTGGTCTTGACACTTCGCCCGACCTTGGCATGTTGTCTCCTCCTACCGTGGCTACGGAGGAGGGAGCATCATACACTGTGGTGTTGCGTAGGGCGGCCGAGGCTCTCAACCTCGAGCTTCCTACGGTGGCGGTCAGGACTAGCCTTCTGACTGAGGTGCTTCAACCGGCGGCGAGTTATTCGGAGCCCCTGCTTCCATTTAATGAGGCCCTCACTGACGTCCTTTTGGGCACGTGGTCCAGGCCCAACACGGGGGGCTCCCGTGGACAGGATGAGCGCCCGACGCCGGCTCCGGGCTACCCCACTTTACTCTCCCAACAGCCCACCGCGGAGAGCTTGGTGGTCCAAGCCTCCACCTCCAAAAGCGCCTTCCCTACCGCTCCACCAGAAAGGGAATCCAAGAAGCTGGACCATCTTGGCAAGAATTTTTTTTCTTCCGCCAGCTTAGGACTGCGGTTAGTAAACACTGCATGTCTCTTGGGCCGTTATTCGCACTCCGTGTGGGATACGGTGGCGCAAGTGCTGCTTCAGTGTCCAGAGGAGGCCCGGACAGTGCTCTCCCAGGTGTCGCCGCCGGAAGAGATGCAGCTAAGTTTACGATCCGTTGTGGGCTGGACACCGCCAACTCTCTGGGCAGGACCATTTCAACGTCAGTAGCGCTTCGGCGCTACGCCTGGATGAGGTCCACTGGCTTTTCAGGGGATGTCCAGAACACCTTGATGGACATGCCTTTTGATGGGCGTCGCCTTTTTGGCGACAAAGCAGACAACGCCCTAGAGCGCTTCAAGGACTTGCAGGCTATGGCCAAGTCCTTGGGCCTCTCCTCCCGTCCGGTGCAGTCTACTTTTCGCCCCTTTCGTGGCTACGGAAGGGGTGCCCCGCTACGTCCCACCGGCCGCAGCAAGTTACCCAACCTTCGCGCGGCCGGGGACGTGGGAACCAACGTTGTGGTTCAGGGGGCCAGCGGGCGGGCCTGTCCACCAACCCCCCCTCTGCAGTAGCCTCCAAACCCTCCTAGTCCGACCTTTCAGGCCCATCAAACGCCAGTGGGTGGCAGGATTCGCCATCACCTCCCCCACTGGCGCACCATCACTTCGGATAGGTGGGTTTTGCAAATAGTCCGAAGGGGCTACTCCCTCCCCTTCAAGACTACCCCTCCAGCCATGCCACCGCGGTACCACCGCATGTCGGAGGATCATCTGGCCCTTCTCCAGCAGGAAGTTATGGCTCTCTTGGCCAAGGGAGCCATCGAGCGCGTTCCTGTCCCAGAAGTAGGTTGTGGTTGTTACTCCCACTACTTTCTGGTTCCCAAGAAGGACAAGGGCCTGCATCCTATCTTGGACCTCAGGGACGTCAATCGCTTCCTCCAGAAGGAGAAGTTCAAAATGTTGTCGCTTGCTCAGGTCTTGTCTGCCCACGACCCGCAAGACTGGATGGTAGCGTTGGACTTGCAGGACGCTTATTTCCACATCCCCGTCCTGCCGGCCCACCGGCGTTACCTGCGGTTCACGGTAGGCCACAAGCATTTTCAGTTTACCGTGCTCCGCTTTGGCCTTACCAGTGCCCCTCGGGTGTTCACGAAAGTGATGGTGGTGGTCGCAGCTCATCTGCGCAGATCAGGGGGTTTGTCTTCCCCTATCTCGACGACTGGCTGTTGAAGGCGGGCTCGCCCCAAGCAGTCGTCTCCTACCTCCAGACTACGGCCGACCTCCTGCATCTGCTGGGGTTCTCCATCAATCTGCCGAAGTCGCACCGAATTCCCACTCAGAAGCTCCTCTTCATCGGAGCGGTTCTGGACACGACGCAGTTTCGGGTCTATCCTCCCGAACAGCGAGTCCGGGATATTCGGGCTATGATTCCGATCTTTCAGCCTCTGTCCCGGGTTTCGGTCAGAATGACCCTGAGGCTGCTGGGCCTTATGGCCTCCTGCATCCTGCTGATCGATCATGCCAGGTGGCATATGCGGGCTCTGCAGTGGGACCTGAAGTTCCAGCGGGCGCAGCATCAGGGGAATCTGTCCGATTGTGTCCAGATCACGGAGGGCACTGCTCGACAGCTGCAGTGGTGGCTTACGAACCAGGATTCAGTCAATGGCAGATCCCTCTCCCTTCCCCAACTAGACCACACTGTGGTGACGGATGCCTCCCTTCTGGGACGGGGCGGCCACATGGGAGAGGTGGAGATCAGAGCCCTCTGGTCTCCGGCGGAGTCCGGGCTTCACATAAACCTCCTGGAGCTATGGGCGATTCGTCTTGCACTGAAGGCATTCTTTCCCTGTGTCTGGGGAAGAGTAGTGCAGGTGTTCACGGACAACACCACCGCCATGTGGTATTGCAACAAACAGGGCGGGGTGGGGTCGTGGACCCTATGTCAGGCGGCCCTCCGCCTCTGGACATGGCTAGAACATCAAGGCATTTCCTTGGTGGTTCAACACCTGGCAGGTTCTCTGAACGCCACGGCGTACGAACTCAGCCGCAGGTGCATGATGGATCACGAATGGCAGCTTCACTTGGAGGTGGTGCAAGGTCTCTTTCAACAGTGGGGAGAGCCTTGGTTAGATCTATTCGCCACCAAAGAGAACGCGCAATGTCAGCAATTCTGCGCGTTGGAATTTCCAAGGCGGCACTCGCTCGGCGACACTTTTCGTTGCGAGTGGAGTTGCGGTCTGTTGTACGCCTTTCCGCCTATACCACTTCTGCCCTGAGTGCTGAAGAAGATCTGGCGCGACCGGGCCCAAGTCATTCTTGTGGCTCCGGATTGGGCACGAAGAGTCTGGTATCCCGAGCTGCTCAACATGGCCATCGATCCTCCGATCAGACTTCCTCTTCGTGAGGATCTTCTGTCGCAGCAGCAGGGGACGGTCCTCCACCCGAACCTATCCAGTCTCCACCTCCTTGCGTGGAGATTGAGCTGTGGCAGTTGGCGTCTTTCGACCTGCATCCTGAAGTCTAGATGGGTGAGTGAGCTCCAGGCTCTTTCTTCCAAACCTCCTTTCTTGTCTGTTCATCTGGACAAGGTGGTTCTCAGGACCCGTCCATCCTTTCTTCCTAAGGTTGTCACTGCCTTCCACATCGGGCAGACCATTACTTTGCCCACCTTCTTTCCGCATCCTTCAAAGGAAGAAGAGAGGCTCCACCGTCTGGACCCAAAGCGTGCGCTCTCCTATCTGGATCGCACAAAACAGTTCCGGGTGGATGATCAAATTTTTGTTGGCTACGTGGGTGCAAAGAAGGGTCGGGCCGTACACAAACGCACCATTTCTCGATGGGTCGTGTTGTGTATTAAGGCTTGTTACTCTCTGGCTAAAAAGGAGACTCCAGTCGGGCTACGCGCTCACTCCACCAGGGCGACGGCAACCACTACTGCCTTGGGAAGAGGAGTGCCTCTGAATGACATATGTCAGGTGGCTACGTGGGCATCGCTGCACACGTTCACCAAACACTACTGCCTGGACAGCCAAGTCCGGAGAGACGGCTTCTTTGGCTGTTCTGTTCTCCAGGACTTTCTGGTGTGATCTTGGGTCGCAGACTCACCACCGGGGTTGGTATTGCTGGGGTATCTATTCTAAGGTAAGGAATCTATAACTAATGTGTTTCTTTCAGATGCACAAGTTACTTACCTTCGGTAACGATATATCTGTAAGAAACATTAGTTAGTTATAGATTCCTTACCTCCCCACCCATCCTCCCAGTTCTGCGAACTGATTTCTAGGGTTAAGGACATCCTTTCAGGGCCCTAGTTATGTGCACCAATGGTTAGTGTCTTGCATGGCTCTGCGTTTCTGGCGCAGAAAGTTGTGTACAGAACTGACGTCCGCGCGCGAGGGCGGTGTCTAAGTAGCTGCCGCGACATCATCCCGGTGACCACGACTCCGGACGCGGAGCCGACTGACGCCACCTTCCGACGCGCAGAGGTGCTGCTGACGAAAAACTTTCTGGATCCAGTCTGGCGCCTGGGGGTAATTCTAAGGTAAGGAATCTATAACTAACTAATGTTTCTTACAGATATATTGTTACCGAAGGTAAGTAACTTGTGCATTAGGAAGGCAAGAAGACCTACTACAAGGGCCTGCTACGCAGCTAAGTGGAAGCGATTTGTTGTTTATTGTGGTAACAATCATATCAACCCTCTTGATTCTTCCATACAGAACATCATTTGCTATCTGTTGCACTTGCAACAGTCAGCGTTGGCTTACACCTCCATCAGACTGCACTTAGCGGCAATAGCTGCATATCTACAAAATAGACAGCATTTGTTGTTTAGAGTGCCAATGATCAAAGCCTTCATGGAAGGACTAAAAAGAGTCATACCACCTAAACTTCCACCTGCTCCAGTGTAGAATCTTAACATAGTCCTCACAAGATTAATGGGCCCACCTTTTGAGCCCATGCACAAATGCGAATCATAGTTCCTCTCCTGGAAAACTGCTTTCCTCATTGCAATCACTTCAATAAGGAGAGTGAGTGAATTACAGGCATTAACCATACAAGAACCATTTTTCCAACTACACTTAGACAAAGTGGTTCTTCGTACCAATCCTAAATTTTTACCTAAGGTAGTATCTGCATTTCACATAAATCAGTCGGTAGAATTACCTGTATTCTTCCCTCAACCTGATTCAGTGGCAGAACGAGCTCTACACACCTTAGATGTTAGAAGAGCACTCTTGTACTACATTGAAAGGACAAAATCTTTTCATAAAACAAAACAACTTTGTTGCTTTTGCGCCCCCACACAAGGGCAATCCTATTTCCAAATCAGATATTGCAAGGTGGATTGTTAAGTGCATTCAAACCTGTTATGCGAAAGCAAAGAGAACTTAACTGTGCCCCCTAGGGCACATTCCACTCGCAAGCTAGGGGCTACTATGGCTTTTTTGGGAAACATTCCCATAGTTGACATTTGCAATGCTGCAACATGGTCTACACCGCACACATTCACTAAACACTATTGTGTAGATGTGTTAGCGAGACAACAAGCCAATGTGGGTCAAGCAGTACTTAATACACTATTTCAGACAACTCCAACAGCTACATGTCAGCCACCGCTTTGGGAGTATACTGCTATGTGGTTATGCACAGCATGTGATCTACAGCTCACATGTCTCGAACGGATAATGTAACTTACCCAGTAAGCGTCTGTTCTTGGCATGTAGAGCTGTAGATTCACATGCACCCACCCACCTCCCCGGATACCTGTAGCTGCTGTAGTTCTCTATTTAATTTACATACATACGCATGGACATCTCTATTCTTTACTACTACTCCATTCTCACCCTCTGCGGCAAACAATATAACAATGGAGTCGATGCCCATGCGCACCATCACCGAAAGGAGGAGTCACCTACCTCGTGACTGGAAAGACTTCTTCGAAGAAAAACAAAGTGCAAACATCCGGACCCAACACTAGATGGCGAGCTATGCACAGCATATGAATCTTCAGCTCTACATGCCAAGAACAGATGCTTACTGGGTAAGTAACATTATCCTTCCAACTCCTTCATTAGATGCGCACCAGACTCTGCAGATACTGCAACCAGAGGCATCAATACAAGTGTCCTCCTACGGAGACTTGCCTGACTGCGTATCTCTGGATTTAAGCCAGAAGTCCAGCAAACTTTATTAAATATTCCTTTGGATAGGGAGCATCTCTTTGGCCCACGAGTAGACGATGCCTTAAAGAAAATGAAGAAAGATACAGAAGTTGCCAAATCTATGGAAGTGCTGCAACACCTTCTAATAGAGGCTCCTTTCGTCGCTCCCCTTATAGAGCAGGTTCCAAAACTATGACCACAGATGCCTCCACATCTTCCTAATGGACACAAACTCAATCCTCTCCATATAGAGGATATTTCAGAGGCAACTACAGGGGCAACCACTCCAAAGATCGGGGCAAGGGTACACCAACCCATAACTCCCAATGTAGCAACAAACCGTGACTCACTTATTATTCCCCCCATCCATCATACACCTGTCGGGGGTCTACTACAGCAGTTTCTTCCCACCTGGCAGTCAATAACATCAGACAGGTGGGTGTTAGATATTATCCAACATGGTTGTTGCCTGGAACTCATCAGCAATCCTCCCAATATTTCACTTTGCACCCAAAGGCTATTTCTGGAACATCAACAACTCATCAAACAGGAAGTGCTAGCTCTATTACTCAAAGGAGCTGTAGAGCCAGTTCCTATACATCAAGGATCAGGGGTTTACTACCTGTACTTACTAATTCCCAAAAAGGATGGCTCTCTACGGCCTATTTTAGATCTAAGACCTCTAAATTATTGCATACTATCAGAACGCTTTCATATGGTTACACTTCAACAAGTGCTTCCACTTCTACAGCAAGGCAACTTCATGTCAGCACTAGACTTAAAGGATGCATACTTTTCACATCCCCATTCACCCAGCACAGCGCAAATATCTCAGATTTGTAATAGCAGGGAAACATTATCAATTCAAAGTTCTTCCATTCAGAATCACCACTGCACCCAGAGTGCTCACCAAATGTTTAGCTGTGATAGCGCATTTAAGAAGACAACATTCATGTCTTCCCATATCTGGACGACTGGCTTATCTAAGCCAATACACACCTCCTGTGTCGTCAACACATTCACATTACCATAAATCTTTTCCATCAGCTGGGACTCACTATCAATACTCAAAAATCCCATCTTCAACCTTCACAGCTGCAACCATATCTAGGAGCTATACTCAACACTCAAGTAGGTCTAGCCTATCCAAATGCAGCCAGCATTAAATATTTCAAACACTTCTACCACAATTTCAAGCCCATCAATACTTAACACCAGGGGTGGTTCCTTTATATGGCCTATGGGGCTAGACCCCCTTTAGTTTTCTGCCCCATATTGTTTTGCTATGAACTTCAATGCGTTGTGCCGTTAAAAAAAAAAACACACATACACACTCTGTTGCCAGTCACTCTTAAGCAATCAAGACGATTGCTTAATCTTGAAAACACATCGGTGCCACGCATGTCACATGATGAAATACCGATGGCCATTCATAGCCTATTCCCTGGGGCTGCAACTGATGGCAGAGCTGATGATTTCACAGCCCCGAAGTCTGTGATGTCATCAGCTCAGCAAAGCATTAGCCTCCTCGGCTAAGCTCCACCCCTTAATGACATTTTGTTAAAGTTCGCCCCAGGCGCTTCAGGCTGAAGCCTTGCAGCACCGGGGGCTTCACGTCAATGAAGGACTGGAGCTGAAGGGTAGGGTTAGAGGCTGCAGCCAGAAAGTTGATCACTGGATTTTGCGCAGTGTATCAGCATGAGTTTTTATGACCCTGTAGTGTAGTTCCTATTTCCCTAATAGGCTCTGCGCATTGGAATAATATACCCTATAGGTTTGACATAGGACTGAGGTCAGTATGTCCCTATCGAGTATATTAAACTTAATTACTTTGTGCCAGCTAGCTCAGAGGCCACTAGAAACTCCTTGTAAACAAGAAGGGAGTAGTTTCTGGCAACCGCATAAACATGACAACTTTGTTTCCCTTTAGAATCGGAACACTCTCAGAATCGTGGAAACAATAGATAACAGTTTCACTCAGCTAATCGTGCATGCTTGGTTTCTCCAGAGTTACACAAAGAAAAGACTGGCGTTTCAATAAAAGGGATTTATTGAACAGTCTTGTTTCTCGTGTAAGAGATATGAGCTGTTATGATCACAAGACAGTATGCAAGACATATAATGTACAGCGTAAGCAGTAGAAAGAAATAATACTGCGCTAGCATTATCTTTTAGCTATTACACATATATTCATATACATAAATAACATAAGCTAAGAATGCGAGTACTCATACGATGCTTCTCTAAGCTAGTTCTACCCCAGTGTGCCTAACCTAGGTTGTTATAAATCCGGAACAGACAACGACGTATTGGAGAGGCAATAATCCATGGTCCAGGTGAAAGGACAGCGGATGCAAGACATCACAGGTTGCATGCAAGTGAAACACGCAAAGCGAAAAGAAAGGGTATAGGACACACTCAGTGTCGCCAACGGCAGGACCCCGAAGCCAGACAGGATGCGCTCACGGAGCAGCTGGAGGCGTCCGGGGTCGAGAAGGGCCCATTGGGGAGCAGCCATTGCGGAGGAAGCAGACCAACAGCAGTACACCAGCCGCCAAGGCAAGGATTAATGGAAAGCCACCAAAGACGCTGGAAAAAATTGAATGAATAAACGCCGGTATTACAGCAAAAATAGTTTGGAAAGTGGACACAAGGCCGGACCCCACCACCTTAAAAAAGTGCACCAGACCTACAGTGTTGGATGCGTTAAAAATACGGTGAATTAATTCACCGAAATGTTGTGGGAGGTTTGTGTTCAAAAGGGCCTGTATTTCACTGTGGGTGCTTGCCACCTGGAGAATGAACGTCTCCTGGGCGGATGTGAGCATAACCTCCTCGTTCAATAATAGCGCCTTTATTCTGCTCAGTTTATTGAAATCCGCCTCCATAGTAGGAATGGAAGGCCAAATAGAATTATCTATGATGTCTTGAGGGGGAGGAAAAAGCACATTCTTGCAGCAGACAACCCTGTGCGAAACTGTAACAATATAGGGTATGCCGGCCTTCATGCCACAGCAGTTTTCGTTATTCAAAAGCAAATAGCTACCATTTGTAAGCAAAGTAAAGGTAGGAGAAATAGCAGGAGCAGGAATGCCCTTTAACACACAAGCAAGATTCGGAGCTGAAACATTACAAGCTCCGTGCAATTTAATATGTTTACAAACAAGGGAATGACCCACAGTTGAATCGCATGACTCCCCCGTGAGAAACTTCCTTGCAGTCTCTAAGGAATTTATACATGAAAGGGAGGGACCAAAGTTCATGCAGGAAGGCACTACCCAAAGGCTGAAAACAGCCCACAGGATAATGTTTCATGCAGGAACTAAATTCAAACAAGGAAAAAGGCAAAGCGATAACCCCATGAACTAGCCACACAGCAGAATCCAATTCCGCCACAGAGAATGGTAAGGGCTCCACTTTCTCGATATGTAACAGAGTGTAAGCTGCATCTTTCATGGACATGAACAGCTGTTTGTCAGTTAAATTAAAATGCAGAGATAAGGCAGTGGTGTTCAAAAAATGCCAAGGAACCTTACCCAACTTAAGTGTTTGCAAAGTCCACGCAAACTGCATAACTGAACGTAACTGATTTTGACCATGGTACAACACAGAAACATCATCTTGTACAATATCAACAACAGATGACACAATATTCTCTAATGTGTAAATGCGGGAAGACAGGGTATTAATACTATTAACAACAGCAAGCACCTTTTCCATATTTGCTTGGTCTATCTCCCTTAGACGGGAAGCAGCTTCCATTTGCGACAGCTTCCAGAGCTCATTATAAGCTTCATAAATGAATCTCTTCGGTCGTGGACCACGAGGTCCCAATATAAAGTCAGACAGATCAATGTTGCCTGATAGGAGGGATAAATGTTGTTTAACAGATTCCAGGGAAGAATGCTGCAACCACTGTTTACATAATTTACCTACAGAATATGTTGTGACAGTACAGGAGTCTGAAAACCGAGGATCTGGCCTATCTTGTATGTAGCCAGGGACTGAGTCGTGAAAACGTAGTTGGCACCCATTAGACGAAATGGGCCAGGCCAACCAGGGTGACTGAACAAGCGTAGAAACATTAAACGAATTGTTCTGCAACAAAGCCTGCAAAGTCGCAAGGGACATATTAAGGTGCACGCTAGTGTTTGTAGTGGAAGACAGGGATGGAATGGAAGGTGCATTTAATTGTTTGGTAGTAGCCAAGCCCCAACATGTAGTCTGATAGATGGAAGCATTCAGAAACACAATTTGGGTCGGGATAAGGCAAGCACGATGCAAAGCCTCGGTGCCCTGCACTTGCCATGGTTTTGAGCCCCAGATTGATTTCAAATCTACAGTGTCCTTCCAGTACTCATAACCACCCACAGCTAAGGCACTCAAAAAGGAACCCGAATATAGCAATTTGGTGTGGGTCAACATGATTTTCTGAGTGGATGGGGCGTTTAATTAAAAAAAATCCAGGGTTCGATCTATTAAAATCAGTGAAATATGTAAATTTATTTCTAAGAGTCTGGGAGCTACCCGGTAAAGGGTTTGGACAATGTTCCCCTTGGGTGTAGGCGAAAGAACCACGTAGTGCACTTGGTTTATGGACAAAATGGTTGCCCCAATGCTGGTAGCAATACAAATCGGCATAATTCGCAGAATTCATATACAAATCCTCAGAATTAAAGGAAGCATAATATTTTAAATCAGCAAACAATGCTTCAACGGCATGCACATCCCAATCGTCAGAATGAATATTACTTTTTACTATATCACCCATCGAAACTCGAAGGACATTGGGTACATTAATAATTTCTGTTGGTCCATGAATTTGAAAGTTCACTGCATCCCATACGATGCCATCAGCAACTGGAAAAGTTGAAATGTTCACAAATGTGTGGTCACGCTTCATGATGTGAGATGAGGAATGTGGAGCCAAAGTTCCAGCAACACTGTTCACAGCAGAGCGTTCCGGTAGATAGTGACCATTGATGAGTAGAAAAAACACTGTGACAAAGCCAATGGACATGAACAAAAAAATGAGGATCAGCACCAACCAGATGTATGTCCAGGGGGGAATCAAAAAATTGTCTCGGAACCAGGATACAAAAATACTGAACTTGGACGGGACAATTGATGAGGCAGAATCCGAGTCAAAGGAATAACGAGTTGGGCTCAGTGGCGTTGTTGGTAAGTGTGCCACCGATTCGGTATCGGGATAGGTATACTCGTTCTCGTCGATGTAGGGGGAGACAGGGGGTTCGAGTATACTTTCAGGCAAATCAACCATCTCAATTGTAACATCAGTGACCGTTCGGGCAGGAGGGCCTCGAACACAAGCCCGGTACATGGCAGGACAAGAGACCGCTGGTGTAACACTATTCAGGATCGGCCAGATGTTGTAGCTTGACATTTTCCACTGAGATGTATCTGTTCTCCTTGCGACCAGGAAGCGGTGGTAAGATGACTGTACTTGTTCCCTTCAAGCCCAGGACTGGAACCGGTGCACGATAAGAGGGGCCGAATTCTTTCTTGTTCTCCACCTTCTCTCGAACCAGATCTCCAATCTTCGGAAGCCAGCCGGCAACCGGAATCTGCAGAGCAGGGTCTGTGGCTGAAGGTAAATGTGCGACTGCAAGTTTGTCTCGGGCTTCTTGTAAGTCCTGTAACATAGTAGAATGGTTATCTACATCAAACTTGGCGGATTGCGCCGCCATGTCTAGACCATCAAGGTCAGGCACAAACATTCTTATGCCAAAGAGCATTTCATATGGGGGCCGCCCACCCAGAGGTCTTCTAGGGAGATTATTAAGTGCACGTTGTACAGTATACAAGTGGGCCAGCCAGTTCCTGCCAGTACCTATGACTCTAGCTGTCAAGGATTGCTTTAAGTCACGGTTCATTCGTTCAACGATCAAATTGCCCTCAGGCCGATACGGAGACAAAAATTTCACCCGCACCCCCAGTGAACCCATTGCGTCCTTGTAAGCCTTAGAGGCAAATGCTGGACCTTGGTCAGAATGGAAGGTGCCACAAGCGAAAATTCCCACAAAGACACGCAAATCCCTGATGACATTTCGAGCGTCAGCACTCCGTTGTGGCCAGACCCAGATGAAACGTGTGCACGAGTCCACTGCCACTAAGATATATTTATAGGCAGTGTCTGAAGAAAATGGACCGCAGTGATCCAGGTAAACACACCCAAAGGGTCTGTTAGAAATGCAGAGCGGGGTCTGTGGTGGTCGTGTAACCGTGGAAGGCTTAATCTGCTGACAAACATCACAAGAAAGCACATATGTACGGGTGTCTTTATATAAACCACGCCACCAGTAACGCTGTTGCAAGATGGAAACGGTCGCAGACACTCCAGCATGTGCCGAAGCTATGCCTTTGTGTGCTGCCGTTATCAAGGAAGGTCTGCGGTCTGCGTTGGGGATCAGCCGATCACCAACGTCGGGTATTGTTACAGAAGGAGCCTGTTCGGGACCTAACTGGTAAGAATATTTGGAAGGAAAACCCCTAGGGTAATTAGCACCTTCTTTTGTTGCAGCAATAGCCGCTAAAATATCAGTATCAATTTTAGACATGGATCTAGTAACTGCTGCTACTGAACACGTGACTACTGCTGATCTGGCAGCTTCGTCTGCCAGACCGTTACCAACAGCGTGTGCGCCCACTCGTTGATGGCCTAGGGTGTGTACCACCTGTGTGAGTGGCAGATTTTGTCTCAATTCTGCCACCCTAACCCAAAGCTTTTTATGCTTGATTGTGCTACCTTTAGCGTCTAGACGTCAAAGATGTTGCCCATTGAATCCAACGGGGGTGCAAAGCTTTGGAGTTCGGTACACTTGCCTTTGTCACTGCCTCTAGGGCAGGATAGGGTGTTACCACCAGAATGCGTTTTCCCTGTGCCAGTGCGCGCTCCTTTAGGATCGCCATCTGCACTGCAGTCAGAACTTTCTCCACGGATGAAAAGCGCATTTCTGCGGAAGTGTAAAGATGTGACTTGTACGCGATCGGTACTGTGTCACCTTCGTTAAAGGTTAAGTACGTGAAACCCACTGCCCCCGGAATTATTCTGATCACCAGGTTTGTGTGGTTATCACGCATCAACAGGTATTTAGACTCAAGAAGGTCTGTCTGCAAAGACTGCAGAATGGAGGAATGCTCCGGAAGCCAACAAGACTTCGAAAAGTTTGGTTGTATCAAGGCATACAATGGCTTGATACGCTGGGCGTATTCGGGAATATAAGTACGCCCGAAGTTCAGAAAACCCAGCAAAGACTGAAGTTTTTTCAGAGTAGTAGGAGGGCACAAAAGTGCACATTTTTCTAAGAAGTGGGGGGCTAAGCCCTTACCTTCATTGTTAAGCTCGTAGCCCAAAAACAAAACTGTTAATTCAGCAATGTGTGATTTGGCAAAGTTAAACTTGTAACCTAAAACCGCAAACTCGAGAATAATGCGGTCCACTCTGGAAAGATGCAGGTATAACTCGTCGTCTGTCAGGTAAATATCATCGACGTAGGAACATACATCTGGGTCTATGCCGTCTAACAAAGAGACAACATGGGCAGCGAACACACCTGGACTGTTTTTGTAGCCCATAGGGAGTCGCCTTAATTTGAATTGTTTACCACCGGAGGTAAAAGCGCTCCATTGGCTACACTCCGTGGCTAAGTTGTGCGTGTAAAATCCATTGGATAGGTCAAGTGTCGTTTTATATTTTTTACGAACAAGACTGTCTACAAGCGCAGAACTGTGAGTATTTTGCACCGCAAAGGTCCGACAATGAGAATTCAAATGCCGGTAATCCAATACTAGGCGGTACGATCCATCGGGTTTAGAAACCGCGAAAAGGGGGTTATTCATGGGTGATACGCATGTTTCTATTACTCCCTGATATTCTAAATGAGTCAGAATTTCAGAAACGGGGCTTTTGGCTTCACGTTTAATGGGATATTGGGGTTGTGGCTGCGGTAGGGACCGTAAAGGTATCTCATGGGGGGGAGAGTCTTCATCCCAACTCATCTGGTTGCGGTATAACGCAGGAGCCAGGGATACAGCCCACTCAGCTGCAAGAGCCTCCGCTTTGTCCTTTGGGACATGTCGAGAAAAGCTTGGAAGGATTACCTCCTCCCCTTTACGTGCAGCAAGTACGAATGGGGGTGGCCAATCCGCCTCCGCTAACAAAATGTCATACAAAGAGGTCAGATTTTCCCAAAAAATCCCTTTAATTACACGCTGTATATCACCTTCAATTTGAATGACGATATTAAATAGTCGGTCAGGGGGTGCCACTCTGGTGTCTGCTGTCTCAACAGTAATGAATGTTTCAGTTGCTGTCGCCTCCATATGAGGACGTAGCGCCTCCCGCACTATGGTAACTTCCGCGGCGCTGTCTAGGAGGGTCACTGCCCACGTCCAATTCAGGAGTCTCGTTCTCACCGTCTGTGGCATGTTTCGCTGTTACAGCGGCAACTTTCTTCTTCTGAAATTGTGGGCGAGAACGTTGAAAGTCTTCTGCTTTCCCTGTGAATTGTTGTCGAGGTTGGTCTCGTCCCTGGGGAGCCTCTCGACCCCCTTCCCCTATCCTGGCGATCTCCTCCACCGGCCTGCGAAGTTGTCTGTGCCTGTGAAGAATGAGGAGAACGCGTGTCAGGGATCTGAAACCTATCCGGAGATTTAATTCTCGCCCTATCACGCAAATCATAAGTGCGTTCAGAGGAAATTGAAACCGGGGATGCGCCTCTCGACCCCGGCTTCTTTTGTTGCTTACCCTGTTTCTTCAACCTCCAGCTCTTTTTGGTGAAGACTGGTTTCTCATCTTTATCAGATTGAGGTTTGGGTTGTTGTTGTTGCGATTGTGTTTGCTGTTTTGCAAAAGGCTTATTGCCCAGGCTATTTCTGCCAATAGTTTTGTAAGCCTGGGTAATAATTTTCGGTAATTCGCGCGGCTTGTCCAATTCTGGGGCCAAAGCATTAGCTACTTGAAAGTTCACTGCATCGCCCTTGACATTCGCAAGGATCAACTCAGCTACTACTTCGAACACTCCCACCAGTCTCATCCCTAATTCCACAGCTGCTTCAGGGCCATGTTCATCCTGCACTCGTTTAATTACAGAGGGGAGAACCGTCATGGAAGGAGTGCCGAAACACTTCGAATACACTGCTGCGAATACCCTACCCCAGTTGTTACATGCTGTCAACTCGGGGATTAAGTCTTTTGGCAAACAAATCGTAAGAATTCTATGTTTATCCACCGGTGTTGTTTGGAAAAACTGCCTCCAGCTGGTCAAATTTCTCTGCAAGCCAATAAGGAAAATCATCCTTATTTTGTGGGTGCTTGCCCATCACCGAGTTCACCATGACAGGACTTATGGTCACACCGCCTGCAACAGCTGGATGGCCTGCAACTCCAGGTGGGGCTCCCTGGATGTTGCCTGTAACATATTGCACTAAAGCTCGATGCACTCGCACTAAAGCCGAATACATGTTACGCAGGTCCGCGACTGGTATTTGCATATACTGCGGATGTGGGGTGTACCCGGCCAAAACAGGCCAAGTGGCCCCATCAATAGATAAGGGGCCTAAACAAACCGTGGTAACCGGTTGGGGGAGGGCGCCATCAAACCAAACACGGTGCTGCCAAGCCGTGAGCGGTACTTCAAGATTCCTATAAGGTCTATAGACAGCAGGAACCGCGGTGGCATCATATGCATGGAACAAATTATCGTTTGCGTCCACCGCTGGAAAGGTGACCCAAGAATAGAACACCTCAAAGTGGTAAGCCGGATCGGCTTGTACCACAAAGATCAGCTCGACACCCGCGTCAGGCACTCCATACACTGTTAAGTGTGCCCGGAGCGCTGCACGGCTATGTGCCGCAATTTGAACAGCCATTGTAGGCTAGAAATAGTCGACAATCTAAAAAGAGGCAGCACAAATAGGGTTTTAGTTAAGAAACCTTTTACAACTTCAAGCTTGAAAGAACCTATAAAAACGTCAAGATAGGAGGTATCACCGTCACACACGCTTCCGCAAGCGTCTGTGAGGGTTGTTGTGGACAAGCACAAGCACTACTCAAGCGTCTCGCAGATAAGCTGCCCCACTCGTTGGTCTCGCCATGTTATAGGGATTCTGCACACACAGAGCTATGCACAGGATAATAGGACCTCGGAATATAGTGGTGAGCCAACCATAAACCTTAGCACCTAAAACCCTAACCCGACTAGCCTTAGCGTCCCATTAGCAACAATGTACCAATGATTAGACAACCCAGAACACGGTATCTCTCTCTCAGGACTCGCAGAAGCAAGAACACTCTTTCGTCACTCACTCGTACCTGTCCACAACATGCGTAAGAAGAGACACCGTATAGTTTAAAATGTTTATTTAAACTTACGTGCTCTAAGATACAGTACACGTGTCAGTACTATCAGCATAATGCATAAGAATAATATAATCAGCATAGTTACAACTCCATAGAAATCAAACGGGGAAAGCATTTCCTAAAGCAGTGGCTAAAGGGCTAAATGACTTTACCACCCTCCCCGTGCTAATAGCTAGTGTTTTATAAAAATAGAAGACCTCTGGGCTTTGACTAGCGAACCCCCATACCTCAGTCTCTAGATGCAAAGACTACATCAGCAGACTATCACAGCTCTTCTCCCTGGAAAGGTTTTTCTCCAAGTCCCTCTTAAGAGGGAAAACCGCAATATTAAAAGCACACCAATTTCTCCATGGCAGCTGTACATAGTGTTATGTCTAGGTACGAGGGACTGGCCATATCAGCAAGAACTAGGGACATTGTTTTTCGACCTTGTAACTGTTGTTCAGACTGAGCCCAAAGGGAACAGGAGAAAAGGTGAGAAACAGAAAATGCAGACAGTTGTAAAATAACTTGGCAGGAGCAGAGGGCGACAGAACAACGGCTAAGAGTAACGTGCGCAAAAGTCATCATGGCAGCCAGGCCTATGCCAAAGTATCCAGGCAGGCCAGGAGGCCACAAACCACAAGACAAGGTGTAGGGCAAGGTAAGAAGTAGGTGAAGTATTCTATAGTATGGTATACTAAGAGTATGATATGCTAAGAGTCTAGTATGCCAAGAGTCCCTCTAGGTTCTAGTCAGCTCCATACCTTGAGAATGAGAGAGGTGGGAATCTCTTTCCGGATCTTCGAAGTCTTAACACCCCGCGAAGGGAGTCGGAACACTGGAAGCTGGATTCTCCGCGAACAGGGATGACAGCGTCTCTTCTCAGTGCGTCAGGCCGGGATACGGGCTCCTCTAAAGTCGAGGTCTCCTCCTAACTTGCTTGGGCAAGGGAAGGTATATTTATACCTGGTAGGTGCCTTGGAATGTTTGCATTGACGTGAAGTCGGGCAGAGGAAGACGTCAGGAATGAACCCTTAAGGAATAGCGGTTCATGCATAATACATGAGTTCTTGGAGAAATCAATCCTGTGCTAGGCTCAGGGTTTGGTTTCTAAGAACTCGTTGTGACGTTGGGGTGGACGGATGTCCGTGACCATGCCTGTTTTTGGAGTGCATGGCTAATGCCTAAATAAGGTGATACCAAAGGGGATGATGGACGGAGCGTTAGAGCAAATCAAACACTCACCCCCAGTCAACTGATCTGGGTTTAATCCATCATCATTCTTTAGCTCACTCCACCACCCCAGTTCAGACATGGCCATATGCAAATCAGTCTGACCCTGTGCCTCATGGGAACAGTCCAGCCCGAACTGCCAAGCCATGTCTTCCCTGGACCGGAAACAAGCATCCTGGGACTGGTTTCGGGTTCAAAACCCTCATCAGCCAGGCTATCTTGAATCCAGTGGCAAAGTGAGCAAGGGACCCACGTCTGGGCATACCCTGCCAACTTAGGGCGAACAAAGCGATACCAAAGGGGATGATGGACGGAGCGTTAGAGCAAATCAAACACTCACCCAGTTAACTGATCTGGGTTTAATCCATCATCATTCTTTAGCTCACTCCACCACCCCAGTTCAGACATGGCCATATGCAAATCAGTCTGACCCTGTGCCTCATGGGAACAGTCCAGCCCGAACTGCCAAGCCATGTCTTCCCTGGACCGGAAACAAGCATCCTGGGACCGGTTTCGGGTTCAAAACCCTCATCAGCCAGGCTATCTTGAATCCAGTGGCAAAGTGAGCAAGGGACCCACTTCTGGGCATACCCATGATGATGGATTAAACCCAGATCAGTTGACTGGGGGTGAGTGTTTGATTTGCTCTAACGCTCCGTCCATCATCCCCTTTGGTATCGTAATGCCTAAATAAGGACAGGGTTTTTATGCCTATATAAGGGCAATGCGAATTGTGCCTATATAAGGACATGTTTCAGGAAAACCTATATACGGACACCTAAAGCGGAATACAACTCACTGCGCAAAATCCAGGTCACACCTTCCCATGCTTCACTGAGTGCACAGATTATCGAAAGTGAGTCTGGACAGACATTGGAGAAGAGTGCACGTTATCATGGACTTTAGGGAAACAATGTCATTGTAAGCCCGTCACACACCTCTTCAGTGCCTGTTCCTGTCAACTAAGCTGGCTTATCCATGACCTCGAGAGAAGGGAAGTTCTAAATCCCACTACTGGCCTTCAGTCGGTATCTCAGACCGCGTGTGTGTGTGTGTGTGTGTGTGTGTGTGTGTGTGTGTGTGTGTAGGTGTGTGTGTGTGTGTGTGTGTGTGTGTGTAGGTGTGTGTGTAGGTGTGTGTGTAGGTGTGTGTGTAGGTGTGTAGGTGTGTAGGTGTGTAGGTGTGTAGGTGTGTAGGTGTGTGTGTGTAGGTGTGTGTGTGTAGGTGTGTGTGTGTAGGTGTGTGTGTGTGTGTGTGTGTGTAGGTGTGTGTGTGTGTAGGTGTGTGTGTGTAGGTGTGTGTGTGTGTAGGTGTGTGTGTGTAGGTGTGTGTGTGTAGGTGTGTGTGTGTAGGTGTGTGTGTGTAGGTGTGTGTGTGTAGGTGTGTGTGTAGGTGTGTGTGTAGGTGTGTGTGTGTAGGTGTGTGTGTGTAGGTGTGTGTGTGTAGGTGTGTGTGTGTAGGTGTGTGTGTGTGTGTGTGTGTGTGTGTGTGTGTGTGTAGGTGTGTGTGTGTGTAGGTGTGTGTGTGTGTAGGTGTGTGTGTGTGTGTAGGTGTGTGTGTGTGTGTAGGTGTGTGTGTGTGTGTAGGTGTGTGTGTGTAGGTGTGTGTGTGTGTGTGTGTGTGTGTGTGTGTGTGTGTTTGTTTGTTTGTTTGTTTGTTTGTTTGTTTGTTTTCCTTGTGGGGACTTGGGTGTGATAACACACTCACGCTGTGGGGACTTGAACCCAAGTCCCCACAAGGCAATGCCTTCTAAATGACAAAAAATGACTTCAGGATCATCTGTGTCAATTTTGACAACTTTTTTTAAAAAGTGTCTTGTGGGGACCTGTGTTTCATCAAGTGTGTTTATATTTTTGCTCAGGTCTGCCCCTGTAGACAGGAGGCGGTACTGCAGCCTTAAACACACTTTGCATTTAAACACACTTTGCTTACTGGAAACACATACTGGCAGCAGGAAGGACAGACTCTCAAAGGAAAAGCTGCATACTCCTGTGTTTATCCAAATATTTTTCATGCAAATTAACCATTTATTTATTAAAATAAAATGTTATTTTACATGAAGCTATTGAATTTAGATTTGTGTCTGAAAATTGTTAGTGGTTTAAAGCTCTTTGTGCCAGTTTAGAATCCCAGAATACTTCACTATTATCGTTTGATCCTTATCTGCAATTAAAGAATGATGATGCACTACACTACAATATAATATAAACTGATATGATAGTATTTTGCAAATAATCTAAAGGTTTTATGTTGCTTTGCCTTTTGTTTTACATATTAATATGCACTTTGCTAGATGAGCGAGGGACTAGTGTTGCGCTTATGCCCATAGCATGGCCAAGTTTATTTTTAACAGAAAAATGATGCTTTTATAGAATTAGTGAACTTGTTAGAAGATATGTTTAAATACAGCCATAATATGTAATTACATTTAAATCATTTGAATTGCTTAATTTAAAAACTGTTTATAAAGCTTTTCAAATAAAAACAGTTTATTGATATTCCTAAGGGTGGGTGTAAAACAATCATATAAAAAGGTGATGTTTTTGATTAGGCAGCATTTTGTTTTATTTTATTTTTTTGCAATTTTATATAGCGCACACTCGACCAAAAGGTATTGGAGCGCTTTAAATGAGCACCAGTTACATTACAAAAGGACATATTAATTTTTTTTGTTTTAGGCATGGGAGATTAAATGATTAAACTCATCAGACCTTAAAAGAGAGAAGTGCATGTTTGGCTTGAGTCTAAAATCTGCAAGGCCTTTTGAAAAAAGTATTGAATTCTCAACAGCGTCTGTAAATACTCCCTGCTTTGAGAGGAAACTCAAGGAAGGACTTCAGAATGCCTGATCAGAGATGCAAATACACCTCTACGCATAACAAAGGTGCCAGGAGCACCGCAAGAGACCCGTGCTCTCTTAAGCCTGACTGGGGGAAGGTCCTGCTTCTAACAACACGCCTTTCTACAGAGAGGCAACATGAAAGGGCTGAGGTTTGCAAACCCAGGCTGTCTCTGCACAACCACAATCTATGAGCAGTTAAACAATTGCAAGCGTTACACAATGTATGTTTTTAAAGGCGCAGCAAAAGTGAATGTGCACACATTGTTTCATTTGTACTTAAATAACCACAGCTCCGTTGTGAGCTTGCGCAGACTGAAAGGGTTACATGTCTCTCAAATCCCTTCATAAACTGAACGTTTGGAGTTACTATTCCGCGTTTTTTAGGCTGTTCACATCTTCAGTAGTGTGCACTAGAAATGGGAATATGTGAGGAAAGACAATTTACATGGCTGGGAACTGGAACCCATAAGGGGGCAAGCAAGGAGAAATCTAAGAAAGGAGAACGTGGGAGGTCTGGAGCATGTGAAGTGAGTAGAGAGGAGGGAGAGAACATGGGAAATCAACAGCACTAGACAAGAGGAGAATGGAAATGCAAAGATCAGAGGAAGGAAAGGAATGGAAGGGCTAAGGTGGAATATATGAGAAGAGAGAAAATTAACGCAGCTCATATATCTATTGCACCAGTCTGCACACTATTAGAACGAACAGTAATGCTGAATAGCACTACACAATGTATCATTAAGGTTCCATTAGAATTGCACATTACATAGACGCCAATTAATTTTCCGTACCTACCAAGTCTGACTATGCACACACAGGACCAAAAATGGTTTTCATAAGGATGGGTGTAAAAGTGCAGCTAACAAACGCACAATAGTCATTTGGACATGCACAACGTATGTGCACATTTCCTACCTACAGCCACAAAGTTAAAAATACAAATGTACTCTGACAAAAATCGATAAAACAAAGGGTTATGTTGGAGGATGTGGTTAGGCCTGCAGGAGGTTAGAAGGCTGGTACGAAAACACAACACAATATGGTATGGTATGATATGAGTATTTATATAACAGTTATTACCCTAACGAGGGGCTGACAGGTAGAATGCTACTCAGAATGGTCAAACATTAGAAATTTAGTCATGCGTGAGTATTTACAGATTGCCAGAAATAGGGATTACAGGTTGTCATTCTGTTTGTGACAATCTATCATGCAGTTTTTCTTGTGTCACTTCTTAAATATGTAGATGTTAGATTTACATCAAACTGATCTAAAGGTATGTTCAAAACATTAGTAACTTTGTCACACACACAGAAAATTTTCAACTGGCATGCTTTTGTCACACAGTTGTCATGCCATTTCTGAAACATTTAAATTAGAGATGTAGGTCTCAAATTCAAGTGCCCCCAGTTACTTCCTATATGAGTGGTATCTTCTTTTACTAGAAAAATAGGAATTATGAGGTGTATCGTAAATACAGCACCCCTGCAATTTCCCCCCCATACATTTTGGGAGGTCAAATGTCCTATACATACTGGGGCAAAAATGGCCAGTAAGTACAGAGACATGTGAATGTTTGGGCAATTAAGACTTGCTTTGTCATTATTCAGCATTTTTTTTAAATTGCCAGTCAACAGGGAAGGGTTTTTTCCTCTATTATCTACGACACACTATTAACGTCACTGCTACATATTACACTGTAACCAGGGCCACTGGAATTATGTGGCAAAAGGGCATCAAATTATGTGTCAGGTTGACTTAATTATGTAGCAAGAAAAGGCAAATGCTGCACGTTTTATGACGGTATTACTTGATTATTTTGTCATTTTTGGCCATGATAACACTGCCTTAGCAAAGGTTTCTCCTCATTACTACCACTTTAACCCCAAATACAGTAAACCCTACTGAAAGATGACCAGTCAACCTCTGCAAATGGCCTTCCATTGCGCAGCAACACGTCTCTGCTTATTTATCAGTTTGAACTAGAAATATTTTTTTGTTAAAATCTATCTGTAAATTATGCAGCAGATGATGGATTATGTGGCAAATACAGCAAATCCACAATGATGTGGAAATCGCTGCAGCCGCAGAATCACAGAATTCCGGAGGCGTATAGTGCCGTACTAACTGTTTATACTGGCTACCTATTAGAGTATGAATCACAAGGGATTAATGAAGTATATGAGCCCGTTCCAAAACCAGCACCAAGCACTCTACTGCACGGGGGCAACCGGGGACTACATCCCCCATCATCGTTAGCGCCAGGAGGCGCCCGCACCATCCCCTACGTGCCGAAGGCGCATAAAGGCGATCTCGGGCTCCCGCGGCGCGGGAGCCTGTTCCAAAACCAGCACTAAGCACTTTACTGCAAGGGGGCAGCCGGGGACTACACCCCCCATCATCTTTAGCGCCAGGAGGCGCCCGCATCATCCCCTACGCGCCGGAGACGCATAAAGGCATACTCGGGCTCCCGCGGCGCGGGATGCGCGCCGATGTGCCCGGGCCAAGGGCGGGCCCGTCTGCGCCAGGAAGAGGCAGGGCTGGGCCCCCCTTTTTCACCTATCAACAACTAAGCGACTGAGGTGACCTGAGGTGAGTGCCCTTTCATACCATCACAAACCGATAGAACGGACTTTAAGTATCAATCATGGGGAAACGCACAGGGACACTGCCTCTGTGGTCTGCTACCACTAGCATCGATAGTATGTTAGAAAGGGCCGTTAGTATTGTCTCTAGTGAAATCGAACTAACTGAGTGACACTTGTCCCTGGGAAGTGAGGCACTACTGAACGGTTCAACAGTAGGAGGGGCCCTAGCTGATTCTGTTTCTCGACCCGCAGTCAGCCACATGCCCACAATTGCACCTCGCACTCCGACGTTTCTGGGATTTAGTTCTAACAATATAGCTCTTCCCAGTGGGAGTTCCAAGGGAGTTGACGGGACCGAGCTGCAGCTAAATACGGACATACCAGCGCCTGTTGTAGTCCCAGTGGCTAAGCGTAAATGGAAGTCTGGGAAGCCCAACAGTTCTAAAAGGAAACAACCTATCCATTCTAGTTCATCACGTACTGTTTTGAGCTCGTGGATCCAGTCTCCATCGAATGTTCGTATCCCAGAGATGGCACCAATTAGTTCTATTAGTACACAGACTGAGGTTGTATCCTTCACACCAGAACATAGTGTTTCCGGGGATATGTTTTTTGACACTGTTGTTGATACTGTGTTTGCACAAATCAAAGACCTGATAGACAAGAACTTTACCTCCCTCTGGTAACCTCTAGATCATCTGGACACTATGATGAACATAATGAGTCAACAACAAGAGACTAATCAGACTGTTGCTATCACGGGGAGGGTTTGACTTCGTTAACTGATGCTGGGCTGAGTTCTGATCCACTGATCCCAATTCCAATTTTGTCTAATGGTTCTCTACCTGATAGCTTATGCATAACATGTATATATATATATATACATTTCTTTATTCGGATGCAAAGCAACCATATAAGATACAATACATCATGTAATAAATAAGCACACAATTCATCTAAAAAAAAAAAAAGGAATACAGTAAAATTTTAAAAACAGTACGCATAAATAAAACCCACATCACTTAATCAATCCACTCTAGATAATCTGGATTTATAAGCGGCCCGCAAGAAACTTAACACTGCACAGAGAGTCAAAGGATTGGGTAGCAGCTGTAAATGCAAAAGGGCCACTTTAGCATGCCTGAACTTCAAACATTTGAGCAGGGGCCGGAGAAAACGTTTTCTAGGAAGTGAAAAATTTTTACACAATAGGAAAAAATTTAATGTGTCCTGAGGAGATCGAAGATCGCAGCCACAGGGACCTCGGTAATCTGGTGAGGGGGAAAAAACCCACCGGGGATGCTAAAATGTGGTGAAGTTGATTAAATCTAAAACGCGTGATTAAAAATCTGTTGTGAGCACTAGTTAAGGCCAGGAGGTACGGTTCCATACCCGATACCGATTTTAACATTACATATGCCCTGACTGAAGGTTTGCTAAGCTCCAGATTTTCACGGTTCGAGCTTAAAAAGTTGTAGTGTAAATCTTTTATAATATTAACGTCCCCCTTGTTTAAAGTGTCATGTGCAAAGAAAATATCTGGCCTACCTATCGTCTGAAAGGACTCCCTTATATGATGTATCCAAGGTATTTTATTACCATGCTCCAATTTCAAGCAGTCCGATACAATCATACGATTTAAATGCTTGTGCTCGGAGGTCCAAATCTTTATCCAGCACACTAGGGGTTTGGTTTCCACTTGGTCTGCCAGAAAACCCACCCAGAGCTCTTCGTGTACAGTCCAAACTGGCGTACCCGGGGGTTACTCGTAAAATCCATCACAGAAATTTATTTTCCGCCACCTGTATCCTATGTGTGGGCACGTACCCCCAAATTTCACTCCCATATATTACTCTTGAGATGCCCTTGGATTTATAAAGTTTAAGGATCACCTCCGGGGCCCCTGAGCCTAATCTATTCGCAAAACTAGTAATAGCTCCCAAGGATTTATTCAACTCGTTCAGCTTCCCTTCTAAGAGGGCTTCCCACTTTAGCTTATCATCGAATCACACTCCCAGATAGGGGAAGGACGGTACCCTACCAAAAGTATGGTTCCCGGCTTTAAAGCTTTTTGGCCGGATCCCCCGTGGGCCCACCACCAGTACATACGACTTGGTAAAGTTCACTGACAGATCCAGCCCATCCATAAATGCCACAAAACCGTCTATTAGGACCTGCAGGCCCCGGCCCGTACGGGCCATGAGCACCGCATCGTCCGCATAGAGTTGGCATGGCAAAACTCTCGTGCCTACTCTAGGGGAATCTGACTGAAGGCCTAGGAGTGCCACCTCGAGGCCGTTCATATAAACCGAGAATAAAAAAGGGGCTAAGTTGCACCCTTGACGCACCCCCGTGTACAATTAAAATGTTTGGTGAGGGCACCCTCATGTGAGACTCTCACTGCTGCCGATGTATTGGCATGGAGGGATATGAGAAGGTGTACAATATGGGTTTCCACTCCCAATGAGGTTAAAATGTCCCATAGCTTGGACTGGTTAACCCGGTCGAATGCGGACGTAAGGTCCATTAAGGCCAAATACATGGCACCCGGTTGGGGCTCAGTATACTTTGAAATTAGAAGATACAGGTTAAGACATTGGTCTGAGGTTGATAGACCTTCCTGAAAGCCATATTGGACTTCCGATAAGATCTGATTATCTATGGCCCACGTAGACAATCTAGAAAGAAGAACCCGGCCCAGAACCTTGACTGCAACGTCAAAAAGGGAAATTGGACGATAGGATTGTGGCTTGTCCTTATCCCCCTTCTTGAAAATTGCCACTATCATGGCGGTGGACCAGGAGGGCAATGTCCCTTTCAAGGCTGCTGCATTTAGGACTTGGGTTAGTAGGGGGCCCAGACCTCTAGGTTGTCGCGAAAGAGGTCTGGCGGAATACCATCGGGGCCAGGGTCCTTATTTGGGGCCAAAAGCTGAATGCTAAGGGTTACCTCTTCCAGAGTGAAACTAATCGGGGGAGCCGCCACACAAAGGGGGATGTCAACATTGCGCTCACTAATGCAGTCTCCACCGTAGACTCTTGCGTAATGGGACACCCATTGTTCTGCTGTGATATGGTGACATACTGACGGGGTAGAGGGGTAGATGCCTCTGCGAAACAGGGACTATTAATAATTTTCCAAAATAAGGAAGAATCCCTCAGTTCGCTAGCTTTGGCTAGGTCCTCCCATGCCTGTTTTTGAAGATGACGCCTGCGCTCTCTTGTCGCTTCTTTATACAAGCGATGGCACGAAGACACCCTAGCTTTCACCTGTGGCACCTGTTTCAGGGCTGCTTTTAACCTCCTTAAAGCCTGCAAGCACTTGTGGTCAAACCATGAGGGGACAGCCTGAGCCCGCCCCCCTACCTGTGTAGTTAAAAGGCCTGCCACTCTGGGCAATGGAGGAAAACGAGCTTAAAATTTCCTCGCTCGGGGTGCTTGGGTTCAGGCAAGCACATATCTCAATCTGGCATGAGGAGAAAAGGGTACGATTGAAAGCATTTGCGTCTATGCTTGCCCATCTAAGGTGCCTACCTTGATCAGTGGGAATTAGGGGTATCTGCGGCTGGCAAAGACCTGACGTGGGGTAGCCCAGTCCCGTCAGTACCAGTGTCAATGGATTGTGGTCGCTGAAGGCACTGTCCTCTATGTTGAATGATCTGGGGGCCACCCCCAATGATGCTGTTACAAATATAAAATCTATGGTGGTTGCCGCACCCCTACCTTTATAGGACGGGGTCAAGTTGGAAATGGGCCCGGGGGCCAAAGATCTAGGGTATTCACCAGATTCTGGGTCAATAACAGGTTATTTAGAGCCTTCCCTTCCAGTGTGTGTTCCATATGGAGCTCCTCCGAAATTGGGCATGGGTGTACTTTCCCCTGGTTCTTTACAAAAGATGGACATAAATGGCAGTTGAAATCGCCCACTAGAATAAAATTCATATGCCCGCGCCCCTCCTCCTTTAATTCATCAATCGCACAATTTAGAGCGTTAAAATTAGTGGGTCCCCCCCTCACCCTTCTTGGCGTTGTAAAAGTTGATAATCACACAGGTGAGGGCTCTCCCCAAGTGAACTTCTATGCCCTGGAATACCTGAGAGTTCCATTTCAATATCTTTAGATCTTTACAAAATTCTAAGGCCACAAATATAATAAGACCTCCACTGGCTCGACCCATTGTTGAATTTAATGCGGGGCAAAAGATGGTCTTAAACCCATCCAGGAAAAAAATGTTCTTGGTTTCCCAAGTCTCCTGTAAACATATAATTTTGTAAGCCCTCACAAACAATAGCCAGCATTCATCAGCAAACTTGGAAGACAACCCCGCCACGTTCCAGGATATGAGGCTAAAATCTCTGCCGGTA
Organism: Calotriton arnoldi; assembly: GCA_963921515.1. Classification (NCBI taxonomy): domain Eukaryota; kingdom Metazoa; phylum Chordata; class Amphibia; order Caudata; family Salamandridae; genus Calotriton; species Calotriton arnoldi. Next base: position 3,442,083 of record CAWUFW010000381.1, read on the forward strand.
GAGTGGATGGCACTAGCCGGTAGTAGGGATGTAAAAGGTGGTGACTCGGGCCTCACTTGGGACATGTGGCTAATCACGGGGGACTCATGAGGTGATGGAACAGCCAAGGTCTCCTTCGGGCTACATATTAATATGGGGCCAACTTCCTCTACACCCTGTCTCAAGGAATCATTCTGCCGGGAGGAACGGGTGCACTGCTCCTCAACCCCCTGGAGTCAATCCAGCTCGTTCAAATCAGCAAGGGGGGTGAAAATTAGCAAGGGGCAACACCCTTCCCAGGCCTCCCTCACCCCGCCCGCCCCCTGCAGGCGGTCCCCCCCCCCCCCCCCCAGTCTGCTCAAATGTGGTCTATAAAAAAAGCCCAATGGGAGCAACTTAATGCAGGAGGTTAGAGAGAAGGATTTAGAGGCACCAAACAGGATTTTACGAGCTAACTCTGGGTACCGTACCGAAATTATAACACAGTCCCCCTCAAAGCATTTCCGAGATGGGCCTATCCACCCCACCCTCCGTGCCTTCAAAATATCCGTGTGGTCCCTAGTGGAAAACCCGGAATGCGTGCCCAACCAATGCGAGGCTTTATTAATTAGTTGGACCGTAGATTCCTCTTTATGGGCAGGTAGGCCGGGTACCCCTGACAAGACCACAGAGTAAGGAGCACATGCTGGGGGGAGATCAATCACAGTAGGCTGGCAAACCCCAGATTGTTGCATCCCAATGGGGGGAGTGTCTTCGGGACCTAGATCCCAGCGTGCCCGCATGGCGCTAATTGCGCCGTCTCCCAGAATACTAGTACCACCTGACCCTGACTTTGTGGATTGAAACGTGGTTCCCTTGAGCTGTGGGAGAATGTTGACATGTGGGACACCGCTATTACACAAGGGAGTAGCAAGGGGCAAGGTATCCGCAGGCCGAATACACACTGGTGGATAACCAGAAGGAGATTTGTCTACAGATGACACAAAAGTGTCCATTTTGCTTGCCAGGTCCCTTGCTACCTTCAGTTTGTCCAGTCTGACCAAAAGTGGGGATAAATGGTCCGTAAAAGACTCTGTAATGTTCTGTAAGACTGGAACCAGACGGGTCAACAGTTCCTCCACGAGCGCCCCATTAGCGACCATCACCTGACCCTGGCGAGTAATTGGAGCCGCTTCAATAGGCTTCTTGGCCCTCCGTTTCCGTTTTGGGGAGAGGGGGTTCACTGGGTCAGAGGATGCAATTGGTGGTGGCGGAACTGGGGGTGAAGGGGAGACTCGGGCCCCGGGACCGGCGGCTCAGGTGATGATACCTCCAAGGGTGCTGGATTTGGAGCGGGGAGGGGTGGGCTGGACCTGGTCTGAGCGAATCTTTTGCAAAGTAGCTGGGGAACTCGCTCCCTCCCCCCCTACGTCCAATGAAAGCCGCCTCTCGGCCCGAACTATCTCCTTATTGATGGTCGTCAACTGAGTCTTCTTCCCCATTTTACTGCCAAAGACCAGAGAGACCCAGGAAGACAAAAAAGGTATGGGCTATATTAAGGTTCCACACAGACAAATAAGTGGCCCAAAAAGGGGGCTTACTCACGGCGTGGTCCACGTCAGGTCAGGGTCCAAAGAGCCTACATCGACCCCCTTTGAGCAGCATGCGGCGATGGAAATAATGAAAATTACAAAACTGGCTATTACGCTGCCCAAAAGTTTTCAGCCAAGAGGATTGGCCCAGCCCAGCCACGAACAGCCGCGGACGGGCGCGTCCCGCGTTTCGGGAGCCTGCAGCGATATTTAAAGCGCCTCCGGGCGCGGGATGATTGCGGCGATGGCGGAGGCCGCAAGGGAGGCTGGGACTGGTGTTCCTTGTCCCCCTCCTCCTCCTTTCCCTTGGCAGCGACAATACAGGTGTCCTGGCGAGCTTCCCGCCCCGCGGGAGCCCGCAGCGATATTTAAAGCGCCTCCGGGCGCGGGGTGATTGGGGCGGAGGCAGTGGCCACTAGGGAGGCTGGGACTGGTGGTCCTTGTCCCCCTCCTTTCCCTTGGCAGCGACAATACAGGTGTCCTGGCGGGCTTCCTGCCCCGCGGGAGCCCGCAGCGATATTTAAAGCGCCTCCGGACGCGGGATGATTGCGACGGTGGTGGTGGCCGCAAGGGAGGCTGGGAGTGGTGGTCCTTGTCCCCCTCCTTTCCCTTGGCATCGGCAATACAGGTGTCCTGGTGGGCTTCCCGCCCCGCGGGAGCCCGCAGCGATATTTAAAGCGCCTCCGGGCGCGGGATGATTGCGGCGGTGGCCGCAAAGGAGGCTGGGACTGGTGGTCCTTGTCCCCCTCCTCCTCCTTTCCCTTGGCAGCGGCAATACAGGTGTCCTGGCGGGCTTCATAACATGTAGTAAAGTTAAGGAGCTTCTCTTACCAAAGCCTAATGTTGTGCAAGAAAATTCTCCCATTTTTAATAACGTAAGAAACTGCCCAAAACTTGCCCACCACCTGTCAGTCCGAACCAGTGATTAGCCTCCCCGGCGTGAACCCAAAGCTAGGCAGTTTGAGTAATAACGCACCTGACTATCAGAGAAAAGGACCCTTTGAGCCCAACATGGAGGTCTTAGGATTGGCGCCAGCAGCATGCCCTTATGTTTTAGTGCTGGCAGGGGTACCAACCCTCAAGAAAGAACACGGGGAGACCTGGGATCAATTGGGTACTAAATGTGTGGACTGGCTATCCAAACATAGGAGGTTTAAGGTGTCAGATATGAATAACATCATCATTGTACGAAGAGTAGGGTGGGTGGGGGTGTCACCAAAGAACATAGAGGGGGACTGCATAGTGATCAATTTTCGTAGGCCGTCTATGGTCAGATCACTATTGAAGGCACAGGAGGACTTTACTACTAACTCCACGCATATTTACTCATTACCGTTGGGCTATTTTTACAAACCGCCCCCTGGGCCCTTGATAAACGACGTCCCTCACCCAATCACGCATAACAGGTTTTTAGCACTGTCTGATTTGGATACCCAGGATTGACTGACGCCATCACTGGTAACCAATGAGACCACCTTTATATTGAATGCTCATCTGTATCCCTCAGAGCCAGCTGAACATGATACGTTAAATAAAGTAATTAATGATTCACATTTAAATGTATTAAGTTGGAATGTCGCTGGTTTAGAGTCAAAAATATCCCTACCAGATTTGCTTGATATAGTACAAGAGCAGGACATTCTTATGTTTCAGGAGATTTGGGCCACACAAGATCTATACATCGAAGGGTTTGAATATTTTAATACTCTTGCCCCAACTCCCAAGCTTGGTCGCCCATCTGGTGGTCTCTCAATTTGGGTCAACATTGCTGCGGGAGGTAGAGTTAAGATTTTAGATACAAACAATGATAAATTTCAAGCGTTAATATATAGAAGGGGTGTATCCATATGTTTAATTAATTTTTATAATGATGATTTTCATTCTGCACCTAATGTAAATTTTATTAACTTGTTTAATTTTATTACAACCCTACAACATCGTAACGGATTTGGCAACACAGTTGGTATCTGCATGTGTGACTTTAACGCCAAGATCCCTAGGGAATCATAATTTAACCAATGCAATGGAAATTGCTGCTATAACTAATAATAATGACCCCCCCTGAACCAACATTCAGAGGTAGGGGTTGTGCCTCTACTATAGACTATGTTTTTATCTCTCCTATCCTTGAGGATTGCTTAGTGAAAGCTGAGGTTGTCCCAACTACTCATGGCGATCACAATCCTATTAAAATAGAATTGAGAATTTCCCCCAAGCCGATATATAATAGAGTGTGGCGCTAGGAATTTGACCCCATCTACAGACAACCTAAGATTGGCTTGGCGAGGAGTCAATAGCACTGATCTTTTCACCAAGATGGTAAGGGACTATCTGAGATTTATTGACTTGTGTTTGTCACTACAAGATTCTAATCCCGAGGTAATCGGTGCCTTTTCAAAATTATGTGAGGGTATCAAATCTATATTATCTAAACCAATCTCGGGAGTACAACATGGACCAAGATGGTTTAATGGTGAATGTTCATTAATCAATAGACAGCTTCGCAAGGCACTCAACAAACCCCAGAAATCCTCCCCTAATCAAATTGCTAAGGAAAAAGTACAAGGTAGCCATTTCACAAAGGAAGGAAGAACGTGTGAATGAGCGCTGGGACACACTTGCACAGGCTGCCACGTTAAAGAATGGGAATGCTTTCTGGGCTGCAGTCAAAGACATGAGATCTATGGGACAATTATTGACCCCGATAAGCTGCAACATAACTAGTATATCATGGGAAGCCCACTAGTGAGTACAAGTCTTAGAAGGTCCACAATGGCTTTTAAAAAATCAAAATATCTCAATGCCATAGCACTTCAGTCACAACATGTTCCCCAGAGACCTGGCAGCCCAGTAATCAGCCTTACCCGCTCTCACTGGAGTGGCAGTATGGATGGTCTGGGCGCTTGTCAGTGGCCCACCGGTGAGGAGGAGTCTGGATGCTGTGGGCAAGGTGGCATACCCATTGTACAGTGAGTCTTCCTAAGTGTGACGGCAGGTCTCGGGTGCTTCTGGGTTCAGGTGGTTGAGTCGATGCTTCCACGGGTCGCAATCAGCTATGCTTCATTGTTGCTCGCTATTCCAGGGCAATGACGCACTCTTCGCCACAACTCCCTCCAGGCATATAGTGGCTGCAAACAGTGGCCCACGGGGCAACGGCCCTTCAAAGTCAGATCGCTGCACAGGGTAATGGCCTCTTCAGTCACAGTGATGCACCAGGGTGATGGCCCTTAATCATCACTGCAGCCGCACCTGGCATATGGGGAACGTGAACAGCAGAACATAGGCAGACAGCCCCTCCAGGTGCACAGGGTGAAGCACTAGAGTGGCACAGGAGGAAGGTAGAGTGTGAGTCTCAGACCTAGGTGCTACAGATCTTCACAAAGCCTGTGTGATGGGGAGATGTCTACCACTCCGGCATTCCTGAATTCTAAGATGATTCTGAACTACTACTTGGAAGGGCAAAAGGCATGCTATATGTGTGTGGAATGATAGCTACTTGATGGCACCCCTAAACATCTGAAAGGTATGTAGCTTGACTGCTGGATTTAAAAACCAGACAGAGGACCTGGGGCCAGATGTACGACCCGTTTTTGCATGCGCAAATGGGTTTGCGACCCGTTTGCGCATGGAAAAACCCTACAGGGCCATGTATGCACCCTATTTAGCGAGTCGCAATTTATTTGCGACTCGCTAAATAGGACTTGGGACTTGCTATTAGGAAGGGGCGTTCCCTTATAAACCTGAATACACATCAATCTGAATTAAATAAACAATCTGAGAAAGAAGGAATCATTCTTCACACCACACTTGAAAGTTAAAGTATTTAAACCAGTTTTAGCTACACCCTGTAGACAAAGCTCTTCCCTCTGTCCATCAGATTGGATGAGAGGAAATTCAAGGCAGGACTTCTGGCTGAGTAGCCATAGTTAGGCAAGCAAATACACCTTTGCAAATAACAAAAGGGCCATTAGAATGTCAAGAGGCCAGTGTGCCGAATCCCCTGAAGTCAGTTTACTCTCCAGACTCTGGGATAGGCCCAGCTGTGAAGAGCAGACATTTGAAAAGGAGGTGTATCAGGTGCCACTGATCTGACACCGGACAGCAGCAAGGATGGGGCTGAGGCATCGAACCAGAGGTGTTTTGATTCATTGCCAATCTCGGAACAATTAACATTAAAATCAATACAGCAAGGTGTGTAATTTTAAAGTGCAAAGTAAATTTAAATGTATCCCTTTTCTTCTAGTAGATATTATAATTTAGAAAGTATTCTTTCTGTCCGCGTCTACAGCTGTCTCAAGAGTATGCACTAAGTAAAAGTGACAAACGTGTCTCCGATCCCTTCACAAGCTGAGTGCTTATAGGTAGTTTTTAGAGATTTGTTTAAGGTCCTCACATTAAAGGTAATGGAAACATCTGAGGACGGAGAGAATTGCGAAACTGAGGTGGAAACAAATGGAGGAAGAGAGGTAGAGGTCTACCATGAGAGGAGGCAGAAATGGGAATATGAGAGAGGAAGAGGTGACTTACATCCATAATTTGTAAACACACAAGGAGCATATTTGAGATTTAAGAGATTGAATTTTCTACTGTCACCGTGGATGCGATGGCATTGAAAATAACCATTGCACAGCCAATAAGTATCGCCATAAGACCTATTGGCTTTGCCAATGATATTTAGCCATGCTATACAGCAGCCCGGTTGCTGTGCAGCATGGCTAATACATTAAAAAAGGTATGATGTGTGATTTTTTTAGGCGCGTGGCAACACATGTGCTCACCTACAAAATGAGCCAGGCATTTTTTCTTTTTATTTCTCAATCCAAGATGGATTGGTAAATCTTTTTTAATCGAAAAACGCGCTATTAAAAACTGTTTGCAAAAAAGCACAAAAAAGAAAAAGAAGAGGCGAGAGGGTTAGGGGGCCAGGAGTGGATGGGGGATGCAACAACACAGATACAGTGCACGCCCGGGGGGGCAAGGACAAAAGAGGACAACTTAGAGCATTGGTGGGGGAGGGAATGACAGTGAGGTAGCAACATGGAGCGTTCGGTAGGGCAAAAAAGGCACAAGAGAGTTCAATGTGGAGTAATGGATCGGGGGAGCGACACAGCAAGAGAGGACAATGTGAAAAACTGGGTGGTAGGGAGAGAGGCACACCAGGAAGACAATTGTAAAACATATGCATTCTCATTTACCAAAAAGGAAAAAAGATTGCAGGCGCACATCACATTATCTGTCATAGAGGGCAAGAAAATTTCTAGACTCTACCGCACACTGGTTGCTAATACTTAAGCCTGGGCAGAATTTTGATTACGCTGGAGTAATCAGAGTAATTTTGGTAATCCTGAGTTACTCTTTGACACAGAAAATCAGATAATTACATAATTACTCCTGCTCGTGTAATTGAGAGTAATATGGGTGGAAACATGCTATAGTGAGTACACATATAGCAAGCGGCCGCTTGCTATTCATGTCCTGCTCCATTTAGCACTGTTTCTTAGCAGAAAATGCATGCTCGAGTCCATTTTGAAATACTGCAGATTCACTCTTGTTCCATAATTTCACGTAATCTTGCGGCATTCTTAGGTAATTCTGTGTGATTACGCTACACATAATTACTGGAGTTATACCCACCCATACTATACCCCTGACCCTTTGGTGGCATTATGTGATAGGTGGATATAGGATCTTGGCCCCTTGGATGATACTGACTGGGTAGAAGCAAAGATGGCCCCTCAAATCCAAGCAATCTCGGTGAGATTGAGGATCATCCAGGTGAAGTTCTTTCATAGAGTATATTATTGCCTAACTAGATTAAGCAAAATGAACAAGGGACTGGGTCCATCCTGTCCTGTCAAAGTCAAGTCAGGCACCTTTGACCACCTGGTGTTGATATGCCCAGTTAATCAGCAATACTGGGCCCGTGTTCATTCTACTCTTCCTGAGGTTGTGGACAGAACAGTTGCAAATGATCGCAAGATGGCACTTCTGGGTTTGATGGAGAAAAGGGGTGGTTTAAGAGTCACCAAACTCCTGGTAGCTATGGGACTTATGATTACCATACGCAATAATAGCTCGCCACTGGTGATCCGAGATGGCTCTTTCGATAAGGGAGGGGTTGAACAGTATGGATTGGAGCGCCAAGGCAGAGAAATAGGTTTACAAATCACAGGGGTGCCCACAAAAAAATATGAAAGCATGGGGCAACAGCTTGGAATATTTCTTAAAAATACTGGAGTCTGACCTTGAAATAATGGTGCAAAAGGCTAAAACAAAACCATCTCTGTGAGGACCTGTCATAGCTATGCACACCAACTCTGAGGAAATGTACAGTTCAAACTATTATGCAAGCTCAACATACTCTGTCCCTTTACATACCTATCTTGACCCAAACTTGTGAGAGGTGCTGATGATATTTAGTTTTGTATCTCCAATGGACTGTAAGCACAATGTTGTTAGTTAGAGATACTGGTTTTTGCCCCTAATCGACATTAGTTTCTCACTTAAGAGACCGGGTCCCAGGCTGACTGTGAATAATGTACTACCAATAGTGAAATGGGTAATTGTGACAAAGCCCACCCTGAAAAATGTGTGGCCGCCCCAGATGTGCTCTTGACACATACCTTTTTGTAGGGATCTGTAATACAGCTCATTTGTGGCTTTATGCACCAGAGAGGACAAGTCATTAAATGAGAAAAATGTAACTTTCTTACAACAGTAGTCAGATTGCAGCCCAGTGACCAGCTCCTGCTCAAGCCTAGCTGAGTAGCAGATCTGGCCATGGACAACTTCAGGCCTAGTCCAGCGTAGACTGTAATCGCATGCCCAGCTGAGACAGCAGATCTGTGCCTAACTGAAACTGTAGACCTGTGCCAAACTAAGAATTCTTATCTGTGCCTAGCCGAGATTACATGTCTGTGCCCAGCTCCAACTACAGGTCTGTGCCCAACAGAGACTATAGTGCTATGTTTGCCTGGCAGCAGTGCTATGACCAGCTGAAACTACAACATTGGTTAGATGTGACACCAGCCTTCTGCCACACACTGTCTTCAGGCAAGTGCCGAACTCCGATTACAGGTGCCCATCTCCAAGTGGATGCTTCTGTCCTTCTGAGACTGCATCCCTATGCCCAGATCTCACAGCAGTCCTGTGCTGTGCTGAGACTGCAGGCCTGTGAACAAATCAGACTGCATCTCTGTGTATTAGACTGCAGGCCTCTACCAGGCTCAGACTGCAGTTCTTTGCCAAGTTTATATCCGGGCGCTCAGAAATCAAAAGTTAAACACATTTATAAAAAGTGTGATGTGATGAATTCCTAGATCTGTGGGGGTCTGAGGGCTAGTCACATCTGCAAGCCCAGACTGCAAAGAACAAACAAAGACTGAACTGGCTGCTCACACCTTGCATTGGATAAATTGAGTATTTAGGGCTAGATGAACGCTGCATTGGTCTCAATTTGCAACAATTTGTGCGACCATTGCAGGAATTTGCGAACAGACCTATAAACGAATAGGTCAGCTCACAAATTACCAATTCCTTGTGGGTCGGAGTTTGCCCTAGCTCATGAATATTAATGAGGTATGCTGCAAATTGCGATCCACTAGGAAATGCAGCCATCACAGGTATGGCAGACTGCTGAGGTGAGCAGACCATCATGTCTGTGATTGCTGTTAAATAAAAACATTTTGTTTAAATGCAACCTGTTTTCCTTAAAGGAAAATGGGATGCGTTAAAAAAAAAAAAATTAAATATGTAATTTCATTTTTTAAGTGGAGGAAGTAGTCCATTAGACAACTGCCTACTCCTAAAAAATGTTTTTATTAACATTCACAAAGGTTAAGGGGTTCATTGGTGGACCCTTCCTGTGTGTGAATGGCTTACCACCTCCTCTGACGAGGTGGTGAAAGGTTATATTTTTCAACCGGAATTTGGTTGTAAAGCATCAATACATACCACTCCAATTCACACCCCTTCCAAATGCCAAATCGGTATTTGGTCGGAAACCCAATTGCGATTTGGTAACATGTTACTGAGTCGCAATTTGTTGTTTCTACATGCAAAAAAAGCCTTTTTGGGGTTGCAAAAGGCCTGATTCTGCAATCACACCTTTTGCGACCAAAAAGGGCTATGTACATCTAGCCCTTAATTGTGGGATTCAGCAAGACAGCCTCATTACTAGTTAGGGGTTTATTTCACCAAGTGCCGCCTCCTATTGGACTTCTAAACTGAGAGACATGTTGATTACTTATAAAGTTATCTAATTGCAGGTGCTCAACTTGTCTTTTTTTAATTGTTTGCATTCAGAGGCTCTTAGTCCTAAATTTGGAATCGAAAAAGCGAAACTTTAAACTACAGAATATAAAGAATAAATCCAGAATCTTAGAGATTATAGCTTCTAAGGGCTAATCTTCCTAATTAAAAAGCAGTGGCTTGCTAAAAACCTGCGCCCAGAAGTCATGCAAAAATCACAGGCACATCAAAAGCTGTGTGTGTTTTTCAGAAATATCCTCTTGCTAGTGCAGGTGTAGACATTGTATTATTTAAAAACATATTTACAGATTTTGAATGAAACATAATGCATTTTACTATGGATGTGCTCGTGAATATTTTGGATTAATGTCGGTTTTAGGCATATTGGTGTGCTGAAAGGCCCTTTCTCACTGTCTCTCGTCGCTGCAAACTTGTGAACGCTTTAGTATATTTTCTTCTTCCAAAGAGGAGAGTAAACTTCATCCGCGCCCATCCTCTGCGGCGACCATCCCCCCTCCTGCAGGTATGCACGACGAGGGCTTCCTTTGTCATGGCTGAGGAGCAGGTGTTAATGGGCGACGGCCCAGGCTGCTGCGCATGAGAAAGGGCCTAGACCTTGACACTCCCTGCTCCAGGCGAGTCGGTCCCTTTCTCAACATCGCCCAAGTGCTGTAAGGAAACTGAAGTCACATTTCAACTAACTGGAGTCATGTCGACAAAAGCACAGCACACAAGCATAACATCAGGGATTGTTCTACAATGAAAAATAAACATTTTCAGAGCTGTATCCCTTTACCATCCCTTGACTTATGTAAAAAGCAAAACTTGTTTTGCTAGCAGCTGTCCTACCAAAGAATCATATCGCAATAGAAAGTGAAGACATTTTTTTCCTGAAGCAATGACTGTATCAGTAACTGTGGCTAAAATGTGTGTTCAGGCAGAAGTGCAGACATCATACCAGTGTTTGTGTTTTTGGAGCGGGACCTTTCCAAATAAATGTTTTCATTTTTCATAAAAGAACCCCCTACATCAGCACTCCATGAGCAGCATTTCTTTCAGTAAAATACTTTCAGTGCACTGGGCTTTCCAATTCTTATGCTGTTCTGCCATGAAGTCACTCGGGTATAATCAGAGCAACTGGAATAATGCCATTTTGTGGCCGCGGCGTTTTTAATATATTTACGGACTTGCCGCATTTGCCACATAATTGTTCAATTGCTGCATAATCTTAAGATTTTGACCCCCCAAAAAATGGTTTCTATCTCAAACGAATTAAAACTTACTAAAAACTCTGTGGTGCATGTTGCCACGCAGTGGAAGGCCCTTCACAAAGGTTGAGTGGGCACCTTTAAGTTGTTTAATGCTGTATTTGTCTTAAACTGGTACTAATGAGATGAAACCACTGCCCAGTCAGTGACAACGTGTAAAAATGAGAAAATAATGGATACTATTACAAAAATGTCGTACAATGCCGCATGATTTACATTTTTCTTGGCACATAAATTAGTCAACCCTGCACCATAATTTGGTCTCCCTGTGCTGCATTATTCCTGTGGCCTTGTCTATAATACACGAGGCTCCCTATAGGAAACCTGTAACGAGGCTACTACTTGCTTTTACATTTTAGGGCACCTTGCACCTGGTTGCATATGTAACTTGGGCTATTGTTTAGAAATATGAATATTTTAAATTGGAGGAAACTTTTTTTTGCAAGATTTTCAGTAGGATTTCTAATCAAGTGTTGGAATTCTAAAAGGCATGAAAAGAACACAAATGAAATATATCAAACAGGGCACATGTTTTAAATTGTGTTATATTTCTGAAACCGTTAAAGTTTTCTGCACTTAAATGAATTAAGTGTTGTGTTCAGCATATAGTCAGATTGTATGCAACACAATTCCGGGTACAATGTAAAATTGTGGCCCAGCAATCTGACTATTGTTCTCAGATATCCATGTTTTACATGACATCTATGGTACGGCATTGGCAACCTTTAAATTCATGTGAAAGACAAGAGTAAAAACCCGGCCCAGCTGACCATAAATTTGGCCCAAACACTAACCTCTCAGACCAGCCCATCAGGCACTGCCTGATTGTCCTAAGGACAGTCCGACCCAGGTGAGAGATTACTACAGACCTACACATAGCCATGCCAGCATGAGCCAGGGCTGTGTTGACTGCTTTATTAAGATGTATATATAAGTAACCACACTAAGAAGGTTGGTTGTTCAAGAGTACCTGCAAAAATGGGCAGTGAGAATATATCATCCCTGTGTTATGCTGACGATTTGCTGACTTCTTGAAAGGGCTAGAGTGGGTCTGCAGAGGGGCCCGGACTTCCTGAGATAAATTACATTAAGTACAGCTTTGATAAAAAAGACCTTGAACTTTGTCCATAGTTCTACTAAAGTAAGTTGGTTTTTAGGCTCCAACACTTTAAAAACTGCATGGCCGTAAAGCTATTTGGGGATAATGTTTGAGCAAAATTTCATCTAGGGCCTACTGTTTAATTGAAAAGGTGTTCATTTAATGTCCTATCATGGGGTTTTGCCAGCTTCAATTATGACTTGGGAAGTATTCAATCTTGGCCTTAAAGAACGCATATTTGGCCATGGTTATGCCTACCATTATTTACGAGCCAAAGAATTGGATTCTAGATCTGGATTCTCTTAAAGCTCCACTTTGATGTAGTGCCTTTGGCATACATAATTCTGTGGCCTTTGAGGCATTCAGTTTTGAAATGTGCCATAGGTTGGCCACAGTAGTGTTTTACACTGCTACATTGCTGAACCTGATTAGGCTGGAACGGTAAACAATGTTTACCACGAAAAGTTTTCCCCGCAGGGAATTACAACGAGGTCGTTACAACGACCGCGTTGTAACCACGCATACCATTACTCCACAAGTCGGTACAACGACTTGCGGAGGGGGCAGAAGGTGTTGGATTTTAAATCAAACACCTTCCCTACTGTCCGCACAGACTGGAGTTGGAATAGTACATTATACTATTCCAACATCCAGAGCCCCCCCTCCGCAAGTCGTTGTTACGACTTGCGGGGTAATGGTATGCGTGGTTACTACGCAGTCATTGTAACGACCGCGTTGTAATTCCCTGCGGGGGAAAAATAATGCGTAAAAAAGAGGTATATTCGGCTGGAACAGTTTGAAAAAAGTTCCAGGATGGATATTGACAACTTGCAAGAATTCAACTTTATTTAGCCACTTCTTGTATTAGATGAGTTTTCTTTCTTGTCAAACCTTTACCAAATGCAAAACACACAAGATGATGGACGGAATGCTGCACATTGGCAAACATTCACCCCCAGTCACAAATCTGGGTTTAATCCATCGTTATTTTGCTTCACCACGCCACCCCAGTTAAGACATAGCCATATGCAAATCAGTCTTGACCCTGTGCCTCATGGGAAGTCCAGACCGAACTGCCAAGCCATGTCTTCCCTGGACCGGAATCAAGCATCCTAGGACCGGTTTCAGGCTATCAGCCTTCATCAGCCAGGATAGCTTGACACCAGTGGCGTAGTGAGCACGGGACCCACGTCTGGGCATACCCTTCCCACTTAGGGCGAAATGCAAAACACACAAGATGATGGACGGAATGCTGCACATTGGCAAACATTCACCCCCAGTCACAGATCTGGGTTTAATCCATCGTTATTTTGCTTCACCACGCCACCCCAGTTCAGACATAGCCATATGCAAATCAGTCTTGACCCTGTGCCTCATGGGAACAGTCCAGACCGAACTGCCAAGCCATGTCTTCCCTGGACCGGAATCAAGCATCCTAGATCTGTGACTGGGGGTGAATGTTTGCCAATGTGCAGCATTCCGTCCATCATCTTGTGTGTTTTGCATTTCGCCCTAAGTGGGAAGGGTATGCCCAGACGTGGGTCCCGTGCTCACTACGCCACTGGAGTCAATCTATCCTGGCTGATGAAGGCTGATAGCCTGAAACCGGTCCTAGGATGCTTGATTCCGGTCCAGGGAAGACATGGCTTGGCAGTTTGGTCTGGACTGTTCACATGAGGCACAGGGTCAAGACTGATTTGCATATGGCTATGTCTGAACTGGGGTGGCGTGGTGAAGCAAAATAACGATGGATTAAACCCAGATCTGTGACTGGGGTTGAATGTTTGCCAATGTGCAGCATTCCGTCCATCATCTTGTGTGTTTTGCATTTCGCCCTAAGTGGGAAGGGTATGCCCAGACGTGGGTCCCGTGCTCACTACGCCACTGGAGTCAAGCTATCCTGGCTGATGAAGGCTGATAGCCTGAAACCGGTCCTAGGATGCTTGATTCCGGTCCAGGGAAGACATGGCTTGGCAGTTCGGGCAGGACTGTTCCCATGAGGCACAGGGTCAAGACTGATTTGCATATGGCTATGTCTGAACTGGGGTGGCGTGCAGGGCCGGACTGGCAACCGAAACCGGCCCTGGCAAACTGCTTGGCCGGCCCCCCCTAGGGTGAGGGGGGGTGCAGCCGAGCAGTTTGCGACCGCCGGTTTCGGACGATTTTGTTACAGGTGGCCGATATTGCTGACCCCCGGTAACAAAAACGGCCCCCCAGGGGCCCAAAACCGGCCCCCACCCTAGCGGCCCACCGGGGAAACGCCCGGTGCCCGCTACGGCCAGTCCGGCCCTGGTGGCATGGTGAAGCAAAATAACGATGGATTAAACCCAGCTCTGTGACTGGGGGTGAATGTTTGCCAATGTGCAGCATTCCGTCCATCATCTTGTGTGTTTTGCATTTCGCCCTAAGTGGGAAGGGTATGCCCAGACGTGGGTCCCGTGCTCACTACGCCACTGGAGTCAAGCTATCCTGGCTGATGAAGGCTGATAGCCTGAAACCGGTCCTAGGATGCTTGATTCCGGTCCAGGGAAGACATGGCTTGGCAGTTCGGTCTGGACTGTTCCTATGAGGCACAGGGTCAAGACTGATTTGCATATGGCTATGTCTGAACTGGGGTGGCGTGGTGAAGCAAAATAACGATGGATTAAACCCAGATCTGTGACTGGGGGTGTATGTTTGCCAATGTGCAGCATTCCGTCCATCATCTTGTGTGTTTTGCAAACCTTTACCAAATGTCAGGTTAAAGTTTGTTATGGTATTGCATTCAACTGTTTGCTAGGGAACGTATTTGGTGCATCTGCAGGGAAGATGCACCTTAGTGATGTATGCCTCTATCGCTTTAATGTAGCACAGACAGAGCCACATCTTATTACAGACATGCGCTCCAAGGTTGGGCTTACATATTTGCTGTTGCACCTAGAAATCTTAGCAGTGCTGAAGACCATGTGCCACCCACAGGCTAGCCCCTGGGGGTAGTCGTTCAAAGCACTGTTTGTGTTACTTTAGGGTTACTCTCCAGCACAATAAAGGTTTGCACTGGAAAGTAAATACTTTATCAACTCTTTGTGCAATGTTGCAGCAGCACAAAGTGTTACTAAATCTTCCCTACAGAGTCACAACACCATTGAAGAAATGGGCTCACTTGGTATTTCTCAACAATGACTCAAGAAGGTGGCCTTAGTCTGGAACTATTGCACTCCCTAAACTTGCAGCTCCATCACCTTGATAACCAGCACTTCCTAGGGCTCACCACTATTGAATTACATGCTGCAATTCAATTAAATGGCTAATGTAAAAACTCTATTTCCAAGGCCAACTCTTTCCAACACAATCTGAACAGTATGAAGCTTGAAGCCTTCAGCAATTGCTTCTCGAAGTGATGGAAACCATGCAGAAGTACTCTTGATGACATTTTTTTAGCCCACTTTGAATGAAAACATGCCCTGTCACTGGACACTTTGCCTCCAATCTCCACCCAAATGTGGGGTCCTCTGAAGACAAACAATTGGTGCAATGAAAATCAGAAAAGTCAAGGCAGGGCACTTAAAAACTCTGTATCAAATCAGCCAACTATCAGAATACAGGGCTTGACATTTTTACTCCAGAGGCTATAAAGCAGTGTGTGCCAGAACAAAGAAAACTCACTTCCAGGCCAGCACCACTGATCCCAATAACTCCACCATCAGGGCCTTTAAATATGCCATTATGAAGGTATGGTACAGGAATATTATTGCCAGAAAATCCAGTCATAAAAAGTTTGGCCTTAATATTGTTAATAAAAGTATTGTCATATTGGAGTTAATACCAGAACATCTACACACAGTGAGGTGATATGTTTTAAACAATATTTATCACAGAATAATTGTCAGAATATGTTTATCACAACAGTATTGTTATATGCAACCCATTATTACTTCCATATTAAAGAAACTCACTGCTGATCAGGAGGATGGTGCAAACTACCGAGCCATCTACAGCCTTCTCTGTGTTTCAAAGGCAATCACACCTACTGTTACCCACCAAATATGATTAATTGATTAACTCATTTATTATTTACAGAGCGCATTTTACCCATCCAGGCATTTTGGCGCTTGGGAATGGTAAAACAAGAGTAAAAGTAAAATATTAGCAAAGGAGGTACATTTTCACAGATTTTCAGAATGCTAAAGAAGACTGAATGCTTTTAATTTGTAGGAGGTGACTATTCCTTGATGGGGCCCGAGGCAGTGAAGGGCGCACCCACCTTAGCGGGATTGCTTGAAGAGGAACTGAGAATAGTTACTGGGCGGTGGAATGCAGACTTCTCACTGGTGTATAAGCACTGAAAAGTTAAGAAATAGGAGATCTTTCAATGTCAAAGAAGACCCTTTTAGGCAAATTAAGTGTTTTTACAGAAAGTATTTGAGTGATCTGGAGCCTAAGAAGGCAAATTCAAGCCTGGGTTACATGACCAAACGTATGCAGTTTGTCAACCAACCGGACTACAAATTTCTGGATCTTCTGAAGTTTTAGCAATAAGGAAATGGGTAAAACCAGGCAGAGAACACTACACTATTCTATCCTTTAGAGGACAGTAGTGGAGACTACATGAGAGCGCAAGGCCAAGGGTATAAAAGGCAACATTTTCCAAGAGTGTGAAAGCACGTTGAGAAGATGGCATCATTCTAGGGTTTCAACGAGTGATCTTCATGAAGCATGACTCCAAGAAACAGTTTTCAGCTTGCTCGCAGGGGAGGAGTTCTTCCCAGGTTCCAAGGCCAAGTGGATTTATGCCATTACTCAGCAGTGTTTCTAACCAATAAGTAGAATGGGAGGCTTGATGGCTGTGGTGTACAATAAAATGTCTGCAAGTTTGTTTGAAATCTAGTTACTGCATAAGTGATATCCTGTTAGGTTTCAGACCACAGAGGGACACAGAGTGAAGAACGCCTCAGTTCTCAGGACTAGGGCCAACACTGTTATGTTATGTGCCCTCCAGGAGTGTCGGGTGCTCTGGGGGCGAGTATGGCGCAGTATGTGTCACAATATTGGCGTTCTCTGCACCCAGCAGCAGCTTAGTCAACGCTGGGCGGACATTATTAACCTAGAGCAGGACCTGCTAGGCGTTGAGGGGCTCGGAGAGCAATGTATTCGTTTTCTAAACATTTTAATATTTAGTAATAGTTTTTTCAAGCAGCACGGTGACCGAGCATAATGATGGAGCCTGAGAGATTTAGAGAAATTAATGTTCAAAGAGAGTCTTGTGTAGGGCATGAAGGGGTTACATTTAAGAAAAAAATAGTAATATCTGGACCGTTGAGAATCTGCAAACATCCTCAGATCAAAAATTTTAAATCCTTAAACAAAACCTATTGGTCAAGTGAGATTTGTCTCCATTTGGCCATTTTGGATCCGTGGATCCAAGGAGGATTTGAGGATCTGAAAGGATCTGGTTAGCTGCCGCAAAAATGAAAAAAGATATTGTTGCTACCATTACAGGATTCAGGGACTCATCAACTGAGTCTTGGAAAAAAAGTTCAAAAGGCACATGAGGGGGCAGGGTCAGCTAGCCATGATCCCCAGGTTTATGTATGTGGGGGGTCCTAAGGAGACGCCCATTGTAATCAAATATCCAAAATGTATATTTTCCCAGAGGATTAGCAGATTCTTTGAGGCTCCCCGGTGTGGCCCCTCTGGTACTGCAGAACTGGAAAGGGTGCAGTGATACCTGCTAGCTTCCCACACCTGGGACACTAATACCAAGAAAAACTTCAGGGCCTGTAGTGCCGACCTACCCATGGACATAGGCACCCAGCACTTGCCTAGTAAACCCAGAACAAGGCATACTTGGAGATGTATATATGTATGTATGTGGATATATATATATATATATATATAATCTACTGGCGGTCGCCAGTAGATAGTTATAGTTACAACCTATTATCCATAGGAAATCCGCGACATTCTATTTGAAATAACTCTCTTGCCGGTTGACGTATCTTCGCAAAATTTTCAAACTTTGTGGGGCGCTCCGGTCCGCTCCTACCCTGAAAGTCTCGGGGGGGGGATTCGTCAAGCGGGGGCCGAGAAAAAAGGGGGGTCCCAAAACGCGTTTTCCCCATGCAATTTTCCATAGGAAACTTTAGACACGGCTACAGCCCGAACTGCTGAACGGAATTACACCAAATTTGGCAAAGAGGTAGTTCTTGGTTCAGAAAGAACCCTTTTTGTTAAATGGTGTAAATCCGTTCAGTAGTTGCTGAGAAAATCAAAAGTAAAAAGATAGATATATCTAGGGCCGCGGATCCTCCCGAGCACGAGCTTTATGTTAATTGGCTGTCAACACTCCAAATCAGGAAGTGTTGGCAGCCATTTTGTCCCTCGGTAGAACCGAGGGACAGAAACAAGTGCGCAAAGCGCACAAAGGGGGCAGGGTAGAAACACCCTGACCCCCTAGGTCTGCTCAGGGGGTCCCACAAGGACCCCCTGGGCAAAATAAAATGTAAAAAAAAAAAAAAAAAAATCGGCAGGATGCGCTCAGGGAGCGCGAATCCTGCCGAAAAAATCGAAGCGCGGTCTCCCGCGCTTCGATAGTTAATTGGCCCCGGGTGGGCCAAGTCCCGGGGCATGCTGGGGGGGTTAATTTTATGTGTGGGGGCCTCTAAGGGCCCCCCAAGCCCGGGGACCACCACCCCCGGGGCTTTATGTATAATGGTGCGGGAGGGCTCTGAGCCCTCCCGCAGCCCCGGGGACCACCACCTCCCCGGGGCTTCTTTTTTTAAATTAAAAACCTGTGTGGGGGGCTCCAGCCCCCACACGCCCCAGGGACCACCACCTCCCGGGGCACTAAGAAAAATTAAAATGGGGGTCCGTTTTGGACTCCCAAGCCCGGGGACCACCACCTCCCCGGGGCTTTCAAAATGTAGGGAGGGGGGCCGCGCGGCCCCCTCCTGGAGCCTGTGGTGGCCCTGGGGACCGCCACCCCCAGGGCCGGCTCCTGCAGTGTCCCGGGTGCCTACCCCCGGGACACTGCTGTTTGCAATGACAGGACGGGAGCCTCGCGGCTCCCGTCCTGTCATTGCAAGCTTGCTTGGATATTGGAAGAGAGAGCAGGGAAACCAATATCCAAAGCCGATTGCTTTTCCACATGGGGAGCTGCATCTTAGCAGCTCCCCATGTGTAAAAGCAATGCCGGCTCCCGTAGGACACGGGGAGCCGGCGGGACTGTGGGGGGTTTGGGGACCCCCCCACAGTCCCCAACGAGAGGCCAGGCCCCGGGGGATGGGGTCCCCGGGGCCAATACAGGCCCAGGGAAGGGGGGCCACGCGGCCCCCTTCCCGTTTTTTTATTTTTATTTTAATTTTAAAAAAAGGGGTAAGGCCCTGGGGGATGGGGTCCCCAGGGCCTAAAAATAGGAAAAAGAAGGGGGCCACACAGCCCCCTTCAGAGAAAAAAAAAAAACGATCGGGCCCGTAGGCCCCGCCCCTTCCTTCACCACTCTGCAAACGCGCCCCTGGCGCGTTTGCAGAGGAGAACAATTCCCCTTGAATACTCGGGGTCCCTGGGAGCCAACTAGCCCACCAGGAACCTCCAGTATGCGCCAGGGGCTGCCTTGCAGAGAGGTGTACAGAGGCCACGCCCCTTTTACACCTCTCTGCAACGCAGCTCTATGGCGCTTTTGGAGGTATATGGTGGGCTAGTTGCACCCCAGGGACCCTCAGGATTCAAGGGGAGTTAATGCCCAGACTTAAAACGCGCCACGGGGCGCGTTTGCACAGTGGTGAAGGGAGGGGCGGGGCTTCAGGTGACATGTGTGCAAACAGGCCCCGTGGCGCGTTTTAAGATGGGGAATTAAATCCTCTTCAATCCTGAGGGTCCCTGGGGGCCAACTAGCCCAACAGGTACGTCCAGAAAGCGCCACAGAGCTGCGTTGCAGAGAGGTGTAAAAGGGGTGTGGCCTCTGTACATGTCTCTGCAACGCAGCCCCTGGCGCATACTGGAGGTTCCTGGTGGGCTAGTTGTCCCGTAGGGACCCTCATGATTCAAGGGGACTTAATCCCCCAACTTAAAACGCGCCACGGGGCGCGTTTGCACAGATGTCACCTCAGGCCCCGCCCCCTCCCTTCACCATTGTGCAAATATTCCTCTAAAATCAGCCGAAATACGAATTCTGATTTACTCACCTGTTATCAGGAGAGACCTCAGTGCTGCATCTTTCAGCCCAGTACTAATCCTGAAAAGTAATTGTAACCGTACTTACCAGTAACTTGAATTTCCTTCCATAGGCTAACATTGACTGGTTTCACTTGGAAATTCTTCTAAGTGTGGAGTTTTGGAACTTTAAAATATTCCTCTAAAATCAGCCGAAATACGAATTCTGATTTACTCACCTGTTATCAGGAGAGACCTCAGTGCTGCATCTTTCAGCCCAGTACTGGTCCTGAAAAGTAATTTTAACCGTACTTACCAGTAACTTGAATATCCTTCCATAGGCTAACATTGACTGGTTTCACTTGGAAATTCTTCTAAGTGTGGAGTTTTGGAACTTTAAAATATTCCTCTAAAATCAGCCGAAATACGAATTCCGATTTACTCATGTAATTTTAACCGTACTTACCATTAACTTATATTTTCTTCCATAGGAATCCATTGTCTGGTTTTCAGCAGAAAAGTTTCAAAGTGTCGATTTTCACAAACTACAAATATTCCTTAAAAATCGCCTGTATGACTTAAACGCATTCTTTCAACTGTTTACAGGAGATGCACCAGTGCTGGATCCAGGATCCAACACTGAGTAAGAAAAAGTAACGATAACAGTTTTTACCTGCTAAGTGAATTTCCTTCCATAGGATAACATTGGTGATTCTATGAGAAAAAGTTTCTAAGTGTCAACTTTTAAAATACAATAATATTCCTTAAAAATCACGACTGTAACCAAAACGCTTTTACTCAACTGTTTACAGGAGATGTACCAGGACTGAATCTAGGATCCACTCCTGTGGTTAGAAAAGTAATCCATAAAGTAACTAATTGCATTTAACTAGAAATTCACATTGAGCTGAATGTTGCATTGTGTTTGAAAATGTGTTGCCCATTGCAACAACTGTAACTACTGTACTTAAAAGTCTATTGCCTATGTGCAAAGTATTTAAACTAAAGTAATTCATTCTGAGAAAGTATTTTTTGTAATGTAATGTATAATGTAATTACAATGTAATTTAAAAAATAAAATATGTAAAAGAAATTGTTTCTAAAAATGTAGTAAATCAGTATGAAAAAAATTAATATAAATTAATACATTTAAAAATTGTCATTTAAAAAACCTTTGAAATTCACTGAAAAAACCGTGGGTTTCAGGCACGTTATAGTTACAAATTAGCATTTTAAAAACCTTTGAAATTCACTGAAAAAACCATAGGTTTCAGACACGTTATAGTTAGAAATTAGCATTTAAAAAACCTTTGAAATTCACTGAAAAAACCATAGGTTTTAGGGACAGTTATAGTTAGTTGGACATTGCACTCGTACAAAACCCGTGAAATTCCCCCGTTATAGTTAGTTCAGCTAACTATAACTCGCGCCCCACAATGCACTGCTGATGACGTCACATATTACATCACTCATGACATGGTCAGTGACATCACTGATGACATCACTGATGACATCTCAAATGACATCACTGATGACATCATCCACGTGATAATCTGATGCAGCTCCTCACACCCTAATATAACCTTTGATACACCCAATCTAAATTACAGAGTGCCATTCGCAAAACCATAGACACTCCAACACCAATAACTACATACCCACTCACTGATTCTTAGGTCTACACACACACACACATCCACTCACTCACCCGTACAGTCACTCATACTTATGGTCACTCAGTACAGGACTATCATATGCACTCTTACTCCTATATAGACACTCAAACACCGCCACTCATCCATAGAGGTACTCACACACCTAGTCAGTCATGCAAATAATTAAACACACTGCCATTTACGCACCTATACAGTTATACACACACCAGCTCACTTAATCATACAAATACTAGCACATTGTTACGCTCTTATACAATCACTGATACAAGCACACACTCATCCATACAGCCACTATCACAATCACTCACTCTCGCTTATAGCTATTTATATACTCCAATACACATATATACTGCCTTTCACATATGTAGTTACTCACACATGTACCACTGGGACATACATTCACTCACTAACACACTCTTACACACACTTACCCACCCATACAGTCTATCACAGATGCACTCTTGAAACCATCCACCCAGTGAATCACCCACTCACACATCTATGCACAGTCGCACACACCCCATCCACACAAACACTCAGGCACCCATACAGATACTCATAGAACCAATCAATAACCCATATAGACACTCGTGTAGCTATTCGCAAATCCATGCATCCACTTACACACCAACAGACGGATACAGACATTCACACATTCACACAGTTTAGTCACTAACCCATGCATTCAGTAAGATACGTTTAATCACTCACTTGTAGAGTCAGTCACGCACGTACTAAATCATCCATTCAGACACTTATACACCCACTCATTCTTCAATACGCCTTTCCCTATATATATTAAACATATTTAAACTTTACAGAAACACACAGTCACTGGATGATGTCATCAGTGATGTAATTTGAGATGTCATCAGTGATGTCATCAGTGATGTCACTGACCATGTCATGAGTGATGTAATATGTGACGTCATCAGCAGTGCATTGCGGGGCGCGAGTTATAGTTAGCTGAACTAACTATAACGGGGAATTTCACGGGTTTTGTACGAGTGCAATGTCCAACTAACTATAACTGTCCCTAAAACCTATGGTTTTTTCAGTGAATTTCAAAGGTTTTTTAAATGCTAATTTCTAACTATAACGTGTCTGAAACCTATGGTTTTTCAGTGAATTTCAAAGGTTTTTAAAATGCTAATTTGTAACTATAACGTGCCTGAAACCTACGGTTTTTTCAGTGAATATATATATATATATATATATATCCAAATATGCCTTGTTCTGGGTTTTAATTGTGTGTGTATATATATATATATATATATATATATATATATATAAATATATATATAACCACACTCTTACGAGGTCCCCACCATTCGAGTTGCTAGTAAGAGTGTTCCTTTTGCTACGAAGAAGGTAGTTGCACCTTTACTCATGAAGAAAGAAACCACCAACCTCGTTCAGGAAATGTTATTGTATAACCTAACTGCAAAATTTGGGCTCCCATATGTTTTTCATTTTTGGGAAACATGCCTACCGAAAGCATAAGTCCATTTAGAGAATGTGGATTTTTCCCCAAACAAAGGCAGTTTCACAACTGCCAAAAAGACTGTCTCTACTGTGACACACAGAGATCGCCTCCACCAATCAGTAAATCAAGTTGTATGTCCTGTGTAGAAAATCTCTGCTCTCAAGATGATGTTTTCAACTTTGGAAAGCTTTTATAATTAACATAATAATAATTAACATATGACCATTATGAGAATGTGCCTTTTCCCATTTAAAAGACATTAGCACAACTGTGAAAGGGATTCTCCCTAGCACAGTACAAAGGGACCACCAGCAGAAGTTAGTGATTTATTTGTATGTCCCAAGTCCCAGAATCTGTGTCCCAACAAGGCCATTTTTCAACTTTGTAAAATACTCCTATATTTAACATGTACACATTTTGAGGAACGTGTCTTTTCGAATTACCACCGCTATTGCACCACTGCCAATGTAACTTCTCTGAACCTTAAGACTTGCAACTTTGTGAAAAACTCTTGTCTATAACATGACTAATTTTAAGAATGTTTCTCATTTCATGAACACAGCTGTTGTACAAATGTCAAAATGGCTTTCTCTAATCTTGCCCCAAAATATCCCCAGTGCCATTTAGGAAGGCATGTGCATGGCCACAGTCTGTGCTCTCAAACACAGCAAATCATTCAGTTTTTGTGAAAGACTCCTATATTTAACTGCCAATGTGGGTCCTCCCTGGACTGGAATCAAGCATCCTGGGACTGGTTTCGGGGTATAACCCCATATCAGCTAGGCTAGCTTGAATCCAGTGGCACAGCGAGCAAGAGACCTTTTGCCCTAAGTGGGATGGATCTGCCCAGACTTGGGTCCCTTGCTCGTTGTGCCACTGGATTCCGGCTTGGCAGTTCGGGCTGGACTGTTCCCATGAGGAGCCGGGTCAAGACTGATTTGCATATGGGTGCTTCCAAACACGGGTGGTTTAGTGAGCAAAAGATTTAAACCAGATCTCTGACTGGGGGTGAATGTTTGATTTATTCAGCATTCTGTCCATCATTTGTTGCCGCAGCACATTAAGTAACTTAAGGCAATGAGTCATAGTTTCTTAACATAAGTATAACTATAAGTACAACTATAACTGCTGAATTTCTATGGTTTTGCATGGGTAAAACGTCAACTTAACTACAACGTCCCTGTAACCTTTGGTATTTTTCCAGTGACTATACATGTGTGTGTGTGTGTGTGTGTGTATATATATATATATATATATATATATATATATATATATATATATATATATATATATATATACTCCAGGGTTGCCCCAACTGTCGGATGCATTTAAGATCCTCAGATGGGCCTCAGTCGCCGGAGTCCGTCCTCAATCCTTCGCTGTTGCTTACACAGAGGGTCTCAGTAAATACTGAGCCCGATGGCCCCCATAATTACCAGGCTGGTGCAAGCTCGGCGGCAGGGCAGCCGCCTATAGATAAATGCTCCAGGGTTGCCCCAACAGGTGATCAGCACTCTAGCAACAACGCGCTGTAAAAGCCTTTATTAGGTATGGACGGCATGCCGACTTCCGATTCCTTTAACAGCTATTCCGTCATTTGGCCTGACGCGTTTCGAAGTCTGTAATCTTCTTCCTCAGAGGCTGACGGGAAAGTGTGTGCAAGCCGGTCACAATTCCCTTCATTAAATAATACGAAATAGCACGCCCCTGGATCGGCTGCTCAATGAGACAGTGCAAAGTACTGTGGGAATTGTAGTGCCGACTAATCTCTTATCCTGAATGGATGCACGTAAATGTCACTGTCGGATGCATTTAAGACCCTCAGATGGGCCTCAGTCGCCGGAGTCCGTCCTCAATCCTTCGCTGTTGCTTCCACAGAGGGACTCAGTAAATACCGAGCCCGATGGCCCCCATAATTACCAGGCTGGTGCAAGCTCGGCGGCAGGGTGGCCACCTATAGATAAATGCTCCAGGGTTGCCCCAACAGGTGAGCAGCACTCTAGCAACAACGCGCTGTAAAAGCCATCGGGCTCGGTATTTACTGAGTCCCTCTGTGGAAGCAACAGCGAAGGATTGAGGACGCACTCCGGCGACATTTGGTTCTTATAAATAATCGGCATGTACATTTGCCCACTTGGGCTGAATTGTAACAGAAGTGTATGATGCAAAGGAGTCATGACTTTCTCAGTCTCAATGCCGAGAGCAAGATAATTACGCAATAGTTGGCAACAATTATTGGCAAATGTCAAAAACATGTAAGCAAAACAGAATTTTACTGTAAATACATTGTTTTGGTTTCATTTACAAAATCATGTAAAGCAAAGTTCATGTGAAAAAGATAACATTAGTTTCTGATGGTAAAACTACGAGTCTGTCTTCAGATGCACTGTTTTTGTAGTTTCACACGTGACACGTAACGCAAAGAATGTTTAAAAATGGCTGAAAACTTTATTACTATTGTTGGTGAGCAAGCCTGCAGGTCAGGCGAAACACGCCGACAGCTGACAATTAAAATCTCAAATTCTTGTCAAGACAAGGCTTCGTCGTCCTTTGTGAAAGGGAATTTGCGTTGATTTATTTCGGACCTTGCTTGGGTGGTCCGCAAGACGAAGCGCCCTCTGGTTTGGAGCAGCGGCGGGTGAACACAAGCAACAAGGGTTGGACATATATATATATATATATATATATATATATATATATACACAATTATATCTCTTCAATTAACCTTCTTGGAGCTGTAATTACTCGACCATCTCGAACAGAAGACCGATGAATCAAAAGTGAGAAGAGTCTCTGGTAACAGACTTTCCAGGACGCTGGCAGTCACCATGTGTCCCTTGGTGGACACTACGTGGAAAGGTTCAGCATCATATGGAGAATCTGATTTCCTTCTTCGCATTTGTCAGGCGATCACTAGATCTCCTCTTTTAAACTCAAAGTTCTTAGCATGTCACCTCTTATCTGCATAGGCTTTCATTTTCTGCTTGTTAGTCAAGCCCTTTGTATGAGTGGTGTTTATCTCCTTCTCTTTTATGGTCCAGTGAGGTAACTTGGTTGTCATTGCTTTCCCAAACATCAAAGTTGCAGGACTTTCGCCTGTGGTCGAGTGAGGTGTTGAACGATATGGTCGTAGTGTAGAATTCAATACAGTTTTTAAACCGAGCCCCTCAACAGTTGCACGCTGTACTACTTTCTTTAGAGTACTGATTAAATGCTCAACGAGCCCGTTGGCTTGCAGTCATAAAGGTGTACTCTTCTGATGCTTTATGTTCAGATGCTCTAGGAAATCCTTGAAATCTCGACTGTTAAAAGGTGGGCCATTATCCTATTTAAAAATGGCTGGAACGCCCCATGTCGCAAAGATGTTATCTAGTCTCTCAATGACTCACTTGTTAGTGGTGGATGAGAGATCTTCTGTTAATAGAAAACGTGAATACTCATCCACAATTACCATCAGATGATATCTATTATCGAATGGACTAAAGAAGTCAATGGCTCTTCTCTGCCATGCATGCTTAGGGGGTTCTGACATGTTAAGAGTATTTTGAGTAACATTTGTAAAAAAGCAGTTGCATAGATGGCAGGCCTTCAGTTCCTTTTAAACCTTCTAATCTAAATTTGGAAACCAAACTCGGTCTCAGAGTTTTTTGGTGGCAACAAAACCATGATGTCCTTCATGAACTATTTCAATTCTTCCAAATCAGGATTCTTGAACCTCTCATAACTCCTTCCTGAGTTATGGACAGTTCATCTTTAACATTGCTGTGTTTTTAATATTCACCTTCACTGGTGAGAGGTCGAGTGTGTCGGTTCCAAGGCTGATATGTATTTATATCTTTCAACTTCAGCATGTCACTTTCATGGCTTGTGGCAGTGATGAGATGCACTAATGATATAGCAGCTGGCGTATTCAATTTTACAATGAAGTTAATGTAGGCTTCTGTCGCCTTGGATAGAGTATCCTGACCTTGTATAGGCACTCTGGAAAAGTAGTCAGCAGAGTTTTGATCCTTCCCTGGATGATGCACAATGGTATAATTGTACCTTTTTAGTCGTAGTCCCCACTGTTCAATGCGAAGAGGCATCTTGGCTTTTGGATTGCCCAAGACAGTCAGTAAAGCTTGATGATCAGTTACCACCGTAAAGGCCTTCCATACAGGAGTACATGGAAATGTTCACAAGCCCATACCACACCTAAACTTTCTCTCTCAGGTTGTGAGTAAGCGCTTTCTGTCTCGAACAAACTTCTACTGGTACATGCCCCAATATGCCTTCAATCATTTGGTTGCCTGCTGTGTTGTGTAAGGATAGCGCGACTGAGCTAGCATCAACAACAAGCTCTGTACGAAGCTTTGGATTGAAGCAGGCCATTTCAGCAATGGTTTCAATGGCTCGTTCGATTTTCTTGGAACTGCTCTCACATTCTTGTGATCATTTAAATTAAGGATTTTTCTTCATTAACTCTCGTAATGGAGCACTTATAGTAGCAAAGTATCGTATGTATCTTGAACAGTAACTGGCCATTCCAAGAAATGAACATATCAAAAAAACATCCTGTGAGGAATCAGCATTTGACAGTGTTTGTACTTTTGCAGGATCAGGTGTCATACCTCATCTGAAAAGATATGGCCAAAGAACTTTCCTTAACTTTGTCTTGTGGAACTCACACTTGTCTGCATTCAAAGTCAAACCTGCATCAGTAAGTAAACAGCATACGTGTGTGAAAGCTGTATCATGCTCCTTCTAGGTAGCTCCTAAAATCAATATGTCATTGCTATAATTGAACGCATTCACAACAAGCTGCATGACACGTCGAATGACGTCTTGAAAATGTTCTGCAGCCAATGACGCACCAAAATTGAGTGTTGTGTATCTAAACAAACCAACATGTGTAGAAAAGGTTGTAATGTACCTGCAATCCTCTTCGAGTTCCAACTGATGATAACATTTATTTAAATCAAGGTGAGAGAAGAGTTTTGCACCATTTAATTGCATTATCATGTCAGCAATGTGTGGACCTGGATTTCGCTCCCGTTCAATTGCCTTGTTTGCTTGACGCATGTCAATGCATATACGTACAGCTCCTTCACTGTCCTTTTTCGGCACTACCACGATGGGAGAAACCCATGGCATCGGACCAGTTTAACGCTCAATAATGTCATGCTTAAATAACGATTCTTGTAAATGAAAAGCAATTCGTCTATGTCTCTGAGCAACAGGATGGACATTTTCATTAATATGCAACTTTACTTTCCTAGTCTTAAGTTTTCCTAAACCATGAAACAATGAAGGGAATTGACTTACTATTTTGTGCTGAGCATTCATGTTGTAATTCACTGATATCAGTCCCATATCAGCAGCTGTACTGAAACTGAGCCTACAGGCACTTGACGCTGTACTTTGAAGCATATGGATGGGTGCCTGCACCTTCATTTTCTTGTGTTTCATTGTCGCTACAAATTAACCTTGACTTTTTATGGGAGTCGATGAAGCTCATGTGTACACTTTGATGGTGTAAGTCATGGCATTGGATATAATTCTTTGTATTTCTCTTCAGGCATTATGTTTATCGATGCACCACTGTTGATGATGAAAAGTATTGAACAATCATTTATTTTCAATGTAATCTTCGGACAATGTTTGTATGACTTTGGTGCTTTGGCATGTCGACTTTTCTTTGACTGACATTTTTCCTCACATGCAGCTAGTCTGACATGCTCATGTTTCTCTAAGGTAAACATCGACATGGCACAACCATCTTCCTCACTTTCACTTCATATTGAGGCGGAATAACTGTTTGACGATGATTTAGATGACGATCTACTTCGTTCAGTCTCAGTTTGCCTCAATTGATGTCGTCGCTAGGCCTTGTGGGTATGCGTCAAACATTGCTTCTTGAATGTTCCGGTGGCCGTTTTGTCGCCGTGCCGTAACACACTTACTTTTTATTTATTGAGTTTTATATAGCGTGAACTTGCCCCTGGGGTATCAGTGCGCTTTACAATGTTTGGATAGACATACAATTAACATGTAAAACACAGAAGAATATTATGCATACAGGGTAATACAATGTAAAGGGTTGCAGTAAACAATAAACAGTGGTGTAGAAGATTAATAATTTCCAGAGGTAGAGATGGTAGGTTTTTTCAGTAATTGGAGGAGTGACTGAACATTTGGATCCAGAGGTAGTGGTAGTTAAAATAGTTCAGAGGGAGAAAGAAATGCAGTATCCTTCGCTTTGCAAACTGCCACAAAATGGTTCTCTTTTCCACAGCCTTTACATATCTGTCCAATGGCAGGACATTTACCTTGCTGTGCAAACAAAAATCCACATCTAAAACATAACTTCTTTTTATGTAGACATTTCTTGGCGTCCTTCATTCTTTTGCTTTGGCTTACTATTTATACTCATGACTGATTCACTTTGGGCACCTCTGGTCTCCATGTCAGCAGCTTGTCTTTTAGCACACTCTTCAGCTCTGGCAGCCATCAACACTCGCTCCAGACTGAGAGTTTCTCTCAGCATTTGTCGTCTGAATGAATCTGACAAGCATCCATCAATAACTCTAAGATGCATAGCTTCTTCATCATTAAATTCTGGAACTTAGTGTTTGATAAGTGTATTGAGTCTCTCCACAAATTAATCAATGCTTTCACCAACTTTGTGGCGTGCTTGACCAAAAATGTATTTTTTGTAATCAATGTTTGGTATTGGATTGAACTTGAGATTCAGCGTTTCTTTAGTCTGACAATATGTGACTTCTTCATCAGTTCGCAGCATTCTCTTTATGACTTCTTTCACACCATCACCAGCAATATTTTTGATATCCTTGAACATCTTTTTGTTATCACTATTTTGAAGTGCATCAATGAAATCATCAAATGTCTCTAGCCAAGCAGTTCATCTATGGCCAATAATTTGCTTTTTGGCTGTATTGGAAGGTGGTGGTGGTTTCAGGAACGCAGCAGCATTGTAGACCAATGTGGAACTTACTGACACCTCTGGTAGATCACTGTGACTTGGTTTAGACAACTCATCTGTGAGACCTTGCATCTTGCTGGCCTCTGAATCCTCTTTGATGATAGCTGGAAACGTGACTTTCTTCACTGCCATCTGAAAAATGTCACTATTCCAAGAGTCGCTCTCAGCTCTTTATTCTTCGAAGACCTGTGAAGCTGTTCTGAGCTCCACAGGTTACAGGAACGTTATAGTTCAAGTCCCCACATACAGGGTGTTATGATAGCCATGTTCACATTCCTGGAGAGATAGTGTATTATAATAGCCATGTTCATACCCCAGCCAATGTGAATATAGTGATAACCAGGTGTGTGCACAGCTGGTGTGTGATTAAAGCCATGCTGAATTCCCACAGAGATAGTGTGTGATTATCGTCATGTTGAAGTCCCCACATAAGACAGAGGTATGTTAGTCATGTTCAAGTCCCTGCAGAGATAGTGCACAATGATAGTCGTGTTGACATTCATGCATAAATACTATGTTATTACATAAATAAGCAGGTCCCCACAGAGATAGTGTGTGATTACAGTCATGTTCAAGTCTCCAAAAAAGATGGTGTGTGATTATAGTCATGTTCAAGCTCCCACATAGAGTGTACCTGGAGAGAACCCTCTCTATTTAGGGACTTGAACATGACTATAATCACACACCTATCTCTGTGGGAATTGAGCATGACTTTAATCACACACCATCTCTGCACACACCTGGGCGTCACTATAACCACACTCTATCTCTGCAGGGATCTGAGCATGGCTAATATAATAATATATCTCTGAAACATGAACATGACAATTGTTACACTCTCTTTGTGAGGACTTGAACATAACTGCAATTACACACTATCTCTCTGGGGACTTGAACATGACTATAATCAGACACTATTTCTGTGGGGACTTGAACAGGACTATAATTGCATACAGTTTGTCACGACCTCGTCATTCCTGTAATAACATACTATTTCTGCATGAACATCAGCATGACTATTGTTGTGCACTATCTCTACAGGGGCTTGAACATTACTAGCATACCTCTATCTATGTGGGGACTTCAACATGACTGTAATCACACACTATCCCTGTGGGAATTCAGCATTGCTTTAATCACACATCATCTATGAAGGCACCTGGGCATCACTATAATCACACACTATCTTTGTAACAATCTGAGCATGGATAATGCACTACACTATCTTGACAGGAACATGAACACTATCTCTGCAATGATGTCAACATGATTATCTTCGCACATTATCTTTGAGGGGACAGGAGCAGCACTATAGTCACACACTATATCTGTGGGACCATGGACATCACTTTAATCACACTTTTTCTGTAGGGACCTAGGAATCACTATAGTTACACACTATCGCTGTGTGGACCTGGTAATCACTGTAATCACACTATCTCTGTGGGGATCTGGGCATCATTATAATTACACACTATCTCTGTAGAGGCCTGGGCATCACAGAGATCACACACTATCTCTGAAGGGATTTCAACATGATTATCATCACACACTATCTTTAAGGGGACTTTAACATGACTATAATCACACACTATCTATGTGGGGACCTGGGCTTCACTAGAATCACACACTATCTCTGTGGGGACCTGGACATCACGAAAATGACATATCCCTGTGGAGACTTGGGCATTACTATAATGACAAACTACATCTGTGGGACCATAAGCATTACTATAACTGCATACTATCTCTGATTGGATTTCAACATAATTATCATCACAAACTATCTCTGAGGATACCTGGGCATCACTATGATCACACACTATTAGTGTAGGGACCTGGGAATCACTATAATTATACACTCTCTCTGTGGGCACTTGGTAATCACACTGTCTCGGTGAGAATTTGAGCATCGCTGTATTCACTCACTATATCTGTGGGGACCTGGGCATCAGTATAATCACACACTATCTCTGTGGGGACCTGGGCATCAGTATAATCACACACTACCCCTATGGGGACCTGGACAACAGTTTAACCACACACTATTTCTAGTGGGACCTGGGCATGATTGTAATTACCCACTATCTCTGATGGGATTTCAACATGATTATCATCACACACTATCTTTGAGGGGACTTGAACATGACTATAATCACACACTATGTGGGGACCTGGGCTTCACTATAATCACACACTATCTCTGTGGGGACCTGGACATCACTATAAATGACATGTTCTCTGTGGAGACTTGGGCATTACTATAATGACAAACTACATCTGTGGGACCATAAGCATTACTATAACTACATACTATCTCTGCAAGGATTTCAACATGAATATCATCACACACTATCGCTGAGCAGACTTGAACAAGACTATAATAACACAATCTCTGTGGGGATCTGGGCATCACTATGATTACACATTATTTGTGTAGGGACCTGGGCATCAGTATAATCACACACTAATTCTAGTGGGACCTGGGCATGACTGTTATCACCCACTATCTCTGATTGGATTTCAACATAATTATCATCACAAACTATCTGAGGATACCTGGGCATCACTATGATCACACACTATTAGTGTAGGGACCTGGGAATCACTATAATTATACACTATCTCTCAGTAGCGGTCGGTGGTGGGAGTGCCGCCGGGCGCTGACGGGCGGGGGAGGGGCAGGGTGGGGGGTAGTAAACTACGGATTACGGCCGATTACAGGTAAGTACACATATAAATAAAATGAATTTCGTTGCGCGCGCTGCATCGCATTTGGCGATGCAGCGCGAGAAACGAAATTCGTTTTATTTATTTATATGTGTACTTACCTGTAATCGGCCGTAATCCGTAGTTTACTACCCCCCACCCTGCCCCTCCCACGTCAGCGCCCGGCGGCACTCCCACCACCGACCACTACTGCTATCTATGTGGGCACTTGGTAATCACACACTGTCTCTGTGAGAATTTGAGCATCGCTGTATTCACACACTAAATCTGTGGGGACCTGGGCATCAGTATAATCACACACTATCTCTGTGGGGACCTGCGCATCAGTATAATCACACACTACCGCTATGGGGACCTGGACATCAGTATAACCACACACTATTTCTAGTGGGACCTGGGCATGATTGTAATCACCCACTATCTCTGACTGGATTTCAACATAATTATCATCACACACTATCTCTGAGGGGACCTGGGCATCACTATGATCACACACTATTTGTGTAGGGACCTGGGAATCACTATAATTATACACTATCTCTGTGGGCAGTTGGTAATCACACACTGTCTCAGTAGGGACTTGGGCATCAGTATAATCACACACTATCTCTGTGGGGACCTTGGCCTGTCTATAATCACACACTACCGCTATGGGGACCTAGACATCAGTATAACCACACACTATCTCTGTTGGTACCTGGACATAACTATAATCACACATACTCTCTGTAGTGCCATGGGTTTTACTATACACTATCTCTGTGGGGACCTGACCATTACTAGGATCAAATAGTATCTCTGTATGGATTTCAACATGGTTATCATCACACACTATCTCTGAGGGACTAGAACATTACTATATTCACACACTATCTCTATGGGGACCTGGGCATCAGCACAATCACGCACTCTCTCTGTGGGGACCTGGGCATCAGCATAATCACACATTATCTCTGTGGGGACCTGGGCATGATTGGAAACAACCACTATCTCTGCTGGAATTTCAACATCATCACACACTATCTCTGATGGGACTTGAACATGACTATAATCACATACTATCTCTGTGGGGACCTGGGAATCACTCTAATCTCACACTATCTCTGTGGTCACCTGCCATCACTATAATCACACACTGTCCGTATCAGTTCTTGAACATTATTATACTCACATACCATCTCTATTCATGCAAGGTGATGTCTAGGTAGGAAGTTTATGAAAACGGATCTAGGTAATCTGACCCTGGCTTTCCCACCTGACCACACTGCATGATTTTTGGCTTGCCAATTTGTTTGTCTAGGTATTATTTTCTTATTATTTTCTTTTTTCATACCATTTAACTCTTTTGTTTCTCTCTGAAAATGTGTTCAATATATGTAAGTCTAATTACATGGACTTGTCCTGCTACATTTTACTAGTAACAAAAGCATAATCATTAAAAGTCATCTTAAGTGTGCCCCATGACACAAGCAGCTATTGATATATGAATTGCCTATCATATAATTTAAGTACTGTATTGAACTAAAACATTTAGCAATTTGCTCATGAATGTATTCAATCATAATAGACAATGTTGGAGCAAGTCCTCACAAGGATAGGAACACATGTTCGAGTCCCCACAATGATGGTTCTGTGCGCGTGATTAAATGAAGTTATATTTGCATATTTGAAGCAGGATCCTGTATAATGATTTTTTTCTTAACATTTTTCTGCAATTAGTATATCTTAAAAACATTGGGAAAGGTTAGTCCCCACAAGGCAGGTATACACACATAGTCCCCACAAGGATGGTAACGTGTGTGTGTGTGTGTGTGTGTGTGTGTGTGTGTGTGTGTGTGTGTGTGTGTGTGTGTGTGTGTGTGTGTGTGTGTGTGTGTGTGTGTGTGTGTGTGTGTGTGTGTGTGTGTGTGTGTGTGTGTGTGTGTGTGTGTGTGTGTGTGTGTGTGTGTTTAGAAAGCCTGCGCGTGAGGTATTCTACAGGGGTTGGCAAGGGCCGGGTGCTGGAGTGGTCAGCAGTTTAGTCCATTTAGATAATTATGGCAGTGGTTTCCAGAGGTGGATTCCATATCTCCTGCTGCATCAATACAACGCCCATTCGGAATGGGAGGCTCGACTTGCGCTCTGTCTGACCTGCATTGACTACAATTTGACAGCAAGGAGAAGGCCTGTCTGTGAAGTGGAGCCTGACGACCAGATGAAGTCAGGAGAAACACGGCCATCACCTGCAATGTGCGGTGAGTGCATGCATCTGTTTTGTTCAATAAAACTTCACATGGATTCAACACTGCATGGGTATTATGGCACACATTACTGTTAAACTTGGGCCTTTAGGTGGGATGAATGTGGTGCCCCGATGGCTGGACTAAATGTTATCGATTGTATAGCCTGCAAAACATGTAAGGAAAAGGGGATAGACCACGCATTGCATGGGAGTGGGTTGTGTGAAGTTAAAAATATTACTGACATTTTAGCTATATTTACTTTAAACTTCTGAGGTTTCACCTAGTCAGGGTGTGTGTTACATTAAAAAGTTGCTGTTTTAGTACTTATAGCATCTGAGGAACATTTGACATGGTTTGACCAGAAAGCCCGAAATACTAAAAAGGGCTTTTCTCTTGCTTGTAATCTGAAAAGGAGTACACATCATTTTACATTTCACAAGCTAGGCCCATCTTTGTCCCCCACTACTTCTTGAGGAAACAGGGGGCTGTACTATGAACATTGTACATCTGGGAAATACTTGGTATATGCACCAAATGTCTTACCATATGCTGAAAAGAGGACTTTCTTCATAAAACGTGCACCAACTGAAGACATTTTTTATATGTGGATGTGTAATAACCAAGCTAGATCATGTGACTTTAACAATAGCTAGGTATATAATTAATAGAAATACGAATGCAGCTGTGCAAATGGGGTTCGGCAAACCAATTTTTGATCAGGCGCAAGTTATCTGTGGTACTGCCTCAGAGTATTAGTGACAGAGGAAGGTTGTGTATTCAGGAAATTTGGACACATTAATGCAGCTGCATGTTTTTTATTTTTTCGACGTAAAATGTGGCAGAGTTGTGCTTGTAATGAAAAATAAGCACAAGATGAATTACAACACTGAGTAGCATCAGCAAGAGGCAGCGACCTTTGGTCTGCTCTCCATTGTTGATGGCAATGTAAATAAACAGTGGTTTTTAGCTCCGAGGCACTTGGCTGCTGTACACCCCACCACTTCTAAAGGCCGCCACTGCTTAACAGTCGAAACTTTTATGTGTCTTTTGGGGATGATGGCCTCATGCTTTGCCATAGTGCCTGATGCAAGACTAAACATGTGTCCTTTACAGGAATGTTTAGCAGGACAGTGGACTCAGTCACAGGGTCGACTGGGTGATCTAGTGTTAATACACAGACTGGGCAATCTAGTGTTGATAGACAGCCACACTCATCACTCTGCAGTGCTGGAACACACAAAACCTGTTAAAAGGGTGACTGTTCATCGACCCTGTTCCACTGGTCGTGCTAACAGCAGATGCATCCCTCACAGGATGGGGTGCTCACCTACAAGATCTAACAGTTCAGGGTCTTTGGGACACCAGACACCAAAATCTCCACATCAACTACCTAGATGTTAAAAACTGTTCACCTAGCATTGAAAGCGTTTCTAACTCACCTTATAGGCAAGGTTGTCGTACTGCGGACAAACAATATGACAGCCATGTACTATGTACAAAAATGGGGGGTACACGCTCTCTGCAGCTGTTACGCCTCTCTCAGACCATTTGGCATTGGTCAATACATCATAAAACCCATCTGTTAGCGGAACACCTCCCGGGAACAGACAATGACTTTGCTGCCCTCCTCAGCAGGATGCTGCAACAAGTCCACGAGTGGGAACTCCACTCCTAAGTCCTCCTCCCATACTTCCACAAGTGGGGGTTTCCACAAATTGACCTTTTTGCGACAGCAGAGAATGCAAAATGCCCAGACTTCCCCTCCAGGTAACCACACCCTCTATACAAATGCAGTGCCCTATGGATTAATTGGTGAGAAATATTTGCCTACGCTTTTCCGCCTCTCCCTCTTCTTCCATTTCTGGTTCAGAAGCGCAGGTGGATGTCTATCACCCTCATTCTAGTAGCTCCTACATGGGCTCGTCAACCATGGCTCACCACACTACTCGAACTTTAAGTAGTTCCACACGAGAAGCTTCATCTCAAACCAAACCTTCTCACTCAGAACCATGGCGTAATCAGACACCTAAATCCAAATGAGCTAAACCTAGCGATTCATAGAATTTGGATATCTAAATCTGCCACCAGATTGCATGTGCACTCTTAAGGAAGCATGTAAACCTACCATTGGAGCTTGCCATGCAGCTAAATGGAAACAATTTCTTATTTACTGTAATAACAAAAGCATTATTCCACTCAATGCATCTATACAAAACATTGTTGGTTACCTCTTGCATTTACAGCTCTCAGGCCTTGCTTACACTTCCATACGTTTACATCTTGCGGCAGTGGCTGCCTATCTTCAAAAGAGGGAACGCTTATCTTTGTTCAGAGTTCCAGTTGTTAAGGCTTTCATGGAAGGCCTTAAAAGAATAATACCACCAAGGGCCCCACCTGCACCTGTGTGGAATCTCAATATTGTTTTAACAAGACTTATGGGCCCACCATTTGAACCATTACACAATTGCCCCCTCCAATTTCGTTCTTGGAAGGTAGCTTTCTTAATTGCTATCACCTCACTAAGATGTGTTGGTGAGCTCCAGGCACTAACTTTAGAAGAACCATTCTACAATCTTCATAGGGATGGGGTGGTTCTTCGTACTAACCCAAAATTCCTTCAAAAAGGTAAAATCTCCATTCCACATTAACCAAACGGTTGAGCTGTCTGTTTTCTTTCCTCAACCAGATTCGGTGGCAGTAAGGGCACTTCATACTCTCGATGTTAAAAGAGCTTAATGTATTAATTGACAGGACAAATGATTTTTGCAGAACAACTCTTCGTTGCGTTTGCTCCCCCTCATAAAGGGAAACCCGTTTCAAAATCAGGCATTTCTAGATTGATCGTTAAATGCATCCAGACATGCTATCTCAAAGCCAAAGGGGCTTTGTCTATGCCCCCTAGAGCTCACTCTACTTGTAAAATAGGGGCATCTATGTCTTTCTTGGGTAACATTCTCATAGCTGACATTTGTAAAGCAGCTGCATGGTCTACACCATGGCATGCATCAAGCTCTATTGTGTGGGTGTTTTACCCTGCCAACAAGCTAATGCAGGACAGGCGGTGCTCCGTACACTGCAACTTCCACTGTGGTTAGCCACTGCTTTTTGGTGGGCACTGCTATACAGTCTATACAAAGCATGTGTATCTACAGCCACACATGCCTTGATCGGATTATGTTACTTTCCCTGTAAGCATCTGTTCTTGGCATGCAGTAGATTCACATGCACTCACCCTCCTTCCCCCCACCTATGGGTGTTGCAGTTTTGATCTATATTTTCATATGCATAGACATCACTTTATTTATACTTACTTATACTCCATTCTCACCCTCTTGCGGGAAAACAATTTAACAATGGACTTTATGACCATGCACACTATTACCAAGAGGAGGAGTCACCTCACCTCGTGACTCGAAAGTCTTCTTCGAAGTAAAACAACATGCAAACATCCAGACCCAACACTAGATGGCAGGATCCTTTTAAATGTACCTGGTGTTTAGTGGACTTTCAGCCCCATCTGGGGGGAAGATTGGGGGGCAATCACCCCCATATGCCCCCCGGGGGGGCAGAAAGCTTGTCTGCCTAAATATTTAGGGGGGAGAGGGGGTTAGGGCATGACTATGCCAATAGTGGGCAGCCCCCACCCCATGTGTGTATTTTTAATAATGTTCCTGGTGGGCTTTCTGCCCCCACGGGAAGGGTTGATTGGGGTTAATCACTCCATCTCCCCTCTGTGGGACTGGGAAGGCCGGGGGGCGGGGGGAGGCAAAAAGACTGATCTTGTGGAGGGAGCAGAAGTCCTTGCCCTAAGGGCCGCTCCCCCAAAATCCCTGGTGTGTAGTGGGGGGATCCACGCTTGGTGATTGCTCTCCTATGTCGATCCCAAGCAGGGATCCACTGGGCACGGATATCATTTCCAACGATACCGCTCACCCCAGTCAGTGCTTGGAGGGCTGAGATATGCCCCCCCGAGCACCGATGCTTTGAATGTAAAATGAGCCCATCGGCCAATTTTACTTTCACTTTAGTGTAATGACGTCCGCGCATCCTGCGCACTGATTGTTATTACACTAAAAGAAAAAAAAGATTCAAGCTGCCCGTGAAGCTCTTCTCGAGTAACCAGAGTTTAAAATAGAATAAAGGAATGCCTCTGGTGGTGGGCTTTATATGGCTCCCCAGAGTTTGGCCAATAGCCGACAGACTCAGTGGGGTGGTAGTGCATGTGTCAAGTGGTAGTGCAGGTGTCAGCCTTTGGTTGACAACCACACAAGAGGTTAAAGGATAAACAAGATACAGGTACAGATCCCACTCAGAGG
This sequence comes from Calotriton arnoldi, assembly GCA_963921515.1. Classification (NCBI taxonomy): domain Eukaryota; kingdom Metazoa; phylum Chordata; class Amphibia; order Caudata; family Salamandridae; genus Calotriton; species Calotriton arnoldi. The sequence goes on from CAWUFW010000381.1 coordinate 3,481,792, forward strand.
TGATGTAGAAGTGGAAATGGAGGGGGGGCAGAATGGTATGAGACAAGCGAGAAAGAAAGAAAGAAACTAGGAAGGTAACCATAGATACAAGTTTAGTGAGTCAGACACTGAGTTAGAAAAACCTGAGTAATTTGTATCCAGAATTGAAGTGTGTCGGGAAAAGTGGGTGTTTCAGATCCTTTTTTAAACATTCCAAGAGAATTGCTGCTCTGCAGATCTGTATGGAGTGAGTTCCCGATGATTTTTGCACTTCCTTAAAAAGATTGGGGCATGATGTGCTCTTTCTTGAATGTCGAAGGTTCAAGGAGAAGATGGCCATTGGCCTCCAGAGATTTTTAAGTTGTTTGGCAGTTAACAAGGGGTGGCCATGTGCAGGTGTTTGTGAGCGATATAGGGTTTTTGTGCAGTTACCTAGTGGGACGAAGAGAGTGCGTTTGTTGCCTGTCGTTTACATCACGTCCAGTTTAATTCACTTGTATTAAAATACAGCTTTTGGAAACTAAACCTGTAATATAACAATTTATAAAGCACATAAATTCTGGATTCACAGAAATATTATTAAGCCTTATATCCCTAATTACATATCTAACTTTCCACATATGGACAATTGTTCAAAATATTGCTTTCAGAAATTGGGTTATTGATTTGACGGGCGTAACTCCTACGAACTTAATAAAACACAGGCTGGTTTGGTCAGAGTACAGTTCTGAGAGAATCTCGGCCCTGTAGGCACTCCCCAGAGAAGTGTGTTTTAGTTCAAGCATTACCAACAATTTAAAAGTAAAAAACACAATACATTAAGATTCTCAAACCATTTTAGAAAATAAAGAAAAGTGTAATGAGCAGAATGACACAAAGATCATTAAAATAGTGCAAGGGGAACCGAAGCTATGAAAAGTAAAGTGCTATTAATAAACAACAGTTCACAGTAGACGAGGAACTAGGCACAATTTCAGGCAGACGGCGATGGAGTGGAGGCCGGCTACACCAAGCAGGTCATCCTGATGAAAATGTTTATCATTAGACTTGGGGCCTGATTTAGAGTTTGGCAGTCAGTGTGCTTTATTAAAAACAGGAGTGTGTACCTTGTCTGCCAAACTCTTGGTCTGCCCGACTCATTCAGAGATGGGTGAACTGTAAGATTTTTGTCCACGGAGCCTCTACTCAGAACTTTAATGGAAGGGCATTACACCGCCCACTTTATTTAGAGTGGACAATGTAATGGACTTGTTTTTCTGTCTGTGACCACCTGGAAAAAACATGTCAGTGAGGTACAGAAAAAAAACAATGACTACCACACAAATTCTCAAGAGACTTGTATCAGGAAATTAAACCTTCTTTTTCGGGCACAAATTTCACCTTTTTTTTTTTTTTTATAGAACATATTTTATTGAGTTTTACATTGGGAGTACATCTTATGCAATTCCTCCACCCCACCCATTCACCTGTCCCCCAGTAACTTGAGATAGCATACATAGTGAATAACCGTATTCGTTTCTGCAAATTTTACAATCCTGTGTTAAATGTAACGCTCAAACAAGCAAAACAACCCTGCCAGAGAGTGTGCTAGTAGAGTGTAGACCATTACCTTACCGGATCTGTTATTGTGCGTGCCCGCTGTTGGTATATCATTTTTTCCCTTCCCTCTTGCAGTGGCAGAATATGCGGTTCATACCGGCTGTTGCTAGGTGATACCTTACTTCGTGAGCACTCATTGATGGCGAGCCCTCATCAACCTATTGGAGCAATAATTGCCCTTTGTCCCCTAGTTGTGATATAGCCAGTGTTATTTGATTCTAGGCCTCTATCCAATCTCCGGGCCTCAACCCTCTGCTAACCTCCCTCTGTAGCACTACTCCCTCACAACTGACCCACTTGTTGAGTTCCGACAGCCAGCTCTTCCTCCAATTCATTGCCAACAGATGCTTCGCTAGTATTAACGCCAGGTCACTTAACCTAGATGCCATGGCGGCGTTGACTTTTGTTCTAGTGAGCCAGCCCAACTGGCAGATGTCTGGTTGTCAGTTGCAACCATGATTATTTCCATCACCTTGCCCCAGTATTCAGCTTGGGCACAGCCAGACCATGTGGAAGAACTCAGCGTTATCTTCTCCGGACTTGTGACAACTCACATGCGCATTTGGGAATAACACCTTCATGCTTTTGGTTGTGATGTATACCCTATGGAAAAAGTACTACTATGTAAAATTGATTCTTCCATTATGTAGTACCTTGGGAGTGTGTGTCAATATCTTAATCTAGTCAGAGTCCCTGATGGGGAATCCCAAGTCCTCTGCCAAGCACTGTCGGAGAAGCTCCAAGTTGTTTTTTGACTGGTCCAGGAGCACTCAGTAAAGCAACGAGGTTGCTTGCCGACATCCAGAGACCTCACAGATCTGTTGCATACCCATGTGGATTGGGGGCTCGGCCTCTCCAGCGCCATCATTGACGCACAGGCGCCTTGTATAGCAAGAAATAACATGCAAGCATCTCACATTGTTCCCTTAGGTTCATGAAATCTGCTAGTGTATCATTTATAAAGACATTGCCCACTTTGGTGATCCCCAGCGCCATCCAGTCCTGAGGCTACTCCAATTTGCACTGTGTGGCAGGGCATTGAGAGATCGGATCGGAAGCCCTTGTGTATCTGTACTGCAGCACCAGGGACCACACATAGTGTAGAGTTGCTATCAGGATCCCCTCATCCTGAGGTCTGGGTGGTCCCGCAGGGGCGAGCAGCAAGTGCACCAAGATGGCTCCAGGGGAAGACTCAGAATTGTCCCCGCGGCGAGCTCCCCAACAAAGGTCTTGCCAGCGCACCACCCACTGCAACTTTACTGCAAGATAAAAAAGTGTGAGGTCCGGGACCGCAATATCCCCCTCTGAGGCAGTCAATATTAGTTGTGTGCGTGCTATCCTCTTCCTGCGGGTACCTCAAGTAAGCTGCAGGATTAGGGCATCTAAATCATAGAACATTTTCCTGGGTACCGCTTTTGGTAGGACTGTAAAATGGTACAACAGCCTAGGAAGGAGGATCATCTTTATCAGGGGCTCCCTGTTCAATAGTGATAGGGCAGCGTTTGTCAGAATCTGACAGATTGTTGGAAAGAGGCCACACTCGCCAGAACATTTCCACAGTCTTCTATATGCTAAATATGGACCCCTAAGTATTTAATTGTGACCGGTGTAGTAAGATGTCTTTTGGACCCACTTTGGTTCTCCAATAGTTTTTGCGCATTACACATTTTAGGCTGCCTTTGCTTTGCACAGCCACACATAATACATTTATTTTGTGCCATGATATTATTTTAGAAATATGCAGCACATGTTATTTGTTATTCAGTTGTTCTTTTTGGGAATCAGTCTGAACATTTTGTACAAGTTCGAACAACATGGTGTGCTTTATTTTTTTGCCCGGTCAGCAACATCTCCTAACTTTTTAGACACAACATGGAAGCACAGCTGCTGCTTTCCAAAACAGTAGTTCTTATCATATAAACTGTGACTCACCCCTAGGAAAACAGGGAGGAGGACTCCAGCAGAGGGACCGGTCTTGGAAAATGCGCACCAGCCTTGCGTAAACTGAGTTTACACTTATGATGTGGACCACCTAGCTACAAATACCATGTATGGGGTTCAGTGCTAATCCCAGAGATCACTGATACATCCCTGTGCTCACATAGTAAGGGTAGTACTAGACAGATATTCTCATTTGCCAGGGTAGGACTATTCATTGTATACAGTTTGCTAGTAATGTTGATTACTCTGCTTAGTTGTATATGTTTTCTAATTGCAGCACAACTGCTTCATAATAGACTACAATAGTTTCAATAAATATTGTAAACTTTCCTTGTGTTTTTCTTCTGTTTATTATGGACATGCATGAGTGAGAAACGAAAAGTGATCTGTTTCCACGGTTCCCTTGGGGACTGGAGGGTCATGTTCTAGGTTGCCAAATCATCTGTTACTCTGGGAAGGGTAGGAGTTCAGGTGAGGCACTGTGAGCTACTCGGAGTTGGGCATACAGGTACTGATGTGGTAGAAAGACTCGGACACTACATTCTGACGTCCTGTTATTCCATGGAACAGTTCTGTTTCACAGATGAATCCCTGCGACAAGGAAGTCCCCTAGTACCGCAGGCTTATCCCCCCTCCCTTGTGTTAAGGGGCAGTAAGGGGTAATAAGGGTTTTTAGGGTTCAGGCATGGTACTTTTAACGGGTTGCAAGGGTTGTTTTGGGTTCATGGAAGGGTTGTGTTAAGGTGTAGTTAAGGGAGTTTAGGGTTCAGGGATGGGTAGTGTTAAAGGGTAGTAGATTGTGTAGATGGGTTATATAGTTCAGGGAAGGATATATTTAAGGGGTTTATAGTGTTGAAGATTTGATAGCATTACGAGCTAGTAAGCGTTTTTTAGGGCTTAGTGATGGGCGGCGATAAGGGGCATAAAGGGGCTTTTAGGGGTCAGGAAAGGATACTGTTCAGGAATACCAAGGGCTTTTCAGAGTTCAGAGATGGGTAGCGTTAAGTAGCAAGGAATATGTAGCTTTCAGGAAAGGGTAACATTAAGGGGTAGTAATGGGTTTGTATAGTTCAGGAAAGGGCCATGTTAAGATAGTAGGGAATTTTAAGTGTTCTGGGAAGGTAGTGTTAAGGAGTGATAAGGGGGATTCATAGGGTGCAGGGAAGGGGAACATTGAGGAGTAGCAAGGGGTTAGTAGGGCTCAGGAAGGGTAGGAGTAAGGGGTATCAAGGGATTTTTAGGTTTCAGAGATGACTAGCAATGGGGTAGTAAAGGTCTGTAGGTTTGAGGGAAGGGTAGCAGTAAGGGGTAATAAGGGTTTGTAGGGTTGACGGAAAGGGAGCAGTAAGGGGTAGTGAGGAGTTTTTAGGGTTAAGGCATGGCTAGCTGTAAGGTATGTTAAAAGCTTTTTAGGGTTAATTGGTTGGGTAGCGTAAAAATGTACAGGTTTTTAGAGTTTAGGAAATGTGTAGTGTTGGGTAGTAAAGGGGTTTTGGGATTCGAGGCAGGTAGTGTTAAAGGGTAGTTGGGGTTTCAACACTTAATGTGTAGCATCAATGGATAGTAAGTGATTTTTTGGGTTCAGTGTAGAGTAGTATTAAGGGGGTTTTAGGGTTGAGGGAAGGGTAGCTTTACTGGGTGCTAAGGGGTTTTAGGCTTCAAGGAGGGGTAGCTAATGGGATAGTAAGGAGTTTAGGGTTTTGTGATGGGTACCATTAAGGGGGGTAGTAAGGTTTTCTGGTACGTCAGCATGCAGAGGTGGCACAGATATAGTGGCCCTGATGTCACATCCGGGGAAGGACGGATCCGACCCAGAGCCACACAGTGCCATCTACTAATACATGAGGGAGCTGCTATTAAAATAATCTGAATCCTCGTCTGGTGTATTTTAGAACCTAACAAGGTGAGGAATCTGATGTTAAAGTCTCGACCAGAAAAAGGCATTACCAAAGGTAAGCAAATTGTGCTTTAGGGTTTAGAGATGAGTAGCATTAAGGGACAGGGAAGGGTATCATTAAGGAGTAGTAACAGGTTTTTATGGTTCAAAGGTGGGTAGCTGTAACTGGTGTAAGAGTTGTTTAGAATTTAGTCAGATAACGTTGAGGTGGTAAGGGTTTTAGGGTTCAGGGAAGCGTAGCGCTAAGCAGTAGCAGTGGGTTTTGAGGGCTTAAGGAAGGGTAGTATTAAGGGGTATAAAATGTTATCTGAAAGAAACACGTTAGTTATAGATTCCTTACCTTAGAATTACCCCCATGCGTCAGACTGGATCTGGAAAGTTTTTCGTCAGCAGTACCTCTGCGCGTCAGAAGGTGGCGTCGGTCAGCTCCGCGTTCGTCGTTGGCGTCGTGTCGCCGGGATGACGTCGCAGTAGCTACTTAAACGCCGCCCTCGCGCGCTGACATCCGTTCTTTCTTTTTCCACGCCAGCCAGCGCAGATCCGGAGAGAGCGGTACCTCCAGTCAATTTTTGACTGAATTTTTGAGCAACTTTTTGTCGACGTCTTTTGAGTCTACGACTCCTGTTGCACTAAGGGATGCCCGGCTTCAAGGCTTGTGGATCCTGTTCCCGACTGATGTCGGTTACGGATCCGCACCGCGTGTGCCTCTTTTGCCTGGAGTGCGACCACGACCCCAAGTCGTGCTCCGACTGCCGGTCCATGGCGCAGAAGGCTGTGCGGGAGCAGTCCCGAAAGCTTCTTGAGCGTCTGCAGTCGGCTCCGCGCCGTTCAAGGTCCCGGTCAAGAGGGAGGTCGCGGAGCCATCACCATTCGTCTAAGTCATTGAAGTCTTGGCACTCGGGGTCAGGTAAGTCGAAGCACAAGAAGAAGTCGAAGAAGCATCGTCGCTCTTCGACTTCTCCTCGTCGGTCGGCCGACCCGACGAGGGATGCGTGTGGAGCCCGAAGAGTTGACTCAGAGTTTCCCTCCCTTCCCGGGACCCAGAGTGACTCCCGCCCAGCTTCGTTCGTTCTACGAGGCGATGCATGCCATCTTTGGGCGGCCCGGTCCCGCTGGCACGCCTTCGGGCCCCGCGGACTCGGTTGGGGGGGTCTAGGCCTTCTCCGCCGACAGCTCCGGCGCCGCAGGCCCCCCTTGGATCCAGGCCTGGATCCGGATCGGCGCCGGATGAGCTGATTATGCCTCCTCCGGCGCCGCCTCCTCCGGCGCCGCCTCCTCCGGCGCCGCCTACTCCGGCACCGCTACCGCATTCGACGCCGGTCGGCCCCCCGGCTGGTGTCGACCTCGGCCTCCATCCTGAGGTGGACCCGACGCCGGATTCGGCGCCGAGAGGGGTTTTTGTGCCCCTGTTCACTCCTGAGGTCCCTGTTCGACCAGATTGGCACCCAGAGGAAGAGGAGGAGGACTGGGAGGGGTCAGGTGACCCTCTGACTGACCAGTTGGATAGTGAACAGGACTGGAGAGAGGAACTGGGGGATGCCAGTGGTCTGGACACCTCCCCTGACCTTGGCATGTTGTCTTCTCCTACCGTGGCTACGGAGGAGGGAGCGTCATACGCAGTGGTGTTGCGTAGGGCGGCCGAGGCTCTCAACCTCGAACTCCCTACAGTGGCAGTCAGGACTAACCTCCTGACAGAGGTGCCTCAGCCGGCTGCGAGCTCTTCGGAGCCTCTGCTTCCGTTTAATGAGGCCCTTACCGACATGCTTTTGGGCACCTGGTCCAGGCCCAACTTGGGGGCTCCCATGGATAGGATGATTGCCCGACGCCACCGCCCGGCTCTGGGCGACCCCACTTTCCTTTCCCAACACCCCACCCCTCAGAGCTTGGTGGTCCAAGCCTCTACTTCCAAGAGTGCATTCCCTAACGCTCCACCGGAAAGGGAATCCAAGAAGCTGGATCATCTTGGGAAGAAGATTTTCTCTTCCGCCAGCTTGGGACTGCGGTCGGTAAACACCGCATGTCTATTGGGCCGTTATTCCCACTCTGTGTGGGACTCGGTAGCGCAGGTGCTGCCTCAGTGTCCGGAGGAGGCCCGGAGAGTGCTCTCCCAGGCTATTGCCACCGGGAGGGATGCGGCGAAGTTTACCATCCGTTGTGGGCTGGATACCGTCGACTCTCTGGGTAGGACGATTTCCACGTCGGTAGTGCTTTGACGCTACGCCTGGATGAGATCGACTGGCTTTTCTGGGGATGTGCAGAATACCCTCTTGGACATGCCCTTTAATGGCCGTCGCCTCTTCGGCGACAAAGCGGACAACGCTTTAGAGCATTTCAAGGACTCACGGGCTACGGCCAAGTCCTTGGGCCTCTCCAGCCGCCCTGCGCAGTCTGCCCTACGCCCCTTCCGTTACCCAACCTTCGCGCGGCCGGGGACGTGGGAGCAACCGTCGTGGTTCCGGGGGCCGGCGGGCGGGCCAGTCCACCAACCCCCCCTCTGCAGCAGCCTCCAAACCTTCCTAGTCCGACATTTCAGGCTCATCAAACGCCAGTGGGCGGCAGGATACACCATCAGCTCCCCCACTGGCGCACCATCACGTCAGACAGGTGGGTTTTGCAGACAGTCCGAAGGGGTTTCTCCCTCCCCTTCGAGGCTACCCCTCCAGCCATTCCACCGCAATACCACCGCATGTCGGAGGATCACCTGGCCCTTCTCCAGCAGGAAGTTACGGCTCTCTTGGCCAAGGGAGCCATCAAGCGCGTTCCTGTCCCAGAAGTAGGTCGTGGTTGTTATTCCCTCTACTTTCTGGTTCCCAAGAAGGACAAGGGCCTACGTCCTATCTTGGATCTCAGGAACGTCAACCGCTTCCTCCGGAAGGAGAAGTTCAAGATGTTGTCGCTTGCTCAGGTCTTGTCTGCCCTTGACCCGGAAGACTGGATGGTAGCGTTGGACTTGCAGGATGCTTATTTTCACATCCCCGTCCTGCCGGCCCACCGGTGTTACCTGCGGTTCACGGTAGGCCACAAGCATTTTCAGTTCACCGTGCTTCCTTTTGGCCTAACCAGCGCCCCTCGGGTGTTCATGAAAGTAATGGCGGTGGTCACAGCTCATCTGCGCAGATCAGGGGTTTCAGTCGTCCCCTATCTCAACGACTGGTTGTTGAAGGCGGGTTCGCCCCAAGCAGTCGTCTCCCACCTCCAGACTACGACAGACCTGCATTTGCTGGGGTTCTCAATCAGTGTGCCGAAGTCACGTCTATTTCCCTCTCAGAAGCTCCTCTTCCATCTGAGCGGTTCTGGACACAACACGGTTTCGAGTCTATCCTCCCGAACAGCGAGTCCGGGATATTCGGTCTATGATTCCGATATTTCAGCCTCTATCCCAGGTTTCGGTCAAAATGACCCTGAGGCTGCTGGGCCTCATGGCCTCCTGCTGGTCGATCATGCCAGGTGGCATATGCGTGCTCTGCAGTTGGACCTGAAGTTCCAGTGGGTGCAGCATCAGGGGAATCTGTCCGACTGCGTTCAGATCTCGTAAGGCACTGCTCGACAGCTGCAGTGGTGGCTCACGAACCAGGATTGGGTCAACGGCAGATCCCTCTCCCTTTCCCAGCCAGAACACAGTGGTGACGGACGCATCCCTTCTGGCATGGGGCGGCCACATGGGAGAGGCGGAGATCAGAGGCCTCTGGTTTCTGGCAGAGTCTGGGCTCCATATCAACCTTCTGGAGCTCCGGGCGATCCGTCTTGCACTCAAGGCATTCCTTCCCTCTGTCCGGGGAAGAGTAGTGCAGGTGTTCACGAACAACACCACCGCCATGTGGTACTGCAACAAACCGGGTGGGGTGGGGTCGTGGACCCTATGTCAAGATGCCCTTCGCCTCTGGACATGGCTGGAACATCATCCCTGGTGGTTCAACACCTGGCAGGTTCACTGAACGCCAGGGCCGACGAACTCAGCCGCAGTTGCATGATGGATCACGAATGGCGTCTTCACTCGGAGGTGGTGCAAGGTCTCTTTCGACAGTGGGGAGAGCCTTGGGTAGATCTATTCGCCACCGAAGAGAACGCGCAATGTCTGCAAATCTGCGCGTTTGAATTTCCTAGGTGACGCTTTTTGTCGCGAGTGGAGTTGCGGTCTGTTGTAGGCCTTTCCGCCTATACCACTTCTGCCCTGAGTGCTGAAGAAGATCTGGCGCGACCGGGCCCAAGTCATTCTTGTGGCTCCGGATTGGGCACGAAGAGTCTGGTATCCCGAGCTGCTCAACATGGCCATCGATCCTCCGATCAGACTTCCTCTTCGTGAGGATCTTCTGTCGCAGCAGCAGGGGACGGTCCTCCACCCGAACCTGTCCAGTCTCCACCTGCTTGCGTGGAGATTGAGCGGCGGCAGTTGATTCCTTTCGACTTGCCTCCTGAAGTTTGTGATGTGATTCTGGCAGCCAGGCGTCCCTCCACTAAGGTGGTATACTCCTGCAGGTGGAACAAGTTTGTGGCATGGTGCACAGCAAAGGCTGTGAATCCCCTTTCTGCCCCTCTTTCTGAGGTCCTTCTGTTCCTTCTCTCTCTGGCCCAACAGGGTTCTGCCCTGGGTACCATCAAGGGCTATCTTTGTGCCATCTCGGCCTTCCTCAGTCTTCCTGATCAGCCCTCTCTTTTTAAGTCCCCTGTTGTTAACAGGTTTCTTAAAGGCATTACACACCTCTTTCCTCCTGTTCCGTTTATAATGCCTCAGTGGGACTTAAACTTGGTTCTTACTTTCTTTATGTGCGCTCCCTTTGAGCCTCTGCATAACTGTCCTCTTCGTCTTCTCACTCTGAAGACAGCCTTTCTGGTGGCCATCACCTCCGCTCGGCGGGTGAGTGAGCTCCAGGCTCTGTCATGTAAACCCCCTTTGTCTGTCCATCCAGACAAGGTTGTTCTTAGGGACGCGTCCGTCCTTCTTGCCAAAGGTGGTTACTGCCTTCCACATTGGGCAGACCATCACTTTGCCCACCTTCTTTCCGCCTCCGCATCCTTCCAGAGAGGAAGAGAGGCTCCACCGTCTGGACCCAAAACATGCGCTTTCCTTTTACATCAACCGCACACAACAGTTCCAGGTGGATGACCAGCTCTTTGTTGGCTACATGGGTGCCAAAAAAGATCGGGCGGTACACAAGAGGACCATCTCCCGCTGGGTCATCTTGTGTATCAAAGCCTGCTATTCTTTGGCTAAGAAGGAGCCTCCTGTTGGGCTGCGTGCCCATTCTACCAGGGCGACAGCTGCTACCATGGCTTTAGGCCGCGGTGTTCCGCTACAGGATATATGTCAGGCAGCTACGTGGGCCTCGCTGCACACGTTTACCAAGCATTACTGCCTTGACAGCCAAGTCCGGAGGGACGGCTTATTTGGCCGCTCTGTCCTCCGGGACTTCCTTGTCTGAATCTGTTCGCAGACCCACCACCGGGGTTTGTATTGCTGGGGTATCTATTCTAAGGTAAGGAATCTGTCACGAACGTGTCTCTTTCAGATGCACAAGTTACTAACTTGTGTAACGATATATCTGTAAGAGACAGTAGTTAGTGACAGATTCCTTACCGCCCCACCCATCCTCCCCGTTCTGCGAACTGATTTCTAGGGTTAAGGACATCCCTTTCAGGGCCCTAGTATTTTTTCAGACACCTATGTCAGCTTCTTGCATGGCTCTGCGTTCCTGGCGCGGAAAGTCGTGTACACAACTGACGTCAGCGCGCAGGGGCGGCGTCTAAGTACTGCCCGCGACGTCATCCCGGCGATCCCGACGCCGACGACGGACGCGAAGCCGCACGACGCTGCCTCCCAACGCGCAAGGGTACTGCTACGCAAAAACTTTCCGGATCCAGCCTGACGCCTGGGGATATTCTAAGGTAAGGAATCTGTCCCTAACTACTGTCTCTTACAGATATATCGTTACACAAGTTAGTAACTTGTGCTTTAATAATAAAGGAACTATTTGTATAGAAAATAGTGATTTTTCAAAAAATTTGTGAAAATAGTGAAGGATGTGCACAACAGGGTTTGGTTTGTGCTCTCAGGGCGGGTTGTCCGCAAAGTTTAGTCCTCACCCAAACCCTACTGCACACGGCTGTACAGCCTGCACTGGGTTGCTCGCAGTGAACAGCGGGGGTTATATTCTCAAGGCAGGTTGGGCACATGGCCATAACCAGTGCTCAGCAGAGGTTGGAAACAAAGGGCCTGATTTAGATCTTGGCGGGACTGGTTCTGCTGTGCCTTTTTTGGCCATCTTCCCATCCGCTACCTTGGCGGTCCGCCCGCTCTATTTAGATGTTGGCCGGTCACTGGAGGGAAGACCGCTGCAGTCCCGCCAGCCCCACCAGCATCTTTCTCCAGCGTCAACGGCGTCTAGACTGAAGCGGCTGCCAGACGGAGTCCCGCCAAGATTACCGTCGTCCAGACTACGATGTACCTTTCCGTCGAGGCAACTGTGGCGGGGAAACCTCCAAGCTCGAGTTGGAGGAATCGAAGAAAAAGAGGTGAAAACTCACCTTTTTTCGAGGTCCCACCACCTAATTTGTCTTGAACACTATTGTCCAGGTCCTTCCTGTGCTGTTGCTACTCGCCCACGATGCTTAACCACCCCGTTGTCGCTGGAATCTAAGGTAGGCTTTTGTGGCGGGTGCACATTCAATAGTGGGTGTATGTTGTTGGTGTGCAATGCTATATGTAAAAATATGGGCAGTACACATTACCTACATATACATATTGACAGATTCACAACATATAGGTGTTTTGTGATGAAAATAAATAGTACTTCCCGGTCTCCACGCCACCATTGCCTTACTTTGTCAGGACTTCTCTACCAGCACACCGCCAGCACAAATGGAACATATAATTCGGCTTGGCACAATCCCGCCAGCCTGATGGCGATGGAGTACTGCTAGCCAGCAGAAAAGACAACCTCGGCAGCAAGAAATTGTCAGGAATCTGTCAGCTCGACAGAGTACTTGGGACCGCCGCCGCGGTGGGATGACGGTAGTCACACCAAGATCTAAATCAGGCCTTAAGTAAAAAAAAAAAAAATCTAATTCACTGAAACAAAGCATGGTTAAAAACTGAGTTCTAGCTCTAGCTGAAACTCGCAAAGCCACTAAAATCTGCCAGTAATGGCTAGCAACACCATAAATCTTGCCACCTGCAAAACACCAGTTTGCCAACTGCACGATGAGCTTCCTATGCCTGAATCACTCCTCTTGAAATCAGTACTATGTGTATGTTGTTCGCAACCATGCGGCTCACCTTCATGCTAGGCTTCTCCCTAACTATTCTGGACTCCGTTAAGAGACATTTTATTAAAGGCAATTAAACTTCACTCTCACTTTTCCCTCAGCAAAAATAATGATAATGAAGCCAATTTTATCACAAAATATCTGCTATGATCCACTCATTTTACATATGCTCTTCGAGAATACCCAGACATGCGTTCGTGGGAAATGCAACACCAGCTCTTTGTGGCTTCATGAACTTCACTGCTGCTAGGTTGATTAGTCACCCTCTTCAGGTTGTAGTTAGTTAAGGGTTGCAGACATATTAAATATAGGCTTCATAAGGTTGATACCATATGTTCATCATGGCTCAGCCTTGCAGAAACTCACATAGTCTATAAAAGAAGCAACTGCAGAGCCAGTGGGTTATGAAACCTATTGGGTTTGTCAATGCTGTACATTAGCTTTGATGGCTGTTGCGAATGCGAGCACATCCATGGCAGCCATCTTTGAATGTAATTTGTTAAAATATGACAAAATACATGCAAAGATGGCTGCCTTGGATGTGTATGCATTCACTGTGGCCATTTTTAAATTCATTTTGTTATATTTTAACAAATCCTGCACGTTGCGTCCTCATTCATTATAGGACTATGATGGCTAGTAGTAGAAACAGGGAGTGGGGCAAGAGAGAAAACAGACCCCGGATATCACCACTCTGAATCTGCTAGGTGCTGTCAACTACACAGGTCGTAGTGGGTCATCTAAAAAAAAGATTGACCCTTTATTATCATGTCTTTATGAACACTGATCGCTAACACTCTCTATAATAAATGATATACCTCCAGATTATCTCCAAACACCAGGCTGTTTAGGATATTGTTAAACTTTGTGTAGGAAAGTACCTCTTTTGGACATGATTAGCCCCCACAGTTTGCCTCATGGGAGGGTGCCAGCGCGCTCTGAGGACGAGAACAATGCCTTTCCTGGGTGGAGGTGTTCACACCTCCCCCTAGTCAGGAAGCGCCATCTGTGGCAGGAAGCTTCAAAGAACTTGCCACCTTTGTAATGCAACCCCAGCCTCTCCTGAGCAAGCCCCCTTCCTGTCCTCACCTCCTTTTTGGCGGGAGGACTGGTGTGAAAACATAGAAAGAATAGGAGGTGTGCCACATCTGCCAATTCCACCCCTCAGCTGCTGGTGGCGTGGTGAAGTACACTTTTCAGTGCCCACCATCTTGAACGTGGTGGGACTTATCCAATCAGGGTTAGGTCTATGTCTCACTCCCACAGGAGGTGGGCATAATTAAGGGTGTAGACACCCCAGGTAAGGGGCCCATTAGCCACTACCTGTCACTCCCTTGTAACACCTCCACATCTAGTATTCAGGTGGCATCCCCACGCCCTGAACTTCAGTTCCTGACGACCTAAGAAGAGCCGGACACTACAGAGTTGCACCAGCAGAGAAGACTGCAGAGAACTGCTGACTTGGCCCCAGCCGTACCGGCCTGTCTGCGGCCCTCGACAATCCTGCACCAAAAGATGAGTGGTCTTGCAGCCCAACAACCTCCAAAGCCTTAGGAGGACTTCCTGCCTTCGACATAGACCAAGATCTCCCGAGAACAGTGGACCTTTTCACAAAGAAACCATCTTCATCTAAAAGACTCTATGACCTGAAGAACCATGAAGCCTGCTCCCGATCCACCTCTGCACCCGACACCTTCGGTCTGGGTGCAAGTGGCCCACCGGTTCCGGCAAGGTTCCCCAGCGCTCCAGAGCCCGAGTCCACCATGAGCTGACCTCTCCCGGACTCCTCAATGTCACTTGCAGCTTCTGCATGGAGACCCCCCCAACCATGACCAGCTCCGGTAAGCTGTTTCTGATGCCAAAAGACACCCCTACACCTGTCCTCCCTGGGCCTTGGTGAAGAAGACCAAAGGTGTCTCTACGTCCCCAAGTATTGCAACTTACCTATGCAGCTATTGGTTCCCTTCGACCGACCTCCTGGCCTGCAGCCTGTTTCAGATTTTGGCTCTCTCCATTGCTTTACATTGGGCACCCGCCACTGTTTGCACCCTGCACCCAGCCACCCCTGTGCTACTGGTGGTGTAGTGTTGGTGCTGCTTCGGACCCTGTAAAGTGCTTGCTACAACCCCTGGAGACTGGCCTCCCAAGCCACTGCAACATACCTGTAAGCAGCCTCTGTCCGATTGCACCCAACCCCATTGATTTGAATTGGGCACCCGACCTTGAACTTGCACCCTGCTCCCGGCTGCCCCTGTGCCACTGTTCGTGCTTAACTGAACCTTGCCCAATACTGACCTTAACATCCGAAGACTGGTCCTGTAAGTCGATGTTATCCGTATGTATGCTGAATGTTTTCTTCCTCCCATAGGTTAATATTGCAAAGTCTGGAAATTGCATTAAGTATCCATTTTTGAAACTCGAAAGTATTTCTATTGAAAAACGTATTTACCTATGACAAGGTTCTGTGGTTCTGCAAAATAAATATAATATAACCAAGCATTATTTTTATAAATGGGTCTCAGATTTATTCATTGAGTGTTTTATTTATTGCCATTGTGTACAAAATCTGCCCTCTGATAAGCCTAACTGCTCTCCCACACTACCACGAAAGAGAGCATTAGTATTATCTACTTTAACCTCTGTAAAGCCTCTGGGGATCCACTGGACTCTCTTTACACTATACCTCTTTTTGCCATAGTATATAAAGAGACCGCTTCCTACACTCTTTATTTCTTGAACTGAAGTACAAACAATTTCTATGACATTGACATGGGCGTGTGTTTCAATAATTATCTCTTTCTAGTAAACCCAACTACCTTTCGTACTTGATTTGTATTCTCACAGGATTCTCGTGTACGTTCAGGTTGTTTCCTATCATGCAACTTAAACAGACATTTGTCAGTCTTCTATGATTTGTACTCACTGATTATTATAGATAGTTCTAACCACAGATTCCTCACCGTTTGAATATTCCCCAGGAGTCAGGCTGGACCTTGAAAATGTTTTGTAGTACCCCTGCGAGTCAGCAGGTAGAGTCATGCGGCTCCTTTGCGACGTTCTGCCTTGGAGGTGACATGTGGAGTTTCATATAAGCACCACCCAAGTGCGCTAACATCAGTTCTTTTCATTGTTTGTTTCTTTGAGTCAGTTTTGCCTTAAAAAGCTTTTCTAAAAAAACAGTGTGCTAGGGAAAATGTCATCCCCTAAAACTACAGGGTTTAATCCTTGTAGGGACTGTTGCAAGCAAAAGTCTGCGACTGAACTCCATCTTATTTGCCTGTGTGTCCTGGAGTCGGATCACGACTCCAGGGCCTGCAGGAGCTGATCCTTGATTAATCTGGAACATCCTGGGAATGCGAAGTCAAACTCTTCTTCGCCAAGTACTGGAAGACTCCACGGCATGACCAGTCAAGGTCAAACTGAAAGTTCCATACTCGCTCTTAAATCTGCACCCGTGGGCGATCTTCATCACACTTAGTCTTCTGGTAACACTGAAACATAAAACGTCCGAGCACGACTCAACTCCTTCCCTCCACTCTTTGAACTCCGGGGAAAGTGTGAGGGCGTCAACCTACCCTGTTTCACTCCTGAAGACGGTCCCCTTCGGATCTGAGACCAAGCCACCCGAATTCCTGGGTCCATTTGAGACACTGCAGCAAATCCTGTGCCTATTTGGGTTGTTACCAGCTCCCTCTGGCGCATCTCCGCGCCCTAAGGAACCGCAAGGGCCTCCTTCTGGGACTCCACTGGCAGGTTTGCCCTCTGATCCAGTTGGACCCTCTGGACCCGTACAGGCTCTGTTGTGGCTTTGATGCCAACTCCGATCCTGGCACCACAGCCTACACCAAATCGTGGAGCATCGACGCCAGATAACGAAGCGTAGCCCATTGTGCACTCCGCGTCTTAGTCAGTGCTGTTTTGAGCGAGACAGAGGCACGTCATGATCTAATTGGACCTCAGCTTTTGGGAGTCCCATCAGACTCTAATACACTGCCTTTGCCTCATGGACGGGCCCACACACTATGGGGCACATGAATCAACACAAGGTATTGCGATTCCTTAATAGCGATTTGTTTTTTGAAATCGCTATTTAGGAATCGCAATACCTTATGCATGTAGAAATCACTAAAAAAATTGTGATTCCTACATATTCCTTAATTGCGATTCGCAATTAAGGAACAGCTTCTCATTCATTCCTATGGGCCTAGAGGCCCATAGGAATGAACGGGAATTGCATGCGCAATTTGCGAGTACCAAATAGGTGCTCGCAAATTGGGCATGCAATTTCAAGGGTGCCAAAAGGACACCCTGATGCACCCCTGAAATTGCCATGTGACCACATGTTGCGTACACACATGCCCCAAGGGCATGTGTGTGTGTAACATGGAACTTTGAAAAATGCACTTTAGTTTTCGCAAATTACCATTAACTTTAAATAGATGGTAATTTGCGATCCCTAATTGCGAAATCGCAATTTCAAATTGCATCATGCATTGTATTTAGGGAATCGCAATTTGCGATTCCCTAAATGCATTCTCAATTTAAGTAATCGCAAATTTTGTGATTACTTAAATTGCAAATTTGCATTTGGGTTGATGCATCCCAAATGCAAAAATACAGTTCGCAAAGGGGCAGATTCTGCGAATCTGCCCCTTTGCGACCGGTATTTAGAATGATGCATGTCTATTTCAAACCAGATTCTGATAACGATCCTTATCATCCTAGGGATGAAATTGCCCAACCATATACCGTCGATAACTGATATGAAGATCTCCAGGATGCTAGTGGCCTGGACACCACCAAAGATACTACCTTAATTTCTCCACCAGGCCCTGCTACAGAGGTTAGCTCATCTTTTGCAATGGTTATATGTAGACTAAGATCCTTGACCTACAGTTGACCACAGTGGAAGACCAACATCCTCACTGAGGTGCTCCAGCCTGGGCAAACCAATACTGAGACATTACTTTCATTTAATGAGACTCTTACAGACACCCTTCTTGGGGCGTGGATGAAACCCTGTTCTGGATCTCCAGTGAACGTCACCATTGTCCAGCCCCTTGGAGGATCCTGATTTTTTTTGACTTGCCACCCCACACCAGAGAGCCTTGTCATGCAGGCCTCAGCAAGTAAGCTCAACACAAATGCATTTTCTTACCATTCTACCAGACCGGGAATTGAAGCGCTTATAAACATTTGAGAAATGCATGATTTTCTCTGGTAGTTTGGCCCTACGTTCTGTAAGTGCCAGCTCCCTCCTGGGGCATTATACCCACAACCTTTGAGATTCTGTTGCTGAAAACGTGCCTGATATGTCCCCGAAGATTTTCTTCCCTCTCTCACACAAGCAATTGAATATGGCCATGGCTAAATTTACTATTCAATGTGGCTTAGACACCACGCATTGCCTCGGTAGGGTAACTGGCACAAGTATAGCCATTAGACAACATGCCTGGATAAGAAAGATGCTCTGGCTTTTCCAGTGACGTCCAGCCAGTCCTGATGGGTCTTGTCTGTTTGGGGAAAAAGCTGATTTGGCACTCCAGCGTTTTAAAAATAGTAGGGGTACTGCCTGTTTTTTCAGTCTGTACACTCTGACACATCAGCCACACCACCAATTTTGTCCCCACTATGGCTACCCTAAGGACCTTCAATACCACCAGCAGATGCAGCCAGCCCAGCAAACTCCACAGCTTTCATGTCTGTGGCGTCGGTACACACAGACAACGTGAACAACGGGCAGCACGGAGCCCAGTCTTCAACTTCTCTGGCTGCCGCAATCTCAAAGCCTCTTTAGTGTGATGCAGCGCAAAGCTTACCAAATTTGTCTTCACCCTCATAAAAATCTTACCTTACTAGGCCCATTTCATTATCAGCCCTCAGTCTCACAATAATCTCAATACTTTCTTTAATTTCTACAAACCATGGTCCTCCGATGGATCTTATTTTGAGCTGACAAGGACTAGAAACGTGAACAATTATCCTATTGTCGTGTAGTTCTTAGGAATCCCCCAGGACCTGCTCGTTTTGGATGATCTAAACTGAGGGCTTGGTGTCCCGACCGCTTCCGGACAACCCCACAGGATATGTCAGCTGTTAGACCAGCTAGCTCTACAGTGCCACTACCACCCCTCTGTATTCTACAGTGGTGTAGATAGTCTCTGGCAACCACTGAACATGACAACCCTGATTCCTCAGGGATCGTGGAAAACAGTACAGTACGTTTCGCTCTGACACTCGTACTTGCTTACTCTCGGAAAATACACAAGATGGCGATTAGGACGTTTCAATAAGTATTTATTGGTCCAGCGACAACCTTGTGTAAAACATATGGGCTCCGACAATCAGGAGACAGAAGCATACGAAAGAGATTGCAAGTATCAAGATAGTAAAGTAGATACATTTCTACCATAGTGCTAATAAGATGAATATAAGCAGTCGGATAAAAACAGTTGCAACTGTGCCACTGGATTCAAGCTATCCTGGCTGATGAGGGGTGAAACCCCGAAACCGGTCCTAGGATGCTTGTTTCTGGTCCAGGGAGGACCTGGCTTGGCAGTTCGGGCTGGACTGTTCCCATGAGGCACGGGGTCAAGTCTGATTTGCATATGGCCAGGTCTAAACTGGGGTGGCATGGTGAGCAAAAGAATGATGGATTTAACCTAGATCTCTTGACTGGGAGTGAATGTTTTGATTTGTTCTGCATTCCGTCCATCAACTGTGTGTCTTTTGCTTTCTCCCCCTAAGTGCGCCGGGTATGCCCAGACGTGAGTCCCGGGCTCACTGTGCCACTGGATTCAAGCTATCCTGGCTGATGATCTCTTGACTGGGAGTGAATGTTTTGATTTGTTCTGCATTCCGTCCATCAACTGTGTCTCCTCAGTTAAAAACAGTAGCATTTGCATATTCCTAAAAAGCACGCCCTAAGTAATTTGCCTAAATGTACCTAGCCTAGATCTGTATGTGTAGCATGTATATGCGTGGAGCTATGTGTATCTGTAGCCAAGAAACCCCTAGGGAAGAACCAGCCCCTTCACCTGATGGTTGAGAATGAAGGACCCCGTCTCTGCTTCGAGGATGACAGCCCGCAAGGGATGTCAGACTGCTGCGTGTCTAAGATTTAGCGTGCAGTACCCCGTGTCAGCTTGGAAGGAATTCTCCTCTAATTTGTAGGGCGGAGTGAGGGTCTTTTATACTAAAGTGGTCACTCCAGGGTTTCTTCTAGAATCAATATGTTTTGAAAACAACCATAAATGTTTTGGAAACAATCAAGAATGTTTTTCCAAACAAATGCGATCATGCACAGCTGGCTGTTGGCCAAGGATGAAAAAAGTGGTGACCGTTATACAGAATAATTATACCGTGCCTGAGGACATGTTTATGTATGTCAGGTACAGGGATTATGATACAATACCGAGAGCCTGGTGTCGAAGAGACAGGGGCAAGCTACTAGGTAAAAGGTCACCTGTTTAGAATCGTTATTGCCGTGTGGATGGGACAATGTATGTAAAATGGGGTATACATGACAGGACTATCCTAAAGGACATGACACTCTGAGGACCTGGAATAAAATATGTTACCTCAAACTTTATCCAAAAACCTTTCTCAGCCACAAATACAAATGCCTTGAGACAAGAAGTATGACCAAAATAAAGAGACAGAATCCATAAAGATAATTCATGGGAAACAATTATCTAATGCCTCGTATTGCATAGACAAGTTAAGAAAATGCATTTCAAATCAGATTTAATGACAAAGTACTATTACGAGTAGCCTCACAACACAAAACAGAGCATTATTAGACAGCGTGAAAATTCACTATGGAGAGAAACAGGATAATATTTGAGGTACAGTCATTAATCATACAAACCCAGCAAGGTTGATCGCTTCAAGTTCGTCCTGAGTTAGATCTGGTCAAGTCTGACCTGTAGCACCACGTACCACAGTCTGAGTCAGTTAACTTCTCAGCCGAAAGGTTCTATTTCCTGTGCAACTTTACCAGCCGGCAAAGTACAGGATACGAGGTCACAGTTAGATATAGTTCAGGTCATTAAATTCTACTACTCCTCAGTGTGGATGGGAAGGGGGCATAGAAAAGACAATAGGGATCAAAGGTCTGGCCGACAGCATGCCAGGCAGGAAAGGAAATGGCAGCTAGCCCCCTCCTCTTCCTCCGATGGGGCAATTATACATCCAAAGGTTCCAGGTTTACACCCCTTAACGTATCAATGCCATCAGTCCATGGGGTTCTCATTGGTCACTCATAGTGGGCTGTTGTGGGGTGATCAGTGAATCATATAAATCCGGAAGAATTAAGTAATCCTTTTTGCAAATTTCATTTTTGATTTATTAAGTGCAATTGTGTTCCCATTTTGTCATTTCCACGGAAGTGGATGGAACCTTACATTGCTTACAGTCCGTCCGTTCCCAGGCGCTTTTCCCCGGGTTTGCAACAATGCTGTTACATTTCTATCGAATATGCTTCTTAGCGAGAAGTGAATCGATTGTTAGCTAATACAAAAATGAAACTTCACCGAAAGTTCTCATAGGACTTAGGTGACTGTCTCACATGGTTTTACATTAACGCAGGGTAAGAAGCATTTGAGGCCTTCATGAGATTTAGCTGAATCACTACCGTTTAATTTTATTATAAATCACACATTTCATAAATGCATTTCGATTCTCTCCATTATAGCAGTTATTGTCTCCCTCAGGTATTACATATATATATTAGGCACTACTAAAAATGTTCTTAAACATTATTGGTACGTTGGCATTTTCAAAATGAATTGTTAACGTCACTCTCAATACATGTGTTATTGTATAAACGTTACAGAAGCTCAGTTGTGCACTATGTCAAATTTCTCTAATTTAAGCAATTTTTACATTTCAAGAACTTAATTGCGTATATATATTTTTCAGGTACGATGCAATAATTGAATGTTATTATCACAAAACTCCCTATGTTAACAATGTTTTATTTTCTTATAACACGTAAATATGTTCATGTATAGCTCTCATTGCATCTCTGTATTTTGTTTACATTTTCGTATCATTTTGGAACACTCTGCATGCTTTTACAATGCAGCATGTATTCTCACGTTTTTCATCTTAGTAGGTTAATATGTCTTTATCAAGAAGTATTTTTCGTAATGATCTTTTACAGGTGAGAATTGATAAAGGTAGACGTTGGATTTATCTACGCTCCATCAACCCCCCCTTTGATGGCAAATCTAGCCATCACTCAATCCTATCTTATCATCTGATCATATACTGATGTCACTTAAAAATGCAGTTGTCATTCGTTTCAATTTAGCCTGTTCCAAATTTTTCATGTCATCATAATATCCACATTGTCTGTTTTCTTATTCAATTTCTACTCTATTACGTTTCTTTCCTTTAGTTTCTTCTTCAACTCCTTTACGTCTACAATAGCGATACAATATTACTATGATTACTAAGCCAATGGCAATAGTTATTAGTGGTGTCAGTATTTTTCCCACTAGACTTCCTCCCAGTGCTGCAAACCAACTTCCCACACATGAAAATCCCTTCCCAATCGTTTCCCAAGCACCATCAGCTTTTAGCTCTGTTAGTTCTTTCCCTAAGTTAGTAATATTGCTAATATATCCCTGCAAATCTTTACTTTTGTCAGGGATATAAGTACAACATTGTTGAACCTTTAACATGCGACAGACTCCGCCTTCTTTTGCTAAAAGTACATCTAAAGCAAGCCGGTTTTGTCAAACCATAGATCTGATAGCAACCATTTCTACATCTATGACCAGAAATCCACCAGCAGTATCAGTTGACAGCCGATCTACTACAGTTGAAAGTTTCCAAATTTTGTGTGAATTTAATATTACCCCCCACTGAGGGTATTATAGCTCCAAAAATATCCCCAATAATTTTAGCAGCACTAATTCCTCTTCTTAAACGTTTGTCTTTTTTCATTGGTTCTAATGTTTTCGTTTACATGATACATTTTTAGAAAAACTATTCACATATAACAACATCCATACTATTGTTTTAGTAACCTGTAATAAGCATTTCTCCCACAAATGTAATATACCCCTGGGAATTCAGGATCTGCCCCTGCTAAATATTTTTCCCAACCTCCTACCAGTAGGAAGGTATGATCACATTCACTGGAACCAACAAATGTATTGTTATGGTCTGTTTTGCATCTCAATATGCATAACGTCCCTCTATGTTCCAATCTAGAGCCATAGCTGCATTTGTGTCCCCCTTTTTCAATTCCCTCTCCCTGTGCGCCCATGGGGGTATCCTTATTTGCGATTCAGATTTTTTTTAATTTCGCCTCGTCGATCTTCTACTGAATTTATAAAATCCTTTTCTACACTGTGTAAAGCACAAGTCAGATTATGTTGATGCTCATATACTGCATCTATAGATTGTGTAAGTTGGAAAAATTCTCCCATTTTTTTCCAGCATTCCGAGCATTTGGCACTACATTTCAATTTTTCTTGACTGGAACTTCAGAAAAAATTTAATCATAATTTGAAGAAGAATATTGAAATTGTCCTTTACAATAGACTCCCTCAGACACAGAAGAAGGTAATTGCATGCACACAAGTCTCTCTCATCCATAGTGTCTACATACTCGTATAGAAGTTTATTAAACACGTTTAGTGAGAAGTCATTAATAGACTGATCATGATGTAAATCAGTGTTTGTTAATTCGTTAGTCACAACCACTTTCTCTTCTACCTTTATCGTTTCAGTACTTGTAGGCACATGAAGGTTAGAATTTGGATAAACATGATGAGGTAGATTTAGTATTGACAATAACAAGACCAGTATTATAATAAAAGCAGTCAAAAAGCAAGCACAAATAGGTTTGCGCCTTAGTAAAGACTGACTTGGATCTCCTAACTAAAATCTAGAGGTACTAATTTTTGTTTAATATATATATAGAATGCTTTGTACCATAAGGTTTTGCTAGATTGTTTTTCAACGTCTGGTCACGTTTATTTTTCTTCTTGTCCCTTCAATGTTCTTTTCTGCCTTTATCTCTCCAGCACTTTTCACAACAGTTCCTTCAAGGTGGTTTTCTTGAGTTGCAACCTTTGAAGCAGAAAGTGTATTATTCTTTTCTCAGTCATTTGCAGATGGTAAATAAGTCCACTCTGGAGCTGCATATCTTTGACTTGGTATTTTTGCTCTTTTTGTTGTGCGCACTGTAGTTTCCTCTCCAGCTGTGTCACTTTGCTCAGAGGGACTCGAAACCTCAATCACAGTTGAAGGTATTCTTCCTGCAGTCAGTATGTGTCTCAACCTTTCAGATTTTCTGGGCCAACGATATCCTTTTCGCACTTGTTTTTCTGGTACACTGTTCACATTATCTAAGTCAATACTTTGCTTAGTCAATCCCCTTCAATTTGACCCTCGTTACCAACCGGGACCAACTCTCGTCTGAACCACTGTTTCGAGACCCAGTAAAGGTCGCCCCATCTACTTTATTGATCTGAATGGGACGTCTCTCTGTCACCACCGGTTCCTCCTCTACAGATCCCACACTTTCAAGAGGACATGGGACTTGACAAGTGTGAGCGGCATGCACCCAGTTAGGCAGACCACCACATTTTACAGCAGTTGTAGTTACAAATATCACTTGATAAGGCCCGTGCCAACGAGGTTCCAGGCAGGATTTTCGCACATGCGTCTTTACCAGTACCCAGTCGCCTGGGCACAGGTCATGGCACTGCTGCCGTTGTACTGTAGTTGCGACTTCTCCAACCTATTAGAACACAGAACGTACCACATCAGCTAATCCTTTACAATAATCGAGTACCAAGTCATCAGTAATATTCACAAGCTGATTTGCTGGGACTGTAGGCTGCCTTATAGCCCTCCCCATAATTATCTCGAGAGGGGACAGTCCAGTTCTACTGTCTGGGATACTTCGTATACTCATCAACACCAAAGGCAGAGCCTCAGGCCATTTCAGGGATGTGGACGCACACACTTTTGCCAATCGGGACTTTAGAGTTCCATTCACCTGTTCAACCACTCCAGACGCCTCAGGCCGATGGGCACAATGCAGTTTCTGTTCAATTTGCAATGCAGCACAAAGCATTCATATTACTTCATTATTAAAATGTGTACCTCTATCCGATTCCAACGAGGTCTGGAATCCAAATTGTAGTGTCATATCTCTAAGAAGCAGTTTAGCTACAGTTACGCTGTCATTGCACCTTGTAGGATAAGCTTCAACCCAACGAGAGAACAAACACACAATCACATATTTTAATCCATTGCAAGGGGGCATTTCAACTAAATCAATCTGCATACGGGTAAAAGAACCTCCTGATTTTCCCAAATGATTTGTACTGACCAATGTTTTTCTTCCTGAATTTTGTTAATATGTCACACATCTTTGACACAGACTCTGCAATGGCTCTGAATCGGGGATTATGCCAGGTCTGTTGAAAGAGACGTAACATAGCATCTCTTCCCAGATGTGCAGTACCATGGCAACTCCTTGCCATAGGTGACAACAGACTGTCTGGTAAAACTGGTCTCCCATCTGTGTACACCCAAACCTCATCCTCTTGTTGACGATTGCATCCTGCCTTAATCCACCCTTCTCTTTCAATTTGGGGTCCTGCATCTTGCAATTCTTTGATCTCTTCCCAGGTTTCTACGATTGAAAACAGTCTGCATTCTGTGCCATCAGACTGTTCCTTCAAAGATTCCCCATTGAATGGATAAGAATTTAGAGCGCAAAAGCGAGCAGTCTCATCTGCATAACGATTGCCACCAGTCACATAATCGTGACCAGTTTGGTGGGCAGAACACTTCACTTCCACAATCTGCGCTGGCAGTTGTAGTGCCATCAGTAGGTTTTTCACACTCTCTCTGTTTCGTATGGGTGAACTTGAAGAGGTCATGTACCCACGTTGAGACCACAGCTGCATAAAATCGTGAACAACTCCAAAACCATATTGACTGTCTTTAAATATGGTTACTCATTTGTTCAGTAATGCTGCAAGCCCTGGTAAGTGCAATCAATTCAGCCACTTGTGCTGAATACACTCCTTTCAACCACGATGCTTCGACTACACACACCACAGTACAGATAGCATATGCAGCTCGCAAGGTACCGCAGGAATCTCTCAAACAGGATCCATCCACAAAGAGGACATGATCTGGCTCAGGCAATGGGACATCTTGGATGTCAGGACGCTGTTTGGTACACAGTTAAGTCATGTCCTAACAATCATGATCCGCTTCATCCGTCACAACCTCATGACCTGGCAAAGGCATCAAGGTAGCTAGATTCAAACTCGTGCATCTTGTCAGTCACATTCTCTGCTTCCAAAATCACTTTCTCGTACTTGGTTAACCGACTATTTGTAAGATGTTGTGTTCTAGTCCGAGTAAGCAGAATCTCAACAGAATGCGGTACATACACTTTCAAAGGGTGACCCATCACAATATTCTCACATTGCTCCAAACTCACACATGTTGCAGCAACAGGTTTCAAACATCTAGTCAACGCAGCAGCTACAGGATCTAAGTAGCTGAAAATTATGCAACAGGTCTGTGAGCAGTTCCATGCATTTGCGTTAGAACTGATACTGCACAACCTTCGCGCTCACTGCAGAACAATGTAAAACTCTTGTTAAAGTCGGGCATTCCTAATGCTGGAGCTCGACACAAATTATCTCGCAGTTCATAAAAAGAGCGCATGCATTCTTCATCCCATGGAATGGTATCAGACACGTCTTTGTGTGTAAGTCTTTGAAGGGGCTTGGCTATCAGGGAATGCCTGCAATAACCAACCATTCCCGGAAACATGGGTGCTCGGCGGATTCATCTGTAAAATAGCAGTGATCCGATCCTTTGACACCTTCCTGACTCCTTTTTAGGTCGAGCCCAGGCAGTGCGCATGTGCTGTCTGAAAGACCTGCTGTAGTGAAAAAAACGACTTTGGTCCCATCTGCTGCTTGCCATATGTTCACGCCAGTGTGTCTTATTTACTGCCTCCTAACTCGTTCAGTAGCCCATACGTCACTTCCGTTCGAAGACAAAGAAGCACCAGCCAAGTACGGTTTCATTACGCTTTCATTCTTGAATAGTTGGTTGGCAGAACTCTTTTTTTTAAAAAATTTTTTAATTGTTTGTTTCGCCCCTTGCTGCTTGTAATTCGTTGCGTTCCAACCATCCGCTGGTTTCCGAATGTTCGCTTACATCTTCCTTGCGTATATGGAGCTGCAAATGCTTTTGCTTGTTCTCACTGTTACGTTTCATTAGCATTTAAGCTTTTCCAGTCGCTGCGTTTTGTTTTAATTGTTAACGTAGCTCCCACTACATTATTGCTACGTTTCCAGCTCTTCAGGGCAATTCTTTCCTGATGTGGAGTCCTTAGCAGAAAAGAGCCATATATATTAGTAAGCTTTTTAAAACAATGCTAACCATTAGGCGGTGCTCTTATAGTCTCAAAAACCGGTCTGCCTCTATCTACAGATAGTGCTGATTTGTTTTTGTTTGTCGGGTCACTATAGCTACCAAGCAAGTGTAAGGAAGAGAAAACAAAGACTCCGGCAAACACAACTTTCTTCCAACTTCCTGAATCTCTAGACTTCGCACTCTATGACCCAGTAAATTAAAAATAGTGTCAGGAGAAACAGAGGGACCCAATCAAATGCCCGGCGCTGCAGAGGACGTCACATCTTGCTGCCAGAGCGGGGAGTTCAGTTTAAGGAAGGCGCTGCTCAAGGCTGGCTGGTTTGCGGCCTGCTCCACAAATTCAATGATGGTACCGCTTGCAGCGCTGTTGCAGGCAGCTCGCACCGGCCCGCCGCCATGTAGCTCACTCATCTGTATTAATTTTACCCGCATGGCCCTTTCCTTTATCTACTTTGCCTGACATGGGTTCGGCCCTTGGCCCGCCGCCTCGAGGAGCAGTGTCAGTGCATTTAGGTAAGCCGGATTGGGGTTGTGGTTTTTGGCAGGGGCGGAGGGTAGGGACTTTTGGGGGCCAATTGTGCTGCATCCCCTTCTTTGTGCCTCCCCGACGTCAAAGGGAAGCTTAGAAATACCGCTGCTGCCCGTATGTTTGCCTGCGCATCTGTCCAAACCTCCACGAAAGCAGTTAAGGAATGCGTTAAGAGGCACAGAAATACTGTTTTAAGCAATATGTTTAAATGTATTTTTATAATATAACATGCAGAAGTGAAAGCAAAATATTTGTTTTCACGAATTCTTTGGGTTTAAAGTATTATTCACATTTAGGCTAAAGAAGCTTTTTTGTTTGAATATTAACATATAATGATATATAATATCAGAGTCCAGTGTATAGTAGTTGCTAACTTGCTTTGGCTGCTAAAATTTGCTTCATTCTAGGCTTCCTGCCTTGCCTCTGTATGTTTCGCTCGTCTTCATTGCTTGATTTTGCTAGCGAGAAAGTGTCACTCATAGTCAATAAAATGTCCCTCCTAATTTCACTGAAATTATGAAAATGCAACACATAGAAATCTGAGAACTTGGCAGTTATGCAGGCCGCTAATAACAATGGGAGTGAATGAGTTTAGTGTTTTCGAACACAAAAAAAGTAGACGGCACGCATGCACAGCGCTTCCTGTCTTGATTGCCACCTCAAATGACGATGCACGGCTGGGCAGCACAGCAGGTGAGAGCACAAAGGGTAAGAAGCTACCCAGAGCAAGGAGCGACCACATCGCACTGCTGTTCACTGCCCTGCCAGCAGAAACTCCCTCTAGCAACGGACGCAGCCTGAGGGGTGAGTAGAGTCCTACCCTCTCTTACACAAAACACGTTTTATTGTGGCAGATATCTTCCTTGTGAAGTTACTAAAGCTTCTCTGGTGAAACCCACCTGTTTAATTTGTGAGCGTCTGCTCGTCTCTTAAACGGACACATTCGAGAGATTTGACTTAGTGGTTAGATGCTGCTGATCTTGAATAGGTACAAATATCGACCTGGCCAACATCCTGTAATTTTGCACAAATCATGTAATCTTCCTGTGAACAATAAACAAAACAAAAATGTGTAACATAGTCTGCTTCTAGCGTAAGGCGCTGTTAAAAAAAAAAAAAAAAAAAAAAAAAAAATACAATAAGGAGTGCTAATAGTTTCAAGGCAGAGATATGCAGCATCTGTTTCCTTGCCAAATTGTATGCTGCAACTTCTCTTACTGAGAGGGTGCATGGTTGATTTCATTTGCTCTGTGGCTCACCCCTTATACCCCACATCCTACATTACATTTAACATTTGCGCATTGCACTGTTCATCTTTGTTCTGAGGAGTTCAGCATCTGTTAGGTAGCCTTGAGTATCTCACCCAGGCCACGTATATTCTAAGCATTCCTGAATATGTAGTCATAATCTTACTAAAGGGATAAACGGCACTACAAATTTCATAATATAAAGAAAACAAGCATTTGCAATGCAATAGGTCTCACATTTGCGAGAGTTTGAGCTATTGGCATTGTAAAAAACAATGGCTTTTATTTATGTGTTTTAAAAACCTGCAATCGGTGCATGAACACGCACTTTGTACTCATAGTCGTTGCTTACAAGAAGCAACGCTGGCAGAAAAAGGGGCGCAGTTACTGACAGCCTTGCTTCTCGTAAGCAACGCCTAGAAGTACAAAGTGCGTGTTTACGCACACCATGCAGGTTTTCAAAATACATAAATAAGACATTATCATTTCCCAAGCCAATAGCTCAAACTCTTGCAAATGCGAGACCTATTGCATTGCAAATGCTTGTTCAATATGGTGTCCCAAATAATGAACTTCTCTTCTACAAAAATGGATTTTTGAGGGTGACACCGTATGTCCACTTATTGCCAAATGATTCAATAAAGCAATATTGTCATAAACACAAGCCTCTTTAGTACCGGATGCGACCAGCAAACCATCTGTGTATTGCACCAGAACAGAGTGATTTGGCATTTCTAATGATTCCAAATTTCTTTTCAATATTTAGTTGAAAATCGAAGGACTCTCTGTATACCCTTGTGGAACTCGGCAGCATGCCAAGACACGGTTTGTGAATCGGAAGGCAAACAAATATTGGCTATCCGGATGCAAAGGGATCGAGAAAAAGGCTTGACATAAGTCAATCACTGAAAACCATTCAGCCTCACAAGGAATCTGGTATAGAATCACAGCGGGGTTTGGTACAATTGGATAACATGGTATCACAATTTGATTTATTTTTCTTAAATCCTGCACAATTCTATATTTCCCGTTTGGTTTCCAAATACCCATGAAAGGTGAATTGCACGGGCTCTCCAAGGTCTCTCTCAAAATTCCTTGCTCAATCAGGGTCTCAATTAAAGTAGTTATGCCTGCAAAGGTATCTGGACTCAGATTATACGCTGGAGTTCTAGGAAATTCTGCATTTGGCTTCACCGGGATTCGAATTGGAGCTACTCCTTTCATCAAACCAATATCCTTTCCTGTAAAGTCCCACACTTCCGGTAAGACTGTATCTCGCACATCAAGTTGTACATTATTTTCAGTAAGTAAGGGATATAACCCCTCTACTACCGTCTTTTGTCTGACCATTTTAAACACTACATCTTCATCCTTTGTATGGAATTCTATTCCTTTGGAGTACAATAAATGGAACAATTCATTTTGCACAATGTCTTGCCCTAATAAATTCACTGGACTAGAATCACACACCACAAACTTGTGTAAATCTCCTGAAGTCCCAATTTGTACTTGCACAGGTTCTGTCACTGGGGTCAATATCAATTGGTTAGATACTCCTACAACTTGGATTCTTTCTCCCGAGAGAATGGGAATTTCCACAGTTCTCATAGTGGAACGGGTAGCACCAGTATCTGCAAGGAATGAAATGGGTATTCCATTTACCTTTCCATCCACATAGGGACAATTCTGATCTACCTCGAAGGATTGCCAAGCACGCATTCTTCCTCCCCTCTCAGGCACCGTCATTGGGACATTTCCGAGTCACTGTCATCAGTCTGCAACAAGTACTGTGATGCCACTTGTACATTCGAATTTACCTGATCATTGGTATGGAAACCCATATTAGCATTGTATCTCTGTACTTGTCCACTCAATTGAGGCAGAGGAGAGGTCAAAATTCAGATTTTGGCTTCTCAATCTTTGCACTGATTGATTCAGCATTTCAGTATTTACCTGTGGCTGTACAACTGCACTTCTAACTGTCTGTCCGTCTGCCTGTTTGACTGTGTTTAACTTACACTCGCGTTTCCAATGCCCGAACTTGACGCAAATGTGACATGGATAAGTCTTTTTCAATGCATCTATCTGTGATCCCCTTCCTCTACCTCTTCCTCTATGCTCCGCTCAATCTCACAATCTGGTGATCCCTAGGTTCAAGAAAAGTGCTTGGGGCTGTAGAAGCTTTCTGGTTGGGACAACTAAACTCTGGAACTCTCTTCCCCAAAGGTTAAAAGACAAGACCCACCTGTTGGCATTCAGGAAGGCACTGAAGACATGGTTGTTTAACCTCTGACCCTGTGTTAAGATCTTACGACATATGTTTATTTGATGAGCCAGCGCCTTGACAACCTGGGTAATTGGTTTGCACTTTATAAATTTATTTTTCATTTCATTTCTTTCCTGAGGCACAAAAGTCTGTAAAGGACTTCCTGCTACACCTCGCATTCCATTAGTTGTCTGACCATTTCCCTGTACCATGCCTGAATAATCAGAATCAAAACCCACATATTCTTTTCTGGCAGCTCTCATTTGTGCCAACATCAATTTCTCTTTTAATTTCTTGTGACGCAAATCAATGTCATCTCCACAGTATTTCGCATAACGAAGAATCTCATCAATAGGCTTACTCTGCCAACAGATTAAATGTTGTTGTGTCATGGCACTTATCTCAGGTCTTCAGCCATACACAAACCGATACACGAAGTGTCCCATGTCTTTTTCTGTCACATTCTCGATCCCGCTATATTGCTTAAATGCCCGCAGAAGCCTTTCATAATATGCATGCACTGTCTGTTTTAATTCCTGTGTAGTTTTGTCTATTTTTACCCAATCGGTTTACTCTGGCGAAATCTTTCCTTTCAGATAAGTAATGATCTGATTATACTTTCTCATCACTACCACCGACGGCTCACTGGCTTTTTAATCTCTCGCAGGCTCTGTTTCTGGCCAATCAACAGCAATTTTACATTCAGTCCACAAATAAGTTGGAACTACAATATCAAACAGAGTGTCCAAATCTTTCAACAAAACCTTCGAAACCTTTACGAATCTTTACACTTGTTTATACCATTTAATTTTGGAAAGTCATTTGTAAAGGACAAAATATCCTGTCTACTCCAAGGAACATGAACATATCCTTGCACATGAATAATAATTCTTCATCACAGTAATTCGCCAACCTTTCTGGACTAATTTTTCCCAATGTAATTTCTTCCAATTCCACTTTTAGTCTGCTTAGGTCTATATTAGTATGGGCATCATTTTCCACAAATTTTTCTTTTCGACCCACATTACCCTTAGCACCAACTGCTGGAATAATGTCCCTAATCCAAGCATCAGGTTCTTCTGGTGATAGCCCTATTGATGTACCTGTCTCCTCTCACTGAGACTCTTCACTAGTTTCTCATGTTCGTCGTGTTAAATGACCATTTAGTTTTTGATTTCCCATTTGTAAAACCTTTCCTGTTATTACTCGAGGACCTCTATTTGGCATTTCAACATTTTTCTCTGAAATGTTAATAAATGATTCTACTTCCCCTTCTTTGGTGGAGTTCACTCTTTCCCTAATTCCCTCATCACTCCTTTGTGTTAGTTTTTTCTTGTGTAAATGATGCATTCTGATCCAGATCCACCACCTTCCTATTTTTCTCTTCTGAGGAATGATCTCCTCCTGCTGTCCCACTAGGTATCGTTAAGACATGTACTTGTGAAACTCCTTGTCCTGTCTGATATAATGGGACAATTGGACCTATGGTAACTGGAACAGAGAGTGCATCTGGACTATTTGTTATAGCAGAATTTGGAAATCTTGCTCCTTCCAGAGGTTGTCCTCCAGACAAGAAGATATTTCTATGAGCCGAATCTAAGGTTATAGTTGGTGCTTCTGGGGTCATACACAAACGGGTTTGTTTCTGAATTATTCTGTTCTTCATTATAAGGTAGAGGTCTATTTGTAACATTTCATAAAATAATGATGACTCTTCAGTTGCTGTGTCCAGATGTATGTTTATTCTTGGTAATCAAGTAATCAGGTACAGCATATAGATAGGGAAGTAATCCAGTAAAGCTCCAGTAAATGCCCCAGTAAAAGACTCCAGAAATGCCCCACCGGGAGAAGCTGCCCTGCTGCTTAGCCTCCAAGATAACTGACAAATCCACATCAACCCTCACAGATAGAACATTACATGACATCACAGAGACTGGCTGAGCAGCAGAGAACAAGACACTAAGAAAGGACAAAGAGAAAGGAGAGAAGGATGCAACACTATTCAACAATAACTCATTCAGCAGTTCATCTATTTCATCCAAATTCTTTTCTGTTAATGTGAGAACCTGTGTTTTTGGCCCCTCGATATGTTTCATTTTCTGGTTACTCTTTTCTCCTTCCTTATCCTCAGCTCCCATTACAGGATACATTCAGGCACCCATGGCAACATCCTGTCTCCACATCTTTTTCTGTGTATCCCATTTCGCTTCTGCATATTTTTTTTAAAGTATTCTTATATCTGTCGTGATATTTCTCTTTCTCTCTCCGATGGGCTTCATGTTCCCATTCTTCGAGAGTTTCATATTGCATGGGTCTAGCTGTTGGTTTCATATTATTTATCTGTCGTCTCAAATTCTATAAAATTCATACTTTAAAAGTTCCATATTGTGGGAAAGCTAAAGGACCATCATTTTCAGTGTATTTTACCCGATTCTCTAACCAGGTACAAGTGAGATATCCCTTCTCTTGAGACATGCGAAGCTGGTGTACCCTCCGGAGCTACAGGAACTCCTTCTCTAGTAGGAATATGCTCATCCATGCATATTAAAGCCCTTAATTGCTTAAAAAATTTAATTTTTTCTTCCTTTCAATGCAGTCTGATCTTATTTCTGCTGCACTCTCTTCCATGTTATTGTTTCAGCTTCCAATCACTGTGATTTCCACAACCGAGCCGGGGACTCCATCCCCCACAAGGCTTCGTGCCAGGAGGCGCCATCGTTACTCTGTCGCGCCTGGAGGCGCATAAAAACAGCCCAGGGCTCCCGCAGCGCGGGAGCCCGTCCTGCATCCACTGCACGCCGCACTTTGCTTCTGGGGCTACATCCCCCACAAAGCTTGGCGCAATCGTTACTCTGTCGCGCCCGGAGGCGTGTAAAATCAGCCAAGGCTCCCGCAGCGCGGGACGCGCCCGGGCAAAGCCCAGGCCAAGGGCGGGCCCGTCTGTGCCCGTCAGAGCCCGGAAGAGACTGGGCTGGGCCACCCCTCTTGCCTCTGACAGCGGATTCACCAGGGCTATCAACTATATTGGACTGTCCACACAAGGTTAGTGCTACCATCAATTGATGTGCGTTTGCCACCTTCAGAAGTTCTAGGGATTATCCTCCTTTTTGTGGCCAGTACTCCTCCCGCCAGTTATAGTTATAGTCCAAACAAATAAATTAATCTCTGGGCAACATCCCAACACAAACTACTGGGAAGCAGTATCTAGGCCAAATCTTTTTTTCTTTTTTTAATAATACATTTTGAGCCATTGACACTAGCAGCTATGGGTAAAACGAGAATTACTGCCGCCCTCCAACTTGTACCTCCATTACAATCAACCTCAATAGATAAAATGTTACAAAGGGCAATTGGAGCTGTTGCTACGGAAATTGAGCGGACGGAAAGGCGTCTTTCATTAACCCCGGTCATAGCCCCATCACCCAGGATTTTGGCAGTCCCTCCTCGCCTTTACCGCCAATGCTGGACATACCACCAGAACTCCCAAGGACACGCGCAAAGACTTGCGCAGCACACATTACTGAGATGCCCTCGGAGAGTGCCAGCAAAAAAAAAGGGAAACACAAAACTGCTACAACCTTGGGTCCTAAGCGGAAAAAGCAAATGGCAAATAGCAAAGTAATGAACAGTGATACGGGTGCAGTTGGATCAGGGGATGTACCGCAGGTCACCCTCGAGCAACCACGCTGGGTGACTAACCTGGTGATGGAGTTCCAAGCACAATTCAGGTCCATTGTAAAGGATGAACGGACGGGGTTGACAAATTGACATCATTGGTTGACCATTGGGTGGGTAAGGCAGAGTCAATTCTTAAGGGGGTCGAGACAAATAAAACTCTAGTCCTACAAATAGCACCCCACTCTACCAAGCAAGCTTCTTCAGCTCCTAATACCCTGACTAGCCCTAACAGGCCTAATCTAATCAATCAGGAGGCTGTAGATCCTTGCCCGAGAACCCCACTGCCCCAGAGATCTGACCCAAGAAACCATCTCCAAGGGACCTCCCAAGGACAACTAACAGAAATTATTTCTAGGCCCCCTCTGGTTAGACTACAAGTACCAGTTTCCCGGCAACAAGGCTCAACCTATGGGGAGAGGGAAAGGTCAGTACCCTGTGAAGAACCCCCTGAAGCAGGGACTGCCCTCCCATGTATCAATCTCCCCCCGGCCTCAACTCCATATGTTATTGTGTTAACAGGAGTACCAGAACTGAACAAGGGGTGTAGTGAATCTCATTTTGAGCTAAAAAACAAATGTATTTTCTGTCTGGCCAACCATAGGCAATTGTCCTACAAAGACGCAAACGAAATCATTTTTACACGTAGGGTAAGCTGGGTGAGATGGAGACCAAAAGATGTCCCCGGGGATTGTATAGTGATACATTTTAGAGATCCACGGGTTGTGCAAACCCTTTTAGACTGTGGCTACCAGAGGTAGAATGGAGGAATAGTTTCCCTCCCTTTGGGATACTTCTTCTCCCCAGGGACAAACCCACACAACATGAGAAGAGTAGGTACTGATAGGGGGATGAGGAATCAGAATAGGCCACTTTTCAGACTGAACCATGACCTACCTAGACCACTCTTTTATAACGCCCCCGTCGCAAATAGATACAGCCCTCTAGATTCAATTGACTGACTACCACACACTGATCCCCTATATCTAAGTCCCAGCTGCCAAATAGAGATCAGAGTGGGATCATCGCACCAGGATGACTTTGTATATCAGGGAGGCTCTATGAAGCAGAAAGGAGATTCAGAGAAGGTGTTTGGGGAAAGAGCGAGTGACGTAACTAGTAAAAATCTGGAGAAGACCCCCATGGGTCACCTACCGCCCCATCAATTTCAACACAATTCACAGGCAAATAATACAATTTTACCATTCATTGCAAAGCATCCTCCTGCCTCAGTTAGCAATCGCAACCTGGGTAATGATCAAAGTCTGACGGGCGGGCGGGGACCAACGACCTACAACAGGTCCATCCAAGGGCCAGCTTCCCTCTTCCAACCACCACAGCCAATGAAATGGGCCCACTAGGCCTGCGGTTATTATCCTGGAACATAGCAGGACTCGCCTCCAAACTGGATATTCCAGATTGGGGGCTATTCGTTGACCAACATGAGTTATGCATGTTCCAGGAAACTTGGGCAAGGGCGGTAACACACAGAGTGGGCTATGTGTCATATAGTATTCCAGCCTACCAGGGGGGTAGGGGCAGACCTTTCGGGGGACTATGCATTTGGGTTGGTGTGCACCTTGGGTGTGAGGTTAAACAGATAGAGACGCCATCACGAGACATTCTTTGCATCTTCTTATCCTTCACTACAAAAGTCAGAATTGCTCTGATTAACTCACGGCTGGTCTGTCATGGCCAAACCTCCCACATCCTTGAACTATTGACTACCTTTCTTTTAACGATCCCGGATAATTATTGGGTAATTATAGGAGGGGATTTTAACTGTCAGTTTGAACCTCTGAATGGTCTGGCCACAAGTATTTCAAATGAGGAGGATTCAGTCTGGGCTATTCCAGAGCATAACATTCTGCCCATACGGGCTTGGACTCCGCTGGCCCTACAGTTGCACGCACTCACACGTTTCTCATTAAGGGCATGTAATGGTCGCTTGGCATCGGATAGCCCTGGGAAGCACGCCTTTAATAGACTAGGGCAGGCATCGATTATAGATTACATCTTAGTTGACACCAAATCGTGGCACAGGGTTCTTGATTTTAAGATCACCCCTTGCCACGAGAATGATCATAATGCCCTCGTACTAGATGTAACTCCACCATATTACAGAGGTTCTCTCAGTATACCATCACAACCTGATTCCAGTCTAATATTGGCCAATGGAGGGAGGAGAGTACGCTGGGGGGAATTGTCTCAATCACAGGATAAGCTTGCTTCCTTATACCAACAAATTATTCCCTTTCTTGCTGTAGCATATCAACAATCTGCGACTAATGATACTCCAATCTCCCAAACCAAATTGTCTAACAACCATCAAGACTTGCTTTCCATCTTGGCATCCTTTTTCTACATTAGTAGAAAGACTAGGCTGACCAGAAAACCACGACATCCATGGTACAACGAACACTGTAGGGCAGCTAAGTCGGCCCTCTTAGTCGCTATCAAAACAAAGAATAGGCTACAAATTAAGGAAACTAGGGCAATCTATAAAACGGCCATAGCTAAGGCAAAAAGCAGTTGGGAATGTGAAAAATAGGTCAAACTTAGAACCGAGTCGGATAACCATGATAAGCGGGCATTCTGGAACCTGATTAACACAGGATTGACCGAAGGTAAACCGGCTATATCAGCAAATATAGGGGAGGAAGTTTGGAGAGCCCACTTTAAATCTCTATATGCAATGTCAGAGGAGGAAGTCGGGTTGATGTCAACGACCCCCCTTATCTAGAGACAACCCACCGAGACACGCCCCTGTTCTCTCTAAAGGAGATCACGGAAGCATTGGGTGCGATTTTACCAGCAAAGGCGCCAGGGTTGGATAAGATTCATGGCGACCTTTTCCGATCCAAGCCTTCTGTTTGGGCGCCCTACTTGTGGTCCCTGTTCAACGCCATCCTTCAGGGCATGGCGATTCCCACTACTTGGGCCGGAGAGGAAATCATTCCAATATTCAAAAAGGGTTCACCACTTAGTCCTGCCAACTATCGCCCCATTAGCCTTTTAGACGTAAGCCAGAAAATATATGCACGTGCACTTCTGGGGCGACTCCAGTCCTTGATAGAAGAGTGTAATGTACTCACACCCCTCCAAGCTGGGTTTAGGGCTAAGATCTCCACTATTGACCACATTTTTTGATTACAGCTTGTATATTGGAAAACTGTGACTATAGAGGGTGGCAGCCTCTATACTATATTCGTGGACCTTAAATCCGCATTCGATCTAGTTCCGAGGGATAAGTTGTGGGGAATATTAATGGATATGGGAGCCCCAGATTACCTTTGCCACAAGATGAAACGCCTTCATCGAGGCAATTTCGCTCAAATAAGGTATGGCAAAAATGGAGAACTTTCAGCTCCCTTCCCAGTAGAGAAAGGTGTACGTCAAGGCTGCGTCTTGGCCCCGACTCTTTTTTCCCTTTTTATAAATGGCTTAATAGTCATTGATGGCTGGAAAAGATATTGATGCCCCTAGGTTAGCGAACCGCAAGATACCTGCCCTGATGTTCGCAGACGACACCCTCTTGCTTTCGAAATCTCCCATGGGCATGCAAAGATGATGCATTCAGTGTCTTTTGTAAAAACAGGGGTCTGGAGATCTATCTCCAGACAAACTAAGTATATGGTCTTTAACGCAATTAACAGCACTCGCCCAAACCCCTGTCTAGATGGAAGGGCTCTAGAGAGGGTGTCTATTTTTGAGTACTTGGGGATCACACTAACTGAGAAAATGGAATGGGGGGGCCCTAATAAAGAAAGCTAGCCTAAAGCTGGAGGGAGGGGGGGCGGGGGGGTGTATTTTAAAGGCGTATAATAAGTGCACAAATAAAGTGATAGGCCCTGCGGCCGAACTCTACAAGGTACAGGCTAGGGGCGCTGCGTTGTATGGAGTAGAATTATGGGGCCATTGCTCAACCACCCCCCTATCGCTTATAGAGAACTCCTTTGCCAGGCAACCATTGTGTCTCCCCTCTAGCTCCCCTTTAATTCCCCTTAGAATGGACCTTGGGATTAGCCCTATTGCGGATGAAGTAGCGCTAAGACCGCTCTTATTTTGGCGACGACTACGGAGCACGAAGTTATGAGCCTACAAGATGCGGGAAAACTCCCATGGTTGGCATATATTAGGAACACCTGCCAGGCCCTGGGTAGGGCAAATTAGTGGAGTTCTGCTGAAGAAACCTGCATTGTGACCCCCAGAAAGGTACTCCTTGAGAACTATAGAGAATTAAAACTGATCTAGCTATGGAGGAATTTGCCTGGGCGCCTATCCCTTGGGTTCATGAAAGTAAAAATGCAATATAGACTAAAATTGGCGCTAGACAACATCCAACTGCATCTTGCAAAGAAGCTATTCCTCCAATTCAGACACGGGGTACTCCCGCTCCGATATTTTACCATCAAGTGGTCAGGTGACCGCTGTCTGGATTGTCCTGCAAGCGAGAATGTAGAGGAAACTGAAATGCATGTACTTTTCTTCTGCCCTGTCTACAGGAGGCCAAGGTCCCGCTGGCTGGTACAGCTGTGCAGGAACCTGGGGTTCAGACACTGCTCTGAGGCCTTTAGGTTACTTAAGTATGACACTCAAATGCCCACTGTATTTTCCATCTCACGTTTCTTGAATTCTATGTGGTATACTCGAAGCTATTCTAAAGAAGAGTCTATAGGCCAATTTGAGCCCAGCATTAGCTATCATGCCTTCCAGAATATGTACCCTCTTCTTTTAATCTGAATATGTCCAACCATTGCTTCTCCGGTATACCACTATTTTGTATATAATTAGTTTTTTATAGGGGTTTCTTAAAAAGTTTTTAAAAGATTTTTTATTTCTACATTCTATCTGATATTGTCATTGTCTTTTTAAAATGATTGCTATTCCACTACACTTGGACATTTTGCTACATAGTGTATTACTTATGTGTTTCTCTAAGATAATATGCCTGAATGAAATTAACCTTTCGCCCGATACTGGTTTCTTGATTATGCACATGCACTTTATTGCCCTGCACTATACGGCAAATGTAGAGGTCATGTAGCACAAGTATACCGCATACCCCTTTGTCTGAGGACGTCCAGAAGAGATGCCTTTTGGAACTTAAGATCTCTGATAGACTTGCATATCTATCCAAAAAAGCGCTATCTATTTACAGATATCTCAAAGGATGCTGCTATAAATTGTATATAATGTATTGTTTTTATGTGCTTTTATGGCCCTAGTGGCCGAAATAAAGATTTTTTACTGACTGACTGACAACCAATCCCAGCACGGCTCCACACCGACCAAACAATCCCAGCGCGGCACTTGTATTTTGTCAGTCTAACTCCAAACAGCAACTGACCCTCCCTTTACAATTTCTTGTCATCTTTTTCTTTTAGTCGATTTCACGCAAAACAACACAAAACATATAACTACTCTTGTCTGCTCCACTAAAAAGAATTATAGATCCTCACACAATCACAAGTTTCAATCACTCCCAGTGAAATCTCAACCAGCGCGATTTCACCCTTTGAGTAAAAGTCTTTAGAATTCTTCCTGGTGCACTCTAGAAGAAACCCAATAACATTTTAAATCGATACACTCTCAAAAAGTTCCCATCACTGGTGGTACTGGCGACAACGTCTCCCTCACAGCACCCTCGAAACAGCAGACAAACTTACTTAGTATATGCCAGACTAAGACCCACCCGTAGGTGCATATTTCGGGATCTTATGCCTCGACGGACCCGTACTCCACTTCAGTACAACACAAACATACAAATTTCACAATATGACATGACACTTCTGTGATCACAATTCCACACTAGTCTCATTAAGTCAATTTTTACCGTCCATTGAAAACTCGCTGAACCTCTAAACTAGAAAGAATTCTTTATGACCACGTCTCCTCATATCCCAGTTTCAATCAGTCAAACTAACCATCCGACACGCTACCAGAAAACTGATCCAGTGCTAAGCTTACCAAATTTGTCTTCACCCTCATAACAATCTTACCTTACTAGGCCCATTTCATTATCAACCCTCAGTCTCACAATAATCTTAATACTTTCTTTAATTTCTACAAACCATGGTCCTCCGATGGATCTTTTGTTGAGCTGATAGGGACTAGAATACTAGAAAACGTGAGCGATTATTCTATGAGGACCTCGAGTAAAAAAATTGTTACCTCAAACTGTATCCAAAAACCGTTGTCGGCTACAAATGCCTTGAGACAAGAAGTATGACCAAAAGAAAGAGACAGAATCGATAGATAATTCATGGGAAACATTTATCTAATGCCTCGTATTACATAGACAAGTCAAGAAAATGAATTTCAAATCAGATTTAATGACAAAGTATTATTACGAGTAGCCTCACAACACAAAACAGAGCATTATTAGACAGCGGGAAAATTCACTAAGGAGAGAAACGGGGTAATATTTGAGGTTGTCATTAATCATACAAACCAAAGTTGATCACTTCAAGTTCGTCCTGAGTTAGATCTGGTCAAGTCTGAACTGCAGCACCACGTGCCACAATTGGAGTCAGTTAACCTCTCCGCCGAAAGGTCATATTACCTGCGCAACTTTACCAGCCGGCAAAGTACAGGATTCGAGGTCTCAGTTAGATATAGTTCAGGTCATTAAAGTCCCCCCCACTCAGTGTGGATGGGAAGGGGGCATAGAAAAGACAATGGGGATCAAAGGTCTGGCCAACAGCATGCCAAGCAGAAAAGGAAATGACAGCCAGCCCCCGACTCCACCTCCGATGGGGCAATTATACTTCCAAATGTTCCAGGTTTGCACTCCTTAACGTATTAATTCCATCAGTCCATGGAGTTCTCATTGGTCACTCATAGTGGGCTGTTTTGGGGTGATCAGTGAATCATATAAATCCGGAAGAATTAAGTAATCCTTTTTGCAAATTTCATTCTGATTCATTAAGTTCAATTGAGTTCCCATTTCGTCATTTCCAAGGAGGTGGGTGGCACATTACTTTGCTCACAGTCCGGCCGCTTTTCCCCGGGTTTGCAACAATGCTGTTACATTTCTATCGAATATGCTTCTTAGCGAGGAGTGAGTCCCTTGTTAGCTAATACAAAAATTAAACTTCACAGAAAGTTTTTATAGGGCTTAGGTTATTGTCTCGCATGGTTTTACATTAACGCAGGGTAAGAGCAGCATTTGAGGCCTACATGAGATTTAGCTGAATCACTAGCGTTTAATTTAATTATAAATCATACATTTCATAAATGCATTTCGATTCTCTCCATTATAGCAGTTATTGTCTCCCTCCGGTATTACATTTCAATATTAGGCACTACAAAATATTTTCTTAAGCATTATTGGTACGTTGTCATTTTCAAAATGAATTGTTAACGTCACTCTCGATACATGTGGTATTGTATACATGTTACAGAAGCTCAGATTTGCACTGTCAAATTTCTCTAATTTAAGCAATTTTTACATTTCAAGAACTTAATTGCGTATAAATATATATATTTCAGGTACGATGCACATTTTGAATGTTATCACATAACTCCCTATTTTAACAATGTTGTATTTTCTTATAACACGTAAATATGTACATGTATAGCTCTAATTGCATCTTTTTATTTTGTTTACATTTTCATATCATTTTGGAACACTGCATGCTTTTACGATGCAGCATGTATTCTTGTTTTTCGACTTAGTAGGTTAACATGTCTTTATCAAGAAGTATTTGTTGTAATGATCTTTTACAGGTGAAAATTGATAAATATAGACGTCACATTTATCTATGCTCCATCAATGTGTCCTTCACGGCACACATTCACCCTTTCATAGTCAAGATCCGGCACGTTTTACTGCGGTGGCCGGCAGAGACTTTACAAGAGTGGGGCATACAGATTGTTCAGCACGTTTATACCCTAGCATTCACATCTTCCACCATCCCCAGAATGTTCTGTCATTCCCATAGAAATAAATTGTTTCCCTAAGTTTTTTATATCAATGTTTTTGGTGCAACATTCCTGCCTGTGACATTATTAATCACAAGTTTATTTCATATAATAGGCTAAACATCATATTACACCAATGTCATTCGGCTGTGCTGAACTGGTCTGCTAGAAGGGGGTGGATTTATTACTGAAAT
This sequence comes from Calotriton arnoldi, assembly GCA_963921515.1. Taxonomy (NCBI): domain Eukaryota; kingdom Metazoa; phylum Chordata; class Amphibia; order Caudata; family Salamandridae; genus Calotriton; species Calotriton arnoldi. The sequence continues at coordinate 3,524,744 of CAWUFW010000381.1, forward strand.
TGAGCCCAAAGAGTAAATGATAATTCATAATCATTATGAATTTGTACTGAACAAGCTTTTTGTTTTGTTGAGAGTTTTTAGTTCTTTCTTTGACCATGTCCTTCATAGTTAAGGTTTTTTAATTCCAGTTACAATGAGCACTTCTTCCAGGGCACCTCCCTTTTGAATTTCAGCTACAATGAGAACTTATTCCAGGGCACCTACCTTTTGCAGCGATGTATACCAACTCTGTCCGAAGCATGCAGCTTTGGGCGCTCCAGAGGAGGTTAACTATTGATAGAATGCATGACAGTCACTTCAATAAGCATTCCAGGTCCATAGTGTAATACAGGTTGGTGCTACAGTTATTTAGAACATGACTGACTTCGCCGCTTTTAGCTGCGACTGCTGCCATCATCCATTTGAATTATTTCCATACAATGGAAATTAAGGTAGACGGAGGCAAGCGTAAGAATATATTGTTTATCTGTTTTACTATTGTGTGTGTATTTCTGTGTTTAGGCCTTGGATGCTTTCAACACCAGAGAGTGCATCTTTGGGTATGCTAAGATTTTAGCTATGACACAGTTTTCAGATACACCTCAGAGAATGACAATCCCCCCTCACCAGTAGAAAGTGTTGCATCATCTGCCGTGGATTAAATAGCAGTGCTGCAAGATGTCTAATCGCAGTACACCGAATGTAATGGGTGCGATAAGGGAGACCTCTTACAATGGTGACATAACTGGGATTGAGTGAAAACAGAGAAATCAATATATAGAGAAACACATACAGTGAACAATTGTTACTAAGAAAAATTATTTGATTAAATGAAGCAACACGCAAAACCCGTGAAACAAATTAATGAAAATATACATGCTGCAAGAAAGTTAAGGGTCACATGTACAAAACTTTGAAATAGTGAGTTCCTAATTGCAATTTTATGCGAACCGAAATTAGGAAATCGCTATTTCAAATGTATGAAACTCATTTGAGTTTCATTTGCTATTCCCATTGGGTAGCAAATAGACTTAGCTCATGAATATTAATGAGGTAGGTATTGGTTTGCGACAAATTGGGAATCGCTAATATAACAGGGATGGCGTCCTGCTGTGGACAGCAGATCACCACGTCTGTGATTACTTTTTAATAAAACAATCTTTTATTTTTAATATCGGCCCATTTTCCTCTGTCCCTGCAGTTTCGGAACAAGCATTGTGGCAAGATGTAATTAGCAATGTGATCGACTACAAAAGTGGACCAGAAGATAATACGTTCAGACTAAATTGTATGTGAAAGTGTTAATGTGATAGCTCAAAAAGGTTGAAAAACTATATCAACGAGGTTACAAAAGTTATTTTGTCTTACCCCTCAGACAAATGTATGCATTATTGGATTTACTAACCATGTTGGTTTTGTATCACTCTTTCATCCAGGTGCTGATGGGAAGCTTTTGGATCAGCTTAGTGATAATGCCAATATTTTAATGGCTGTAGCAGACTCAGTGTTCATGGACATCTCAGAGAGATTGATGAGCGGAACACTTCTGTGGAGGCACTTAGAATGCATCTTAAAGAACAAAGCCCAGTTTTTGAGTATATGGGACCTCAGTAAGTGATTATTTTCCCTTTTGTAATACCTTTTATTTCTGTAGCATGTTTAGGACAAAAGGTGGCACAATTCAATTTGCCAGATGGTTTAAACACTAGTTTTTAAACTTTTTCCTCATGTTGCAGTCGTCAGGAAATGAGGATGTCTAAAAGCAAGTGTGTTAAGAAAAGTAATTTAAAGATGACTGCCATTTAATTTTTGTGTGTAGTAGGCTTTGGTAACTCCTTCAACAATATAACAACATTTTTTTCTACAATAAAAAAAAAAAACAGTTACCAACTCTTGCTCTCAACTGCAAGTCAGTCAATGATAATATAGAATGGTAGGTACTTAAGGCTAGGAACTGATTAGTAAACGATAAAATGTATTAAAAAATATGTAATGGAAATGAAGGATCAACGTTGAAGAAAAGCTTCATTTGTTTTTAATTTCTCATTTTCTTCAGTTATACATGCTGCAATACTCACCAGAGAGTCCTTTCAAAATGACTATGCCAAAACATACAGGGGAGGAAAGGTAGAAGTAGAGGAGATGCTAGAAGATTGATAGCTGGTTTAGTGCTTCTTGAGTGAGGAGTTGCATTTCTTCACAGTCAGAGCACTTCTAGAAGAAGGGCATTGTGTGGGTCTGCATGAAATGCAAGATGTTGAAGGTTTTCAGAATACATAGCCTAAGTGAGTGACAGAGAAATTCCTCTAGGCAGGGCTTTTTCAATAAATTGAAAAAGGTCCCACGTTTTAGTTGTGATTGAAAAATGTAAGTGTAGGAATGGATGGGCAATCTCAAGTATAGAGCTCCGAGCCTCAACTGATTGATTACAAAATAATTTTGCCAGTACCGCACCATCTGAACATGACGCAGGTTCAGCAAATTTAGCTATAGATGAAGACTTTCATATTCAGTGGGGTGACTGAGTCTGTAAAGGAAGAGGTCTTCTGTTGATCAGTCAACCAGTGATTCAACATCTTGACCACAGCTAGAATCAAGGCAGAAAAGAGACTCTAATGCAGCTTATGAGTGTGGTGAAAAATCCTCTAAGCCGATTCCAGAGTCATTCTCTTACTCAGTTGTTTCTCGAAAAGACATCAGTTCGACTGATGTTGGCTCAGGTAGTACTTCATAGTAGATTATGGAGTTGTGTGAAACCTTTGCAGCTGTAATGATGACGGCATCAGATTAGTCAGTGGAGTTCTTTGCTCTGTGTACAGTTGGAGATGCAGCATACTCCAATATCCCTGGCTAGGAACTCAAGCCAGTGATGTTACTGCTCTCATTAAGTGGTATTTCATTCAGAGTAGCTAGAGGCTGAGAATTTCTACTGTGAAGCCAGTCGCGGTCAGCATGACTCATGGGTGGGGGTGGGGGGAGGGGGGGGGGCGGGGGGGGGTTAATTGAACTTACCATCTCCTCCGGTCCCGCGTCGCGTGTCCTCTCTCCTCTCCATACAGGTAGCAGGCAGCCTCCCTCCCCTAAGCAAATCACAACGCTGCAATGGCAACGTTGTGATTGGCTAGGACGCCTACCCCACAGGCGTCTATTGGGAGGCCATTTTCTCCACATAGGCCGCATGCAGCCTACATAGAGAAAACGCAGAGTGTGCATGACTGGTTTGGTCGGCCCTGGGGCCGACCAAACAGTCAGCACCCACAACAGTGGGCTAGCCACTCCTCCCCTGACTGGAGCAGGACCGCTCACCCGCCCGCCCCAAACCAAACCCTGCCTTCTGCTTTCTCGCACTGCGAGAAGCAGAAACATAAAATGGTATTTAAAATACCATTTTATGTTTCTGCTTCTCGCACTGCGAGAAAGCAGTGGGGCGACTCTCCTCCGCCCACGTGGAGGAGCTGCTCCTGTCTGAAGCATTCGTGGTGTCTGCGATGGTTTGCTGTAGAGAATCTGCCACATAGTGCTTTTTTATGTGATTGATGGACATCAGTCTGTTTTTCTTTGAACCAGACAGCTGAGGCAGAGTGACAGTTCTTTTGCCTTTTATCCCAAGCACTTTAACGGGTGGCCTGTAAGATGGTTCAAATCTTGCTTGTCTTGGATCTTTTCACGAACTAGATCCCTTATTTTAGGGCCCCACCCGTCAGCAACGGTTTCAACCTGCTCTTTGTTGGTGGCGGTTTCAGAATGGTTCACATTAGACAGCTTGTGTCTGACCTCTTGGATACTCTGTAAGACATTCAAACATTTTTCCAGGTCAAACGTTTCTTCATCCGCCACCTTCCACAAGTTTATCTAGGTCAGTCACATACATAGGGACTTAGAAGAGAACCTTGTATGGAGTGTCCCCTCCCCCAAAACTCTTCTAGCCAAGTTATTTAATGCTCTTTGGACTGGATACAGATTATGGTACCAACTGAGACCTGAACTTAGTACCGTAGTGGTCAAGGCTTGTTTAATCATGCTTTTAGCCGTATGAACAAACTAACTGTTGTATTCTGCTCTGATCAGGTTGCTCAATTGCAGACAAACTCCTCGTACAGACATGTATCCCCGTAAGTCTTGGAGGTGAATGCAGGACCATTATCGTGTGAAATGAATGTACTGCCCCCATCGCTACCAGTCACTGCAAATAATTTACAACCGCTGAAGCGCTCACATTTCTCTGTGGCCACATCCATAGGAATCGAGAAAATGAATCAGTTGCTACCAATACGTATTTATCTCGTTGACAGACTTTATCGGGCCAATGTGGTCCAAATACATTAACCTGAAAGGCATGTTGGAGACTGTGGGTGGAGTTGGCAAGGGTCTCTTAATAGCAGATGGTTTAATCTGCTGACAAATGTCACACTTTCTGACATAGTCCCTAGCCATATAAACAAGGCCACCAGTGTATGGTTGCTGTAGCATTCCTGCAGTTGCCTTAACCCCAGCATGGGCAGATGCCAATCCCTCATTAGCTTCCCTGATTAAATCTAATCCGGACAGCTTGTTCGATCTCCCACTCGTAGTAGTGTGAATACAGGAGTATGATCTGAATTAAGATGGGTTTAGGAATATTTGAGAGGAAAGCCTACGGGAGGCTTCCTGACTTGTTTGGTTTAATGTATGGCTGTTAAAATATCTGTGTCGATTTATGTTTGAGATCTGGTTAAGGCTGCTGTTCTAGCAGTCTGAATTGCAGCTTTGGCAGCTAAGTCTGCTGCACAGTTCCCTTTAGCATGAAATCCACTACGCTGATGGCCCAAAGTGTGCCTCACATGGACCAGTGGAAGCTTATCTTGGAAGACCGCTACCCTTCCCCAGAGTTGTTGATCTTTAATCTATTTTCCCTCTGAATCCTTAAATTAATTCAAACTCTAATGTTGCAAGTCAACATTGCACTCTTGCACACAGAAGGATGAATCCGAAACTACAAGTGTGGGACCCGATGGATTAACCTTTTGTAATGCAAGTAACAAGGCATGAAGTTCTGTGTGTTCTGCAGTGCTGCCGTTTAAGATCTTAGTGTAGGTGTGCTTCGGACGGAAGTCATCCTTCACTACACCTTGCACTGATGCACAGGATGTGGAGTTCTTTTATTTCGTTCCTACCGCTGGTTCAGCAGAGCCATACATGTAGAATATGCTCTGATAAAACTGAATGGGCAAAGCTTTTGGAGTAGGAGGAATATGTTGTCCGGGACTGTTCTTATAGCCCCTAGGCTAATGTTGAAATAAGAGCTGCACCCCGTCGAAACTAAAGGCAGTTAGATACTCCCTTTCAGGCACTATATTCTGACTGGAATATGTCTAAGGTTGTTTTATATTTTTCTGCACCAGATTCATCATTAACCCCGTCGTATGCAAAATTTGCACAGCATATGTTTTAGTATGGGCGATTGAATTCCTATAGTCTGAAGCTATCTGATAGGAGCCGTCGGGTTTTGAGACAGGAGAACGGACCGTGTTCATTGGTGAAAGCAAAGGCGCTATTATTAACTGATCTAATATTGCTTTAATACTTCACTTCTGGCTTTGAAGGATGTTGAGCTTGGGCTTAAGACATGTGAAACTGAATGTTTATTCCCACCCAGCTTAGTTTCAGTATAAGGCCGGAGCGTGTCTTACAGCCCATTCACTGGTGTAAATTTCCCTAGGTACTATAGGAGAAAAAGCTACTCTGATTACTTCCTCCTCCCAGGGAACTTCCCTAATAAAGACCAGAGGCCAGTCTTCCTCAGCTAGTATGATATCATCAGATAAATGATCCCAGAAGACAGCTTTAATAGTGCGTGGTATTCCCCTTCAATTTGTAATTCTAAATCATAAACCCTGTCTGATAGTCTTCTAGCCGCAGATTACTTACCTTAGAATTATACCAAGGCTTCAGACTGGATCCGGGAAATTTCTCATGAGCATTACCCCTGCACACTGGTGGGTGGTGTAGCTCGGCTCCACGTGGCATGGTCATTCACATAGAAAGTAATTTGCACAGTGCCTATATAGGTGCCACGCCAGACGTCAGTTATTTTCTTTCCACACCAGTCAGCGCAGATCAGGGGAGAGCTACCCCCAGTCAGTTTTTGACTGACCTTTTTTTTTTTTTTTTTAGATGTCGGTGATGAACCCGTACCTTGTTTGCCTCTGGTGACTTGAGTGCAACCACAACGCGTAGACCTGCGTCGAGTGCCACACCATGCACCCCAAGGCCTTGAGGGAGCGCTCTGAGACTATGCACCTCATATTTGGGTTACCCGCTCACGCCCCTTTGAGCTCCATGGTTTGAGAGGAGCCCCCACTGGTTCTCTGCCGGTGGTTCCACCCTCGGCTCCAGTTGGGCCCCTAGGATCCACGGATGGATCTGGACCTGTGCCATCCCCATTCTCATCCCTGACTCCGACATGGAGCCAGAGAGGCGTCATCTGATGCAGACTGGAGCCATGCCTTCTAGACAAGAGCCCAACCTGTATTCGTATGGGCTGGGACTCAGGGAGGATTGGGAGGGGTCACTGGACCGTGAAGAATACCAGCTCCTAGACCCTAACAAGGACTGGTGTGAGGATTTGGCGGACACCAGCTGACTGGTCACCTCTCCAGATGTGGCTACAGAGTCCACTGTGGCTACAGAGGGGGGAGCTTCTTTTACGATGGTGGTGAGAAGGGCAGGCGAGGCCCTGGACCTTAGCCTACCCTCAGTGGCAGTCAAGACTAACGTCTTGACAGAGGTACTTCAGCCGGGAGTGCCCCTCCTAGAACCACTTCTCCCATTCAATGAAGCCCTCCTGGACGTACTGCTGGGGACTTGGTCCAAACCCTGCATAGAGGCTCCTGCGAACAGGACGATTGCCTGCTGCTACTGCCCTGCCCCAGTGGATCCCACCTTTCTCACCCAACTCCCTACCCCGGAGAGCTTGTTGGTCCAAGCCTCCACCTCCCGTGTAAATCCTGGTGAATTCCCTACGACTCCACCGGATAGGGAATCCAAGAGGCTGGACACTTTAGGAAAGAAAATGTTTTATTCCACCTGCCTGGCACTGCGTCCGTGAACACGTGTGCATTTTGGGCCGTTGCTCCCAGGCCTTGTGAGATATGGTTGCGCAGGTGCTTGTCAATGTCCCGGAGGAGATCCGGGCCATACTTTCGGAAGCTATGTCTGACGAGAGAGATGCAGGGAAGTTCATGGTTCAATGTTGGTTGGACACAACTGACTCGCTGGGCAGAGTGGTTTCTTCGTCAGTGGCCTTACGGGGTCATGCCTGGCTTAGATCAACTGGCTTTTCCGGGCATGTCCAAACATCGCTTATGGACATGCCCTTTGATGACTCCCATCTCTTTAGAGACAAGGCGGACTCAGCGCTGGAGTGCTTCAAGGATGGCAGAGCTATGGCCAGGTCTAGGGCCTTTCCATGGCCCCTTGCTAACCTAAGGACACCTTTTGCTTCTTTTGTGAACTGGGGTGGCGGGGTTGGGGGGTAAACAAAAGAAAATACCTTTTAAAAAGCACTTACCTGAAGGCCGGCTGCAGCCTCTCAGTCCTCTTCGCCCTCTTCCAGGGGCAGGAACAGGAATTACCCAGGCTTCCAGACTCCCCTAGCCAATCACAACACTGCTGATAGCAGCGCTGTGGTTCGGCGCTCATAGAGGGACTGGTGGCCTGGGTATGTTCTTCACCCAGGCTGTAGTACAGCCTGGGTGAAGAACATGCAAAGTACAACACGAGAAAGAAGGGTGAGGCACTGAAAAGACAGCACTTGCCAACAAAAATATTAGGCTGAGTAGAAAAAATGTTATTAGTGCAACGAACCTGAAGTACAGCCCCTCTCTACTTAAAATGGAAAACCAGCTTCCAAAACAAATAGATTATCAATGGTTGAGCACTCAAAGTTAATAGTTATGCCAAGTAAAGTGCATTCAAAGGTCAACATATATTTCCATTCCTGTTCACAACAGCATTCATGGTGCATTGGCACCCAACGTATGATTGATGCACATGGAGAGAGTTTCTTTATTCTGTCGTTCTTTATTTATTTTCTTCTTTTAAAACGCACATCAATGAATGATAGACAAAGTTGCCAACGCATTTCGTCCAACAAGGACTTCTTCAGGGCTTGGACTTATGAATGTACATCGCCAGTTCCTTAATGTGTGCTGGCATTATAGCATTCCAAGCTTAGTCATTTCATTCTGTTATGAAAATTGGAATACGTTTGTCCCCTGGGGTCAATGCTTATGTGGCGTCTGCTTCCAAATGCAAAGTGCGCATGACTGTTTGGCTGACCCAAGAGGGCCGGCCAAACAGTCCTGCGCACTTAAATGACTGCCTACCACTCCTCCCCTGTTCCTGTTAGAGCCAGCCCCGCCCCTAACCAGCCGAGCCACGGAAAAGTAAAATGATCAGGTTCGTTATTATCATTTTCTTTTTCTTTTTTCAGCAGTTCACAGAGCAGTGGGGCGATGCTCCTTTGCCCCTGGAAGGGGCTTTCAGCCACGTCTTTACTCGCCCAGCCACCATGGCGCACAAGTTTCCCAGGCACTGTGTAGCCGAAAACACGGTACCCACAACCCCGTTGGTCCGGCAGCCAGAGGTCAAGCCAGTCCACCACTCTCCTGGCAGCCGCAGCCTTCAGACCCCTTTAGTTTGTCCTCTTACCATTATGGGTACCCAAAAGAAGCAGGATATGCCACCAGCTGCCCCACTGGAGGTCTATAACATCAGACCTCTGGGTTCTTTAGATTGTTCAAAGGGGTTAATCCCTCCCCTTTGTGACTACCCTCCTCTCATGCCACCTACTTGCAACAGGTTGCTAGAGGACCATCTCTCCTTGCTCCACCAGGGAGTGACAGCTCTCTTGGCCAATGGAGCCATATAGAGAGTGCGGATGCCAGAAGTAGGTCGTGGCTGTTATTCCTGCTACTTTCTGGTACCCAAGAAGGATGGAGTCCTTCGCCCTATCCTAGTCCTGTGCCCTCTCAATTTCTTCCTCAAGAAGGAGATGTTCTAAATGCTCACACTCGCCCTGGACCCGGGAGACTGGCTGGCAGTGTTGGACTTGCAGGACGCATACTTCCACAGTCCAGGATATTCAGGCTATGATACCAATGTTTCAGCCTCTATCCTGGATTATGGTGAGACTGACACTGAGGCTGCTGGGCCTCATGGCCTCCTGCATCCACTCGCTCAAGTCATGTCTTCCCTGGACCCGGGAGACTGGATGGCAGTGTTGGACTTGCAGGACGCATACTTCCACAGTCCAGGATATTCAGGCTATGATACCAATGTTTCAGCCTCTATCCTGGATTATGGTGAGACTGACACTGAGGCTGCTGGGCCTCATGGCCTCCTGCATCCTTCTTGTGACACATGCCTGCTGGCATACACAGTCTCTGCAGTGAGACTTGAAGTTCCAGAGGGTGCAGCATCAGGGAAATCTCTCTGACATGGCCCAGATTTTGGAGGGAACTGCAAAAGATCTGCAGTGGTGGCTAACAAATGAGTCTGGGTCAGCAGCAGACCCCTCTCCCTTCCCCAATCAGATCTGACATTGGTGACAGATGCCTCACACCTGGGGTGGGGTGGCCACCTGGGAGAGGTAGAGATCAGAGGTCTCTAGTCTTCAGGAGAATCCAGACTCCACATCAACCTACTGTAATTCCGAGCGATCCGACTGGCATTGAAAGCCTTGCTACCTTCCATTAAGGGAAGGCTAGTACAAGTGTTCATGGACAACACCACCGCCATGTGGTACTGCAACAAACAGGGCGGGTGGGGACCTGGACCCTCTGTCAAGAGTCCCTGCTTCTATGGACATGGCTGGAACATTAGGGGTTATTGCTGGTGCTTTAACACCTGGCAGGCTCTCTGAACTCCAGGGCAGATGAGCTCAGCCGAAGATGCCTAACGGATCATAAATGGCTTCTCAATCCGGACGTGGTGCTAGGTGTCTTTCAGCAGTGGGGAGAGCCTTCGTTAGATTTGTTTGCCACCGCCAAGAATGCGCAAAGTCAGTAGTACTGCGTGATGAAGTTTCCAAGGTGGCTCTCGCTCTGAGACGCTTTTCGTCTCGAGTACAGTTCAGCCCTCCTGTACGCCTTTCCTCCCATACCACTACCACTCTCAAGATCAGGAACGACCGGGCCCAAGTCATCCTTGTGGCTCCGGACTGGGCTCAGAGAGTTTGGTATCTCAAGCTGTTGAGCATGGCCATTTGTCCTCCAATCAGGCTGCCCCTTAAGGAGGATCTTCTGTCGCAGAAGCAGGGGCGGGTTCTCCACCCAAACCTGTTTACGCTCTGTCTTCATGCATGGAGATTATGCAGCTACAGTTGACATCTTTCAACCTTCCGCCTGAAGTCTACACTGTCATCTTGGCAGCCAGGCGTCCCTCAACCAAGACCGTGTATGCCTGCCACTAGGGCAAGTTTGTGGCATGGTGTACAGAGAAACAGGTTGACCCTCTTTCTACTCCCCTGTTTCAGGCCCTTCTGCTCTGAACATTCTAAAGGGCTAACTTTCTGCCATGCCAGCCTTTCTGTGGTTTCAGAATCAGCCATCCCTTTTCAAATCCCCTATTGTAAATAGGTTCTTGAAAGGTTGGCAACACAGGTTTCCATCTCCTTCGACCTTTCATCATGCCTCAGTGGGACCTTAATCTGGTCTTTTATTTTTTCTGATGTGCCCTCCCTTTGAGCCCTTGCACAATTGTCCTCTTAGGCTCCTTACCATCAAGACGTCCTTTCGGGAGGCAGTCGCATCTGCCCGGAGGGTTAGTAAGCTTCACGCTTTGTCATCCAAGCCTCTGTACCTGAACATCCTCCCAGAGAAGCTAGTTCTTCGCACTAGAGCTTCCTTTTTAGATTTCAAGTCGTTTTTATTAAAGTTTTTGCAATAGAACCAATACAACAGAAATAAAATAAATACATTGGCGGTATAGGTGGGTGCCAATAGTTGTGGATATCGCCAACAGCAGTAATAATAATGGCAGACCAGTGAGAGTCCAAGAGAGAAACCGCACAGGTAAGATAAAATAAATAAACAAACAAACAGCAACAAACAAGCAGATAAGTAACTGAAAATAAATGATAATAAAAATGTAAGGTGCTTCCTTTTTATCGAAAGTTATCACTCCCTTTTTGTAGGCCAGTCCATCACACTGCCTACTTTTTACACACCACCACATCCCTCCAAGGAAGAGGAGCGACTTCAGTCTGCACCCAAAAAGAGCGTTCTACATCTACCTTGACCGCATGAAATAGTTCAGCGTGGATGACCAACTCTGTGTGGGTTATGTCAGAGTGAAGAATGAAAAGGCTGTGCAGAAGCGGACTATCTCCCTATGGATCGTGCTCTGCATTAAAGCTACTATGCACTGACGAAAAAGCAAACCTCAGAGGCTTGCGTGCTCATTCTACCAGAGATAAGGCTGCAACCACTGCGGAATTCCAATCCTGGACATGTGCCCGGCAGTATTGTCGGGGTCTCTGCACTTATTTAGCAAATACTACTCACTGGACGGTTAGGTCCGTAGGAATGGACATTTTGCCTGTTCGGTCCTGCAGGACTTTTTAGTGTGAAATTGTTTCGCAGACCCACCTCCAGGGAAGTATTGCTTGGGTATTAATTCTAAGGTAGGAATCTGCGGCTAGAATTCTCTCTCAGATGAACAAGTTACTTACCTTCTGTGACGCTTTATCTGATTGAGACTAGCTAGCCACAGATTCCTTACTGATCCACCCATCCGGTCTGTACTGCGTACTGTCCTTTTTTAAATTAAGAGATCCTTTTAGACCTCACTTTTGGCACAATATGTCACTTGTCCTCAGCTTGGATCCGTGCTTCTGGTGTCGAAAAAATAGGCAAGAACGGAGGTCAGCATGCTGTGGTGGCGCCTGTCTAAGCACTGCGCATGTCGCTTCCAGCATGGACAGCACTACTGACTCCATGTGGAGCCGAACTTCGCCACCTACAGAACGCAAGGGGAATTGCTAAAAAAATGTCTGGATCCAGTTTGATGCCTGGGAATATTCTACGGTAAAGAATCTGCGGTTAGATAGAGACTTCACCAGATAGAGCATTACCGAAGGTAAATAACTTGTTCTTTTTACTGAAAAAGAAAATGTGATGTGTAGTAAAGCACAATTGTTTCCAGAAAATGTAAACCTTTTGCTTGTGGAAAATTTTAAATTTGTCCCAAAAATGTCAGACTATTATTTTGGGGCAAAATAAGTGCACATATTAGTGTGTATATATGTTACCTATATTGTGGCACCATTTGTTTTGGTAAAAAAGTCTACCAACCTGCTATTTTGGTAGTTGTTTAATGACTTTTGTGAACACCTTACAGAATCTATTGTGGTGTGTTTTCATAACAATATCACTATAAGTAACTTCTTTTTAGGGCTGGGATTTGCATGATTCATATAAGTTAATAGTTATTCCTACTAACTGAGGCTTTAGGTTGTGAAATCTGTCTACCTTTTTCATTTGTGGGAAGGGGCATTGAATATTTTGAATAATAAGGCCGGTAAAATTTATAATCAAATTATTTTACCTGCCTGTAGGTAGGGGCATGGTCCGTTGGGTTCCCTTCCCCAGATACCCAAACAACCAGGAGGAGAATCTGGCCCCCACTGTACAATGGGTTATTGGAGTAAGAGTGTTACCTTCAGAGTGGCTTGTGAAACCTTGGGCCTTTACCATAATTCTTAAATAAATGATGCTGTTAAATGCATCTGTTAGTGCAGTATCGGGGCAAATTAGTTCACCTAAGTGTCAAATTAGTTCTTCAGATAGACACTGTTGACTGGTTTTCTTTGTGCTCACAGATTGATATCTAAATAATGTGTTGACTTACATCTTGGTCTACAGAGCAGAATCGCCTGTCATGCCAGAAGAAAAAGCAATGCGATCAAATGAGAAAAGTGCTGGTGTGGAGACGGAATGAATTGATATCTCTGAAGCAACAGAGGCAATGGGTGGACTGCCTTCTGATGATGTGCCGTAATGTGGAGGAGATCATAAAAGGTAGGGTGCACTCTTCCCAATCCTTGCTCCACTTTCAGTCATTATAGTTGTAGCTACTATCATATTTTTGGGGGAATTACACTGTGTAATAAATATTTGAGAATCTAATCTAGTTTAAATAGATGTATTTTAATGAGAAAAGCGTTGTAGATCACCTACATTAATATTCCCAGATGTGTCCAGTTTCTAAAATGTTTCTGAGCACATAATGATGTGTAATAAATTGTGAGCAAAACTTAGTTTAAAAAATAAAATTGAAGAACCAAAGCCATTTCCACGGTTTAGATAACCACCCATTTCTGGTATGAAAGACCAAAGTATTAACATTATTAGCTAGTTTCCCTGCCCAGCAGGATCACTCACTTTTAACTTTGTTTTTGGTATTCAAATTGTGGTTATGTGTTTATCTTATTATCTTTATTCTATTTAGTGACTATATAATAAAGTATTTGTTTTATTTAGGATAAATAGATCATTTTTATTGAAAGTTTTTGTTTGATGAACAGAGCAATTCAGCAAAATCCATAAACAAGAATGTACAAATGGTATAAGATACCAGTGTCTACAACCGGTAGTTACAGGGACCATCAAACTTTAAATCACTCTTGTAACTTTACACAACAAAAATATAAAGAGGTAATGATCCGTCATATAAAATAAGCAGTAAAAAAAAAATCATAGTGCAAACCCTGTTTCCAATAGTGAATTTAAGATTGAAACAGAAGACAGGCATTCATAGGAGTTCTTGACAATATTTGTAACAGTGTATTCTTTTAGATGATTGTAGTGGATGCATGGCTTAATAATAAAATAGATTTACAGCCATCAGATTCATTTGGCATGAAGTCATAGGGACCCTAGTGTATCAGTGAGTGCATTTAAAGATGTTCCATTGCTTGTATATTCCACAGTATTAGGTATCAGTAGGCCAGGTGAATCAGAGCATTGCTGGTTTCAAGGCAGAGAAGAAATACTTTCGAACTGGAATTGGGAGAGCTTGAAACAAGAAGAGGAATCTTGATAATATCTTCATTTTAATTGTGTTGATTCGGTCCAGCCAAGATAGGAAAGTGACCATATGGCGAAGTCTTCCTATAAAGTCTGTAGCAGTTGGTGATAGTTGACTTTGTAGAGGTTATTCAGGTTTGATGTGATATTGATTCCAAGATACTTGATAGATTTGCTTTTACAGCGGAATTGGCTTTTGGGCTTCCAAACACCATCTTTGCTGGGAGTCAGAATTTTAAATGTATTGATATTAATTTTAAAACCAGAGATTTCTTCATAATTGTTAAGTTGGATTTGTAATAAATGTTACACAGTAGCTGGAGATTTCGGGGTAAATACAACATCATCTGCAAAGAACGTGATTTTCATGCTCATGTGGAGCAATAGAAATGCCGTTTATTTTGTTGTGTGCTCTAATTTTGATCGCAGTCTTTTATTCCTGAGAGCAACTAAAAGCAGGGATAGAGCACAACCTTGCCAGATGCCTCTCTGAAGTGGGAATGGATTGGAGTAGGTATTGATATTAACATGGAGCGTGGTATCCTGCCATCACCATTTTTATAAAGGTGAGGCCAAGGTCAACAGGGTTTTAATTAGGAAGTTCCAGTTCACCTGGTTAAAGGCCATTTCTGTGTGCAGTGAAGCCAGAATAGCTAGAATTGCTTTCTCTTTGACGCTTTTGACCAGGCGTACTACCCTTCTAACATTATCATTCGTCGGCCTTGTTATGTTGATTTGTATAGCGCACTAATCGCCCGAGAGGGTATCCAGGCGCATGGGCTGGTGTGTAGCTGTGTAGGTGTGTAGTCTCCAAGGTGCTTATACAAAAAGCCAGGTCCTCAACTTCTTGCAGAATGCGAGACGTGAGGAGGAGGCTCTGATGTATTGAAGGAAGTCATTCCATGTCTTGGGTGCTAGGTAGGAGAATGAGTAACATCCTGTTTTCTGGATGCAGGGAGTGTGTGTGAGCGACAGTGAGGCAGATGGTAGGTGTCTGGTGGGTTGGTGAAAGTGTGTGCGGCTGTTCAGGTATTCTGGTCCTGCATTGTTTAGTGCTTTATGTGTGTGCATGAAAAGTTTGAATTGGCTGCACTTGTGAATGGGGATCCTGAGAAGCTTCCTGAGGTGTGGTGTGATGTGGGTGCATTGTGGGAGGTCGAGTATGAGTCTTGCAACGGCATTCTGGATGGTCTGAAGTCTCTGTAGGAGGAGTTGTTTGGAGATTCCGTCATAGAGTGTTACCGTGGTCCATTCTGCTGGTGATGAGAGCTTCCTTGACGGTCGGTCTGGTGTTCTGATGCATCCATTTGAAGATCTTTTTCAGCCATGTGTAGGATGTGGAAGCCGGAGGTGCTCACTGCCTTCACTCAAGCAGTCATGTTGCGCTTGTCGTTTAGGATGATCCTTAGATTTCTTGCGTAATCTGTGGATGTGGGTGTTGGTCCTAGCTCCGACACCCCCAAGTAGAGTCCCATGGAGTGGTCTTATTGCCGAAGACCAGTACTTCCATCTTGTTGGAGTCAAGCTTCAGGCAGTTGGTTCTCATCCAGTATGATACCATGATCATGCAGTTGGTGAAGTTGATTCTGGTGGTGGTTGTCTTATTTGTCAGGGACAGGATGAGTTGGGTGTCATCGGCGTAGGACAGGACAATTATGTCTTGTGATAGGATGATATTGGCGAGTGGTGTCAAGTCTATTTTAAAAAGGATGTGGCTGAGGAACGGTCCCTGTGGGACTCCGCATATCAGTTTGTTCGTCTCTGATGTGAAGGGTGGCAGCCTGACCCTTAGGGTTCTTCCCGTGAGGAAGGAACAGATCCATTTGCGAGTAGACCCTTGTATGCCAATCTTGTGGAGTCTTCTGATGAGGGTTTTGTGGGAGACAGTGTTGAAGGCTGCGGTACGGTCGAGCAGGATGAGGGACGATATTTCTCCTCGACCCAAGATGGGTGGAATGTCGGTGGACGCAATGAACACTGTTTCAATGCTGTGGTTCATTCTAAATCCTTATTGAGTGTTGTCTAGAAGATGGCAGAGCTTTAGGTGGCCTGTGAATTACTTGTTGATGGCCTTATCTGAAAGAGACACGTTAGTGACAGATTCCTTACCTTAGAATATCCCCAGGCGTCAGGCTGGATCCGGAAAGTTTTTTGCGTAGCAGTACCCTTGCGCGTCGGTAGGCGGCGTCGTGCGGCTCCGCGTCCGTCGTTGGCGTCGTGATCGCCGGGATGACGTCGCGGGCAGTACTTAGGCGCCGCCCCTGCGCGCTGAAGTCAGTTCTTCTTTTTCCGCGCCAGCAAGCGCAGATCCGGGAAGAGCAGTGCCCTGGTCATTTTTTGACCATACTTTTTGGTGAATTTTTCACTGTTTTTCTCTTCAAGGTGTCGTAGGGATGCCCGGTTTCAAACGTTGCGGCGCCTGTGCTCGGATGATGTCCGTCACCGACCCGCATTGGGAGTGTCTCTTCTGCCTCGGCCGAGGCCACGACACGGAGTCTTGTACCGACTGCCAGGCCCTCAACCCGAAAGCTTTGCGAGAGCGGTCTCGAAAGCTCCTCAAGGCCCGGCATTCGGCTCCGCGGAAGCCCCGGTCGCGTGAGAGGTCCAGGGGTCGATCGCGGAGTCCACACCGGTCGTCGGCATCGAAGTCTTCTTCGTCCGGTAAGTCGAAACATAAAAAGTCCAAAAAGCATCATCGCTCTAGGACTTCGCCTCGCCGGTCTCGCGACTCGGCTAAGGCCCCTCCCGGCACCGTCCCCGCCCCCGCGGCCCCGGACATGCCTGTGGAGTCGCCCCTGCAATACCCGCCCTTCCCGGGTTCGGGGCGGATCCGGCCAAAGTGCAGGAATTCCTGTCGGCCATGGCCCGCCTCTTCGGGCCTCCAGGTCCCTCCGGTGCGCCTTCGGGCCCCGCGGGCCCTGATGGGGTTGCTCCGGCGTCGCCAACGGCTCCGGCCCCGGCGTCGCCCGTGCCTCCAGCCTCGATCCCGGCTCCGGCTTCGGCCCCGGCCTCGATCCCGGCTCCGCAACCCCCATCAACGCCGGTCGACCTAACGACACCTCCGCCGGCGCCGATGTCTCCGGTGCCGTTCTCGACGCCGCCTGGGGCTCCGAGCGGCGTCGTTCCCCAGTTCCTTCCGGCTCCGGACATGGACCCGGACCGACGTCGCTCGACGCCGGTTCCGGCGCCGATGAGACTTTGGGTCCCAAATGTCCCTCCTCCCCCTTATTTTGAACCTGAGGAGGACCAGGACGACTGGGAGGGGTCTGATGACCAACAGTGTCAGTACGATGAGGACTGGACAGAGGGTCTAGGGGATGCCAGTGGTCTAGATACTTCCCCTGACACTGGCATGCTGTCTCCTCCCGTGGCTACGGAGGAGGGAGCCAATTTTGCAACGGTGTTGCGTAGGGCGGCTGGAGGCTTACATCTCCAACTCCCTGCTGTGGCGGTCAAGGTTAATCTCTTGACAGAGGTGCTTCAGCCGGCAGCCTCCTCTACGGAGACTGTGCTGTCGTTTAACGATGCCCTCACTGACGTTCTTTTGGGCGCCTGGTCCAAGCCCAACACAGGGGCTCCTGTGGATAGGAACGTGTCCCGACGCCATCGCCCGGCTCCGGGCGACCCCCTGTTTCTCTCTGTTCACCCCACCCCTGAGAGCTTGGTTGTCCAAGCCTCCGCTTCCCAAACCGCCTTCCCTACCGCCCCTCCGGATAGGGAATCCAAACGCCTGGATCAATTTGGGAAGAAGGGTTTTTCTTCCTCCAGTGCTGGCTTGCGGTCCATCAACACCGCTTGCCTTTTGGGCCGATATACCCACTCCTTGTGGGATTCGGTGGCGAATGTTTTGCCCCAGTGTTCTGAGGAGGTCCAGACACTGCTTTCCCGCGCCATTGCGGAAGGAAGGGATGCGGCCAAATACACAATCCGATGTGGCCTTGATACCGCCGACTCGCTGGGCAGGTCTATTGCAACGACGGTGGCGCTACGACGCCACGCCTGGCTGAGAACCACTGGTTTTCAGGGATGTCCAGAATACTCTCATGGACATGCCCTTTGATGGAGTCGGTCTTTTTGGGTCCAAAGCAGACCATGCGTTGGAGCGCTTTGAGGACTCACGGGCTACTGCAAAGTCCCTGGGCCTTTCTGCTACACGCCCTCCGCTGACTTCTGCTTTTCGCCCCTATCGTGGCCACGGTAGGGCGCCCCTTCACGTCAGCAGCCCAGCCACCGGCCCGCGCAGCAGGCGTCTTCGCGTGGCCGAGGACGTGGATTCCGCCGTGGCGGATCGGGCAACCAGCGTGCGGGTCAGGCCACCACCTCCAACCCGTCCGCGGCCTCCAAACCCTCCTAGTCCCTCCTTTCAGGTGCACAGCACGCCAGTAGAGGGCAGGGTCCGCCATCACCTTCCCCACTGGCGTACCATCACCTCGGACAGGTGGGTCTTGGACATTGTCCGAAGGGGCTACTCCCTCCCTTCAAGTCCACCCCCCAGCCATGCCGCCTCAATTCCACCGCATGTCAGGGGATCACTTGGTACTTCTGCAGAAGGAAGTCACGGCCCTCTTGGCCAAGAGGGCCATCGAGCATGTTCCGACCCCAGAAGTAGGGCGTGGTTGCTACTCCCACTAGTTCCTGGTGCCCAAAAGGACAAGGAGGACATGCGTCCTATCTTGGACCTCCGGAGCGTCAATCGCTTCCTCCGGAAGGAGAAGTTCAAGATGCTCACCCTAGCTCAGGTCTTGACTGCCATCGACCCTGGAGACTGGTTGGTAGCGTTGGACTTGCAGGACGCATATTTCCACATCCCCGTCCTGCCGGCCCACCGGCGTTACCTTCGGTTCACGGTAGGCCTCGAGCATTTTCAGTTCACCGTGCTCCCCTTTGGCCTTACCAGTGCCCCTCGGGTGTTCACGAAAGTGATGGCGGTGGTCGCAGCTCATCTGCGCCGGGCAGGGGTTTCAGTCTTCCCCTACCTCGACGACTGGCTGCTGAAGGCGGGCTCGTCCCAGGCAGTCGTCTCCCACCTCCAGACTACGGCCGAACTCCTGCACTCGCTGGGTTTCTCCATCAATGTGCCGAAGTCGCATCTGATTCCTTCTCCACAGCTCCTTTTCATCGGAGCAGTTCTGGACACGACGCAGTTTCGGGCCTATCCTCCCGAACGGCGAGTCCGGGATATTCAGGCTATGATTCCGATCTTTCAGCCTTTATCCTGGGTTTCGGTACGGATGACCCTGAGGCTGCTGGGCCTCATGGCCTCCTGCATCCTGCTGGTCAATCATGCCAGATGGCACATGCGGGCTCTGCAGTGGGACCTGAAGTTCCAGTGGGCGCAGCACCAGGGCAACCTGTCCGATCACGTCCAGATCTCGGAGGGGACTGCAAAACAGTTGCAGTGGTGGCTCTCGAACCGGCAATGGGTCATGGGCAGATCCCTCTCCCTTCCCCAGCCAGAGCACACAGTTGTGACGGACGCGTCCCTTCTGGGATGGGGCGGTCACATGGGAGAGGCGGAGATCAGAGGCCTCTGGTCTCCGGCGGAGTCCCGGCTCCATATCAACCTTCTGGAGCTCCGGGCGATCCGACTTGCACTCAAGGCATTCCTTCCCTCTGTCAAAGGGAAGGTAGTGCAGGTGTTCACAGACAACACCACCGCCATGTGGTACTGCAACAAACAAGGCGGGGTGGGGTCGTGGACCCTTTGTCCAGGAGGCTCTGCGCCTCTGGACATGGCTGGAACATCAGGGCATGTTCCTGATGGTTCAACACCTGGCAGGTTCGCTGAACGCCAGGGCCGGACGAACTCAGCCGCAGGTGCATGATGGATCACGAATGGCGTCTTCACTCGGAAGTGGCGCAAGGACTCTTTCTACAGTGGGGAGAGCCTTGGTTAGATCTATTCGCCACCGAAGAGAACGCGCAATGTCATCAGTTCTGCGCGTTGGAATTTCCAAGGCGGCACTCGCTCGGCGGCGCTTTTCGTCACGAGTGGAGTTGCGGTCTATTGTACGCCTTTCCGCCTATACCACTTCTACCCAGAGTGTTGAAGAAGATTCGGCACGACCGGGCCCAAGTCATTCTTGTGGCTCCGGACTGGGCTTGAAGAGTTTGGTATCCCGAGCTACTCAATATGAGCGTAGATCCCCCGATCCGTCTGCCTCTTCGGGAGGATCTTCTGTCGCAGCAGCAGGGGACGGTCCTCCACCCGAACCTGTCCAGTCTACACCTGCTTGCGTGGAGATTGAGCGGCGGCAGTTGATTCCTTTCGACTTGCCTCCCGAAGTTTGTGATGTGATTCTGGCAGCCAGGCGTCCCTCCACTAAGGTGGTATACGCCTGCAGGTGGAACAAATTTGTGGCATGGTGCACAGCAAAGGCTGTGAATCCCCTTTCTGCCCCTCTTTCTGAGGTCCTTCTGTTCCTTCTCTCTCTGGCCCAACAGGGTTCTGCCCTGGGTACCATCAAGGGTTATCTTTGTGCTATCTCGGCCTTCCTCAGGCTCCCTGATCAGCCCTCCCTTTTCAAGTCCCCTGTTGTTAACAGGTTCTTAAAAGGCATTACTCACCTCTTCCCTTTGTGATGCCTCAGTGGGACTTGAACTTGGTTCTTACCTTTTTAATGTGCGCTCCCTTTGAGCCTCTACATAACTGTCCTCTTCGTCTTCTGACTCTAAAGACAGCCTTTCTGGTGGCCATCACCTCCGCTCGGCGGGTGAGTGAGCTCCAGGCTCTATCTTGCAAACCTCCCTTTCTGTCTGTTCATCCAGACAAGGTTGTTCTTCGGACGCGTCCGTCCTTCTTGCCAAAGGTGGTTACTGCTTTCCACATTGGGCAGACCATCACTTTGCCCACCTTCTTTCCGCCTCCGCATCCTTCCAGAGAGGAAGAGAGGCTCCACCGTCTGGACCCAAAACGTGCGCTCTCCTTCTATATTGACCGCACAAAACACTTCCGGGTGGATGACCAGCTCTTTGTTGGCTACGTGGGCGCCAAAAAAGGTCGGGCGGTGCACAAGAGGACCATCTCCCGCTGGGTTACCTTGTGCATCAAGACCTGCTATTCTTTGGCTAAGAAGGAGCCTCCTGTTGGGCTGCGTGCCCATTCCACCAGGGCAACGGCTGCTACCACGGCCTTGGGCCGCGGTGTTCCGCTGCCGGTTATCTGTCAGGCAGCTACGTGGGCCTCGCTGCACACGTTTACAAAGCATTACTGCCTTGACAGTCCGGTCCGGAGGGACGGCTTCTTTGGCCGTTCTGTCCTCCAGGACTTCCTTGTCTGATCTTTGTTCGCAGACCCACCACCGGGGTTGGTATTGCTGGGGTATCTATTCTAAGGTAAGGAATCTGTCACTAACGTGTCTCTTTCAGATGCACAAGTTACTAACTTGTGTAACGATATATCTGTAAGAGACAGTAGTTAGTGACAGATTCCT
This sequence comes from Calotriton arnoldi, assembly GCA_963921515.1. NCBI lineage: Eukaryota > Metazoa > Chordata > Amphibia > Caudata > Salamandridae > Calotriton > Calotriton arnoldi. The sequence goes on from CAWUFW010000381.1 coordinate 3,546,225, forward strand.
ACCGCCCCACCATCCTCCCCGTTCTGCGAACTGATTTCTAGGGTTAAGGACATCCCTTTCAGGGCCCTAGTATTTTTCAGACACCTATGTCAGCTTCTTGCATGGCTCTGCGTTCCTGGCGCGGAAAGTCGTGTACAGAACTGACGTCAGCGCGCAGGGGCAGCGCCTAAGTACTGCCCGCGACGTCATCCCGGCGATCACGACGCCGGCGACGGACCGCGGAGCCGCACGGCACGCCGCCTACCAACGCGCAAGGGTACTGCTACGCAAAAAACTTTCCAAATCCAGCCTGACGCCTGGGGATATTCTAAGGTAAGGAATCTGTCACTAACTACTGTCTCTTACAGATATATCGTTACACAAGTTAGTAACTTGTGCTTCAATCACTTTGGCTGGATAGGGGAGCAGGGAGATGAGTCGGAATTCGCTCGGTTGATTTGGCCGACTGTGGGCTTCTTGAGGAAGGTGTTGATTTCTGCAAGTTTCCATTCATCCGGGAAAGTGGCGGACATAATGGAGATGTTGATGATGTGGGCCAGGGTGGGGCTGACTGGTGATGTTCACAGGTTGTAGATTTGGTAGGGGCATGGTCCGTTTGGTCCCCTGAGTGGAAGGTCCGCATGATTTCTACTGTCGTTTCTGGTGAGGGTTGTCCATTCGGTCAGGTGGCCATCTTGGGTGGTGGTGGGTAGGTTAGCGATGAGTTCTCTGGAGTTGGGGTGGTGTGCAAATTTGCTGTAGAGGTTTGTGATTCTGCTATGGAAGAAGTTGGATAGGTTGTCAAAGAGTTGCTGTGAGGCAGTGATGTTGACAGTGGCTGAGGGCGAGGTGACATTCTTGATGATTGAGAAGATCTCCTTGCTGCTGTTGGAGCTTCTTTCAATGCTGTCCACTAGTGCTTTTTTCTTGGTGTCTCCTATTTGCTGGTGATAGTGTCTGAGTGCAGCCTTGTAGGTAGTTCTGTCAGTGGGGTTGTAGCTGGATCTCCAATTCCTTTCTAGCTGTTTAAAGTGTTGGTTGGTGTTTCGGAGGTCTTTTGTGTACCAGCTGGCCTGCTTGTGGTCACTTAGGCACGGGCCAACATTTTACATGCTCACGTTTAAAGTTGGTATCTTTCTTGAGCGTTGACACTGACATTCATTTGCTTGTGTGCCGGTATGGGATAATATTCTCTAAAATGGCTTTGCTTACATTTCCTTTTCTTCATAGGCATTTTATCAGAGCTTTGAACATTCTGTACGAGGGCGAAGTTCACTGTGCAAAAGGTTGATGTTTGTTATTGTCCACTCTGCAACAGATTTTTAAAGATAGAATCAATAATGGCCGCCAGACTAGGGTTTCGGCATGGTAACAGGGGTGAAGTTTATTATATAAACAACATCACTCCTTTGTTTGGGCAGACAAGCCTTTCGCGGACACTGTTGAGGTTGCCCCAAGCCGAAATTCAGCCCAGCTGAATCCTGTTTACCGCCTGAAAAGGATGGTGCCTAGCTCTACTCCAAGACGGCCCCCGGATGAAACATACCCACAGGTAACTGGGAAGTTAGTACACCCGAAGGGATTCTGGCAGATTTACACACACGAGGCACACTAGGTTAGGAAGCACTAGATAGGGATGCAGGTGTGATTATATATGTATGCTTATAATCAGTGTAACAACACAACGGTTTAATTCATCTTCTTTATGATTCTAATAATGCGGATTACTCTGTTCTGTTTCCTTCTATTGATCATTGCACCACACGTATTGTACCAAGAATCATAATGCTTCAATAAATGTTTGAAATGCCCGTTTGAGTATTTCCTGTGTTTTCCTTTGGGCATGCATGAGTTACAAACGTAAGGGACTGATCTGTTTCCACGATTTCCTTGGAGAGCCAGAGTTATGTTCCGAGGTTGCACATACCCTCCAGTTCCTTTTAGGGTTTAGAGGTACAGGGGTGCACTGTGAGCTAGCCAGGAGTAAGGCCAACATATCCTGATGGTGTGGGTGGAGTCAGTCTTGCGGTTTTTACATTTATGTTGTTCAGACTCACAATCTTACTGATAAAGTATGAACCGTATGACAGTTTGATCTACTATGCTTGTTCAGTCTGATGAGTGCGTGGGAGTCTGTGCAGTTGTTGAAGTTGTTGATGTTCTTGTCAAGGTTGTCTGTGGGGCTAAGTTGATCCATGCCGAGGGTGCTGAGCCAGTCTGCTTCTGTGATTTTACCATAGCTGCAGCTTGAAATTCTGAACCTGGTAGGGGTGTTGACTTGAATTGTGTTGATTTGGAAAAGGATGATGGATTGGCCGGTCCATGTGAGCGACATGGTAGAGTTGTATTTTATGCTGTCGCTTGTGATGAAGATAGGATCCAGTGTGTGTCCTGCAGTCTGCGTTGGTTCTGAAACGAGCTCAGTGAGTCAGATCTTGTTCAAGCTCTTGAGGAGTACTGTGGAGCAGGGGTTGTTTCTGTCTTCCAGGTGAAAGTTGAGGTTGCTGAAGAGAATGTAAGCTCTAGAGTCGATAGTGAGCTGGGCAATTAAGTCGGTGAGGAGGTTGGTAAAGGTGGCTTGTGGTCCGGGTGGTTGGTAGGCGAGGGTTCCGTTCAGATTAACGTTTTCAGAGACTTGCAACTTGAAGTGCAGGTGTTCCATGAATGGGGTAGGGGTCTGTGGATGTTGTGCATTTGATGGATTCTTTGTAGATGATAGCGAGTCCTCCTCCTGGCTTGTAAAGGCAGTCCTGTTGAGTGATCTTGTAGCCCACTGGGATTGCCGTGGAGATGTTGGGAGCCGATGAGGGGTTGAGCCAGGTCTCTTTGATGAAGAGGATGTGGGGTGCGTCGGTTCAGGTCTCAGGTTTTGGTTGTGTGTTTGCTGAGTGATCGTGTCTTGAGAAGCATTCAAGCGAGAAGGTATATACATGCAGGTTTGCTGTGGCACGTTGTATAGGGTGGGATGTTGGAGGCGTTGTTGGTGCTTGTGTGGCATGTGTGTTTGGAGTGGGTGATGAGGGTGTTAGTATTTACATGGAACATGTGGGTGGGTGGCTGCTGTAGAGCCGGCAGTGGGTGCAGGTCAAAGCTCCTACTCTGGTGTGAAGCGCAGCAGCAGTTTGGGAAACAGCGTCCTGGGTCTAGGTAACTAAGGAGTCCTGCGGAGTATCTCTACTGACAGGCACAGACAGGCTTGCTTTTGGCGTCCCAGTGGTGTGCCCGCTGCTTGCGTCCACTGCGTACCTGTGTTGCAGCTGCCATTCAGTAGGTCCTGGGAGTGGAAAGAGTGCAGTATTCTGTGATGACATTTCCTGTGCTGATGGGTGATAGAAAATGAAATCCTCTTACTTGCCTTCTTCTTTTAAATAGTTTTGGCGGGAAACCAGTAATGTCACTTCCTGTCCAGATGGAGGATGGGAAATTGGGGCCTTCTCATTGTGAGTCCTGACACTTCAGGAGGTACAAGTTGTGAGAGTAAGATTCCAATCTAGTCGCCAGGATTTTAGTGTATATCTTAGCGTCTCGGTTTAATAAGGCTAGGGGCCTATATGAGGCACATTACCTAGGATACTTCCCTGGCTTTAAGATTAAGGAGTTGCTAGCTTCGGACATGGAGGGTGTCACCCTGCCCTCATTCCTAATTGATTTACAAAAAAGGTGGTCAAGTGAAGAGCCAATCTGCAGGAAAATACTTTGTAGACGTTGGACGTGTAGCTATCTCAGCCCAGGGCTTTATGTAGCTTCAGTGATTTAATTGCTAGTGTTATTTCTTCAGAGGTAGTTGAAGGTTAAGGACTTCTCTGTCTGCCTCGGGATCTGTGGAAGATCAATCATGTCACGATATGTTGACTGGTCTATTTTTTCGTTCAGGGAGTTTTTAGTGTAGAGAAGGGGGTATCATTTCCAAAATATGTCTGATTTGCTATTTTTGATTCCTGCAAATCGACCAGGAAGGTGCTGAATGTCACCAATAGAATTATGGGCAAGATGTACAAAGCATTTTACCAGTTGCAAACGGGCCATTGGGCCGTTTGCAACCGGTAAAATGTATTTTGTCATGCACAAAAAGCAAAATGTGACTCAGTAACATGTTATCAAATCACATTTTGCTTTTGCGATTCGGTATTAGGAAGGGGCGTGTTTAGGGCGTCCCTTCCTAATACTGAATAGCACTGGTATGTATGAATGTTTTGCGACCAAAATGAGGTTGCAAAAACATTCATAATTTACTGACTCCGTAGAGGAGGCGGTAACCAATTCGCAAACGGGAAGGGTCTCCAAGGAACCCCTTCTCCTTTGTGAATGTGGGTAAAAACATTTTTAAGAGCAGGCAGTAGTCCCATGGACAACTGCTTGCTCTTAAAAAATGAAAAGAAAACTTAACATTTTTATTTTTGTAATACAGCCCGTTTTCTTTTAAGGAAAACGGGATGCATTGCAAAAAAAATATATAGCTTTTTTTGAAAAGCAGTCAGACATGGCCACCATCCCCGTGAGTGCAGACCATTCCCAATGTGTTGCAAATTGCGACCTGCCTCATGAATATTGATGAGGCAGGTCCATTTGCGACCCATTTGGAGTCGCAAACAGTGTCTGAGACACTGTTGTACATGGCAGTTTGCGATCTGGCCCCTCGTTCCAACTTGCACCTCAGCTGCCTGGCCAGGAGTGCACCTGCCTTGTTACCCTGATCATAAGTATTCTTTGAGATTATTGTTAGCTATGGCAGTTAACTCTCATTTCAAGGTCATAACTTTGAATTGTCGCATTCTTGTGGGATTTCTTTTTACTTTTCTGCTGGTGCAAACTCGTCTTCAATAGAGTACATTTGATACACCTTTATTACTTTATGTTCGCTAATGCGCCAATTTTCACTCCCCTTATGACTATCTTGAAGGCTTCCTAGGTTAGTTTTGCCTGGGGCAGTTTAATGGAAGTACTATGTATTATGTTCCAGAAGCTCAGTCTTTAATACCGGGTCCTTCAGGAGAGCTGGATTAAATATGCACCTTCATTGAGAAGTGATGCCAGGGTTCCATGTGAGGGTCAATTCAATAGAGGCATGGACAGATATTAAAATTGCCCTTATCTTGGCATCACTAACTTTAGACAGGAGAACATTACTTAGTAGTGTGTAACCTATTCTGGAGTATGACCTGTGTACATGGGAGAAAGAGGTGTAGTCAGAGTGGTTAAGGTGCTGTTCTCTCTGGGATCTCTCAGTTCTTTGTCTTTCAATACACTTCAGTTTCTTTGAGAAAGCTACAAAGTGCAAGATTGTAGTCCCCAATCTATCTAAAGCAGGTCTATACAGAATTAAAATCTCCCGTTAGTAGTATGTTGCCTGCAGTGAACAATTAATTGAGGACATTTATAAGAAATGCATCCTGGCCTGTGTTGGGGGCATATAGGATCACTATAGTAAATAATTTGCCCTGTAGGTAGTCTGTATTCATAACATAGCATTTAGTGGGCATGTTATTTGAAGGCCAGCAATTTGTGCAAGTGCTTAGCCGTAGCTGAGGAGTAAAACAAAAGGGGGTAAGCCCTATGCTTAATACGATGCTCATCTTGTTTCCCAAGATATCTCTTGGAGTGCGATACAGTCAATATTCTCTCCAAAAGGAATGCCATATATTAGTTCTTTTGTCCGGGGAATTGAGCCCTTTCAGATTGAGGGATACTATGTTAGCAAACACCAAAAGGTGTAAAAGAAGGAAGTGCCTGGGTGTATGAGCATTCATTCATGATAAATCCCCATGCAATGGAGAGTGGTCAGTAGAGCTGCTGCATTTGCGTAGGTGATATGTTAAGTGCACAAAGATGATCACCTCTCACAAACTATAATGTTTAACCACGGTAACAATAGCTAGACTTTTAATCAAACAAGGAAAGTAGAGCCACATAGACAAGGGGGAGTGCCTTGGACAGGTTGCCCCATGAGGGAGTGCCTTGCTGTGAGCCATTTGAGAATGGACTACTTTATTGCACAGCAAAGGTTGTGCCGCCTCACCTTGTGCTGGTAGCAGAGAGAAAGCAGGTGGTCATAACACAAAATGCAGCAACAAGCCTCGTCAGAATCGTCCAACATCTCCAGGGCTTAAGACCTGTCTGGTGCCAAGGAGGAAGAGGCTTAACTTCCGGCATTGCAGCAGCGCAAGGAAGAGAATGTCCAGAGGCTGTTTTCTCTGACTCTTCTGAGGCCGAGGAAGAGGACTTCCAAGAGTTGGTGAAATGGGCGCAAGCCCAGCCCCGAAGACCAGGTCAACTCTTTGTGCCTTTTCAGCATGACAAAGTCAGTCCCCCCTACAGACCAGAGCACCACTGCCGAAAAAGTCATGCTTCGAGCCCTGACCCGAACCAAAAATGGCAAACTGCTTTGGGTTCGGTTCTATAGCCGAAGCCTACCTTGAACCTGAGGTTGAACACCATAGAGGGGTTGATCATCTAGAAACTTTCCTCGATGCAATTTGTCAACTCTAAGAGGAAGATGTTCATGTGCTCCTCGCAGAACCAGTGCCTGTAGAAGAACACAGGAAAAGATTTTACTTCCTCTACTTCCTCTTCCCCAAAAAGTACAGCTCCCTACAGCCTAACCTAGACCTTTGGCCATTTAGTATGTGTACCCTCTTTGAACACTTTCATGTTCACTCTGCAGGGCATCATCTCATTGCTTGGCCAAGGTAACTCTTCATGTGAGTCCTGGATCTGAAAGATTTTTACTTTCACATCCCGACTCACCCAGTGCGTCATTATTACCTTTGATTCGTAGTAAGTGGACAACACTACCAGTTGAAGGTGTTAGCGTTCGGAGTCTCTACAGCTCCAGTGATGTTTGTAAAGTGCCGAGTGGTAGTATCCGCACATCTGTGTAGAAATGCCCTACATGTCTTCCCACACTTGGATGTTTGCCTGGTCAAAAGCTGCAAATGACAATGCCTAGCACACACTCTAACAACAATGTCCCTTCTTCAAAGGTCAGGGTTAATCATCAGCGCAAAAAAGTCACACCTTCAACCACAGCAGGTCCAGCCCACCCTGGGTTCTATTCTCAGCACAGTAACCGGGAAAACATACCTCAACAAACAGAGGGTGATGGCATTTAAACAGCTGATCCCTCTATTTCAGACATAACATCTCCGTTATGAACTGTCATGAAACTATTGGGGATGATGGCCTCATGCATAGTGATTGTACCACACAGTAGATTACACATTCACTTGCTTCAGGAGTGCCCCTTGAGTCAATGGACCCAAGCGGGAGGGCATTGGGAGGGTCTAGTGTTAATAAAAACCTGGGCTCTGATTTTTCTTCTGTGGTGAAAGAAGTACAACCTGCTGCTAGGCAGGACCTTTCTAGACCCCCTTCTACAAGTGACCGTCACCACCGATGCATCTCTTGTGGGGTATGCTGCTCAGCTACACTAACTGACTGTGCAAGGTACCCATTAGTACGAGGCGCAACACATAAACTACCTGGAACTGCTAATCACCAGTCCAGCCCTTAAAGCATTCCCCCAATCATCCAGGGCAATAAATTACTCATAAAGAAGGACATCATGGCAGCCATGTATGACATCCAGAAGCAGGTGGAAGCCCACTCCCCCAGCTCTTTGCAGTAGCTCAGGTGATTTGGCTCTGGCAACATGCAACAACATTTGCCTGTTGGCAACACAGTTGGCGGGAGCAGAGAAGGACTTTGCAGACCTGCTCAGCAGAACACATCAACAAGTCATGAGTCGGAACTCTACCCACAATCCTTCACAGATTATTCCCGCGGTGGGTGACCCTGACCTTTGACCTGTTTGCTACCCTCGAAAAGCAAATCCCCAAAAATTCGCCCCAAGGTATCCGCACACACAATCCACTGACAATGCACTATGGTTGAACTGGTCAGGGATATTTACCTCCACTTTTCTTCATCCCATAGGTCATAAGGAAGATGAGACAGGTGTCCATGAACTTCATTCTAGTTGCACCATCCTAGGCAAGACAGCCCTGGTATTCAGTGCTTCTAGCTATGTCACTCAATCGCCATGAGAAGCTCTCCGTGAGGCCGAACCTCCTCCCCCAGCATCAGGACCAGAACAGGCCAAACAGTTCAGCTCAGCTTTGCTGCACAAGGCGCACAAGCCTTCTGCGCATGACTGCTATGCAGCAAAGTGGAAAGGTTTGTCCACAACTGCATTGCTAAACACTTAGACCCCCTAAAAGTCTCTACAAGACGTTATTTTCTACCTATTACATTTGCAGAAAGCAGTGTTAGCATACGCTCCCATCTGCCTACATCTGACTGCGGTTAAAGTATACATGCAAAACAGGGAACATAAGTTCCTTTTCAAAATTCATGTTGTGAAAGCCTTTATGGAGGGTTCCAAGTGTTAGTCCTCTCAAAATGCCTCTAGTCCCCTATGTGGAACTTCAAGTAAGTTCTCCACCCTTCAAACCACTCCACTCTGATCTGCAGTTCTCTTCATGAAAGTTGGCCGCCTTGGTAGTCACCTCCTTCAGACGCATTAGTGAGTTGCAAGCTTTAGCCATAAAGAATCCTTTCATTCAGGTCCATAAGAACTTTGTTGTCCTAAGAACCAATCCTAAATTTCTATCATAGGTAGTTTCACCTTTTACACTGCCCTTACCTCCCAAATCTGGCTTGGTAAACTCATAGCACCGTTTTGCACTTCGCAGAGGCACGAGACAGGGCTGCCCTGTCTCTACTGCTTTTTGGGCTCACCATGAAGTTGTTGCCCGCATGGCTGCAGCATGAGGGAGAAGACTAAGGGATCTCACTTGATGGTAGGACACACAAGGTCTCGGTTCAACCAGATGATATGCTTCTCTATTTAAAGGATGCACAAACATGACACGAAAGCGTAGGTACCATCCTGCAAAGGTTTGGTGCAACAGTGGAACTTGGTTAACTGGACTAAATCACGTGTCTTTCCTCTTTTAGGTGGTGGACTTTTACCTTGCAGGTGGCCCCTTCCCATGAGTGGCGTTGACTTTGTTTCCTTGGGGTGTGGATTCATCACTCCAACCCTGATATGTTCGAAGGCAATCTCGTCAGGGCAACAATTTCACTATGCTCTCAGTTTGTCTTTTGGAGGAAGCTCCTGTTGATCACCATGGGCCATATAGCCTGATCATCTAAAATTATCATGCTTCCCCATTTACTCTATTATTTTGCAAACATCCCATTTGTTCCTTCTACTAAATTCTTTCGAGACTTGAGTAGCAGATTAACTGACCTAATCTGGAGTAATAGTCAATGCAGAATAGCATTAGCTAAGGTCCAACTACCTGTCGGCCTGGCCGCCGCTTCCTTCGAACAATACTATCTAGCTGCTTAGCTTCAGTGGGCATCTCAATGGCTGTCAGCAGGTCATTATTTTTAACTTGCAGTGGACAGGGCCCGCTTTCGTTTGAAACTCTGATACACCACCTTTTACCCAGGGCTAAGGCTAGCAGCACAATGTCCTTCATGGTGACAGTAGTACACAGCACACAACTGACCAAACATGCCATTATATATGCTCCTGCCATACCACATTTAGGGCTACCTAAATACTAGGGTTATCTGACTGCTGCTGAGCATCACTGCTGGAGCATAGCAGGTATACACACACTGGGGGACCTTTTCCAAGACTGATGTCTCCTTCCGAAAAGCTCACTGTGCTTTTGGAGTCCACAAAGGCCAGTACCTCACCTATAGAATGGTAATTAAAGCTTGCTGCATACAGTGGAACATTACATTTGAAGAACCACAGACATGTTCTATTGCTTCCACTTATTACAATGGGCATGGGGCGACATCTTGTCACTTGTTTGTATTGTGCTCTGCTGGAGCATACGCAGGTATCACTACTCTGACTTTGTGAGGCTTGGAAGAATGACATAAGAAGAGCACTGCACAATTTAGAGTCGGACAAGGCCCTTAGATACCAACATTCAATTTCTTGAAATGCCCACTTCAAGTGTATACAATACTCATTCTTACATCGGGCATATCTAACATCGGATAAACTCAATCGCATCTACCCTGACACTGCCTTTGCTGCAGCCCCCCGCAGGCTGATCTCCAGCATATGCTATGGAACTGCACTTCTCTAGCATAATATTGGCACAAAATTCAAGACACACTTGCTACATTTGCCCAGTGCTCCATCATCATCAACTGGGAGGTGTGTGCGCGTGGACTTTTCAGGTGCCCAAGGCAAATAAGGCGGTGGCCCACTTCATAGACCTCGTGCTGCTGCTGGCTAAATGTGGTCTCCCTCTAAAACGGCAGGCAAATTCACCTTATACGGTTGCTTCATGGCAATTTTCATTAATCCAGTTCGCTGAAGGATAAAGTGGAGTGATAAGACTAGAAAGGACCTAGAGGTCTTGGTAAGCATCCCATCCCTATGGAATGGAACACTTAACTCTTCCGGATTCAAAACATCAACAAGGATGACTTCATCTCTGCCCGATCATCTTACAGTAGCACAAGTTGGCAGTAATATGGGCTTAAGAATCCAATGACTCCAGTCACACGTACACCTACTCTCATTTTTGTTTTTAGAGTTTTATATAGCGCGAACTAGATCCGAGTATATTGTGTATCAGAGCGCTTTACATGAGCACCAGTTTCATTACAGACGGACACATTCTTTTTTTTTTTGCTAGGCATGGGGAGATTAAGTGATTTGCCCAGAATCACAGGTTGTTGAGCGTCATTGCCGAGACTCGAACCCGGTTCCCCAGCTTCGAGGTCGACCGCTCTAGCCGTAAGGCCACATCCTCTCCCCATGTACCTACACAACTCAAAACATTCCCCCTGATGATCCTGTGCTACATTGTCCTGCCCCTTCTTCTCTCGACCCCTCCTCCCCACCCTCTTCAAACACTGGCTAGTTTAACAAAAACATATACATTGTTTTGCCCTAGAAATGACCTCCACCCGGTTCCTACTAGTTGTATTCACGGTTAAAAACTCTACTTATGGTATGATGAGCTATTACCACTAGATCCATGTTCGCCCACCGAACAACTTATTCGTGCCTCTGTTATTAATTGTATTAATGATATGTTCCTTATGTCTAACATGAATGGCTTGTTGAAATAGATGGACCTATACCACATTTTCTGCACTCTTTGAATCTGCATCTGAACATCTGCAGCAGAGAAGCGAAATGTAAATCTGCAACAATTTAAAGCTTCATCTATTATTTTGGTCTAAACCCTTTCAGGTTTGACCCTGCATGTTCTGTCTTTGGGGTTTGATAATGCTCCCAGTTCAATATTTAACCCTCCCATCATTGGTAGTTCTCTCCCCCTGTCCACTTTGTCCCTATTCATTAATGTACCCATACACATCTGATGAGGTTTTGCAGTGGCACTTTCCTGTTCCACTGCCAAGTTTTTATACCACATAGTTTTAGTCCCTTAAATCTGAAGGGTAGTTCATAGTTCTCCTGGACATCAACTGAGTTCATAGTGCTTATTCCAAATTCCAGTAACAAGATATAGGGCCTCCCTTGAAACCCTTGAGAGATGGGGATTGCACTTGGAGAATAGTATTTTCTCTCTAGGGAAAAGAAACAGCATCCGACTTGATGGCCATCTGCTTATTATTTATAGGTGCATACTTCTCTGTTCATCCCAAAAGAACTGAAGCTGTTGAAGTTCAACTATTATGCCATATCACACATAAAAAAAGGATTAATTGAGTATTGTTTATAATGTATTGTCTAATTGTTGCATAATCCCTTATTGTGTTCATTTTACTTATTAAAATTGTGCTACTGCAAAACAGAAGAAGGGCCCTGCGTCATTCAAGTGGAGCTCAGGCTAACACTTTCAGTCCAGAATCAAAGTGGAGGATGAACAAACTATTTTATAGCAGTCTTTATTGGCTGCTGAAATCGCTTTTAAAATGTGGTATTCCTTGAATATTTCCAATAATTTATGAAGAAAAAATGCCTTCACCTTGTGTCGCTGCGTTTTGGCCTTTCTACACATTTCCAAAGGCCTCCTGAGGACTAAACGTAAGGACCGTCACCCCCACATACAAGTGTTGGCCACTACGTTTTTCTCTGGATCGGGGGTCCGCTGATCTCACTTCCCAAGTAAGGCACACTGGATTAGTTCAGACCATGGTGAAGCGTGGTGCTGCCCTTAGTGAACATTTTTTTGAAGAACTGGTTCAATATTATTAAGCCGTGGGTAGAGTGTGGGTGCACACTATTCAGCCCTTGCAAAGTAGACCATTTTGCGACTCGATAAGCTCTGACCAACCAAGTAATCTGTGGATTGCAGTTACCTCCTGTATACAGAAAGATGTTACTACAGTCTGGCGGCCTACAATAGTGAATTTGTTCTCGGGGGAAGTGGGGGGTTAACGACCCATTGGATGCTTAGTGGCGTCTTTAAGGTCCTTGATTTTACTCCTGAGAAGACATTTGGGAATGTTTATATAGGTCAAAACACGTCGGCACACTATTGAGCCACATTTTCTTTATAAATTATTGGAAGTAATCAAGGAATGCCATTTTTAAAAAGCGAGTTCATCAGACAATTAATTTGGACTTTTTAAATGACTTTGTTCAGCCTCCACTTTGATTGTGAACTTGAGGTGCTAGTCTAGCCTCCTCTTGAATGACACAAGGGCTTTCTTCATTCTTGCACTAGATCATTTTAATGTGCAAACTCAATAACAGATTATGTGATAAATAGAAATTCAAGATGATACTTGATGCATCCTTGTTTTTATGCAAGCTACAATATCATAGTTCAATAGCTTCAATTCTTTGTGAATAAATATAAATTATACTCTTATAAATAACAAGCAAGACAAAATCTTTTCCATAAAGACAAAATACTATTCTTCTATTCCTTTTCCAAGCCTTGTGTGGCTTCTGGCTGAAACGGCTCATGTCTCCATATCATGGTGGGCACGCCTTCAAGTCCTTGGTCAAAGCCCTCTTGCTTGCATGGTGCAGTTAATGATACCTCTTCTTGTGGCTACCTACCCTGGAGAGCATGTAACCTGCCGGATATCTTTTCAGGCTTTCTCATCCAGCCGAGCTTGGTTGCCATCTTAGCAGGGTAGTTCCTGACCCTCGCCCCAAAGAAGTGAGCACATCTTCTCTAACACTATTTCCTGGTTGATTATGGGGTTTTAGGTTCATGCTGGCTCACTAGGAGGCTAGCTGCAATTAGGGTGCCACCTTGAGGCATGCCCCATTTTTCTTCTTTTAATCTTAATGTTAAGTGGGCTTGTATAGATTGGTGTTTTGCAGCAAATTGAAGCTAATCACTTTAGTGGCTTATTAGTGGTAGTTCATAGTCTCTCTCTTTCCAGACAGCTCTCTCACCTATCATGCTGTTGGCTAACTATATATTGTTTGTACTGAGAAATGTCTCTACATTGGCACCTATTTGCTGGGGTCTCAAATGTCTGGAGTAACGTAAAATGAGGAGTACCTGTGCTAGAGTGACTACAGTCAGTAACTCAAACATTATCAAAAACTGAACAAATGATTAGTGTTAAAATCTGCATACAAGCCCTTGAATTTTGCATACGTGTTTAATGGTTGTTCTTTCTTTTGCAGTGGACACTGTTGAAGTTACTCAACTCCATTTAGCTGATGTAGGCAATAAACAACTTGATGACATGGTGAACGTGAAGCTGCTGGACTCTATCTCTGAGTCCGAGGTGGTTCTGGTGACCTATTACAACCTGAGTGACGAAGTCATGGAAATGGCTAAGCAGTTACATGAATTTAAAGACAGCCATATCTTCTGTCTTTGTTGGGAAAGAGAAGCCAAGGCTGTTGGGGGTGAGGTTGACGAGGATCATGACCAAGAACTGACATTGGAAGAGTTAAAATATGAACTGTTTGATCCATGCTTTGAACAGTACAAAGAAATATATCAAAACCTGCACTCGGGGAAGCTCACATTCAAAGTGGTGGATGACATTTTCAGAGGCTTCAAAGACAATTATAAAGAGCTGAAGGAGGAGCTCCAGATCATGCTTCATCTTGACGTGGAAGACAAGGGAGACTTGATAGATTTCCGCGTGCAGCAGATTGAGCAGTACCACCAGCTCCATCTGGCTATTGATTCTGCCAGGGTCATCGCAAAGGTCAAGAAAGAGCTGAAGCTGTCTGGTGATTTCAGAACACTGAGTACCTTATTACAATTTGTAAGTTAACTATAACGTCATTGATTACATAAAGAGTGAAGGATGAATGGTGAATGAGCACTTATTAAACATTGAAAATCACATAATCAGAGGAGCAGACAAGTACTTGTGATGGGCACTTCTAAACGCGATTCCGCACATTATGAATATTCACCCAGGTGTCGGCATGGATCAGAAAACTCAATAGCAGTACTCCTGTGTGCCAGTAGGTGGTGTTGTGCGGCTCACCATTGAACCACTCCAGAAGTGACAAGCAGGGCTGCAATAAGCACCACCCAGACACTCTGACATTAGTTCCTTTCTTACTCCTCTTTGACAAGTATTTTTTCTCCAAGTTTTCTTTTCTGGTGTGCAAGGGACAATATGTTACATCTAAAAATAAAAAGGATTTGAACCCTGTAGGGAGTGTCACAAACAGATGTCTGTGACAGATCCCCACGAGGTATGTCTGTGATTCCTAGTGTCAGAGAATGACACCAATGTCTGGGACAGCTGTGCCCAGATGAACCCGAAGGCCATATTGGACTGCGAAATATAACTCTGTGTTGCCAAACATCAGAATACTCTTCACCCTGACCAGTCGAAATCAAATGGAAGTTCCTGTTCCTGAAGTCATTCCCATAGCACATACTCGTAACAGTCCAAGCATTTGGGTAAATCTAAGAAGAAGCATGAGAAATCTAAGCAGGAATTGGTCCCTTCCTGCCACACTCAAAATCAAGAGAGGATTGCTGTTGGTGCCTTTTATGTATCTTGAGTCTTCATCTGGTTCCGCACCATCTTCAGTGCCAACTTCAGTCCTGGAGCCACTCTGTGCTCCGGTTCTTTTCTCATTGATGCTGGTGAAGACGCCACCAGCGCCGGGAGAGGAGCCAATACTCATAATAGGTTCAGACTCCGCGCCGACTTTGACTGAGGCAGTGTCCTAATCCTTTGGGGGCCCAGCCAATAATCAATCCCTCTGACTCGGATAGCTTGCCATTACCACGCAGTAAAGCTCATAAGCTACATCAGCTCTTTGGGTTAGATTCTGTTAATAATGACTATGATAAAGGAGACAAATTCACCTTTTAATATTATGGGGCCAATTGGTACTCTGAACTACAGGATGCCAGTGGGCACGTCCCCAGACACTGAGCTTGTATCTCCACCTGGTCCTTCCACTGAGGAGAGTGCCTCTGTTATGATGGTCATGAGGTGGGCTGCTGGGGACCTTGACCCGCAGCTACCCACAATGAAGGTGAAAGCAAAATGTCTTAACAGAGGTTCTTCAGTGTGGACAGGCACCTGCTGAACCTTTACTCTCATTCAATGAGGCCTTGAGGGATACTGTTTTAGACACTTGGGCAAAGTCATGTTCTGAGCCCACAGTTAATAGACAGGTAGCTCGTTGCAGTAGACAGGCACAGGACTTAAACAGCACCCTACACCTAAGATCTTAGTGGTCCAGGCATCCACTAGCAGTCAACCATAATGCCTACACCAAGACTTCTTTTGGTAGTGAGCCTAAGTGCATGGAAACTTTCAGCAAGCACATGTTTTCTTCGGCCAGCCTTGCTTTGTGCTCAGTCAATACCAGCTTCCTTCTCGGCCCTACAGTCATGTTTTGTGGGAAGCAGTTGTACAAAACCTGACAGCAGTTCCTGAGGACCTAAGCACTTGTTTAACCCAATCTATGCAGGACGGCTGGGATGCATGTAGTACCATTTCATGGTTCGCTCTTTTTTGGTGAAAAAGAAGACTCAGCCCTGGAACTCTTTAAGATGAGTCATGACACAGCGTGTTTTCTGGGGATGTCGGCTCATAGGAGACAATTTCTGCAGCAGTTTCACCCCTTTTGTGGCTACACTGGGCTTTTTCAATACTGCTTACGCCAGACACCACCGCCGGCACAACAGCCTACCCAGCCATTTTGTGGCGGAGGCCACGGCAACCAAACAACATTGAGGGCATTAGGGAGAATTATTTGCAGTTCATTTCCCTCCCCTCCGGCAAACACAACCACAAAATCACTTTACTTTAATGTGCCCTTTTTAACACACACCCACCCTGCAGGAGGCAGGATCAGACATTTCCTGCAAAGGTGGCAGCACATATCTTCGGATGCATGGGTCATCCAAATGTTCAAGTAAGGCTACACCCTACCATTCCTTTCTGCCCTGCCGTTTTTACCCTCTCCCATCCAACATGGCTGACAGAGGAACACTTGTCCATTTTTGTGGCAGGAAGGGCAGGCTCTTTTGGCCAAAGGAGCCATTGAGTTGGTCCTGGCCTCAGATGTAAAAACTAGGCGTTACTCCCACTAATTCCTTGTGCCAAAAAGGCCAGAGATTTTCATACTATTTTAGATCTCCATTCTCTCAGCACTTTCGTATAGAAGGACAAAACCAAGATGCTCAAGCTGGCTCAGGATTATTTCAACCCTGAATTCCAGAGACTGGATTGTACTGTTGGACCTGCAGGGCGCACATATCCATATTAGTGTCCAGCAGGCCCATAGACATTACCTGCGGTTTGCGTTAGGCCAGGATCGTTTCCAGGTTGCAGCGCTCCTTTGGCCTCACCAGCTCCCCTCGCTGTTCACAAAAGTGATGGGGGTGGTCGCAGCACATTTTCGGAGTTTGGGGGTACAAGTCTTTTCATAACTCAATGATTGGCTGTTGAAAGTCGGCTTGCCTCAGGCAGTCGTAGACTACCGCTAGACAACGATAAACCTCTTAACATCGTTGGGGTTCACTGTCAACATGCCAAAGTCACACCTGACTCCTTCATTGACGCTCCCCTACATTGGAGCTGTCCTAGATGCAATGCAGTTCTGTGCCTTCCCTGAGGACTTTCAAGCTATGATTGTGACATTTCAGCCTCTGTCTTAGTTCTCAGTGAAGATAGAGTTGAGGTTACTGGGCCTCCTGCATCCTACTGGTCCAACACGCCAGATGGCACATGCAGGCTCAGGAGTGGTATGTGAAGTTCCAGTGGGTACAGCACCAGAGGATCCTATCTGGTTTCATCCAGGTTTCGGAGGAACCTGTAAAAAATCTTAGTGGTGGTTGCTAGACCATGATTGGGTCAGTGGCAGGCCCTTCTCCTTATGCCACCCAGAGCTGACCGTGGTTTCAGATGCATCACTACTGGGTAAGAAGGCAATCTGGATAAGGTGCAAATTCTGAAGACTCTGGTCTCCAGCAGAAGCCAAGCTCCACATCAGTCTGTTGGAGTTAAGGGTGATCTACTTGGCGTTGAAGGCCTTCCTGCCATCTATCAAGGGGAGGCTAGTACAGGTGCTCACAGATAACAATACCGCCATGTGGTACTGCAACAAGCAGGGTGGAGTGGAATCTTGGGTCATGTGCAAGGATGCTCTGCGCCTCTTGGAGTTTCTGATTTGCCACGGCCTTTCTCTGGTCGTGAACCACCTGGTGGGATCTTTAAACACCAGGGCAGATTAACTCTGTTGCCGGCAGCTAGCAGATCACGAATAGCAGCTACACTGAGAGGTGGCACAGGGCATTTTCCCAGCAGTGAGTAGAACCCTAGCTCAGTCTTTTCACCACTGCTCAGAACATGCAGTGTCAGTACTTTTGCATGCTTGAGTTCCCAAGAAGTCTTTCTCAGATTTGCATTCTTCCTAGAGCTCTGGGTTCATGTATGCCTTTCCACTTCTACCCCGCTTGGCATTAGTTGTGATGAACATCTAGTCCCGAATACATCAAAAAGAATCCGTAGGTGACGGATCAAAAGAACCTAGCCAAGAAACAAGGGCGGGTTCACCAATTGGGGTGAAGGCCACCTCTACTGGTAGAAAAGAAAGATTTCTTTTCTTGTGTCCCCTCACTCACCCAGGGTTGCCCCTAGGTGACATGCTTCATCATTGGGGCCATCCCAAACATCTACTGATTGGGGCGTGCTGCGACTTGCGGATTTACGTAGGAGCACTTACCTTGTGAGGCTATGTGTCGTGCAGTGTAGGGGAGTGGTGTAAGTGATGTTTTAAAAATTGCCTAACTAGTGAGCTATTGTTTTATTCCTGCTCCTAGTTGGTAGGGATAAAAAGGGGTTAATAAAAGGGAAATGTAACTTATGTAATTATAATCCCTTGTATTATGTCAACATGTTTCAAGGTATCCCCTAAACCTTTTCTTCAGGACAACAAAGGGACCAGCCCTTTGTGTACCACTCCGTGCCGGACCTATAATAAGTGAAGTGAAAAATTATTAATGCACACCTATTGTGTGAGCATTGGGAAAAATATATACATACAGTTGCTTCTGAACACGTAGTAACTGTCATTGGGAAGCAAAATGCAAATTAATACATACTGCCTGCCCACCGTTCTTGTGGGCAGGTAAAGGCGTTACGCTGCGCGTAAAAGAAGGTACTTCATACTATGGTGTAAGTGCCCTTGAAAGCAAACTTAGTTAGTGCTCAGATCTTGTGTGGGTAATACTACACATGATACCTTAATTGTGAGCAGGCAAGGTTGAAAAGACATAATAAAAACACTTGTAGTCAAGGACAAAAACAGGACACACACAACATGTAACATAAAATCAGTTTCTTTTTGAAACATACTTATTTTTTGGCAAAAGTGCGCCTCATGGTCTGTCTGGGTGGAGGGGCCTGTAGAAACCCTATATTATAATAATAGACAAATGAATGAGATAATGAGGATTTGTTATAAGCCACTCATTGCTTGTGCCTTCCTATGACTGGTTTAGAAAGAGCAAATGGAATTTTTAAATTGTCTTTTCAACCTTGCCTGCTCACAATTAAGGTATCATGTGTAGTATTACCCACACAAGATCTGAGCACTAACTAAGTTTGCTTTCAAGGGCACTTACACCATAGTATGAAGTACCTTCTTTTACGCGCAGCGTAACGCCTTTACCTGCCCACAAGAACGGTGAGCAGGCAGTATGTATTAAATTGCATTTTGCTTTTTCTTCCCAATGACAGTTACTACGTGTTCAGAAGCAACTGTATGTATATATCTGAAAGAGACACGTTAGTGACAGATTCCTTACCTTAGAATATCCCCAGGCGTCAGGCTGGATCCGGAAAGTTTTTTGCGTAGCAGTACCCTTGCGCGTCGGTGGCGGCGTCGTGCGGCTCCGCGTCCGTCGTCGGCGTCGTGATCGCCGGGATGACGTCGCGGGCAGCACTTAGGCGCCGCCCCTGCGCGCTGACGTCAGTTCTTCTTTTCCGCGCCAGTAAGCGCAGATCCGGGAAGAGCAGTGCCCTAGTCACTTTTTGACTATCTTTTGTGAAATTTTTCACTGTTCTCTTCAACGAGTCTTCACGACTCCTAAGGTGTCGTAGGGATGCCCGGCTTTAAGCCCTGCGAGGTATGTGGTCGTATGATGTCCATCACGGACCCCCACCTCGAGTGTCTCTTCTGCCTCGGCCGAGGCCACGACACGAAGTCGTGCCCTGACTGCCGGAAACTTCATCCGAAGGCTTTGCGGAGCGGTCTCGAAAGCTCCTTGAAGTCCGGCAGTCGGCTCCGCGCCGCAGCAAGCCCCGGTCCCGGGAGAGGTCGAGGGCCGGACGCGGAGTCCCCGCCGTTCGTCGGAATCCAAGTCTTCGCGCTCCTCCGGTAAGTCGAAGCACAAGAAGTCTAGCGGCGTCATCGCTCTAAGACTTCGCCTCGCCGGTCGCGCGACTCGGCTGAGGTCCCTGTCGGCACCGTCCCCGCCCCGCGGCCCCGGACGTGCCTGTCGAGTTGCCCCCGCATTACCCGTCCTTCCCGGGTTCGGGGCGACTCCGGCCAGTGCAGAAATTCCTGTCGGCCATGGCCCGCCTCTTCGGGCCTCAAGGTCCCTCCGGTGCGCCTTCGGGCCCGCGGGCCAGATGGGGTTGCTCCGGCGTCGCCGTCGACTCCGGTCCCGGCGTCGCCTGTCCCACCAGCCTTCGTCCCGGCCTCGGCTCCGGCCCCGGCCTCGACCCCGGTTCCGGTGGTGCCGCAACCTCCATCGGCGCCGGTTGACCTAGCCACGCCTCCGCCCGACGCCGATGTCCCCGGTGCCGTTTCCGGCGCCGTCCGGGGCTCCGGGCGGCGTCGTTCCCGGTTCTCCCCGGGTCCGGACATGGAGCCGGACCGGCGTCGCCCGACGCCGGTTCCGGCGCCGATGAGGCCTTGGGTCCCTTATGTCCCTCCTCCTCCATCTTTTCAACCTGAGGAGGACCAGGAGAGCTGGGAGGGGTCTGGCGACCCTCTCACACAACAGTGCGAGTTTGACCCGGACTGGGTTGAGGAACTAGGGATGCCAGTGGGCTGGATACCTCCCCGACTCTGGCATGCTGTCTCCTCCCGTGGCAACGGAGGAGGGGCTAATTTTGCAACGGTGTTGCGTAGAGCTGCTGGAGCCTTAAATCTCCAGTTGCCTACAGTGGCCGTCAGGACTAACCTCCTGACTGAAGTGCTTCAGCCGGCGGCCTCCTCTTCGGAGCCTGTGCTGCCGTTCAACGATGCACTCACTGACGTTCTTTTGGGTGCCTGGTCCAGACCCACCACAGGGGCTCCTGTGGATAGGAACGTGGCCCGACGCCATCGCCCGGCTCCGGGCGACCCCCTGTTTCTCTCCCAACACCCCACCCCTGAGAGCTTGGTTGTCCAAGCCTCTGCCTCCCAAACAGCCTTCCCTACCGCCCCTCCGGATAGGGAATCCAAGCGCCTGGATCACTTTGGGAAGAAGGCTTTCTCTTCCTCCAGTGCTGGCTTGCGGTCTGTTAATACCGCTTGCCTCTTGGGCCGATACACCCACTCCCTGTGGGATTCGGTGGCTGATGTTTTGCCGCAGTGTTCTGAGGAGGTCCAGACACTGCTTACCCGCGCTATTGCGGAAGGGCGTGATGCGGCTAAGTATACCATCCGCTGTGGCCTTGATACCGCCGACTCGCTGGGCAGATCGCTTGCAACGACGGTGGCGCTGCGTCGCCACGCCTGGCTGAGAACCACTGGTTTTCAGGGGATGTCCAGAATACTCTCATGGACATGCCCTTTGATGGTGTCGGTCTCTTTGGTTCGAAGGCGGACCATGCGCTGGAGCGTTTCAAGGATTCACGGGCTACTGCTAAGTCCCTGGGCCTTGCTGTTGTGCGCCCTCCGCAAACGTCTGCTTTCGCCCCTTTCGTGGCCACGGAAGGGGCGCCCAGTCACGTCCACAGCCCGGCCAACGGCCCGCGCAGCAAGCGCCTTCGCGTGGCCGAGGACGTGGATACCGCCGTGGCGGTTCGGGCAACCAGCGTGCGGGTCAGGCCACCACCTCCAACCCGTCCGCGGCCTCCAAGCCCTCCTAGTCCCTCCTTTCAGGTGCACAGCACGCCAGTCGAGGGCAGGGTCCGCCATCACCTTCACCACTGGCGTCCCATCACCTCGGACAAGTGGGTCTTGGACATTGTCCGAAGGGCTACTCCCTCCCCTTCGAGACCACCCCCAGCCATGCCACCTCAATTCCACCGCATGTCAGGGGATCACTTGGTGCTTCTACGGAAGGAAGTCACGGCCCTCTTGGCCAAGAGGGCCATCGAGCATGTTCCGACCCCAGAAGTAGGGCGTGGTTGCTACTCCACTACTTTCTGGTGCCCAAAAGGACAAGGAGGACATGCGTCCTATCTTGGACCTCCGGAACGTCAATCGCTTCCTCCGGAAGGAGAAGTTCAAGATGCTCACCCTAGCTCAGGTCTTGACTGCCCTCGACCCCGGAGACTGGTTGGTAGCGTTGGACTTGCAGGACGCCTATTTCCACATCCCCGTCCTGCCGGCCCACCGGCGTTACCTTCGGTTCACGGTAGGCCTCGAGCATTTTCAGTTCACCGTGCTCCCTTTGGCCTTACCAGTGCCCCTCGGGTGTTCACGAAAGTGATGGCGGTGGTCGCAGCTCATCTGCGCCGGGCAGGGGTTTCAGTCTTCCCCTACCTCGACGACTGGCTGCTGAAGGCGGGCTCGTCCCAGGCAGTTGTCTCCCACCTCCAGACTACGGCCGAACTCCTGCACTCGCTGGGGTTCTCCATCAATGTGCCAAAGTCGCATCTGATTCCTTCTCCACAGCTCCTTTTCATCGGAGCAGTTCTGGACACGACGCAGTTTCGGGCCTATCCTCCCGAACGGCGAGTCCGGGATATTCAGGCTATGATTCCGATCTTTCAGCCCTTATCCTGGGTTTCGGTACGGATGACCCTGAGGCTGCTGGGCCTCATGGCCTCCTGCATCCTGCTGGTCACTCATGCCAGATGGCATATGCGGGCTCTGCAGTGGGACCTGAAGTTCCAGTGGGCGCAGCACCAGGGCGACCTGTCCGATCACGTCCAGATCTCGGAGGGGACTGCAAAACAGTTGCAGTGGTGGCTCTCGAACCGGCAATGGGTCATGGGCAGATCCCTCTCCCTTCCCCAGCCAGAGCACACAGTTGTGACGGACGCGTCCCTTCTGGGATGGGGCGGTCACATGGGAGAGGCGGAGATCAGAGGCCTCTGGTCTCCGGCGGAGTCCCGGCTCCATATCAACCTTCTGGAGCTCCGGGCGATCCGACTTGCACTCAAGGCATTCCTTCCCTCTGTCAAAGGGAAGGTAGTGCAGGTGTTCACAGACAACACCACTGCCATGTGGTACTGCAACAAACAAGGCGGGGTGGGGTCGTGGACCCTTTGTCAGGAGGCTCTGCGCCTCTGGACATGGCTGGAACACCAGGGCATGTTCCTGGTGGTTCAACACCTGGCAGGTTCCCTGAACGCCAGGGCGGACGAGACTCAGCCGCAGGTGCATGATGGATCACGAATGGCGTCTTCACTCGGAAGTGGCGCAAGGACTCTTTCTACAGTGGGGAGAGCCTTGGTTAGATCTATTCGCCACCGAAGAGAACGCGCAATGTCATCAGTTCTGCGCGTTGGAATTTCCAAGGCGGCACTCGCTCGGCGGCGCTTTTCGTCACGAGTGGAGTTGCGGTCTATTGTACGCCTTTCCGCCTATACCACTTCTACCCAGAGTGTTGAAGAAGATTCGGCACGACCGGGCCCAGAGTCATTCTTGTGGCTCCGGACTGGGCTCGAAGAGTTTGGTATCCCGAGCTACTCAATATGAGCGTAGATCCCCGATCCGTCTGCCTCTTCGGGAGGATCTTCTGTCGCAGCAGCAGGGGACGGTCCTTCACCCGAACCTGTCCAGTCTACACCTGCTTGCGTGGAGATTGAGCGGCGGCAGTTGATTCCTTTCGACTTGCCTCCCGAAGTTTGTGATGTGATTCTGGCAGCCAGGCGTCCCTCCACTAAGGTGGTATACGCCTGCAGGTGGAACAAATTTGTGGCATGGTGCACAGCAAAGGCTGTGGATCCCCTTTCTGCCCCTCTTTCTGAGGTCCTTCTGTTCCTTCTCTCTCTGGCCCAACAGGGTTCTGCCCTGGGTACCATCAAGGGTTATCTTTGTGCTATCTCGGCCTTCCTCAGGCTCCCTGATCAGCCCTCCCTTTTCAAGTCCCCTGTTGTTAACAGGTTCTTAAAGGCATTACTCACCTCTTCCCTCCTGTTCCGTTTGTGATGCCTCAGTGGGACTTAAACTTGGTTCTTACCTTTTTAATGTGCGCTCCCTTTGAGCCTCTACATAACTGTCCTCTTCGTCTTCTGACTCTGAAGACAGCCTTTCTGGTGGCCATCACCTCCGCTCGGCGGGTGAGTGAGCTCCAGGCTCTATCTTGCAAACCTCCCTTTCTGTCTGTTCATCCAGACAAGGTTGTTCTTCGGACGCGTCCCTCCTTCTTGCCAAAGGTGGTTACTGCTTTCCACATTGGGCAGACCATCACTTTGCCCACCTTCTTTCCGCCTCCGCATCCTTCCAGAGAGGAAGAGAGGCTCCACCGTCTGGACCCAAAACGTGCGCTCTCCTTCTATATTGACCGCACAAAACACTTCCGGGTGGATGACCAGCTCTTTATTGGCTACGTGGGCGCCAAAAGGTCGGGCGGTGCACAAGAGGACCATCTCCCGCTGGGTTACCTTGTGCATCAAGACCTGCTATTCTTTGGCTAAAGGAGCCTCCTGTTGGGCTGCGTGCCCATTCCACCAGGGCAACGGCTGCTACCACGGCCTTGGGCCGCGGTGTTCCGCTGCCGGTTATCTGTCAGGCAGCTACGTGGGCCTCGCTGCACACGTTTACAAAGCATTACTGCCTTGACAGTCAGGTCCGGAGGGACGGCTTCTTTGGCCGTTCTGTCCTCCAGGACTTCCTTGTCTGATCTTTGTTCGCAGACCCACCACCGGGGTTGGTATTGCTGGGGTATCTATTCTAAGGTAAGGAATCTGTCACTAACGTGTCTCTTTCAGATGCACAAGTTACTAACTTGTGTAACGATATATCTGTAAGAGACAGTAGTTAGTGACAGATTCCTACCGCCCACCCATCCTCCCGTTCTGCGAACTGATTTCTAGGGTTAAGGACATCCCTTTCAGGGCCCTAGTATTTTTCAGACACCTATGTCAGCTTCTTGCATGGCTCTGCGTTCCTGGCGCGGAAAGTCGTGTACAGAACTGACGTCAGCGCGCAGGGGCGGCGCCTAAGTGCTGCCCGCGACGTCATCCCGGCGATCACGACGCCCGACGACGGACGCGGAGCCGCACGACGCCGCCTACCGACGCGCAAGGGTACTGCTACGCAAAAAACTTTCCGGATCCAGCCTGACGCCTGGGGATATTCTAAGGTAAGGAATCTGTCACTAACTACTGTCTCTTACAGATATATCGTTACACAAGTTAGTAACTTGTGCATTTTTCCCAATGCTCACACAATAGGTGTGCATTAATAATTTTTCACTTCACTTATTATAGGTCCGGCACGGAGTGGTACACAAAGGGCTGGTCCCTTTGTTGTCCTGAAGAAAAGGTTTAGGGGATACCTTGAAACATGTTGACATAATACAAGGGATTATAATTACATTACAGATACATTTCCCTTTTATTAACCCCCTTTTTATCCCTACCAACTAGGAGCAGGAATAAAACAATAGCTCACTAGTTAGGTAATTTTTTAAAACATCACTTACACCACGCCCCCCTACACTGCACGACACATAGCCTCACAAGGTAAGTGCTCCTACGTAAATCCGCAAGTCGCAGCACGCCCCAATCAGTAGATGTTTGGGACGGCCCCAATGATGAAGCATGTCACCTAGGGGCAACCCTGGGTGAGTGAGGGGACACAAGAAAAGAAATTTTCTTTTCTACCAGTAGAGGTGGCCTTCACCCCAATTGGTGAACCCGCCCTTGTTTCTTGGCTAGGTTCTTTTGATCCGTCACCTACGGATTCTTTTTGATGTATTCTGATCACACAGGAGGGTGAACCTAGCCCAATCCTCCTCCTCCCCCTTTTTCTGATGAACATCTAGTCCAGCCAGCCCAAGTGATCTTGGAGGCTCTGGCTTGGGCCAGGAGAGTGTGCAGAACTTCTGAGCATGATCAGCATCTGTCCTCCGATCAATCTTCTGCCTCTGGATGATCTACTGTAACTGCAACTGGACAGTGTCTGCACACCGGCCCCCGCACTCTGGACGTCCATGCATGGAGATTGAGCTGCGGCATGAAGTCTCATTCCACCTTTCTCGTGAAGTTGTTGATGTGACTTTGACAGCCAAGTGCTAATCTGCAAACTCGGTGTAACCCAGGTACTGAGAAAGGTTTGTGGCTTGGTGCAACAACTGTGAGATTGACCCGCTACAAGCCAAGTTGCCTGAAGTTTTTTTTTTTTTTTTTGTTTGTCGTTGGTCCATCAAGGACTTGTGTTGGGCACTGTCAAAGTCTATTTGTCGGCTCTCAGCTTTTTTTAAGGTTGCCGGATCAATCCTCTTTGTTTAAATCACCTGTTTTGATGAGATTTCTTAAAAGTTTACAGCACGTCTCCACCGAAGCCATTCGTGATGCTACAATGGGATTCACATTTGGTTCTCACTTTTCTAATGTGCACCCCATTTGAGCCCATGAAGACCTCTAAATCGCTTGACCCCAAAAATGTTTATTCTGTGCATGAGCTGCCATTTTGGTCCAGCCGCCTTATATGACGCTCTTCTCAGACAAGCTGGTACTGAGAATCTGAGCTGCATTCCTGCCGAAAGTAGTAACATCTTTCCTCGTCATGCTGGCTATCACTCTTCTGATATTCTTTGCCTCATCACACCCCTTAAAAGAGGAGGAAGACTACATCGTTTGGACCATAAGAGAGCTGTTGGTTTATATATTGAGTGTACCAAGGAACATTGGGTGGGTGATCAACTCATTGTGGGCTTCTCAGGAGGTAAGAAGGGCAAGGCAGTGCAGAATAGAAAATCTGCTATGCGTTGGCTAAGAAGCAGCTGTCTGAAGGTTTGAGGGCTCATTCCACCTGCCTGTTCTGTATATCTGTCAGGCTGCTACGTGGGCATCAGTGCATACGTTCGCAAAGCATTATTGCCTGGACAGTCTGGTCCGTTGGGATGGGCATTTTGCCCGTGCAGTCCTGTAGGACTGTATGGTCTGAGCCAGAATCACCACTGGAGAAGGTACTGCTTTGGTATACATTCATAGGGTGAGGAATATGTGATTAGAAATATCCATCAGAAGAACAGGTTATGGTCCTTCTGTAATTCTGTTTCTGATGTATACTCTGTTTGATCATAGATCCCTGATTGGCCATCCCTCCTCCCCGTTCTATAGAATGGCTACTTTTCTTATACAAACACGTCCCAAACTATAGATCTGCATACTGGTCACACCAGTTTGCTTATGACTCTGTGCCTTAGAGTGGTGACAAACCTTAGAAAGCAATCAATGTCAGAGCAGATAGGTTACACTTATATGCTGTTCCACTGCTCTCTTCCTGAGCTGTTTGACTCTGAACCACATGACACCACCAACCAGAGAACTGCTTTTCAGTTTCCATATCCTGGGGCAATATTCATAAGGTGATGAATCCACAGTTAAATAGATTATCCACCAGAGAGAGTGCTACCAGAGGTAAAATCCAAAGGGTACTTAACATATCAACGCCTGCATTCATAAGGCCTGATTTACTGTTTGGCGACAGGTACTTCGGCACAAACAGGACAGATATCTCAGCTGCCTTGTTACAAGTGAATTACAATATGATGCACTTGTAATAAGGTGGACAGAATATTCGTCCCATTTGTGACAGAGTAACCATCCACCAAATTCTAAATCTGGCCATAGGCTTAAACCCCTTCAATCACAAGTTTGGGGTGACCAAGGCTTTTGATGTTCATGATCATTTAAGACGCAAGATAGAGGGTTGCCCTCTTCACATCCATTCTCTGTCCCATCATTCCCTGGTATCCCTTTTCTTAAATGCTCTTTTTTATGCCTGTGGATTGACGCATGTTAAGACTAGTGCAGGGGATTAGGAAATTCAGGGGTTGGGTTGTATAGATGACGGATTAAGATTACACTTAATTTGATTCTGCATCTTTGCATCTTTCATAGATTCACATGCTTGAATCATTCCCTTTCATCTGGCTGGCATACTCTGTTGTTTTAAACACATCATTGAACATTGTGTTCGAGGCATATGAGCTGCAGATCACACACTATGCATACATCGCCATCTGGTGTTGGGCCCGGATGTTTGCACTTTGTTGTATTGGAATAAGTCTTTGGAAGTCACGAGATCGGTGACTCCTCCTTTGGACAATAGTGCGCATGGGCATCGACTCCATCTTCAGATTGTTTTTTTCCGCCATCGGGCTCGGATGTGTTTATCGCGCTCCAGTTCGGTGCCGTCACCGTTCTAACTTCGACGCGCCAATCCTTCACCCTTTACGTCGGTATTGTTTTTCGGCCGCTTTTCCCTTTTCGACGCGCATCTCTACAACTCCAATCCTTCGATTCCGGTCGTCGACGCAGGCCTTCGGGCCTAACTGCGCCATCAGGCCTTCTTGGTTCATGGAAAGGACTCCCTTCAAAAAGTGTCCTCAATGTGGCTCCAAGTTTCTCCACACCAATCTCCACGAGGTGTGTAACCTCTGCCTTTCGCCCGAGCACGAGGCCAAAGACTGTCCAGCTTGCGCCTCTTTCCGCTCCAAGAAAACCATACGGGATCGTCGGGCTCGAAGAAACATGGCTCGATCGTCGACATCCATACCAGACGATATCTTTCAGGAAGGCGTCGATGTACCGGAACAGGAACACCTCGAAGAGGGCTTCGTCAGCGCCTCCGAAGCCGACGATTCCGACGTCGAAGACATCACTCCTGGGCAACGGGTCATAAGTACTGACGTCGACCCCTCCCCACCATCCATTCCTGCAAAGGCTTCGGTAACACCTTCACCTTCTGGCCTAGGTGTACACCGGGACAAAACTTCTCACGCCCCGCCTTCCGGCTCGGCCAAGAAGTCGACAAGCCTTCAGGCCGCTCGGGCTCGAGCCAGCCTACCCTCGGTGCCAAAATCCCATCCCAGGCACCGAGACCAAAAGACAAGCCACCGTCTACGCCCGCGCCAAAGCCAAGTTCCACATCGGCGCATTCGGCACCGAAACCCCCCGGCACTGTGATTTCGACTCCGAAAAAGCCATCGGAATCGAGCAAACAACCAGTTCCGAGAACCGCTGGAAAGCAACCTTCGGAGCCGGGAAAGCCATCGGTACCGGCTCCAAAGACCTCAACGGAACCGACCAAAACTCCCGTTTCCAAACCTAGGGAGTACAAAACAACTCCAAAATCGGTGCCACACAAACCTTCGGACCCGAAAAAATTGGCGCCGAAACACCAGACTTCACAGGAGGAGCTTTTCCAACTGGATCCAACCCAGCAAATCCTGGAAATAGACCCAAATACAGGTCGCCTGGTGGTTAGTCCTTCCAGGAAGAGGAAATTGGACAAACCTGCACCAGCTCCACTCCCTCTCAAGAAATGAGACATTGCCACTTCTCCTCTCAGGATCCTTTCTTCACCCCCTCCTCCACACCACATCTCTCCTGTTCCATCTCCAATACCCTCACAATCTCCTCCACCTCAAGATGATGAGGACCCTTCTGAGTACGAGGGTGATGATCAACCCTTAGGAGAACCTAGCCCTCCTAATATCCCAACTGACCCATGGGACAATTATGGCACACCAGATGTTCCTGACCCACCACAGGATGATGTCTACCCATCTAGACCATCCCCCCCCAGAGGACACTATTGGGTTCACTCAGCTCATACACAGAGCCGCAGAATACCACGGTGTAGATCTACATACAGACCCTATAGAGGAAGACTTTCTTCTGGACACTTTCGCACCATCTCAAAGGCCCACTTCTATTCTCCCAATGCTAAAAGGGGTAATCAAACACGCTCCTGAAGTCTTCAAAGATCCTGTCAGGGCTAGAGTCATTAACCCCAGGGTAGAAAAGAAATATGTCTGCCCCAGCTGACCCTGTTTACATTAAAGGGCAACTTCCCTTAGATTCCCTAGTGGTTTCTAACGCCAGGAAAAGGGCTAACTCCCAAACCTCAGGCGATGCTCCACCTCCTGATAAGGAGTCAAAACTCTTGGACGCATCAGGTAAAAGAACAGCGTCCCAGGCAGCTAATATTTGGCGAATTGCCAACACACAGGCGTTGCGTACGATAGGGCACATTATGATGAACTAGAGACCCTACTACAACACCTTCAAGATCAATACAAAGCAAGAGCCAATGATCTCATACAGGAAGGCAAGACTATAACAAACACCTCCATTCGCTGTGCTCTGGATGCCGCAGACACAGCCTCACGAGCCATCAATGCCAGTGTCCTTTTGCGTAGACATGCATGGCTCCGTATTTCAGGGTTCAAACCCGAGGTCCAAACTGCCATATTAAATCAGCCGTTTGACCAACAACATTTATTTGGCCCTACTGTGGATTCATCTTTAGAAAAGATGAAAAAAGACACCGACACAGCCAAATCAATGGGAGCATTACAATACCAAACTCCCAGAAGTTCCTTTCGTCGCTCCTCTTATAGGGGCGCCTCTAGAGGCTTTACCACAGACAACTCCTCCACGTCCTATAAAAGTCCCACCCAGACCTCCTCTACCAGAGGTTATTACAGAGGAGGAGGCTACAGGGGTAATAATAACAAGGGTAGAGGCAAAACCGTCAATACCCGTACTGCCTCCACCTCCAAACAATGACTTCCCTCCGCTCCCCCCAGACCATTCCACTCCGGTCGGGGGAAGATTACTACAGTTCCTACCTGGCTGGAAATCCATTACCACGGACAGGTGGGTGAGACAAATCATCCAATCCGGTTATTGCCTGGAACTCACTTCAACTCCTCCAAACATACCACCCAGACAGCGTCCAATGTCAGCAGACCATTTAACGCTTCTCAAACAAGAGGTACTTTCCCTCCTACAAAAACATGCAATAGAACCAGTTCCCCTGCATCAGCAAAACACAGGGGTCTACTCACTGTATTTTCTCATTCCAAAGAAGGACGGAACCCTGAGGCCCATCCTCGACCTCAGACCGTTAAACCTCTACATACAGTCGGACCATTTTCATATGGTCACTCTTAAACAACTCCTTCCTCTACTCAAACAAGGCGATTTCCTTGCCACCTTAGATCTCAAGGACGCCTACTTCCACATTCCCATTCACCCGGCTCACAAAAAATATCTTCGATTTGTAGTGGACGGTCAACATTATCAGTTCAAGGTGCTCCCATTCGGCGTCACCACAGCACCCAGGGTCTTCACAAAATTGTTGGATCCAGGGACGGGTGCACCTTAGTGTGTGCACACCCCCCGGTCCAGTTACTTGGTCCTGACGAATACCTGATACTATCACAGATAGGTTGAAACATGTTGACCAAAACTTTCTCACTTATCACTGATACTTATTGGTCAATCTAACCAATTTTACAGTATCACACTTGATTTTAACTCTGTCTTATTGCTCTACAAATAAAACTAGTTAGTACAATAAAGACATTTTTAACTTCACTTACACATATTTTTTCACACTATTTCACGAAAAATCCAGCTCCGCTGTATTCCAGGCGTCGAAGCACACCTGAGTGGCACTCGGCTACTCGGGTGGACCCGATGATGAAGCATGTCACCAACCAGGTTGGTGAGTGAGGAGTTTCTTAAATAAGAAGATTATCTTCCTATGTTACGTCCTGCTCCATTTTCCCTTGTCACTGGGACCTTTCTTGGCCCCTAGGATGCTCCCTTTTTTGCTTTGAAAAATTGACCCTAGGGGACTGGGAGCATTCTCCCAAACTTAAATACCCTTACTTTCTCCTTTGTTTTTTGACACTCTTAAACAACTCCTTCCTCTACTCAAACAAGGCGATTTCCTTGCCACCTTAGATCTCAAGGACGCCTACTTCCACATTCCCATTCACCCTTCTCACAAAAAATATCTTCGATTTGTAGTGGACGGTCAACATTATCAGTTCAAGGTGCTCCCATTCGGCGTCACCACAGCACCCAGGGTCTTCAACAAAATGTCTGGCAGTCGTAGCAGCCCACTTAAGAAGACAACAAATTCACGTCTTCCCATACTTGGACGACTGGCTCATAAAAGCCAAGTCGCATACCCAGTGTGTAAATCACACACACACACCACAATGCAACTACTTCACGACTTAGGGTTCACAATAAACCTCACAAAGTCTCACCTCCAACCCTCCCACATCCAGCAATATCTAGGTGCCGCAATAGACACCTTAAAGAGGCCTTGCATACCCCAATCCAGCCAGGGTAGCAAGCATGCAAGCCCTTATAACAAAATTCCAGCCGCAGCACTCCCTTCCAGCTCGGGTGTTTATGCAACTAATAGGGATGATGGCCTCTTGCATATTCATAGTCCCGCATGCAAGACTCCAGATGCGCCCCTTGCAAGAATGCTTAGCACGTCAGTGTAACCAAGCTCTAGGTCAGCTAACAGATCTGGTGTTGGTGGACGGCCGCACACATCGCTCTCTGCAGTGGTGGAACACCCAAAACCTTTCCAAAGGGCGACCGTTCCTAGAGCCAGTTCCACAGATTGTATTAACCGCAGACGCATCGCTCCCCGGATGGGGAGCTCATCTACTGCATCGCACCATACAGGCGCATGGACACCTCAACAAAAACTACTCCACATCAATCATTTGGAGTTACTAGCAATCTTTCTGGCACTAAAATCATTCCAGAAACACATATCAGGCAAAGCTGTGTTAGTCCGGACGGGCAATATCACAGCAATGTATTATTTACAAAAACGGGGGGACGCACTCTGCAGCTCTCTCAACTAACTCAGACCATATGGAGGTGGGCTATTCCTCAAAACATATTCCTGTTAGCCCAACACCTTCCAGGAATTCACAATCAGATGGCAGATCTGTTAAGTACGTCAAACACAACAGATTCACGAGTGGGAACTTCACCCACAGGTTCTTCAACCGTTTTCCAAATGTGGGGGCATCCAGAGATAGATCTCTTCGCCACACATTACAACACAAAATGCCCAAGCTTCGCACGCCAGATATCCACACCCATTGTCCAAAGGCAATGCGATATGGATGAAATGGTCAGGCAGATTTGCGTACGCTTTTCCGCCTCTCCCACTCATTCCATTAGTGGTGCGCAAGCTACAACAGCAGTCACTAACACTGATTCTAGTTGCTCCAACATGGGCCAGAGAACCATGGTACACAACATTGCTGGAACTATCCGTAGTCCCGCACCAAAAACTACGCCGCTCCCCACATCTCTTAACACAGAACCGTGGAGAGATCAGACATCCAGATCCAGCACAGCTCAATCTAGCGATCTGGCTCCTGAGGTCCTAGAATTTGGTTACCTCAATCTTCCACCTGATTGTATGAACGCTATCAAAGAGGCTAGACGCCCCACCACTAGAGCCTGCTATGCAGCCAAGTGGAAAAGATTTGTTATATACTGTACCAATAACACAAACAATACTCTAGATGCGTCCATTCAACACATCATATGTTACCTGCTGCATCTTCAAAGATGTAATCTAGCATACACATCCATTAGATTGCATCTCGCTGCCATAGCAGCTTACCTACAAAATAGACAACATTTGTCATTGTTCAGGGTACCAGCCATTAAAGCATTTATGGAAGGCCTCAAAAGAATAATTCCTCCCAGGGTACCACCCTCTCCAGTGTGGAATCTAAACATCGTCCTCACTAGATTAATGGGCCCTCCATTCGAACTCTCTACATAAATGTGAGCTCCAATTTCTTACATGGAAAGTTGCTTTCCTTGTAGCCATCACATCTCTCAGAAGAGTCACTGAGTTACAGGCACTAACTATTCAAGAACCATTTTTACAACTCCATCATAACAAAGTGGTTCTCAGGACAAATCCTAAATTCCTTCCTAAAGTTATTTCTCCTTTCCATCTCAACCAATCTGTGGAGTTGCCAGTATTCTTCTCGCAACCACAAACCGTGGCAGAAAGAGCTCTTCATCACACTAGACGTAAAAGAGCCCTCCTTTACTACATTGACAGAACAAAACCTTTTTGCAAAACAAAACAACTTTTTGTATCCTTCTCACCACCACATAAAGGCAATCCCATATCAAAGTCTGGGATTGCAAGGTGGATTGTCAAATGTATACAAAATTGCTACCACAAAAGCAAAACGTACACTATCTATTCCCCCTAAAGCCCACTCTACCCGCAAAATAGGGGCTTCCATGGCATTTTTAGGCAACATTCCCTTAGATGACATCTGCAAAGCACCTACATGGTCTACACCGCACACATTCACAAAACACTATTGTGTAGATGTGCAGGCAAAACAACAAGCTAGTGTGGGCCAAGCTGTACTCAAAACACTATTTCAAACTACCGCAACAGATACTGGTGGTCGCCGCTAAAGGGAAGTACTGCTATGCAATCTATGCATAGTGTGTGATCTGCAGCTCATATGCCTCGAACGGAAAATGCTACTTACCAGTATGCATCTGTTCTTGGCATGTAGAGCTGCAGATCCACACACGCCCACCCACCTCCCCGGCTACCAGTATTATCTTAATTAGATACAACATACATGGACATCTCTTTCTGTTTCTCACAAAACTCCATCATTTCCCTTCTTGGCGAAAAAACAATCTGAAGATGGAGTCGATGCCCATGCGCACTATTGTCCAAAGGAGGAGTCACCGATCTCGTGACTTCCAAAGACTTATTCCAATACAACAACAAAGTACAAACATCCGGGCCCAACACCAGATGGCGATCTATGCATAGTGTGTGGATCTGCACCTCTACATGCCAAGAACAGATGCATACTGGTAAGTAGCATTTTCCTACCTGCCCATGGCCAAAGAAAATGGGTTTTATTAGTAACATGTTTACCTCATTGACAGCTGCCAAACCTCACACAGTGAGACGAATGTGCTGAGCAGTCCGGACCACTATAGATTATGTGGAGTTTAGGGGATTGAGGGTTAGGTGTATGACCTAGGGCTTAAGTTTACATTAGTTTTCTTGGATCGAAAGTAAAAAGTATTACTATATTAAGTACGGAATCCCATCATCTAAGATGACCACTATGTGAAAGTGATGAGCTGAATACTTTTGATGAAGGGATTCCCCTTGCATTGTAATCTTCTTCACTGCCTCCTTAATGGTAACGCTTTTTATATGTTGCGTCTCCTCACACGGCTGCTGACCCCTCTCCGTCTTGGAGCCTGCTGGGAGCATCATAGCTGAAGACTCTCTCCCTACCCATTCCGGGACCACACAAGAGTGGGTTGAACAATTTATCTTTCATAGTTCCCCTAAATAAAAGCAATGTTCAAGACTGCTTCTCCCCCTGAAAAGGTGCTTCTGCAGCCTGGGGCTGGAAAACAATGGTGCATGACTGCTTCTTGCCACCACTGTCATGAAACACGGCTGTCCGCTACACACCCTGCTGCCCTTGCTCAGCAGCTGTACTGTATTATGGACAAAGCAGTGGATATACTCAGAGACTGGGGTCCAACATACAGCCCCACCTAGCTTCCTGATTAAGTTGACATTAAGTGGCTACTGCCAACTGTGTTCCCCAAGGGCTAATGTGGGAACGGTGTGTATGTATACAGCTCTCCTGAAAATGAGGATGTATTTATCCGCTAACTTCCTCCTCGCATATTGTCCCTCTTTGAATTATTGTATTCTAGTGGTATCATTCGTTTAAGTACCTGATTCAATAGTTTCCATATTGTTGTTTTTGGATCGAAGCAT
The DNA here is from genome assembly GCA_963921515.1 of Calotriton arnoldi. Lineage (NCBI taxonomy): Eukaryota > Metazoa > Chordata > Amphibia > Caudata > Salamandridae > Calotriton > Calotriton arnoldi. The sequence continues at coordinate 3,581,593 of CAWUFW010000381.1, forward strand.
TGCTTTACCTGATTCTTCTGTCTGCTCCATATAGCCCTTGATCGGGTGACCTGTCCAGCCCCCTTCTCCTTAGTCTTGTCACCATCTATCCTAAATTTCTGTAGCTTAAGCACTCACGCCTGCCTTACTCTTTATAAAACTTTATAAATACTGCAAATAGACTGCTCTTAATTTAATCCCTCTGGTGCTAGTTATGTGACCTTCGTGTCCTCTGCAGTACCTCTGGAGCCTGGCACACTAGCGTGAGAATCTTTTTATTGCTCAAACTAGATGTGATTTCCCTTGTCAGCCCCCCTTGTTAGGCCGCAGGGGAAGCTCTTCTCTTACAGCCCGAGACATTATTTTATAATTTTCAATGAAGATCAATATGCCATGCATGCTAATGTAATTGAAACTGAAACTGAAAACAGATGGAGCATGTAGTCTCCGGATGTTTTCATTGTCATCAATGGTCAGAGGGACAGCTTAGCCCCCGGAGTACTGTTCTCAATGTGAAAGTTAACCTTTGAAAGGGTACTTTCTCCCCTTTCCAACAGTACCTCTGCCTAGGGAATTCCTGCTCCATTCTTAGGGGATCATTCCCTCCCCACCATCCAGGTCCAAGATAGTGTTTTGGCCGCTAGAACAAGCAGAAAGCCCATGAGGACCACCAGCCAAAGACACCAAAATGAACGGGGTGGGGCAGGCCTGTTCTGACTTTGGACTGTTATTCGAAACCACAGGCTCCTGTCAGTCTGTCTGCGCTGTATGGATCCAGATTGAAGGTAGTTTACTTTGAATTTACCCATCCTGAGGGGTCAGAAAGCCCATTTGACCACCAGGAAATATTTATTGTGAATAATATGGTGAGAAGGCCTGCCCTCACATGAGACTACACCTCCCTTCTCCCCTCTGGGGTCCAAATTGGGGACTTGTCCACACCTGTGCCTGAAAGCCTAATGAAAACTGTTTAAATAAATAAGAGAAGTGAATAGGGGAGGGGGCATAAAACACCGCTAGACACCAGGGATTTTGTTTGAAGAATGTGTCAAGGGTCAGCCCCACCTTGCATTTGGCTGCACCATCATATATCACTATCCTTTATCATCATCGCACTAACTAACTAACCTACTGGCTCCCGGTCACCTAGAGGACCATACTGTTATTTTGTGTCTTGTGATGCGCTTCTTGGGGCGCTACCCCTAAAATGCACACCCAAGGAGAGCAGAAAAACACCACTAGATGTCAATTTTTTATATTAAACAAATCAGGTGGCAGGCAACCATTTTTGCCATCACCTCCCATACCAAAGCACAAATCGTTCTCCTGCGCCCTTTTGGGGAATAAATGAGTGTGTACCCCAAATCTGCCCACCACAGTGAGGCTGTAGAAAGCATCACTATGAACCAGGGAGTGTGAATCTGGAGTACGCCTCTCCTGGTTCAGGCACGGCTCCCTGCCAGTTTTTCCCTCAACTGAGGAGACCGATTTTCCCATTGCCTCCACCGCAGAAATGAGTAAAGCCAGTGAGATGGTGGAAACAACCCAGAGCAAGGCATATCTGGTGCCAAAAAGCTTGGCAACCCACTCTGTTCCTTTTTTTTTTGTCGCTGGCTCCAGAATCATTCCTGGTGTCCAGGGGGCATTTCAGGTCCCCGGAGTTAGGCAGACGGGGGTCTAATGCGTCTTTGTCTCACTTTCTACAATGGTACGGCTTTCCTGTTCGGGGATCTTAGGAGAGCTACAGTCCACGCACAGACATCTTTTTGGGCACACACAAGTGAAAGCAGTCCTGCCCAAAGGACACAGTTCTGGTGCAATTCCAGAGTAGGATTCCTTTTGGATAGGAATGGAAAGCAGATGAGGAACATACACTACCGGACTATTTTGGAGTTTGCGTGACCCGAAATGTATTCTTGGACACCAGGTATCATTTTTGGAAAATTAAAGAGCAGAGTAAAGTCTGTGTGTAGACCTCTACCCACCATTTGCACTTCAGGTTTGACCTGTACCCTAGGGTAGGGGAAAGCCACTAAGTACAAAAGATATTTTTTCTATAAGTAGAGACTGCCCAACCAAACTGCACCGCACATCACCATCTAAATATGACCAATTGGGTGGGTGACAGTACCATAAGCCAATCAGCCAGGTACCTTTTTACCTGTTTTACAGAGTCCTGATTAGCAGGGCTCAGTGTATTTCAGAGCCAGGACACCAGTGCCCAGTTGTCAAAATGGGGCAAAAAAGTGGGGTGACAACTGCAAAAAGTTGTTTCCTCACAGTAGTAGTTCCATTGGATTTCTTGACCTCCATTTGAACAACGATCCAGGACGTTTACCATATATTTCCTCCAGCACCAGATGAACAGATTGGGGGCAAAGGAAGTGACAATGTATATAGCAGTGATGATGAACATTACTGTTAGGGAGGAGATGCAGGCGATGATGCACAAGATCTGCCTGTAGATCAAGCAGGACCCTCTAAAGGATGTTCATTGGGATGTACTTGTCACACTGGATGATGCCAAGCTAGAACCAGCACCTGTGGATTCACTATGGAAGACACTGGATGACTACATAATCTGCAGAAAAAAAACATCACAGAAACACTAAAAAAATCATTTGTCCTGTATGATTTTCAAGAAAAATCTAGGAGAGGCTTTAAGGCTATCCTGATTCTGGATTATCTGTGGGAGGAAGGACCAATGCAGTGGAAGAACCCAACATACTCCTCACATAATCTCCAGGATGGGGAGAAAACATACAAGGCCCCAGGCACCATTTCTATCTATCTTTTGAACCAAATGAAGATGGATTCAATAATTTCCCCTGCAGCCCAGAATTGGTCAAGAAATCGTTTGTCTCCATGCACTGCCCCATCAGATAAAAAGGGACATGAATGTTACTCTGAGGGCAAGCAAGTTAATGTACTGTCCGCCACCTCAGTGAAGATTGCTATTTTAACAGGTATGACAAACAGGTTTTTCCATGACATCTCCCTTTCATTGACAAGATGCTGGAAGAAGGTAAACTTCAAGTGAAAGTTATGTTTGAAGGAGGGCGAATTAACATTCTTAGCATTTTTTATGCTTATATGGACTCCTCCACATACAGTCTGTCAGAAAGGCAACTCTAATATGTTATGGCTGGCTAAAGAGTACCACCACACTAAAATCATAGGCATGCTCTTGCAAGGGAATAATATAATGTAGAAGCAAGGTAATGACTCTTTTGAAGGGAAAAATATTGTAGACTATGGAGGTAATGACACCTATCTGAAAGAGACACGTTAGTGATAGATTCCTTACCTTAGAATATCCCCAGGCGTCAGGCTGGATCCGGAAAGTTTTGCGTAGCAGTACCCTTGCGCGTCGGTAGGCGGCGTCGTGCGGCTCCGCGTCCGTCGTCGGCGTCGTGATCGCCGGGATGACGTCGCGGCCAGTACTTAGGCGCCGCCCCTGCGCGCTGACGTCAGTTCTTCTTTTCCGCGCCAGTAAGCGCAGATCCGGGAAGAGCAGTGCCCTGGTCAATTTTTGACCATACTTTTTGGTGATTTTTTCACTGTTTTTTCCATCGTTAAGGTGTCGTAGGGATGCCCGGCTTCAAGCGATGCGGCGCCTGTGCGCGGATGATGTCCGTCACCGACCCGCATTGGGAGTGTCTCTTCTGCCTCGGCCGAGGCCACGACACCGAGTCTTGTCCCGAATGCCAGGCCCTCAACCCGAAAGCTTTGCGAGAGCGGTCTCGAAAGCTCCTCGAGGCCCGGCATTCGGCTCCGCGGAAGCCCCGGTCGCGTGAGAGGTCCAGGGGTCGCTCGCGGAGTGCACACCGGTCGTCGGCGTCGAAGTCTTCTTCGTCCGGTGAAGTCTCGACACAAGAAGTCCAAGAAGCATCGTCGCTCTCGGACTTCGCCTCGCCGATCTCGCGACTCGGCTGAGGCCCCTCCCGGCACCGTCCCCGCCCCCGCGGCCCCGGACTTGCCTGTGGAGTCGCCCCCGTCATACCCGCCCTTCCCGGGTTCGGGGCGGATCCGGCCAAGGTACAGGTGTTCCTGTCGGCCATGGCCCGCCTCTTCGGGCCTTCAGGCCCCTCCGGTGCGCCTTCGGGCCCCGCGGGCCCTGATGGGGTTGCTCCGGCGTCGCCGGCGGCTCCGGCCCCGGCGTCGCCCGGGCCTCCAGCCTCGATCCCGGCTCCGGCTTCGGCCCCGGCCTCGATCCCGGCTCCACAACCCCCATCGACGCCGGTCGACCTCACGACACCTCCGCCGGCGCCGATGTCTCCGGTGCCGTTCTCGACGCCGCCCTGGGCTCCGGGCGGCGTCGTCCCCCAGTTCCTTCCGGCTCCGGACATGGACCCGGAGCGACGTCGCTCGACGCCGGCTCGGCGCCGATGGGACCTTGGGTCCCAAATGTCCCTCCTCCTCCTTATTTTGAACCAGAGGAGGACCAGGAGGACTGGGAGGGGTCTGATGACCCTCTGACACGCAACTGTCAGTATGATGAGGACTGGACAGAGAGTCTAGGGGAGGCCAGTGGTCTGGATACTTCTCCTGACACTGGCATGCTGTCTCCTCCCGTGGCTACGGAGGAGGGGGCCAATTTTGGTACGGTGTTGCGTAGGGCTGCTGGGGCCTTACGTCTCCAGCTCCCTACTTTGACGGTCAAGCCTAACATCTTGACAGAGGGTGCTTCAGCCGGCAGCCTCCTCTGCGGAGACTGTGCTGCCGTTTAACGACGCCCTCACGGACGTTCTTTTGGGCGCCTGGTCCAAGCCCAACACAGGGGCTCCTGTGGATCGGAACGTGTCACGACGCCATCGCCCCGCTCCGGGCGACCCCCTGTTTCTTTCTGTCCACCCCACTCCTGAGAGCTTGGTTGTCCAAGCCTCCGCTTCCCAAACCGCCTTCCCTACCGCTCCTCCGGATAGGGAATCCAAACGCCTGGATCAGTTTGGGAAGAAAGGTTTTTCTTCCTCCAGTGCTGGCTTGCGGTCCGTTAACACCGCTTGTCTTTTGGGCCGATATACCCACTCCCTGTGGGATTCGGTGGCGGATGTTTTGCCCCAGTGCCCTGAGGAGGTCCAGGCACTGCTTTCCCGCGCCATTGCGGAAGGAAGGGATGCGGCCAAATACACTATCCGTTGTGGCCTTGACACCGCCGACTCGCTGGGCAGGTCGATTGCAACGACGGTGGCGCTTCGACGCCACGCCTGGCTGAGAACCACTGGTTTTTCAGGGGATGTCCAGAATACTCTCATGGACATGCCCTTTGATGGAGTCGGTCTTTTTGGGTCCAAAGCAGACCATGCGTTGGAGCGCTTTAAGGACTCACGGGCTACTGCCAAGTCCCTGGGCCTTTCTGCTACACGCCCTCCGCTGCCTTCTGCTTTTCGCCCCTATCGTGGCCACGGTAGGGGCGCCCCTTCACGTCAGCAGCCCAGCCACCGGCCCGCGCAGCAGGCGTCTTCGCGTGGCCGAGGACGTGGATTCCGCCGTGGCGGATCGGGCAACCAGCGTGCGGGTCAGGCCACCACCTCCAACCCGTCCGCGGCCTCCAAGCCCTCCTAGTCCCTCCTTTCAGGTGCACGGCACGCCAGTAGAGGGCAGGGTCCGCCATCACCTTCCCCACTGGCGCACCATCACCTCGGACAGGTGGGTCTTGGACATTGTCCGGAGGGGCTACTCCCTCCCCTTCGAGACCACCCCCCCAGCCATGCCACCTCAATTCCGCCGCATGTCAGGGGATCACTTGGTGCTTCTACAGAAGGAAGTCACGGCCCTCTTGACCAAGAGGGCCATCGGCGTGTTCCGACCCCAGAAGTAGGGCGTGGTTGCTACTCCCACTACTTTCTGGTGCCCAAAAAGGACAAGGAGGACATGCGTCCTATCTTGGACCTCCGGAACGTCAATCGCTTCCTCCGGAAGGAGAAGTTCAAGATGCTCACCCTAGCTCAGGTCTTGACTGCCCTCGACCCAGGAGACTGGTTGGTAGCGTTGGACTTGCAGGACGCGTATTTCCACATCCCCGTCCTGCCGGCCCACCGGCGTTACCTTCGGTTCACGGTAGGCCCCGAGCATTTTCAGTTCACCGTGCTCCCCTTTGGCCTTACCAGTGCCCCTCGGGTGTTCACGAAAGTGATGGCGGTGGTCGCAGCTCATCTGCGCCGGGCAGGGGTTTCAGTCTTCCCCTACCTCGACGACTGGCTGCTGAAGGCGGGCTCGTCCCAGGCAGTCGTCTCCCACCTCCAGACTACGGCCGAACTCCTGCACTCGCTGGGGTTCTCCATCAATGTGCCGAAGTCGCATCTGATTCCTTCTCCACAGCTCCTTTTCATCGGAGCAGTTCTGGACACGACGCAGTTTCGGGCCTATCCTCCCGAACGGCGAGTCCGGGATATTCAGGCTATGATTCCGATCTTTCGGCCTTTATCCTGGGTTTCGGTAAGGATGACCCTGAGGCTGCTGGGCCTCATGGCCTCCTGCATCCTGCTGGTCAATCATGCCAGATGGCATATGCGGGCTCTGCAGTGGGACCTGAAGTTCCAGTGGGCGCAGCACCAGGGCAACCTGTCCGATCACGTCCAGATCTCGGAGGGGACTGCAAAACAGTTGCAGTGGTGGCTCTCGAACCGGCAATGGGTCATGGGCAGATCCCTCTCCCTTCCCCAGCCAGAGCATACAGTTGTGACGGACGCGTCCCTTCTGGGATGGGGCGGTCACATGGGAGAGGCGGAGATCAGAGGCCTCTGGTCTCCGGCGGAGTCCCGGCTCCATATCAACCTTCTGGAGCTCCGGGTGATCCGGCTTGCACTCAAGGCATTCCTTCCCTCTGTCAAAGGGAAGGTAGTGCAGGTGTTCACAGACAACACCACCGCCATGTGGTACTGCAACAAACAGGGCGGGGTGGGGTCTTGGACCCTTTGTCAGGAGGCTCTGCGCCTCTGGACATGGCTGGAACATCAGGGCATGTTCCTGATGGTTCAACACCTGGCAGGTTCTCTGAACGCCAGGGCGGACGAACCTCAGCCGCAGGTGCATGATGGATCACGAATGGCGTCTTCACTCGGAAGTGGCGCAAGGACTCTTTCTACAGTGGGGAGAGCCTTGGTTAGATCTATTCGCCACCGAAGAGAACGCGCAATGTCATCAGTTCTGCGCGTTGGAATTTCCAAGGCGGCACTCGCTCGGCGACGCTTTCGTCGCGAGTGGAGTTGCGGTCTGTTGTACGCCTTTCCGCCTATACCACTTCTACCCAGAGTGTTGAAGAAGATTCGGCACGACCGGGCCCAAGTCATTCTTGTGGCTCCGGACTGGGCTCGAAGAGTTTGGTATCCCGAGCTACTCAATATGAGCATAGATCCCCCGATCCGTCTGCCTCTTCGGGAGGATCTTCTGTCGCAGCAGCAGGGGACGGTCCTCCACCCGAACCTGTCCAGTCTACACCTGCTTGCGTGGAGATTGAGCGGCGGCAGTTGATTCCTTTCGACTTGCCTCCCGAAGTTTGTGATGTGATTCTGGCAGCCAGGCGTCCCTCCACTAAGGTGGTATACGCCTGCAGGTGGAACAAATTTGTGGCATGGTGCACAGCAAAGGCTGTGGATCCCCTTTCTGCCCCTCTTTCTGAGGTCCTTCTGTTCCTTCTCTCTCTGGCCCAACAGGGTTCTGCCCTGGGTACCATCAAGGGTTATCTTTGTGCTATCTCGGCCTTCCTCAGGCTCCCTGATCAGCCCTCCCTTTTCAAGTCCCCTGTTGTTAACAGGTTCTTAAAAGGCATTACTCACCTCTTCCCTCCTGTTCCGTTTGTAATGCCTCAGTGGGACTTGAACTTGGTTCTTACCTTTTTAATGTGCGCTCCCCTTTGAGCCTCTGCATAACTGTCCTCTTCGTCTTCTGACTCTAAAGGCAGCCTTTCTGGTGGCCATCACCTCCGCTCGGCGGGTGAGTGAGCTCCAGGCTCTTTCTTGCAAACCTCCCTTTCTGTCTGTTCATCCAGACAAGGTTGTTCTTCGGACGCGTCCGTCCTTCTTGCCAAAGGTGGTTACTGCTTTCCACATTGGGCAGACCATCACTTTGCCCACCTTCTTTCCGCCTCCGCATCCTTCCAGAGAGGAAGAGAGGCTCCACCGTCTGGACCCAAAACGTGCGCTCTCCTTCTATATCGACCGCACAAAACACTTCCGGGTGGATGACCAGCTCTTTGTTGGCTACGTGGGCGCCAAAAAGGTCGGGCGGTGCACAAGAGGACCATCTCCCGCTGGGTTACCTTGTGCATCAAGACCTGCTATTCTTTGGCTAAGAAGGAGCCTCCTGTTGGGCTGCGTGCCCATTCCACCAGGGCAACGGCTGCTACCACGGCCTTGGGCCGCGGTGTTCCGCTGCCGGTTATCTGTCAGGCAGCTACGTGGGCCTCGCTGCACACGTTTACTAAGCATTACTGCCTTGACAGTCAGGTCCGGAGGGACGGCTTCTTTGGCCGTTCTGTCCTCCAGGACTTCCTTGTCTGATCTTTGTTCGCAGACCCACCACCGGGGTTGGTATTGCTGGGGTATCTATTCTAAGGTAAGGAATCTATCACTAACGTGTCTCTTTCAGATGCACAAGTTACTAACTTGTGTAACGATATATCTGTAAGAGACAGTAGTTAGTGATAGATTCCTTACCGCCCCACCCATCCTCCCCGTTCTGCGAACTGATTTCTAGGGTTACGGACATCCCTTTCAGGGCCCTAGTATTTTTCAGACACCTGTGTCAGCTTCTTGCATGGCTCTGCGTTCCTGGCGCGGAAAGTCGTGTACAGAACTGACGTCAGCGCGCAGGGGCGGCGCCTAAGTACTGCCCGCGACGTCATCCCGGCGATCACGACGCCGACGACGGACGCGGAGCCGCACGACGCCGCCTACCGACGCGCAAGGGTACGGCTACGCAAAACTTTCCGGATCCAGCCTGACGCCTGGGGATATTCTAAGGTAAGGAATCTATCACTAACTACTGTCTCTTACAGATATATCGTTACACAAGTTAGTAACTTGTGCTACAGGCCATCAAGACCAGTAGAAATACTGATAGTTTATAGGTACTCTTCAAAGGAGCGCAACATACTTTGTTTACAGGTAGCAAAACCAGCATAGAGGTTATCAGTACTAGAGTTGACATTTTTGTTCATATCTCCATTACAGAGGTTTGGTGTCCCATTAGTTTTACCATCATCCTCAAAGTCAGCACAGGGGGCAAGCACACAAGTATGGTCAGGAATACATAAAAGGAAAAACCTCTTAATTCAACAATCATAACAAATGGGCCTGTCTCTGTTGGTGTTTCCAACCTCTACTTGACCCTGCTGGTCAGAGCCAGGATCCAACATTATTGCAAAACTGGCAGAACTTCACATCAGAGTGGTGGATGCTCATTTGTATCCATACCATCAATAGGCACACCTTGTAGTTCATAGATCAATACAAACTCCACCAAAGCACCTGTGAGAATTGAAAGCGAAGAGTTTCAAATTGCTTATGAAAATTGAACTAGAAACCATGCTCATATCACAGAATAGCAAAGCAGAAGCAGACTGAATAGGTCACGTCTTTCCATATCGTAATGATCGCTTGAGGGCGGCGTTTTAAATTATTATTTGACTCGTCTCCAACCGGCTGGTGGAGCATACATGAGTGAACATCGCTTTTTCAGACCACAACCTCCTGGTGTAGGTCTACCAGCCCTTCGAAATTGGAATCTATTCGGATCCTAAACCACTTACCTCATAGGATCCCTGGCATTTACTCCTTCGAAATTGCAATCTTTTCGGATCCTAAACCACTTACCTCATAGGATCCCTGGCATTTACTCCTTGCGGCTGTCAACAATTGGTTTTCCTACCCCCCAGTCCTGATGAAGACCCGCCTGTGACGCATAATAAGCTGCGCTTCCGCCCAGGGTTGAAACGTCGATGTTGCAGTCACATTAGTCCATGCAGCTTCCCTGACCCCAATATAAAGTCACATTTGGGTCGTGTATTCATGCATTGAGGAATGGACAGTACAACATAACAGTTATTTGCCTTATGTGTCACCTATTTGTATAGTATATGTTTAGCACTTTTTTCACTTATCACCACAAGTGTATTGTATTGTTTTATTGACAGCCACATTCATTAATGTGTACATAATACCCATACAATACAATCGTCATTTTTTGACCAAAAAGTGTTGTTGAACCAGTAGCTTTCATAAAGTTTGTAATGTTTGCTACTCAAAATTGAATGTTCAAGATATATTAATTACATTGAACAAAGAAATTGTCACGCTCCCGACAGAACCACTTCTTTATATATCATATCACAGAATAGTCTGGGATTGTACTTCAGATTCTTTCTTGTACTCAAAAAATCTGGATAATAGCAGCTAATAGTAGATCTGTGCATGATCGACTAATGTCTCAAACAACAGAGATTCTGCATGGTTACTCTTTAGGAAATCCTATCCCTCATCAAGAAAAGTGACTTTATGGGTTCCAGTGACTTGAAAGATGCTTACTTCAACATACTGGTGTATCTGCAACACATAAAGTACCTGCAGCTCATGATAGATGGGAAGCATTACCACTTCAGTGCCTTGCCCTTGGGCCTCAAGTCTGCTCCTCTGATATTAAGTAAGTGCATTGCTTCAGTGACAGCATACCTAAGAGGTATGTTCTCACAGTGTGTCCATAATTTGATGATCGACTCATTTGTGTTTCCTTATTCAGACAGGCATGCCAGGCAGTACAATTCACCATTCATCTGATGTCAACAATGAGTCTTGCTTCCAATTGTCTTGAACAAAAAGTCCATTCTGCATCTTTCGATGGAGATTAGCTTTACTCCTGTTACTAGCGAAGAGCGTATAGCCTATCTCTCCATGCCAACTTTTTAAGTCTTTTTAAAAGGAGTATAGCTCAAAGCACCTCTTGGTTGCATGCAGACTAGGACTAGAGTTTTTATCCATTAGTCATTTTCCCTGTGGGCTGGAGCCTTTGAAGACTGGTTTTGAAAGAGAAGGGTTGCTGCCTCTTTCACTTTCCCCAGGTCGGTGAGATTAATTGCAGCAGGGACAGGTGGCTTGCATTGAGAGAGAAAGAGAGTGGGCCGAGAGGAGGATGGAGATATCAAAGAGAGATAGAGGAGAGAAGGAAAGAGAATGGTTGGAGGAAGAGAAGCAGGCCTGATTTGAGCTTTTTTGTCAGGACTGCTTTTGGTCCCCAGTCTGGCATTGGTTGTCTGCCCTCCTGCATTCTGCTTCTCCCACTTACGCCTTGGCATCACAATTCAACAGCACCTACAAAATCCGGGTGAAGGTTTGTCAAATTTCTTTACATCTTTCATGCAATTCCACTGATCCTCAGAGTCTTGTACAACCTGAAGAGAGGACCGTGCACAATTATCATGATAGCATCAGCTTGGGAGAGACAACATTGGTTCTCACAACTGTGAGAAATGTTGGTACAGTCGAAAACCTTCGATCGAACATTCAAGGAAGGCTGTTGGACCTACCCGCGCCGGGATCGGTAGCAGTCGATGGAACGGACTCCATTCAAGTTCTGTCCAGGGTGTCGCACTAAGTTTCCACGCACCGACTTGCACGAAGTGTGCAACCTTTGCCTATCACCGGAACACGACGAGAAGGACTGCGACGGGTGTCGGTCGTTTCGATCGAAGAAGACGCTCCGTGACCGTCGGGCTCGACGTCACAAAATGTACCAGCAAAGTGGCTCCGCCCAGGATCTCCTCAGAGACTAGTCCGATCACGAAGAATCACAAGCGCAGGAAGCCGAAATGGAGGAGGAACACATCTCAGTGTCTGAAGCCGACTCCGATGCCGAAGACTTCACACCGGGACAACGGATCGTGAGTAAACAGACTTCCTTCCCCTACCATCTCCTCCATAAAAAGGCTTCGGTCCCTCCTCTGCCTTCGGGCCAAGGTTGGCACCGAGAAAAGGTTTCAAGCGCCCCGCCTTCGAGCTCAGCGCCGAAACATAAACAGCAGCCTTCCGGCTCGGGGTCTACTCGTCCCCACGCCGGTGCCGACCCAAAACCTTCGGTGTCGAAATCCAAACACCTTCTGGTTTCCGTGCCACCGGTCTACAAACCTAAATCTTCGGAGCCGAAACATTCAGAACCGAAACTTTCTACACCAAAACCGGCGTCTAAAGAAAGTACTTCAAATAAAGAGCTTCGGACCAAAATTCCACCTTCGGATCCGAAACGGAAGGAGATTGTGATTAGTCCAGAAACTGGACAAATTCATGCCAAACTTACTGAGAAGAGGAAAATGGGCTTACAAGAAGTCTACCACATTCCTCTGAAAAGGAAAAATGTGGGTACTAATCCTTCTCCACCTTCTTCAACCATTGATCCACATTTACTCATTACACCTACATTCTCCTCCACCAACATCGCCTGATCCACAGGATACAGGGGATGGGGGATACAGATGACTACACACCACAGGATACTGATCCATGGGATAATTATAATGCTGACCCTCAACCAGATAATGATCCCGACCTATATCCATCCAGACCCTCTCCTCCAGATGATAATATTGGATATATTGAGCTCGTTAACGGAGCTGCACAATATCATAGAGTAGAGCTTCATAAAGAGACTTTAGAAGAGGATCTTTTGTTTGACACACTAAGTTCATCTCAAAGGGCTACACAGACACAATGTTAAAAGGTATAATTAAACATACTGATGACATCTTTAAAGACCCTGTAAGAGCTAGAATCATCACGTCCAGGGTAGAGAAAAAGTACAAATCGGCACCTAATGACCCTGTATATATCAAAGGGCAGTTACCTTTGGACTCTCTGGTAGTTTCCAACGCTCGTAAGAGAGCTAATTCGCAAACAGGTGATGCCCCTCCTCCTGATAAAGAGTCCAAATTAATTGTCGCTTCGGGCAGAAGGGTAGCGTCACAAGCAGCTAATCATTGGCGCATTGCCAATGCTCAAGCACTATTGGCAAGATATGATAGAGCTCATTATGATGAGCTCGAAAAGCTCATTGAATTTCTTCCTGATGAGCATAAGTCTAGAGCTAGTGCCCTTATTCAAGAGGGTAAATTAATAACTAATACCTCTATCAGGTGTGCTCTAGATCAGGCAGACACAGCAGCTCGGGTGAACACTAGTGTACTGCTCCGTAGACATGCTTGGTCAAGAATTTCAGGATTCAAGCCTGAGGTACAAGTCTCTATTCTTAACCAACCCTTTGACAAAGAACACCTCTTTGGTCCTGCTGTCGATACGTCACTGGAAAAGATGAAAAAGGATACTGATGTTGCTAAGTCCATGGGGGCCTTACAATCACCTTCCAACAGAGGGTCCTTTCGTCGCTCATTTTACAGGGGCGGCTCCAAAAATGTGTCTACAGACAATGCCGCCTCCTCTTACAAGGGCAACAACCAGTCGCCCTCTTCAAGAGATTATTTTAAAGGTGGATATAGAGGAAACAACTGCAAGGGAAGAGGCAGAGGTAACTCAATACGCACTTACCCTGCAAACACCAAACAGTGACTTCCTTTCCATAACCCCTGACCATTCTAATCCTGTCGGGGGATGTCTTTCCCAATTTCTACCCATTTGGAATACGATTAAATCAGACAAATGAGTTCTACAAATTATCTAATCTGGTTATTGCCTGGAGCTTACAAGCACTCCACCAAACATTCCTCCAAGGTCACACCTCATATCACAAGAACATCTCACCCTTCTAGAGAAAGAAGTACTCTCTTTGTTGCAGAAAGGTGCAATAGAACCAGTTACCATACCAGGGAGCAGGCGTGTACTCCCTCTACTTTCTAATTCCCAAAAAGGACGGTTCTCTCAGGCCTATATGGGACCTCAGAGAACTAAATCTATACATTCAGTATGACCATTTTTATATGGTAACACCAACAAGTGCTGCCCCTTCTTCAGCAAGGCGACTTTCTCTCCACTCTGGATTTAAAGGACGCTTACTTTCATATTCCAATACACCCTGCGGACCGCAAATACCTCATGTTTGTGGTAGCAGGTCAGCACTATCAATTCAAAGTACTCCCTTTCGGAGTAACAACCGCACCCAGGGTTTTCACAAAATGCTTGGCAGTAGTTGCAGTCCATCTAAGAAGGCAACCTATTCATGTCTTCCCATACTTAGACGACTGGCTCATAAAGGCCTGCTCGCACAACAGCTGTCTACGCCACTCACAAAAAACTGTGCAATTGCTCCACGAGCTAGGATTCACAGTAAATCTGTCCAAAACCCATCTCCAACCATCCACGTCTCAAGCATATCTAGGAGCTACTATAAACACACAAAAAGCTCTAGCATATCCAACTCCAGCCAGAGTTCGGAATATACAAACCCTACTGTCTCAGTTTCAGCCTCAACACTCCTTACCAGCTCGAGTGTTCATGCAGTTACTGGGAATTATGGCGTCTTGCATCTTTATAGTCCCCTACGCAAGAATTCAAATGCGTCCACTACAGGAATGCTTAGCACATCAGTGGAACCAAGCTCACGGTCAGTTATCAGATCTAGGGTTGGTAGACTGCTGCACCCATCTCTCTCTGCAGTGTTGGAACACACAAAACCTTTTAAAAAGGACCCTTCAGCGACCCGGTTCCACAGATAGTACTGACGGCAGATGCATCACTGACAGGTTGGGGGGCGCATCTCCAAACTCGCAGAATTCAGGGCATTTGGAGCTTGCAGCAGAAACGGCTTCATATAAACATCTAGAGCTGCTAGCGATTTTTCTGGCACTGAAAGCATTTCAAGTTCAGTTAGTACGCAAGACTGTCCTAATTCGTACAGACATCATGACGGCCATGTTACTTAGATACATACATTCATGGACATCTCCTTTTACTACTCCTACTAACTCCATTATCACCCTCTGCGGGAAAACAATCTAACAATGGAGTCAATGCCCATGCGCACTATCACCGAAAGGAGGAGTCACCTACCTCGTGACTGGAAAGACTTCTTCGTAAAAAAAAACAGTGCAAACATCCGGACCCAACACTAGATGGCGATCTATGCACAACATATGACTCTACAGCTCTATATGCCAAGAACAGATGCATACTGGGTAAGTAGCATTTTCCTTCCTTACCAGTAATAACAGTTTTCTAGCTGTAGTATCTTTCATAGATTCATATCGAACAAGTCTTCCTATCTGTCCTAGCGGGATCATTGAGCCTTGCTGCCAAGGCTTCTGGTGTGACTACACTCCTGCAGATGAGGCAGCGTTTGCTGGTATGCTACAGATGATTAGTGGATCATTAGTCAGATCGTGCGTGGTATCCTCCTATAATTATCAGCAGACCGTAAAACAGTTCAGTGAGTGATGTTGCTTGCTGTGCCTTAGCTTTTTTGAGCCTTTGGGAATCTTGACAAGTTGGGATCCTGCAATTGAAAGAATTGTCAGCTATAGTCCCAACATAACAGGTGGGCAGTTAACCCCCTTACAGAACTTCAGTATTTTTGCTTTGTGTCAGGGGTGATGTTTAGGGAAATTCCTTATTTTCAACCCAGGGATATCTGCAGAAGAATTCATGTGTCACAAGCCAATGAAAGTTTGTGGGGGATTTTGACCAAATATACCTTTAAGACTCATATGGATAAAACAGCTTAGAGCGACATCGAGAAGCCAACCCCAGCACTGCTTTATGCACTGGGAATAAAGCTGTGAAGTTGTCAGATCCTTATTTGATGGAGAGCTAATGCAAGGACTTCGCTTTAAACCAAATATCAGGCAGACACAAATTAGATTAGCTATTACTGTGCTCCACAGCCCTGGAATTAGGCAGCTCTTCTTGAAAATCTTAATAAACTTCTGGTGATTTGCCTCTCACTACTTCTAAAATCTTCTTTTGCAGGCTGATGACTTTGAGGATGCAGAAGAGCAGACAATTTCTTGCATAAGCCCTCAGCTTATGAAGACCAGACAAGTCCTGGCAGAGATCACAGAAAAACGCAGAGCATGTTTGGAAGTGGTCACACAAAAGAAGGACTTCACAACCTGGGTAAAGGAAGCCCTAGAAGGTAAAACATCCTGTCTCCCTGTCTTTTTGTACATGCTTTGATATAAATATATATTTGTATGTGCATACATACATATATATATATTATATATATTGCGCTGGAGAAAACAAAGGTTAAAGTGGCGTTATAGTTAGGTATGGTAATAACATCCTAGAAATTGATTATATACAAATAGAGAGAAAAAACACAAACACAACCAATTAATGACTGTAGTAAATTCAAGAAGCCAGTAAATAGATAGTTGCAGGTCCTGGTTGTTGTGTTAATTTCTTTGCTTTATTTTTCTTTTTTCTTTTTCTCTCAGAAATAACTCAGCCAATGCGTTTCACCTTAAAAAAGGCTTCATCAGGGCTGCAGACATGAAAAGAACACATATGTATAAAACCTGATAGGATTATATGTGACACTAATGATAAGTCTATTTACCACACATGCCATATATAAATAACAGTCCCATAATCGAATCCCATTAAAGAACACACATGTGAATCTCTATTATCCAAGGCAATGCCCTTTGATGGAGTTGGCAGGTTCAACAAGCCATTACATTTAGATAAACAAGTGAGTTTCATAACTACCAGTGATAGTCAATCACGAACATAAACCCAAACATATGAGCAATTCCACATAAAATAAGCACCAACATAAACAAGACAAATACCAAATTTATAAAGTACATTCAACCCCCAAAGTAAGAGACACCAAAAGACAGGATTCAGACAAGTAGAAAATTGAAAAGTATTCCAAAAAGTGAGTTTAGTTTAAACAAACATAAGAAAATTAGTGATTAAGCATGTCCAGCCTCTTATTAAAAGAATCAGATAGTTAGAAATAGAGCCTTAAGATATAAAGGTGCAAGTGGACTCTAAAATCTGTGCAAAAACCGCGTACCTCTGTTATATGGCCCTTAGGGACATTGTCGACATTGCTAAGTTAGCATGAGCTTTGCTGCCATGATGCTGCTTTTGCGCACGTTACTACATGACTTTGTTTTTGCAAGACTCTGTTTGTGCCCTTCACATGAGAACGGGCTGCTTTTCGCGTTCTCTGCTAAGTTCCTGGAGTTTAGTCTGAACATGATGTGTAAGGTCGATAAACAATGCACCTTGTTATTCTGTTCTGGTCAGTCCCTAGCACCTAGACATAACATGCTAAACACAGCTGCAATGTTGGAGACTCGTGCTTTGATATTACGGGGATGCATGTTATTTTAACACTCACTTGGAGAAAGCCTTTCCATGGAGAAGAGCTATGCTGTTCCTATGATGTAAACCTTACATCCAGGCTTTAAGGTATGGGGTCTGCTGTCAAAGCCCAGAGATCTTCCTTTATATAAATAAACTTCTTCCAGTCAAGGGGAGGGTGGTTAGGCCTTATAGTCCTTTTTCCACTGTCTTTATATAATGACTTCCCCCATTGTACTCTGTGGAATTGTAACAATGCTAATTGTTTTGAGTTTATTGCATTTTGCTGCTGGTAGTGGCTCGTATACTGTATTGTAGAGCACAATAGTTAAAGTAAACATTTTAAACTATTACAGTGACTCTGCCAAATCTTATTGTGGACAAGTACGAGTGAGTGAGCAAAAGAGTATGTCTTTCTACCGCAATTCCTGAGAGAGTCGGGAGTGTTGTGTTCTGGGTTGTCTAATCATTTGTAGATTCGTGATTTTTGGAGGAGAACGAATGAGACACTATAGCTAGTCTGTTTTGGGATTTTGGGTACTAAGGTGATAGGTTGGTACACCCCTATACACTGAGGTCCTGTTTTCCTGCGCATAGTTCTGTGTAGGTGCAGAATCCCTGCAACACCTCATGATATAACGAGTGTCCCATGCAAGCACACCTGTGCCCTACTTCATACCTTGATCAATTTTTGGGATCTCTTTTATCTACTTGGATTGAAGTGCTTGGATCTTAATGGTTTCATTACAATAAAATATAAGCCACTCCGGAAGAAACTAAATTTCTCTTCTATGTATAATCAGACTTACTTAACTCTACAAAAGTCTAAGATCGATCATTAGTATCGGTCTTTAACAGCTAAGCTCATAGGAGTTACACTGCTCCCAAAGGTTGCATACTAGTCTATCTCCAAAATTACAAACCTTTCACTAGTACTATAGGTTTTAACTCCACAATCTTCCAAGACTTCCAATAATCAGAGAATATAGGCAGCTTAACGCCCATACATGTGTCATCACTTCATCATAGAAGTCAAACAAATGCAAGTCGCTTCTATATGAAAGAAAACAGAGGGCAGGTCATTAGCCAGTCACTCCCCAGTTAGTTCTTCATCATATAGACTCTCACCGAAAATCAAACATTATTCACTGATCGAGATGTCTCAAACGTTATCGGTTACAATAAACATAAATCACAAAAGAAACGGGTAAATGAATACGTATCCAGAATTTTTTAGGCCCTGTATAGTCAGATATGCTGCCCCTGCATGCATTTTGGCTGTGGTCAGCTTGCTGCCCTGATTGTCCAAGTCTGTCCCTGCCCCGTCCCTCCTGCCCAGTGTGGACTTTTTGTGCTCTCACTGCCTCTCCCACTTGCCCTCCATGCTTAACGTCCTGCTCACCTCCTCCCTGCTCTCTGGTGTCAGAGTCCATGCCCCTATCTCCTCCCTCCGGCCCTGCATGGTCCGATGTGCTGCCATTGCCCCTCCTTCTTGCCCTCCATGGCTACCTCGTTGTCCCTGTCTTTGCCCCCCTCCTTTGTCCGAATCCATGCCCCTGCCTCCTCACTCCAGAACTGTGTGGTCCATTGTGATGCCACTTCCCCTCCTGCCTTGCGTGATTAGCTTGCTGTCCCTACTGTGCTCCCCCTGCCCTCCGTTGTCCAGGCGCATGCCCCTGCTCCTTCTTTTCTGACCTCCATGGTTCATTGAGCTGCCACTGCTCCTCCTGCCTACCCTGCGCAGTTCGTTGTGCTGCCACTACCCCTCCCGTCTACACAGCATGGTCAGCTTGCT
Source organism: Calotriton arnoldi (assembly GCA_963921515.1). Lineage (NCBI taxonomy): Eukaryota > Metazoa > Chordata > Amphibia > Caudata > Salamandridae > Calotriton > Calotriton arnoldi. Next base: position 3,600,619 of record CAWUFW010000381.1, read on the forward strand.
GCCTCTGCCCTTAGTTGTCTTGAGTCCAGCACCTACCCTCTTCCTTCTGCCCTCCATTGTCCTTTGTGCATGACCTAGCCCACTCCCTCTTGCCCATCATCGTTCATTGTGCTGTTAGTTACCCTCTCACCTTCCATTACATGGTCTTTTGTGCTGCCACTGCCCCTCCGACCTTCCGTGCATAGTACGCTTGCTGCCCCTGCCCGCTTTCCACCTTCCCTCGATTGTCCGTGTATGTGCCACTTGTAGTGTCTTGTGAGTTAACAATGATGGGACCGTTTCTGTTCCTGATGGACTCCGTAGAACCATGACGTAAGTGTTAGGTGTGGTGATTAGAGTTTGTGTTTAGAATGTTGAGTTTGCAGTTACACGCATAAGAATAAAGGAATAAAGATGTGTAATGCCAAGCTTCGCGTGTGTCATATTCATTTAAGAGTACCCAGTCTGGGGAGGACGCTACAGCTGGCAGCTAGTAGGGGATACTGTAACCTCCCGCAACCTGAAGATCAACTGTGCTCTCCCATAGAGTTTGCCGAGGACCAGCAAATTGCTTGTGCGTGCCACGCACGCCTCTGTCAAGGAGAAGGTCGACGATTGCCATATGTATAGTCAAAGTGCCACACCAGCCAATGTGAAGCATTTGAATATAACACAAGCCTCTCTGAGAAGCTTACTCATCGTTGGCCAGAAACCTGCTGGTAAGGCAGTGAAATAGATATTTTGCCACTGTGCAACACTGAGCTATAAATCATATGGAATAATAACGCTAAAGGCAGTAACAACTAGGTACAGGGAAGCACTAGAAGCAGCAACAGTCAAGTGAGAGAAAGTGCTAGAAGCAGCAACAGTCAAGTGGGAGAAAGCGCTAGAAGCAAAGATAGCAAAATACAGACGTGCTAAGAGTAGTGAAAAGTAGGCTGAGAGATAATTCTGCTACTTATTAAGAGCTGAGTAAAGAGTCCTCATACCACCGCTATGGGCCAAGTGACCCAAGTACAATACCCCTGAGTTGTGAATAGGAACTGTTAATCCTTGAAGTGGACAATTATTGAGGAAAGAAGGGGCCTCTGCATACAAATGGCTTGCCAAGACCAGGGAAAAGTAAATGCAATTTTAGAAATGTTCTTTAGCAAGAATATTTACATTTGGATTGCGGGCATATGGATACACATATTAGCTTAACATCATCTCAAGTGGACATTGATATTTTTTTATATATGACTAAAAAAATGAATTAATTGATAGTTAAATGTTAAACAGGATAATTAATCATATTATGGAATGTTTGAAGATGTAAAAACAGATTGTTTTGTCTATTGTATTTAACCCAAACTGTCTCATTGTATGTATTTTGATATCTAATTATGTACGAATTGGTGTTAAGGACAATCTTGAATAATTGAAGGTAGTCTTCTAATGAAATCTTAACTTTTTTAGTATTGTATATCAAATAAATATTTTTTGCTACTTTGAATATAAAATACATTGGTTTTGGTCTATATTTCATTATTTATTCTTATTGTAATCTATGATGTTACGCTAATATGTGTATCTATATGCCCGAAATCCAAATGTAAATATTCTTGCTCAAGAACTTTTCTAAAATCCCTGAAGCAGACACCACAGAAGGTGCCAGGTGCATACCGCACCACTCGAAAGTCCTTCAAGAGATGAAAAGCTCCGATAGCCACATGAAAAGAAGCTCTACCCATTCTGATTGGCCATAACGAGCCTGAAGCAAGCACATTGCAAGGACTATTCAATGGTATGAATGGTGCAAGTCCAGGTGAACAGCATAGACTATCAACATCAGTAAGGGCCAGACCTGGTTATAATGCTGCTGCATTCCTAAAATCACAGCATCCATTTGATTACAATTTTATGAATGTAAATTCATCAGTGGCCACAATTGCTCAGTCGTGATGCACAATTTGAATAATTTATGTCGTGCAATGGCACGATCTACTCAGTCAAACATGCTACTAAAATCTGCAAAAGTCACTCAGTTCTTCATTTTGCTTTGCAAAACATATATCTCATCTACCATGCTTAAGCACAAGATGTTATCAATCGTGGAACATCCTTTCCGAAAGCCAGATTATTCAATGGGTAAAAGCTGAGAAGTTGTAACCGAAGCTGTTAATTGATTTAAAAGAGTTTTGGCAAATACCTTCGCCGTATGATCAAGAAGGGCTATCAGATTATATTTTTTGGGGCAAATTGAGATCTCCATTTTTATAAAGAGGAATGATGTATCTGCCCTTCCACGACAGAGGAATCAGATCAGCCGTTAAACAGTTTTTAAATGGAGGTTTAAGTACTTGTCCCACAAGGTTGGATCAATTTTGAGCATGCTTGCAGGTTTGCCATCAGGACCTTGTGCTCTGAAGTTAAGTCCAAGGATTAGGTTTGCTATTTCCTCCGTTGTTAACCCATTTCAGAAAGAACTAAAGGCAGTAGAGACTGAATAAATGTCTGGGTGAATGATTTTTGTTGAATGATATAATATTGCAAAGCGATTACGCTATTGCTCTGTCTATTGAAATTGTTTTTTAAGAGCAATTCTTTCCTACATTGATGTATTTTTAATTTCTGAAGATAAAATCCGATATTTTGACCTAGTAATAACTGTTGTAGAAACTTGAAAATCTTCAAAGATGTCAGTGTTGATGAGATCAATGACATCATGAATTAATTGCTCTCACCATAATATCAGGCCTTCTGCAAGATTATTTGTGTGTGTGTGTGTGTGTGTGTGTGTGGTGTGTGTGTGTATATATATATATATATATATATATATATATATATATATATATATATATATATATATATATATACATACATACATATACCCACACACGATTGGAACAACATTGTAATTCAAAAGTTTGTACTCCATTTTTTAAAATGACACCACAGAAGTAGTTAAAGTAGTGTAGAGTTAATAGTGATCGCTCCATACGTTGGATTTAATTTCAGATTTCATGATTGTAAGGAAATGCCTCTTTTTGTATGGTCACCTCCACGTTTTTGGACTGATGCTGCTGGTTTTTCAACTCTGAGAGTACTCTGAGGCCTGCTAACCAGACCTTTGTGCCAGTGCCGTGACCCTAAAAGACGTATGTCGAATTGGCTCATACCAAATTGGCATAGGCTAGCTTACTTGTAAGTCCCTAGTATATGGTACCCAAGGCATGTAAGTTAGAGGGTCACTCCAGTAAATTCAGCACTGGTTGTGCCACCCTAGACGTGACCCAAATAAATTATATCTCCCAGTCTGCCGTTGCAGACTGGAAGAGTAGTTTTGGAGGAGACTATGGTCCACCCCAGTCACTAGGCCTTTTCCTTTTAAAACTATCTTCAAAAAGTTATATTGGTCAGTGGTCAAGGCAAAATTAGCCACAAGAACAGATCTCCTTGCTGTAACACAAACATTCTTAGACATCAAGTCCCGGAACAGTTATGAGTCTTATTGGTACCATGTGACCGCGTCATGTGATAGATTATATTTCCAATTTAGGGCCTCATTAGGATGGCGGGCGGACGAAAATCCGCCTGCCACCCTAGCGGTGCTGGGACCGACTGCCAGCGGTGCGGCGGTCCCGCACCACTGATTAGGATGCGACCGCCACCCTAGCGGTCGCATTCTGTATATTTAACATTGCGGAGGGTGCTGCTGTGAGCAGCACCCGCCGCAATGCCAAAATGGCATGTACTTTGCCATGCACAACGTGGCAGGCACCGCGCGGTGCCTGCCACCTATGCTACCTGCCAAGTGCAGCCCCCCACCTCCCCGTCCCCCCTGGGGCCTGCAACGGGCCCCCAAAGCAATTTCTGCCGGCCTTTCCATTTCCATGGCGGCATCGCCGCCATGGAAAGGCCAGAACCGCCAGGCATCATAATATGGATGGCGGTGCCTTCCAGGCACCGCCACCATATTATGCCTGTGTTCCGCCCGGTCGGCAATCGTGACGATTGCCGACTGGCGGAAAAGCGGCGGACGGACTTTCCGTCCGCCGCGGTACCCCCCGCCATGGTAATGTGGCGGGGGGTAAATGATGTGATGGCGGGCGGATCGCCATCATAATGGCCCCCTTAGAGTGGATACATTGCCGTTAAGAGCTTTCACGAAGAACTGGTTGGGTGAAGCTACTGATATTTGTCCTGCTTGTCAGACCCAGGCAGAGAGTGTCCCGCATGTCCTCTTCACTTGTCCTGCTTATGCTCATCCGCGCAAGCTCTGGTTGGCTCCTATTTGTAGGCGAATAAGTCACCGTAGCGTTTTATTGGCTCTTTGTATATTGAGGTCTGATTGCTCCCCAACATATGCTATACTATACCTCTTGCTAAATATTTAAGCGTTATGTGGATTTTGCGTAGGAAATTCGTATCTTCTGTTTAGCAATCACTTATTTATTTTTAAACACGAAACTATATTTTAACCCTTATTTTATTAATAATTGTATTATAGCAATTGGGGACGTTTTAAGTAATGCTGCAATATATGTATAGACTTTTAATATTTTACTCTGTTAATGTAAATTATGCTTGTACTGTACTTTTATAGCCCTGGTGGCCGAAATAAAGTTATTTCAGATTCAGAGTAGTTGCCATTTAAGCACATGGCAAAGCTAAGCTTCCCTCTGTAATGTGTAAGTGACCCTTAATGCAGACCTACTGAGGCCTAGGCAAGGTGCAGCATATTTCATGGGCAGAGCATGTAGTTTAGTGTCTAAAAATACAGTATATATTAATTAAATTGTGTTGGATTTCTTGAGTACTCGTTTTATTTCTTTAATTGTTTTGGTGCTGTTTAAATGCTTCACACTTGTTCCTTTGTGTGCGCCTTGCTGCTCAGACTACACCTACCCAGGGATGAGCTTACGGTTTGACAAACAAAACCTACTGGTCCTAAAGGAGTTGGTAAGTGTATACATGGTGAGGTTGTACAGCCACACCATATAATACACACCATTTCCTCACAATGATTAGTTTGGATCCTGAATAAATGATAAAAATGTTGTAAACCAATGAGCATTGAGTTTGTCTTTGCCAAGAATAATTATCAGCTTCCAGATCACTAACTAAGCTCAACTATTACAATACTTATTATTGGTCCACATATATCTAAAATGTAACCTCTTCATTCCCAGCCCAGAACACTTTTTAAACAAGTTCCCAAAAACTACTCCACGAATTTACACTAAACCAAGCAAAGTCACTTCCTTGAGTAAAGTTCTGTTTACATGATAAATTTTGTGTAATCCCATTCAGCTGCTTTGCTGTATTGAGGAGCAAAGAATTCCATGGGAGTTAGATTGGAAAATTTCACTTTTGGAAACCCCAGCCCTACTTTTAGGCTTCAACTTGAATAACCAAAAAAGTGGATGACTGTTTTTGGAAACTTTCACTTAGAATCGTTGACCAGCACCAAAAGTATTAGCAACACAAAAAATACATTGTCAAAGGAAACTCGGACATAACCATAATTACAGAGGTGCTATTGTTGTCACTGTAAAATATTTAGGGCCACAGCAGTGAGCATGTTATTTAGAGCACCTATATTAAACACACATACAAACATTTATAACTATGCTGCATAGGACACAGTCCATGTTATTTTCACAGTAGAGCAAAAATGACATGAGAAAAACATTACTGCCTCACAATCTGCATGTTACAGATACCTTTCGCATGGAAACAGTTCTCCCAACAGTCACTAAGCCTTTTCAATGCAATTTTAAACCCTATGCATCCTAGTTTTGATTAAATACCTATAATTTGTTTTCAAACACACATAATAAAGTAAAATGGCAGTGCTTCTCAAACTTTTTAGAACCATGACCCACTTTTTTGAGTGACAAACTTTCACGAGCCACCTAGTTTTAATGGACATGAGGTAGGGTGATTTATTTTTTTTTATGTGATAACAATTGTTTGTAAACATCATGACCTTGACCACGGCCTTTGATATCCAACTGTAGCAACGATCTTAATCTGCCGATCAAAATGGCAGGTGGTGAACTGGACTCTGGAGATAGAATACTTTTACGAGCGGGGTGCTAGCCTGTGGCATTCAGGGCTTCTGAAAATTCTTGGTGTTCATACCAGTGATTTTAGCAAATATGAGAAACCCCTTTTGCAGCAGTATATGGGGTAAGGCCTCGTATCAATTTTTGTGTTAAAACAAGGCCGGGTGGTGCATTTTGGACTCCATATATATTTACATAGCGCGAACACTGTCCAGTGGCGTAGGAGCACTTCACATCAGGGGCGTCTCCTCCACAATGGCTGAGGAGCGTCGCCCCACTGCCTCATCCACCGGCCAAAAAATAAAACTATATTGTATACAGCCTGTGTGGGGATGGGTGTGGCGGGGCCGGACATTGGGAGGGGTGGGGGGGGGCAGAGTGATGTGCACTACTAACTGTGCATGTCCGTTTGGCTGGTCGTTTTAGACCGGCCAAACAGACATGCCCAGTTAGGTTTCTCCAACCTGGCTGTATTGTACAGCCAGGTTGGAGAAACACCACAGACTCCTTGACCTGAGTGGAGCGTCAAAGCAGCCCACTCTGGCCAATCCCCGCACTGCTCTTATGCAGCATGAGAGCATTGCAGGGATTGGATGGGGAGTCTGCTGCTGTTCCACTGTCTACTGGGACCAGGAAGCAGAGTAGCTCCGGGGGGCGAGGTGGCAGAAGCAGCATGAGGTAAGTTGTTTTTTTTTTCTCCCTCCGGGCCACCCACCTTGCTCCCTCAACCCTCCCAACCACTATCCGTATGTATCGGCTGCAACTGCTTCACATGAGCACCAGATTAAATTACACATGGTCAGAATCATTTTATTATAAGCATGGGAGATTAAGTGATTTGCCTAGAATCAAAGGATGTGTAGCCAATGCCAGGATTCAAACCTGGTTCCCCTGATCCAGAGTCAGCCGTTCTGGCCGTTAAGCCACATCCATATTTCTTAACTTGTGGGTGAAAGTCGTACATTGGTGATATGGTTGTGTATGCTTACGTATAGTGAACACATTGGCTTTGTGAAGTAAAAAACAGCAGCAACAAATACTGGAAGGTTTACTCGGAGTCTTGCTTGGAATACTTGCAATGGTTTGTTTAAAAACCGTACTTGGGGACGTAGTTCAGCACCATTTCACATGTGTGTAAACCGGACTAATCATTTTAAATATTACTTACTCCTATACCAGGAGTTTCGAGACATACTAAAAATCATCTTGCAGCCCACAGTTTGGGAAACGCTGTATTATAGTATAAACTATTTATGAGAATGAGCAGAATGTAATATGCTATTATCAGCCATAATGACCCAGTCAGCTTTGCCTCTCATCTGTCATGGCCCCTCCATACACTCAACAATCGTAATAAATAGCATATTGCACTCCTCACATCTACATGATAGATAAAAAGATAGATAGATAGATAAATACCCTCCGTTAACTGATTTTTAAAGATTAGACTGCTCAGGAGCAGTAGATTTGATGGTTCTTAACTACTGTCCTGCATGTTTCACATGGATTATCCTGCAGATGATTGTACCTCTCCTGCTTCTTTTTCTTCACTTTACTCTATACCACTCATGCCTATTTGATTTTCTGGAGAATTATATCAAAGAACAACAAGTTGGCTCTGTCAGTGCCTTGAGGGACATCTGCTAGTTATAGTCTCTGATAATCAAGTATTGAGTAGCTCGTTTATGTGGCAACTTAGTGAGATATGTAGCCTATATTTTGATATCCTTATTAGTGGGGCAGTAAGAACATTTCCAAGTTCATCTTAAGCCATAAGATACTTATATTTAACCCACTCAAAAGTCTGAAACTAATTGTGCTCTCATTGTTCTTTTTCCACAAACTTTAGACATCAATGAGCTCAAAGTATTTGTAGACCTGGCCTCCATTTCTGCTGGTGAGAACGACATGGATGTGGATCGCGTGGCCTGCTTCCACGATGCTGTGTTGGGTTATTCCCCTCTGCTATATGAGCTGAAGCCAGAGTCTGGTCTGCAGGAGCTCATGCAGTGCCTGAATAAACTCTGGAAAGCCCTAGAGAATGATGAAAAGCTTCCAAAGAAACTGGTAAGTTCTGCGTCCTGGTGTGCATAGATGCAATGAGTATCAGAGTTGTGTATTTAGTTTCATTCTTTTCTTCACCCTCTGCTCTCCAAACATTCAAGCAGTGGCAGATTGCAATAAGGAAATAGTTACAAAGAAAAAATTCAGCTAGGCCTCAAGGAATCGAAGATTATTTTCTTACTTGAACATGCTAGTTTACTTGGTGCAGTCATGTTTAAGGAACTTGGTGAGACAATATTTAGGGAACATATTTACCCATCCTTTGTCAGCTCATGAATGTTTTGAGGTAGAGCATACTTTTCATAAATGGAAATTTAAGCACAGAGGAATACCTCATTGGAGGTGCAAGATCTTTGTGCCATGTAGATGTGCACTTCCCCCCTGCTTGGACCTCTCTCAACGGCAAGTGTCTGATGACCTGTAATGCCTTTGCATCATTGCATACTGTTACTTACTTCTCAGGTGTGTCATAGCCATATCCATTGATTGTTTACCTAACACCATCATATATTTAGCATGCTTTACTGCATGGTAAACAATGTATTTGTATGAAATGGAGAGAGTTGATTTAAAAAAAAATGTTTTTTCCATAGGAAGATTCCGCCCGCCACCTACAGTGGTTGAAGACAGTGAAAGAAAGCCATGGCTCAGTCGAGTTATCCTCTTTGTCTTTAGCCACCTCAATAAACCGCAAAGGGATTTATCTCCTCTGTGCACCACCAGAAGGCGAGAGGGTGAGTACAAAACACTGGAAACCTGTCGCATTACTAGAAACGTCAAAGTTTGTGTGTCTGTTTAGCACCCATGTGCTGTGAATGTTTTTCTGTTTATTTTATTTCAAGGCTAAAACAGGTTATTCATTTGGCAATACAATGTACACCAAACAACAATCAAGGATCTCATATGTAATCATTACAACAGAGCATCTTCAGTGCTCATTTCATGTTTCAAGATAATTTTATACTCATTATATGCATCCAAGATATTTTAGTTCAGCCGATATCCGCCAATTTGTCCACCAGGTTCTGCATCTGCAGGTCTTCGTTTTTTTGTATAGTATCTCTTTATTGGCATTTTATGAGTTGGCGTACATACAGTAAAATGGTATACAAAGGGATATTGACAGTGCAGACATTCGATAAACAATATTTAGGCATTTTGCATGAATATGCATCTGGTTAATTCCTAGGAAGGCACGTGTCTATTGAAGAACTGCTGTCATATATGGCAGATTTGCAGGCCCTGGGTAGGACCCTTAATAGGAAACTTAGTCTGTGGGTCTTGAGTAGGAGCAGCTTGGTCAGCGCCAGAGCACCAGCATAGTTGCATGCCAGAGCTATTGTATGCTGAACAAATCAAACTTACCATACCAGAGTTGCCTAGTCCTTTCTCAGCCCCTTACTTTGGCGACCACCCCGCGTGAAGCACCCCCCCAGCAGCTCACATGAAAAATGATCGCTGGCAAGAGGTGCAGGCAAACCTATCTCTACTCCAGCACTGTGTCCCCAGCTGTGGAGTCTTCTATCTCCAGGTGTGTAATAAGCTGTAAGGCCCCCTGCATGGAATCCCAGTGTTTTGCAATAGGGTATTTTCTGAGCCCCAGAGCATCTTCTCTGTTTAGCACTATGCTTTCCGGTTGTGCCCATACCAAGAGAGACTGCTTCCAAGCCTTGTGGGGGGAGGGTGTCAGTGTTTCCACCTGCGTGTTATCAATCGCTTAGCTGTGATTAACCCCAAGTCTAGAAATCTGGAAGTTACTTTGTGCTTCTTGGATCTAGGGAACAATCCCTGTACACATTTCTCCCAAGTGCGCAGCTCCCCTCGGTCTGTACATGTGGCCAGGCAGGACGTTACTTCCCGCCAGTATTGTAGCAGAGCGTGACATGACCACAACATATGGAGGAGGCCGGTCCCCACTAGGCCGCATCAGGGACAAGCCACGGAGCGCAACTGGAAGTACCTATTCAAGTTGTCGGGTGAGAGATACGCCCTGTGGATGATGTAGTGTTGTATAAGGTGGAACCGAACGTTCCGTGGAATTTGAGTAGCGCTTGCCAATACCTTATCCCATTCTCTGTCCACCCAAGGACTCCCTCTGTCTGCTTCCCACTTGCCACGCAGGGAGGTGAGCGGATCTCTCGAGTGTGCTAGGAGCGCTTCAGTTAACCAGTGTATTATATGACTACTTGTCCCCATCACATGCAGATATTGTACAACTAGGTGGGGCAGGGGCTTGATGTCTAGGCCCTCCAGGCCCGTGTCAGCAAGGCTATCAGTGAGTTGTGTAGCAGGAACTGGCCCCGGGGAATGTCCGAACCCTGGGATAATCCCTCATACGTCAGCAGCGCTCCATCCTGAAAACAATCCTCCAGCGTTTGTATCCCTGCTGTGTGCCATGGTACCAGCTCTGCTCCCGTTGTAACCACCCTGCCCCTCTGCGTGCCAAGCAAGGGCAGCCCTGGCACGTATGGAGTCGTCCGTCCCCGGAGTAAGATACAGACTGCGCCTATAGCAGCGATGGGCCAGAGCCAACAGCCCAGGCTGTGGCGTGGGCGCTTTGGCCATGGGGTGGAATAGATGATGTATGTCAGCCGGCGTCTATGCCGATAGTAGCGTCGCCGTGTCATATAGCAACAGTCCTGCCAGCCACTACGATTCCCGTTGTAATTGGGTGGTTAAGTAGTATTGCTCCAAGCTGGGGACAGCTAACCCACCCTGCTCTACCGGTGCATACAGTTTTCGTAGTGCCATCCTGCGTCGCCCCTGGTTCCAGGTGAAGTCTCTTGTCCACTGTTCAAGTTCTCAAAACGTTTTAGCTCGAAGGTATACTGGTAAGTTGGTGAAGTAATATAACATCCTGGACAATACTATCATTTTTAACTGCGCAATGCGGCCCATGACGGGCAGCTGGGGAGTCCGCCAGAATTTCATCGGAGATCTGATAGATGTTATTGCTCTGGTAAGGTTGCCGTCTGGAATGTCTTCAGCAGAGTGGTAGATACGGATTCCTAAATACCGAAAGTTGCCATTGTATGTGTGCCCAGTTGACCATAAGTCCCGGGTCCTGTCTGTGAATGCTGAAAGGGTATAAGCAAGACTTCCTCCAATTCACCCCAAGCCCTGACAGTCGGGCAAACGTCTGCAAGATCTCTGCAACTGCACTTGGCACGATGTGGACATCCCTCAAGTAAAACAACAGGTTGTCTGCATACACAAACTCTACATGTAAGCCATCTCCCAGGAGAATTCCCCAATCCCCTCCCCCGCTTCTCAGCTCTGCCGCTCGGGGTTCCATCGCCAGTGAGAATATCAAAGGCGAGAGCGGGCAGCCCTGTCTAGTGCCCCTGCCAATGGGTTCGGGTTCCGATATTTGGTGACCGATGCGGACCCTGATGTGGGGGTTCGTATATAATAGCTGCGTGAGCTGCATAAACAGTTCCCCAAACCCGTACTGGCGGAGGACCGAGAATAAGTAAGGCCACTCCAGTGAGTCAAAGGCTTTTTCCAGGTCAAGGACCAGGCAGCCCGATAGGGGCCAGACCTGGGGAGCATACAGGAAGCACCACCGTATATTGAGAGAGGTTGTATATTGAGAGAGGTGTTACGGGCTGGCACAAAGCCATTCTGATCAGAATGGACGAGAGAGGGGACCAAGGGGGCGAGTCTAGCTGTGTTGCAAGCATTCTGCACACACACAGGACTATGTGCAGGATTATGGGACCTTGGTGTATAGGGAATGGGTCTTCCTACCACCTTAGTACCCACGACCCAAGGCCTGACTAGCTGTAGTGTCTCACTTGCTCTCCCACTCAAGGAAAAGAAAATGATTAGACACCACAGACCACAACACTCCCAGATCTCTCAGGAATCGTGGTAACAAGACACACCCTTTCGCTCGCACTCTTGTACTATTCCACAATAAGATCTGACAGAGACATGATTTTAACTAATGTGGCCTAACATGCAGTATACGTGCCACAACAAGCAGGAAAATGCATAGTAGAAAAACAGTCAGCATAGCAGCTAGTCCATTAATCATGAAGGGAGATGTCATCATAAAAAAAGACAATGGAGCCTAACCTCCCTCCCCTTGCTACGGAGAAGTATTATTATATGTTAGAAGATCTCTGGGCTTTGTCAGCAGCCCCCATACCTTACCCTATAGATAGTGGAACTACATCATAGGTGCTGTCTCCCTCTTCTCCCTGGAAAGGTCCCTCTCCAAGTGTGTCTCACCTATTCGTGTACCCTACTAAAAACCAAAGTACGTTGTCCAAACCACAGCCACATCGGTATGTTTTGTCTAAGGTCTGGCCAGAACAAAATAACAAGAGGCATTGCTGTTCGACCTTGCACATAATGTTCAGTCAAAATCCCAGGAACATGCGGAGTGTGAACACAGCGATGAGTTCTCATGTGAAAGCAGTCACTGAAATATTGCAAAAATAAAGACGTGTAGTAACGTGCGCAAAAGCAGCAGGCAAGCTGCAACGTGCTCATGCTAAGTTAGTGAAAAACGGCAATGTCCCCATGGGCCACGTGAAAGCTGCAATAATGCTGGCTAAGATTTTGTAATCGGTGTTAAGCATTGCTAACGGTATATACGACCCCAGTTCTGTTGTATCCCTATCTGGCTTAGGGAGAGAGACCAGGAGCACCTCCCTCTGCGAGGCCGAGAGGCAAGAGTCCGCGAGCGCGGCGTCATACACCGTTTGCAACTGAGGCACTAAGAGGGTGGCATAGGCCTTGTAAAATTCGGTTGGTAGCCCATCTCGGCCGGGCGTCTTTTCCGAGGCTAGAGCGCGGCATGTATTTCTTCAGGCGTTCTCGGCTCTTCCAGCTCTAGACGTTGCTCGGGGGTAAGGCGGGGGAGTCCGACCACGGTTGGGTGCTGCTGTATTTCTGCCGGCGAGGCTACGGCTGTGGAACTGTATAGTGGCTTGTAATGAAGTGTGAATTTGTGCAGTATCTCAGTTTGGGTATACACCAGGGTGGCGTTCGGGGAGCGGATTGCGGTGATGGGAGATCGAGTGTCATCCTGACGGATGAGCCAGGCCAGTAGGTGGCCCGGGCGATCCGCCGCGGTGTGTGCCCCGCAGAATGTGACTTGTAATTTGAACACCAGCAGAGAGGTGAGATCCGCTCTTTTAGCCGTGAGTCGTGTTTGTGTTGCTGGGGATTCCACCGCCTGGGTTTCTAAGCAAAGCAGCCCATGTTCTATTATTTTAAGATCGGCCTCCAGGGACTTTCGCTTACCCAACTGCGCTCGAAGGCAATGGCCCTGCATGACCACTTTAAACGCGTCCCACTCCAGAAGGGGATGGCTGATGGGATCCTGTCCCAGGACAACAGCAGATACTGCGGGTTGTGATCTGAATGAGTTCTGCCCATATATCCCATATCAACCACCGCCTGAGATGTATCGTTCGTGCAGATCAGTCTGTCGAGCCTCACGTGAAGACCGTGGGAGCCCGAATAATAGGAATACACCTTATCAACAGGATGACGCGGACGCCAGTTATCTGCAAGACTCCAGTGCGCCATCCATGTTTTCAGCGCTTTGGCTGCAAGCACCGAAGGATGCGATCAACCACTGTGTCCAGCACACAGTTAAAATCGCCACCCAGTAGCCAGGGCATCCCATGCTAGTTAGAGAGTGCATCTGCAGGTCTTCATGTAGAACAAGCTCTCCCATCATTACCACTCACCTCCTGTTTCTTTTTCCACCTCCCGATGGGGGTGCTTGCTCCACTCTCACACCTGTCCTTCCACCTATACTTCATAAGTTACTGTGTGATGTTCTAAAGTCATAAATAATCAGGTAGGCATATAGTGGGATGAAGATATCCTTGGATTGTACCATAGGGGATAATAATGAGGAATACAGGTATGTATCGTCATTCCACTATAACAGATCTTTAGTTTACCTCATAGTGGTTGGGGTAGAGCCTCTCCTCATTTACACTACCACCTGTTTTTTCACCATACGTAATGTAAAGGCAGTAAATTAGTGAGTACTCTTAAGCACTTCCCTGCTTTAACCTAAAAGTGCATTTATCATTGTCTCGGCCAGTGGTGAGCCGATCATTTAGGAGATTTCCTGGAACACGCTCATCCAGCATGCCTGTTTTGTTGTGCAGGCATGCACAAGTCGGATGCACAAAATCTACATTATCTGCCCCTCATCAAATGAAGCAAGAGTCTCCATGGAGCCCAAGCTGAAATAGCCGTTGCAGCGTATAATATATTCTGTGTTAAAATGTAATTGGTATTACACGGTGTCTGCCATTTGTAACCAGCAGTAGGTCAACTGTTTGTCAAGACTATGATCAGGTCAGAAACCTGTTCATTTCAGGCCCCTAGTTTCTCTGTCGGACTGTTCTAATTTGTTAGCTTGTGCACTTGGTTAACCATTTGCATCTTTGTGAAGTAGTAAGTACATATGTCAGGCGAAAGTGCTGGATAAAGCCTGCAATTATAGAAGGTTTTATTCTTGAAGATGTCCCTGTGCTATGGATGGCTTATCTTGTCAACTACACCTTGGCCATGGCTTCTTGAGTTAATGGGAGCAGTGTTTTTGTTTTTTTTTTGCATCAGGGCTGCTCAGGAATAGAGCAGGCCATTACAAGTGTATTCCCTAACTTTCTTGCAAGCCCTGTGCTGGATTTTCTTAGGAGGGCCTCAGTGTCCCTGTCATAGAGTAGTATTGAGAGGTAGACCTGTGATCCTGGGAATGAAGGAAGACGCCACCAGTCATGTGCATACTCCTCCTAAGTGCAGTTATAGTACAATTCCATAACAGGCACCCCTTTCCAATGATAGCATAAGTGTTTCCCATCTAATTTTTGGAGCTGTCTTCCAGGCCATACCAGGCGCACCATTAATGATCTCAGCTTTCTAAAGTAACTCTTTGTGAGTCAGAAAAGGAGGTATTACTGTCTCTGGGCCAGTACACCTTCAACCTGCTGCAGAAACTTCAGTCAGCTCCTGTGTGGTCTAGTGGGTGCCCCACTCCAATCCACAAATGATGCACACCACTCAGCTGAGAAGCACGCTGGTTAATTGCTATGGAGCTACAGTCTGAGTGGCCGGCCCAGCCAAATAGTGCTTCCAGATTAAGGTCTGGTGGCAGGCCTAAACATCGCATGTGAGCACCCTTCCTGCTCTCTGACACCCCAACAGCCACAGAGAGCACCCGGGCAGGCTGGAGTGTAAGTCCTGGCATCTCCGTCCACTCCTCTGCCAGGATGCGTCACTTTCAGGACAGGTATGCAGCTCATTAAATGCACTTCCTGGCATGCCTTTCTCACCTCCAGTCAGGGATCGCTGTTGGCATCTTTACCTAGTTAAACTACATCACTGGTGCTCTTCGGTATCTTCTCATTTACTTGGTGGCCACCATGCTGCCCCACCCTCCTCCATGCTGGGTATATTTCTTGTAATTTGTGCATTCTGCAGTTACCCCTAGACTCACTAATCACCCCCAGACATGTTACGATGCCCTAGAGTTCATCGCAGCTCTGCTGCATAGTTGATGGCTAATATTTTGCGAGGATAGTTGCAAAATTCTATGACTGGTCCATAGACCAGTGCGACCATTGTGATTTATCGTTCCTGGGTGCCCAGTACTTGTGAAATTTAGCAATCAAAAAATGCTGGTTTTCAACAAATTGTTTAAATAATCACAAGTCAAGTAAACTCATCCGTCCCATTCCTTATTTATATAATTATTTATTGATTCAGTTAGAATTAAATCATTTGAACATAAATGATGGTCAAAGCTGAGATACTGATGTGGTACATGGCAAATGACAACTTCTGAAACAATTTGTTTTTATTGGGGGTTGGTCTTTTGGCGAGCGGGTGGTAGACTGTATTGAATAGCAAATTTCGTACATAACAAAGTCAATGTTAGACCATGGTGGGAAGCAGGTATGTGCTCAAATTGAGTTAGGGCACAGAGAATATGAATTCACCCCAAACCTTGTATGATTTTTTACATTTAATATAAAATCCAGGAGACACCTACAATAAATCATTACATACTTAGCAATAACGTTTTTCAATCACAAAGCGGCAATTTAAATATGGTTCTGTAAGTTCACTTACTGTTACTTATTAGATTAGCAAATATTGAAATCTCAATATATTTCAGGAATCAAAATTAAAACTTCAATATTTTGATGAAGCTCTGATATCTTAAATGTTCATATTCAGCATCACTGTTCAGATACTTTTCTTTCAGTTTTTATCCTCCTCTAGATGGCATTAATCTTCAGCTTCTCATCACCCCTCAGGCAACATGTATTTTTCAGTAAACTGCTTATCAAGGCTTAAATTATTTATGGTATGTCGTACTCGGTGGTTTAAGTTCTATGTTAAAATACCAAGTTATACATTAGCGCCTCTCGATTTCTTCTACTTTCTTCTTCGAGGTTCTTTAACCATCTTAGACTTTACCTAGCAGCATGTGTCCTCACAGATTGGGTATTGTCCATATGCAGTCCAAGTGGGTTTGTCAACCGCTTTGTTATAACAAGCATTTGCAATGCAATCGGTCTCGCTTTTGGGACCTTATATGTATTTAGGTAATGCAGCACATTAGCCTGGGTGCTGAAACATCTACTGTTCTTTAACATGGAGGGAAAGTAAGCACCAAACTGCGTGACATGCCAGGTATGGCAACACATGGAGAGAAATATTGCCTTTCAGCGGGAAATGGTATAGTCCAAAGCTCTGTTTTTAATATAAAATCAGGACCTTCGCAAGTCATATCACTGAAAATACAAGATTTGAAAAAAAAAATTGTATAAGGGTGCTCCTGGAAGACAATTTTTTATGGACTGGAATCTAGAAAATGCTAAAGTGATTCTGGTATTTTACTGACCTCTGCCGGTCGTTTTCTATCAAGACAGTTAAATAGAGGCAGTTGAACAGAAAAAAAAGTCCCTAAGCGAAAGCAGACAAGTCCTAGGGCTGATCTCCAGAGCCCACAAAGTACATACACATATAAGCATATAATAAGTATATACTAAAGTATATACACGAGGTCTCGAATGCTCAACCTAAAAACTTGCCGGGTGAACTAGAATAAGGTTCCATGCTACATGGTTAGGAAATGCAAAAAATATATGTATGTTATATTATAAGGGTCCTTCTTTTATTTTTGTTAGGAGAGTGCATGATTCAGGTTTTGCCTACGGGGTGGTGTAAAGTTTAGTAACTGAGCACTAATAAAAGTCAGGAAGTTTGTGAATTTTGCACAATTTCACCTACTGGTGAAGTTTCCTGCAAAATGTTTTTGCTTTTGTAGGACAATCTTCCTTTAAAGATTTTTGCGCGTGAATTCTCTAGCTACATTTAAAATGTGCAACGTTTTTCTTACAAAGCACAGGCTTCAACAGTTTTTTTTTTTAAAACTCTGTGACGTTCCTAAACGATGTGCACTTTGAAAACAACTTCAAAGAAACTTGCGGAAGGGCGCCACCCCTAATTCTTG
Organism: Calotriton arnoldi; assembly: GCA_963921515.1. NCBI lineage: Eukaryota > Metazoa > Chordata > Amphibia > Caudata > Salamandridae > Calotriton > Calotriton arnoldi. The sequence continues at coordinate 3,618,214 of CAWUFW010000381.1, forward strand.
GTCGAAGTTCGTCATACTTCAAACTTTAGCAAATTCGCTTTGTTTGTTCTTTTCAAAATGTTGATCAAAGTTGCTTGCAAGATAATTTTTCTTAAACTGAAAAATGTTTGCAAAAGTGTTTTTCCACAGAAAAGCTTCTGTAAGATTTTTTTTTGCTGAGTATTTCTCCTTCAAACCCAATTTTAGTAAACGTTATCTCCCATTTTTGGTTTCCTTTAAAATTTCAAAATCTCCATCAATTTCAGAAAGATTACAAAGTTTCGAAAACTTCAATAAGTTGCAGCAGAAGAACCTATTTATCTTGGCACAACCTCAGTTAAAACTGCATATTAGAGACCATAAAAATAATTCCCTCTGCTTCTGTGACATTACAACTCCAAGAATACAACCTGGGTGAGCTCTGCAATGAAAACTGCAAGATATAAATATTTAAAAATCCAAGTGCAGCTCAAATTTTCATTCAATAATGCAATTGTGTGCTGTCATTTTCAAGTCTCCGCATATTGCATCAAGTAAACATAAGCAATGGTGGAAGCAATTTGGTTGTTCTTTTTCTCCATAAGTGCAAACTGTAGTGCCACCCAAAAAGTACCCATCAAGGCTTCCACATATAATGGATCACAGTACAATCATAGGTTTCATTTCCTACAGTGGTAAGGTGACATTTGCATGCAATGTGGCATCCTGAGTATTGCCTTTTGTAAGGTTTGGCCAAGAGTGGAAGCTAAGTCTTGCTTAAAAAAACATCCATAAACTTGTACAGGAGTAAGACAAGTTCCTTCCTTTTCCTGGATATTTCCACAGGGTCTCACAACTTGGGAGAGCCAATGATGTGGTGGGAAGCCGGGGGGCACCTCCAGGTTTGCGGTGCTTGCCCCAGGCTTGGGGACGGCCGAGGGCAAGAATTGCCTGTACGGGCGCTGCCCCGGAAGCTCTCAAGGGCTTCCAGGGTCGCATGGGGCAAACCTTCAGAGAGCTGCTCCTGACTACTGCGAGGAGGCCGGTTTCAGGACCTGAGCGTCAGTTGGTTAGTAAGCCCTAGGAAGTGGGCCTCTGCCACCTGGCAGGGTGGTCAGGGCTACATTGCATTGCTTTTGTTGGCTATCAGGTATCTTTTGGTACAGTATGTGCACCACATGTGTTGCTGTGTATAAAGGCAACTGCGTTTTGCCTTTTTAAATAGATGCATTTTATGTGTGCTGGCCCTTGTATGTGTATATTCGCCAGTCAAGTTCCTTCCTTTTCCTGGATATTAAACACGCCACTAAGTGGGTCTCAATGCAATTTGGTGGGGGGCTGAAACAATCATTAATACTAGTCCACCATTTTAACAATGAAAGACAGAAACATAGGGGCATTGTCAAGAAATAGTAGCATGACCGCGAAAAACCAATATATTTCCAACATTTTATGACAGGTTTTTGTTTCAGGGTATTCAGGATACAGTAATATATATTTATTTATCAATAGCTTTCCATCTATTGCATAAAATGACAGCAGAGGTAAATGTCGCCTGCCATTCCCTATTTGTTTTCATTTTTTGGTGCTTTTAAATAAGTACCACAATACTATGCACAACCAGTGGCGGATGGTGACATTTGAAAGTGGTAAGCTGTAAAACAATTGTCGTACTGCACTATGGTGAGTGAGCGTAGCGAGCGAGCCCGAACCACCTACGGGGGTTTCGGGGTGGTTCTCCCCCAAGAAAAGTTTGAAAAAAAAGTAGGCAAATTGTGCATTTTCAAGCAAATTTGAGAAAGCAGGAAGGTGTCAACCACTCTGAGGTCTGATGACCCCGTCCAGTCCCCGGCCCGGCCCCTCCACACCCCGCACCCCGTGGGTCCTGACCTTACGCATTAATATTACATTTCTTACAAGGTTGATTTCTGGTGACTGTAGGAAATGAAGATTTCTGGGACTATTGTAAGTTTGCTGGTCTGCGTGCCGTGAACTAGACAACACATTTAAACTTTTGGGCTTTGTCAATGGTTCTCTGATTTTTAAAAGTTAAAACCAGAATTTTCCCTCTGGAACTCCTTTTGCACACTTGGGGGCCGATTCCGATTCGGGCCGGAAATCTCCCCGACCGAGCCGGACCCGGAGAGATTTCCGACCGAATCGGACCCTAGCAGCCCGACCGAACGAGTACGATGCGCACGTATGCTATCCGACTCGATTCGGTCGGACTCCATTGAAGTCAATGGGAGCCAGCCGTACGACGCGTACACGGGCTCCCATTGACTCAATGGGCACGACACTGAACAAGGGCGCCCCCTACAGCGTGTTCGCGTCGATGCGGGTCGCGCCGTACATGCACGTGTAGGGGGACCCATGGGTCCCCCTGTGTGCGACTCGCACGCCTACGCTTCCAGGGGGGTCCGACACGGACCCCCAAAGTGCGGCTCCGACCGCTCCTTGGAGCCGGACTGCGCGAGTCGGTCGGTCGGAGCGGTCGAGGTGCGCATCGTACTTACCCGGCCGGGGAACGTCTCCATTGCGCGGTGCGAGTCATCCCCGTGCGAGTCGGTCGGAGCGGTCGGGTCCTGCAAACGAGTCGGTCAGAGATTTCGCGCACGCATCGTACTCGCTCGCCCGGACTCACGTACGAATCGGTCGGGAAATAGGGCTCCGAATCGGATCCGGTTAAGCCGAATCCGATTCGATGCCCTACCGGCCGAGATCGGAATCGACCCCTTGGTCATTTACTCCTCACTCATGCCAATGACCATCTGATGCATCAATGTTCCCCCAAGATTAAACTAAGACACTCTAATAAGAGTATATAAGCACTATTGTGCGTATTTAATAGATCAGAAACTCAAATAGGTAAAAATGTATAATACAAATCATCACAAATAATTAAACATCACAAATAATTAGACATTTTGAATATCAACAAAACCAATCATGGATACAAATACACACAAATTCTTAAAAACCATTAAAAACCTAGATTCTCCTATACACATCAATTGCAAAATAAACCACCCCACTGGACAGGAAACTACCAGACAATATAATTTGTCTTGCAACTGTTAATTTGAACACTAATGTAAACAGCACCCGGCAGGGGAAGAAATTCCCTGTCTTTTTCGTTCTTGCTGTCTCTTTTCAAATTTAACATAAATTTGCTGCATCGACGCGTTTCGGTGAAGTTGTCTGAATGTAACCACCTTCCTCAGGACTAACCGTTATCTTCCCTTTATCCAAGTTACACATTGATAAAGATAAAAACCGGTGCCGCAGCACTCAGGAAGGAAAAGCTTCTCTGTACAATTTCGAGATACACACTTCAGTAATGTGGATCCGGATTCTTTATTTTATCCTTAGTCTCCTATTTTCTTTATCCCTTCGTGCCTGTTATTCTTTGTTTTTATTAGATATAGCGAATAGTGCGATTGTTGTGCACACAGCTTCGATTAAAACACCCCCTTCTATATAGGCGAGTGAGAAAAATCTTCCAACCTGACTCCTGGAGCGCGTCAATATGTAAGGCTTGATAAATCCTTTTCCTGTTTACTCCAGGGTCTCTCCTTGGTCACGTTTCACAAATAAATGGCTCTGATTTTTAAGTCAGCATTTTAAAGTGTTGATTTAACAGAAACCCCAAGGAGCCCAAAGGAAGGAAGTGTCTCCCAGACCTGATTTTGACTTCCTTCCGGCCAGCAGCTGGTTCTCTTCAGGTGGAATGTGTGCCCTCGCCTCCTCCCTCGGTTCTGGTATCTTCCGGTCCAGTGTATACTCGATCCTGGCCACCACCTCTGAGGTCTGTTGCATGCACTGAGATCTCAGCTGCGCAGTTCCTTCTCCAGGCTGGAGAGGTCCCCCAGGGCCCCTTAGGAGAGCTCCTCAGACACCCTCCTGCTGAGGTCAGAAAGGCATTGGTGCAGCCTCCCCTGGTTCCCTCGCTCCTGGGTCATGAATGAGCTGTAGCTGGCTCAGCGCACCCCCGTCTAACCAGGGGCAGCAGCCTCCCCATGGCATCGCTGAGGGACCTGATCTCGCCCCGCAGGTGCTCCTGCGCCTCGGGTCCAGCTCCCAGGGGTCCAGCTCCTCCAGGAGCCAGGTGCGGTCCTCCTCAGGAGGCTGCTCCCTGCTCAGCAGCTTGCTCAGCACCCACATCTGCACCTACTCCCACAGCTTGGCACTGCGCTCCGGGGGCGCACGTGCGGTCCCAGAGGGCTTTGTCCATCTCGAGAAGGGCCACAGCCAGCATGTTAAAGCCCACCCCCCACTGCTCGCTCTCCGAGTCATTCTTCAATTTGATTAAACACTTTTCTATATCAATATCGGATTCTAGCCCTAGGCCTGCTCTAACGCCCTCTATCATCCCTCTGCCTGTCACCTCTCCCTTGGTTCCTATCATCCCTCTGCCTGTCACCTCTCCCTTGGTTCCTATCACCCCTCTGCCTGTCACCTCGCCCTTGGTTCCTATCACCCCTCTGCCTCTCACCTCCCCCTTGGTTCCTATCACCCCTCCGCCTCTCACCTCCCCCCTGGTTCCTGTCACCCCTCTGCCTGTCATCTCATCCCTTTACCGATGCTAGAAAACCGCCACCATCCCCAAACCACAGCCAAGCGATAGCAGAACAACTGACTCCCGGCGGGCCTTCGAGCGCACCGGCGGCTCTTGGGCGTAGACCGTCCGCTATTTCGGTTTCCTCAAAATGTCCGTGCTCCTTTTCCCTTTCCGCTGCTGTTTTCGCGAAATTAAATCACTCCCGTCCCTTACAGAGTAAGCCAGAAGCCGAGATAGTGTGCTTTCACTTTCGTAGCCCTTCCATTGCTTACACTGTCAGACACACGTAGTGAGACGCAGAGTCCATAGTGCACAAACGCTTCAAGGATTTTCAGATCTAATGCATGAAACTAATGGGGGCAGCCCTTCCCGGCTCGATCCTTATAAATGAATTTTAAATAAGCGCAAACTCTCTTGTATGTTGTGGCAAGTTTCATTTGACCAACTTTACATTTAAACTACAGCGCAGCCTTCTATAAAACTCTAGTATAAAATCACTTTGACTGCAGGCGCCCGGATGTCCTAAGTTATGAAGACAGCAGGCAAAGCTTCCAGGATGAAAAGGCCATCATTTACAATTGGGACTTACTCTGCAGGAGTTTGTATCCGACCTAACCAAACATGCTAGGGTTACCGCTCGTTTTATGATTTGAGGACACATTAAAGCGGGTGGTGACAAACAGGCAGCTTCATACGCCAGTCGCGGCTCGCAATACTCGCAGAAGGGGGGACGTTAAAATAAAAATATAAATAAAAAGAAAACTTACCTGACCGGTACCGCGCCGCCTCTGCTCCTGGGCTGGGTCCCGCGCCGCATCTGCTGCTCCGGAACAGGAACAGGCATGCTCCCTCCCCTCCTGTAAGCCAATCACAACGCTGCAATGGCAGCGTTGTGATTGGTGCAGAGTCTCGGGCAGCGCCCAGCCGGGCACCTGTAGGGAGGCCATTTTCTCTATGCAGGCTGCATGCAGCCTACATAGAGAAAATGTAGAGTGCGCGTGACTGCTTTGGTCGGCACCAGGGCCGACCAAATAGTCAGGGCACTCAGAGTGGTGCAAGCCACTCCGACCCGCCCGCCCCCAACCAGGCATACCCCTGCCTTCTGCTTTCTTACAGTGCGAGAAGCCAAAAATAAAATGGTATTTAAAATACCATTTTATTTTCTGCTTCTTGCACTGCGAGAAAGCATTGGGGCGGGTCTCCTACGCCCTAATGGAGCGGCCGCCACTGTGCACAACCAACCCTACATGGGTAAACCTCCTGGTGTATAAAATGACTTCTGAGACGACTAAGACCCTCATCACAAGCAAGCAAACCAACCTGCAGATGTTACCACCTGATTCCAAGTTCTCAGGGCTCGTGTGCGGATTCGTGGCTATTGCCCCTGCTTTCTGTAACTCTTTCTGATCTGTCTTCCCTTTTTTGATATTAACTGATGAAGTGTGCACTGGGAATGCTTGCGGGTAATGAATGGAATGGAGATATATTTATATAGCGCTCTGTTGACCCAGAAAGGCATCTTGGCATTATAAAAAGCTCAGACTATTGGCAAAGTACAGATCACATTACCTCCCCACTGATTCGCAGAAAGAAAATTGGTTGAAGCCTTCCTAAAAGGCATATAGGAACTTGTAGATGTAATACCAGGAAGAAGACTAACCACAAACAACTATATCAACTACAAGCAGTTCAGAGCACAGGTGCCTAGCATATTCTCAGCCTAAGAAGAGGTCACATTTCTCTATAACAGTCTTTTTTTTTACTGGCCACATGTCACCTAGAAGATCCTGTTGCCCGCAACTAGTAAAGATAGAAAATTAAGAGGTGACTTATGTTTACAGGCCAAATTTCAACCACATGACACAAGCAGGCTTTTATATAGTAGCCACAAAGTTTATAGGATCAGTCTGGATTTATATTCAGTGCTGGGTGGGACACGGCCTCTCTGCACTAAGTGATCTAAGTTCTAGTTGCTTAAAAGTGTAGCTTCAGCGAACCCTGATGGATTTGCCAAATCTAGACCTTTGAGAAATGTGCACTTCCTAAAGCGGAATTTCGTCATTATGAAATATTCCGATTTTCTGAAACAAGGATGTGCTCCAGATTTAGGTTCTGAGAAAATTCTGAGCGGAGACCGCCTCAGCACTGACCCCGGCACCTTCATCTCACTTCCCTTTCCCCCGTTTGAGCTGGTATTAAGAAAAAGTGTTAATATTTACTAGCAAATCGTCTCATATGGGTTCCGAAGTAGCGTGCTACTCGCCGAAAAAGCGCTTCAACACCCCATCAAGGGTAGCAATCACTATATAAATGCAAACCTTTTTCCCTCTTCTATCCGTTCGCTATCCTTCTCATTCCAAATAACTGACTAACATATATATCCACCACTCAAATCACTTTCATATTTCACTATACTAATTCACCACTAATCTTTTATGGGTTCTGGAGTAGCGTGCTACTTGCCGAAAAAGTGCTTTGACGCCTCGTCAGGGGGACTAAGCGCTATATAAATGCAATTACAATGCAATATAAATATATACGTGTAAATATAAATATAAAATATATATATATATATATATATATATATGTATATGTGACACGATTTGCTAGTAAATATGTATATATATATATATGTCAGACTGCTAATAAACAATGCACCATTAGACTGGAATGCTATCAGTGATACCACATATATTGGCCTGCAACTTTTTATCTGCAAGTTGCTCCTCTGAGAACCAGCTCTGAAAATGGCGCGTAGTTTGCTCATCCGGTTTAGACAGCTAGTAGCCAATGGGCTGTAAGTTTAGAAAGCAAAGTTTCTCTCAAAACATGAAAGAACCTGTTGTATTATAAGAAATATTTTTGCCTTAAGACAAAAGGTGTCCAAAACGGCAAAATGTTTAGGGATCCCTCTTCACTTCCACCAAAAGTGTTTAACTCCTGTGCTGTCTCTGAAGTTCCTAAGTACAAAGGGGCTTTCTACAGCTCACTGTTTGGGTCTCTAGCTCCTCTGCCAGCTTGTAGATATTCTGATTACTTCAAGAACAAAGCGGCGATCCCAGCAACATCTTGATTTTCAACTTTGCACAAGTCCAGTGGGTGAACACCTGTTTCCTTTCTGGAGCTCTGCTCTGACAGGTTAAATAATTCTGCCGCCTGCTTGCACAAATGTGGGTGTGTTTGCATTATGACTTTTTTAAGTGAGGATCGAATCCATATCTCTTATATAACCACCATGCGCTGTCGTGTAGTTCCTATATATCCTATACAGGATCTTCCCGTTCGGATAACATAAACTGTGGGTTTGGTGGTAGACTGATTCCAAGCACCCCCACCGGATATGTTAGCCTGTTTGCATTAGCTACCTCACAGTGCCACTAGAATCTCCTCTTATCGGGGAGAGAATAGTTTCTGGCAACCTCAGAACATGACAACCCTGATCCCCCAGGATCGTGGAAACAATATACTACTTTTCGCTCAGTCACTCGTGCTTACTTAGTTGGTCTCAGAGATGCACAGAATAAACAGTCTGGGCGTTTCAATAAAGATTTATTGAACAGTTGTTATTCTAGTGTAAAATAGATTTACTGTAACAACCATTAGACAGTTGCAGAGATATATGATTAGCAGTACCACGAAAGTAAAGGGATGGTACAGTCCTACCATTTTGCAGTAATCAGGAATATATACAAGTACATAAAACACATAAGAAAGTGCGTACTCTTACGATGTCTCCCTAACTAGATGTACCTAAAAGTACCTAGCATCGGTGTAGGTGTTATGCGTTATGCCAAGAATCCCTCTAAGCTCTAGTCAACCCCATTGCCTGAGTAAGGAGAGAATATGGGACCCCGTCCTGTTCTCGAGTTGGACACCCTGCGAGGGATGTTAGACCACTGCTAACTGGAGCGTCTGCATGCAGGAACCTCAGCGTCTCCGGTCAGTGTGTCAGCCGGGAAGACACGGTCTCCTCTGTCTGTCTAAGGAAGACATGATGTATATATACCCACAGGTCTCCCCAGGGGTCCTACCTTGCTGTGTTACTGTGTCGTCCTAAAGGATGACGTCGGGCTTGAACTTTAACATAGATATTATACAGGAGATGTTCATCCTGCTGTGAGTCCCTCTGTGCTTCAAGAAGCCTCATGCATAATGTATGATTATCGAACCAGGGAAAAACCCGCCTTCCGAATGCAGTGTCGTATCTAGGTAAAAGGTCAGTTCCTATGAACCGTTATGTATGTAATGTAGGGAAGGATATAGGTGAAAGGTTGCAGTGTTACCTGCGCCTATATAGGGTACCTATATGGAATATAACACCCACTCCTCTTCCGACTGGACGACATATGTAACCTATAGGTGTACTACCATTCTAACTAGACATTGGTACGCACTAAAGTAAAAACATTTCTTCAGTTAAAAATGTTTAAAAATGTCTAACAATTTCTAAAAAGACTTAAAAAACGTAAAAAGAAAAAAGTTTTTTAGCAGGTCCTAGCTCTAAAAGTGTCCGTTGTTATAGTCCGAACCACTATAAGCATTAGAAAGCCATTTATCCCAATAAATGAAAAGGAATGTCAATTTTGTATCTGAGTTCCAAATTGAGCTTGTTATTAAAAAAGGGCGAATTTCTTCCAGCACACAACGAGCCAAAATGAGTCAATTGTTTGTGTCCTGGCTGGTAGACGCAACATTTTCGTTGCTTGCTTCCGCAATAGACGGCCCCTGTAAGACCTCGCAGAGTATGTCAATTGAGCACAGATGAGGTTCCATGCTGTCCACAGCCGGTGCCGGGGCAGCCTGTGCGCCGTCCAAAGCCTGGGTGTCAGTGGAGGAGGCGGTGTTCATACCAACGGGTGCAGTTACAACCTGTGGTGGCTCAAGGAATGCCACCAACAACATTGGAATGCGCTGAGGACACTGCAGAACATGGGCCGTTATCGGGTCCAGTTGTGCACATGATGGGCGTGTCAAACAAAGGTCTAACACGAATTCTTCTCCGCAAAACAGGAATTGGAGGACAGTTAAGATGCAGTCCATCCAGACTGGACGAAATGATAGGAACCAAGATGCACTTAGTTCTCTCAGGCGAAGCGTGCCTAGGTGTTGTACCATTCGGTCACGGTATTTCCGCTCCAGGAGCGCTTTTTCCATTTTCTTGGTGACTGGGACGTCCATTGCGTAGCAGATAGAAGACAATCAGGATACCTGCTATTAGAAACCAGATCAGCGGAAGACCTCCAAAGATGCTTCCGAATACGGAGTGTATGAAGTTTGGTATAACTCCAAGTACCGTCTGAAAGGTGCTTAGAAGTCCAGAACCTATGGTCTTAAATAGGTGGACAATGCCAGTCGTATCAGACATGTTAAAGATACGATTATCATTTCTATGAAATGGAAAGGGCAGTTTGTATGGATAAGGGCCTGTATCTCAGCTGAAGACATTGCGATCTCGAGATCAAAAGTCTCTCGAACGGAGGTTAAAGGCACAGACTTCTGTAAAAGCATGATTTTCATTCTGCCTAGAGTATCAAACCGTATTAAAGAAACATTCAGTGAAGGCCATAACGCGCCTCCCTGACTGTATGTGTCGGTGGAAACAATACTTGCATACAACAAGTAACCCTGGAGCTCACAGTTACCAGATATGCGATGCCCGGGAGCATTCTGCAGCAGCCTTGACTGTTCAGCATCAAATAACTCCCATTCGAATGTAGCCCGAAAGCTGGAGTAATCACGGCAGCTGGGGCACCCCTCAGATGACAGGACAAGTTAGCCACAGAACCATTACAAGCCCCGTGCAGCGTAATATCCTGACATATGAGCGATCCACTTAAAGCGCTCTCACAGTTTGATTTGCTCCTTGAGAGAAAGAAAGGTCGGAATCTTCAACTACGCTGACGACCTTCAGTTAGTCTTTGATATCAACTCATCGGCAGCTGCGGTGTCTAATTTTCAATCCACCCTGAATTTCATCAGCGATTGGATGAATAGTAACCAACTAAAATTGAACCCTGATAAAACTGAGCTTATCCTTACGGGTGGGTCAGCCAACGCATGGAACTCCAACTTTTGGTCTCCACTGCTGGGAAATCCCCCATCCCCAGCAGGCTCTACTAAGAGCCTGGGCATTGTAATCAGTAATGATCTGTCTATGAAAGCACAGATTGGCTCAGTGGTCTCCGCTTGTTTTTTTCAATTGCGAAGAATCCGGAAGATCAGTAGATTCTTGACCACTAAAGCCCTGACCTTGGTCATCCTAGCTCTGGTAATCTCCTGTGTTGATTATGCCAATTCATTGTACGTTGGTATCCCAGCATATCAGTTACATCGCCTACAGCTGGTTCAAAACCAAGCGGCCAGACTGATTTTTCGTCAGCCCAAACGGTCCCACGTTAGACCGCTTATGAAGAGTCTACATTGGCTTCCGGTGGCTAAACGGTGTGCCCTCAAGCTGGGATGCACCATCTTCAAAGCCCTCTTTGGTAATAGTCCAGCATTCATCTCTTCCAGGATCCAGCGCTATACTCCTTCTCGGGACCTGCGCTCTTCCCACCTGAACTTGCTGGCTATTCCACCACTCAAACGCAAGAAGTACGAGGGACTAAGATTTGCGGTTTTGGCCCCGCAATTTTGGAACTCGCTCCCTGTAGAGCTGAGGTCTGTGACTTCCTATGCACAGTTTAGGACACAGCTCAAGACCTGGCTGTTCTCCCAGGCGTATGACTAGTTAATTCCCTTGCTGCTGCAGCCTCCCCTTTTGACTCCAGCGCCATGAAACCGTTTGGTGTACGTGCGCTTAACAAGTGCTTTTTAACACAGTTTGTACCACTGAGAAACACTTCTCGATCCCCACTTCGGCATCGAAATCTGTATGGTAATTCCCAAGATTCCTTAATGTATTCCTTACCCATTTTTCTCATATTTGCCTGCCTGCTTTTGTTCAAGGCAATATTGAAACTGAAAAGTAGTGACCGGTAGAGTTATCTGGCCATGGATTAGCCATTCTGTGTGCGGTGATTCTGCCACTGTGAATGGTCATCTATCCAATTTTTCGATACGCAGCATTGTATATTTTGCTCCCCTTGGTGCCATTTCTATCTGTTTATCTGTTAGATTGTATTCAGAAAACAGAGACGTACTGTTGATAAAGCGCCAAGGCACATAGCCCTCACGCAAAGATTGCAGCGTCCAGCTCAACAACATAATAGAACGTAACTGAGATTGCCCGTGTTGTAATATGGCCAAATCTTGCTCTAGTATGTCTATCACAGAAGATACAATGTTGCCTAAGGAATATATCCTGGAGGTCAATGTTGTTAACCCATTGTCTACCACTGCTAGAGATTTTTCTAAGTTAATACGGTCTATTTCCCGTATTCTCTCTGCGGCCTCTTGTTGGGATATTTTCCAAATTTCATTGTAGGCAGCATAAATGCCAGCATATATAATAAGTTTCTGACGTGGCTTCCTTGGACCTAGTAAAAAATCTCTAAGATCCATGTTTCGTGTGAGTAAGGATAAGTGCTGTTTCACCTCTGAGAGTGTCTAGGTTTCTAGCCAATCAAGGCACAACTTCCCAACACTGTATGACGTCACTCCCCCTGGATGTTGTCTCTGTACATAACGTGGATCTGGCCTATGGATGCTAAACCCTTTGGTTTTACCCATGAATCTTTTCTGATGACCATTGGTGTCTGTGGGTCAAATCAACCATTTCTTCCAATCGGGGTCTGATCTGTTATATTATATAATGTCATCTAATGTAACCCCTTCTTGTGATGTTTCATTACCCTTGGTTAGTGATGGTGTTGGTAGCCGAGGTGTGTTTAAGTCTTTGTTCTTGGCTAGTCCAAGGCAAGACGTCTGTTGCACTGTCTCGTTCAAAAACATGAGTTGTTGAGGGATAAGACATACTCTAAATAAAGCTTCTGTCCTCTGCACTTGCCATTCTCTAGTACCCCAGACTGATTTTAAGTCTATGGCGTCGTTCCATAAGTTGCAACCTTGTTCAGACAACTGGGAAATAAAGGATGCAGACTAAATCTGTTTGGTGTTTGTCAACATATTTTTTTGTGCTGATGTTGGTGCAACCTTATAATAATATGAGGCTGGGTCAGACATATTAAACCCTGAAAAACATAGAAACTTTTGTGCAAATACTTTTGAACTGCCTTTTGGTGGTGTTGGACAATGTTCCCACTGGTGGTATGTGAACACATTTCTTGGATTAGCAGATTTATGCAAAAAATGATGACCATAATGCTGATAACAATACATTGATTCGTAATCTGCTGAGCTCTCCAATGTTTCACTATTAGAAAATGCAGCAGATTTTTCTAAATTAGACATGTTATTAATAGTTTCAAAATCCCAATCATCGGAAAATGTACTTGAGGTAATGATATCACTTAATGATATTCTAAATAAATGTGGAATTTTTTTAATTTCTGTCGGGCCAAATATATCGAAATCAACCTTGTCCCAAACTACACCATCCGGTAAAGTAACTGCTGTAATGTTCACTGACGACAAGTCTCTTTGGTCTCGATGAGATGATTGATGTGGTTTTAAAATTAATTTCACTTCTTGGGCAGCAGAGCTTTGCCGAATATATTGTCCACTAATAAGCATGTTAAAAACTATCACTAAGTTTAACCAGAAAAGAAAGAAAAGAATCCCGGAAGTTACCCATAGTTCTACCCATGGTGATACCAGGTAAGTCTTTCTAAGAAAGTTCATAAAGTCTTTAACTTGCTGCTTGCGTGTTTTCTGGGCTGGCGTCGTTTCTGGTTCACTTGGATCCAAAGAAAACGTATCAAAGTTTATGAAGTAGCCAGAAGCAGTTCGATCAATTGTTGGAATTGCATCAGGATTTGTTGAAATCGTACTTTGCTCTTGTCGAGGCATGTTAATGTAGACGTCTGTATTTGGTCTAATAGCAACTTGAGCGTTATTTTGAGTTTCATTTTGAAGTTGAACTTCAGGTTCAAGGGGAACGAGTTCCATAGCATTGTTGCATAGTCCTTCATTCCATACAGGTGAGTCTTCGGACGTGATGAGTCTTTCAGTTTGAACTTCTTGAATAGTAGCGAGAGGAGGGTGTCTGCTACTTTGAAGTCCACGTGGTCTACTGCTTAGTATCGGCCACATAGTGTGGTTTTATTAAGTCAATTGAGACAAATCTTTTCTCCTTTTTTCCGGCAAGAGGCGGTAGAAGTACAGTTCTTGTTCCTTCAATGGCTAGGACCGGTACAGGCTTTCTGTAAGATGGCCAAATTCTTTCTTGTCCGCTATTTTCTCTCTGACCAGATCCCCGACTTTTAGGATCCAGACAAGTCTTGCTGTGACTGATTTGACTTCCCCAGTGGCGGTCTGCTTCAGGTGGACATTACTTAGTTGTGTCCTGGATTCATTTAGATCCTATAAAACAGCCAAACGTTCATGGATGTCAAAAGGTTTTTCATCCGCCACTGCGCCTTCACAATCAAGATCGGGTACCCACATTCTTGTCCCAAATAGGACCTCATATGGAGTGACTAGAGAGCTTCTTGGCATGTTATTAAGAGCCCGCTGGACTCCATAAAGATGTTTTACCCAACTTTCGCCCATGCCTAATACTCTAGCTGTTAAAGATTGCTTTAAGTTTCGGTTTTTTCTATCCACTACCGAATTTCCCTCGGGATGGTATGGAGATGAGTACCGCAATTCTACACCCAAACTTCCCATGGCCTCCTTGTAAGCCCTAGAGCTAAACGCAGGGCTCTGGTCAGAATGTAATGTGCCAATTGCGTATGTCCCTATGAAGACTCGCAAATCTTTTATAACAGTTCGAGCGTCAGCCGAGCGCTGGGGCCACACCCATAGGAAACTCGAGCAGAAGTCCACTGCTACCATGATATATCTTTTAGCCCCATCTCTTTTTAAGGGGCCGCAGTGGTCTAGGTAGACACACGCTAGTGGTTGGTCAGCTATTAACAATGGTGTCTGCGCAGGACGTGTTACAGTGGAACCTTTCATCTGCTGGCAGATGTAGCATTTCAAGACGTAGTCTTTAGTCTGCTTTGTTAAACCAGACCACCAATAGCATTGTTTCAATAAAGAAACAGTCGCCGTAACTCCAGCATGTGCAGAACCTATCCCTTCGTGTGCTGCTAGGATTAAACCTAACCTACGATCCATGTTTGGAATTACTCTAACCCCCACTCCAGGAATCTGAGCAAATGGAATGTTATTGGCATCTAACTTGTAGGAGTACTTGAGTGGAAATCTTTTTGGTACTGCACCGCTGTTTTTGCGTGAAGCAATAACAGCCACCATAATCTCACCTTCTATTTTTGTTTTAGAACGAGTGATTACAGCTACGGAAGCCGTGCGTACAGCCCCCTTCGCGGCTTCATCAGCCAATGAATTCCCTTCAACGTGAACGCCATCACGCTGATGACTCAGTGAATGTATCACGTGAGTCCTTGGTAGTTCGGATTTCAACTCCACTACCTGTTCCCATAGCATTTTATGCTTAATTGTGCCACCTTTAGCATCTTTGAACCCATTTTTAACCTAATATTGCAAGTATTCATTATATGACTGCACACAGTAAAAGGAATCGCACACAATTAGTTTGGAGAATTCTCGATCCGTATTTACAAGTGCCAGTATCAGTGCTTTTAATTCTGCCAACTGTGCCGTGCAGTCTCCTAGAGTTTGCGTTTTAGTGCAACTTCGATGGAACTTTCCATCCCGCATGCGACCTTTAACGATTGCACATGCCACGTTATGTTGTTGCTTACTTCCTATGGCCGGTTGAGCAGATCCGTCAGTGTAAATAATATATTCATACTGATCCAGAGGCATTATTTCATTAGGTAGAGGATAGTCTTGTTCATATTGCAGGAATGCTTGTGTCTTTAAATTTGGGTCGTACCTGTATTCTACATCTGTTGCAGTGAGAGATTTATCCCATTGTATCCATCTCGGATGTAAGGCTTTAGCGTTAGAGACGCTTGCCTTTGTCGCAGCCGCTAAGGCTGGAACCGGAGTCACTACTATTGTTCGCTTCCCCTGAGCCAGTGCTCTTTCTCTCACTACAGCAGTCTGTACCACTGTCAGAATCTTTTCAGTGGATGCGAAGCGCATCTCAGCATTTGTGTACAAATGGGATTTGTATGCAATTGGTACTGTTTCACCTTCATTATATGTTAGATAGGTGTACCCAGATTGACCCGCAACTATACGGATCACCAGGTTGCGTACGTTTACGCGTGTCTAAGTGTTTGGAAGCTATCATGTCAGCTTGTAAGGAACATAGTGTATCTGTGTGTTCCTGTGTCCACTTTCTTGCTGAGAAATCAGGTTTAATTAAGTTGTAGAAAGGGTTTACTCTTTCTGCGTAATCCAAAATGTATGTTCTACCAAAATTTAGGAATCCCAGGATTGATTGTAAGTATATTAATGATTTTGGAGGTTAGAGCAGCGCGCGTTTTTCAAATAAATTGGCTGCCAGGCCTTTTCCTTTACTTGAAAGCTCATATCCTAAAAACAGGACACTGAGGTGGGCTATTTTTGATTTTTTTAAAGTTAAATTTGTAGCCCTCAGATGCAAATCCCAAAATAATGGTATTCACCCTGTTCAAGTGTTCATCTAGGTCATCGTCCGTCAGATAAATATCATCCACATAGGACAATGCCTCTTCATCCAATTTTTGTAGTAACTCTGTTACTCTGGCCGAAAACAACCCCGGGCTGTTCTTTTACCCCTGGGGGAGTCGCCGAAATTGCCGCTGGGACCCTAGCGCTGAGAATGCTGTCAAATACCTGCTTTTAGGCGCTATATTTTGGCAGAAAAATCCATTTGAGATATCTAGTGTTTTGTATTTTTTCCGCACAATGTTATTTATTAATGCGGCACTGTGTGCATTCTGAACTGCATATGTCTTAGTGCAAGTGTTTAAATGTCTGTAATCTAAAACTAGACGATATGAATTTTCGGTTTTCATGACTGGAAACAAAGGATTGTTCATTTGAGAGGTGCATGTTTCAATCACCCCTTGGTATTCAAGTTGATCTAAGATCTCCCTGACCTGTTTTTTAGCTTCTTACTTTATTGGACACTGCCTCTGTGCAGTTGGAGTATTTTTTAAAGGAATTATGTGGTGGGTTGAATCCTCATCCCATCCAACATGTTTTTTTATATAATGCTGGAGCTTGGGCTACCGCCCACTCCCGCGCATATGTATGTTGGAAGTGCCTAGGAATATGATCTGAGAATGCCGGTAGAATTACCGTTTCTCCTTTAGGGCAATCCATGACGAATGCTGGCGGCCAATCTTGTTCAGCTAACAAGATGTCATAGCCAAACGTAAGGTTCTCCCAAAAGAGACCTCTAACTTTTCTACACTTGTCCCCCTCCATCTGGAGTGTTATTTCATATACTGTATGTGGTACACTCACCCTAGTGTCCGGTGTTTCTACCGTGATATAATCATTCAATACCGCTGTCACCAGAAATTCCATCAGGTTCTGGCGAGCTATTGTTACTTCTGCCGCACTGTCTAGCATAGTCAGAGCCCATTCCCCGTTCAGTAGTCGAGTCCTCAGAATTCTGGGCATGTCTGATCTTTAGACCTGCAACCTTCTTCTTTTTGAACTGTGGCTTCTCTTCTTTTTTGGAAGTGTAATCCTGAGTGTGCTGCTTGTCTCTGGACTTTGTACGCTCTTCTTGTCTTTCTGACCGTCCTTCCCTCTCTGTGTTTTTCGATGAACCCTGAAAGGAACGAGAGGAAAGTGTATCAGTATCCTGATACCTGTTAGGTTTCCTAATAGTTATCCCTATTCCTGAGATTATACCTCTTTTCAGAGGGCTCCTGTGGAGGAGATCTACCTCGGGATTGAGATCTGTTTCCCTTAAATGTTTGTTGTTTTTTATTATCCCACTTCTTTTTAGAAGAAGCAGGTGTCTGCTTTGAAGTGTCCTTTTCAGGACTGCCCGTTAGCTGTGTTTTTAATGCTTTCCCACCCAAACTGTCTCTGCCTAATTCTGCATACGCAGTTTCAATTATTTTTGGTAGTTCGTGTTCCTGTGCTAAAGGACTGAACTCCCTTAGGCGTTGGCGGATAGCCACTGACGCTGCTTCTCCTTTTATATTAGCTAAAATTATGGCTGATACCTGAGCATAGTTACCTAGTAACTTCATCAATAAGTTCAGAGCAGGCTCTGCTCCGTACTTGTTCTTTATTTGTCTTAATTCATCGGGTATCACTGCTAATGAAGGGAATACCATGAGTCCTGGTATAAATGGCAGCAAAGACTGTACCCCAAGTGGTACAATCCTCTACTTGTGGTGTTATCCCCATGGGCAAGCAGATTGTTAGCATTCTGTGTTTTTCATACGGGGTAGTATTCGGGAATACTGCCTCTAACTATGTTATTTTCTGAGCTACCCAGAATTGCATTTGTTCACGTTTTGTGGGCATTTTGCCCATCACTGCGTGTAATGTTTGTGGTGTGATTTTAGTTGCTGTACCCTGAGATTGAGTTCCATCTGTTGCAACTATCGCTGGTTGGACTGTGAAAGTCCTCATGACGAATTGCATCATGTTTCTATAGATTTGAATTAAATCTTTGTGTTGTATGAGTAAGTCTCCTGGTGACTTGTCTCAATGTCAGGATGTGGTGTGTAGGCCGCTAATATCGTCCATGTTGCCCTTCTCCTCCGAGCGGGCCTAATATTACTCTTCCCCCTATGTGGGGTAGGGCGCCTTTAAACCAGTATGTGTTCCTGGTACGTGAGCGGAACCTCTACGTCCTCGAACAGACAATATTCCGCGGGTGCATCTCCTTCTGTGTAAGAGTGAAATGTCTTTGTTCTTGCATTTGCTGCTGGGAATGTAACCCACAAATAAAATACCTCTGTTTTGTTAGATTCGTGTGCCTCAATCACGAAAACTACTAAGCCACCCCTAGCTGATAAACCATTTTCTAACAGTTTCATGGTGACGGTATGTCTGAATTTTTCTGCAATTGGAATTGCGTCTCCATCTTCTTCTCCGGCTGAGAGGTGTAGATCCACTATGGGGTTATCTCCTGTCTCAGGCATTTTTGTAAAGAAGAAGTTTGTTCAAGGGAACTAAGATAAGATTTTAATGCACAATTTTAGGAACACTGTGTCCTTCAAGCTTGATTAACCAACAGCTAATAAATAGGAGTTCGAGGCATATGAGCTGCAGAATTCATACTTTTGCATAGATCGCCATCTGGTGTTGGGCTTGGATGCTTGCACCTTGTTGTTGTCTTGGAAGACGTCTTTTGTAGTCACGAGATAGGTGACACCTCCCTTGGACGATAGTGCGCTTGGGCATCGACTCCATCTTCAGATTGTATTTTTCCGCCATCAGGTTCAGATGTGACTTAAGCGCACCCGTTCGGTACCGTGTTTTCCAAACCTTTTCGACGCGCAAACCATCGCAAAGTCGACGGTATTGTTTTTGTTCGTGTGCCTTACGACGCGCTAACTCAAAACTCGATTTCGGTCGTCGACGCAGGCCGCTGGGCCTAACGACGCCTTTCGGGCCTACGGCTAATGGAAAGGACTCAATTCAAAAAATGCCCCCAGTGTGGAGCTAAATTCCCACGCAGCGACCAACACAAGGTCTGCAACCTTTGTCTCTCGCCCGAACACAAAGAAAAAGATTGCCAAGCCTGTGCCTCCTTCCGGTCTAAGAAGACTATCCGTGACCGCCGGGCTCGACGACACGTTATGGCGCAACGGGCTGCATCGGTGCCAGAAGACATCTTCGATCAAGGCCCCGACGTTCCAGAGGCAGAGGATTCGGAGGATCTCGACATCGTATCCGAACGAGATGACTCCGACTCCGAAGACCACATCACTCCAGGTCAACGAGTGGGTACAACTGCCCCTACCCCAACCCCACCCGAAAAAAAGAAGGCTCCGATCAAGACTTCACCTGAAAGCCTTAGACGCAACCCAAAGAAAACTTCAGAAGCCCCGCCTCCGGGCCCGGCTCCGAAGACAATGGAGAAGCCTTCCGGCGGCTCGGGACCGAGCAAGCCGCATGTCAGTGCCCCAAAAACACAGTTGGTGCCGAAAGCGGGAACACATCCTACTCCCGCTGTCTTCAAAAAGGCCTCGGCACCGAGCACTTCAGCACCGAAAGAACACAAGGCCTCGGATCCGAAGAAACCTCGACAACCTTAGGATCCGAAAAAGATTTCGGACTCCACACCGAAGCCGATGGACTCAAAAACCCCGTCTAAGGCTCCAGAGCGAAAATCTAAACCACGTTCGGAGCAGGAAAAAATTGGCGCCGAAGGCAGACGCCAACAAGGAAGAACTGTTTCTACCGGATCCTATCGATCCGTAACAGAAAACACTGCATGTGGACCCTAAAACAGGCCATATTGTCAATATCCCGCAGAACAAGAGGAAATTCGACACCCCACACATCCCTGAGGTGCCTGTGAAGAAAAGAGACTGTGCAACTTCACCAATAAGACCCTCTTCTCCTGTTCTTCCTACTAAGCCTTTGTCTCCTCCAAAGTCTCCCATACTTCCTCCATACTCGCCACCACCACAGGATGATAATGACCTAGGGGGTGGGGGTGGACATAATGACCCTTTCGATGATCCTGATGATGACACTAGCATACCACAGGACACATGGGACGACTACAATCACTCTGTAGATCCTCCAGACCTTCCTGATCCGGATGCATACCCAACAAGGCCATCTCCCCCAGACGACAACATTGGGTTTAGTCAGCTCATTGATAGGGCTGCCCAATATCATGGCGTTCAAATGCATTTAGACCCCACAGAGGAAGACTTCCTAGTAGACACTTTTGCACAGTCACAAAAGACAGTACAAACATTACCCATGCTGAAAGGTGTCATCAAACATGCTCCAGACGTCTTCAAAGACCCTGTCAGGACCAGGATTCTCAATCCTCGGATTGATAAAAAATATAAACCCGCCCCTAATGATCCCACCTACATTAAAGGACAACTCCCCTTAGATTCCCTGGTAGTGACCAATGCTAGGAAGCGTGCCAACTCTCAGACCTCCGGTGATGCTCCACCTCCAGACAAAGTCTAAATTACTAGACGCTTCAGGCAAACGAGTTGCTGCCCAGGCAGCTAATCACTGGAGGATAGCTAATGCACAAGCATTACTTGCCAGATACGATAGGGCTCACTACGACGAGCTTGAGGGCCTATTGCAGCATTTGCCTGACCAATACAAGGCCAAAGCCAATGATTTGATTCAGGAGGGCAAGTTAATCACAAACGCATCCATTAAATGTGCCCTCGATGCAGCAGACACTGCATCTAGATCAATCAACACTTGCGTGTTATTACGAAGACATGCTTGGTTGCGCATTTCTGGGTTCAAACAAGAAGTGCAAACTACTATACTGAATCAGCCGTTCAATCTGATAGAGACATCTAGCCGCAGATTCCTTAACTTAGAATATCCCCAGGCGTCAGACTAGATCCGGAAAAGTTTGCGCAGCAGCACCTCTGCGCGCCGGGGGGCGGCGCCGCCTGGCTCCGCCCTGACGTCGTCCCCGGACATGACGTCAGTGAAGCCATATAGGACCCTCCAGGCGCGCTGACGTCAGTTTCCTTCTTTTCCGCGTCCCAACGCGGATCCGGGATTCAGATGTTCCTCTGGCCTGTTTTCTTCAGGCCTTTTTCGACGCCTTCTGCGTCGGGGAATGGTGTGCGATGCCTTCGGGCTTTAAGGTGTGCGAGTCTTGTTCGCGACAGATGTAGGCGTCTTGGGTCGCACCACGACTCCGTGGAGTGTGCCGCCTGCCGGCAGATGCGTCCGAAGTCCCTTCGGGAGCGCCGAATGAAGCTCCTGGATATCTCGCACGGCATCTCCCCGCCGCTCTCCGGCTGGCTCTTCTGTCCACGTCCGCTCCCGGAGTCGTTCCTGCGGCCGTCGTTCACCTAAAGGTAAGTCCAAGCACAAGTCACGGAGGTCAAAGACCTCGCTTCCACGTGACGATGGGGGTCATGGTTCCCGTTCCACCACGGAGCCGTACCCCCCAGAGTCGGACTCCATTTACCCGCCCTTTCCGGGTGATGGTGCGACTCGATCCCAGATGGAAGCCTCCTACAAGGCTCTGCACTCCATCTTCGGGTCACCTCCTCTCCCTGGCGCGCCTTCGGGTCCCACAGAGGAGGTAGGCGTTCAGGTCGGATCTTCGCCGGCGGGTCACAACCCCGATGGGCGTCCCAGCCCCACGTCGTGCCATTCTGCCCTGTCTCCGCATGGCCCCTGGCGGCTCCCTGCGGCGCCGGCGGCACCATGCCTGTCGCCTCCTGGTCGTCATACTCCTTCTCCGCACCCATCGGTGGTGGGGACGTTGACGCCGGCTCGTACCCCAGCTGGGTCGCCTCTCGTGGAGGTCGACGTCGGTTCGACGCCGTCTCGGCGTCGTTCGACGCCGGAGCAGCCGCCGGTTCAAGTTGATTCTCCACTTCGGGAGGACACATCCTGTATCCCCGGGTTTATCTCCACGCCATTTGGCTCCGATGCCCTGGGGTCAGTGGCCCCCTTGCTCCTTCTGCTGAGGGACGTGTCAGCTTGCAACCGTCCCCTACAGATGGCCTATTGTCGCCCTCCAGGACGCCCACTGAAGCTGGTGCTTTGTTTTTAAGGGGTATTCGCAGGGCTGCAGCTGTTTTACACTTGCTCCCTCCGTCTGTCTCCTTGTCCTCCGATCCATTATTGGATCTCCTCCACGAGGGTGAGGTGGATATTGAGCCCTTGCTGCCTTTTAGCGGCTTGTTCGACGCGCTTCTCGGAACGTGGGCACGGCCCTCTTCAGGAGATCCTGTTGACCGGGCCATTGCGCATCAGCATCGTCCGGCCCCTGGGGGCCCAGCCTGTTTGTCCCTTCAGCCTGGGGCTTAGGGACTAGTAGTCCAGGTGGCTTTTGCCACGCAGCCTTCCTCTCTGCCTCTATTGCTGCCTCCCACTAGTGAGTCTCGTTGGTTGGAGACATGTGGACGTGGCATTTTTGCGTCCGCTAGTTCAGCCTTGCGTGCTCTGAACACGGCTTGCGTCTTTGCCCGGGCTTCTTGTGCCCTTCGGGACTCTGTGGAGTGTCTTTTACCTTCTCTCCCTGAGAGTACTCGTGCTGACCTAGCTCGTCTCTTTCATGAAGGCCGAGAGATGGCACGCTTTACCATTCGGTCTGCCATTGACTCCACCGATTCGGTGGGTCGGGCTATGGCCAGGTCCGTTGCTCTGCATCGCCATGCTTGGCTGCACGACGGGGGTTTCCCCGAAAATGTTTGTGACAGTCTCCGGGATTTGCCATTTGATGGTGTGTCCCTGTTTAACGAACATGCGGACTCTGCGGTTCACCGCCTTCTTTCTAACCTTCCATAGTTTTTGTTCTGTTCTTGTCCAGTTGCGGGCTTTGTCCTCACCCTCTGCTGTCTCTGCTTCATGTCGGCCCTGGGTTCATGCTGTAATACCTGAACGGCCTGGGCGGATTCTCGCCGCAATTTCTTGTCTTTTATGCAGCTGGTCCGCTGCTTATATTTCTGTTGATCCTCTGTCTATGAGCTCACGCTCAAGAGGTGCCCCTTGTTGGGGTTGATACTTACCCTATGTGGGGTATTCGTTTGCTATTGTATAACTGCCTCCTTCCCACAGCAGTCTTGGTAGGCTCCTGTGGGGTCCTTTTCACGAGGTTGTCCTGCGGCTGTGCCTGTAAACTTTCACTGTTGCGGGCCCTCCCGGGACCATTGTTGGTCTCGCTCTATCGCCTCTCTCATGGTGTCTGCTGCTGGTCTGTGGCACTCCCCTGCATCTCACTGCTCCATTTCCTGAGGCCCAGGAGGGCTTTCAAATCCTCGTGTGCCCTCATCCCGGAGGACTTTGAGGTTCTACCTCGTGTCACCTCTTCCACGAGGGTTTTTCTCAGGTTGGCCCTCCTTGGGTGGTTTGTGCTGCCTTTTCTCGTCAGCCACTTTCCTTGCGACATCTGGTTCCTAACAGTCCCGTCGTGGTTCTTTCGCTGCGGCCGTCCCATCTGTGGACTGCCTACCAGAGGGACCCTGTCGCTGTCCCCGAACACGCACAGCTAGCTCGGCACTATTCTTCTGTTCTATAAGCGTCCGATGACTGCTCCCTGGTATGTTCGCTGTCACGGGCTGCTGCACTTTCCTGCAACTTTACGTTGCCTAGTTCTACTCTCCTCTATCCATACTGCTTAGTCCTTTCATGGTTGGACTTCGCTCTCCATGGTGGCGTTCTGGCCTCGGACGCTGATACTTTCCATTGTCTTGTGCCTTGCTTTTCTGGCCACTTCCCCTGCCAGAGCTTCCCATTTCCCTGCTGCATTCCGCGCAGGTGTTGTCGTGCTTTCCTTCAGGCTGCTGTTGCTGCTCTCAGTGGGAGTGTTCTCCTCAGACCATTGTTTGCCTGGTGGGCTATTGTGCGTACGTCCACTTTTGTTCCTCCGGTACGTTTCATACTGGCTCCTTCCAGTACTGCTCGGCCTCCCTGTCTGTCTCGCGGTAGACGGTGGATCTTTCCTACCGCCTGTGGCTGTTGCGTCTGGCTCTGGGCATTGCTATGTCTGCCTATGGTGCCTTTTCTTTTCTTTCTCAACGCATCCACCGGGCTGCGTCCTGTCTTCTTTTCTCCTGTCCGGCGTACTACACACACCCAGACCTCCTCCATGCATGGTCCTTCTTGCGGTGGCCGTGGTCTTGTTCCTCACTTTTCGTGAGCGCAAGTCTTCTACGTGTGTTAGTTCTGCCGGCTCTCTTTCACGTGATACCCCTGGTGATGCGTCTTTCGCATCTCAGCTTTGCTCGTGGCGCTTCATTGTGCCTTTCCCTTTTTGTGGTATGGTTCTGGCGGTGCATACAGTGTCTCTTGTGTACTTCTGTTCCCCACTTGCGTAGCACTGGTTATTGCCATCATTCTCTGCCATTCTGCCTTTTAATGCCCGCCCTTTCACATGTCCGGTGCATGGGCGATGGTGCATTGGCAGGTCTTGTGTTTCCAGTAACACTGACTCATCCTGGGAGTCGTCAGCATCCTTCCGCTGCTGTTCCCACTTCCACAGTGCTTCTTACACTGTCATGCATGTCCGTCCTGCATGCTCGGACTCGGTCCATTCTTGTACCCTAGCTGGACCTTTCTCTTTTGCAGCTCCATCACTACAGACAGGTGGGTAAGACAAATTATCCAGTATGGTTACTGCCTGGAACTTACTGGAACTCCCCCCCAACATACCGCCCAAACAGCGTCCAATGTCCACGGAACATCTAACGCTTCGCAAACAGGAAGTTCTCTCACTGCTTCAAAAGCACGCAATAGAACCAGTTCCCCTGGAGCATCAAGGGACAGGGGTTTAGTCCCTGTACTTTCTAATCCTCAAGAAGGACGGTACTCTCAGGCCAATACTGAACCTCAGACCTCTCAATTTCTACATACAGTCAGATCACTTTCACATGATCACTCTCCAACAGGTCCTTCCACTGCTGCAACAAGGCAACTTCCTTGCCACATTAGATCTCAAGGACGCCTACTTCCATATTCCCATACACCCTGCTCACAGGAAATATCTAAGGTTCACAGTGGACGGCCAGCACTATCAGTTCAAGGTTCTCCCATTCGGAGTAACCACAGCACCCAGAGTCTTCACAAAGTGTCTCGCGGTAGTAGCCGCACACTTGCGAAGACAGCAAATCCATGTGTTCCCATACCTGGACGACTGGCTGATAAAAGCCAAGTCACACAGTCAGTGTGTTCATCACACTCACCAAACAATTCAGCTGCTACACCACTTGGGGTTCACAATAAACCACGCCAAGTCACATCTACAGCCCTCCTACCTACATCAGTATCTAGGGACCACAATAGACACTTCCAAAGCTCTAGCATACCCCAATGCAGCCAGGATAGCCAGTATGCAAACCCTCCTCAAAAAATTTCAACCCCAACACTCCCTTACAGCTTGAGTGTTTATGCAGCTCATAGGAATGATGGCGTCTTGCATTTTCATAGTACCTCACGCAAGACTTCAGATGCGCCCCTTACAAGAATGCTTAGCACGTCAGTGCAATCAAGCTCAAGGTCAACTTACAGATCTGGTGTTGGTGGACAGCCGCACACATCGCTCTCTGCAGTGGTGGAACACACAAAACCTTTCCAAAGGGCGGCCGTTCCTAGCGCCAGTTCCACAGATAGTGCTAACAGCGGACGCATCACTCACCGAGGACATTGGACGCTGTTTGGGCGGTATGTTGGGGGGGAGTTCCAGTAAGTTCCAGGCAGTAACCATACTGGATAATTTGTCTTACCCACCTGTCTGTAGTGATGGAAGTGGGGACTCGATTGGCGACTCTGTTGATCTTGTTGCAAGTGGGGACTCGATCGAACCGAATATAGCTAGTCCGTTAGTAGTCTTGGGCTCTGTGCCAGTCGTTGCCGACTCTGTTGATCTTGTTGCAAGTGGGGACTTGATCTTGTTGCAAGTGGGGACTTGAATTCCATCACTACAGACAGGTGGCTGGGGAGCTCATCTCCTAAGCCACACAATTTAGGGCAGGTGCACCACTCAACAAAAAGTGCTCCACATCAATCACCTAGAACTACTGGCAATATTTCTAGCGCTAAAATCATTCCAAGCACATCTCCTCAACAAGCCAGTCCTGGTCCGCACGGACAATATGATAGCAATGTATTACATACAGAAACAAGGAGGAACACATTCTTTGCAGCTATCTAATCTAGCGCAAAGCATTTGGAGATGGGCCATTCCCCAAAACATATATCTTCTGGCAGAACATCTTCCAGGAGTGCACAATCAGATTGCGGATCTGCTAAGTCGTCAGACACAGCAGATACATGAATGGGAACTTCATCCTCAAGTTCTTCAACCATTTTTCCACATGTGGGGCCACCCAGACATATATCTGTTCGCCGCAAACGCAAAATGCCCAACCTTCGCCGCCAGGTTTCCACACCCGTTGTCCAAAGGCAATGCAATATGGATGAACTGGTCAGGCAGATTTGCGTACGCTTTTCCGCCAATGCCACTCATTCCACTAGTAGTACGCAAGCTCAAGCAACAGTCTCTCAAAATGATCCTAGTTGCTCCTACATGGGCACGGCAACCATGGTTCACAACACTCCTAGAACCCCCAGTAATTCCACACCAAAAACTACGTCTCTTCCCAAAGCTGCTAACGCAGAACCATGGAGAGATAAGGCACCCAGATCCAGCACAACTGAATCTAGCTATCTGGCTCCGGAAGCCCTAGAGTTAGGTTACCTAAACCTCCCACCGGACTGTATGAATATTATCAAAGAAGCCAGACGCCCTACTACTAGAGCTTGCTATGCAGCCAAATGGAAAAGATTCGTCATTTACTGCAATAACAACAAAACTGACCCGCTAGATGCTTCCATTCAGAATATCATTTGCTATTTGCTGCATCTACAAAAATGTAATCTAGCATACTCATCCATAAGATTACATCTGGCTGCCTTTGCCGCCTACCTGCAAAACAGACCACATTTGTCATTGTTTAGAGTACCCGCTATCCAAGCCTTTATGGAAGGCCTTGAAAGGATAATTCCTCCCACACTGCCACCCTCTCCAGTGTGGAACCTAAACATTGTCCTTACTAGGCTCATGGGTCCCCCATTTGAGCCTTTACACAAATGTGAACTGCAGTTTCTTACATGGAAAGTAGCTTTCCTTGTCGCAATCACCTCTCTCAGGAGAGTAAGTGAGATCCAGGCTTTAACCATACAAGAACCATTCTTATA
The DNA here is from genome assembly GCA_963921515.1 of Calotriton arnoldi. NCBI lineage: Eukaryota > Metazoa > Chordata > Amphibia > Caudata > Salamandridae > Calotriton > Calotriton arnoldi. Next base: position 3,645,563 of record CAWUFW010000381.1, read on the forward strand.
AATGCACTGTAACAAGGTGGTTCTTAGAAGAAATCCTAAATTCCTTCCCAAAGTAATCTCTGCTTTCCATCTTAATCAATCTGTAGAGTTACCAGTATTTTTCCAAAACCCAGATTCCGTAGCAGAGAGCGCTCTTCACACACTTGACGTCAAAAGAGCTTTACTTTATTATATTAACAGGACTAAACCTTTTAGAAAGACAAACCAACTGTTTGTAGCTTTCTCTCCACCTCATAAAGGCAACCCCATCTCCAAAGCTGGAATTGCTAGGTGGATAGTCAAATGCATTCAAATATGCTACCAGAAGGCAAAACGCACATTAACAATTCCCCTAGAGCGCACTCAACACGCAAACTAGGGGCTTCCATGGCATTCTTAGGGAACATTCCCCTAGAAGATATTTGTAAAGCAGCGACATGGTCTACTACACACACCTTCACCAAACACTATTGTGTAGACGTGCAGGCAAAGCAACAGGCTTCTGTAGGCCAGGCTGTTCTTAAGACACTTTTCCAAACCACTGCAACAGGTACAGGTGACCACCGCTAGGGGAGACACTGCTGTACAGTCTATGCAAAAGTATGAATTCTGCAGCTCATATGCCTCGAACGGAAAATGCTACTTACCAGTATGCATCTGTTCTTGGCATGTAGAGCTGCAGAATATCATACGCCCACCCGCCTCCCCGGAACCTGTACCTGCTCCAGTGTTATCTTACTTAGATACATTCACATGGACATCTTTTCTGTTTCTTACAAACTCCATTTCCCATCATGTCGAAAAACAATCTGAAGATGGAGTCGATGCCCATGCGCACTATCGTCCAAGGGAGGAGTCACCTATCTCGTGACTACAAAAGACTTTTCCAAGACAACAACAAGGTGCAAGCATCCGAGCCCAACACCAGATGGCGATCTATGCAAAAGTATGATATTCTGCAGCTCTACATGCCAAGAACAAATGCATACTGGTAAGTAGCATTTTCCTTTTTAGCCTACTCAGCTGTGGCGGAGTTTGTGCCCACCCACTCCAGACGACTCTGGTGTTTGTGAGTAGGAGTCTCTGAGAATAGCACGACTGAACTACTCAGATTCCACTGTTAAATAAGTACCCAACCAACGTTGGTGGCGCCATGTCGTGTAGTTCCTATATATCCTACACAGGATCTGCGCGTTCGGATAACATAAACTGTGGGTTTGGTGGTAGACTGGTTCCAAGCACCCTCACCGGATATGTTAGCCTGTTTGCATTAGCTAGCTCACAGTGCCACTAGAATCTCCTCTTATCTGGGAGAGAATAGTTTCTGGCAACCTCAGAACATGACAACCCTGATCCCCCAGGATCGTGGAAACAATATACTACTTTTCGCTCAGTCACTCGTGCTTACTTAGTTGGTCTCCGAGATACACAGAATAAACAGCCTGGGCGTTTCAATAAAGATTTATTGAACAGTTGTTATTCTAGTGTAAAATAGATTTACTGTAACAACCATTAGACAGTAGCAGAGATATATGATTAGCAGTACCACGAAAGTAAAGGGATGGTACAGTTCTACCATTTTGCAGTAATCATGAATATATACAAGTACATAAAACACATAAGAAAGTGCGTACTCCTACGATGTCTCCCTAACTAGATGTACCTATATGTACCTAGCATCGGTGTAGGTGTTATGCGTTATGCCAAGAATCCCTCTAAGGTCTAGTCAACCCCATTACCTGAGTAAGGAGAGAATATTGGACCCCGTCCTGGTCTCGAGTTGGACACCCCGCGAGGGATGTTAGACCACTGCTAGCTGGTGCGTCTGCATGCAGGAACCTCGGTGTCTCTGGTCATTGTGTCAGCCGGGAAGTCACGGTCTCCTCTGTCTGTCTAAGCAAGACATGATGTATATATACCCACAGGTCTCCCCAGGGGTCCTACCTTGCTGTGTTACTGTGTCGGCCTAAAGGATGACGTCGGGCTTGAACTTTAACATAGATATTATACAGAAGATGTTCATCCTGGTGTGAGTCCTGCTGTGCTTCGAAGAAGCCTCTTGCATAATGTATGAGTATCGAACCAGGGAAAAGCCCGCGTTCCGAATGCAGTGTCGTATCTAGGTAAAAGGTCAGGGCCTATGAACCGTTATGTATGTAAAGTAGGGAAGGATATAGGAGAAAGATTGCAGTGTTACCTGCGCCTATATAGGGTACCTATATGGAATATAACACCGCCACTGCACGCTACCGTCGCTTCTTTGTCTCAAACCACTTCGATAGTTGGGAGAAATTTTTAAATACATTGTTTTATTTGTTTATATTAAAAAACATGTATTGGTTACAGTAAAAGTAACAAATAGCTGCCTGTGCACTTCGTTCGTTTGTCACTTCCGATATCTTTTAAAAAAAAATGACTTTTGGAATTTCTCGCCATGGATATAGTGCAATTACCAACCACTGTTAAGCGTTGCATTTGCACCAGTGATTGCCACACTGTGGGAAACTCGTATCTGAGATCTTTACAGCACCGTTAGGGACATCCGACCTCTGGGGAGCTCAAAAATTAAAAGTAAAGATGGTCGCCAAATGTAAAGTCTCCAAAGAAGGTATATACAGGAAATGTAAACTGCCTACAGCAGTCTGTTCCCACGAACATTTCTGGCATCAAGTAGTGGGAAAGCCCCCTTCAACCACCCTAATCCCCCCAGGCATGTACATCTACAGACTACTGGACTCATGTTTACTTACAGGGCTTATCTGCCATCTACTAATGTACACAGTTTACTTCACTGATGTAAATCTCTGACCAATAAAAATGCTCATTCACATTAGCTTGTCTAAAATCTCAAACAATAAAAACAAGCATTGGCATAGCCAATAGGTCTCGCCTTTGGGGCCTTATAAGTGTTTAGCCAGAGCTATTGACTTTGCCAATGTCTTCAAGCTGTGCTGTAGAGAAGTGTGGCTGCTGTGCAGCATGCTGAAAAGTTATAATAAAAAAGTGTCAGAAGCATTTTTGTTACTTTATATATGACCAAGAAGGCATTATGTAAAACTGAACGACCATATTAAAAAAAAGTATTTACAATAAAAATTTCCTCAGTTTTCTTTTGTTGTTGCAATGCTGGCAACTTGTTTCTGCCTATTGCAATGGTTGTTTGTTAAAGCTTTTTTTTGAGGGGGCATAAACAATCGGAGGGTGAAGGTTTGGAACTAGTACCTGTATTATAACACTAGCAGCGGCCAGACGCTAGGGAGAATCAACAGATGCCAGATTCCGAGAGCAGGCTGAGGTGGTGCTGAGTGATGCTGAGGTGGTAGTGGTGGTGGTGGTGACTGTTGCGGAGACGATGCTGAGGTGATGCTGAATGATACTCAGGTCTTGCTGAGTGATACTGCTGTGGTGCTGAGTGATGCTGTGGTGACGCTGAGTGATATTGTCTTGGCGCTGAGTGATGCTGTGGTGTGGCTGAGTGATGCTGTGGTGGTGCCGAGTGATGCTGTGGTGGTGCCGAGTGATGCTGTGGTTTTGCTGAGTGATGCTGTGGTTGTGCCGAGTGATGCTGTGGTTGTGCCGAGTGATGCTGTGGTTGTGCCGAGTGATGCTGTGGTTGTGCCGAGTGATGCTGTGGTTGTGCCGAGTGATGCTGTGGTTGTGCCGAGTGATGCTGTGGTGGTGCCGAGTGACGCTGTGGTGGTGCCGAGTGACGCTGTGGTGGTGCCGAGTGACGCTGTGGTGGTGCCGAGTGATGCTGTGGTGGTGCCGAGTGATGCTGTGGTGGTGCCGAGTGATGCTGTGGTGCTGCCGAGTGATGCTGTGGTGCTGCCGAGTGATGCTGTGGTGCTGCCGAGTGATGCTGTGGTGGCGCCGAGTGATGCTGTGGTGGCGCCGAGTGATGCTGTGGTGGCGCCGAGTGATGCTGTGGTGGCGCCGAGTGATGCTGTGGTGGCGCCGAGTGATGCTGTGGTGGCGCCGAGTGATGCTGTGGTGGCGCCGAGTGATGCTGTGGTGGCGCCGAGTGATGCTGTGGTGGCGCCGAGTGATGCTGTGGTGGCGCCGAGTGATGCTGTGGTGGCGCCGAGTGATGCTGTGGTGGCGCCGAGTGATGCTGTGGTGGCGCCGAGTGATGCTGTGGTGGCGCCGAGTGATGCTGTGGTGGCGCCGAGTGATGCTGTGTTGGCTCTGATTGATGCTGTGCTGGCTCTGATTGATGCTGTGGTGATGCTGAGCGATGCTGTGGTGTTGCAGAGTGAGAGATAGAGTGAAGATATAATGCCCAATTAGAGAGGGTGGTGAGAGAGAAAGAAGGGGAGAGAGTGAATGAAGGTGTTTGAAAGAGAAACAGATAAAGGGGTGAGAGAGAATGAAAGGCTAAAAAAGATAGAGAGGGGAGAGTTAATTAAGTAGAGGGAGAATTAGAGAGGGGAGAGAGAGAGAAGGAGAGAGACAATAAGAGTGGGGGGTGTGGAGTTTAAATAGTGAAGGCGGAAAAAGTAACCTTAAATATAGCTTTGTGCTTTGCGCGAATAAATATTTTTAAAAAAACAGAATGAGACAAAAATACTGGTAATTAGGCTGTGACTCCCAATATAAAACAAATGGCGATATAAGGTGAAATCAACCCACCGAAGCAATATTTCTAACTAGACAAAAAAAAGCTTGCATTTCAATGCTAATCGCTGTTGTTTTTCATGTGACTGTAGTCCAGGGCCGTCAGTTGGTAATGTGAGCTGCTGCTGCGATTGAAACATCAGAGTCCAGAGAGTTAATGAGCCATGACGAGGAAATGAGGAAGAGATAGGAAACAGATGGCAGCTGCGCGTGCACGCCATCGTGAACGCAAGCTGGTCTCCAGCCGAAAGCCAGTGGGTTTGCACTTCCAAAACCTGCTTACTAAAACTCTCGGCCAGACCAGCGCAAGCGCTGGTGCAGGCCGAGACCTAAAAATAGTCCTGTGTACTAAAAAGTGCCATTTATTTCGGGCCACACGCTACCCAGAAGGGGTTGCTCTCTGAGGGCTAGGTTGCAGGCTTTGCACCCAGCAGGCACGGCTTTGAATCCGAGCTCATTAGCTAGAGCTAATTGTGTGATTCTTAGCACATCATCTAACAGCCCAGTGACTCCATTACCCAAACTAGTAAAAATGTGAGTGACTCTGCTGACAGTGTGTGGTACACCAGAAAGTCGTTCTAGCCATTCACGTACCTGACTCATGCGATAGTGCTGGGTTTTTGCAGGCCACACTATACTAAACATATATTAAGATTAAGGTAAAACTGGAAATAATATTTAAATTGTGTATTTATTTGTAAGTGTAGGTATAGACGTATTGTATTTCTCTTCAATAGCCAATACACGTTGAAAAGCAGCGGATGCCAGCTTGCACTGAATTAGATTTACTGTAAATATATCTGCTTAAATATCACGCTGCTGCGTACTTCCGGCTTACGTGTACTCTCAGCTGCAGATCAGCTGCTGGGCCGAGAGAGACCAGCATTGCTCTCTCAGCTGAAGAGAAATGGATATTCTTAATAGAATGTTTCATGGCCCTCTCCCCCTTAATTGAATACACACAGCCCAAGGACTTGGACGCAACAAGGGTGGACTGTTTAATGTGGGGAAACCGCGAGGAGTGCAGGCAGCTGCTTTTAGCCCCCTTTATTGCTGTGGGCGGAATGAAAGCATTTTGGATTCGCTGGATTTTGTTCAAGTAAACAAGCAGGGGATTTTATTTTACCTCAGTCTGTTTATACAGACGCGATGCAGATTCTGACACATTCTTTGCACTTCAGCTTATAAAACTGGCACCAAACACTGCCCGAGCGATAGCAAAGGGAAAACAAGCATTTGCAATGCAATAGGACTCACATTTATGCAAGACCTATTGCATTGCGGGTGGGATGGGGGCAGGGGGGGCACGAACAACAGGAGTGCGGAGGGGGGGCGAGAAGGCACGGCAGAAAATAGTACTCGAAGTAAAGGGGCCAGTACCCATGTAAGGATACAAATGATAACATGGCCATCATAGGGAGGCCTATAAACCAATGGAAGACAGCATTTAGTAAAGGACAAAGACACAAGCCAATGAAAAAGATGGGCGGGGGGTGGGCGTCACTTTTCTCTCGTACTCCACTACCCCAGATCAACCCTAGAGCAGCGCTTGCGCGCTGGCTCAGGGCTCAACCTAAAAACGTGCAGGGTCATTTGAAAAAGGTGAAGAGACCGATTTAAGAGACATGTTCTCTTTATTTAAGTTAGAAGATATTGGTGCATCAAGGTACATCATACACTCAGGAGAGCTGCCCTCTTTTTTTCAATTCAGTTCATTCCATCCCCTTAAACTATAAAGTCCAAAATATGCAAATAACCACAAATCTTCCTACTCAAGAAAATATAAAATAGATCACTTAACATCTATATAAAAGTTCCAGAAATTCAGAAAAATTAACATGAACTACACATAGCATTCACAAAGAGAGGGGCTGATTTGAAGTTTGGTGGTGAGTGTACCCTGTCTCCCAACTGATGATCCGCCTGATCTATTTAGGGTTGGGAGGACTGCCAGCTTTCTTTCTAAGCGTTAAAGTCAGTGGCTAAAGTACCTGAAAAAGAAAGGTTGGAAGTGAGGACTTTGGGACAAGACCGGCAGAACCCAAAGGAAGGCTCCACTCTTGAGGGTCTCTGGGGTACAGGGACACAGTTGTTTTCCATTAACCCGGGCTGGGGGCTCACGTGCAGAGGTGTTTTGGCTGGCATATCACTGTTGTTATAGGCTCTCACTTGGCGCTGGAGACCTGGAGAGGGAGAGAAAAACAGGACAGCAGAGACACGCTTGGTGTTGGCCTTGGTGATCCTGCAGTCCCTTGTCGGCAGGTCGGTTTTGGCTTTTTGGTTTCCTGACTGGACACACAAGCCATTGTTGCGGCAAATGTTCCGGTACCCATGGTATTGCTGCTGGGCGACTCCTGGAGGGCCTGGCAAATCCAAACTCGGCAGGGAGACAGATCTGACCTCCTGGAGCAGCAAGACTTTTTCCTGGCAAGATGCTCTGTCGGTGGACCTGATGGACAGCAAGTCGAGGTACAGGGCAAGTGCAATCAGGGCCTGCATCTGCAGGGGGTCGGCTCCTCCACCTCAAGGGAGTTTCTGCTTGGTTGGTAAAGTGCTGGACAGTCCTCCACAGGCTTGGGAGGATGCACAGCTTTGAGACGCGCTTGGTCGGTGCAATTGTCGAGGTACCAGCAGCAGGCAGGATTTGGCAGCAAATTCATGATGAGTGCTCCGATCTTGTGGTGACTACTCTCTTCTGTCCTCCTTTGGTTCCTGTGTCAGGGGGCCACCTAAATACTGAATTTAGGGGCGTTAAGGGGAGTGTAAGGTAATAGCCAATGGGCTACTGACCCCAGGGTGACTACACCCCCTATATGACCACTTTCTATGGAGAGTGGGCATAAACCTGACTCAGAGTTCCTAGTTTCACCAAAAACAAGATGGTGAAACCCTCTTTGAGTGTCCACTTCAGGTGGCCCACCTTAGGGGTGTGACTAGCCTGATAGTGCTACATGCCTACTGACTAGTTAATTTTCCCGCCTGCTTTGGTGCCAAATGGGTCCCAGGGCAGGGGGTGCCATCCTCCAGGTGTGGAGGAAGCCAAGGTCTTTGAAGCCTCTGGCCTTGATATGCTAAATCACTGGCCATCCTGCTGGAGGAGGTGTAAACAGCTCCTGCTAGCGCAGGCATTGTTTCTGACCTCTGAGAGCTTTGGCTCTCCTGAGCAGGGGATCAGAAACTTGTCTGTGGTGGCAGGCGTGAAGAATCTAGTCAGCCAGCACACTAAATGAGTGTTATGTTTCAGGGGGTACCATTAAGGTGTCCCCTGGGTGCATGTCGTAATACATCCAACACTAGCATCACAGTGGATTTATTAAGATGCAGTGTTTGATACCAAACACCATTATAATCAGTGAAGCCATTATGTAGCTAGGTAACTCGTAATGACCAGTGCATATGCTTAAGATGGCTTCCTGATCACTTGCAATGGTGTGGCAATGGAGCCAGACATCACGGGGCATATCCGCTCATGCAGATATGTCCTCACATATAATATAATGCACCCTGCTGTAGGGGTGATTTACATGTAGTATATGCAGTGTGTATAGGTATGGCACTAAGGGAGCATGCCATGTCCTGTTTTCAAAATGATTTGTACTATTTCACGCATCCTACAATGGCAGGCTACATTAAGTTTTTCTGTGGGTCCCTTTGCACAATACATGCTGCAGCCCTTTGGGAACCTCTTTAGTACCCGGACCCTGGGTGGGAGAGGTACTATTTACTAGGGCCTTACAGTGCTGCTAAAGTCCTTGCTAATTGGGTTACAATTAGACATTACCTGTTTTAAGGCAGAGCGCACTGGCACTGGGGGCCTGGTTAGCAGGGACCCAGTGCACTTTCAGTCGAAAAGCATCAGTACTAAGGCAAAATGTGTGGGTGGCCAGGTCAAAAAGGGGCATTTTCCTACAAAGTCATAGATTGATCAAATTAGATACTGATGTGTCTGTTGGACAAAAAGTAGAGTATATTGCCATGGTGAAAGGAAATGGAGTAGAGGTGGTGGTTGGTGCAGAGAACGATAGGAGATATTTCACTTTCGGCTTTATAAGACACATAGTTCTCACTAGTAACTGAAGGCTGTGGCTTATTGTTGGAATAGTGGTTGTGTGTTGAGATGAATGTTGTTTATCAGCAGCAAAGAGGTGGTGGGACTCTGAAGGATGAGATAATTATGCAGAGGACTGTGATGTGAAGTAATTGAAGCAGAAGAGCAAGCACTAGGCCTTATTGGACCCCTTCTGCAAGAGAGAATGGCTGGTGGTGCACTATGAGGCAAAGCAAAAGAGGCATTTGAGGTAGAAGGTGAATCATACCAATACCAAGCCTGTGATTCCAAGCCAGGACGAGAGTTGCCAATAGTATGCTGTAATGTACTGTGTTAAAAGAAGGCAAGAAGTTGAAGGCTTCTTTGAGAAAGTTGAAGACGTGATGAAGGCCCTTCTGACTATGGAAGCCTGATTGCTCTGGGTTTGGATGTCATTATATTTGCTAAATATTTTGTGTGTGCTTCTCAGCAGCCTGTTTGAATGGTTTTAAATGTGTGCCTTCATTATCTGTGTGCTTTGTTTTTTTCAATTTGCGAAAAAATGGATGTAAATCCATAGGAGACTTCTAATTTTTTGCTGGATTCGCATCTGCCTCCTACCGCCCCACAGATTCCATTCATTGGTGGTAGGAGGGGCAGGTGTTTGTGGTCCTCTATCTGTCCCAGATCCAATGTCAGAGGCTGGGCAATGGTAATTAAAGACATTGATCCCTGTTGAGCTTCCCCAGCGGTAGCCAATGATGGCCACTTCAGTCTTTTTAAATTCAGTTTCATGTGAAGTATATGCTATAGTGTGCAGTTCCAATGAATATGAGTGCTAATTAAAATGCTGTGGGTGGGTAATAAGTTTCAAGTCATTCATGAAACATAAGCCAAATCCTCTGCTCCCTCCACAACACCTTAATTAACGTCTGTTTCCATTGGGGCTGACGACTGTAGCTTAGCAATTCCCCTGCCACTTCTAAAAGTGTTTTTATCTTCAGCATATGAAAAGCTCCTTTAGAAGTGACAGTGAAAGTGGGAGTGTTAAATTTCTTCTATCACAGTTTGTGAGGCAAGAAACTTGATGCCCAGTTTGCCTTGGGAGAAAATTCTTGACCCAGATTTTGCTCTGCAGGTGCAGTTTAAAAAAGGATAGATTTTTGCCTTTATTTTCACTCATAATTTTCCCCTACCCCAGCTTGTAATGTGCAGTTTGAATGTATGTGGTATTCCTGTAGAGCAAACCTAACTAAAAGAAAGGGGAGCATTGTACAGGGTTAAAGATCAGGATAAAGTCAACAAGTGATATGAGAAGTAGCTGGTTTAGACTGTTACTGCGTTGTAATGTAGTGTTTTTAGCGAGGTGTGTTTTCAACTCTTTCCTAAATTGAAGAAGTGTTGGAGCTGTCCTGATGAACACGGGGATGTTGTTCCAGATCCTGGGTGCATAAATGGAAAAGGCCTGCTGCCTGTTTTTCTTCTTTTTCACACTTCTTAGCCTGCAGTCTGATGCTGTCCTAGCTGCATTTGTGCCTTTAACCACCAGAGAGCTTGTCTGCAAGATAAGCGGCGGTGCTGACCATGATGGTTTGTAAATTATACAACAAGCTGTGAAGTTGGTGTGGACACATGGGGAACCAGTTTGAATTCCATCTGGATGGGGCTGATGATGTGATCATATTTCTTTAAGCCCTGTATGAGATGTGCTGCGGCATGTAGGATGCTCTTCAAGGGTACCAGTGTGGAGTCTGGGAGGAAAGAAGCAGGGCGTTACCACTATCCAGATGCAAGAGCACACTGGCTTGAACAGCAGTTCTGAAGTTAATTTTTGGAAGAAACTGTCTCACCTTTAGAAGAGAGAGCTGGTAACAGGCCTTTTTTGTTTTTTTGGAAATGTGTTTCTTGAGGGCGTGGTTGGTTTCTAGGGTGAATCCAAGTAAATTGGCATTCACTGAAATTTGGAGTTGAAAGCTGTCAAGGTTCATGTCATTGAGCTAGGTTTGTACTATTTCGTGTTTGTTGTTCTTTGCAAATAGCAGTAATTTTTTCTTGGTTGGGTGAGCTTCAGCTAGATTTTGGATATCTGAAGCAGAAGAGATTTTAAAGTAGAGTTGTGTATTATCAACATATTGGTGAATCTTGATGCTGCTATATGGGAGTAGAGCACCAAGTGGCTACATATAGAGGTTGAAGATGATGGGATACCGTATGGTACCCTGGGAGACTCCAGAGGTGACAGGAATCTTTGGTACCTGAAGGTGTCCATGAAAACAAATTGATATCGGTTTCAAAGGCAGGAGGAGAGCCAGTGAAGGACACTGCAAGTAAATCCCATTCAAGACTCCAGGGTGCGTATGAGGATGGAATGGTCGTCTGTTTCGAAGGCAGCTGAGAGGTTCTGCAATATCAGGAAGCAGGGGTCATCTTCATCTGTGGTCCGGCGAGCATCGTCTATTGCTAATCGTGCAGGAGATGGTTATCATTAATGTTATCTTGGAGTTCAACTTAGACTACTTTTGCAATGGTCTTGCCAAAGCATGATAGGAGAGTGATGGACTGGTAGAAGGAAAGGTCATCAGGGTCAAGTGTAGGTTTCTTCAGGAGTGGAAGTATAGATTGGCCTGTCTTTAGCGCTTCTGGGAAGATGCCTTGAGTGTGGGAAGCACTGACAATGGTGAGTTAGGGTGAGAGTATCCCCAGAGAGATTTCAAGAAGTGGCTTTGAGGGAGTTGAATATGTCGGCAAAATCTGCAAAAGACAGGCCTTTGAAGGATGACCATTGCGGGATTCTACAAGAAGTGGAGTGCTTAAAAGATTAGGCAGCTTCGTGTTATCGATATGCTGTTGGATCTTATGCATTTTGTTTCACTGAAGAAGAGATTGATGGTGTTGCACTTTTCTATGGAGTGAGGAATAGGTGGATCAGGCAGGGGGTTTATGCAGTGCTTGATTTTCTTGAAAATTGTTCTGTTTTTGTCAGTGGCTCCATTGATGGTATTAGTATAGTACTTTGATTTGGCTGATGTGATGAGCTGAATTCATGTTGAGTGGAGGAACTTCAATATCGTGAGGTCATCCATAGTTCCATAATTCTTCTGTTTTCTTTCCTGTCTGCTAATGGATCGTTTACTGTTGGCAAGGTCTTTAAATTACCACAGCGCTGAAGGTTTGGCTTGAGCTTTGGTGTGTTGACTGGGGCATGGATGTTTCCATAGTTTTACAAAAAAGTGTTGAAGAGTTTTGTGTCAGGCATGGAGTGGGTTGGGCGAGAGATGAGTTCAAGAATTAGGGTTTTTATGGAGAACTCTTTGAAGGATATGAGGGTTTGGTCTTATGTGTTGGGTTGACCTCAGTTTGTTGGCAGGGCGCTGAGCAGGCAGATAAGTCTGTCCAGTCTGAGGGTATGGGGGGGTTTCCATTGGATTGTTGGTGATTTTGAGAAGACAAGGTTGAGGATGTGGCCTTTAAAGTATGTTGGTTATGTTACATGCTATACCAAGTTGAGTGTCAATAAGGTTAAGGAGTGTGCCTTTTCTTTTTTAGTGTGTGTGGTCTAGGAGGTTGAAGTGACCCAGGAGGGAGGCGGTGGCATTTTGGATGGACAAGGTAACAAGGAGATATGATAATTCATTAATTAAGTCCTTGTTCTGCCTTGCAAGCAGGTCCATGGAGTTGAGTGTTACTTGCTTACCTGGAGAGTAGGACCAGAAGAACTTCTGGATAACAGGGAGGCCTCCTCCCTTCTTAAGTGTGTTGTTCGCTGTGGGAAGGAGAACGTCTAGGAGGTGTGAAGATGTGGATGGGCTTGAACCATATTTCAATGGGCGTCAAGCTTATGATAGGTGATGAGGTATACAATGTCTGGTATTTGGAGTATGGCAGAGCGAGCTTAAATGAACATGAGGTGAAATGTGTGTTCCATCGTTTGAGGGTGCGTGGTAGTTAGAGAGATGTGTATGAGGTTGGGTCTGTGTTGTGCAAATTGTATGTGAATATCTGAAAGAGACACGTTAGTGACAGATTCCTTACCTTAGAATATCCCCAGGCGTCAGGCTGGATCCGGAAAGTTTTTGCGTAGTAGTACCCTTGAGCGTCGGTAGGCGGCGTCGTGCGGCTCCGCGTCCGTCGTCGGCGGCGTGATCGCCGGGATGACGTCGCGGGCAGTACTTAGACGCCGCCCCTGCGCGCTGACGTCAGTTCTTCTTTTTCCGCGCCAGTAAGCGCAGATCCGGGAAGAGCAGTGCCCTAGTCAATTTTTGACTACATTTTTTGTGAATTTTTTCACTGTTTCTTTTCCAGTCTTCATCGACTCCTAGGTGTCGTAGGGATGCCCGGCTTCAAGCCATGCGACGCCTGTGGTCGAATGATGTCGATCACAGACCTGCATCTAGAGTGTCTCTACTGTCTCGGCCGAGACCACGACACGAAGTCGTGCCCTGACTGCCGGAAACTTCACCCGAAGGCTTTGCGAGAGCGGTCTCGAAAGCTACTCGAGGTCCGGCAGTCGGCTCCGCGCCGCACCAAGCCCCGGTCCCGGGAGAGGTCGAGGGGCCGGTCGCGGAGTCCCCGCCGGTCGTCGGAGTCCAAGTCTTCGCGCTCCTCGGGTAAGTCGAAGCACAAAAAGTCTAAGAAGCATCATCGCTCTAAGACTTCGCCTCGCCGGTCTCGCGACTCGGCTGCGGCCCCTGTCGGCATTGTCCCCGCCCCCGCGGCCCCGGACGTGCCTGTGGAGCCGCCCCCGCATTACCCGTCCTTTCCGGGTTCGGGGGCGACTCCGGCCGAAATACAGGAATTCCTGTCGGCCATGGCCCGCCTCTTCGGGCCTCAAGGTCCCTCCGGTGCGCCTTCGGGCCCCGCGGGCCCTGATGGGGTTGTTCCGGCGTCGCCGCCGACTCCGGTCCCGGCGCCGCCTGTCCCGCCAGCCTTCATCCCGACCTCGGCTCCGGCCTCGATCCTGGCTCCGGTGGTACCGCAACCCCCATCGACGCCGGTTGACCTAACCACGCCTCCGCCGATGTCCCCGGTGCCGCTCCTGATGCCGTCCGGGGCTCCGGACGGCGTCGTTCCCCGGATCTCTCCGGCTCCGGACATGGAGCCGGACCGACGTCGCTCGACGCCGGCTCCGGCGCCGATGAGACCTTGGGTCCCAAATGTCCCTCCTCCTCCATATTTTGAACCAGAGGAGGACCAAGAAAGCTGGGAGGTGTCGGAAGACCCTCTCACACAACAGTGTGAGTATGATCAGGACTGGGCTGAGGAACGTGGGGATGCCAGTGGTCTAGACACCTCCCCTGACACTGGCATGCTGTCTCCTCCCGTGGCTACGGAGGAGGGAGCTAATTTCGCAACGGTGTTGCGTAGTGCAGCTGGAGCCTTGCATCTCCAATTGCCTACTGTGGCTGTCAGGACTAATCTCCTGATGAAAGTGCTTCAGCCGGCAGCTTCCTCCACGGAGACTGTGCTGCCGTTTAATGATGCACTCACTGACGTTCTTTTGGGCACCTGGTCCAAGCCCACCACAGGGGCTCCTGTGGATAGGAACGTGGCCCGACGCCATCGCCCTGCTCCAGGCGACCCCTTGTTTCTCTCCCAACATCCCACCCCCGAGAGCTTGGTTGTCCAAGCCTCTGCCTCCCAAACCGCCTTCCCTACCGCCCCTCCGGATAGGGAATCCAAACGCCTGGACCAATTTGGGAAGAAGGCTTTTCTTCCTCCAGTGCTGGCTTGCGGTCCGTCAACACCGCTTGCCTTTTGGGCCGATATACCCACTCCCTGTGGGATTCGGTGGCGGCTGTTTTGCCACAGTGTTCTGAGGAGGTCCAGACACTGCTTACCCGCGCCATTGCGGAAGGAAGAGATGCGGCTAAATACACCATACGTTGTGGCCTTGATACCGCCGACTCGCTGGGCAGATCGCTTGCAACGACGGTGGTGCTACGTCGCCACGCCTGGCTGAGAACAACTGGTTTCTCGGGTGATGTCCAGAATACACTCATGGACATGCCCTTTCATGGAGTCGGTCTTTTTGGTTCCAAAGCAGACCATGCGCTGGAGCGTTTTAAGGACTCATGGGCTACTGCCAAGTCCCTGGGCCTTTCTGTTGTACGCCCTCCGCTAACCTCTGCTTTTCGCCCCTTTCGTGGCCACGGAAGGGGCGCCCAGTCACGTCAGCTGCCCAGCCACTGGCCCGCGCAGCAAGCGTCTTCGCGTGGCCGAGGACGTGGATACCGCCGTGGCGGTTCGGGCAACCAGCGTGCGGGTCAGGCCACCACCTCCAACCCGTCCGCGGCCTCCAAGCCCTCCTTTCCGGTGCACAGCACGCCAGTAGGGGGCAGGGTCCGCCATCACCTTCACCACTGGCGTCCCATCACCTCGGACAGGTGGGTCTTGGACATTGTCCGAAGGGGCTACTCCCTCCCCTTCGAGACCACCCCCTCAGCCATGCCACCTCAATTCCACCGCATGTCAGGGGATCACTTGGTGCTTCTGCAGAAGGAAGTGACGGCCCTCTTGGCCAAGAGGGCCATCGAGCATGTTCCGACCCCAGAAGTAGGACGTGGTTGCTACTCCCACTACTTTCTGGTGCCCAAAAAGGACAAGGAGGACATGCGTCCTATCTTGGACCTCCGGAACGTCAATCGCTTCCTCCGGAAGGAGAAGTTCAAGATGCTCACCCTAGCTCAGGTCTTGACTGCCCTCGACCCTGGAGACTGGTTGGTAGCGTTGGACTTGCAGGACGCTTATTTCCACATCCCCGTCCTGCCGGCCCACCGGCGTTACCTACGGTTCACGGTAGGCCTCGAGCATTTTCAGTTCACCGTGCTCCCCTTTGGCCTTACAAGTGCCCCTCGGGTGTTCACGAAAGTGATGGCGGTGGTCGCAGCTCATCTGCGCCGGGCAGGGGTTCCAGTCTTCCCCTACCTCGACGACTGGCTGCTGAAGGCGGGCTCGTCCCAGGCAGTCGTCTCCCACCTCCAGACTACGGCCGAACTCCTGCATTCGCTGGGGTTCTCCATCAATGTGCCGAAGTCGCATCTGATTCCTTCTCCACAGCTCCTTTTTATCGGAGCAGTTCTGGACACGACGCAGTTTCGGGCCTATCCTCCCGAACGGCGAGTCCGGGATATTCAGGCTATGATTCCAATCTTTCAGCCTTTATCCTGGGTTTCGGTACGGATGACCCTGAGGCTGCTGGGCCTCATGGCCTCCTGCATCCTGCTGGTCAATCATGTCAGATGGCATATGCGGGCTCTGCAGTGGGACCTGAAGTTCCAGTGGGCGCAGCACCAGGGCAACCTGTCCGATCACGTCCAGATCTCGGAGGGGGCTGCAAAACAGTTGCAGTGGTGGCTCTCGAACCGGCAATGGGTCATGGGCAGATCCCTCTCCCTTCCCCAGCCAGAGCACACAGTTGTGACGGACGCGTCCCTTCTGGGATGGGGCGGTCACATGGGAGAGGCGGAGATCAGAGGCCTTGGTCTCCGGCGGAGTCCCGGCTCCATATCAACCTTCTGGAGCTCCGGGCGATCCGACATTCCTTCCCTCTGTCAAAGGGAAGGTAGTGCAGGTGTTCACAGACAACACCACCGCCATGTGGTACTGCAACAAACAAGGCGGGGTGGGGTCGTGGACCCTCTGTCAGGAGGCTCTGCGCCTCTGGACATGGCTGGAACATCAGGGCATGTTCCTGATGGTTCAACACCTGGCAGGTTCCCTGAACGCCAGGGCGGACGAACTCAGCCGCAGGTGCATGATGGATCACGAATGGCGTCTTCACTCGGAAGTGGCGCAAGGTCTCTTTCTGCAGTGGGGAGAGCCTTGGTTAGATCTATTCGCCACCGAAGAGAACGCGCAATGTCATCAGTTCTGCGTGTTGGAATTTCCAAGGCGGCACTCGCTCGGTGACGCTTTTCGTCGCGAGTGGAGTTGCGGTCAGTTGTACGCCTTTCCGCCTATACCACTTCTACCCAGAGTGTTGAAGAAGATTCGGCACGACCGGGCCCAAGTCATCCTTGTGGCTCCGGACTGGGCTCGAAGAGTTTGGTATCCTGAGCTACTCAGTATGAGCGTCGATCCCCCGATCCGTCTGCCTCTTCGGGAGGATCTTCTGTCGCAGCAGCAGGGGACGGTCCTCCAACCGAACCTGTCCAGCCTCCACCTGCTTGCGTGGAGATTGAGCGGCGGCAGTTGATTCTTTTCGACTTGCCTCCCGAAGTTTGTGATGTGATTCTGGCAGCCAGGCGTCCCTCCACTAAGGTGGTATACGCCTGCAGGTGGAACAAGTTTGTGGCATGGTGCACAGCAAAGGCTGTGAATCCCTCTCTGCCCCTCTTTCTGAGGTTCTTCTGTTCCTTCTTTCACTGGCCCAACAGGGTTCTGCCCTGGGTACCATCAAGGGCTATCTTTGTGCCATTTCGGCCTTCCTCAGGCTTCCTGATCAGCCCTCCCTTTTCAAGTCCCCTGTTGTTAACAGGTTTCTAAAAGGCATTACACACCTCTTCCCTCCTGTTCCGTTTGTGATGCCTCAGTGGGACTTGAACTTGGTTCTTACCTTTCTCATGTGCGCTCCCTTTGAGCCTCTACATAACTGTCCTCTTCGTCTTCTAACTCTGAAGACAGCCTTTCTGGTGGCCATCACCTCCGCTCGGCGGGTGAGTGAGCTCCAGGCTCTATCATGCAAACCTCCCTTTCTGTCTGTCCATCCAGACAAGGTTGTTCTTAGGACGCGTCCGTCCTTCTTGCCAAAGGTGGTTACTGCCTTCCACATTGGGCAGACCATCACTTTGCCCACCCTCTTTCCGCCTCCGCATCCTTCCAGAGAGGAAGAGAGGCTCCACCGTCTGGACCCAAAACGTGCGCTTTCCTTTTATATCAACCGCACACAACACTTCCGGGTGGATGACCAGCTCTTTATTGGCTACGTGGGTGCCAAAAAAGGTCGGGCGGTGCACAAGAGAACCATCTCCCGCTGGGTAACCTTGTGTATCAAAGCCTGCAATTCTTTGGCTAAGAAGGAGCCTCCTGTTGGGCTGCGTGCCCATTCCACCAGGGCAACAGCTGCTACCACGGCTTTGGGCCGCGGTGTTCCGCTGCAGGATATCTGTCAGGCAGCTACGTGGGCCTCGCTGCACACGTTTACAAAGCATTACTGCCTTGACAGTCAGGTCCGGAGGGACGGGTTCTTTGACCGTTCTGTCCTCCGGGACTTCCTTGTCTGATCTTTGTTCGCAGACCCACCACCGGGGTTGGTATTGCTGGGGTATCTATTCTAAGGTAAGGAATCTGTCACTAACGTGTCTCTTTCAGATGCACAAGTTACTAACTTGTGTAACGATATATCTGTAAGAGACAGTAGTTAGTGACAGATTCCTACCGCCCACCCATCCTCCCCTTTCTGCGAACTGATTTCTAGGGTTAAGGACATCCCTTTCAGGGCCCTAGTATTTTTCAGACACCTATGTCAGCTTCTTGCATGGCTCTGCGTTCCTGGCGCGGAAAGTCGTGTACAGAACTGACGTCAGCGCGCAGGGGCGGCGTCTAAGTACTGCCCGCGATGTCATCCCGGCGATCACGACGCCGACGACGGACGCGGAGCCGCACGACGCCGCCTACCGACGCGCAAGGGTACTGCTATGCAAAATCTTTCCGGATCCAGCCTGACGCCTGGGGATATTCTAAGGTAAGGAATCTGTCACTAACTACTGTCTCTTACAGATATATCGTTACACAAGTTAGTAACTTGTGCGTTTGGGTCTCTGAGTCTTGGTGTGATTGTGGGAATTAGTAATATAGGTTGCTGGGTGAGCCATATTATTGTATCTTACCCTATACATTTCAGTGGAACAGGGTTTCTGGCCCTAGGCCCTTCACACACAAACAGGCAGGGCATTTGTCTGTGCCCACTGTTAACAACCTGGGACAGTCACTGTCCTCTATGTCTGCCTGTAAAAGGCCCAAAAAGGCAATGCCCTTCTCTTTGTTCACACTTTGCTGGGGATGCCCGGGCGATGCAATCCCCTGTGGAGAGTTGATTGAAATAGAGAGAAGGCAGGAAGTGATGTCACTTCTTGTTCAGATGGATGCTGAGAAATGCAGTGATATCATTTAGTATGCAGATGGATGATAGGAAATGAAGTCCTCTAGTCTTTCTTCTTCTTTGAAAGATGGTTTTAGCATGAAATCTATGATGTGACTTCTTGTGCATATGGATGATGGGAAATGCAGTAATGTTGCTTTCTGTGCAGATGCATGTTGCGAGGTGCAGTCCTCTTGTTCTGATTCTTCTTTTTAAGTTGATTTTAGTGAGAAACCAGTGATGTCAAATACTCTGCAGATGAATGATGGGAAATGCAGTGATGTCACTTCCTGTGCAGATGGAGTGGCAAAGTGTAGACCTCTTGTCTGGCTGCTAGTTTTAAAAATTGTTTCCACAGGAAACCAATGATGTCACTTCCTATGCAGATATGTGATAGAAAATGTCTCCATGGGTGACAAGTTTAGCAAGCCTGGGCAAAGTCAATAAGTTTGGGTAGTTTTAGGTGAATGTTTTATAATGACTGTATATTACTTCAATATTCCCCCCTCTGAGCTTTGTAATGAACTAGTGATGAAGGGATATATCGCAGAAGCGCAGATGAAATTAATACTAAAAAACAGCTTCCTCCCAAAAAAATCTCATCACCAAATCAAAATGTTGCCAGGCTTTAGATTCACTATTGTGAAGCAGCTGGTGAAATTCCAGCTCTGACGTAAGCAAACATTTATGCTAAAGGCATGACATTTGTTGCTGGACAAAATAACCTCAACAGGGGTAAAACTGAGGTCAATAAACAGCCCAGCATCTTGAAGCGCCATTTTGTTGAATTTGAGAAGAAGAGGTGTACTGAACCAAGTTATTAAAATGCCTCAAATAGTAAATTGCTTGTTGCAGCTCTACCAAAACCTCTTGACATGGTTGATTTCTCCTCCTTGGTACAACACATTTGAATGCACTTATTTATTTCAGCATTTTATTCTGAGTTAAACGGACGTCCGTGAAAGAGAATTTTGAATGAGAAGCTCCCTGCAGCTAGGACTGCTGAAGCAAAATATGATCTAAATGGCCACTGAATTGCCTCAGTAAACATATGTTAACTTTATTTGGTAATCTTTTCAGCTTTAAGTATGTTTATACAATAGTACACTATACACAATAAGAGACTTTACTGACTGAACTTTACCCACTGAGCCACCACAGCACGCAAGCTTCCCAGCCGTTGCATGGCAGAGAACGTAGTACCCACAGACCCCATGGGTCAAGCAGCCAGAGGTTGGGCCATTCCACAACTCCCAGGCAGCCGCAGCAATCAAACCTCTTCTTTTGCTCTCTGTCCATCGTGGGCACCTAGTGGGAGGCAGGATACGCCATCACCTCCACCACTGGAGGTTGATAACGTCCAACCGCTGGGTTCTCCAAATTGTCTGAATGGGCTACTCCCTCCCCTTCGTAACCACCCCTCTACTCATGCCACCCACTAACCACAGGCTTTCGGAGGACCATCTTTCCTTACCCCGCCAGGAAGTAGCAGCTCTCTTGGTCAAGGCAGCCATAGAGATGTAGGCCACAGGAGTAAGTTGTGGTTGCTATTCCCACTTCTTTCTGGTGCCCAAGAAGAACAGAGGCCTCATCCTATCCTAGTACTCTGTTCTCTTAATTTCTTCCTGAAAAAGGTGAAAGTCCGAATGCTCACGCTCGCTCAAGTCCTGTCTGCCCTGGACCCGGTAGACCGGATGGTAGCGTTGGACTTACAGGATACATACTTCCACATTCCCTACCTGCCTGCCCACAGACGTTACCTGTGGTTCATGGTAGGCCGCAAGCACTTTAGGTTGAATGTGCTCCTCTTTGGCCTTACCAGGGCCCCCTCAGGTGTTCACCAAGGTGATGGCGGTGGTTGCAGCTCACCTGCTGAGATCAGGGGTGCCTGATCTCGACGACTGGCTGTTTGAAGGCGGGCTCATCACAACCAGTTTTTTCCCACCTCCAAACTATGGCGGACCTCCTGCACTCGCTGGGGTTCACTATAAACGTACTGAAGTCACACCTGACCCCTTCTCAGACGCTCCCTTTCATCGGAGCGGTTCTGGACACTTTGCACTTTTGAGCTTATCCTCCCAAACAGTGACTCCAGGATATACAGGCTATGATACCAATGTTTCAGCCTCTATCCTGGGTTTTGGTGAGACTGACTTAGGCGGCTCGACCTCAGGGCCTTCTACATATAACACATACCTGCTGGCATATGTGGGCTCTGAAGTGGAACCTGAAGTTCCAGTGGGCGCAGCATTAGGGGAATCTCTCTGACATGGTCCAGATCTCAGAGGGCACTGCAAAAATCCTGCAGTGGTGGTAAAGCAGTTGGGTCGGCAGCAGACCCCTCTCCCTTCTCCAACCAGATCTGACAGTAGTGACAAATGCGCCACTTCTGGGGTGTGGCAGCCATCTGAGAGATGTGGCGATCAGAGGATCTCTGGCAGAATGTAGACAACACATCAACCTGTTGGCGCTCCGTGCGAATCGGCTGGCATTGAAAGCCTTTCTACCCTCCGTCAAGGGAAGGCTAGTGCGGGTCTTCACGGACAACAACACAGCCATGTGGTACTGCCACAAACCAGGCTGGATGGGGTCGTGGACCCTTTGTCAAGAGGCTCTGCTCCTCTGGACATGGCTGGAACGTCAGGACAGATCCCTGGTTGTTCACGGCCAAATGGCATCTCTGAACGCCAGAGCAGACAAACTCAGCCGAAGATGCCTAGCGGATCACGAATGGCATCTCCATCCGGTAGTGCAAGGTCTCTTTCCGCAGTGGGGAGAACATTGGTTAGATCTGTTCGCAACCGCTGTGAACGTGCAATGTCAGCAGTTTTGCGAGTTGGAGTTTCCAAGGCTGCTCTCGCTCAGAGACGCTTTTCTTCTCGAGTGGAACTCAGGTCTCCTGAATGCCTTTCTGCCCATACCACTCCTGCCGGAGTTCTCAAGAAGATCAGGAACGACTGGGCCCAAGTCTTCTTTCTGGCTCCGGACTGGGCTCGGAGTATCCCGAGCTGGTGTGCATGGCTGTCGGTTCTCTGATCAGGCTACTCCTTAAGGAAGATCTGTTGTCGCAGCAACAGGGGAAGATTCTCCACCCAAACCTGTCAATCTTCCACCTTCATACATAGAGATTGAGCAGCGACAGTTGACATCTTTCGACTTTCCGGCCAAAGTCTATGATGTTATCTTGGCAGGCATCTCTTCACCAGGACGGTATACTCCGCCTGTCGGAATAAATTTGTAGCATGGTGTGCTGAGAAACAGATTGATCCCTTATCTGCTCTCCTTTCCCATGTTCTTTTGTTTATCCTTACCCTTGCCCAGCAGGACTCTGCATTGGGAACCTTAAAGGGTTATCTATCTGCCATCTCCACTTTTCTGCGGCTGCTAGATTAGCCTTCTCTTTTCAAGTCCCCTATTGTAAATCGCTTCCTTGTAGGTCTGCAGCACATATTTTCACGAGTTTCCTTTGTTATGCCTCAATGGGACCTTAATTTGGTTGTTACTTTCTTAATGTGCACTCCCTTTGAGTCGCTTCATTCTAGTCTATTAAGAGCCCTCACCATCAAGACGTCCTTTCTTTTGGCAATTACATCTGCCTGGAGGGTCAGTGAGCTACAGGCTCTGTACTCTTAGCCTCCCTACGTCTCATTTTTCCCCGACAAACTGTTCCTTCGGACCTGAGCATTCTTCTTGCTTAAGGTAGTCACCCTGTTCCACGTAGGCCAGTCCATCACTTTGCCTACCTTTTATGCTCTTCTGCATCCCTTTAAGGAAGAGGAGAGACTCCATCGACTGCACCCAAAAAGAGCGTTGTCATTCTACCTTAACCGTACAAAATCGTTCCGGGTGGATGATCAACTCTTTGTGGGG
Source organism: Calotriton arnoldi (assembly GCA_963921515.1). Taxonomy (NCBI): domain Eukaryota; kingdom Metazoa; phylum Chordata; class Amphibia; order Caudata; family Salamandridae; genus Calotriton; species Calotriton arnoldi. The sequence goes on from CAWUFW010000381.1 coordinate 3,668,131, forward strand.
TATGTCGGGGGGCAAGAAAGGAAAGGCCTGGAGAAATGCACCATCTCCAGATAGATTGTGCTCTGCATTAAAATCTGCTATGCATTGGCCGAGAAGCAACCCTTTGAGGGCTTGCGTGCTCCTTCCATCAGAGCCAAAGCTGCAACTACTGCGTTAACATGCGGAGTCCCGGTCCTGGACATCTGCTAGGCAGCAACGTGGGCCTCTCTGCTCACCTTCACTAAACACTACTGCCAGGACAGTTCGGTCCGTCGAGACGGCATTTGCCGGTTCGGTCCTACAGGACTTTTAGGTGTGAAATTGTTTTGCAGACCCACCTCCTGGGAAGCATTGCTTGGGTATCTATTCAAAGGTAAGGAATCTGCATCTAGAAGTGAACAGGTTACTAACCTTCGGTAACCGCTAATCTGCACACTGGCACACTCTGACGACATGGACTGATTTCAGAAAGAAACTGACTTTGCGTGGAGGAGTCACTTATATGGTGGCTGTGATGTCATTTTTGGGGAGTGGGCTGGATACGACACGAGGCTGCACAATGCCACCTATGGAAAATCAAGGGAATTATTGAGAGAAATCTCTGGATCCAGTTTGACACCTGTGGGGTATTCACAAGTGATAAATCTGTTTAGATAGAGTATCCACCAGAAAATTTGATAAAAGTAACTTGTTCATATATGCTTTATTTTAAATTCAGACCCCTCAAATAATCCCTACTGATGCATGTGTAGTGGGGTATCACTCTTCTGTGCCTACTGCATGCTGTGCCATTTTGTTCACATCAAAGACAATGCTCTAATGATTTCATTGTTTTACTAAAGTGGTATGTGGAATTGATTGTTGGAATTGTAGGAATTCCTTTGTTTTTATGTCGGAGCATACTCGTGTCCGACTGGCCTCGCTCATGGCCCATTGACTATAGTGATTGCTTTGGTAGCTGCCTCTAATGATGGTACAGGCAAACTAGTCACTTTCTTTCCTTGCACGGTCCGAGAGGATTTGAGTGGGTTCTTCTTTCCAATCTTCCCCCATAAATGTAGGGGTGATTACATGGTACAATAGTTTTATTTTCTTCACTTAAGATGAGAGATATGTTTGTTCATAATTTAGAAATCCCATTAATGCTTGTAACATTTTGAGATGTTTGCAGGGTCCAATGTGCCAGATTTCTCCTGGTTCTCTGATGTGTGCCCTTTCCTTGCAGTGGATAATTCATATCCAAAGAAAATGGCATATTTTGGAATTTCTGAAATTCAGTTTGTAACCTGTTTCTGCAAGCATCATTGCTTTTATATCTGTGTGTTGAAGGTGCTCATTTAATTCATCAGTAGCAATGTATCTATCATTTACTAAAGAGACCTCACTCGAATCTTCCTGCTGCAGCTCCATTATTCGGGCAGAAATTAGTGCTGTGCTATTCTTAAACTCTTAAAATGATCTTGTACATCTGTACTTTGTCCTCTCAAATGTGAATGATGTTAAATAATACGATTCAGGAGCGATGCTTTAGGCAAAGAACCCATTCTCAATGCCATTTCTTTGGTTTTCTACCTTTGCATGTGAGTTCTTTGTTAATCAAGTACAATGTGTATTCTGTGCAGCATATGTTTTACAGTGCTGCTTCAAATTTCAATATTCCAGTATTAAACCACAAGATTTATCTAGTTTTAGTACAGGAGATGTAGGGTTGTTCATGGTGGATGGACAATAGGGTAATTAACACCTGATATTGCAATTCATTAAATGTGTTTCCGATCTCACTTTGCTTCTGTTTGGATACTGTTTCCAAACTTACAGTTCAGCTTTCAAAGCGATTACATGTGGGACTGTATTCATCCTGCGTTGTTTTTGTGGTATATATAATAAGCACTATGTGGCATATCGGTCCTTGAATGTCTGGGGCACTGTCGAAAAGAAGGCTCCCATTATAACTTCCTCTCCAATTAGAGGGTCTCTGTAAGGAAAGAGATCGTTTTGCATGATCGCCCCCCAAATTTGTGGACTGATGCTGCTGGTTTTTTGACTCTGATGTGCACTGAACCCTGCTGACCAGGCCTCCAGTGCATGTGCTCTGACCCCTCAAAGTGTATGTACAATTGGCCCATACCTGATTCACATATTTATCTTTTGTTAGGTCGAGCAGCCTTTTTATTGCTTGTTTCAGTGTCTTTAAAATCCTTGCTTGTTTAGGTCAAGCATTCGAGACCTCTTGTATATACTTTAGTTTATACTTCTTTGTGGGTTTACAGCCTTTTCATTTGTTTGTTTCAGTGTCCTTTAAGAATCCTAGCTTCCTAGTGGTCAGTCCTTCTCTTTAGGCCTCCTTTTTGTCTTTCTATTTCCTCCTAAGGAACAGGGACTGTATCATTACGCTTTGGTTGTTTACCTGTTCTTTGGGGGGCGAGTTTCCTGCGCATGTTTGGTGAAGCTTCCCTTTTCATTTACATTGCATTCTTCTCTGAGCTTAGCTTTGCTCCAAGCCTGTTTCTGTAAACAGGGCTGTAAATCATGCTGTTATTTCGGTCACATTTGCTAAGCATTTAAAGACCGAGATCAAATGCCAGAGGGCACCTGTTCCTGCCCCAATCCCCTCATTGCTGCTTACCTCTTCCGACATATCAATCTCTTCCTTGAATTTTTATTTTAACTTTTTTCTTAACAATCACACCATGTTGAGCATCCCGCCGAGACTCGTACATGGTTCCCAAGACACTGCTTTAGCCGATATGCCACATCCACATTGTTGGGACTGATCTAGCTGGCATCTTAATGTTTCTTCCTAACTCCGTGCTGCGACAGTGTGTCCACCAAGAAACTGGTGTCCTTAGAAATGCAGCATGGGAACCAGGAAGCAAAGGTCCTGCCAGCAGTAGACACTGAAGAAGGGCTAGCAGTTCCAACTCTACTGCTTCAAGTTGTGCTTGCGTCCAAAGACAGTAGACATTGGAGCCTCCTGTAGGCTTGCAGACCCTGGCTTGTATGAGGCCTCCACTTCCTCGATTAATTCAGGTGATCAAAGGATCTTCGTGATTTCATTAAATCACTAGGCGCCCTGAGCCATCTGTTGTGCTTTCACAGTGTTGAATGTTACAGTGCTAGTTTGTAATTTATTTATGAACAGGAGGCTATGGCATTTAAACTCCGGCTTCCCTGCCCTCTTAATTTGATTAAAAAGTTGAAAAGTGGTTAAATTACTGTGCAGTCTGGAATATTGTCAGAACGTGACAATGTAGAAATATGAACATTACATTTCCGATGGCGTGAAATCAAAGAAGCAATGTATTTCTTAAAGCAGCGTCACAAAATTGTGGCACGCAAATCGTGATTCGATGGGGCCATTTATTTTAGTATGAGTTATTTTTTGTTTTCGGTCATTTTGTCAGTAGTTTCTGCATGTCACAACGAGGCTGAGGGGATATGTTTGGAATTGCGTGGTAGCAGAGTAGCTATTGCATTGAGCGATTATGCGAAGCGTGATTACGGGGCCCTTCTTATGTCAGGCCATTCTCTGCAGCATGTGCGTCCTCATTGCCAGTGCCCGAGTTAAGTGCAATTAAAGGGATATCTCTGAGTGACCCACCGGAAATGCGTGACTTCGAATTTTAGTGCGGTGGTGTGGACCACCACACTGAAATGCTTCAGTCTAACGCCTGGTGCGTGATACTTGGCAGGGTTGCAGATAACATTCTGTTTTCGCAGATTAACTGCTCACAGGACCCATTGCTTCTTGTTCGATACCCTGCTTCCAGAGTGATAAAAGCAGGGCTTGAGTCGGGGGTACACGCGGGTGGACGGCGTCCACCCACTCTTTTCACAGGGTGAACGCCGTCCACACTGCCAAGAAGTTGAGCCCCACTCTAAAATATGCTGAACACGTCCCGGTGTAATTTTGAGACACTGGGATACATTCAGCAGCGCCTGCTCATTATCTGCTTTCCTTACGAGCAGCTACGTGCAGACGGGTTTTGTCATTTGAGACTCCAGCTGGGCCATAACAAAGGCCGAACTGAAGGGCCCATTTGGCCTTCTTTTGTCCGAGTATCCAGGCTGGGGCCTGCCTGTAGCCTCACACCTAGATATAAATGCAGAGGAAGGGAAACAAAAGCAGCAGCTTGTTAACACTTCAAAGGTGCATAAGAGAGACATGATTTTGACTTTGTTGGGACCCCCATATATAATAGATATTCATGCACTGTAAGATTGTCAGATGTGTTACTCTGTCCCAGTGCAAAATAACAATTTAAATACCAGTATTTTTTATTTGTTTTACAGCGCTATTCATCCCAATACAGGGTGTCAGATCACATTACAGCAAACATACACATTATATTGACAATAAATCACACAAGCTTGTAAATCATTGCACAGGATGTGTTAGATAAGACAGTGAGGGTTACTGGGTAAAGGAGTCACATATCCTTCAGAGCTCACTCTGCTATACTAGAAGGATTACAATGCAACTGTGTGTAACAAAAGGATCTGTGTTCAAAGCAGTAACCCACTTACTTACCTATCTACATAAAATAAAATCTGCCATCTGCATGTTACATGATGTGCTTTGCAGGCGGTGCATTAACCCGGTATGCTACTTTAAGTCAAAACTGGGACTAGACAAAAACAGATCTTTCCATCAAATGTGTTAACCACCAGGCAGCTAAAGCAATCACATAGACATGGAAATGTGCTGCACATGGAAATATTACGCCTGGTGGGGTAGGCTGGCAGCAGAGTTAGTTTGTCAATCCTTGGGTAAAGGAACCTGTCGCGCAGTGATGTCACTTCCTGTGATGTCACTTCCTGCAATCCCACGCGCTGTGATGTCACTTCCTGTGATACTACCCAACTTGGAGAGTCCCCCCACTTCTTTTTTTAGGACTTGTCCCCTGGATAAAAGGCAGTGCCAGGAATCTGCTGGGTGTCCACTGGGCTCCGATCTTGCAATAGATAAACAATTCTACATGAGCTTGTGCCGTGGGTGACAGGAACAGCTCTGAAAAAGAACTGTCAGCCAGGAGTGCTAAATTCCCCACCTAGGAGGCTGGCTGCTTTTTTTGTCTGTGTTAATACATAATATTTACACCTGCAACACAGACCTGTCAAAGGTAGTGCCACTGCTACACGAACATTTAGGCATACAATAGTTTGTCAGCACTGCAGCAAATGTCTGTTATGTACACAGTCTAATGTGTCAGATGTGTGTAAGAAAGTGAGCCCTCACCTTGCCCTGATAGCGAGATTGTATCATGTTTCATTTCAGGTGACGCTACGTTTTCACGTTTGTCGGGGAAAGTGAAATTTGTCTAGAGAGATTTCAAAGCTGGCAGTGAATTAATCTAAGAATGGACAATCTGTCTAAATTAAGTTGAATTATTCTTTTTAGTATTTGGAATGAATCCAGCGTTGAAGTAGTTAACTTGAAGCCAGTATGCCTTAATCAAGCTAGTGAAAGTACTTAATAAAGTACACTTTGAAAATGTGCTACTTTTTCCTGAGGTGCATAAATAAAGATTTGATAATTGTAATTGTCCAAAGACACCAGATTCATTAAATAGTCTTTATTACTGCATAGTGGAAATAACATATTTGTGATGGGACTCTGTAAGAATGAACATGTCTCGGATCGTTTTCTGTGTGTATTACTGCCTTGTATATGTGTTAAAACAGAGCCAGGCAGAGAGGTCTCCGGTAAGCCACTCCTTTAACGGCTCCACTGCTAACGTACAGAATCCCATACTTCCTCGATAACACTCAAGAAGCACTTTTGGTGTTTCTTACACACACTCACCCTGCACTATTTTCATGCACAAAAACTATTCACTCTTATTTCACACCCAGTGTGTATTAATTGTATAGCTCTTCAATCTCTGGCAGCACAACACCTAGGATAATGTGCTGTATGGCTAAAGACTTAAGGTCCAAAAGGCAAGGCCTATTGGCTATGCCAATGTTAGTTGATATTTGTAAGTCATGCCTAAGGCAGGCCTTATCAGCCCATGAGGCAGGGTTCTGGATATTAAAGAATATATATGCGAAATGTCGTAGCAGCAATTGTCGTTTTTAGTGTACTAAGGCCGGGAGTCCCATTGGCTAACTTCCATTTGGGACCACCTAATATAGTACTTCGAGGCATCAAATTAATTGTCACATTAAACCTGGCTCGTTGCTAAAGTCATATTTAAATTAACTTTTAATGCAAAGGTGACTTTAGAAAGTCACCACTTTCTTGACTCAACTACACAAGTTGTCATCTGTTACCCTCCTGCTAAGAGGTAGGAAGTGCTCTCAGGAACAGTAGCACCTACACCAGTTGTCACCTGTTGCCCTCCTGCTAAGAGGTGTGAAGTGTTCTTAGGAACGGTAGCAAAAAGTCTTTTAGTGGGAGGAGGTGTGGCCTCCTCCAGCAGGATTTCCAGAGGGCTGTGGTCATCAAATGGAACAAATTCAAAGAGGCCGCCGCCTCTATAGGCAAATGTGAGTCACACTGCAGCCTGCCCTACCCTCTGTGTAGATAGATGGGCTGGTATCTCTTTCAAAGGGGTAAACCCAGTTGTAGAACAGGTTTTCCTAGAGGGGTGGCTTATTATGATAGACACGCCTCAGGGGTGCGCCCATGGCTCTGTCTCAGGAAAGAAGTGTCACAACATCTTGGATTTGGGCATAGAGGTGCACTGTGGGATTGTTTAGTGCCAACACCACAGGAAATGATGTAAAAGTGGGTAAGGTGGCCTGCAAAAATTGGCACCCCTGGCTTCAGCCTAAGAACACCCCTGGACTTGGAAGGAACAGAAGAAGGACTGCACCTGCTGAACCTGTGGACCTCAGAAAGAAAGCCTTCACTAAGGAAGACTACACCTGCTGCATCTGCAGAGTCAAGGCAGGAGTTCAGAAGGAGAAGGGCTGCTCCTGTTGTTGAATCAGTGAAGAGAGACCCTCAAGGGCTGGACCTGCTCTCACTCATATCAAGGACAAGTGAATGAACTTCAAGGGCTAGTTAGGTAGCCTCCAGTTAAACTTCAGTGACAAAAAATGCTTAAAAAGCCCTGCGTCTGCAGAGTGCCCATCTGACCAGTTCAGACTGGACTAGCCCTGGACTTCACTGATGTATCCTAGAGATTGAGTCCTAGCACCCAAGAGATGCTTTCCAGGTCCTGGTCCCTTGGCTAGTAAAATAGTGTACTTTGTTTTTGTTTCAGAACTGCAAATTGTGAGCTAAAAGTCCGAGACTCATAAGCTACCACTACTTGCTGGATAGTTGCTACTGATTTGAACGTCACTGAGAACCAAGGCTTCACCGGACCCTGGGACTTTGCTGATCTATTGACGTCAAACCCAGTGCCAGACGCGAGCTGGAGAGGACCTCGCCAACCTGGCCGTCGGCAACAAAAAGAACCAGATAAGTTTCTAAGATCTAATAGAGACATCTAGCTGCAGATTCCTTACCGTATAATTATCCCCAGGCGCCAGACTGGATCCAGAAATCTTTCTACAGCAGAACCTCTGTACGTTCGTAGAGGTCACCGAGCGACTCCGTAATGATGTCATCCACTGGATGTGAAGTCGTTGGAGTCCATATAAGCCCTCCCCTGATGATGACACAATGTGCTTTTTTTGGGGGGATATCTTCGAGGTCCTGGCGTCTACAATGTCGAGCCCTCATCTTATTTACATGTATTGTCTAGGCGCCCACCCTGACTCCAAACGGTGCGGCTCGTGTCTTTAGTTTGTCGTCGGCGCTGCAGGAGCGCCGCATGACGCTGGTGCCTGCACGATGGTCGCTGGCCCCTTGTCGGTCACGGTCATGTTCTTCCTCTGAGGACCGGTCGAGGGCCAGCTCCTGAAGTCCTTTGTCCTCGCTGTCACTTGGTAAGTCGCGTCGGAGGCGGTCGGCAACACGGCTTTCCCCGACCTTCCCACGTACGTGCTGTGCCTGTGACTCGCCTCCTATTCCTCTAATATTGGAGTCGAAGTGAGTATCTGTTCCACGCTTTCTGGCTTTCCTGGTGCCCAGTCAACTGTGGCTCAGATGAGGGAATACTATTTCTCCCTTCATGCCATCTTTGGCTCTCAACCTCCCTCTAGCGCGTCTCTCGTCCCGAGGAGGTCGGTGAGGCCTCAACTGACTCCACGCCGGCGGGTCCTCCCTCGGTGTCAGCTGGGCCCTCCGAATCCATGCTGGACTTCCTTTCGGCTCCAGTGCACAGCCCTTCAAGGTTCCCACCTGTGACGCCTATATTGCATTCGTCAGCACCGACTCCGGCGCCACCGCTTACCTCTACTTTGTCTCTTCTCCCTGATGGCGAGGTGTCATCTTCTCAAGGCTGGTTGACGTCGGTATCAGCGCCGGTGGATTGGTCCCCTTCGAGCTACCTTCCTCTGCTTTCAGGGGAGCCCCCTGCTTTTTTTCTCCATGGCACAGGGGTATTTTGGTGATGTGCGTGCTCCAAAAGATGAGCCCCTCTGGAGTTTCATGGGTCTCTGACCTTGGTGACACTAGTGGCCTTGAATCTTCCCATCCTCTGGCCTGTTTTCTCCTCCTGCCTCACTTTAGAGGCTAGCTCGGCTTTTGCTCAGCTTTTGCGGAGAGTTGATGTGGTTTTGGGGTTGCAGCTTCCTTCTGTGGAAGTGACCATTGCTTCAGCAGAGACAGCTGAGAACTGAGCCTGCGCTGCCCTTTAGAGAAGCCCTCTTTGATATTCTGTTGGGCACTTGGGCTAAGCCCATTTCAGGAGCTTCTGTGGAACAGTCTATTGCTCATAGGCACCATCCCGCCCCTGGAGGCTTACTCTTCTGTCAGCCTTCTCTGCGAAGCTTTGTGGTTCAATCTGCTACAGCCTCCCCCGACATCTGCACTGTGCCTGAAGTCCCTCCGGACAGGGAGTTTAAAGGGCTGGATGCTTTGGGCCGATATATCTTTTCTGCTACCAGCTCTGCGGTCCCTTAATACGACTTGTATTATGGGCCATTTTTCTCATGTCTTGTGGGATTTGATCTCGCATCTTCTCCCCTCTGTCACAGATGACTCTCAGGACTCTCTTGCTCAGCTGATCCAGGATGGCCGTCAGGCGGCTACATTGCTGATTCGTAGTGGCATGAATACAAATGAAAGAAAAGGTTGCAAAAAAGAATGGAGATTCACAGGTTCCCCTTGTGCTTGCAATAAGAAAACAAGCATTGGCATAGCCTATAGGTCTCGCCTTTGGGACCTGCTGCATAACTAAATACTTATAAGGTCCCAAAGGCGAGACCTATTGGCTATGCCAATGCTTGTTTATATTTAGAATACGCATTGACAAAGCTATTAGGTCTGCATAGCTGCCAAGGTTTCAGATTGCTGTGTGTGACATTTTCATAATTTCAGTGTAATTATGAGTGACATTTCAAGGACTATGAGTGACACTTTCTCATGAGCAAAATCAAGCAATGAAGATTAGGGGTGGGCGGAATTTGCGTAATCGCGCTACGCAAAGCTCCGCGAAACGGTAAACTCCGCGAGCACGCAAAAGTTCCGCAAACACGTGGAATTGCTTGTTCCGCCCGTTCGCGATGCTTTTTTCCTGTTCGCGAACGCGGTTTGCGTGCTCGGGGAGAAATATCTCGCGAACACGTATTTTGAAAGCGCAAACAAGCAAAAAATTCCGCAAAGTCGCGGATCGCGGAATTTTTGACAATTCCTGGGGTCTTCGCGGTACGCGAAATTACCCAAATTCCGCGAGCGGAACAGAATTTACCGCCCAGGCCTAATGAAGATGAGGGAATCCTATAGATAGCAGAAATGACACCCATTTGAGTATAGCTGCTAATGTTTCAGATTGCTTATGTGTGACATTTTCATACATTCAGTGGATTTATCATTCAATGACTAAATGTGTGGCACTTTCTTGCGATCAAAATCATGCAATGAAGTCCATGGAAATAGACAAATATCAGAAATCACACTCATTTGAGCAACAGGAAATTCGAACTCTGCAGCAGGTGCTTTTAAAGCAATTTTTTAATTTGTAAAAAAAATCAGCACCTTCCACCCCAACCTCAGCTTCAAGTGCGGCTGAACCACATGTAACAAAGGGATCTCTCTGACAAAAGCTGCAACCCACTGAGCTATATCACATATAATACAGTTTAATAAAATACAATATGCTGGTAGACTTTCTTAGCAGTAAGCATATTAACCCTCTGGGTTACTTAATGGTTAGAGTGAAAACTGAAAGTGCCACTAGAAAAAACTCTGACCTCTCTCCAGCGGAACATTAATCACCCGACTTATCTCTGACATAACAAGTCTCACTGCACTGGGAAAATAAAGGCTACTCCTTCATTGTGCCACACTGTCAAGCAAGGATATTAAACACTTTGCTCTAATAAATCATAAAAGCTACTAGTTTAGACAAAACTTTCACCTTAGATGGCCCTGCATTTACAGCATAAACAGGCAACGTTAGTGTGCCCATTTCCAAGGCGCTATGCCGTGCTGGAGCCCCCTCCCCATTCTCGTAACAAACACACCAAATGTCATCAGTAGAAGATTAATAAATTAATATCCGACTTACCTGAATCTCTTGACAGCTGTCAGAATGATCCACAGAGAGGTGCTGCTGGCCTGGCACAGCGTGGATCTCTAGCCTGTCTCTTCTTCAGAGAGTTAGAGAGCGAGCCATGCTGACCTGCCTCAGTCTGTGCCACCTGCTCTCACAGTATGAGACTCATGCTGGCGTGCTGAGTCTGGGGCACAAGTTTGGCTCTGCCTGGGCAGGGCATAGCAACAGAACATGTCAAGGTCAGGAGGAAGTGAAGACCGGCTTCCTCCTTTAACTCTGGGCCATGCAGCAGGAGATTTCCTGGGTACCTTGGGGCTCGGCTGGCAGGCAGGAAATTCAACATTAGACCAGTGCACTAAAACGTATTGAGCATTTAACATCAATAAGAAAAAAAAATCATTATTAAGGTGCCCCCTACAGTACTAAATCGAAAATTACTTGTTGTCACTCTTACCCAATAATAGGAGCAAGGTGATGTTTTGGTTTTATTCAATTTTAGACCTTTTGATTGTTTGAAACATACAAAGAATCATTCCATGGGTTTGCTTAATAGGATTTTTTTCAATTCAACGTGACATTTGAAGCGTCACTGGTCATTGCTGAACGTTCTTAAATAACATTTGATCCCGATTAATCATTGTTTTCACTGTCCAACAGGTCAATTTGAGATTTTTTTTGTACAGTGCAGTTCTCTAGAATTTGACACTTTTTTTCTCTAGAGCACAGCGCTCTGCCCACGTGCCCTCTTAAGAGACTAGCTTTTTGGGGGTGGATGGTGGGGCGGGATGATCAACATCTGCCCTGCAATTAAAACGCATGTATTTTGCAGTGGCTCCGTCATCACGCGCGCCAGACCTCCAGGGCACGCTGCTTCCCAGCCTGACGTATGTTGACATTTCGAAAGTGGCCTAGGTCGCGCTGACTCCCAGGGCTTAGTTTATGGCCGCCCCGCCCTGAGGTAATACTTGCTGTGCTCTCGTCTGAGCCATAAAAGCCCCTTAGCACAGTAGGGTTGTGCCAGGGGACACATTTGTTTACTTTGCGAGTGCATTTAATGTGGAGAATGCTCACTTAACTGGAATCGGCATGGGAATAGAGAATGCACATTAGTAAGGTCAGCGGCTTGTCTTAATGCACTGTGTAAGTCGGCACTCAAAGAACGACTGGACAACAACGCCCATGACAGCAAGGAACTTTTCAGCATCGTCAAAGAGTTCTCCAACCCCAGCGCCGGAAACAACGACATCACCCCCTCGCAAGACCTCTGCAACTCACTCTCCGCGTTCTTCCACCGCAAGATCACCGACATACACAACAGCTTCAACGCACAAACAACGCACCCTACCGCCGAACCAATGCCCGCCACCACCACCCTCTGCAACTGGACCCCGATCAACACCGAAGACACCACCCGCACGATGAACTCCATCCACTCCGGATCACCAACCGACCCCTGCCCACACCACGTCTTCAACAAAGCCGACGCCACCATCGCACCCCATCTCCGGGACATCATCAACTCCTCCTTCCGCACCGCCACCTTCCCGGAGAGCTGGAAGCACGCCGAGCTTACCGCCCTCCTGAAGAAACCAACGGCGGACCCCACCGACCTCAAGAACTACCGCCCCATCTCGCTCCTTCCGTTTCCGGCCAAAGTCATCGAGAAGACCGTCAACAGACAGCTTGCCGCCTTCCTCGAGACGAATGGATCCCTCGACCCCTCGCAGTCCGGGTTTCGGGCCAACCACAGCACCGAGACCGCCCTTATCGCAGCCACCGACGACATCAGAACCCTAACCGACAACGGGGAAACAGCTGCCCTCATCCTCCTGGACCTCTCCGCGGCGTTCGACACCGTCTGCCACCGCACCCTAGTGAAGCGCCTCAGCAACATCGGAATCCGAGAGAAAGCACTGGAATGGATCATCTCGTCCCTCGCCGGAAGAACCCAGAGAGTCCGCCTCTCCCGTTCAGATCCGAAGCCACCGAAGTCATCTGCGGCGTTCCACAAGGATCCTCACTCAGCCCGACCCTCTTCAACGTCTACATGAGCCCCCTCGCAGCCATCGCACGCCGACACAACCTCAACATCATCTCCTACGCCGACGACACCCAGCTGATCCTCTCCCTCACCAACGACCCCACTACCGCCAGAGCCAACCTGCACGACGGGATGAGAGACGTCGCCGACTGGATGAGGAACAGCCGCCTTAAACTGAACTCAGACAAGACGGAAGTCCTCATCCTGGGCTCATCACCCTCCGCCTGGGACGACTCCTGGTGGCCCCCGGCCCTGGGCACCGCACCCAAGCCAACGGACCACGCACGCAACCTGGGCTTCATCCTGGACTCCTCCCTATCAATGACCAAACAAGTCAACGCCGTCTCATCTTCATGCTTCAACACCCTGCGCATGCTCCGCAAGATCTTCAGATGGATCCCCACTGAAACCAGGAAGACCGTCACCCAGGCACTCGTCACCAGCCGACTGGACTATGGGAACACCCTCTACGCCGGAACCACAGCCAAACTTCAAAAGAGACTCCAGCGCATCCAGAACGCCTCCGCACGACTCATCCTGGACATCCCCCGACACAGCCACATCACCGTACACCTGAAAGACCTGCACTGGCTCCCCGTCAGCAAGAGAATCACGTTCAGACTCCTCACCCACGCACACAAGGCCCTCCACGACCTGGGCCCAAAGTACCTCAACGACCGCATGTCCTTCTACACGCCCACACGCCAGCTACGATCAACCAGCCACGCCCTCGCCACCGTACCACGCATCCGCAGAACCACCGCCGGAGGAAGATCCTTCTCCTACCTGGCGGCCAAGACCTGGAACTCCTCCCCACTCACCTTCGGCGAACCCAGGACCATCTCGCCTTCAGGAAGCAGCTCAAGACCTGGCTGTTCGAGCAGTAACTTACCCCCTCCCCCAGCGCCTTGAGACCCTCCCGGGTGAGTAGCGCGCTCTATAAATGCCGTGATTGATTGATTGATTGACATTAAAGAACACATGTAATCACCTGTTCCGGGGAAGGGCGTGATTGTGGGTTTACCATGACGGTTATGAAGAGACAGCTTTCTATATACATGCACAACAATGCTGAGTAAAGCAAAGCACCAGCCACATGTACCCCGCCGAGCAACCACACGACAAGTATGTGCAGAGAAATGAGAATGTGCACAGCTGTACATTTATGCGTCATCATGCGGCACTGAACGCTCACTTTAAATGTTGCCTTTCTCTCTAGCTTGTAAACACATCACATGGCACCTTCACAATTAGCCAAATAATATTTGCCATACGTTTGTGTAGATTTTTCTATACCATGATGCTATTCCGGATGCTGCCCGAAATTCCTTTTCATAGGAAAACGTAACAAGCATTGGCATAGCCAATAGGTCTCGCCTTTGGGACCTTATAAGTGTTTAGCCATGCAACAGTTGATGTTGTTGCACCAAGAATATTGTGCTGCATAACTAAATACTTATAAGGTCCCAAAAGCGAGACCTATTGGCTATGCCAATGCTTGTTATAAATTGAGTCGGGTTTTCACTCCTATTTCTTACTTCTTGCTCATTTTGCTACTGATAAATGTATTGCACTTGTTTTCCTTTGAGTTAAGCCTGACAGCTCCGTGCCTCATCTACCCAGGACTTAGCTGATGTTTAATTTAGAGAAAGTCTTACTGGACCTGATATGGATTAGTGACATTACTTGGTGAGGTCTCACAAGCACCCCAACTAATAATCAACTTTTCTCACTGACATTTATAACTTGTGGAGACCAGGCCTTCCCAGCAAGCTTGATATCATAGGACTCTGTAATTTTCTTGAGGAAAAATAAACTATTCAGTGTCCCTTTAATTTGAATCTGTGTTTTATGAACTAAATCAGATTTGTTTAACTTCTTGTCTGGAGTTTCTACCTGAACATAGTGATTAGACTCCTCCGTGATTAAGAAAATCTGAGCTTCAGGTGGACTGTGGAGATCTACACCACACAGTCTAGACTGCCCAGTCCCTGATCTTCAATAGGAACCTCCTTTTGTGAGGAATCCTGTCTTGTTATGGTTACCTTCTTCTTTTGAAAATCCTACTTTGGCCCTGATCCCTTTCCATCCCCTCTCTCCTGCTGATACTCCTGTCCTTAGTCATGTCTATAGGAAGGCACATTTGTATGGATCTGGTCTCTTTTCTCCATGATCCTATGAAAAATAAGAATACTGCTTTTCAAAGGGCTATGTCTCTTGAGTTCTGATTTCTTACACATCTTTCAAGTTACTTCCCCCTTGCGCTTCATCTTTATTGCAACATAGGAATTTCTGAATCCACCCTGTGTTTTGGCACCTTCGCCGTGGCATCGCAGCATATACTGTTTATTTTCTTTCAATTCAACTTCATTTTTTAATGTGGGTTTTAATTGGGGTTTTGGTGGTTTTTGTACCTAATGTTTCTTTTCCCATGGTGACATGAACTTGAGAGATAGTCTTTGATAACTCCACTTCTTTCTGATATTATGGCATTGTAGAGTATCTTTGGCATATGTCAAAAAAGCTACATCACTTTGTGTTACCAACTATTACTTTTTTCTAGAGTACTTATACTACCTATCCTTTTCATACCCAGTTTTACAG
The DNA here is from genome assembly GCA_963921515.1 of Calotriton arnoldi. Lineage (NCBI taxonomy): Eukaryota > Metazoa > Chordata > Amphibia > Caudata > Salamandridae > Calotriton > Calotriton arnoldi. Next base: position 3,683,311 of record CAWUFW010000381.1, read on the forward strand.
CAGATGAGGTGCCATGCTCTTCCTGTATCTGTTTAGTACCTCAGGTAACACAGCTATTGAAGGAATGCTGATCCAGCGCCAATCAGGGATCGATAATCAATAGCAAAACACAGGCCCATACAGACTTACCCTTTATCCGCTGAATGACGCTGGGTGAGTTTCAAGACTAATGAACACTCAAAATCAGTTGTTCATTATATAGACTTGTATCTTACACTCTAAATACATAACTGAGTCTGCATTTCAACTTCTTTCCTCTGGTCGATGGACCTAAAGTTGAGAAGTTGATGGTAATAATATTAACTAACTCTCTATCTATCTATCTTACTAAAATAACCGCAAACTCAATGTAAAGTTAATAATGTTTATCACCAAATAATGTAGTAAATAAGAGCTCAACATGTACAGATTCACAAGGCAAACAATGCATTAATCGCAGAGAGAGAGAGAACATTTATCAAATGCAAACAGTGTCAAACTCATATCAAATTAATAAAATGCATATGAAGGAGTGGATAGGCGTAGAGACATAAGTTTCAGAGACAAAATACATTTGCAAATTATTATGCAAAGTACAGAATCATTAGCTAATACTACCCTAAGGAAATAGTGAAATACCACCCCCTGGCCACAGGGATAGTAGGGGGTCCCCTGAGACAGGTTCAGGGAACAAAGATTATCAGGATACTGGTTACAGGACAGGAACAGGAAACAGGTAGGCCTCAGCAAACCGACGGACAGCGACGATCTCCCTCTAAGCTCTTCTTCCAAACCGCACGTGCAAACACACCCCCTAGGGCACCTCAATTATACCCTAAAACCTACATGTCCAACCCACAGTAGTTGAAACATTTCCAGAAACTCGATCTCTCATTGGCTGATTCGGGGGGTGTTCTATCACACCACCATAGTCATGATCATATTTTCTTAACGCTCTTTGTCTTTCATATTTTACATTACGTTAACCACGTCCGATGACCTCACATTTCCTTTGGTAAATAACCTGTTGCAAATCACTACACTTTCATTGTTCATTGCTGTCACTTCTGCGGAAGAAGTTTGTACATTTCTCTCGCTTCTCATGGCCATCCTTCCGTTACTTGGCAGACAAACAAATATTTTCTTGAAGGTTATCAGCCTTAGCCTCACCACTTCTCTCTCAGAGCTCGATTTTCAGTTTATTTATTCTCAAATGAGTTTTCTTTTTAGCCCACTACAGGCATGCAGAAATGTAGGCCAATGCGTTTCTCTACAATGAATAGAACACAGACATTATTAATTTCACGAAATGTACTTCTCACTGTTTACCACCCACCATTGCACTATCCCAGGTTATGTGCCTAGCAAGAGCATTATTGTGCAAAAGCAGCATTATTTTTACTTATTAGTAAAGCAGAACGCAAATGCGGCCTAGTCTGGCATGCATTTGTCTCGTATTAGTGCACGTATGCGCAAAGCATTTTCACGTGTTTTTGTTTGTGCACGTTAATTTCACAACACACTATTAGTAAATGTTACTGAGGAATCAATCCGAACAGGTTTTATTTTCTTAAAACCCTGCTCCATCAATCCCCCCTTTGATGGCATTTTTGAGCCATATCAAAAATCCCCATCATACCAATTGCCACCTTTATTTTTATCTAAAGGTCTGTACTCTTTTCTCTCTTAATCATTCTCTGGTCTAAATCTTTCATCATTTCATAATAATTTCCTCTCATGTCTTCTAATTCTATCTCATCTCTCTTTCTAGCTTTACGTTTGTTATCTGACTCTGTTATCTTCTTCTTTTCACATCTACACTTGCAACATTATTATTGATAATGTCACTATAGCTATTGAAATAACTGGTATTAGTATTTTTCCTAATAAGCTACTCCCAAATGTAGAAATCCATTTACCTACAGAGGAAAAACTCTTACCATGTTTCTCCCAAACACCGTCAACCTCTAGTTGGGTCAAATCTTCATGTAATTTCTTAATATTCTTAATATACCCCTCAAGACTTTTACTCTTGTCAGTGATATAAGTACAGCAGTGTTGAATTTTCAACATGCCACAGACTCCACCCTCATTTGCCAATAAAATATCAAAGGCAAGTCGATTTTGCAAAACCATTGATCTAATTGCAACCATTTCAGTATCAATCATTAAGAACCCACCAGCAGTATCTGTTGATAGTCGATCAAACACTGTAGACAATTTTCTAATTTTATGCGAATTCAGAACGACCCCAACTGAAGGTATCAGTGCACCAAAAATATCACCTATTATTTCTGAAAAACTTGCTCTCTTTTTGCGTATTAGTCCATGTTTATTTCATTGATCTTATTATTTCTATCAACATGATAAACCTCGGGAAATACGATCCCAAAATAACAACGACCATACCAATGTGCAGGCAACCTATAGTATGCACTTTTACCACACACATAATAAACTCCTGGAATAACAGGATCAGTTCCTCCTTTCAATCCCCATCCACCAGTTATTAAGAAAGTATGTTCACATTCGCTAGTACCAATGAAATCATTATTATAGTCAGTTTTTAATCTAAGCAGGCAAAGTTTCCCTTTATGATGCCAATCCAGAGACATTGCAGCGCAAGTCTCACCTTTCTTATAATTTCCCTCTCTGAAAGCCCAAGGTGGTACATGTGACTTCTGTTCAGCAGCCTTTCTTTGAAAATCCTATCTTCTATCTTCTACCATATTAATAAATTATTTCTCTTCAGCTCGCAAACTACATGTAAGGTTATTTCTATGAGCATATACTATATCTAGAGTTTGAGTAATATGGAAAAATTCTCCCATATATTCTGCTTTTCTATTACTATATACCTTATTCATGTCTTTTCTAATAGGAATTTCTGAAAATACTAAATCCATATTTGAATAATAAAACTGTAACTTCCCCGTCACGTAAAACAAACTGGTTAGTACACTACACACCATACGTTAAGGGTAAGTGATGGTAAGTAACTCCCTCCGTGACACATGAAGGTAATTGCATGCACACATAACAATCTCTCACATCCATTGTCTCAACATATTCATAAAGTAGTTCCATAAAGACATTTAACGAGAAATCATTAATCGATTTATCATGATGATAAATACTATCATCATCTATCTGTTCTGTTTTAGTATTAGGTGTTTCTTTAGTAACTGCATTCACTCTTTCACTTATTACATTATTAGTATTATTTTTGTTATTAGTCACCATTAGGACAGGCACAATGACAGTTAATATTAACCACATCAACATTAGTAGTAAGACCCTACATAAGGAAGCTTTAATACATCTACCTTTTAGACTAGTTTTTGGATGTCCTGTCACTGTAGCTTCTGCCATTTTATATATAAAAACAAAAAAAAATCTAAGAAAAACTCTAATATCACTCTAAAAAAAGAAAAGAAAAAACCCCTCATCTAGTGTATCCAACACTTCAAGGCTTTCTTCTTTACCCCCTCTTTTTCTTTTTTTTTTTCTTCTTAAATCTTCTCAAATTCTTCTTCAGATCTTCTTGATTTTCAGTTTATTTTGACTGGAGTTGTTGCACCTTAATTTTTAACAGTTCTTTTTAAGGCGGTTTCAATTTGCTTTCATCAACTTGCTCAATACCATTACCAACTTCTTTCTTTGTCGGATCTGTGCTTTCAATTTCTTCCAGTATTATATATGTCCGTTCTGGAGCTGTGTATCTCTTGCTCGGAATTCTTATTCTTTTTGTTTTTCGCACTATTTCTTTCTCTAATTCTTCTTGTTCTGTTTGACTTGAGACTTCATTTATTTGCTCTGGCTTTCTCTTTTCAAGAGTGTATTTCAGTCTTTTCACTCCACTTGGCCAATTGTCTCCCTTTCTCGCCCTCTTAACTTGAACCTCTTCTTCACCTTCTTTTTCTGGTTCACAAGTTCTTTTATTCAGCCCTTCTTTGTTGTGCTTGCTCTTCGTTTTCAGAAACTTTCTCTTTTTCTTGCTCAACAGCAGTCTTACGAGACCCAGTAGCTGGTGCCCACTTTACTTGGCTTGTGCTCGGTTGTTCATCATCCACAGGCTCATCAGAATCTGTCACTCTAGATTATTTAGCTTCACAACCTCTAGCTTCTGGTTTCTTGTTTTTGTTGACCAGTTGCTGCTCACCTTCTTCAAGCGGACTTGGGACTCTTCTTGTATGACTTGCATGAATCCAGTTTGGCAAGCCACCACACTTCACTGCTGTCGTAGTCACCAGAATAATCTGATATGGTCCGTGCCACCTGGGTTCTAAACACGACTTCGTCACGTGTTTCTTTATAAGAACCCACTCACCAGGACTCAAATCATGAGCTTGATCCGGCTGTGTTGTGGTTGCAATTTCTCCAACCTGATGAGACACAGAACGCACCAGATCAGCCAATCCTTTGCAATAATCAAGCACTAGATCATCAGAAATATTCATCAGTTTGTTTGCTGGTACATTCGCTTGTGTCATTGCTCTTCCCATTAGAACTTCATGAGGACTCAATCCAGTCTTTTTATCAGGAATGCTTCTAAGACTCATCAATACTAGTGGTAAAGCGTCAGGCCATTTCAGTGTTGTGGATGCACATACTTTTCCCAGTCTAGACTTTATAGTGCCATTGATTTGCTCAACTACTCCAGAAGCTTCTGGTCGATGGGCACAATGCAGTTTTTGCTCAATTTGTAATGCTGCACAAATCATCCAAATTATCTCATTATTAAAATTAGATCCTCTATCTTTTTCTAAAGTGACTGGAAAACCAAATCTTGGTATTAATTCTCTCAGAAGCCATTTTGCAATGGTAAGGTTATCATTCCTTCTTGTTGGATAAGCCTCTACCCAACGAGAAAAACAAACAACAACCAACACATATTTTAGCCCGTTACATGGGAGAAGTTCGATAAAGTCAAGTTGGAGCCTCGTAAATGGTCCTGCTGCTTTTAATTCGTCCCCAACTAACAACTGTCTTTCTACCTGGATTTTGCTGCTGACCGGTAATAACACCTCTGGCACAGACTCTCAATGACCCTGAATTTAGGGTTATACCATGACTGCTTGAAGAACCTAATCATTGCATCTCTTCCAACATGTGCAATTGCATGGTATACCCTTGCCATCTGAGAAAGCAAACAGCCTGGCATGACTGGCCTTTCATCTTTGTACACCCATACTTCATCCTCTGCTCTCTTTGTACAGCTTGATTTTATCCAAAGCTCTTTTTCTTCATCGCCTGCCTCCTCTTGCAACTGCCTAATCTCATCCCAAGTTTCCACAGAAGAAAACATTAAGTGCCAATTTTCATTTTTCCTTTCCAATCCTCTGTTGATGGCAATTGAATTTTGTGCACAGAAACGCGCTACTTGATCAGCGTATCTGTTACTGTTCGTTACATAATCATTTCCTGACTTATGTGCAGAACATTTGACCACTGCAATCTTTTTGGGCAATTGTAAAGCATCCAATAAATCTTTGACATTTTTGCTATTTCTGATCGGAGAACCTGAAGAAGTCAGAAATCCCCTTTGCATCCAGAGCTGCCCAAAATCATGAACCACCCAAAGCCATATTAACTGTCAGTAAATATAGTTATTGTCAAATTTTTGCCAATTTTACATGCTCTAATGAGAGCGATTAGTTCAGCAATTAGTGCAGAGTTTACCCCTTATTAGACAGGATGCTTTTAGAACTGCAGCCACTGTACATTCTTCATAGGCAGAACTCAATTCACCCCTTTCATTTCTCAGACATGATCCATCAACAAACATCACTCTGTCTGATTCTTCTAGTGGGATATCCTTAATATCCGGCCTTAGCTTTGTGCACAACTCTGTCACATCTAAACAATCATGATCTGCTTCATCTTTCACTTGCTCACAAAATGGACTAGGCAACAGGGTTGCTAGATTTATCATCACACATCTCACCACTGTCACATTTTCAGCACCCAATATCACTCTTTTATACCTAGTCAGCCGACTGTAGGTCATATTCTGAGTCTGTGTCCTTGTTAATAGGATCTCAACAGAATGTGGCACATATACTTTGACTGGATGTCCCATCACAATCGATTCACTCTGCTCCAGACTCGCACAGGTTGCAGCCACTGCTTTCAAACAGCCTGGTAACGCTGCAGCCACTGAATCCAAAGAAGCAGAAAAATATGCCACTGGACGTCGTGCCATTCCATGTCTTTGGGTCAAAACTGATAATGCACACCCATCTCTCTCACAACAGTACAATGCAAAATCCTTTACATAATCTGGAATTCCCAATGCAGGTGCTCGACAAAGACTGTCTCGCAACTCAATAAAAGCTCTCATGCTTTCATCATCCAATTCAATCGGATCAGTCACATCTTTGTGTGTCAACCTCTGTAGAGGTTTTGCAGTCAGTGAAAAGCCACTGATCCACTGTCTGCAGTATCCAACCATTCCCAAGAACGTTCGTACTTCTTTCTGAGTCTTAGGCGGACTCATTTGCTGAATCACACTGATCCTTTCCAGTGTCACTTTCCTGACTCCCTTCTCTATCTTGTGTCCCAAATATTGGACATCCTGTTTACAAAATTGTAGTTTTGCTGGTGACACTTTATGCCCACCTTCTGCCAAATGGTTCAGTAAGGCAATTGTATTAGTCACACATGCCTCTCGTGTTTTTGATGCCACCAGTACGTCATCAATGTACTGGACCAATACTGATTTTTCTGGCATGACCAAAGTCTCCAAACACTTTTTTCAGAATCTGATTGAAAATTGAAGGACTCTCTGTATACCCTTGAGGAACTCGGCACCATGCCAAAACACGGTCTCCGAACCGGAAGGCAAATAAATACTGGCTATCCGGATGTAAAGGAATCGAGAAAAATGCTTGACACGGATCAATCACTGTGTATCATTCTGCATCACAGGGAATTTGAGGAAGAATCACTGCTGGATTTGGCACTATTGGACAACACGGTACTACTATCTTATTAATGTTCCTCAAATCTTGCACTATTCTATATTTTTCACTTGGCTTTTTAATTCCCATAATAGGCGAATTACAAGGACTGCTTAGTATTTCTCTTAAAATACCCTGTTCAATCATATGATCAATCACAGGAGTAACTCCTGCTGTTATTTCAGGACTCCTTTTGTACTGTGGTGTGTTCGGATACGTTGCACCTGGAAACACTGTAACCTGAATAGGATCCACACCTTTCATCAGACCAATTTCTTTTCCTGTAAAGTCCTATACATCCGACCTTACTGAATTTCTCAGCTCTACAGGCAAATCTTTTTCAGTGAGAAGTGAATACAACTCATCCACTTCTGCCCCTTGCTTCGCTAGCATCATCTTAAATGCAACATCCTCATCTGGTGTTTGGAAAGCAATACCATCTGGTGTACAATAGATGGTGCAGTTCATCTTGCAAAGCAAATCTCTCCCTAAAAGATTCACCGGACTCGTATCACATACCACGAACCGATGCATATCTCTGAATCTTCCAATATGAACTTCTGTTGGCTTTGTGATTGGAGTTTTAATATGCTTATTAGAGGCTCCTACAACTTGGATAGTTTCTCCCGAGAGGGGTAGGTTAGGAATTTCTGCTGCTCTTACAGTAGATGTATATTGCAACTAAGTTGGTAGTAATGGTTCCCAATAAATGAGAAAGAACCGCACAATCAAGAAATGGAACAAAAGTATCAACTTGTACTGTAATAAAGTGCGAATGAATTCTTGTTTAACGTAATGGTTGTTTTTGGGGTGCTAGCTTGACTCAATTGCACCTACTACCAAAAGATGCTAGTCACACAAGAGAAAAAAAACTAATGTGTATGCAAACCTAAAACCATAGAGCATTAATGAGCACACCCTTTGATATTAACGATCCACTAGGGTACTGGATAGGTAAACAGATTCCCTATGTCCAATGTCACATATACAATTCTTCAGCAAGTAATGTCTGTCGAAGCGATCAAACAGCATACAGAGTCCACAAAAGTCAAAGTTTCTTCAATTTGGCGATTTTATTCTTGTACTTCATACATCCAGCATGAAATCTGCCAATGTGCCAACACGTGTTTCGTCTACCCGTAGACTTTTTCAAGGCAGTTGGCACGAGAAACTGTTGTTGTGCGAGTTCTAATTCCGGTCACAGTTGACTCCTATTGGTATATACACAAGCATCCACAAACTATTAATAGCGGGTGTTTCCACATGGTAGAAAAGCTGATTAATGGCTGATTGTATTCACATCTCACGATCCGTCTTGTGATCGTTATCGGTGTGAGCGACCCAAGATTAGGATGATTCAAAGGAAACTCCCTATGTTTGGAGTCCGTGCTGGTTAAAATATGAGTGGTAACCCTGATAAGTTCCACTATCACAAAGACCGCAGAAATGCGTCCTCCACCTCGTTTGCCTCGCTGTAGCTCTTACAGTAGAACGGGTAGCACCAGTGTCCACTAGGAATGTAATATCATTACCTTCCACTTTTCCATCAACAAATGTACCTGACTGATCTACCTCTAGAGTTGCGCCAAGCACGCACTCTTCCTCCCCCCTCAGGCACCGTCTTTGAGATGAGTCCGAATCACTCTTATTACATTGCAACAAGTATTGCGAAACCATTTGCACATTTTGATTCTTACCAACTTGTTTACCTGCGTGAAATCCAGTGCTCGCACTGTATCTCTGTACTTGAGCATTCACATTATTTGGCATAGGAGCTTGTGGCACTTGTAACTGTGGAGTAACTACCTGCTGCTGCTGCTTCACAACCACCTCATTCTGCATCTGTGGATTCAAATTTTGATTCACCCCATTATTTTTCTGAACAGATCTACACTCGTTCTTCCAATGTCCAAATTTTCCACACGCATGACATGGATATTTCTTTTTCCTAGCATCTTTACTCATTTTACCTCTACCACCACCAGATACTTGACCACTCTGGTTCTGACCTTTCATCTGATAATCTGTTTGAGATCACCGTTTACTTCTTGCTGCTCTGCTACCTTCACTTGTGCCCACATCATTTTCTCTTTTAACTTTTTATGTCTCGAGTCAATATCATCACTACAATATTTTGCATACCTCAGAATCTCATCAATTGTTTTGCTCTGCCAACAAATCAAATGTTGCTGAATCTTATTACTAATTTCTGGTTTCAGTCCAAACACAAAATGATATACAAAATGTCCCATGTCTTTATCTCCAATATTCTCAAACCCACTGTACTGTTTGAACACCCGTAACAACCTTTCATAGTATGCATGTACTGACTCTTTTGGTTCTTGAGTTGTCCTGTCTATTTTAACCCAATCCGTTTCCTTTGGAGAAATTTTACCCTTCAGGTAAGTTATTACCTGGTTATACTTTTTCATCACCTCATCTGAAGGTGCACCTGTTTTCGGATCTCTTGGATATTCTTCTTTAGGCCAATCAACAGTAATCTTACACTCAGTCCACAAATCAGCTGGAACAACAATCTCAAACAAATCATCTAGAGCCTTCAACAACACTTTTGAAACTTTCACAAACTTCTCTACTTGTTTGTACCACTCAACTGGTTTTTCCCTCAGTCTAGGAAAGTCATTTGTAAAGGACAATATATCCTGTCTCGTCCAAGGAACGTGAACATATCCACCACCTGGAACTTCTCTCATCGGACACACCCTTTCAGCTTGTCCTGTCTCCTTCAATGGAAATAAAGACGCATCTTTATTAGTATTCATGTCTTCTTTCTCTTTCGCCCATCTACCTTTCCATCGTTCTACATCTCCCCATTTCTTCAAGATGTTCATCAACTCTTTTATCTGTACTCTTTTACTAGACGCATTCAAACTCTCCAAATCCTTATCTGAAAAATCCAGTCTATACGTTTTATGTAACACCTTTGACTTCTCTGTCTATTCCATATTCACAAGCAGCCTCTGCTAATTTCTCATGAAGATTTCTTGCTCTCCAAGTAATATTTTTACACAAGAATAACAACTCTTCATCTCGATAAGTACCCAATCTGTCTGGACTTATTGTAACAGTGATCATTTCTTCCAAATCCACTCTGTTTACTCACATCTATACTCTGTGGTTGAGGTTTTCGCTTTTCCATTCCCCTTATCCAATCGTCTAACTCATCTGGCGAAGGACCCATTGAACTCCCTGACACTGGAGTGATATTCTGCACTATTCTCCTCGGATCCATTTGCGCACTTCTCTTTGGTGTTTCGGGTATCAACTTACAAACTGGAAGATCAATCAGTGAAGTATTTGTTTCAACCTGTTCAGCCTGATCAGCTGCTGTTACTACCTCATTCCTAACACTATTCATTGGGACTTTCAATGCATGTGCTCTCGAGATATTCTGTTTATCTCCATACAATGGAACTATTGGACCAATTGTTACTGGTACTGTCAATGCTTCCACATTCAGACTCAATTGATTAATTTTCTTAGTCAACTCTTCTCTTGCTTTATTCAACATATCCATTTCACTTTCTTGTACTACTCTAGTAACTACCGGGACTTGTGGTACCTGCGGAACTAGTGGGGTTCCCATTAATGGTGCATTTGGGACTGACTCACTCGAGTTTTCCTGATATGGTGGCAGTCTTTTAGTCAAGATATCATCTAACAATTCATCATCCGAATCACTCGGATCAAAATTTAATCTTGATGTCTCTGTTTTTCTTTTTCTCTTTACATTTGCCTCCAGTTGATTCCTCAGCAACTAAAACTAGTAACAAACCATCTGTTAGTACCGCTCTCCTCCATCTTTTCATTTTATCATCTAGTTTTTCAAAAGGATATCTAGACATTATACTTCTGTATATTCTGCTACCCCTAAATTTTTCTCGCTCTTATGCCTCATGTTCCCATTCCTCAAGCGCCTCATACTGAATAGGTCTAGGTTCAAGAAAATTCATTTGTCCTCTCAAATTCTGTAAAATCCTTACATTAAATGTACCATGCTCTGAAAATGCTAAAACACCATCATCTTTTGTATATTCTACCTAATTCTCTAACCATGTACACGGATGGTAGCCACTTCCAACACCATAAAAGAAGCAGGCGTTCTTGGAGGTGGAATAGGAATTCCCCCTCTAGTTACTATTGGTTTGTCTTTTTTAAAGAAACTCTTTATCTTATTAATCAGCTTCATTTTTCCGACTCTTCACGCTAAAATATAATTCAGTAAATCAACAACAAACTCTTCGTACTTCTGCAATTTCTATTTGCTAGCGGTCGTTCAATACCAGCGCGACTCACACCAACTAACCAATCAGAGCACTCCTAGGTAAGCAGTATCTCGACCAATACAGCTCTTGACAATAAACCAATCGCGACTCTCTAAGCTCACGCTATCTGACCAATGCCAGCGCGGCTTTTTGTGACGTCAGTAATACTCCTTCTACTGACCCTCCCTTTACAAAAAAATACGGCAATTGATTTTCTAGGTTTTTCTTAACCAAAATCTTGTTAATAACAACACAAAACAATGCTACCTTGTCTGTTCCACTAAATAAAGAGATAGTCTTCATTTCAAAAAGAAATTCTTTCACTTCGAGTAAAACAACGACCAGCGCTATTCTACACCCAAACATTATACAGGAGGACTTGGTACTCCTCTAGGGATACTTGCCAAAGTTTCGGAAGAGGACTTTCACGTAGAAAGAGGTCTTGGTACTCCTTTGGGGATGTAAGGCCAGAGTTTCGGAAGTGGACCCTTCATTATTACACACAAAAACCTACTCTCATACGAATAGTCCCTAATATAACACCTACAGCCTTTCGCTGTTTAGTATTATGACAAAAACAAAGTACTTCTCCAGTGTGATAACTTATCCACACTCTTCTTCTGCCTACTTCAGGCTAATAACATTATCCCGGGATCTCAGGTAACTCCGTACCCGCAATTCTAGACAACATAGAACAAAAACACTAACTCTTCATGTTAGGAAACAAATCAATAATTATTATCAAACTAATCGATAATTAACCGTCCTCTGCTACCAAAAACTGATCCAGCGCCAATCAGGGATAGATAATCAATAACAACACACAGGCCCATACATACCTACCCAAAACTATATCCGCTGAATGACGCTGGGTGAGTTTCAAGACTAATGAACACTCAAAATCAGTTGCTCATTATACAGACTCGTATCTTACACTCTAAATGCATAACTGAGTCTCCATATCAACTTCTTTCCTCTGGTCGATGGACCTAAAGTTGAGAAGTTGATGGTAATAATATTAACTAACTATCTATCTATCTTACTAAAATAACCACAAACTCATTGTAAAGTTAATAATGTTTATCACCAAATAATGTAGTAAATAAGAGCTCAACATGTACAGATTCACAAGGCAAACAATGCATTAATCGCAGAGAGAGAGAGAACATTTATCAAATGCAAACAGTGTCAAACTCATATCAGATGAATAAAATGCATATGAAGGAGTGGATAGGCGTAGACACAAAAGTTTCAGAGACAAAATACATTTGCAAATTATTATGCAAAGTACGGAATCATTAGCTAATATTAACCTAAGGAAATAGTGAAATGCCACCCCCTGACCACGGGGTTAGTAGGGGGTCCCCTGAAGACAGGTTCAGGGAAAAAAGATTATCAGGATACTGGTTACAGGGCAGGAACAGGAAACCGGTAGGCCTCAGCAAACCGACGGACAGCGACGATCTCCCTCTAAGCTCTTCTTCCAAACCGCACGCGCAAACACACCCCCTAGGGCATCTCAATTATACCCTAAAACCTACATGTCCAACCCACAGTAGTTGAAACATTTACCGAAACTCGATCTCTCATTGACTGATTCGGGGGGTGTTCTATCACACCACCATAGTCATGATCATATTTTCTTAACGCTCTTTCATATTTTACATTACGTTAACCACGTCCGATGACTTCACATTTCCTTTGGTAAAGAACATGTTGCTAATCACTACACTTTCATTGTTCATCGCTGTTGCTTCTGCGGAAGAAGTTTGTACATTTCTCTCACTTCTCATGGCCATTCTTCCGTTACTTGGCAGACAAACAAATATTTTCTTGAAGGTTATCAGCCTTAGCCTCACCACTTCTCTCTCAGAGCTCGATTTTCGGTTTATTTATTCTTAAATGATTTTTCTTTTTAACCCACTACAGGCATGCAGAAATGTAGGCCCATGCGTTTCTCTACAATGAATAGAACACAGACATTATTTATTTCACGAAATGTACTTCTCACTGTTTACCACCCACCATTGCACTATCCCATGTTATGTTCCTAGCAAGAGCATTATTGTGCAAAAGCAGCATTATTTTTACTTAATAGTAAAGCAGAACGCAAATGCGGCCTAGTCTGGCATGCATTAGTCTTGTATTAGTGCACGTATGCGCAAAGCATTTTCCCATGTTTTTGTGTTTGTGCACGTTAATTTCACAACACACTATTAGTAAATGTTACTGAGGAATCAGTCCGAGCAGGTTTTATTTTCTCAAAACCCTGCTCCATCAATGCCATGTTGCATACATACTTCCCCGTGATTGCCATTGGCTTGGGTTTGGCATAATCCCCATTGGGAGGAAAGTATTAATTATTCTTTGCTTATCCTGCAGAGCTGAATGAGGATAAACCACCTACAACTGATGGATCTTTCTAGCTACCTAGAACAGTAATCCATTTAATTAAGCTGGGCTACAGCTGTGAAGGTGTTTGGGTAGTGCCCATGAACTCAGTGACATGCTGCTGCCATACTAACTGTCTATCCAATGATATTACCTCTGTCAACATTTCCCTAGTTTCTCCTATGGGTCATTCACCCGTATTGGGATCATGTCCGTATGTATATAAGGCAGGCCATATATGACCTGACAATGTGTGTTACAAGCGGTAGTCTCCCTTGAAACAAGCCATGTGTTCTTTGTATGTCAACCTAACTTCAGTGAATCTATATGGATTATAACTTGCTGGAGGAGTTATTATTGGCTATCTTTTGAATATCCTGTTGCATCTGCAGTTTCTTTTTCAATCCATTAATAGAATACCTATGTGCTGATTCTGCTCCGACCACTAACATGATTTTGCTCCTGTCAATGCGTTTCCTCTCTTTGTCAGATGGGCAGTAAGGACAGTGCACACATTTTCTGGTATATCCCCCCTTCTATTTCTACTTCTTCCCTTATTGTATACAAAGATTCTTTGTAACTGTAAAGCGCTCAACAAACCCTGTTACAGAGGAAGATCATAAATCACCTCTGGATGTCTCCAGATATATCTGTGCATTCAACTTATTGGGTTTGGCATTCAGGGGTTAGGCTTCCCATTGGGCGCCATGTCGCATTACCCCAAAAGTATTAGGGGTCACAACTGGTAGATTTCCTAAACCCCAAAAGGAAACTAGTGTTTTTGGAGAAAAGTACAACTGACAAGTGTCTCTTACTCCTCTCCTACTCTGGTGTGCTTTGGTAGGCCTCTGTGTTTAGAGTCAGACAAACCCGTTTGAGAATCAACTGCAGGTGGTATAAACAAACCCCCATCCATATCACAAAATCAGTACGCAGTCACAATGATTAGTGTTTTATACTATATAATTATTTATTATACACTATTCATCTACAAATCATGTGCATTATAATGAATATTATAAACAACTCGGCAGTAATTATTTCACATCCCCTCACTATCCTATTAATCTGAAACATATTTAAGTTAAAACTACATCTACCAGCATGGTTTATTAGGTTATTTAAATATTCCAGCTCGTATAAAGCCTCCGCCTTACCACACTGTGCCACTGGAACCAAACTATGCCCGTCTGATGAGCCTTAATTTGTTTTTGTTTAAATCTGTTTTTATTGTTATTAATTTTGTTGTAACTCTTCATGAAAGACAAATTACATTGTGGAAGACTGACCATATACCAAACCATCTAACAATCGAAGAGACATGTCAATTGGAGCAAACATTAAACATAAGCTATGTCGATGACATAATGGGTTCAAAAACCAGTTGAGGCTCCGCATTTAGTCCGTTCCATTTGAAGCAAAAGGTCACCGTTCAATAGTGGTTTGGCTCCGTTAGTGTGTTGTACAGAGTCTTTTAAGATCAATCAGCATAATCAATTAAACAGATGTTATAGGTAAGAACAAACAAAACTCAGAACTAGTAAAAGCAGCAGCATAGAACAACACCTATGTGAGCATCCCTCACCCTGCCCCCCCCTCTCCCCTCCCTCTTCTACATCATCACTTCGGCAATCTCCACCCATTGGCTACGGCGATGTCCGTGTTCGATGTCAGATGGTGTATGTGTGCACTTATTGCGTGTCAGGAATCTACAGACAGGCTACACGTCACTTACTACAAGGGCGTCTCCCTCGTTCTCTGTTGGTCCCTCAAGGCTATCCCCTTCCGTTTGCTTTAAGGCCTGGAGCAGTCCCTCCCACTGCGTCGCTATAGGTACTTTCCGCAGCCCCACCGTTTTCTCCCGTAGGATGGCAATTTCCTCTGCTTTGGCCCATGCTAAGAGCGAGTATCACCATGCCCGTATGTGCGGCGGGTCCTGCGCCTTCCACCTCTTAGTTATAAGCCGCTTAGCTACCACTATACCCAAGTCGAGGAACCGAGATGAGACTTTTGAGGACGGGGTTCTGTGGAAGTAATGTAATATGTAAGTGGGCCATTCAAAGGGTATGCTACAGCCTGTGCATGTGTGCAGTAGTTCACTTACTGCTCGCCAATATGCCTGTAATTTGTGGCAGCCCCACAACGTGTACCAGTCCAGCCCCTGGTTCGGTGCAGCGAGGACACACCGCATCCGTGCGGTGGAAATACCTATTGATCGTCTCGGGTGTAAGATATGCTCTATAGATTATGAACAGTTGTATTTGTCTGAACCTCATGTTTCTGGGTATACGTGTTGGGCTCCCTATTATCTTACCCCATTCCCTGTCCCCCAGCTGTCGCTCTAGGTCTGCTTCCCATTTGCGGCGCAGTGGATCTAGACTTATCGCTGCATGTGTACGGAGGGACGCCGCAAACCAGCGGATCAAGTGTCTGCCCCGCCCCATGACGTGGAGGTACTGTATAGTGAGATGTTGGCTCGGTTCCGCGTTCATGTCGCCCCATCGAGAGGTTAATGTCGCGATCAGTGAGCGGTGCCTCAGGAACTGCCCCGGTGACAGTCCCGTTTCCTCAACCAGGGATTCAAATGGTACAAGCATGCCATCTCGGTACAAGTCTCCCAAGGTCTGGATATCGGCCTCGTGCCATTCCGTCAGTGCAAGGGCTGTAAGCACCCCAGACCCGCTGGGGGAGCCCTCTAGTGGTATGGCCGGTGCATATGGGACTAGTTTTCTGGTGAGGTATAGACAGCGACGGTAGCATTTGTACGCCACCGCCAGAAGGAGTGGCGCTGGGGTCGCAGCTCTAGCGGCTGGGTGAAAAAGTCTGGTAATATGGGCCAGAGATCTGGGAGGCAGTGTAGTCGCAGTGTCCTCCCGGCCTCTGTCAGCAAGCCAGCGGGCGATCCACTGTAGTTGTGCCGCCAAATAGTAGTGTTCGAAACAGGGCGCTGCAAGGCCCCCCTGATCTGTAGGCAGGTACAGTTTCGCCAATGCCATTCTGTGCCGTGCGTTGCCCCACAGGAAGTCCCTAAGCATCTTGGTAAGTGTGGAAAAGAAGGATGCCGGAACATACAATGGTAGGTTGGCAAAGTAGTATAGGAGACGGGGAAGGATCACCATCTTGGATAGTGCAACCCTGCCGGTGACCGGGAGCGTTTTCCAGAATTGCACCTGTGACTTGATGGCTGTCAAGGCCTGTCCCAGGTTACCGTCAAAGAGGTCCTTCGGCTGGCGGTATATCTGAATTCCTAAGTAGCGGAAGGTGTCAGCCTTCCACTGCACCTTGGTACCCTCTAGTATGTAATCCGGGTTTTGGGTCTCCCCACCTGAATGCGTAAAGGCAGGGCTTGTTCACGTTTACTCGGAGTCCCGAAAGGGCAGCGAAGTCCCACAGTGTGTGTGCCAGCTGGGCCGGTATATTTCTTACATCTCTCACAAAGACTAGTAGGTCGTCTGCGTACAACGACACCTGGTGTACCGCATCTCCCAAAGGTATTCCATCTCCCAGCGTTGCCCGCAATGTTGCCGCCAGCGGCTCGATCGCTAGCGCGAACAGGAGGGGCGACAGCGGGCACCCCTGCCTGGTGCCCCTGCGTATTGGTATGGTGTCTGATATGTACGGCCCCACTCGCACCCGGACTATGGGGTTTTTGTATAATAGGTCAATCATTTGGAGAAAGCCCAGACCCAGCTCGTATCGCATCAGCACTGCTGCAAGGTAGCTCCACTCCAAGCAATCGAAGGCCTTCTCAAGGTCCAACACCAGGCAACCTGCTCTGGGCCACACCTGCACGCTATCCGACGCCACCCTAAAGAACCTTCGCAAGTTCAGTGATGTGCTGCGTTTGGGTACAAATCCATTTTGGTCGGCGTGAACCAGCTCGGGGACCACCGGTGCCAAGCGCTCCGCCAACACCTTAGCGTATATCTTGTAATCCACGTTGAGAAGTGCCAGGGGTCTGTACCAGATTTGCGGGGTCCCTGTCTGGTTTGAGCAGGGACACCAGGTAGGCCTCACACATCGACGGGGGTAATATCCCTTCGTCCAGGGCTGTGTTATAAAGGGTGTGCAGACGCGGCACAAGAGTCTCCCGGTAGGCCTTATAGTATTCGGCCGGGAGGCCGTCCGGTCCCGGTGTCTTTCCCGATGCCATAGACCCAATTGCCTCCCCAATTTCCTCTAGAGTGAGGGGACCATTGAGTGTCTCCTGGTGTGTCTCTGAGGCTGTGGGCAACTGGATAGGCTCTAGAAAACTCTCCAGATCAGGGCCGGAGCAGCGCCCCCTGGATTGATACAATTTCATGTAATGATCTGACATCACCTTGTGTATCTCACGCTGTGTATATACCAGGGTCCCCTCCGGCGTGCGTATGGCTCCAATAGGTGTGTGGTTATGCTCCTGCCTAAGTAGCCAGGCGACGGCCTGCTTTGTCCGCCTTAGCGTGGGTACGAGCCATGTGGGCTGTATAATTGTGACACCTCAATCTCTCCATGAGTTCTGCATGTTGCGTCCTAAGGCCCTCCAGCTGGTCCGAATGTCTGCCCCCGCCCTCGCCCTCTCGCTCATATTGGAGCAGCTGCGCTTCTAGGCGTGTGAGCGCTATCATAAGCTGTTTTCGTATGTTCCAGGTGGCACCGAGACAGTGCCCCCTAACAGCGATTTTGTGGGCATCCCATTCCACCAGTGTCGTACTTGCCGTTTCCTCATTGAGTTCGAAGTATTCAAGAACAGCCGTCCCCAGTGATGCGCGGAATTCGGGGTCTTCCAGTGCGGGCGGCTGGAGACGCCAGGTGGGTATGGGAGGACGATCTGCCTCCCATGTGAGCTGGAGTCTCATAGGGTTGTGGTCAGAGTGCGTCCGTCCTAAGTACTCGGACACCTCAACTCGTGGTATAAGGGATTGGGAGCCCACAACCCTATCCAGCCGCACATGTAGGTCGTGTACTGCCGAGTAATAGGAATAGATGCGTTCATTGGGGTGGAGGACCCGCCACATGTCTAACAATGCCCAATGCGAGAGCCAGTCCGTGAGAGCCTGCGCATTTGACATCGCAGACGTCTTCCGAAGGGGTGGAAAGGATCTGTCCGTGTGTATATCAAGCACTGAATTAAAGTCTCCGCCCAGTAACCAGGGAAGTTCAGCATGAGAAGTCAGCACTGTGGACAATTGTGCTAAGAATGAGGGTTGGTCTACGTTCGGAGCGTAAAGTGAGCCCAACAGTATTGGTTGGCCGTTAAGTGTCCCTCGCACTAAGGTGTATCTACCTTCAGGGTCTATCATCGTGTCCTCGCAAATGAACGAAGTGCCTGCTCTCACCCAGATTAGGGTGCCTCTCGCATGTGCGGAGTATACCGTGCCATACACCTGTCCCCTCCACGCCTACGCAGTTTGTCTAATTCCGGCTGTGTCATGTGCGTTTCCTGCAGTAGGGCGATCCCCACCGAGTGCCTCTGGAGGTATGCGAATATGGAATAGCGTCACTTGGGTGTGTGCATACCACGTATGTTCCATGTAAGTATGTTAGCCCGTGCCATTTCTGGGGAGTTTGATCGACAAGGGCGCCAAGGGCGGAGCGCGCCATAGGGGACGGGGATCAGGGACAGGGACAAGTGCGTCACTCTGCTGCAACAAAAACAATGAATGAACCGCTAACATCACAACATCTAGGGCGGACATTTCGCAACGTCCGTCCAAACCTCTGTAACAATTGGGTAGTACAAACTAGGTCAGTGTGTTGCCTGTTGGGGTGTGCGTGCTAGTATCGATTTACTATAGTCGTTCCCCCCCCATTGCCTATATATGCAGTATGCCATCCAATTAATCGTCCGTATAAACGTATGAGACCGGCAGCATGTAGCTCTAAATGTTAAGTCAGGTGTTTGTATTTCCCCTGGCAGCGTGTGTAGGCGGCCATGTGCGGGCCCAGTGTTGCTGTATCGTCTCTGTGTGAGGTGTGTTTGGTGTGCTACCCCATCATCCCACCCCGTTATACAGTGGTGTGCAGGACCACAAACATTAATCATGAGTGTTCTACTTGCGTGAGCCGTTTGTGTCAGAGTCCATTGCATCAGTACTGTTTCAAATAATGCCATCAGCAGTTTGCGGGGTTATCTTGCAGGCCAAGATCCTCAGATATTGCAGTCGATGGCGACGAGGAGCCACTGGCCATCAGCGCACCGCGTGTGTAGGGGTCCGGTCGCTCTTTGGGGTGTGGGGAGCCTAGGGTCATGACCGCTTCCAGGACGCTTTGTCTCTCCCGTCGCATGTTCTCCGGATTCGGGACTACAGTTCCCACTGTCGCGCCTCTTGCTGTCCCACGTCGTCTGCGCCGCCTTGTCCTCCGACCTGCTAGGTTGTCTCCGTCCGGATTCGAAGGCCTCACACCCGTCCACAATCCTGACTCTTCCAGCCAGTCCCATGCCTCCGCAGGAGAGTCAAAGAAGCGGGTCCCTTCTTTCGTGACCACTCGCAGTCTGGCCGGGAACAGCAACGAGTATGGCAGTTCTAGTATTCTGAGCTGGCGTTTCACTGCTACATAGTTACTCCTGCGACGTTGCACAAGGGCGGTGTAATCTGGGAAGAGCATGACTGGGCTTCCATTCACTTTGAGACCCTCCATTTTTCGTGTTTCACGGAGCACCGCGTCTCTGTCCCTGTAGTTGAGCATCTTGAAGATAAGCGGACGTGGCCTGGCTCCTGGCTGGGGCCTCTGGGCCGGCACGCGGTGGGCTCTTTCTATTATGAATTGTGGTGACAATGTTCCCTGGGGCAGAAGATCACGTAGCCAGTGCTCCACGTATTGCTCCGGATTCCTACCTTCCTCGCCCTCCTGCAGACCCACCACGCGTATATTGTTGCGGCGGGAGCGCCCCTCCGCATCCTCTGCTCTGTCTTCTAGGACGTGAACGCGGTCGATCAGATCTTGGAGTGCAGCTGTATGACTTTGCGTGACAGGCTGTAGTTCTTTCAGTGTTTGGCCTTGTGCATTTACTTTGTCGGCCAACTTGCGATGGTCCGCATGGAGGAGCGTGAAGTCCGAGGTAACCCCATCTATCCGGGCTTCCAGAGAGGTCCTGGTGTGCTCCAACGCAGCGCCAATTCTCTCTACCGCTGCGAGTACTGAGTCCATCTTGGCCGCCAGGGCCGCGGTCGTTGGCTCCATCTCTGCTCCAGTACCCACGCCTATGGGATCCAGGCCTCCCGTGCGGAGGGGTCCCTGTTGTAGCTTAGCTCGCATCCGGCCCATCACAAGTTGCTGCGCCGTGGGCATGCGGGGCTTGTCAGCGAAAGAGCAACGCCCTGGTGATAATGCCACCCCCGGGGAGTCTCACACCCACGTGGGTCACTCAGGAAACACGACCTGGCTGGGATGCCTGCAGTAGCCTCCCCGTTTGACGCCTTCTGTGGATAAGGCTGCTCGCACCGGTCTGTGGGGGTTAGCTGTTACCTCCGCCTCGATAGCCTGCCAGTGGGGTAGACCACCTGGACCTCCGATTATGGCTGGGCGTCTGACTGCGTCGGCGTGAGTGCGGTGTGATGTGAGCCTGTAGGGCCACTCGGTCGTGAGACGGATTAGTCGGCACTAATGTCCCCAGAGGTTATCATCCGTGCCGGTCTTGTCTCCTCAAGCTACAGTGCCGATCGTGTTTAAGCGTGAGGGCTGTAGCTTCTGCTCGCATTGGGCGCATCCACTTTTTCCCTCTACTGCAGTCAGCAGCGGCTACCACAGCGTAGTCGCCGAGTGAGGGTCAGTGTTCCTCAGGTCGTGGATGACTCCCACTGGCCGACCTCCACCTGCGACACCTCCCTTTATTGTCCGTTTCAGTGGCGTGATGTACGCCAGTCCCCCAGATCCCCTCTGGGAGTTTAATTCACTATGTCGTGTTCCCAGCCCCGTCTAGAGGCTTCACAATAAGGGTCGTGCGCTTGCCAGTATGATTCCCGCAGCAGCCTCACCGCTTCTTGGCCGATATCCGCCATGCGTGGTTTCGTTTCTCAATGTTCCTCAGTTTTCCACTCTTCGGCAGTCGCCGTCTCGGGGGGCAAAGCGGCTCAAGCAAGGGTTTTTCCCTGTCGCGACGTCTCAGTTATCTGGACTCCCTCCGTAACAGCGGGGAGGGCCGCTCTTCGCCTCTGTGCCAGCCGCGCCACAGCACGAGTGGACGTTCCCTGTCGCTAGTGGTTCATGCACAGCCTCGCAGTCACGAGACCCCTGACCTCTCCACCCCGGAGACCGCAGTCCCGTAGGGCGAGACAACACCGATGCCCCCAAGGCAGGTTTCCGTATGGGTCCCGTCTCCCCGGACCGCGGGGTCACTGGCGTCGGGGCGCAGGATCCACAGCTGCCATCCACAGTCAGCGCCACCTCCGTTACTCTCTGCAGCCCACAGAATCGGCCACCGCAGACAACACCAGGCCCAGCATCCAGAGGACGATCGCTGCTTCCTCCGACTCACACCGGCGCCGGTCCAGCACTTCCCAGGTCCCTCACCGCAAGGGTTGTGTACCTGCCAGTATTTCCCCCGCAGTCACAACCTCACCAGTGTATGCTCCGACCTCCCCCTTTACTCCGTTTTCTGCTACCGGGATGCATTCTTCGGATCACCGCAGCATATGGCAGCTCCAGCCCCCGCCACAGGCTGTCTCCCAGTTCCGTGCCACAGCAGCCCGTCTTGCAGGGACCCGGTGCTCTGAACCACCAACACCCCCGCGCCACGGCCCCCGCGCCGCAGCTGGGGTCCCGACTCACCAGGATTTGGGCCTCCGGGGTTGATGATCGGCGATGGTCCCTCAGAGCGGTGTGGATTTCTGCCTATCCAGGGTCTGGCGAGTGCACCAGCACCTCACCCCGGTCGTTCTCCGTCGCCGGGTGGGTAGCCTCATAGGCCTGGGCGGCCTGGTAGTCCCAGATTGCTCTTCCCAGCAGTTACCGCCTCCGGAGGCAGAGCGGTGTGATCCAGTAATTCTCCACTTGGAGCGATATCGGTGCTGACTGGCCTCCCGTAACAGCAACGGGGAGGGCCGTTTCTCGCCTCCGCTCACCGTCGGCTCCGGGGTCAGTGGGCCTCCGTCTTTCCCACCGCGGCAACCGCGGCCCCAGGCAGCGGGGGGGGGGGCTCCGGCGGCACGCCTCCAAACCCCCTGTCCGCGACGATGTTCCTGCTGCTCGGCTCCGTCTGTGTGCGCTCCAGAGATCAGTTCTCCGCCTCCGGGGCCGCCGCTTGATCGCGGGCGGCCATCTTCTGACGTGGAATGCCCGCGCGCGGCTTCGCAGCAAACCCGCCCTGTCCTTCCTCACCACCGCCGCCGCAGTCTCGATGTTCAAAATTACTCAGCTCCGGGCTCATTGGACGCAGCAGGTCTTTAGCCGCTTGGACTTCCGGCTGCTGCTTAGCGTGGATGGCGTACCTGCAGGATAATTGCGACGGATTTATGGGGGATAGTAGCGCGAGCGCTAGGGTTTCACATCCTCCATGTTGGCTGGCTAGCCACGCCCCCCGTCTGATGAGCCTTAATAAGGGAGAAACGACCCTGGGTTGCTTGTTTTCCTGTTCAGGGAGGGACTGTCATGTCAGTTCGTGCTGGACTGTTCCCATTGGATAAGGATTTGGATGTGGCAGGGTCCAAACTGAGGTGCCATTGTGTGGAAAATACAGATGAACTGGGATGCGGCCAGAGTCATTAACCGTGGCTGAAATTAATTCAAGCATTCGATCCTTCACTTTTTTGTGTACCTCAGTGCGACACCCTAAGTGGAACAGGTGTGCCCAGACGTGGGTCCCGTGCACACTGTGCCAGTGGAACCAAGCTATACTCGGCTGATTTAGCCGTAATAAGGGCAAAACCAGTCATGCATTGCTTGTGTTCTGGTTAAGAAAGGGCTTGGCCTGGCAGTTCGGGCTGAGATTAATTCAAGCATTCCATCAATCACTTTTTTGTGTACTGCAGTATTAGTCCTGAATTATTACCTCCATATTTTGATGGATACTCCTAACCACAGATTCTTCACCTTTAGAATTCTCAGGAGTCAAAATGGATCCGTAGGTTTTTTCAAGGAGTAGATCTTGTGCTCCACTAGTTGGTGCTATATTTCTCAATGGTGACCTTTCCCATCTTGGAAGTGACGGAGCAGAGCCACATATTAATGCCACCCCTGCACACTGTCAGTTCCTTTCTTTCTGTGCCCTTAAATGGAGATCCGGTGCTCTACACCCAACTTGTCGGTCTTCCGACGACTTCGAAAATGTTCTTAGACATCTTACTTCGAAAGAAATATCGCCCCAAAAATGACATTGGTCAGGCCTTGAAGCGACTGCAGGAAGCAGATATTGGCAAAGGACTGCGACAACCTGTGTCTCTTGTGCCTGTGCTCCAGTGTGCCCTGCTACACCACAAGGCAAACAGAGAGCTGGAATCAAAGCTATATGTCACTGAACATAAGATATTGTGCCTAAAGCAAAGGTCCCACTGCCATTTCAAGTCACATGACCACTCTCGCTTCAGATCATGAGGCTGATCCTCTGGTAAATCGTGTTCCTGTTCAAAGTCTAAGCAAGTCAAAATCCAAAGTATGCAACAAGTGCAACAAGCCTAAACAAGATTCAACCTCCTCTCACTACTTTGCAACCACCGTCTTCCGACCCCGAAACCATTCCTTAATTGGTCCTGGTGTGCCCCGAATTCACCAGGCTGTCGTTGACCCTGCTACAAATAGGGGCTTTTAAAGAGGCGATGCTGTAGATTTTTAAGATGCGGCCAGCACCATCTGGAGTGCCTTTGACCTCATGAAGCTGCAGGGACCTCAATCACACTTCTGCCAGCGGGTTCTTCCCTGGCTCCAACTGCCTCAATAGGGCCTGCTACTGGCCCTTATCCTATGTTGGTGCAAACTTCCAGTGCTGTGCCAGCCTCCACTCTGATCTCAAACGGATGTCAGCCCACACCAGACATATGTCACACTATGAAATGACTAGGTCGCAACTAGTAACAATTGACTCCAAACCTCTTCCACGACACCATTACTATCGATGATTGAAGGCTCTTTTCGTCTTTCTCTGATCAGTATACAGATTAAATACTTTAATTGGACCTACAGAACGCAAGTGGTTTGGATAACTCTATAGACAGAGCTAGACTCACCACCTGGTACATAATGGAAGAAAGTGCTTCTTTTGCAGATGTGGTCCACAGGACAGCACAAGTCCCTGACCTATAACAGCCCACTGTTGAAATAACGTCATATTTGCTCATGGAAATCCTCTAGCTGGGCCAGCCGCCACAGAGCCGCTATTGCTCTTCATTGAGTCATTTGCAGACACTATTATGGCGACTTGGGCAAAACCATGTTCGCTCCTTCCAGTTAGTTGACCTGTGGCTCGGTGAGGTAGACTAGCCCCTGATGACCCTGCATTTCTCACTCAGCACCTGATGCCAGAAGGTCTAGTGATGCAGGTGTCGACCAGGAGGGTAAATCCAAATGCTTTTCCTTCCATCCCTCCAGATAGGGAATCTAAGGCATTGACACTTCCAGAAAAAGATTATCAGCTTTGTTGTCTCTAGACGGGGTCAGCAAGATTGTGACAGACATCCTAGGGGTCCTTATAGCGACATTTGTTCAGACCATTCAAGATAGGCAGTGCACAGCCAAGTATCTGTTGCATGCTTGTCTTGAAACAATAGATTATGTTCGTCGGTCCATGAATACAAGCATAGTGCTCATGTGACTTGCTTGGGTGTGCTTCTTGATTTTCAGGGGTTGTCCAAGTTTCTCTGATGGACATGTCCCTTGATGGCTCTGGACTGATAAGGGAGAAGGCTGATTCTGCGCTAGACTGCTTAAAGAACAGTTGCACCATGGCCTACTCTCTAGGGTTGTTATTGCTGGACCGTCAGTTTCACCAATAGAACAGGAAATTCAGGAGCTGTTCATGCCTTTGGAGACTCAATGGCAGCCGAAGTTGCTAATTTCAACAGAGACAGCAGTTATCTTCCTCCTCCTCACCTGCTGTATCGGTCACCAAGCCACTCTGATTTGTTCTTCCAGAGCCACAACGAGCTGGTAAGGGGGCAGAATCCAATAGCGCCCTACCCCCGCGGGAAACCGATCATGTCAGATCAATGGCTATTGCAAACAACCCTGCCATTTATTTTGCCCAGCCAATTGGATCCCCCGCTATCAGGACAAGTTTCGCATGGCCTTGCCACAGTTTTGTTGCTGGAAGTCAATCGTCTTTCGGCTAAGGATGCCAAAGAGAGGGTACTAGAGTCCGAATTAGGCAAGGGGTGTTACACTTGCTACTTCCTCATACCCAAGAAGGACAAAGGCCTCGGATCCATACTTCAGTAATTCAGAATACTCACACTGGCTTTTTCTTCCTTCTCTTTACCCATGAGACTGGATGGGGTCTTTGAACTTACAGGGCACAAATTTTCATATCTCTTCCTGTAGTCTCATATACACTACCTGCTGATCACGGTGGGGTCAGAACACTTCCAATTTGCTACGCTGCCATTTGTCCTGACCTGAGGGGATCTCAAAAGTGATGGCAGTGGTCACAGATCGATTTACAGATGATCAAGGACTAAAAGAGTTAGGCCAGGAGGTCAGTAGCAACAGCAGTGATAAGCAAAATACTGGAGTAAAAAGAGGAACAAAGTATCATGACCTCGCAAAAGGATATAGATGAGCATATATGAACAACAAACAAATATTTATGTTGAGAACAGTCATAGGTCATAGACATAGTCAAAGTCATTGGATCAAGTGCGAAATACATTGTAGCAGTGCCACTCAAGGCGAGGCAGTCCGTAGAGGAGGAGCAAAACCCGCTTGTAGCGGAACTAACAAAAAATCGTACGTAGTGGAAGTAGGTACATTCAAATCAAAGGGTGTTCATCAATAGAGCTTTCACTTCTGTTTTTAAAAGATGCCGTTGAGGGAATCAGTCTGATTTCCGGAGGCAAGCAATTCCAGATTCGTGGGGCAGTACCCGAGAACGCTCGATTATAGGTTTTCTTTCTTTGGAATTTTCGAGGTTTTGTCAGCAGGGTGCTGTAACTCATAGAAGATCTGCTACCACCAGAAAGTTCCAGTTTTTGAGCTAGGTACAGAGGGGTGTTATGGCGAAGGGCCTTGTGTGTCACACAATTAATTTTAAGATGAATCTTAGCCTCAAAAGGCAACCAGTTTAGCGATTTCAGGTCCGGTGTGATGTGGTTATTTCTTCTGGATCCCGTGATGAACCTTGCAGCTGAATTCAGGAATGCCCTGAGCGGTGACAACTTGTAGCTGGGTAGCCCACAGAGTGTTGCGCTACCATAATCCAACCTGGAAATTACTAATGCTTGAACATCAGATTTGAAGTTGTCCGTGGGGAGGAAGGGTTTCATCTTTCCTAGGATGCTCATGTGGAAGTTAGCCCCTTTGGTGGCTGAGCTAATGTGCTCTTGCATACTCAACGTCTTATCAAGTATTATTCCAAGATATCTTGCAGAGTCAATGATGTGTGGAGTACAGTTGAGAGCTGTTAGGTGTTTCATGTATTCACCAATGACGGTAGCCTGTCTGGATGGCGCGATAAGGAGGAATTCCGTTTTGGAGGAGTTTAGCTTGAGATGTTGGGAAGTCAGCCAGTGTTGTGTTTTGAGTAGGGTTGAGTTAAGTGATCTGATGTCTTCCGGGGAGGAGATTTTCAGGTACAGTTAGGTGTCATCCGCATACATTTGATAGTGAATGTTGGATGAATTGAGCATTTCTGTTAGAGGCTCCATGAACAAGTTGAAGAGCGTGGGTGAGAGTGCAGATCCCTGAGGGACCCCAAGTGTGGATGGCGTAGAGTTGAAAGAGGGTTTGATTGACTTTAAATCTTTGCTTTCTGTTATTAAGAAAGGAGGCAAACCAGTTTAACACTGAACCTGAAAGACCTATCCTTCATTCCAGTAAGTCCAGGAGGTTGTCATGTTTGACTGTATCAAAAGCTTAAGAGAGGTCAAGGAGGATTAGAAGGCAGGCTTCGTTCCGATCTAGCATTATGAGAGTGTCATCTGCTATGTGAGTAAGAGCCGTTTCAGTACTACGGCCCTGACGAAAACCCGATTGGAATTGATCTAAAAGCTGGAATTGATCAAGTTGGTTACATAGTTGGACATGTACACATTTCTCTAGGAGCTTCGATAGAGTTGGAATGCTAATGATAGGACAGAAGTTATTAAGGTCCTTTTGATTCGCTGTGGTTTTTTTTTGAGAATGGGCGTAACTTGCCCTGACTTTAGACAATCAGGGATCATACCTTGACGTAAGGAGGCAGTTACTATTTTTGTCCAGAGAGGGACTAAGGACCATTTCGTCTCATTGAAGAAACTTGAGGGTAAGGAGTCACTGAATTGGTTTGAGGGTTTCAAAGTAGTAAGCAGGTTGAGTATAGAGAATTCATCAAAGGGAGTGAATTGGCTCCAGAAGGTATTTTTTTGGGTGAGAAACCTGTAGCAGGCAGAGGCTGAGGCGAAGGAGGCGATGTAGGGTTAGTAGGGAATGGGACAATCAATTGGTTGCATTGCAGTGTTCGGAGATTTCAATCTTAATTGTCTTTCCAAGGAAGAAGGAGGCAAACATTTCACAAGTTGGCTGTGTACTGGACTGTGATGGCGGGAGAGTGGGTAGGTAATTGGATGTCTATTTCTGGCATTATCTAGTTGGCTTCTGAAGAAGTTTGATTCTGCCTTCCTGATATGTTTGTTGAAGTGCTTCTTCTAGATCTCAGGAGCATGAGGTGTTCAAGGCATGGGGAGCCTCTCCAGGGTTGTTCGGCTAGTCTCAGATTGCGTCTCTCTGAATTTAAACTATTGTTGAACCAAGGTTTGGAGTGTTTGGAGGACTTTCTTTTTAGTTGTAAGGGGACAAATTAATCTAAAATACTCAATATAGGGTTGTTGTAATACTCTGTGAGGTCCTGTACCTCAGACATGTCAATAGGTGGCAGCAAGGTATTCTTGCTGAGGAATATCAGTTCATTCATGTTTGTGTTTCAGAGAGATCGTTTCCAGTGCCTGGGATTCTTGGCTTGTGATCTTTTCTTAAAGCAAGGTTCAATGATGTGGAAGGAGATATGATGATCAGACCAGTCACTAGGGGCAATCGAGTCCAGTTGAATAGCATTGGGTTTAGCTATAATAAGGTCCACATGCAGGTCCTATAGTGGAACCTCCAGTTCCAATGGCCTCAGCACCATGGCAGCTTTTCCGAAAGCATCTGCATCTCAGAGAAGACAGCCCATGACCTTCAGTAGTGGCAACAGGCATCAATCTGAGTTGTGGCAGGCTGTGCTCTGTCACATCCAGAGCTCACAGAAGTGACGGCTGCATCATCTCTGGGTTTTGGGGGAGCACATTTGAGAAGTGGAAATCAGAGGCCTGTGATCGTAAGCGGAGTGCTGGCCCCACATCAACTTATTGGAATTTGAAGCTATTCAGCTGGCTCTAAAAGCCTTTCCACCTGCCATTAAAGTGAGGCTGGTGCAGGTTCTCATGAACAACATCACTGCCATGTGGTACTGAAGCATGCAGGATGGAGTAAAGTGCTGAATCTTGTGTCAGAAGGCTCTGTATTATGGTGGAATCTGAATCAATGAGGGATCTTTCTGGAGGTCCATCACCTAGCAGGGTCCCTGAACACCAGGGCAGACAAATTGATAAGGCGTCAGCTGGCTTATCATGAATGGCGTCTTCTTCCTGGGGTCGTCAAGTAGGGCGTGCACAGCATGGATCTCTTCACAACAACTGAGAATGCATAATATTGAGTTTACTGTGTGCTGGAATTCCCACTGGGAATGTTGTGAGGAGATGTATTCTGTTTATGATAGACCACAGGTCTCCTGTATTTGTTACCACCATTACCTCTCCTGCCTCTGGTTCGGAAGAAAGTCCATGTAGACCGGCTCAAGTCATCTTGATAGAGCCAGAAGCATGTGCCACCTTTCTCTTATGAACCTCCGCATTTTCCCTCCGATCCAGCTATATCTTCGTGAGGGCAGCCTGTTTCAGCAGCTGTGGAGTGTCCCAAATAGGGTCTCCGCAACCTAAACCTCCATGTGTGGAGATAGAGCAGCGATGACATAGCACCTTCAATTCTTTAATTTGCAGCCCAAAGTTGTAGATGTAATCCTCACAGCCAGGCACCTGTCGACTAAATAAATCTATTCTGGATGCTGGGAAAAATTAGTAGACTGGTGCAGGGACCACCATCATCAATAAAACTTTATTCGGTTTTTGTCAAACCATAAAAGTCACAGATAAAAAACACAATACAACATGTACCTTTGGTACATACATTTCAGAAAAAAGCAGATTAGCATACTTAAGGTTCATGAGGACACATCAGGACCATCCAAATCCAATCCTTTAAAATTCATTATCATTATTCAAACACAATAAAACAATACTCATTCAATTATAATTAAATATGTTATTTTTTGTTAAATGTTTCGGGCATGACACAGAACCCTGAGAGTAAACATTTTGTTTTTAAAGTACAAAGTGCCTTTACCCAGTGCCAAAAGAATTTTGGATCCGACAAGCAGCCTTAGAGACAAACATTTCTTAAAGTGCATAGTGACTTTTTAAAGTGGTAGAAGAGAATTAAAAAATCTAAAAGAGAGAAACATAATTTACCAACTAGCCTCCTTAAACGAATTCCTGCAGAGATAAATCTATATATCATTTCACAGTTATATTCTGTTTGAAGCAGCCGAAGGTGGAATATAGCTGGCCTGCATTTTCTAATATTCAACACCCTCAAAAGTGGTAAAATGAATTCCCTGCGTAGAATATCATATAACTGAGAAAAAAAAAAAATGCATCATATTCTGACATGAGTTACAGTCACGGGCAAGGAACCAAATGGGCATCCTGATATGTTTTACGAGGGTACGACACCAGAAAGTGAGCTATGCCAAGTCTAAATCTTAAGATAAAAATTTTTAGACTGACTAAAAGGATACTAGAGATATGGCTCAGTTCCGTCATTGATGACTAATGGTAAATAATCGGCTACATGCTTTTTACTAGCCTCAACGGATTCCCTACGCTCCATTAAAGAAGTTAAAAATTCTCTCTAATTGTGGTTTCGTAACGGAGATAATAAGATAAGGGTTAGTAAAACAATCCTGCCTCCCTACGAATGCCAGTTGAGTCTTAACATAACCAAGCCATGGTATTTTATGTACATGGTCACACTTTAAGCAGTCCTGAATTATTGCTCGATTAAGGGCTGGTTCTTCATTTGCCCAGATCGAGCGCCATAACATAATTGGGGCAATTTGTATTCGATCTACCAGAGGAATTTGCCCTAATTCCTTAAAACAATTAATGGAGGGCAGGCTTTGGCAGACAATCTTCTGAAAAAAACATTTTCAATAGTTTGTAGCGTTGATAAATAACAGAAACCCCAGCCCCGTATAAAGTCACAGCACACCGGGCATTATAGATGTTGAGGAGGGCCTTAATTGGTTGAGACCCAAGCTTCCTGCTGAACCTGAACAGGGCTTCAAGCGTTTTTTCAAAGCTCCTTCTCCTTACTTCTACTAGATGGGCCCATAACCCTTTTTGATTAAAAGGAATGCCTAGGTAGGAGAAATTTGAGACCTGGGATAATTTTTCATTATTAATGAAAAAATATCTTTTTTTTAAGTGTGCTTTCCTCGTCACTATGACGTGTGACTTGGCAGTGTTAGTCTTAAGGCCCAGCTCATTAATGAATTCATTGAATCTATTAACAAGGGATTGTAGCCCCACACCTGTTCTAGCAATTAATACACAGTCATTCGCATATAGTAGTGCCGGGAGATTTATTTGCCCCACCCTCGGTACGTCGATCACCCATTTATTCAGAAAGCTCTCCAAATCATTTATGTACAAACAGAAAAGTAAAGGGGCTAACAGACACCTCTGACGGACGCCGCTGTTCATTTTGAGCGGGGATGACAGTTCTCCATCCGCCCCATATCTCACTCTGCCCGTCACATTACGGTGCATCTGTGCTAAAAAGTGAACCAGGGGGGCATCAATTCCCATTCCTAACATCTTTTGCCATAACTTTCCCTTCACTACACAGTCAAAGGCTGATGTCATGTCCATGAAGCCTAAATATAAATTAGTGTTTTTTGCCAAGGTATATTTACTTATTACTAGGTGGAGGTTTAGGCACTGCTTCACAGTACCCAAACCTCTTCTAAAACCGTATTGAATGTCCGAAAATTGCCCCTTTTCGGCTATCCATGTTTCAAGGCGGTCAAGAAGAACCCTGCCCATCAGCTTACATGTGATATCAATCAAGGATATAGGGCGATAACATTTGGGGTTCGACCTATCTCTCTTTTTAAAAATAAGGACAATTTTTACCATTGACCAGAATTCTGGAGGTTCTGTAATTGAGACGCAGCTTAAAATATTGGTTAAAATGGGGAGCCATAAGTCAGGTTTTGCCAGGAAGAGATCGGCCGGTAAGCCATCAGGACCTGCTGCCTTATTTTTCTTGGTCAAGCGAAGTGCCTTTGTGACTTCCTGGATTGTTGGTGGATCTACCTTTGTCGATGTCCCTGTTGCATAATTATTACAGTAGGGACCATCGTATTAATCCTCTTCAGACAATTTTTTTGACGTGGTGTTTTTTTTTTATCATTAGCCACATTTGCTGGACCAGTCCTCCCTCTTCAGATCATCTGTTGTGATATGGTTCCTGGAAAGTATAACGCATATGCTTACTCCAAAATATTTAATCATGCCTCAAATGGATTCTAATGTTTCTCGTGCACTCCATTCAAGCCTGTGCATAACTGTACCTCCTGGGCCGTTATCATCAAAATGG
This sequence comes from Calotriton arnoldi, assembly GCA_963921515.1. NCBI lineage: Eukaryota > Metazoa > Chordata > Amphibia > Caudata > Salamandridae > Calotriton > Calotriton arnoldi. The sequence goes on from CAWUFW010000381.1 coordinate 3,715,790, forward strand.
TACTTTTCATTGCGATCTCATCTGTGTGCCACATGAGTGCAATCTTTGTACACCACCTTGTTCCCAATAAGTTGGTACTGAGGATCAGGGCTGCCTTTCCGTCTAAAGTATTATCATCATTCCAAGTGTCACAATCTATTTCTCTGCCACTGTTTTTCTTTCCAGCACATCCCTCAAAAGAGGAGAAGAGGCCAAACATGCCATAAGCTTCTATGTTGAACGCGCCAAGGCATATCGGGTCGATAATGAACCCTTAGTGTGTTTTGCCGGAGCTCAAAAGTGAAAGGTGGCACAGATGAGGACCTGTCAAGGTATAAAGATCGGTTACGTGCTAGCTGAGGAGCCCTCTGAAGGCCTAATGACCTGCTTCACCAGAGCTAAAGCTACTACAATGGCATTAGCTAGAGGAGTTTTTGTTTTGGACGTCTGTTAAGCCACAGAGATGGTCATTTTGCACGTTCAGGTGCACAGAATGTTTTAGTTTGCATCCACTCCTCAGACATTCCACCTTTTGCAAAATACTGTTTTTTTAATCTATTCTATAGATGGAAGTCTTTATCAGATGAACTAGTTACTTATCTTCTGTTTCCACTCTGTCCTCCCACCTTCCTGCTCTTTGGAGTGGACATCTGCACATTTTAAAAAGGTCCTAAGTTAGTTTTTACCTCCCTGTGATCTGCAATGTGTTTGAGTAAATTTGTGTTGGAGGGCATGAAAGGAAGACAGTTCAGAAGCTGACGTTAAAGCGTATGGACCACACCATTATGCGGCTCCATTCTGTCACTTCTAGGGCCGTGCAAAGTTGCAGCGGAGCTATACAGCTCCATGTGATGGAGCTATTGTTAGAAAATCTCCGGATGTGACGCTTGGGAATATTCTAAAGTTAAAATCTGCAGGTAGAGAGTATCCACCAAAATGAGCTTTAAAGTAAGTAATTTAATCTTTTAACATTCAACAATCAGTCTTTGTCTCTGACCTCCCCAGTATCCAGTATACCTTTCTTCTGGAGAGTTGAGGGAATGTTCGACTCAACTCCTCGGTTTGCTGCATGTAATAGCAAACAATGCTTCTCGTTCAAATTTCAAGAAGTGTATGCAAAACTTATGTTTTTAATTCCCTCCAAGTGAAGCTTTTGCAAGGTCATTTTTTCCTGTAGTTACATTGTTGTGTTCATGAAGAGATTCAGAGAATGGAAAATGTTGTTCTCTTGGCTGTTAACGCGAGACTAAATAAAAGTGGGAATTCGCACATGCGCTTTCTTAGTTGTTCAATTTAAAAGCAAGTAAGTCGGCTTTCTATGCCTTATATTTCCACCACAAACTCTAGCATTTTAAATGCACAAACAGTGACCATGTTATTATACAACCAGGTCTGTACTGTATGTAACATAAAAAATAAATGTTCAAGGCATGTGTGGCTGTAGATACACATGCTTAGCATATTTCTGCTATCTAGCGTTGGGCTCGGATGTGTGCAAGTTGTTTCTCTTTGAAGAAAGTCTTTTGAGTCATGAGGTATTGTAACTCCTCCTCTTGCTGGTACTGCGCATGGTCATCGACTCCATTGTTAGATTTTCTTCTGCTGTCAGTTTCAGATGTGTGCTCTTCTCCTCCGGTTCAACACTATTGTGCTGCACTTTTCTTGGTTCATACCTGCTTTCCGTCGGTATTGTTATCAATTGCGGTCCATTCTCTCTCTTCTGTTTGGTTCAACGACTTCAGTTTCATTGGGGCGACTCATTGACCTCGGCCCACGTGGGCCTTCGCCCTTCAGAGCGTTACTTCGATTCCTAGACATTTCCACCCCCCACACCATGTCCACTTAGTGATGGAACGGATGCCCTTTCATTTCTGTCATGCTAAGCATCCTTCCACCAATATCCATCAGATCTGTAATCTGTGCCTCTCCTCCGAACACGACGAGGTTAGCCGCTCCTTGAGGTCGAAGAAGCCTTTACGCAATCTTGGGGCCCGATGTCTCGAAATGTCTCGAAGGAGCGCAGATGATACACCACACCTTTTCAGACCCAAGGACATCCAAGAAGAACATAACACCTTCTCCCCTGACAACAGCTCCGTCTCCTAAGTTGAGATGCAAGATCTACCTTCTGCTCAACCAGACGTGAGTACTGTGCTTCCAGCATCTCGATATCGACCCCAGCAGACCACAAAGGGTCGTCCTCCCGTTCAAGACCGACCTAAACACATTGCTAGGCCACCACTACCTGCGGCCCATGGTCTGCACCGGCTGTTGTCTTCGGACACGCCTAGCCCTAGCTCAGCACTGAAGAAACCATTGAAACTGCTTGCTTCGGAGCCAACCACTCCCGCTTCGTAGTAGAGTTGCGCTTCTGAGCCAAAAACTTTAGCATTGAAACACTGGCCACTGATGGCACCGAAACCTGCCCTATCAGAGCCGATATCTTCGGAGCAGAAAAAATATCGGCGTCTGAGCCAAGAATGTTGGCATCCAGCACAACTGTCCATGGATCCGGGGCTGTGGAACCTCTTCTTCAAATACTGCAGGAAGAAATAGACATTCGACAGAAGCATATTATGATCCATCCAGACACAGGCTGGATAATTACTTGACCTCCACACACTGGTGCTCAACCCTCTAGAAGGCAGCTGTGTTTTGAAGAGGCTTTGGGCTTTCCATCTCTGCCCAAACCGAGAAAGAAGACAAACGGGGACACAAGTCCTCTACACATTAGCCCACCACCTATACCAGTTCCACACCACTCAACCTAACCACCTGCTTCACCAGGTGTCCCTGTACCATATTCTTCAGAAGGGTCAACTCATTTTTGCATAGGGGAGGCGGCGACGGGGACACTTTTGATATCCCACCTGAATATGACCCATGAGATACTTATGACACTGACCAACCAGCTGATACAGACCCTAATCTGTACCTTGCAAAACCATCTCTCCCCCTCACTCCCCCCCCAGGTGACACTACTGCATATCACAACTTAATTGGTAGGGCTGCCACCTTCCATAAGGTGCAACTACACAATGGGCCGTTAGATGAAAACCTATTTGAGACACTTTCCTGTGCACAACGTCCCGAAAAATACCTACCAATGCTAAAGGGTATACTCCGTCACACCCCTGACATATTCAGAGACCCTGTAAGATCTAGGGTGATAACACCTAGGGTAGCCAAAAAATATAAAGCGTCCCCTACTGACCCGCTATACCTACAAGCTCAACTTCCGCCAGACTCTTTAGTGGTAGCAACTGCATGCAAAAGAGCCAACTCTCAAACATCTGGTGAAGCCCCTCCACCAGATAAGGAAAGCAAGAAATTATATGCTGTTGGAAAGAAGTTAGTAGCACAATCCGCTAGTCACTGGCATATCGCAAATTCCATCAGCCTTCTCGCTAGGTATGATAGAGCCCATTGGGATGAAAAGGAGTAACTCCTCCAGTACCTCTCAGCAGAACACAAAAAACAAGCCTATCAAATAGCCTCTGAGGGAAAATTAATTTCCTATACAACTATGCGTTGTGCCCTTAGCGCTGCGCATACTGCGGCTAGGGAAATAAACTCCAGGGTTTTACTACGCAGACATGCTTAGCTTTGGGTCTCGGAGTTCAATCCAAAGGTACAGCAAAATCTACTGGCCCTCCCAATCGGTGGGGAACATTTGTTTGGCCCTCAAGTAGATTGATTATTAGAATTTTTTTTAAAAAGACACAAACAGCCAAAGCCATGGGAGCGCTGCACACACCCTTTCATCGTGGCTCCTTTCACTGCTCATCTTACTGTGGAGGGTCCAAAATGACCTCTCCTGAGACCTCCACCTCATACCAGTGGCCACAAACCCAAACCACCTCACCTAAAGGATACTACTGAGGCTCATATAGGGATAACAACTCCAAAGGCAGAGGCGAGTGCAGATTCACCAAACCATCTGGCACAACCACCAAACTCTGGCTTAGCTCTAAATACCCCCTTACACTCAACACCTGTTGGCGATTGTCTACAAAGGTTCATTTCCACCTGGCAGAACATCACCTCCGACCGGTCGGTGTTGGAGATTATCCAACATTGTATTTGTCTGGCGCTCACTTCCACACCTCCCAACATTCCACTTCGCAAACACAGACTTTTCCCACAACATCAAAAGTTGCTCAGGGAAGAAGTACAAGCACTCCTCAATAAAACAGACTTTCCCCCACAACATTAGAAGTTGCTCAGGGAAGAAGTACAAGCAGTCCTCAAAAAAGGAGCTATAGAACCCGTTCCACTCAACCAACAGGGCACGGAGTCACTTCACTGTGCTTCCTTATTCCCAAAAAGGACGGGTCCCTGAGACCAATAATCTCAGACCCCTAAATGAGTACATTCTCTCAGAGCACTTCCACATGGTTACTCTTCAAGATGTCCTCCCATTATTACAACAAGGTGACTTCATAGACTCACTCGACCTAAAGGTGTCTACTTTCATATTCATATTCACCCGGCATATCACCAGTATCTGAGGTTTGTAATAAACAGTCAGCATTACCAGTTCAAAGTGCTCCCCTTCTGGCTCACTACCGCGCCCAGGGTCTTTACCAAATGACTTGCAGTAGTAGCTAATCACCTGCGCAGAAAAACATACATGTATTTCCATGCCTAGCCGATTGGCTCATCAAGAGCGCGACTCGTGAAAAGTGTTACCAACACACTTAGGTCACCATAAACCCACTTCACAACCTAGGTTTTACTATCAACACCTTAAAATCCCACCTACAACCCCTTTAGATCCAAGCTTATGTAGGAGAAATTCTCAACTCGGAACTAGGAATAGCTTACCCGATTACTGCCCGGATACAATCGTTCCAGGCACTCATTCCCCAATTTCAACCAGGCCAACAGCTATCAGTGAGGACAGTCATGCGTCTCCTCGGTATGATGGCTTCATGTATAGCCATTGTTACAAAAAACAAGGGAACCCAATATGCTATTGGTCAGAGACCTTGGGTACATTTGACTATTTTAGAGAACAGTGGTCCCTAGACAATTCGATGAAAAATAAAGTTAAATATAGACCCAGTCAGTACTATATTGTCTGTCCAGCCGGACAGTTTATTAATATACAGTGATTGTATAAAACCATTAAGACAAGAATTTACAAGCGGGACACAGCCTGCGTCCTGCTGACGTACATTTTACAAACAACATGAGGGAAGGGGGTTCAGGCAAGAAAACCGTGTCTGTAATTACATTGGATATAAATACAACAGACAAATTACGTTGCGCACACCATTACAAATTAAGCATTATAATATAACCAATGTATATGGTGTACAGTTGTCGACGACGTTTCGATCCCGTTTTAAATCAGTGGGATCATCTTCAGGACATTGACAATGACATGCCTGTATTAAATAGCTCAATTATGTGAGCTGGTGTGCCTGACAATTCAAGGCAGATATGGGGGACACCATCGAGCGTGTTAAATCAGCGCCAACAAGGATTAGGTGAGCCGCGATGACTGCGGGGACCGCAACAATTAACGGAGCAACCTTAATAGGGAGCGTGCCAAAGTTGCAATGGAGCCGCTTCTGCGTACTCCGTGTTTATGCCGTGCGAGTCAAGGCTTCAGGAGCAGTCCCCGCGGGAGTGCGTGCGCGAGCAGATCCTCAGCTCCCAATGTCCTGAAGATGATCCCACTGATTTAAAACGGGATCGAAACGTCGTCGACAACTGTACACCATATACATTGGTTATATTATAATGCTTAATTTGTAATGGTGTGCGCAACGTAATTTGTCTGTTGTATTTATATCCAATGTAATTACAGACACGGTTTTCTTGCCTGAACCCCCTTCCCTCATGTTGTTTGTAAAATGTACGTCAGCAGGACGCAGGCTGTGTCCCGCTTGTAAATTCTTGTCTTAATGGTTTTATACAATCACTGTATATTAATAAACTGTCCGGCTGGACAGACAATATAGTACTGACTGGGTCTATATTTAACTTTATTTTTCATCGAATTGTCTAGGGACCACTGTTCTCTAAAATAGTTTCATGTATAGCCATAGTATCTCATGCCAGACTAAACATGCGTACGTTGCAGGAGTGCTTATCGCACCAATGGGCTCCAGCAGAGGATACATTGGAAGATCTAGTGTTGTCTGGCATCAAGCTTGCCACTCCCTGATATGGTGTAACACCAACAACCTGTTAAAAGTATGGCCTTTCCTATACCCAGTTCCGCGTAGAACCATAACAGACTCATCCCTTATGGGATGGGGAGCGCATTTGTAACATCTAACTGTCCAGGGCCATTGGACACCCAATCAGTGACATCTCCACATAAATCATGTAGAGTTACTAGCTGTTCATCTAGTGCTGAAGGCCTTCCTTCCTCACCTGATTGGCAAGGTAGTCCTCATCAAGATGAACAACATGACAGCCATGTATTATCTCCAAAATCACAAGGGCACCAAGTCCCCTCAGTTTATTAATTTAGCCCAGAGATTTGGAAATGGAATCACCGATACAACATTCACTTTTTAGCAGAGTACCTACTGGGAGTGGACAATGACTTTGCGAATCTCCTTAGAAGGAGGCACCAACAAGTCCATGAGTGGGAACTCTCCCCTCAAGTCCTCCTTCAAACTTCCAGCGTTGGGGACAACCACAAATAGACCTCTTTGCCACAGCAGAAAATGCCAAATGGCCAAACTTCAGCTCCAGGTTTCAACACCCAGAGTCCAAGGGCAACGCACTATGGATGAGTTGGTCAGGAATATTTGCTTGTGCTTTTCCACCTCTCCCACTGCTTCCATTTGTGGTTTGCAAACTTTGGCAGACTTCTCTCACCCTCATCCTGGTGGCTCCCACATGGGCACGACAACCGTGGTTCACCACAATCCTCAAACTGTCAGTAGCTCCCCACAAAGAACTACCGAACAGGCAGGACCTTCTCAATTCAGAACCATGTAGAAATCAGACACCCGGACCCCAGATCCCTCAATCTTACAATCTGGCTCCTGAAGTCTAGAATTTGGTTACCTCAATCTCCCATAACAATGTATGGACATTCTCAAAGAGGCATGCAGGCCTACTGCTCTGGCCTGTTACGCTGCTAAATGGAAAATGTGTTCACTATTGTCATTTCAAACACTAATCCCTTAGCAGCCAAACTACAAGACATTGCTGCTTATTTCATTTGCACACCTCTGGTTTAGCGTTTACATCTATAAAGCTACATCTAGTGGTGGTGGCCGCATACCTACAAAATAGGCAACACACTTCCCTATTTAGTCTTAAGAGAGTCATTCCCCCTAGGGTGCCACCAGCTCAGACATGGAATCTCAATATTGTATTTACAACAATAATGGGCCTTCTAGTTTAGCTCTTCCACTCCTGCCCCCTCCAGTTTTTATCATGGAAAATAACATTCCTGATCACTATCACTTCCAGTGAGCTTCAGGCACTAACTTTAGAAGAACTCTTCTTCCAAATACATAGGGACAGGGTTGACCTTCGCACAAACCCCAAATTTCTTCCAAAGGTGGGCTCACAATTCCACCTTAGCCAATTTATTGAACTTCCTGTCTTTTTTCTCCAAACTGACTCAGTAGCAGAAAGGGCTTTGCACACGTTAGACGTAACATTAGCTCACATGTACTACATTGACAGAACTAAACCATTTAGGAAGACACAACAACTATTTGTTACTTTCTCAAAACCTCACGATGGAAGGGTCATTTCTAAAGCAGGCATTGCACGATGGAGTGTTAAATGCATCTAAACATGCTGTGCTAAAGCCAAAAGAACTTTACCCAGTATTCCTAGAGCTCAACCCACTCATAAAAAAGGAGGTTCAATGGCATTCCTAGGAAATATATCTACAGTTGAAATATGTAAAGCAGCTTCATGGTCTACACCACATACATTTACAAAGCATTACTGTGTAGATGTACTGGCCCGCCAACAAACCAATATGGACCAAGCAGTTCTACGTACACTATTTGAAACAGCTGTGACTCCCACAGGCTAGCTACCGCTTATGGAGGAGGACAGCCATACATACCTTGAACAGAAAATGTTACTTACCTAGTACGCATCTGTTCATGGCACATGTACCCACCCTTCTCCTGGGACACCTGTGCTTGTTACAGTCACTTTTACTATTTCTCACAAACTCCTTTCTAATGGTCATTTTTATATATAGGCTATCGTGTTTTAGGTTTAAACCTATATTAGCTGATAAAAGCCCATCGAAACTGAAATAGCTCTCACCAGTGTAAACATATAAACACCTGCACAGCCACAAACTAAATGCCATTCAAAGAAAGGAGAGTGAAGGAGTCATTTTTATTTCTTCCTGAAGGGGCCAATACAATGTAACTTTGTTATACAAGGTAGCAGCAAGAAAGACTGGGCTAACATTATTCTGCTTGAGTTTTGTTGTTTAAGAATGTCAATAAAATATTGTTTCTTCTTCCTTATGCTTCTTCAGTTTTGTGGTCTTTACTATAAAGATGAAGCATTTAGAAGCATGTTTTAGGTCTTATTCAATTATTTTATGAACTGTAGAGAATCAGGAAATATCAAAATCATATTTGATATTTTGGCTACGTTTGATTCTTTCACTGTTAGGTAAAATGGCTAGTTTCATAAGAATCGTTCCTAGTATGTACCATCACATTTACCCACAGACAGAGAATTGGTGAAATTGGAGAATTGATACATCAGTCACCTTTCCTAGTGAGTCAGAATTGATAGTAGGTGAATTGCTATACACCCCTGGCTTTAAACATGCAATGCAAGGTGTAGTGACTGGTATATGTGCAAAGAGCACTGTCACCAAACATCTGGAATAATGGTGAAAACATGACACCAGACCTTTGGAAAACATGGAACGCAGTGTCACTTGGAATGGTGCTGCAAAAAGGTCTTACCAAATTCAACATAGATTGGAGTGATATTGTTTGTATTTGCAGTGATTCAGCTACATATATGAAAAAGTTGTTTGTGGATCTGTCAAAATCGATACCTAAGCTGAAGGGCTTCCCTGTAAGAGATCCTTGCCACTTGCTAGATGATATGCTTAAATCATCTTTACAATCTTCAGAGTTAATGAAGAATGCTATTGACATTGTAGTCCATTCTGGTGCACTGTTTCGTTATGCACAGAAGTAAAACGCAAATATTTCTCATTTTGTGCTTTGTGTGGCATCAAAGATAGAGTCATCCCAACTGTCATTTGGCCAGTGGTCCCTTCACCAACCATGTCATTTGAAGTCAATGAGGCCTCCCTGTGGTACTCTGCACAAGTTCTAGATCCCTTCCGTAAAATGGATTTTTCTCCGGGCTTTGAAAAGTATTGCTTCATTTTTGACTGCTTCATTAACTGAGTGCATATGCGCTGAGTTCAGTGCATATGTTGCAGAACCTGCCCCAGAAAATCACAATATTCAGGTGCACCAGTCTTGGCATTGAAAGTTATGTCAGTGGTCAGAATTAGCAAATTGTGTACTGGCTGTTTTAGGGTTGCCCGTCTCAAGTGCCAATGTTGAGACGGGCAACTTATTTTTACAGATAAAACTTTACATGAGAAAGATGGAGCGAGCGCGCATGACCAAAGACTCACTGCAGAAGTATTGTATGGTGTACTACAATAAGTTCGATTTGTAAAAATGTATTTGGATCTCATATACAATGTATGTACACTGTCTAAGCTAGCAATAATAAAAGCAAAACATTGCATAAACACCGGAAAAACACTATTTCTGTTGTTTTTAATGGCTCAAAAATGTGTAACCACTTTTTTAAGGTATTGAAATCACTGGAAAACACTGAAAAAATTCCACCAGAATTTACCAAAAATAGAAATTGAAAACAGGAAAGCCTATTTATATACTACACTTTGCTTCACTTTTCATCCTCACCCGCTATGCGGGAAAACAGTCTAACAATGGAGTTGATGACCATAAGCATTACCAACAGGAGGTTGAGTCACACTACCTTGTGACTCGCAAGAACTTCTTGAAAGAAAAACAAATTGCACACATCCGGGCCCAACACTAGATAGCAGGAATATGTTAAGCATGTGAATCTACAGCACTGCATGCCACAAACAGAGGCTTACTGGGTAAATAACATTTTTCATACAAGCTGTACCACCAATTCAGTCCGGAGGCCTCCACTTGAGACAGACCAACATCATCATGGCAAGTTAGAGGCTGTATCTTTGATACAATTTTGATGGGTGCACCTCTTGTTCTAAGACTGATTAGTAGCAGTTCATGCTCAACATGGACAGGTAGCTGCAGAAAATAATCTGCTGATGTTCCAAGATGTCATCTACACTGCTGACTTGACAGACAGCTCACAGCTCAGGAAAAAGTCACTGATCTTCTGTTTCAGAGGGGAGAGTTCCTAAACGGATGAATTCCTCTAGCAGTTTAAGATGGGCGTGGTAACAGCTACATCACTGAGTGCCTTCAAAGCTGTACTACGGAGATTACATTGGCGGTTCAGCTTGTGAATCCTTCCACTCTTTCAAGATTAGGATGTCCTTTTACTTCAAACTACTAGCAAAAGCCCCCTGTTCCTCTGGGAGCGAAAAGCAGTAGATGTGGAGATGCTGCTGCGGGAAGAACTTGTCTGCTCCCCCAACCTCAACCAAGGCTAATAAATCCTACTGACTTTATCAGGGACCAGCCAGTCTCCTTGGTGCCATCTAACAAGGCTTACTTGACTCTCATCCTGCTGTGGATTAAGGAAGTCTTCCTCCAGGGAAGTAATCCAGTACATGGTCCTTTTTGTGGAGAACGGCGATGCTTCCATAGTCACCTGTATCCAGACTACTTCTGCCTGAGGTGACATGCCTAGAGCTACTGCTTGCCCCTAGCTACTCAAGGAAGGCTAACTTCCTTCATAGAGATAAGAATCAGCTGTGCGAGCAGCAAGATAATTACAGCTGATGGTTTCAAAGGCTTTCAAGGCTGCACTGGGGTGGGAATTCTATACCTAGCCCACATGCCTTCTTGGCAGCTCCATCAAGTAGAACGTTGGCATTCTTTGCTCGCTGACCAGTTCAAACACATTCCATTCCAGCCACCACATGTTTCGTCCCTCCAGTGGTTGCCAAATACTCCCAATCATTTGATAGGATTCCCTTTCTGTCTTCTCTGTTTATAGATCTGCCACTAGGTGGGTAGAAACCACAAAATTGATAATGAAACAGTCACCATAAAGAAAATACTATAAGAACAATTACTAAACTCAACCGTACCCCCTCCAACTCCAAGACTCACCATTACCGTAGGAAGGGCAGCATAACCGGTCATGTGCAGGGTCAAATTTGTTAATTGAGTGGTCATGGAGATACAGGACATAAAGCCTCTGGGGCCAGCTAGCGGCAGTGTCATTGTGCACATGTTTATACCTTGGGTGGGGGAGGGGTAGGAATAGTGGTCAGGGATGTCTAAGGGGGCTATTGTCCTTGGCTGGAGGGGTAGCGAAATGATGAAGGATCATGTCCCAGTGCGAGGCTAGGAGGTATTTTCAGAGACCGTGGCACTCCTTGCGACTCAGAGCAGTGCCCTCCGCTTGCGCCCATCTGGTGACCTCCACCTGCAAGTGTTGCACAGGAGGAGGTTGTGACCATTTCCATTTCATTAACACTGCACATTTCGCTAGAAGCAGGGTGAGATCTATGAAGCGAGTTGTCATTTTTTTCGGTTTGGACCATGGAAACACCCCCAGGAGGTATTGCTGTATCACGTTTTTCCCTCCCTGTTGCCCGTGCTATGTCCAACAATACAGTCATCCAGTAGTGCCTCAATGTCCCACACGCCCAAAACATGTGTTGCGTCTGCTGGGTTAACTCTGCAGCAGGGGCATTCATCCGGGACGAGTGGATAAAACTGATGCAGGCTTTGATTGGTCAGGTAGGCCTTGTGTAAAATGATTAATTTTATGTATTTAATGCGGGAATTTCAGGGTATTTGCAAGGGTATTCCAAGGCTTTGAGCCGCTCTTCATCGTGCAATGCTTGTCCTAGGGAGTATTCCCAGGTGTAGCCTGTAAATCTGAAAGAAACACGTTAGTTATAGATTCCTTACCTTAGAATTACCCCCAGGCGTCAGACTGGATCCAGAAAGTTTTTTCGTCAGCAGTACCTCTGCGCGTCGGAAGGTGGCGTCGGTCGGCTCCGCGTCCGTCGTCGGGGTCGCCGGGATGACGTCGCGGCAGCTACTTAGACGCCGTAATCGCTCGCTGAAGTCAGTTCTTTCTTTTTCCGCGCCAGTCAGCGCAGATCCGGGAGTCATTTTTTGACTAACTTTTTTCTCGACTTTTGTCGACTTCTTTTCTCGAGTCTTCGACTCCGAAAAGGTGCACGAGGGATGCCCGGTTTCAAGGCCTGCGGATCCTGTCATCGCATGATGTCGGTGACGGATCCGCACTGCATGTGTCTTTTCTGCCTGGAGCGCGACCACGACCCCAAGTCGTGCTCTGACTGCCGGTCGATGACGCCCGAAGGCTTTGCGGGAGCGGTCCCGAAAGCTGCTTGAACACCGAGAGGGAGGTCGAGGCGAGCCATCGCCATTCCGGCTCGAAGTCATCGAAGTCTTCGCACTCGGGTCGGGTAAGTCGAAGCATAAGAAGAAGTTGAAGAAGCATCGTCGCTCTTCGACTTCTCGTCGGTTGGCCGATCGGACGAAGCTTGCGGGTGGTGCCACTCCCGCGGCTCCGCGCGCGGAGCCCGAAGGGTCGACTCCAAGCTTCCCTCCCTTTCCGGGACCCAGAGCGACCCCCGCCCAGCTTCGTACGTTCTACAAAGCGCTGCACGCCATCTTTGGGTGGACTGACCCCGCCGGCGTGCCTTCGGGCCCAGCGGAATCGGTTGGGGGGCCTAGGTCTTCGCTGCTGGCGGCTCCGGCGCCGCAGGCCCCCCTTGGATCCAGGTCTGGATCTGGATCGGCGCTGGTTGACCTCGTTACACCTCCACCGGCGCCGCTTCCTACGGCACCACTACCGTGCTCTACGCCGGTCGGCTCCCCCGCCGGCATCGATCCCGGCCTCCTTCCCGACATGGACACGGAGCCGGAGGGAGCGTCAAACGCTGTGGTGATGCGTAGGGCAGCGAGGCTCAACCTCGAGCTTCCTACGGTGGCGGTCAGGACTAACCTCCTGACTGAGGTGCTTCAACCGGCAGCGAGCTCTTCGGAGCCGCTGCTGCCGTTTAATGAGTCCCTCACAGGCGTCCTATTGGGCACGTGGCCCAGGCCCAACACGGGGGGCTACCAAGGACAGGATGATCGCCCGACGCCACCGCCCGTCTCCGGGCGACCCCACTTTCCTCTCCCAACACCCCACCCCAGGGAGCTTGGTGGTCCAAGCCTCCACCTCCAAAAGCGCCTTCCCTACCGCTCCACCAAAAAGGGAATCCAAGAAGCTGGACCATCTTGGGAAGAAAATTTTCTCTTCCGCCAGCTTAGGACTGCGGTCCGTAAACACCGCATGTCTCTTGGGCCGTTATTCGCACTCAGTGTGGGATACGGTGGCGCAAGTGCTGCCTCAGTGTCCGGAGGAGGCCCGGGCAGTGCTCTCCCAGGCTGTCGCCGCCGGGAGAGCTGCAGCTAAGTTTACGATCCGTTGTGGGCTGGACACCACCGACTCTCTGGGCAGGACCATTTCAACGCCGGTAGCGCTTCGTCGCTACGCCTGGATGAGGTCCACTGGCTTTTCGGGGGATGTCCAGAACACCTTGATGGACATGCACTTTGATGTGCGTCGCCTTTTTTGCGACAAAGCAGACAACGCCCTAGGGCGCTTCAAGGACTCGCGGGCTAGGGCCATGTCCTTGGGCCTCTCCTCCCATCCAGCGCAGTCTACTTTTCGCCCCTTTTGTGGCTACGGAAGGGGTGCCCCGCTACGTCCCACCCAGGGCCACAGGCCGCAGCAAGTTACCCAACCTTCACGCGGCCGGGGACATGGGAACCAGCGTTGTGGTTCAGGGGGCCAGCGGCCGGGCCAGTCCACCAACACCCCCTCTGCGGCAGCCTGCAAACCCTCCTAGTCCGACCTTTCGGGCCCATCAAACGCCAGTGGGCGGCAGGATTCGCCATCACCTCCCCCACTGGCGCACCATCACTTCAGACAGGTGCGTTTTGCAGATAGTCCGAGGGGGCTACTCCCTCCCCTTCGAGACTACCCTTCCAGCCATGCCACGTAGTTACCACCGCATGTCGGAGGATCATCTGGCCCTTCTCCAGCAGGAAGTTACGGCTCTCTTGGCCAAGGGAGCCATCGAGCGCGTTCCTGTCCCAGAAGTAGGTCGTGGTTGCTACTCCCACTACTTTCTGGTTCCCAAGAAGGACAAGGGCCTGCGTCCTATCTTGGACCTCGGGGACGTCAATCGCTTCCTCCGGAAGGAGAAGTTCAAGATGTTGACGCTTGCTCAGGTCTGGTCTGCCCTCGACCCGCAAGACTGGATGGTAGCGTTGGACACGTGGCTTATTGTCACATCCCCGTCCTGCCGGCCCACCGGCGTTACCTGCGGTTCACGGTAGGCCACGAGCATTTTCAGTTTACCGTGCTCCCCTTTGGCCTTACCAGCGCCCCTTGGGTGTTCACGAAAGTGATGGCGGTGGTCGCAGCTCATCTGCGCAGATCAGGGGTTTCAGTCTTCCCCTATCTCGATGACTGGCTTTTGAAGGCGGGCTCGCCCCAGGCAGTCGTCTCCCACCTCAGACTACGGCCGACCTCCTGCATCAGCTGGGGTTCTCCATCAATGTGCTGAAGTCGCACCAGATTCCCTCTCAGAAGCTCCTCTTCATCGGAGCGGTTCTGGACACGTCACACTTTCGGGTCTATCCTCCCGAACAGCGAGTCTGGGACATTCGGGCTATGATTCCGATCTTTCAGCCCTTGTCCTGGGTTTCGGTCAGAATGACCCTGAGGCTGCTGGGCCTCATGGCCTCCTGCATCCTGCTGATCAATCATGCCAGGTGGTATATGCGGGCTCTGCAGTGGGACCTGAAGTTCCAGTGGGTGCAGCATCAGTGCAATTTGTCCGACTACGTCCAGATCTCGGAGGGCACTGCTCAACAACTGCAGTGGTGGCTCACGAACCAGGATTGGGTCAGTGGCAGGTCCCTCTCCCTTCCCCAACCAGACCACACTGTGATGACGGATGCCTCCCTTCTGAGATGGGGCGGTCACATGGGAGAGGCGGAGATCAGAGGCCTCTGGTCTCCGGCGGAGTCCGGGCTTCACATCAACCTTCTGGAGCTCCGGGCGATTCGTCTTGCACTGAAGGCATTCCTTCCCTCTGTCTGGGGAAGAGTAGTGCAGGTGTTCACGGACAACACCACTGCCATGTGGTATTGCAACAAACAGGGTGGGGTGGGGTCGTGGACCCTATGTCAGGCGGCCCTCCGCCGCTGGACATGGCTGGAACATCAAGGCATTTCCTTGGTGGTTCAACACGTGGCAGGTTCTCTGAACGCCAGGGCGGACGAACTCAGCCGCCGGTGCATGATGGAACACGAATGGCGTCTTCACTCTGAGGTGGTGCAAGGTCTCTTTCAACAGTGGGGAGAGCCTTGGTTAGATCTATTCGCCACCGAAGAGAACGCGCAATGTCAGCAATTCTGCACATTGGAATTTCCAAGGCGGCACTCGCTCGGCGACACTTTTCGTCGCGAGTGGAGTTGCGGTCTGTTGTACGCCTTTCCGCCTATACCACTTCTGCCCAGAGTGCTGAAGATCAGGCGCGACCGGGCCCAAGTCATTCTTGTGGCTCCGGGTTGGGCACGAAGAGTCTGGAATCCCGAGCTGCTCAACATGGCCATCGATCCTCCGATCAGACTGCCTCTTCAGGAGGATCTTCCGTTGCAGCAGCAGGGGACGGTCCTCCACCCGAACCTGTCCAGTCTCCACCTCCTTGCGTGGAGATTGAGCGGTGGAAGTTGACGTCTTTCGACCTGCCTCCCGAAGTCTGTGACGTAATCTTGGCAGCCAGGCGTCCCTCCACTAAGGTGGTATACGCCTGCAGGTGGAACAAATTTGTGGCATGGTGCACAGCAAAGGCTGTGGATCCCCTTTCTGCCCCTCTCTCTGAAGTACTCTTGTTCCTTCTCTCTTTAGCCCAGCAGGGCTCTGCTCTGGGCACTATCAAGGGCTCCCTTTCAGCCATCTCTGCTTTCCTTCTGCTGCCAGATCAGCCTTCTCTTTTCAAGTCCCCGGTAGTTAACCGTTTCTTGAAAGGCTTAACGCATCTCTTTCCTCCAATTCCTTTCGTTATGCCTCAGTGGGACTTGAATCTTGTGCTGACTTACTTAATGTGCGCTCCCTTTGAGCCGCTTCATAACTGTCCTTTACGTCTCTTAACTCTTAAGACTGCTTTCCTGGTAGCCATCACTTCTGCTAGAAGGGTGAGTGAGCTCCAGGCTCTTTCCTCAAAACCTTCTTTTTTTGTCTGTTCATCCGGACAAGGTGGTTCTCCGGACCCGTCCCTTCTTTCTTCCTAAGGTGGTCACTGCCTTCCACATCGAGCAGACCATTACTTTGCCCACCTTCTTTCCGCCTTCGCATCCTTCAAAGGAAGAAGAGGCTCCACTGTTTGGACCCAAAACGTGTGCTCTCCTTCTATCTGGATCGCAAGAAGCAGTTCCGGGTGGATGATCAACTTTTTGTTGGCTACGTGGGTGCAAAGAAGGGTCGGGCCGTACACAAACGCACCATTTCTCGATGGGTCGTGCTGTGTATTAAGGTATGTTACTCTCTGGCTAAAAAGGAGCCTCCAGTCGGGCTACGCGCCCATTCCACCAGGGCGACGGCAGCCACTACTGCCTTAGGAAGGGGAGTGCCTCTAAATGACATCTGTCAGGCAGCCTCGTGGGCATCACTGCGCACGTTTAGGAAACACTACTGTCTGGACAGCCAAGTCCGGAGAGACGGCTTCTTTGGTCGTTCTGTTCTCCAGGATTTTCTGGTGTGATCTTCGTTCGCAGACCCACCACCGGGGTTGATATTGCTGGGGTATCTATTCTAAGGTAAGGAATCTATAACTAACGTGTTTCTTTCAGATGCACAAGTTACTTACCTTCAGTAGCGATATATCTGTAAGAAACATTAGTTTTGTTATAGATTCCTTACCGCCCCACCCATCCTCCCCGTTCTGCAAACTGATTTCTAGAGTTAAGGACATCCTTTCAGGGCCCTAGTTTTGTGCACCAATGGTCAGTGTCTTGCATGGCTCTGCTTTTCCGGTGCGGAAAGTCGTGTACAGAACTGACGTCAGCGCGCGAGGGCGGCGTCTAAGTAGCTGCCACGGTGTCATCCCGGCGACCCCGACGACGGACGCGAAGTCGACCGACTCCACCTTCCGACGCGCAAAGGTACTGCTGACGAAAAAACTTTCCGGATCCAGTTTGACGCCTGGGGGTAATTCTAAGGTAAGGAATCTATAACTAACTAATGTTTCTTAAAGATATATCGTTACCGAAGGTAAGTAACTTGTGCCTTAGTCAGCATCTGTAGTGGGTCCCTCATGAAGGCTACATACAGTCACGTTATCAAGCATCTGCCTTGTCCTGCCGAAAGCAGAGCGTGTAATAACGGGTATTGGGTTGGTTCAGATTCCTAGATCCTGCAATGGTTCTGCAAGCACACTTGAAGCGCCCCTCTCAGTCAAAAAGGTTTCCCAGGGGAAGTCGTAATGATCAAGGAGGTACTGGAAGGGTATTAGGTCAAAAGGTCGCCAAGAGCAGGCTCCAATATGCAGCCAGTGAGCATTCGATTGCCCATCTGAAGCCCCCTCAGGGGGACGAGCAGGGAATAGGGCAGGGAGGTCACGACCTTTGGAAACCCCTGCTTCAGACACTCATGGGCCATCTGTGAAAGGAGTGAGTGAGGTCTCCCAGCTGAAAGCCAGGGAGTAACAGGTAATTGAGGTGTCCTATGTGGGTATCTGCTCAGTGGAGTCCCACCTCATCTATGTGGTGCCTGGCTAACCACAGGGCCACCCATTGAAGCTAGGTGACTATATAATAATGAGTAAAGTTTGGCCCCACAGCCCACCGTGAAGTGGAGGGAGTTGTAAAGTGTGTAGTTAAACCGTTTCTGTCCAGTGCCACAGAATAGCTCGAGTAGATGGTAGTCGAGGTCTTAAATGGTGCGTGTGGGGATCGGGACCGGAAGACTGGGAGAAAATAAAGTACTCAGGGTAGCATCACCATTTTTGACAATGCGACGCTGCCAGTCACAGACAACGGTAAGGTTCTCCAGAAGGCCACTTGGGTTCTGAGAGAATGCACAACCTTGCCGAGGTTGCCCTCCAGGAGGTCCTCCTCCTTATAGTAGATCAGAATTCCTAGCTACTTGAATGTTTGTGAAGCCCACTTCATAGCCTCAGTTCCCAATTGTATCCGTCTTTCAGAGAAGTATTCCCTAAACGGAAAGACATGGATCGTGTCATCCAGACATAACGGTCGGTCGGGGACCCTGACAGTAGGGTTGGCGTGGAGCATGGGTACTCGCAAACATTTTCCCAGGGGCCAAAGGATTGGTCTGTGGTGTGACTGAGGGCTGCATTGATTCCAGCAGGGTTGCACTTGGGGTGGGGGGAGTGGGCAGGGGGAGCCGTGTAGGAACAGTGAAGCATGTACATCTAGTGGCTGAATTGCTCACTGAGAACCAGAAAGCCTGGGATCAATCCAGGTTTCGCAACATGACAAAATTGTGTGATCCTAGGAAATTGTTTTATTTCACTTTCCAACCTTTTTCTTTATTATCACATATAAGAGGACCTCGAAATACATGACTTAAGAATGTGCACAGTACACAACCCTCTCCTGTGTTTGATTTAATAAACTATAATGTTGTTCATGTACATTAGCTACCGGGCCACCCAGAGGGTACACATACCTGGCCTGCCTCCGAGTTCACTATTAGCATTGTTGCCAGTTTAGGGGGAATCATGACTAAATTCATGTTTGAAAACTTTTAAATAACATACTTCGCAATGCACTGATATAATCTGATGTACTAAGGTGAAACTCTTCTGTATGTTAAAAAAGTACACTTTTTAGAATTTTGAAAAGACTATCTTAATTTTACACATTCCCTACAAGATGTCTTTAAAAATGAAGTTGTTCCTAAACTTTAGCGGTGCAGACACCTTACTTACTTCCTTTCTTTGACTTTAGTCAACCTTTAAATAAATGCTTGCCCATTTATTTAGCATCTAAATGGTAGTGCTGAGTCAAGTAAACAGCAGCCCAGTGCTACTATTTACCAGGGGGCCGTATGTAAAGGGCAGGAGGGCTGCATGCGTCCTCGGGACGTACTTTGAGTATCACTGGTATAGAGTAATCGAATCCAACCTATCGGCTGTGGCCCAAAGCCAAAACGGCAGAGCACCTAAAACATGTAATCCAAGTTTAAGCAGTAGATGGCATGCTCCTAGTCCAAAGAGACGCATTGGACCAGTCTTGGGACACTGACTCTATGACTGCATGGAGGCAATTGATGTTAAACTAGTTATTGCACAGTGGGATAAATCCATTAGGATCCAGATGGATCCATTTTGGTAAAAGAGGCAGAATGCAGACTGTGAGAATTTTACTAAGGATTTTGTAATCAACCGTGAAAAAGGCAGATAAGGCGGTAGAAGAAAGGGCGTTCCTTGTTTCAGCCCAGCTACGGAATCGGCACAATCAGGGCCTCGCGCTTCGTGGGTGGGATGGAGCAGCCTTCTCTCGTCTCCTGATACACCTTTAGAGGACATGGCACTAAAACGGTCTCATTTGTAGCATATAGTTCAATGGGCAGCCCTTCCGAGCCGGGGAGCGGCTCCTTGGGAGCGCTCTGATTGCTGGTTTTATAGCCTGTTCTGTGATCAGCCTTTGAGGGTCTGTTGATTGTTTTGCGGTACCTGGGGCAGGGTCACCACCTCAAGGGACCTGTATCTATATTCATTTGTATTGCAGGGAGACTCCCAGTATAATATGGCGTAGTAGGCGCAGAAAGTAGCATTTATGTCCCCTGTGTAGTTTGAGATATCACACCTGCGTCTTTGATTGTAGGGACAGGAGAGCCTAAATTGCATGATAAGAACAGTCTGGCTAGGAGCTGTCCGGCTTGTCAGCCCCAGCATGGGTAAGTGCCTGAAATTCTGTCCAGTCAAGGCATCGGATACGTTCCATCAGGGACTCATGGTTCACCCTCTCTCTTTCTAAGTCCCATGTTATAACCGTCAGCTGTGGCAATTGTCTTCCTTCCCCACAGTGTTTTTTCGGCCTCCTTGACTGCTTAGGTCAGAAAGGAAGAGGAGGACAGGAAGACATGTTGATCTTTGTTGGGGCACTTAAGCTCCCAGTCACTGAAAAGGTGCCCGTCCAATTTTGCCCCGGTATAAGAATGTGGTTGTCCTGTGTCAATTAAGGACTTGTCAACAATAAGAGACCCCCAGACGTATCCAAATTGCTCCCCCCCCCCGGCCCAGGAGAAGGAGTGGATAGTATAGAAAAAAAAGCCAATGGCGATGTAGTCGGCCATCTTCTAGTTTGTTCAGGTGTGTCTCTTGCAAGAAGACCACAAGAGCACACACCCCTTATATTCCAGGTTATAAATCGGTAGTTCTTACCAAGCATTCCTGAATTAGTGTAACAGTAGACATTGAGTGGTAGGGATCATTTCCATTCGTAGGACCATCTGGGTGCTATTTTTTCAGGAAGGCGGTGGGAGTCTCCTAACTTGTAACAAACAATTCTCCTAACAACCCAGAGCACAAACAACCGCGGCCAAAATGCCGTCCAACCAAAAAACATTGATAGATTAACAGTAGTAGTTGTCGCTGTGTTAATCATAAAGGCTATTGCCAGGGGAGGATGACTTTCGACTACAATGGTAGACCTTCAGAAGCTGAGCCGGCAGCTGGCCCAGCTAATGATAATGTGCAGCGTTCAGTCCTAGACTATCTTGAAGGGAGTTCGTTAGCTTTAACTGCTTGAAAAGGCAAGGGTGCCCGCGTTTCCCACACTCATGAATAGAGCGTGATGCGGGGGTCTAGTGTCCATTTTGACCATCACCTTTCTCAGATGAGTTTGTCCACTGTTTGTGTTGTTACTCGTAGCCTTCCTCACATTGGCGATGACGTATCCGAGTCCGTTGAGGGTCCCAGCATGCCCCGTCCAGGGACAAGGTTGGCATCGGGCGGAGATTTGGTGTTGATCTCAGGGCTGTCCTACGGCACTTGCAGACCTGGTCCACCATCAGGATCATTGTTGCTCATCACTGTCACTGGCGGCCGCGGCCCATGTGAGCACCCCCTTTCCCACAAGAGGCAGGAGAGGGTGCCTGCTTCTGCATGCCTTGTCAACCTTGCTGATGCTCCAACCAGGACCATGCCTACTCAGGGTCCTCGAAAAAGCAAGTGCAGTCATCCATCACTAGTTTCAATCGTGATGGGAAGAGAAGGGCATATTTAAGACCGATGTTACTGATTTCCTTTTTAACACTTAGAAAAGAGGCTCTGAAGTGCTGTACCACAAGGGTATAATCGGGGAAAAGCACAACCTTTGAGGAGTCCTCCATGATAGGGTCCTTTAACCTAGCTGTCTGTAGTATTAAATCTCAGTCACAAAAGTTCAATAGTCTGGCCCCTACAGGGCGCTGGCACCCTGTGGGCCCACTCCACTACATGCATTGCAGAGAGCCCCTCCGGGGCAACCGCTGTATGAAACCAGATCCCCAAGTACGATGTGGCGTCTCCTCCCTCAGTGGCCTCCAGGAGGAGAACCACATGTATATTACTACACCTTGCCCTGCCTTCCACTTCCTCAGCGCAGCTCACAAGGAGTTGGACTCAGGACACCAAGTCCTCCAGGTGGGTTGTGTGATTCTCTGTTACAGTGGTGAGCTTCTGCAGTGTCAGAGTCTGCTGTTGCACTTTTTCTCTGAGCTTCCGCTGGTTTTCTCTGAGTACCTCTTAAGTCCAGGTCCGCTGTGTCTATTTTCTGTTCCAGGGCTGCTCTGGAGCCCTGCATTGCTGCCAGGATGACGTCTAATTTATCAGGAGAGGATGTCACTGAGTCAGTGAATTGTTGGGATGAAGCTGAATCCCTGGGGGAGCCCTCCAGCACAATGAACCCCAGGGCATTCCGGGTGTCCCTGCCAGGTCCTGCGTGATATGGACGCAGCAGGAAGCTTATTGCATAAGAATATATAGCCACGGCACCAGACAATCCCTGGTTAACGTACATTAGACCCAATGTGACCGGCTGAACAGACCTACATTTTATGAGGCCCGAAGCCACTAAATGAGACTGGTATAGGAGATCTTCAAATTTTATGTCTACGGCTGTTTGGCTTTATGGTTTTGGCTGTTTCAGGAAGGGAGTGCCAAAACCGGAGTTTTACTTTCTACTCCATTTTGTTAACTAGTGATGGTTTACAACCATATCTGGAGAAGTTAGAAAATATTCAACACAAGTTTGTGTTTACAAGATTTAGGGCCTGTTTATGAGTTTGGCAGTATGGTAGTGGGGCGGCACGCCAGCGCCCCGCTCCCACACCACCAAACTTGACCGCCCACCGGATTACAAGCTGTAATTCGGGCGGGCGGTCCTGCGGTGGCTGGCATAACATACTAATAAAAACATAAAAAGTCCCTACATCAATCTCTGTAGTACTTATATGTTTATAAACTAAGTAAGTGTCTAAAAAGGCTCAAAAAGGACCATATATTTATACAATTAATTAAACATATATTTATACACTTGATTAAACAACATATAATCAGCGCAACACTGAGAATGAATAACCAACTAAATGTAAAATCAATATAAAATGTATTCAATACAGATATGCAATTAAAGCCATAATACACCAATCAAAGATTAAAAAAGCACAATTTATGATTAGAATACACAGTTACAAGATCATTAGAAAACAGAAAAGTCGACGCCGCGTTTCGGTGAATCGTAAATATATCACCTTCTTCAGGACAGTTTTCTAAACAATTAGTATGATGATTAAATTTCAATTTGTAGAAGCGATCTTCTTACAATGAAAAAAGCTGGAAATATGCCAGTCAGTGAACACCTCTATTGAATAAGAGGCCACGTTGAGGAGAATGTATGTGTTGTGGCCACCATATAATTCTTCTTCATAAATATCCAAAGGCTCAAAGGATACCTGACCCGGAAGTTGCTGTGGTGTTGTTGTTGGCGAGGAGGCCATTCTGCCTCTCTTAGGTTTTTAAATTTATCCAATGACCTAGACGGTGATATAATCAGAATATCTTCGCCCGAATAAAAACTTACTATCGCAAACGGCGAGGGTTTGGAGTATAGATATTGTGCCTGTATCACGGTTTATCAGCCATCGGCACATCCACTCCTACGATACCTGAGCCTTTGGATATTTATGAAGAAGAATTATATGGTGGCCACAACACATACATTCTCCTCAACGTGGCCTCTTATTCAATAGAGGTGTTCACTGACTGGCATATTTCCAGCTTTTTTCATTGTAAGAAGATCGCTTCTACAAATTGAAATTTAATCATCATACTAATTGTTTAGAAAACTGTCCTGAAGAAGGTGATATATTTACGATTCACCGAAACGCGGCGTCGACTTTTCTGTTTTCTAATGATCTTGTAACTGTGTATTTTAATCATAAATTGTGCTTTTTAATCTTTGATTGGTGTATTATGGCTTTAATTGCATATCTGTATTGAATACATTTTATATTGATTTTACATTTAGTTGGTTATTCATTCTCAGTGTTGCGCTGATTATATGTTGTTTAATCAAGTGTATAAATATATGTTTAATTAATTGTATAAATATATGGTCCTTTTTGAGCCTTTTTAGACACTTACTTAGTTTATAAACATATAAGTACTACAGAGATTGATGTAGGGACTTTTTATGTTTTTATTGATACTTACCCTGTCCCTACTATAAATATTAGGGTACCTCCCTTTTTTTGTTTCTGGCATAACATACTGCCTTTCGAAGGCTCATAGGAGAGCTTTAGAAAGGCAGCGTCGTTAGACAGCCACAATG
Organism: Calotriton arnoldi; assembly: GCA_963921515.1. Taxonomy (NCBI): domain Eukaryota; kingdom Metazoa; phylum Chordata; class Amphibia; order Caudata; family Salamandridae; genus Calotriton; species Calotriton arnoldi. Next base: position 3,739,831 of record CAWUFW010000381.1, read on the forward strand.
CATTCCAGCACAGCATGGACTGTAAAGTCCATTCTGTGCAGGAACTTGGGGTGCAGAAAGACAAAGGGCACACCATGTGCACCGAAGGATCAGGGGGCCCTGTAGGGCCCTCTAAGTTTCCAGACCGCCACCCTTTTCATTGCAGGCAAGGTGGGCAGTGAGGAAACTCATAATATGGTTGGCGGTGCTGCAGCAGCACCCCCAAGCATATTGTGGTCTCCGACTGCTGCGCCACCATCAGGGATCGCGGATCCCTGACGGTTGTGGAGTTATCTGGAGGTCTGACCACCGTACTTGTAATACGGTGATCGGACCGCTGATGCGGCAGTCCCCGACTGTCACCGCAGCTGGACCGCCAAACTTTTTAATCAGGCCCTTAAATATAATATGATGCATTATCTTCTGACATTCCCTAGACAGAATGACTGGTCCAAAGTTTTAGCCACCTGCTCATAATGGGCTTTCAAATAAATGCACTATGCACTTTATTCTTTTTTGGGGAGTTTTAGGATGATCCAAGAAGGATATTACTGTAGTGCAAGTTTAGGCAATGCAGACTGTAGGAAAGTAGCATCTGCTTTCATGCTTACCCCCACTTTTTGCTGGTGTCTGTATGTTTTTTTGACTAGTCTGACTCAGATCCTACTAACCAGGACCCCGCTTACTGTGCTTCCTCTCTAAATGTGATTTGGTAAGTACTTCTGTAGCTCCACAATTGGCTACTGGTTTGCCCATGTAAGTCCCTAGTATATGGTACTAAGGTACTCAGGGCATAGGTACACCAGGGGTCTCCCATGGGCTGCAGCATGGATCATGCCACCCATGAGAAACCATTCAAACTAGGACTACAAGCCTACCATTGGAGCCTGTGTGAGCTGGTAATAGCACCACTTACGACAGGTATATGTTTCCTTATATCTGAGGTCACTACACTTGAAACCTATCTCACCCTAAGGCAGGCCTTTCAAACCTGAAGGCAGGGTGCTGGGTTACAAGTGTGAGGTTGCCCCTGCATGAGCAGGAAACCCCTACAAATCCCAGAGTCGATTCTCCAGGCTCTGTAAGTGCGATCAGCCATTTTGATGGATATAGTGGCCAGGCGTCATTACGCAATGTCTAACTATATAGTGACTGTGCCGAACCTCTGCATGTTTGTATCAAACATGTTAGAATCATACCCCAACACTGTTACTGGTGTTGGAGGTTTGATTCCATGCACTGGGGGGCTCCTCCGGGAAGCCCCCAGTACTCCCGGTAACAGACTTTCAGGGTCTGACAGCAAGCTAGTGCTGCTGCCAACCCCAAACACGATTCTGCCCTCCTGCTGCTGAGCTGAGCTCGAACAGGGGAAGATAGAGCAATAGGCTTCCTGTCACAGGGAAGTGTGACCACCTCCAAGACAGAACTCAGTGTATTGGTCTGGGGTGGGGGCGCTTGCCAGACCCACCAGACTGCTTTGAAGGGCACATTTGGTGCCTTCCTTGCATACTCTAGTTGGAACCAGTTCTGGAAACCCTTGACTCCTGCTCTGGCGTGAAATTGGGGAAAAAACATGGTAGTATCCTCCCCTCTGTCCAGTCCCTCCTCTTGGAGAGACCCATGAGTCGTCCTAACCCCTTTCTTAGGGTATAAAAGGGCTTACCTGTGGGTCGGTCCTCAGATTTGTCGTGGGACAAGACTCGAGCATGAAACCACATCACTCTTTGACCGCCTGGAGACTTGGATTTCGCTGGGCTTTGCCTGGAACCGAGACTGCATCAAAGAAGACTTCTGCTGCTCCTGGTCTCGCTGCTCTGCAAGTCTTCTTTGTCGTCTGTGCTTCTTCCAAGATCTTCAACAGACCTGTAGGCCTCAAGAAAACCCGAAGTAATCTCCCTTGGAGTGAAGCAGTCACTCCCCTGCATCTGCAGGCACCGTAACGAAGCTGACCAGTCTGCGGCTCCGACGTCCTATGGACTTCGAAAGGCTCAACAACACAGGTGGTGGTTCTGTAACTCCCTCGAGGCCTGACATGCCCGCTCAGCAAGTTTGAGGCCAGTAATCCCTCATCAGAACCACTGAGACCGAACCCCTGTGCACTGCGTTGACTTGCCGTTGCCAAGACTTGTTGGCTCTGCTCTCCAGAGATCTTCGGGCTACAAGAAGCTCCAGCATGTCTCCCTGCCAAGATCAGCGTCCTCACCTCAAACTCTGCACTGTGGGCCTTCTTCTATGGTGAGCTGCTCGAGGTCCTCTTGCGACTCCTGTGCCTTTGGCCTGTGCGTCCTCTTGAGGGTGGTCTACTGCTTTAGTGAGCTCCCCTGCTTGCACGGGGCCTGCTCCGACTCTCCTGCGCTTGGTGAGTCCCTTGGACCTTTCTGGTGCTAACGTTGCTTCTTCATCGCTTTCCACGTCTGTTGCTTCTGCCAAGGCTTGTTGGTTCTCCCGCCTGACACCGACCCCATAGTTCTTGACTTCCGACGTGGGACAGCTTGTGAACGGCTCCTGGTCTTCCTCAGCATCGCCTGGTCCTCACAGCTTCAGCAACAAGGTCACAATCGTCACTCCTGCATCTTCCGTCATCGGTGGGCATTGCTCTTCCATGCCTCCTGGTAAACTCCGAGTGGTATAGACTCTGTCCCCTCTGCTTGCAGGTTCTTCTCGTCAAGAATCCACCCTTGGATTCCACCAGACTCTTGCATAGTCTTCACTAGCTGCATCTTTTCTGAAGTCAAGCTGTGTAGGGTTTTTTGTACATCAGGGAGTAGGCGCTCAGACTCGTGCGCGTCTATGTATCAAGGCTATTGTGTGTGTACGGTGCTACCAGGTCGGGGGAAGTACCCAATAACCCCCGTGATTTGTGTGAGTCGACAACCCACACTGGTAATACGGACACTATCCTGGGCACACGTGGTTGGGATAATATACCAGAAAAAAGTCTCGAAAGTTGCCCAATTTAAGATCGACGTCAGTTTTGTGAGTCGAGATTAATTTTAATGATGAACAAAGAAAAGCGACCAGCCGACACGTATTTCGTCACAGTGGGAAGTAGTCCCGTGACTCTTCAGGGCCGAGCGGGTAGTAGCAAAGAAAGCGAAAGTGAAATGATGGGCGTCCCAGTATGGGAGGGTGTTAAGTCTCGAAGTCCTGCCCGGTGGTGGGTAACCAGGAACGATATCCGGGTCCGGGTGGTGGCGGTGGGCAGGGCCCAGTGAGGGCACGTCCGGCAGTCACGTGATCGACGGACGTCACTTCTACTCCTGCTCCAATGCGGTTCCCGGGCGCACCCGCCTGCTACTCCTTCCTCCGCATTTCCCGACCAATTCTATAGCGTGCCCTCACTGGGCCCTGCCCACCGCCACCACCCGGACCCGGATATCGTTCCTGGTTACCCACCACCGGGCAGGACTTCGAGACTTAACACCCTTCCATACTGGGACGCCCATCATTTCACTTTCGCTTTCTTTGCTACTACCCGCTCGGCCCTGAAGAGTCACAGGACTACTTCCCACTGTGACGAAACACGTGTCGGCTGGTCGCTTTTCTTTGTTCATCATTAAAATTAATCTTGACTCACAAAACTGATGTCGATCTTAAATTGGGCAACTTTAGAGACTTTTTTCTGATCTATTATCCCAACCACGTGTGCCCAGGATAGTGTCCGTCTTTTCTGAAGTCCTCCATTGTGGTGTACGGCGGTTTCCGACGTCACTTCGCACCTATGCACCCGACTTCCCTGGTGTAGGTATCCTGGTTCCTGGGGTATCCACGGGTGGGGTGACTCTCCAACCTTCTGTCTTCCACACTGTTTCTTCAGGGTCCACTGGGAAGTGTCCTTCAAAACTGCAACCGTGCCTTTCCCGTTGACCTCTATCGAGTATGCTGCTGTGTTTCCACTCTGCACAAAGCCTCTGTGGGGTTCCTGGGAATTTACATTGGGTGATTCCTTCAGTCCTGAGCTCTTCTGAGTCTCCTGGTCCCAGTCCCAGTCCCAACCTTGGTCGCAGTTCGCATTCCACTTTTGTAGTATATGGTTTGGTCTCCCCCTGGAGACCACTGTGTATTGTGCTTACTTACCTGTTTGCATTTGAAGTATTGTGTATTTGTGTTGATATCTCCGGGTAGGAGATATACCAATGTGTTAGTGAGTGTTGTATAATAAATGGACATATTTTTATAACTACACTGTGTGGTTCTTTTTCATTTAACCTACACTACATGATTAGATCTGGTAAAAGAAGCTGCTTAACATTCCTTCTGGACTAAGCCTGAAGGATGCTCTCCACAGTTACCACTTGGAGAGCTTTTTAAGGTTATCTAAGACCACTAAAATCACCATTAGGGTTGTCTGAATTAGTGCAAGGTGCTTCACTTAAATAAGTGTGCACCATAGACTAAGCCAGCCTCCTACACAAACCATCTCTGGTCTTCCTACAACAAATGCATACTGGTGAGGTCCGTGTAGTAGCCTCTGCCTTACTATGGTAAAATATTTATATTCTAAAGAGTCTATGTGATTTGTGATTAGCATATGTGAGTTGAATAGACCAATGTCTTAACTTAGTTTTAGTCGCATCTAAATATGTCACTGCAAAGAAAGGCCAGTTTCATATGGCGTTCATGGATTTATAGGCGGCTTTTGACTTCGTGTCCCACAGTAAACTGTGGTCAATTATGGAATCAATGGGTGTGAACCCCCATATTTTATTTATAAGAGAGTTCTACACGGAAGCAGGGGGGGTCATCTGCTATGGAAAACACGGGAATGTATACGAAACCCTTTAAAATTGAAAAAGGTGTAAGACAGGGCTGTGTCCTTGCCCCATTCCTCTTCTCACTATATACTAACGAGTTAAATGAGGTGCTGAGTGAAAAATGTAAGGATGTACCGGTTGCTGCGGCATTACAATTGCCCATTATGCTTTACGCAGATGACGCATGTTTTACTAGCCAGAATGCCAATGTCCCTACAATGTGCCATCAGGACATACTCTGCTTATATGGTGGACCTTTGCCTATATGTTAAGAAATTAAAGTCTTTTGTGATCGCTGTGGGCAGTGACAATAAAAAACAAATGAGGCTTCAAATAGAGGGCAGAAAGTTGGAAAGAGTAGAAACCTTTATGTATCTAGGGGTCCTATTTGACGATAAATTAAATTGGGCTGAGATGGTGAGAAATAGAGGAAACCTTATGTCAAAAAGCACAGCTGCGTAGTGGAAGTTTGCTAAGAAACTAGGAAATAGGCTAATCCAAGAAATGCTGGAAATCTGCTCATCAAAAACAGTAGCTATAGCTACTTATGGTGCCGCAATTTGGGGCACAGCACAAGTTTAATCACTATCAAATGATAGAAGACAAATTTGCAAAAAGATTACGGTCTATCCCTGGCTCGTGTTAAACTTACGTTGTTCATAAAGAATTAGGCGTCCATTATATTACTGACACCATTAAAATGGCCTTGTTACTTCTTTGGTTGTCAATTTGGAAAAGGAATTCTATCCCATTAAATCAACTTGTGTAAAAAGACAGCTTGGTGGTTCTGTATGATACACCGTCTCATTGTCTTTTTCTAAATCTAAATTCAAAGAGCTGTTTTTAGCCAAAAGCTGGCAAGATAGATGGCAAAAAAATCAAGCAACAATTTCAGTATAAAGGTATCAGGCTCTCCCCCCCCCGCCCCCCGGTGGGTCCGGGCTCGTATCTCTTTTATTTCTAATATCCAGCATTGTTTCCTTTTGATAAGATTTAGTTGAAATTATATCCCCTTAATGCTGGGTTTTCCGGCACAGGTATATTTGGAAAATCGGTTATCCTTTCGCCCGTGTGATGGTATTTCTAAGCAGTCTATCTCTCATATTTTATTCTTTTGTTTGTTTTATAAAGCAGAGAGGAAAAAACATATCATCACATTGCTGAAAAAGTTTAGCATATGGTCCCATATCCAAGCTCTTACAGTAATTCAACAACTGGAATTGCCATATATATGCTTGGTGACTGCATCTTTCCTACAGGCTGCCATAAGGTCGAGAAGGGCTGTTAGCCTAGGATCTGCCCAGTAAGAAATCACCAACATACTGTATTTGGCCATCAGCCTAGTTCTTTGCTAGGTTAGAGTTATCGTTCCATTTTTCATTGGATCATCATCCTCCTCGCTCATTTAAACTGGTCCCTCCCGGGTTTGTCATTTGGAATCGTAAGCAAGGTCTTTTATTAATTATCTCTTTTAAAAAAAGTATTGTTGTATTTAATGGATACTTTAACCTGTAGACATTGCAATGGAGACTGAAATGATGTGAAAGATATTTAACAGAAACTAAATTGTATGTACTTTTTATGCATTCTTCTTTTTAATGCGAAATAAAGCTGATATTGCTTTGATTGATTTAAATATTGCTCTAGTCATGTTTACCTGTGTGTTTTAAATGAAGTGATTTTAACTTCGTGTTTACAATATGAGGCTAGATTTTAACTGAGTGATGAATTGTTTTCAATTAATTACCTGATGTTTGAATTACTTTATAGTTTGGAAACTGTGATAACATTTTGTTTGATTTTGTTACGTACTTTTGTGTTTTTTATATGAAACCAAATAAAGTTCTTTGCTGACTGACTGACTTTACTCATGGTGTATTTGTACCCACCAGGTTACCCCGGACACTGTGCTGCGACTCACTCTCCCTGAAATTCATGGAGACTTTGAGGAAGAGCGAGACTACTCTCTGGAGGAGTTGAAGGAGCTAATGAATAAGTTGATGCTGATGTCTGGGAAAGGGAACCAGCGCAATGAGGAAGTGGAGATGTTCTCTGTGGTGAGTAAGTTGCACTTCCACAACACGAGTGTTAAGACCCTCTGTTGCAGCGACAGTGCGAGTTCTTTAATTGTTGAATAGTAAGTGCACTCTTTCACAGTGCAGAGTTTGACACCATTCTGCCACATTTCATACTACCACCATCCTTGTGTGTACTTCACAGGCTAGTTAATCTCAACTCCTCTTGTTTGATCAGGAGGGGGGGTTTAATGTGTAGCATGTAGTGAGTGAAGTTCATATATGGAAAACAGTGAAGGAATAAGAAGCGAAAATCATAATGCACTTGATCTGATAGTGAAAAAAAGTTCTTGCAACTCTATAAAATGCAACGTTTGAAATGAAGTGCTTCTTGCACTACTGCCTATCTGTCACCTGTAAGTGATAAGTGTGTGCACTGGTTTAGGTCACCAAGCCTTTGCAGGAGCAAAAATTCTATTTCCCAGAGTGCTCCAGCAGCTGAAGGTGCATGCTTGACTTCTCCAGCTGCTGGGGATATGCTTAAGCAATGATAAAGATAGAAAAGCTCATGCACCACTGAGTAGGAGGAACAACACGCAAATGCAACTATACCTATCACATGTTAGATGTGAGCTTATACATTAAAAAAAATCCACAAAATGGAAAAAAGGTGGGGCAATGTTGTGGTTTATTTATACTTGTCAAATCTTGTCTGTAAAACTCATAGATTTGCAATTGTTATCTGCTGATTAAAAATAACTTTTTGCCTGGGTTGTCTGAGCACAGTGATCCTCTCCCTAAAATTCAAGTCACAAAAATGAGTACAGTATTATGTTTCACTAACAGGAATTAAAAGCATGTAGCCTGAATATTTCAAAGGAATTTATAAACTGCATCAATACAAAAACCATATTCTTTGCCCATGTTTTTTAAGCAATATATTTCCTAATAGGGGCCATGTCTTGCAAGATGCCTTGTATGATGATTGGTTAGTGCTGGACTCTTGAGCTAGGAATCCCCATCTTGTTTATATTCCTGATTTGCTACAGCACATCTTAGATGATGGATCATCATATATTCTGGAAATGTTTGGTTTCTTGCGTTCTTCTCAGCATACTTACATCTGCCTCTGTAGTGCTGTGGCACTCCCGAGTCTTGCTGCTGCTAGAGTGGCTACAACATGAGACCAATGTTACTGGAACATGAAAGTTCTTCTTGATGCTCATCTTCATCGCATGATCATTGGGCATGGGCAGGCTACTGCCCAATATTATTGTGCCTAGAGCTGGCCGCATTAGGCCTTTTCTCAGCGATCTCAATGAGCTAAGAGGCAGTATGGAGAGACTGGATCCTAGGTGATTTTAATAGTAACAGTCTCATGAGAGGTGGTAGTCCTGGCCCTTCCATCTGAAAGAGACTATTAGTGGTAGATTCCTTCGCGTCGGTAGGTAGCGTTGGTCGATTCCTCTTTTGTTGTTGGTGTCGTGAGCGCCGAAATGACGTCTCAGTATCTACTTAGACGCCGCTCCTGCGTGCTGACGTCAGTTCTTTCTTTTTCCGCGCCAGCCAGCGCAGATCCGGAGAGAGCGGTACCTTTAGTAATTTTTTGACAAGTGTTTTTCGACTTTTTTTCGACATCTTTTTCGAGTCGTTCGACTCCTGGTGCATGCAGGGATGTAACATCGGCGGACCGACTTCAAGCCTTGTGACTCTTGTCGCAAGCTGATGTCAGTCACGGATCCGCGGTAACAACAAAAAGACAAACGGCAGACCAAGGTCAAGCACATCCAGTCCACATGTACAGTAAATTCACAAGGTGGTGCAAACACTTCCTACACCCGCCGTCCAAAGGTGTCAGTAGTCACCAAGTTCTAAGAAGAAAATGGAAGGTGCACACGTGATGAAGTCAATACACGCACGTCGAAATCTGTTCCAGAATTGCTTCTTTTTATTCAATCAAATTTGTTAAAACTGGCACACAGCCAACGCGTTTTGTTCCCGATTTTAGCCAGAGGGAACTTCGTCAGGGCTCCTATATGATCAATTTGACAGTAGCAGAATTGGACCTCAAGAGGCATAAAGTAGCCACGATCACAGTAAGGTTAGTAGGTTCTCACGCTTCAGAATATTGGGCTTTAAAATTTCTTTTTCTTATGTGGCGAAATCAGTATAGAAAAAAGGTCCAGAACGTTTAATCATCAAATAGACTTTATAAATAAAAAGTCATGCTGTATCAATTCAGTCATGCTACGTCTTCTTCTCGGGCGGCATGCTAACCGGCGGTCACGGATCCGCACCTCGTGTGCCTTTGGTGACTGGAGCGCGACCACGACCCGAAGTCGTGCTCCGACTGTCGGGCCATGAACCCGAAGTCTTTGCGGGAGCGGTCCCGAAAGCTTCTGGAGGCCCGGCAGTCAGCTCCGCGCCACTCGAGGTCCCGGTCGAGAGGGAGGTCAGGTCACGGGATCGGTCGCAGAGTCTCCACAATCACTACTCATCGAAGTCTTTGTCTTTGGGTAAGTCAAAGCACAGGAAGGCGAAGAAGCACCGTCGCTCTTCGCCTTCTCCCATCCGCCGGCCGACGGGACGTGGAAGCTCGTCGTCCTTCGGCTCCACCCGCAGAGCCTACTGGGATGGCTCCAAGCTTCCCTCCATTCCCGGGAGCCGGAGCGTCCCCTGCCCAGCTTTGTGCCTTTTACGAAGCCCGCCACTCCTTCTTTGGGCAGCCCGACTCGGCCAGCATGCCTTCGGGCCCTGCGGACTCGGCTAGGGGCTCTAGGCCTTCAATGCCGGCAGCTCCGGCCTCGGCGCCGAAGGGCCCCCAGAGATCCAGGCCTGGACCCGGAACGGTGCCGGTAGACCTCACGACACCTCCTCCGGCACCGATTCCTTTGACGACGCCTCCGCCACCTCCAATGCCGGTCATGTCCCCGGCCGGTGTCGACCCCGGCCTCCCCCTCGTCTTGGACACGGAGCCGGACCGGCGTCGATTGACGGCGGAACCAGCGCCGACTGGTACTTTTGTGCCTCTGTTCTCCCCTGGCATTCCATATTGCCCTGAGTGGCAGCCAGGGGAAGGTGAGGAGGACTGGGAGGGGTCTGTTGACCCTTTGATAGACCAGCTGGAGGAGCCGGACTGGAGAGAGGAGTTGGGGGGGGGGGGGGGTGGGAGCCAGTGGTCTGGATACCTCCCCAGACCTTGGCATGCTTTCTCCCCCTACCGTGGCTATGGAGGAGGGAGCCTCCTATGCTGTGGTGTTGTGTAGGTTGGCTGAGGCCTTGAGCTTCCTACAGTGGCATTCAGGACGAGAAGTTGGACCATCTTGGGAAGAAGATGTTTTAGGACTGCGGTCGGTGAACACGGCATGTCTCTTGGGCTGTTACACCCACTCTGTGTGCGATACGGTTGCGCAGGTGCTGCCGCAGTGTCCGGAGGAGGCCCGGGGTCACACTCTCCCGTGCAGTTGCAGAGGGGAGAGATGCAGCAAAGTTTGTCATCCGCTGTGGGCTGGACACCGCCGACTCGCTGGGTAGAACGATTTCTACGTCAGTAGACCTAAGACGCTACACATGGCTGAGATCCACTGGCTTTTCTGGGGATGTCCAATCGACTCTTTTGGACATGCCCTTTTATGGCCGTCATCTGTTTGGCGACAAGGTGGACCATGCTCTCGAGCGCTTCAAGGATTGTAAAGCTAGTGCCAGATTCTTGGACCTCGCTGCCACCTCTCGTCCTGTGCAGTCTGACTTTCACCCTATCGTGGCTACGGAAGGGGTGCCTTCCACTTTCCACCCAGAGCCACAGGCCGGCTCAAGCTTACCCAGCCTCTGCACGGCCGGGGACGTGGGACCCAACGCCATGGGTCTGGGGGCCAGCGGGTGGGCCAGTCCCAGTGCCCCCTCTGCAGCAGCCTCTAAGCCTTCCTAGTCTGACATTTCAGGGCCACCAGTTGCCAGTGGGCGGCAGGATCCGCCATCACCTCCCCCACTGGCACAACATCACGTCGCACAGGTGGATTTTTCAGATAGTCCAAAGGGGCTACTCCCTCCCCTTCGAGACTACCCTTCCCTCTGTGCCACCTACACTCCATCGCATGTCGGAGGATCACTTGGCCCTTCTCCGTCAGGAAGTTACGGCTCTCTTGGCCAAGGGAGCTATCGAGCAAGTCCCTGTCCCAGAAGTAGGTCGTGGTTCTTACTCCCACTACTTCCTGGTGCCCAAGAGGGACAAAGGTCTGCGTCCTATCTTGGATCTCAGGGACGTCAACCGCTTCCTCCGGAAGGAGAAGTTCAAAATGTTGACAATGGCTCAGGTTCTGTCTGTCCTCGACCCTGGAGACTGGATGGTAGCTTTGGACTTGCAGGACGCTTACTTTCACATCCCCGTCTTGCCTGCCCACAGGTGTTACCTACGGTTTACGGTAGGCCACGAGCATTTTCAGTTTACTGTGCTCCCCTTTGGCCTACCAGAGCCTCTCGGTGTTCACAAAAGTGATGGCGGTGGTCGCAGCTCATCTGTGCAGATCAGGGGTTCCAGTCTTCCCCTATCTTGACGACTGGCTGTTGAAAGCGGGCTCGCCCCAGGCTGTTGTCTCCCACCTCCAGACTACGGTGAACCTACTGCACTCGCTGGGGTTCACTATCAACGTGCCGAAGTCACACCTGATTCCCTCTCAGAAGCTCCTTTTCATCTGAGCAGTTCTGGATACAGCGCAGTTTCGGGCTTATCCTCCCGAGCAGCGAATCCAGGATATTCGGGCTATGATACCGATGTTCCAGCCTCTATCCCGGATTTTGGTGAGAATGAGTCTGAGGCTGCTAGGCCTCATGGCCTCCTGCATCCTGCTGGTGGATCATGCCAGGTGGCATATGCAGGCTCTGCAGTGGGACCTGAAGGTCCAGTGGGCACAGCATCAGGGGAATCCGATTGCGTCCAGATCTCGGAGGGCACTGCACATCAATTGCAGTGGTGGCTAACGAACCAGGATTGGGTCAATGGCAGGTCCCTCTCCCTTCCCCAGCCAGAGTTCACAGTGGTGAGAGATGTGTCACTTCTGGGGTGGGGCGGCCACATGGGAGAGGCGGAGATCAGAGGCCTCTGGTCTCTGGCGGAGTCCGGGCTCCACATCAACCTTCTGGAGCTTTGGGCGATCTGTCTGAAGGCATTCCTTCCTTCTGTCTAAGGGAGAGTAGTGCAGGTGTTCACGGACAACACCACCGCCATGTGGTACTGCAATAAACAGGGTGGAATGGGGTAATGGACCCAATGTCAGGAGGCTCTTCGTCTCTGGAAGTGGCTGGAACATCAGGGCATGTCCCTGGTGGTTCAACACCTGGCAGGTTCTCTGAACGCCAGGGCGGACAAACAAACTCAACCGCTGGTGCATGATGGATCACGAATGGCGTTTTCACTCGGAGGTGGTGCAAGGTCTCTTTCAGCAGTGGGGAGAGCCTTGGTTAGATCTATTCGCCACCGAAGAGAACGCGCAATGTCAGCAGTTCTGCATATTGGAATTTCCAAAGCGGCACTCGCTAGGCGACGCTTTTCGTCACGAGTGGAGTTGCGGGCTTCTATACGCCTTTCCGCCTATACCACTTCTACCCAGAGTGCTGAAGAAGATCAGGCGCGACCGGGCCCAAGTCATTCTTGTGGCTCCGGACTGGGCATGAAGAGTCTGGTATCCCGAGCTCTTGAACATGGCCGTCGATCCTTCGATCAGACCGCCTCTTCAGGAGGATCTTCTGTCGCAGCAGCAGGGGACGGTCCTCCACCCGAACCTGTCCAGCCTCCACCTCCTTGTGTGGAGATTGAGCCGCGACAGTTGACAGCTTTTGACCTTCCTCCCGAAGTCTGTAATGTCATCTTGGCAGCCAGCCGTCCCTCCACTAAAATGGTATACGCCTGTAGATGGAACAAATTTGTGGCATGGTGCACAGCAAAGGCTGTGGATCCCCTTTCTGCCCCTCTTTCAGAGGTTCTCCTCTTCATTTTTTCTTTGGCCCAGCAGGGCTCTGCTCTGGGCACCCTTGATAGCTATCTTTCGGCCTTTCTTCGCCTTCCTGATCAGCCTTCTCTTTTCAAGTCCCCTATTGTAAATAGATTTCTTAAGGGCATTACTCACCTCTTTCCTCCTATTCCTTTCGTAATGCCCCAGTGCGACTTAAATCTGATCTTAACTTACCTGTTTGTGCTCCTTTCGAGCCACTACATAATTGTCCTCTCAGACTCTTGACCTTAAAGACTACTTTTCTGGTTGCCATCACCCATGCTCGCAGGGTGAGTGAGCTTCAGGCTCTTTCTTCTAAACCTAGTTTCCTTGCTGTTCTTCCGGACAAGGTTGTCCTTCGAACTAGACCTTCTTTTCTTCCCAAAGTGGTTACCTCTTCCACATAGGACAGACCATCACTTAGCCCACCTTCTTCCCGCCCCCGCATCCTTCTAAAGAGGAGGAGAGGCTCCACCGTCTGGATCCAAAACGTACGCTAATATTTTATCTGGATCGCACAAAACAATTCCGGGTGGATGATCAGCTCTTTGTTGGCTATGTGCGCGCCAAGAAACGTCGGGCCGTGCAAAAACGAACCATCTCTCGATGGGCTGTTCTTTGCATCAAAATCTGTTATTCCTTGGCGAAAAAGGAGGCTCCTGTAGGGCTGCACGCCCATTCCACCAGGGCGACGGCAGCCACTACTGCTTTGGGACGTGGAGTTCCCCTCAGTAACATCTGCCAGGCAGACACGTGGGCATCATTGCACACGTTCACTAAACATTACTGCCTGGATAGCCAAGTCCGGAGAGACGGCTTGTGAACTTGGTTTGCAGACCCACCTCCGGGGTTGGTATTGCTGGGGTATCTATTCTAAGGTAAGGAATCTATAACTAATAGTCTCTTTCAGATGAACAAGTTACTTACCTTCGGTAACGATATATCTGTAAAAGATATCTGTAGAACTGACTTCTAGAGCAAGGGACTTCCGTTCAGGGCCCTAGTTTTGTGCGCCAGTGGTCAGTGTCTTGCATGGCTCTGCGCTTCTGCCTTGGAATGTCGTGTAAAGAACTGACAGCGCGCAGGGGCGGCGTCTAAGTAGATACCGCAACGTTATTCAGGCAATCACGACGCCAACGATGAACGCGGAGTCAACCAACGCCACCTACCGACGCGCAGGGGTACTGCTGAAGAAAAATTCTCCGGATCCAGTCTGACGCCTGGGGTTAATTCTAAGATAGGAAATCTATAACTAATATATGTCTCTTACAGATATATCGTTACCGAAGGTAAGTAACTTGTTCTTTTTGTCCGCCAGCAAAGTGAGATACTTGGGTCTGTATTTTTTAGATGATCTTTTGTCTCCTCGACATCTGTCTGGTCAATTGCTGCCTTTACAAGGTTGAGGACCCTCTTTCTGCAAGCTGTGCTGAGTCCTCCGGAGCTATCCTATTTCGTTCCACTCCTACCCTTGATGCTCTGGGTTTCTTGTGCTCATGCTATGGAGCAAAGCCCAAGAGCTGTGTCCTCCAGAACACCATGGTGCATCTCATTGCCTCCCATGATGCTCCTGTGCAGCAACGTATAATTCTGCAGGGCTAAAACCTTCCATTGCCGAACCTTTAGAGCCCCCTACTTCACCTCAAGCTGCCTCTGCACTCAATGTATTATCCACAGCGTTTAGCACATTTATTGTTGAACATGAATCCTAAATCTCGAGAACTTGGTCTTTTCCTAGGCTCAAAAAGCCATCACCAGACATTCTCATAGTGGTCTGTCTAAGATAAGTCCCAACAGGGTCAAGGCTTTTCCCACTATTCCTACATTATGAAAGAGACACCTCCCCCTCCTAAATGATGATTAATCAAAGGATGCTAAGAGTTTAGGCATCCTCCTCATACTGGTGGTTAGAATATCAGGGTTTTACTTGGACCTAATCATACCTTTCTGAATAATTGTCCTTTCAAACGACATGCAGTCCTTAAAAACCGCATTGCAGTTTCTTTAGATTCCATCTCTATCATTAAGATAACTACATCTATGTTACATTAACTACTCCATAATTTTATATCAGTGGCCAAATTCCGGAGTGACGTTTCTGGCTTGATAGTCGCTCTTGAACTGGATCATACCATACTAACCAATATTTAGCTCAATGAACTTTCCTTTCCATTTTGGACATACCTCCTGATTAGTTAATTATCTGCTTTGATTGAGAAAGTAAGATCGGAGTAGCACAGCTTTGCTTTTGAAAAATATGAAATTGTGTAAGCCTGCAAACTCAGATTTTGTTTCCCCCTTTATTTATTCATGGTCTGAATGTGGGACAGAAGTCCATTTCGACTATATGAATCAATGAACATAACAGCTGCCAGATGATAACTCCTTTATTGAACAATGTATGAGTCATAGCACCTCCTAATTGATTCACTCCAACAATAAGGACTTTGTTGGTGATTTCAGTCTGTTATGTGATGCTTAAGGATGTTTTTCGAATGCCTGTGCATCCAAAAGGTTTTGGTTCTTGGATAAATAAGTCTAACACAATAGACCAAGGTTAACAATAAACTAAAATGAGCTAGGTCTTCACGGTTCTACAAACAGCAGACAGGTAAGAGATGTTGTGTAGCCTCAAGGGGAGAATACTCCAGAGCGACAAAGTGAGTACTGAGAAGCCAAGTCCACCTAGCTATGCTTCCTTAAATTTATAGGGAGGTTAGCAAAAAAGCAGAAGATCTGAAGTGCCTGCCAGGGATATAAGAAAAGATACATTTCTGGACTAAGGCTGGGGCACTTCCTCGAATGGTTCAGAGAATGGTGCTCATGATGTTAAAAAGGTACACTATCCACATTCTGGAGCCATTGAAGAGCTGTAACCAAAGTTTTTCCCTGATTGAAATGGCAAACACCTGTCAACAGGCATGCAGCTTAATTTTGTACCACCTGAAGCTGATGTGCCTACTACTTGAAAAGGCCAAAGTATCTGCGTTGGCCAGGCGCCTGTCATTGTGTCTGAGGAAGGGAAGAATGACTTGAGATGAAAAGAACAGCTACAGGCATCACAAGAGATTTGGGAAGTAAGCATGAAGTCTGTTTGCAGAGTAAACTGCACCAGAAGAAACAAAAACATGATTTTTTATTGGGCCTTGAAGGAGCTTTGCTGCTGAAGGAAGGATGGTCAGATGTTAACAAGATCAGCAAGATCAATCTCTTTTTCTTCAATAAGAGCAAAAAACGAGCAAGTCTGAATTGGTCCGGTACCACTTACTGTGAGAGGAGGTGATTTAGGAAATGTCTATGGTCGTAGGTTAAATACATTTCTAGAGAAGGGAGAACAAGGAAGGAGTGCTAGATCTAACTTGATATAGGGCATGAGCAAAAGTATAAGCCAACAAGGGGGAAAAGTAGTCGGATTTATTTGAAAGGTCACTTAGGAAGTTAAAGGGAGAAGGAGGCATGCAAGTTTGAATAGTATATCTGAAAGAGACACGTTAGTGACAGATTCCTTACCTTAGAATATCTCCAGGCGTCAGGCTGGATCCGGAAAGTTTTTGCGTAGCAGTACCCTTGCGCGTCGGTAGGCGGCGTCGTGCGGCTCCGCGTCCGTCGTCGGCGTGGTGATCGCCGGGATGACGTCGTGGGCAGTACTTAGACGCCGCCCCTGCGCGCTGACGTCAGTTCTTCTTTTTCCGCGCCAGTAAGCGCAGATCCGGGAAGAGCAGTGCCCTAGTCAATTTTTGACTAACTTTTTTTGTGAATTTTTTCACTGTTTCTTCATCGAGTCTTCACGACTCCTAGGTGTCGTAGGGATGCCCGGCTTCAAGCCATGCGGAGCCTGTGGTCGCATGATGTCGATCACGGACCCGCATCTCGAGTGTCCCTTCTGTCTCGGCCGAGACCATGACACGAAGTCGTGCCCTGACTGCCGGAAACTTCATCCGAAGGCTTTGCGAGAGCGGTCTCGAAAGCTGCTTGAGGTCCGGCAGTCGGCTCCGCGCCGCACCAAGCCCCGGTCCCGGGAGAGGTCGAGGGGCCGGTCGCGGAGTCCCCGCCGGTCGTCGGAGTCCAAGTCTTCGCGCTCCTCGGGTAAGTCGAAGCACAAAAAGTCTAAGAAGCATCATCGATCTAAGACTTCGCCTCGCCGGTCTCGCGACTCGGCTGAGGCCCCAGTCGGCACCGTCCCCGCGGCCCCGGACATGCCTGTAGAGCCGCCCCCGCATTACCCGTCCTTTCCGGGTTCGGGGGCGACTCAGGCCGAAATACAGGAATTCCTGACGGCCATGGCCCGCCTCTTCGGGCCTTCAGGCCCCTCCGGTGCGCCTTCGGGCCCTGCGGGCCCTGATGGGGTTGCCCTGGCGCCGCCATCGACTCCGGTCCCGGCGTCGCCTGTCCCACCAGCCTTCATCCCGGCCTCGGCTCCGGCCTCGATCCGGTGGTACCGCAACCCCCATCGACGCCGGTTGACCTAACCACGCCTCCGCAGATGTCCCCGGTGCCGTTCCTGACGCCGTCTCTCTCCGGCTCTGGACATGGAGCCGGACCGACGTCGCTCGACGCCGGCTCCGGCGCCGATGAGACCTTGGGTCCCAAATGTCCCTCCTCCTCCATATTTTGAAGAAGAGGAGGACCAGGAGAGCTGGGAGGGGTCTGAGGACCCTCTCACACAACAGTGTGAGTATGATCCGGACTGGGCTGAGGAACTTGGGGATGCCAGTGGTCTAGACACCTCCCCTGACACTGGCATGCTGTCTCCTCCCGTGGCTACGGAGGAGGGAGCTAATTTTGCAACGGTGTTGCGTAGAGCAGCTGGAGCCTTACATCTCCAGTTGCCTACTGTGGCCGTCAGGACTAACCTCCTGACAGAAGTGCTTCAGCCGGCGGCTTCCTCCTCGGAGACTGTGCTGCCGTTTAATGATGCACTCACTGACGTTCTTTTGGGTGCCTGGTCCAAACCCACCACAGGGGCTCCTGTGGATAGGAACGTGGCCCGACGCCATCGCCCTGCTCCGGGCGACCCCTTGTTTCTCTCCCAACATCCCACCCCCGAGAGCTTGGTTGTCCAAGCCTCTGCCTCCCAAACCGCCTTCCCTACCGCTCCTCCGAAGAGGGAATCCAAACTCCTGGACCAATTTGGGAAGAAGCCTATTTCTTCCTCCAGTGCTGGCTTGCGGTCCGTCAACACCGCTTGCCTTTTGGGCCGATATACCCACTCCCTGTGGGATTCGGTGGCGGCTGTTTTGCCGCAGTGTTCTGAGGAGGTCCAGACACTGCTTACCCGCGCCATTGCGGAAGGGCGAGATGCGGCTAAATACACCATCCATTGTGGCCTTGATACCGCCGACTCGCTGGGCAGATCGCTTGCGACGACGGTGGCGCTACGTCGCCACGCCTGGCTGAGAATAACTGGTTTCTCGGGTGATGTCCAGAATACACTCATGGACATGCCCTTTGATGGAGTCGGTCTTTTTGGTTCAAAGGCAGACCATGCGCTGGAGCGGTTTAAGGACTCACGGGCTACTGCCAAGTCCCTGGGCCTTTCTGTTGTACGCCCTCCGCTCACCTCTGCTTTTCGCCCCTTTCGTGGCAACGGAAGGGGCGCCCAGTCACGTCAGCTGCCCAGCCACCGGCCCGTGCAGCAAGCGTCTTCGCGTGGCCGAGGACGTGGATACCGCCTTGGCGGTTCGGGCAACCAGCGTGCGGGTCAGGCCACCACCTCCAACCCGTCCGCGGCCTCCAAGCCCTCCTAGTCCCTCCTTTCCGGTACACAGCACGCCAGTAGGGGGCAGGGTCCGCCATCACCTTCACCACTGGCGTCCCATCACCTCGGACAGGTGGGTCTTGGACATTGTCCGAAGGGGCTACTCCCTCCCCTTCGAGACCACCCCCAGCCATGCCACCTCCATTCCACCGCATGTCAGGGGATCACTTGGTACTTCTGCAGAAGGAAGTCACGGCCCTCTTGGCCAAGAGGGCCATCAAGCATGTTCCGACCCCAGAAGTAGGGACGTGGTTGCTACTCCCACTACTTCCTGGTGCCCAAAAGGACAAGGAGGACATGCGTCCTATCTTGGACCTCCGGAACGTCAATCGCTTCCTCCGGAAGGAGAAGTTCAAGATGCTCACCCTAGCTCAGGTCTTAACTGCCCTCGACCCTGGAGACTGGTTGGTAGCGTTGGACTTGCAGGACGCTTATTTTCACATCCCCGTCCTGCCGGCCCACCGGCGTTACCTGAGGTTCACGGTAGGCCTCGAGCATTGTCAGTTCACTGTGCTCCCCTTTGGCCTTACAAGTGCCCCTCGGGTGTTCACCAAAGTGATGGCGGTGGTCGCAGCTCATCTGCGCCGGGCAGTCTAGTCTTCCCCTACCTCGACGACTGGCTGCTGAAGGCGGGCTCGTCCCAGGCAGTCGTCTCCCACCTCCAGACTACGGCCGAACTCCTGCACTCGCTGGGGTTCTCCATCAATGTGCCGAAGTCGCATCTGATTCCTTCTCCACAGCTCCTTTTCATCGGAGCAGTTCTGGACACGACGCAGTATCTGAAAGAGACACGTTAGTGACAGATTCCTTACCTTAGAATATCCCCAGGCGTCAGGCTGGATCCGGAAAGTTTTTGCGTAGCAGTACCCTTGCGCGTCGGTAGGCGGCGTCGTGCGGCTCCGCGTCCGTCGTCGGCGTCGTGATCGCCGGGATGACGTCGCGGGCAGTAAATAGGCGCCGCCCCTGCGCGCTGACGTCAGTTCTTTTTTTTCCGCGCCAGCAAGCGCAGATCCGGGAAGAGCAGTGCCCTGGTCATTTTTTTACCAAACTTTTTGGTGAATTTTTCACTGTTTTTTCTTCAATCGACTTCAAGGTGTCGTAGGGATGCCCGGGTTTAAACGTTGCGGCGCCTGTGCTCGGATGATGTCCATCACAGACCCGCAATGGGAGTGTCTCTTCTGCCTCGGCCGAGGCCACGACACGGAGTCTTGTTCTGACTGCCGGGCCCTCAACCCGAAAGCTTTGCGAGAGCGGTCTCGAAAACTCCTCGAGGCCCGGCATTCGGCTCCACGCAAGCCCCGGTCGCGTGAGAGGTCCAGGGGTCGTTCGCGGAGTCCACACCGGTCGTCGGCATCGAAGTCTTCTTCGTCCGGTAAGTCAAAACACAAAAAGTCCAAAAAGCATTGTCGCTCTAGGACTTCGCCTCGCCGGTCTCGCGACTCGGCTGAGGCCCCTCCCGGCACAGTCCCCGCCCCCGCGGCCCCGGACATGCCTGTGGAGTCGCCTCCGCAATACCAGTCCTTCCCGGGTTCGGGGGCGGATCCGGCCCAAGTACAGGAATTCCTGTCGGCCATGGCCCGCCTCTTCGGGCCTCAAGGTCCCTCCGGTGCGCCTTCGGGCCCCGCGGGCCCTGATGGGGTTGCTCCGGCGTCGCCGACGGCTCCGGCCCCGGCGTCGCCCGTGCCTCCAGCCTCGATCCCGGCTCCGGCCTCGATCCCGGCTCCACAACCCCCATCGACGCCGGTCGACCTAACGACACCTCTGCCGGCGCCGATGTCTCCGGTGCCGTTCTCGACGCCGCCTGGGGCTCCGGGCGGCATCGTCCCCCAGTTCCTAACGGCTCCGGACATGGACCCGGACCGACGTCGCTCGACGCCGGTTCCGGCGCCGATGAGACCTTGGGTCCCAAATGTCCCTCCTCCCCCTTATTTTGAACCAGAGGAGGACCAGGAGGACTGGGAGGGGTCTGATGACCCTCTGGCACAACAGTGTCAGTACGATGAGGACTGGACAGAGGGTCTAGGGGATGCCAGTGGTCTAGATACTTCCCCTGACACTGGCATGCTGTCTCCTCCCGTGGCTACGGAGGAGGGAGCCAATTTTGCAACGGTGTTGCGTAGGGCGGCTGGAGCCTTACATCTCCAACTCCCTACTGTGGCGGTCAAGACTAATCTCTTGACAGAGGTGCTTTAGCCGGCAGCCTCCTCTGCGGAGACTGTGCTGCCGTTTAACGACGCCCTCACTGACGTTCTTTTGGGCGCCTGGTCCAAGCCCAACACAGGGGCTCCTGTGGATAGGAACGTGTCCCGACGCCATCGCCCAGCTCCGGACAACCCCCTGTTTCTCTCTGTCCACCCCACTCCTGAGAGCTTGGTTGTCCAAGACTCCGCTTCCCAAACCGCCTTCCCTACCGCCCCTCCGGATAGGGAATCCAAACGCCTGGATCAATTTGGGAAGAAGGGTTTTTCTTCCTCCAGTGCTGGCTTGCGGTCCATCAACACCGCTTGTCTTTTGGGCCGATATACCCACTCCTTGTGGGATTCGGTGGCGAATGTTTTGCCCCAGTGTTCTGAGGAGGTTCAGACACTGCTTTCCCGCGCCATTGCGGAAGGAAGGGATGCGGCCAAATACACGATACGATGTGGCCTTGATACCGCCGACTCGCTGGGCAGGTCTATTGCAACGACGGTGGCGCTGCGACGCCACGCCTGGCTGAGAACCACTGGTTTTTCAGGGGATGTCCAGAATACTCTCATGGACATGCCCTTTGATGGAGTCGGTCTTTTTGGGTCCAAAGTAGACCATGCGTTGGAGCGCTTTAAGGACTCACTGGCTACTGCCAAGTCCCTGGGCCTTTCTGCTACACGCCCTCCGCTGACTTCTGCTTTTCGCCCCTATCGTGGCCACGGTAGGGGCGCCCCTTCACGTCAGCAGCCCAGCCACCGGCCCGCGCAGCAGGCGTCTTCGCGTGGCTGAGGACGTGGATTCCGCCGTGGCGGATCGGGCAACCAGCGTGCGGTTCAGGCCACCACCTCCAACCCGTCCGCGGCCTCCAAACCCTCCTAGTCCCTCCTTTCAGGTGCACAGCACGCCAGTAGGGGGCAGGGTCCGCCATCACCTTCCCCACTGGCGTACCATCACCTCGGACAGGTGGGTCTTGGACATTGTCCGAAGGGGCTACTCCCTCCCCTTCGAGTCCACCCCCAGCCATGCCACCTCAATTCCACCGCATGTCAGGGGATCACTTGGTACTTCTGCAGAAGGAAGTCACGGCCCTCTTGGCCAAGAGGGCCATCGAGCATGTTCCGACCCCAGAAGTAGGGCGTGGTTGCTACTCCCACTACTTCCTGGTGCCCAAAATGGACAAGGAGGACATGCGTCCTATCTTGGACCTCCGGAACGTCAATCGCTTCCTCCGGAAGGAGAAGTTCAAGATGCTCACCCTAGCTCAGGTCTTGACTGCCCTCGACCCTGGAGACTGGTTGGTAGCGTTTGACTTGCAGGACGCATATTTCCACATCCCTTTCCTGCCGGCCCACCGGCGTTACCTTCGGTTCACGGTAGGCCCCGAGCATTTTCAGTTCACCGTGCTCCCCTTTGGCCTTACCAGTGCCCCTCGGGTGTTCACGAAAGTGATGGCGGTGGTCGCAGCTCATCTGCGCCGGGCAGGGGTTTGTCTTCCCCTACCTCGACGACTGGCTGCTGAAGGCGGGCTCGTCCCAGGCAGTCGTCTCCCACCTCCAGACTACGGCCGAACTCCTGCACTCGCTGGGGTTCTCCATCAATGTGCCGAAGTCGCATCTGATTCCTTCTCCACAGCTCCTTTTCATCGGAGCAGTTCTGGACACGACGCAGTTTCGGGCCTATCCTCCCGAACGGCTGGTCCGGGATATTCAGGCTATGATTCCGATCTTTCAGCCTTTATCCTGGGTTTCGGTACGGATGACCCTGAGGCTGCTGGGCCTCATGGCCTCCTGCATCCTGCTGGTCAATCATGCCAGATGGCATATGCGGGCTCCGCAGTGGGACCTGAAGTTCCAGTGGGCGCAGCACCAGGGCAACCTGTCCGATCACGTCCAGATCTCGGAGGGAACTGCAAAACAGTTGCAGTGGTGGCTCTCGAACCGGCAATGGGTCATGGGCAGATCCCTCTGTCAAAGGGAAGGTAGTGCAGGTGTTCACAGACAACACCACCGCCATGTGGTACTGCAACAAACAGGGCGGGGTGGGGTCTTGGACAGCCGCAGGTGCATGATGGATCACGAATGGCGTCTTCACTCGGAAGTGGCGCAAGGACTCTTTCTACAGTGGGGGGAGCCTTGGTTAGATCTATTCGCCACCGAAGAGAACGCGCAATGTCATCAGTTCTGCGCGTTGGAATTTCCAAGGCGGCACTCGCTCGGCGACGCTTTTCGTCGCGAGTGGAGTTGCGGTCTGTTGTACGCCTTTCCGCCTATACCACCTCTACCCAGAGTGTTGAAGAAGATTCGGCACGACCGGGCCCAAGTCATTCTTGTGGCTCCGGACTGGGCTCGAAGAGTTTGGTATCCCGAGCTACTCAATATGAGCGTAGATCCCCGATCCGTCTGCCTCTTCGGGAGGATCTTCTGTCGCAGCAGCAGGGGACGGTCCTCCACCCGAACCTGTCCAGTCTACACCTGCTTGCGTGGAGATTGAGCGGCGGCAGTTGATTCCTTTCGACTTGCCTCCCGAAGTTTGTGATGTGATTCTGGCAGCCAGGCGTCCCTCCACTAAGGTGGTATACGCCTGCAGGTGGAACAAATTTGTGGCATGGTGCACAGCAAAGGCTGTGAATCCCCTTTCTGCCCCTCTTTCTGAGGTCCTTCTGTTCCTTCTCTCTCTGGCCCAACAGGGTTCTGCCCTGGGTACCATCAAGGGTTATCTTTGTGCTATCTCGGCCTTCCTCAGGCTCCCTGATCAGCCCTCCCTTTTCAAGTCCCCTGTTAACAGGTTCTTAAAAGGCATTACTCACCTCTTCCCTCCTGTTCCGTTTGTGATGCCTCAGTGGGACTTGAACTTGGTTCTTACCTTTTTAATGTGCGCTCCCTTTGAGCCTCTACATAACTGTCCTCTTCGTCTTCTGACTCTGAAGACAGCCTTTCTGGTGGCCATCACCTCCGCTCGGCGGGTGAGTGAGCTCCAGGCTCTATCTTGCAAACCTCCCTTTCTGTCTGTTCATCCAGACAAGGTTGTTCTTCGGACGCGTCCGTCCTTCTTGCCAAAGGTGGTTACTGCTTTCCACATTGGGCAGACCATCACTTTGCCCACCTTCTTTCCGCCTCCGCATCCTTCCAGAGAGGAAGAGAGGCTCCACCGTCTGGACCCAAAACGTGCGCTCTCCTTCTATATTGACCGCACAAAACACTTCCGGGTGGATGACCAGCTCTTTGTTGGCTACGTGGGCGCCAAAAAGGTCGGGCGGTGCACAAACGAACCATCTCCCGCTGGGTTACCTTGTGCATCAAGACCTGCTATTCTTTGGCTAAGAAGGAGCCTCCTGTTGGGCTGCGTGCCCATTCCACCAGGGCAACGGCTGCTACCACGGCCTTGGGCCGCGGTGTTCCGCTGCCGGTTATCTGTCAGGCAGCTACGTGGGCCTCGCTGCACACGTTTACAAAGCATTACTGCCTTGACAATCTGAAAGAGACACGTTAGTGACAGATTCCTTACCTTAGAATATCCCCAGGCGTCAGGCTGGATCCGGAAAGTTTTTGCGTAGCAGTACCCTTGCGCGTCGGTAGGCGGCGTCGTGCAGCTCCGCGTCCGTCGTCGGCGTCGTGATCGCCGGGATGACGTCGCGGGCAGTACTTAGGCGCCGCCCCTGCGCGCTGACGTCAGTTCTTCTTTTTCCGCGCCAGCAAGCGCAGATCCGGGAAGAGCAGTGCCCTGGTCATTTTTTGACCATACTTTTTGGTGAATTTTTCACTGTTTTTTCATCTTTCAAGGTGTCGTAGGGATGCCCGGCTTCAAGCGATGCGGCGCCTGTGCGCGGATGATGTCCGTCACCGACCCGCATTGGGAGTGTCTCTTCTGCCTCGGCCGAGGCCACGACACGGAGTCTTGTCCCCAATGCCAGGCCCTCAACCCGAAAGCTTTGCGAGAGCGGTCTCGAAAGCTCCTGGAGGCCCGGCATTCGGCTCCACGGAGGCCCCGGTCGCGTGAGAGGTCCAGGAGTCGATCGCGGAGTCCACACCGGTCGTCGGCGTCGAAGTCTTCTTCGTCCGGTAAGTCGAAACACAAAAAGTCCAAAAAGCATCATCGCTCTAGGACTTCGCCTCGCCGGTCTCGCGACTCGGCTGAGGCCCCTCCCGGCACCGTCCCCGCCCCGCGGCCCCGGACATGCCTGTGGAGTCGCCCCCGCCATACCCGCCCTTCCCGGGTTCGGGGGCGGATCCGGCCAAAGTGCAGGAATTCCTGTCGGCCATGGCCCGCCTCTTCGGGCCTTCAGGCCCCTCCGGTGCGCCTTCGGGCCCCGCGGGCCCTGATGGGTTTGCTCCGGCGTCGCCGGCGGCTCCGGCCCCGGCGTCGCCCGTGCCTCCAGCCTCGATCCCGGCTCCGGCCCCGGCCTCGATCCCGGCTCCACAACCCCCATCGACGCCGGTCGACCTAACGACACCTCCGCCGGCGCCGATGTCTCCGGTGCCGTTCTCGACGCCGCCCTGGGCTCCGGGCGGCGTCGTCCCCCAGTTCCTTCCGGCTCCGGACATGGACCCGGAACGGCGTCGCTCGACGCCGGCTCCGGCGCCGATGGGACCTTGGGTCCCAACTGTCCCTCCTCCTCCTTATTTTGAACCAGAGGAGGACCAGTTGGACTGGGAGGGGTCTGATGACCCTCTGACACGACACTGTCAGTATGATGAGGACTGGACAGAGAGTCTAGGGAGGCCAGTGGTCTGGATACTTCCCTGACACTGGCATGCTGTCTCCTCCCGTGGCTACGGAGGAGGGAGCCAATTTTGGTACGGTGTTGCGTAGGGCAGCTGGGGCCTTACGTCTCCAACTCCCTACTTTGACGGTCAAGCCTAACATCTTGACAGAGGTGCTTCAGCCGGCAGCCTCCTCTGCGGAGACTGTGCTGCCGTTTAACGACGCCCTCACTGACGTTCTTTTGGGCGCCTGGTCCAAGCCCAACACAGGGGTTCCTGTGGATCGGAACGTGTCACGACGCCATCGCCCAGCTCCGGGCGACCCCTGTTTCTCTCTGTCCACCCCACTCCTGAGAGCTTGGTTGTCCAAGCCTCCGCTTCCCAAACCGCCTTCCCTACCGCTCCTCCGGATAGGGAATCCAAACGCCTGGATCAGTTTGGGAAGAAAGGTTTTTCTTCCTCCAGTGCTGGCTTGCGGTCCGTTAACACCGCTTGTCTTTTGGGCCGATATACCCACTCCCTGTGGGATTCGGTGGCGGATGTTTTGCCCCAGTGTCCTGAGGAGGTCCAGGCACTGCTTTCCCGCGCCATTGCGGAAGGAAGGGATGCGGCTAAATACACTATACGTTGTGGCCTTGACACCGCCGACTCGCTGGGCAGGTCTATTGCAACGACGGTGGCGGTCCGACGCCACGCCTGGCTGAGAACCACTGGTTTTTCCGGGGATGTCCAGAATACTCTCATGGACATGCCCTTTGATGGAGTCGGTCTTTTTGGGTCCAAAGCAGACCATGCGTTGGAGCGCTTTAAGGACTCACGGGCTACTGCCAAGTCCCTGGGCCTTTCTGCTACGCCCTCCGCTGACTTCTGCTTTTCGCCCCTATCGTGGCCACGGTAGGGGCGCCCCTTCACGTCAGCAGCCCAGCCACCGGCCCGCGCAGCAGGCGTCTGCGCGTGGCCGAGGACGTGGATTCCGCCGTGGCGGATCGGGCAACCAGCGTGCGGGTCAGGCCACCACCTCCAACCCGTCCGCGGCCTCCAAGCCCTCCTAGTCCCTCCTTTCAGGTGCACGGCACGCCAGTAGGGGCAGGGTCCGCCATCACCTTCCCCACTGGCGCACCATCACCTCGGACAGGTGGGTCTTGGACATTGTCCGAAGGGGCTACTCCCTCCCCTTCGAGACCACCCCCCAGCCATGCCACCTCAATTCCACCGCATGTCAGGGGATCACTTGGTGCTTCTACAGAAGGAAGTCACGGCCCTCTTGACCAAGAGGGCCATCGAGCATGTTCCGACCCCAGAAGTAGGGCGTGGTTGCTACTCCCACTACTTTCTGGTGCCCAAAAGGACAAGGAGGACATGCGTCCTATCTTGGACCTCCGGAACGTCAATCGCTTCCTCCGGAAGGAGAAGTTCAAGATGCTCACCCTAGCTCAGGTCTTGACTGCCCTCGACCCTGGAGACTGGTTGGTAGCGTTGGACTTGCAGGACGCCTATTTCCACATCCCCGTCCTGCCGGCCCACCGGCGTTACCTTCGGTTCACGGTAGGCCTCGAGCATTTTCAGTTCACCGTGCTCCCCTTTGGCCTTACCAGTGCCCCTCGGGTGTTCACGAAAGTGATGGCGGTGGTCGCAGCTCATCTGCGCCGGGCAGGGGTTTCAGTCTTCCCCTACCTCGACGACTGGCTGCTGAAGGCGGGCTCGTCCCAGGCAGTCGTCTCCCACCTCCAGACTATGGCCGAACTCCTGCACTCGCTGGGGTTCTCCATCAATGTGCCGAAGTCGCATCTGATTCCTTCTCCACAGCTCCTTTCCATCGGAGCAGTTCTGGACACGACGCAGTTTCGGGCCTATCCTCCCGAACGGCGAGTCCAGGATATTCAGGCTATGATTCCGATCTTTCGGCCTTTATCCTGGGTTTCGGTACGGATGACCCTGAGGCTGCTGGGCCTCATGGCCTCCTGCATCCTGCTGGTCAATCATGCCAGATGGCATATGCGGGCTCTGCAGTGGGACCTGAAGTTCCAGTGGGCGCAGCACCAGGGCAACCTGTCCGATCACGTCCAGATCTCGGAGGGGACTGCAAGACCGTTGCAGTGGTGGCTCTCGAACCGGCAATGGGTCATGGGCAGATCCCTCTCCCTTCCCCAGCCAGAGCACACAGTTGTGACGGACGCGTCCCTTCTGGGATGGGGCGGTCACATGGGAGAGGCGGAGATCAGAGGCCTCTGGTCTCCGGCGGAGTCCCGGCTCCATATCAACCTTCTGGAGCTCCGGGCGATCCGACTTGCACTCAAGGCATTCCTTCCCTCTGTCAAAGGGAAGGTAGTGCAGGTGTTCACAGACAACACCACCGCCATGTGGTACTGCAACAAACAGGGCGGGGTGGGGTCTTGGACCCTTTGTCAGGAGGCTCTGCGCCTCTGGACATGGCTGGAACATCAGGGCATGTTCCTGATGGTTCAACACCTGGCAGGTTCCCTGAACGCCAGGGCGGACGAACTCAGCCGCAGGTGCATGATGGATCACGAATGGCGTCTTCACTCGGAAGTGGCGCAAGGACTCTTTCTACAATGGGGAGAGCCTTGGTTAGATCTATTCGCCACCGAAGAGAACGCGCAATGTCATCAGTTCTGCGCGTTGGAATTTCCAAGGCGGCACTCGCTCGGCGACGCTTTTCGTCGCGAGTGGAGTTGCGGTCTGTTGTACGCCTTTCCGCCTATACCACTTCTACCCAGAGTGTTGAAGAAGATTCGGCACGACCGGGCCCAAGTTATTCTTGTGGCTCCGGACTGGGCTCGAAGAGTTTGGTATCCCGAGCTACTCAATATGAGCGTAGATCCCCCGATCCGTCTGCCTCTTCGGGAGGATCTTCTGTCGCAGCAGCAGGGGACGGTCCTCCACCCGAACCTGTCCAGTCTACACCTGCTTGCGTGGAGATTGAGCGGCGGCAGTTGATTCCTTTCGACTTGCCTCCCGAAGTTTGTGATGTGATTCTGGCAGCCAGGCGTCCCTCCACTAAGGTGGTATACGCCTGCAGGTGGAACAAATTTGTGGCATGGTGCACAGCAAAGGCTGTGGATCCCCTTTCTGCCCCTCTTTCTGAGGTCCTTCTGTTCCTTCTCTCTGGCCCAACAGGGTTCTGCCCTGGGTACCATCAAGGGTTATCTTTGTGCTATCTCGGCCTTCCTCAGGCTCCCTGATCAGCCCTCCCTTTTCAAGTCCCCTGTTGTTAATAGGTTCTTAAAAGGCATTACTCACCTCTTCCCTCCTGTTCCGTTTGTGATGCCTCAGTGGGACTTGAACTTGGTTCTTACCTTTTAATGTGCGCTCCCTTTGAGCCTCTGCATAACTGTCCTCTTCGTCTTCTGACTCTGAAGACTGCCTTTCTGGTGGCCATCACCTCCGCTCGGCGGGTGAGTGAGCTCCAGGCTCTGTCTTGCAAACCTCCCTTTCTGTCTGTTCATCCAGACAAGGTTGTTCTTCGGACGCGTCCGTCCTTCTTGCCAAAGGTGGTTACTGCTTTCCACATTGGGCAGACCATCACTTTGCCCACCTTCTTTCCGCCTCCGCATCCTTCCAGAGAGGAAGAGAGGCTCCACCGTCTGGACCCAAAACGTGCGCTCTCCTTCTATATCGACCGCACAAAACACTTCCGGGTGGATGACCTGCTCTTTGTTGGCTACGTGGGCGCCAAAAAGGTCGGGCGGTGCACAAGAGGACCGTCTCCCGCTGGGTTACCTTGTGCATCAAGACCTGCTATTCTTTGGCCAAGAAGGAGCCTCCTGTTGGGCTGCGTGCCCATTCCACCAGGGCAACGGCTGCTACCACGGCCTTGGGCCGCGGTGTTCCGCTGCCGGTTATCTGTCAGGCAGCTACGTGGGCCTCGCTGCACACGTTTACTAAGCATTACTGCCTTGACAGTCAGGTCCGGAGGGACGGCTTCTTTGGCCGTTCTGTCCTTCAGGACTTCCTTGTCTGATCTTTGTTCGCAGACCCACCACCGGGGTTGGTATTGCTGGGGTATCTATTCTAAGGTAAGGAATCTATCACTAACGTGTCTCTTTCAGATGCACAAGTTACTAACTTGTGTAACGATATATCTGTAAGAGACAGTAGTTAGTGATAGATTCCTACCGCCCACCCATCCTCCCCGTTCTGCGAACTGATTTCTAGGGTTAAGGACATCCCTTTCAGGGCCCTAGTATTTTTCAGACACCTGTGTCAGCTTCTTGCATGGCTCTGCGTTCCTGGCGCGGAAAGTCGTGTACAGAACTGACGTCAGCGCGCAGGGGCGGCGCCTAAGTACTGCCCGCGACGTCATCCCGGCGATCACGACGCCGACGACGGACGCGGAGCCGCACGACGCCGCCTACCGACGCGCAAGGGTACTGCTACGCAAAACTTTCCGGATCCAGCCTGACGCCTGGGGATATTCTAAGGTAAGGAATCTATCACTAACTACTGTCTCTTACAGATATATCGTTACACAAGTTAGTAACTTGTGCATCTGTAAGAGACAGTAGTTAGTGACAGATTCCTTACCGCCCACCCATCCTCCCCGTTCTGCGAACTGATTTCTAGGGTTAAGGACATCCCTTTCAGGGCCCTAGTATTTTTCAGACACCTATGTCAGCTTCTTGCATGGCTCTGCGTTCCTGGCGCGGAAAGTCGTGTACAGAACTGACGTCAGCGCGCAGGGGCGGCGCCTAAGTACTGCCCGCGACGTCATCCCGGCGATCACGACGACGGACGCGGAGCCGCACGACGCCGCCTACCGACGCGCAAAGGGTACTGCTACGCAAAAACTTTCCGGATCCAGCCTGACGCCTGGGGATATTCTAAGGTAAGGAATCTGTCACTAACTACTGTCTCTTACAGATATATCGTTACACAAGTTAGTAACTTGTGCGTCAGGTCCGGAGGGACGGCTTCTTTGGCCGTTCTGTCCTCCAGGACTTCCTTGTCTGATCTTTGTTCGCAGACCCACCACCGGGGTTGGTATTGCTGGGGTATCTATTCTAAGGTAAGGAATCTGTCACTAACGTGTCTCTTTCAGATGCACAAGTTACTAACTTGTGTAACGATATATCTGTAAGAGACAGTAGTTAGTGACAGATTCCTACCGCCCACCCATCCTCCCCGTTCTGCAAACTGATTTCTAGGGTTAAGGACATCCCTTTCAGGGCCCTAGTATTTTTCAGACACCTATGTCAGCTTCTTGCATGGCTCTGCGTTCCTGGCGTGGAAAGTCGTGTACAGAACTGACGTCAGCGCGCAGGGGCGGCGCCTAAGTATTGCCCGCGACGTCATCCCGGCGATCACGACGCCGACGACTGAAGCGGAGCCGCACGACGCCGCCTACCGACGCGCAAGGGTACTGCTACGCAATAACTTTCCGGATCCAGCCTGACGCCTGGGGATATTCTAAGGTAAGGAATCTGTCACTAACTACTGTCTCTTACAGATATATCGTTACACAAGTTAGTAACTTGTGCTTCGGGCCTATCCTCCCGAACGGCGAGTCCGGGATATTCAGGCTATGATTCCGATCTTTCAGCCTTTATCCTGGGTTTCGGTACGGATGACCCTGAGGCTGCTGGGCCTCATGGCCTCCTGCATCCTGCTGGTCACTCATGCCAGATGGCATATGCGGGCTCTGCAGTGGGACCTGAAGTTCCAGTGGGTGCAGCACCAGGGCAACCTGTCCGATCACGTCCAGATCTCGGAGGGGACTGCAAAACAGTTGCAGTGGTGGCTCTCGAACCGGCAATGGGTCATGGGCAGATCCCTCTCCCTTCCCCAGCCAGAGCACACAGTTGTGACTGACGCGTCCCTTCTGGGATGGGGTGGTCACATGGGAGAGGCGGAGATCAGAGGCCTCTGGTCTCCGGCGGAGTCCCGGCTCCATATCAACCTTCTGGAGCTCCGGGCGATCCGACTTGCACTCAAGGCATTCCTTCCCTCTGTCAAAGGGAAGGTAGTGCAGGTGTTCACAGACAACACCACCACCATGTGGTATTGCAACAAACAAGGCGGGGTGGGGTCGTGGACCCTTTGTCAGGAGGCTCTGCGCCTCTGGACATGGCTGGAACATCAGGGCATGTTCCTGATGGTTCAACACCTGGCAGGTTCCCTGAACGCCAGGGCGGACGAACTCAGCCGCAGGTGCATGATGGATCACGAATGGCGTCTTCACTCGGAAGTGGCGCAAGGACTCTTTCTACAGTGGGGAGAGCCTTGGTTAGATCTATTCGCCACCGAAGAGAACGCGCAATGTCATCAGTTCTGCGTGTTGGAATTTAAAAGGCGGCACTCGCTCGGCGACGCTTTTCGTCGCGAGTGGAGTTGCGGTCTGTTGTACGCCTTTCCGCCTATACCACTTCTACCCAGAGTGTTGAAGAAGATTCGGCACGACCGGGCCCAAGTCATTCTTGTGACTCCGGACTGGGCTCGAAGAGTTTGGTATCCCGAGCTACTCAGTATGAGCGTAGATCCCCCGATCCGTCTGCCTCTTCGGGAGGATCTTCTGTCGCAGCAGCAGGGGACGGTCCTCCACCCGAACCTGTCCAGCCTCCACCTGCTTGCGTGGAGATTGAGCGGCGGCAGTTGATTCCTTTCGACTTGCCTTCCGAAGTTTGTGATGTGATTCTGGCAGCCAGGCGTCCCTCCACTAAGGTGGTATACGCCTGCAGGTGGAACAAGTTTATGGCATGGTGCACAGCAAAGGCTGTGAATCCCCTTTCTGCCCCTCTTTCTGAGGTTCTTCTGTTCCTTCTTTCCCTGGCCCAACAGGGTTCTGCCCTGGGTACCATCAAGGGCTATCTTTGTGCCATCTCGGCCTTCCTCAGGCTTCCTGATCAGCCCTCCCTTTCCAAGTCCCCTGTTGTTAACAGGTTTCTAAAAGGCATTACACACCTCTTCCCTCCTGTTCCGTTTGTGATGCCTCAGTGGGACTTGAACTTGGTTCTTACCTTTCTTATGTGCGCTCCCTTTGAGCCTCTACATAACTGTCCTCTTCGTCTTCTGACTGCCTTTCTGGTGGCCATCACCTCCGCTCGGCGGGTGAGTGAGCTCCAGGCTCTTTCATGCAAACCTCCCTTTCTGTCTGTCCATCCAGACAAGGTTGTTCTTAGGACGCGTCCGTCCTTCTTGCCAAAGGTGGTTACTGCCTTCCACATTGGGCAGACCATCACTTTGCCCACCTTCTTTCTGCCTCTGCATCCTTCCAGAGAGGAAGAGAGGCTCCACCGTCTGGACCTAAAATGTGCGCTTTCTTTTTATATTAACCGCACACAACACTTCCGGGTGGATGACCAGCTCTTTGTTGGCTACGTGGGCGCCAAAAAGGTCGGGCGGTGCACAAGAGAACCATCTCCCGCTGGGTAACCTTGTGTATCAAAGCCTGCTCTTCTTTGGCTAAGAAGGAGCCTCCTGTTGGGCTGCGTGCCCATTCCACCAGGGCAACGGCTGCTACCACGGCCTTGGGCCGCGGTGTTCCGCTGCAGGATATCTGTCAGGCAGCTACGTGGGCCTCGCTGCACACGTTTACCAAACATTACTGCCTTGACAGCCAGGTCCGGAGGGACGGCTTCTTTGGCCGTTCTGTCCTCCGGGACTTCCTTGTCTGATCTTTGTTCGCAGACCCACCACCGGGGTTGGTATTGCTGGGGTATCTATTCTAAGGTAAGGAATCTGTCACTAACGTGTCTCTTTCAGATGCACAAGTTACTAACTTGTGTAACGATATATCTGTAAGAGACAGTAGTTAGTGACAGATTCCTACCGCCCACCCATCCTCCCCGTTCTGCGAACTGATTTCTAGGGTTAAGGACATCCCTTTCAGGGCCCTAGTATTTTTCAGACACCTATGTCAGCTTCTTGCATGGCTCTGCGTTCCTGGCGCGGAAAGTCGTGTACAGAACTGACGTCAGCGCACAGGGGCGGCGTCTAAGTACTGCCCGCGACGTCATCCCGGCGATCACCACGCCGACAACGGACGCGGAGCCGCACGACGCCGCCTACCGACGCGCAAGGGTACTGCTACGCAAAAACTTTCCGGATCCAGCCTGACGCCTGGGGATATTCTAAGGTAAGGAATCTGTCACTAACTACTGTCTCTTACAGATATATCGTTACACAAGTTAGTAACTTGTGCGACGGGTACATTTGTTCTTATGGAAGAAAAATACATTACCATAGTTACAAAGATTTTGGTGGGCTTGGCTGTAGATTTAGGGACAAGTGGATCAGTAAAGTCCTTAATGTCCCTAAAAGCATATTCTGGTAAGATTTGGTAGATAGATTTTGATAGAATTACTTGCAAGTGTCTGAAAAGTTTGCAAAGTGGAAATGTGAAGAATCCTCTCTTTATTTATTGATACTTTCACAAAGCTCCCAAGCCACAAGTTGTCATCCCCGAGTCTTGCGGTGGAGGGAGAGGTATTTGGAGACAAATAGAATATTCCTTCAACTATCACGCCATAAAGGTGAAAGCATAAATTAAGAGTGAACAGCGTAGTTTCCATAAAATGTTTACAATGTTGTAAACGCCTACTGTAGTGAGGTCTAAACAATTATCTGCTGGTTGTTCACATCTGACTTGCAGATAAATGCAAATGTACATGATTAACAATCAAGCCTGTGACTAGGTATTATGCTTGGCTAAAGTCTGTGGAGACAAACCATATGAAGATTAGAAAAGGTGTATCTTCAGGCATCAATTGAGCTTTAAGAAGTTTTTTTCCTTTCCTTTTATGCTGTTTATTACTAATGCCCAATTAGGATATTTTTAGTGATTGGCAGTCTTTCTTTTACCATAACAGAGGCAGGCACTTGGCCATTCCTGACAAACAAAGACAGTCTACTGTCTGCATTGAATATTGCTTACAGCCACAAAAGGCGAGCAGGAAATCCACTATTTGCAGTGGTTTCTAGCTCGCCTCTCCTGCCACTGAGTGATTTCAGCTACTTACCTGGAGACCGTGTGTAAGGAGCCGCAATCATGTGACACACGGTGGCACTGTGCGAGTTGGCAGGTCTGGATGTTCCTCAACATAATTTAAGCCTTGTGGGGAATGTCACAGAGAGGTATCTGTAACTGTTCCCCACTTGGTTTGCCTTTGTTCGACCCACATCTTTGCGGCCTGCAGTGACTGCACTTGGATGCAACTTAAGGCCATTTGGGAGCATAAAGTGAAATTGTTCATCCCCCGACATTGGCCAAAGTTACGGCGAAGCAGTCCTGCTCTTGAAGCCTCTCCTATGACAAGTCATCGTTGAGGTCACAGTTTTCAGGTAAGTCAAAGAAAGAGAAGAAAATGTCCAAGCAGGACTTAACCCCGTTGCACCATTCTAAGCCCCTGGAGAGAGCGTGGGGCCCGCTCTCTCAGCCGTTCCGCAGAGTCTGGGCCCTACCATGGCCCAGCCAGAGTTTCATGGACCCATAGCGACTCTGTTACAAATTAAGGAGTTACACAAGGTGATGATGCACTTATTTATGCAATTGACTCCCTCTGGGGTGCTATCCGGCACCATGGAGCTGTGAGGCCTCCCAACTGGACTCCTGCCGGCTGAACCTCTCTCATGCCAGTGGAGCCCTCTGGATCTGCAGCTGGATATGTGCCGACTTTGGCATCAAACTTTTTCCAGCGCCACACCCTATGCTGGAGGGCAATCCTCCAAAAGCCAATGCCAATTTCACTGCGATTGGGTCAGGAGCACACCCCTCTCCCTTTCCCATCCAGAGTTGACTGTGGTGACTGATGTATCACTTCTGGGATGAAGCAGCCACCTGAGAGAGGTGGGGATGAGAGGCATCTGGTCTCCAGCGGAGGTCTGGCTCCACTACAACCTGTTGGAGCTGACAGCCATCTGTTTGGCGTTCAAAGCCTTCCTGCCATCCATCAAAGGAGGCTGGTTGCGATGTTTCTGGACAATAGCACCGCCATGTGCTACTGCAACAGCAAGGCGGGATGGGGTTGTGGACTCTGTGCCAGGAGGCCCTGCGCCTCTGGACGTGGCTGGAACGCCGGAACGCCAGGAAAATTTCCTGGTGGCGCAGCACCTGACGGGATATTTGAACGCCATGGCAGATTATTTCAGCCACCGAATCCTTGCGGATCACAAATGGTGCTTACATTGCGAGGTGGTGCAAGGTCTTTTTCGTAAATAGGGAGAACTTGGGCTGTATTTATTCACCACTGCTGAGAAAGTGCAGTCAGCGCTTCTATGTGTTGGAGTTTCCAAAGCGGCTGTTGCTAGGAGACACATTCTGCTTGAAGTGGAATTCTGGAGTCCTGTACACCTTCCTGCCGATAATTCTCCTGCCCCGAGTTCCGCCGGAGATCAGGACCCCAAACTGCGCACGCTCGACCTCGATGCTTGGAGATTGAGCTGCTGCAGTTCAGCGCCTTTCACCTTCCACCTGAGGTCGTCAATGTTAATCTGGCAGCCAGGCATCCCTCCACCAAGTCTGTGTACTCCTGCCGGTGGAACAAGTTTGCCAAGCTGTCCGGGCTTTTATTGTTTTTGTCCCTAACCCAGCAAGGCCATGCTTTGGGCTCTATTACTTTTCAGCTATTTCGGCCTTTTTAAGTTTGCCCGATCAGCTTTGTTCATATCACTCACTGGTTGTAATGAGATTTCCTAAATGGTTGCACCATTTGTTTCCACCATCTCCTTTTTTCTTGCCCTAGTGGGGCTTGAATTTAGTTTTGACTTTTTTATGTATTCACCTTTTGAGGGCAAGCACAGCTGCCCTCTCTGGTTACTCACCCTTAAGATAGCCTGCTTGGTTGCTTGGTTGCTGTGGAGGGTGAGTGAGTATCATGCTTCAGGCTCTCTTGGCTAACCCACCCATACCCTACTTCCTACCCAGACAAGCTAGTTATTCGAACTTGTGCCTCCTTTTTGCCAAAGGTGCTGATTCCTTGTCACATTGGACAATCTATCGCCCTTCCGGTGTTCTTTGCTCCACCTCATCCCTTAAGGGGAAGGAGAGGCTACTTTGGCTTCATTGGCTGGATCCAAAAAGGCATCCCAGCTTCTACATTGATCGTACCAGAGAACATCAAGTGTATGATCATGCCTTCATCGGATTTACTGGAGCTAAGAAGGGCAAGGTAGTGCAGAAACAGACCATCTCGCACTTGATCGTACTCTGCATTTAAATTTATCCGAATTGGCTAAAAATCAGGTTCCCCGAAACATGTGTCCGAGGCATATGAGCTGCAGAATATATACTTGTGCATAGATCGCCATCTGGTGTTGGGCTTGGATGTTTGCACTTTGTTGTTGTATTGGAAGAAGTTCTTTGTAGTCACGAGATAGGTGACTCCTCCTTAGGACGATAGTGCGCATGGGCATCGACTCCATCCTCAGATTGTTTTTTCCCGCCATCGGGTTCGGATGTAAATTGCTGTGCTCCTGGTCGGTGTCGTACTCGATCCCCCTTCGATGCGCAATCCCTCACCGCTCGACTGTATTGTTTCGATCGCGTTCCCCTTCGACGCGCATCCAAAACATTCATCAAGACCTTCGATTCCGGTCGTCGACGCGGGCCGTTGGGCCTATCTGCGCCATCAGGCCCTGTAGTCAATGGAAAGAACTCCATTTAAAAAATGCCCTGTGTGGTGCTAAATTCTCACACACTGATCTCCACGAGGTCTGTAACCTTTGCCTCTCTCCAGAACACGAGGACAAAGACTGCAAGGCCTGTGCTTCCTTCAGATCAAAGAAAACCATACGTGATCGCCGGGCTCGACATCACGTAATGTCTCGATCAACTACCTCGGCGCCAGATGACATCTTCGATGCAGGCCCCGATGTTCCAGAAGAACAACAACTGGAGAATGAAGACATCAGCATCTCCGAGGCGGACGAATCAGATGCCGAGGATCAGACGGTTACTCCAGGTCAATGGATCGTGAGTACCCAGGTTCAGACCCCTGCCCCATCTAAAACAAAATATAAGGCTCCGGTGACACCTTCGGGCTCAGGTCGACACCGTGATAATACTTCAGATGCCCCGCCCTCGTGCTCGGCTCCGAAGTCCAGAGACAAGCCTTCAGGCGGCTCGGGATCGAGTCAGCCACATAGCGGTACCGAAAAACCATTTCCGGCACCGAAACAAAAGTCGAAACCAGAGACCGTGTCACGCCTGGTTGTATCGACACCAAAGACGGCTTCGACGCCGAGCGCTTCGGCTCCGAAACACACCGAGGACAAGCCCTCGGAACCAAAAAAAGCCCATAAATCTTCAGAGCCGAAAAAGATTTCGGACTCAAACTCCACCAAAGCATAAGGAGACCAAGACCCCTCCTAATGCTACAGAGCCTAAACCAAAGCACCACTCGGAACCAAAGTCGTTGGTGCCAAAAAAAGACAATAGCTCAAAGGAACTGTTTCAACCAGATCCCTTGGATCCGAAACAAAAAACTCTACACATTGACCCTGTTACCGGCCATGTCATCACAATACCACCTAAAAAGAGGAAGTTGGACTCCTCGGAGGCACCTGAGATACCCTTAAGAAAGACATAGCAACTTCACCTTTCAGACCCTCCTCTCCCCCTCCAAATCTTCCAACTATACCACTTTCTCCAGCACACTCTCCACTGCTTCCTACTTCACCTGCACCACAAGATGATGAAGATGATGAAGATGATGAAGATGGTGGGGATGGCGATGGGGATGGAGACCCACAAGGGGATGATGGTGATGATATCCACAGTCTCCCACCACCTGACCCTTGGGAGGATTATACTAATATCCCAGATATACCTGAGCCAGACTCTTATCCATCTAAACCATCTCCTCCAGACGACAACATAGGTTTTGCGCAACTCATAAATAGAGCAGCCAAATATCATGGGGTAGAATTACACTCAGACCCTTTGGAGGAAGAGACACTGACACAGCTAAGTCCATGGGGGCCTTACAGTCACCAACAACTAGAGGTTCCTTTCGTCGCTCCTTTTATAGGGGCGCCTCCAAAACCATTGGGACAGACAACACTTCTTCCTACAAAAGCCCCAATCAAACTTCCTCTAACAGAGGATATTTTAGAGGGGGTTACAGAGGAAATAACAAAGGAAGAGGCCGCGGTAATAACACCCGCACCTCCCCTACCACAAAACAGTGACTTCCCTCCACTCCCCCCAGACCATTCCACTCCGGTCGGAGGGAAGACTATCACAGTTCCTACCTGTCTGGAATTCCATCACCACAGACAGGTGGGTGAGACAAATTATCCAGTATGGTTACTGCCTGGAACTCACCTCTACCCCTCCACACATACCTCTCAAACAACGTCTAATGTCCACAGAACATCTCACACTTCTAAAACAAGAGATTCTCTCTCTCTTGCAAAAGCACGCAATAGAACCGGTTCCCATACACCATCAAGGTACAGGGGTTTACTCCCTTTATTTCCTCATCCCAAAGAAGGACGGTACTCTCAGGCCAATATTAGACCTCAGACCGTTAAACCTGTACATACAATCCGACCACTTTCACATGGTCACTCTCCAACAGGTCCTCCCATTGCTCCAACAAGGCGATTTCCTTGCCACTCTAGATCTCAAGGACGCCTACTTTCACATTCCTAATCACCCTGCTCACAGGAAATATCTACGGTTTGTAGTGGACGGTCAGCACTACCAGTTCAAAGTGCTCCCATTCGGAGTGACTACAGCACCCAGAGTCTTCACAAAATGTCTCGCAGTAGTAGCAGCTCACTTGCGAAGACAACACATTCATGTATTTCCTTACCTCGATGACTGGCTCATAAAGCCAAGTCACGCAACGATTGTGTGCACCACACACACAAAACAATCCAGCTGCTGCACGACTTAGGATTCACAATAACCCTCACCAAGTCACATCTTCAACCGTCCCACACCCAACAGTATCTAGGCGCCACAATAGATACTTCAAAAGCCCTTGCATACCACAATCCAGCCAGGATAGCCAGCATGCAAGCTCTCATAACAAAATTTCAACCTCAACACTCACTACCAGATCGAGTGTTTATGCAACTAATAGGGATGATGGCCTCTTGCATTTTAATCGTACCTTATGCAAGACTCCAAATGCGTCCATTACAGGAATGTTTAGCACATCGGTGGAACCAGGCTCAAGGTCAACTTACAGATCTGGTGTTGGTGGACAGCCGCACACATCGCTCTCTGCAGTGGTGGAACACACAAAACCTTTCCAAAGGGCGGCCGTTCCTAGACCCGGTTCCACAGATAGTACTAACAACGGACGCATCGCTCACCGGCTGGGGAGCTCATCTCTTAAACCATACCATTCAGGGTATGTGGACCCAGAAACTGCTCCACATCAATCACCTCGAATTACTGGCGATTTTTCTCGCATTAAAATCATTCCAAATACATCTCGTACACAAAGCTGCCTCGTCCGTACGGACAATATGACAGCAATGTACTATGTACAAAAACAGGAGGGGCACTCTCTGCAGCTTTCACGCCTAGCGCAAAGCATATGGAGATGGGCCATTTCTCAAAAAATATACGTCTTAGCAGAACATCTTCCAGGGGTACACAATCAGATTGCGGGTCTGCTCAGTCGTCAGAAACAACAAATCCAGGAATGGGAACTTCATCCGCAAGTTCTTCATCCGTTTTTTCAAATGTGGGGCCACCCAGACATAGATCTGTTCGCCACACATTTAAACACAAAATGCCCAAGCTTCGCCTCCAGGTATCCACACCCATTGTCGAAAAGCAATGCGATATGGATGAACTAGTCAGGCAGATTTGCGTACCCGTTTCCACCTCTCCCGCTCATTCCAATACTGGTGCGCAAGCTCAAACAACAGTCTCTCACAATGATCCTAGTTGCTCCAACATGGGCCCGGCAACCATGGTTCACAACCCTGCTGGAACTCTCAGTAGTTCCACAGCAAAAGTTGCACCTTGCCCCAAAGCTTCTCACGCAGAACCATGGAGAGATCAGGCATCCAGATCCAGCTCAACTGAACCTAGTGATCTGGCTCCTGAAGTCTTAGAGTTTGGTTACCTCAATCTCCCGCCAGACTGTATGAACGTCATTAAGGAGGCTAGACCTCCTACCACTAGAGCATGCTATGCAGCTAAATGGAAAATTTTTGTGATCTACTGCAATAACACAATCAATCCACTAGATGCTTTAATTCAAAACATTATTTGTTATCTCCTGCATCTACACAAATGTAATCTGGCATTCACATCTATACGATTACATCTTGCTGCTATAGCTGCTTACCTACCAAACAGACAACACTTGTCGTTGTTTAGGGTACCTGCCATTAAAGCATTCATGGAAGGCCTTAAAAGAATAATTCCTCCCAGAGTTCCACCCTCTCCAGTGTGGAATCTAAACATTGTCCTCACCAGGCTCATGGGTCCCCCATTTGAACCTTTACATAAATGTGAGCTACAATTTCTCACATGGAAAGTAGCTTTCCTTGTGGCGATCACATCTCTCAGAAGAGTTAGTGAACTCCAGGCATTAACCATACAAGAACCATTTTTACAAATACATCACAACAAAGTGGTTCTTAGGACAAACCCTAAATTCTTACCAAAAGTCGTTACTGCTTTCCACCTTAACCAGTCTGTTGAACTTCCAGTCTTTTTTCCTCAACCAGACTCCGTAGCAGAACGGGCTCTTCATACGCTTGACGTCAAAAGAGCTAATATTTACTACATTGAAAGGACAAAAACTTTCAGGAAAAGTAAATAACTTTTTGTAGCTTTCTCACCACCACATAAGGGCAATCCTATATCAAAAGCTGGAATTGCCAGGTGGATCGTTAAATGCATCCAGATATGCTACCAAAAAGCAAAGAGTACATTATCCATTCCCCCTAGAGCGCATTCCACACGCAAACTAGGGGCTTCTATGGCATTCTTAGGGAACATTCCCATGGATGACATTTGTAAAGCAGCAATATGGTCCACACCACACACTTTCACAAAACACAATTGTGTAGATGTGCACGCAAAACAACAGGCTAGTGTGTGCCAGGCTGTACTAAGGACACTTTTTCAAACCACTGCAACAGATACAGGTGGCCACCGCTAGGGAGAGTACTGTTGTACATTCTATGCACAAGTATATATTCTGAAGCTTATATGCCTCGAACGGAAAATGTTACTTACCAGTACACATCTGTTCTTGGCATGTAGAGCTGCAGAATTATATACGCCCACCCGCCTCCCCGGGTACCTTTATCTGTTGCAGTACTATCTTACTTCGATACATCACACATGGACATCTCTTTCTATTTCTCAGAAACTCCATCATCACCCTTTATGGCGAAAAACAATCTGAGGATGGAGTCGATGCCCATGCGCACTAAGGAGGAGTCACCTATCTTGTGACTACAAAGAACTTCTTCCAATACAACAACAAAGTGCAAACATACGAGCCCAACACCAGATTGCGATCTATGCACAAGTATATAATTCTGCAGCTCTACATGCCAAGAACAGATGCATACTGGTAAGTAGCATTTTCCTTCGGGCTTATTCTACCTGAGCCAAGGCTGCTACCACTTCATTGGGCACCTCTCCATACGTTCATGAAGCGCTATTGTCTAGATAGCCAGGTCTGTTGAGAGGTGCATTTTGGCCACTCTGTCCTGTAGAACTTTTTGGTTTGAGAGAGACACCACCTAGGAGGTATTGCTTGGGTATCTATTCTAAGGTGAGGAATCTGTGGTTAGAAGCCTATATCAGAACCAGTTACTTACCTTTGATAATGCCTTTTCTGGTAGAGACTCTATTTAATTGCAAATTCCTCACCAACCTTCTTGCAATCACCATACTGCTAACTGGCCACTTTCACCTGAAAAGATCATAAAATTCATAATTTAGAAATCTACACTATGATGACGACCAATTAGATTTTTGTCTCCGCCTCTGTGGACGCGAAAGAGTCCAGAAAGTAGCTGATGTCCGCATGCATGGGTGGTGCCTTTTTAGACCTGCACACAACACATTTAGCGCTGACCCTGTCAACGGCACCTCCCAGAATGCAGTTGTACTGCTTTGACATTTTCCTGATCCAGTCTGACGCCTGGGGGGATATTCTAAGGTGAGGAATCTGCGGTTAAATATAGAGCCTCTACCAGAATATACATTACCAAAGGTAAGTAACTTGTTTTTTTCAAGTGTCTGTTTGCCATACGTGGGACGTTAAAATGACTCAAGTTGTGTTTTACAACATCCACTTCTGAATGAGTCTCAACAATGCTAAGACTTAACACTGGAGATATTTGGCAGTTATGCCCCCTGAACGTTCCAGTCCATCTAGGGGACAATAAAATAATGAGACACCAGAATCATCAAGTTTTTTACCTCAAAATAGTTATAACAATGTGATGACCGTCCTGGCTTCCAAAATGTGCGATCAAGACTTTCATTTGTTTTTTGGTGACTTTGATGTAATCTGCCTCCGCTACACCTGGTCAGTATAGCCTTTTATAAATAAGGGCACACCATGTATTTCCTCTGTGCTACTAAAAAGTTTGCTTGTTTGGACTACATGGTTCTTTGGGTGTCGGTATATCATAAAAGTGAGATATAGGACCCTTTCAACTTTGATCCTAAATGTACTTGAATTAAAAAAAAAAAAAAAAACACCTACATACTTTGGAAACCAGGGAAGCCTCCTTCGAAGCTCCATACCTTTCCTGGGCCAACTCTGTCTCCCCCCGCCTCTAGGGCACCGCATTCAGTAATCCTCTGCTGCGGCTCTGTGAGACGGCACAGGGGGCGGCAGAGCTGAGTGGCAGCTGCTGGAGTGATGTGACACAGCTGTGGCAAACTCAGTTTAGTGTCCTTGAGACATCAACAAGATGGCACATGTTTAGCTGTACTGCGAGTTCGAGGTCCATGTTCAGCTCAACTGCAGCAACAGAGCCATGCCCTAATCTGAAGGCGTGATGACGGGGTACCCATTGGTTCCTATTTCACAGAAGGGGTGCTGTAATGCCTGTGGCCCCCTTATACTGAGCTACTAGTGTTGGGAAATGTCACCACTCTTTCAGTAAATGTACAAGTGCATGGACAGGCAAAATAACCAGATTCCCCCACACTGAATGGCCACTGGCCTTAACAATACTTGTGCTTATGCTGGGCTCTCAACTGCACACAGGCCAGCTAAGGACTTGCACGGCAGTCACATTAGCCAAGGGGAGCAGAAGGATGAGCTAACCCACTGAAGAACCCGTACTGAGGCAGGTGGTGCCCACATGTAGCAAGAGCGAGCACAGTGAATGGAACCAAGTCACGGATGCAGAGGTATCTGATGAGCTCCACAGATAAACGTCAAGGCAACAATAAGGGACATAAGCAAGTGCAGATCATGGGAATTCTACAGAGTCTAAACCACAGTGAGCTTTGAAAAGTGTTAGAAATGGCCAAGTGGCACAAAAAGTGCGAAGTGCAAACTGAGGGCGGTATTAAAGGCGCCTAAAGGAACTGTTACGTATGACAGTCAGGCAACTTACCTCTCTAGCTGTTTGAGGTCTGCTTTTAAAGATTCATAATTGATTGCAGGAAGACCGTCTTTAAGGGAAGCTCCCAACAGTGTTCCATGAATGTCGCAGCCTTCTAAAAAAAAACAAACGGAAGTACCTATGTTATGAGGACCTGATAGGCAACATGACTGCTAACACCGCCCAAGCGCTGACAAAGGAAGACCTAAAAGCTTGTCTAGTAGAGAGGACTTTGAGAAAAACCCTCACCCTCAACCTTAGCGCCATCAGAGCCTCATGTAAGTAAAGACATTTTGAAGTTGAATTCTAATGCGCAAACCATCAATGAGCATATTGAAGCCACACAGGGACAGCTCAGTTTGACTGCCTCAGAAGGGCAGTGCTTACATGCAACATTGGCGCTCCTGGAATCTCAAACATGACCTGTCCTTGATTAATGTGAAGACCTGGAAAATAGATCTTACAAATGTAGAAGAGATAATTTCAAAGTGTAGAACCTCAAAGAAGAAATGGAAGGAAATGACATCAACACATGCCAAACTGAACTCTTTAGAGGCATATGAAAGAAGCGCATAGAGTGGACAAGCAAGCCAGAGACGTCAATGTGTACTCTTAGGACATTGTGGCTAAAATA
The DNA here is from genome assembly GCA_963921515.1 of Calotriton arnoldi. Taxonomy (NCBI): domain Eukaryota; kingdom Metazoa; phylum Chordata; class Amphibia; order Caudata; family Salamandridae; genus Calotriton; species Calotriton arnoldi. The sequence continues at coordinate 3,784,355 of CAWUFW010000381.1, forward strand.
TTTGATTATCATACTTTTAACTTCCATCCTTTTGGTCACTCGCATGGAAACAAAACGGCTTTCAGGCATTTATTACATCGATCACAAATTCCTATTTTTTTACTTTTTATTTATTGGCATTTGTTAATTTATACATAAACATATACTGAAATGTACAAAGTGGATCATATACATATATATCAATCATACAATTACCATATTTGCGATTTTTTTAAAGAAAAAGAACTAGCAACCAAAACTGGTCAGCATGGTAGAATAGCAATTACCATAATATACAAAGCACAACAGTATAATCACATCTGTAAATGTTACACCCAGGTGCGCACAAAATAGTTTCATGATAATGTTAGCCCCTCCCAATGCCTTTATATTTATGGAGAGTAACCACCAACATCACTATTCTGATCTCAAGGTTGAATTGGTACATTTCTAATCAACTATGTCTCGCTGGATACCTCTCTGCTAAGTACAGGCTCACTATATTTATCAGTGCACGAAGTGCTTTAATATTCTACAATATAACTAGGTCTAGTTTCCCATCCTGGTTGCGCTAGGCAGATCACTAGTTGGAGGTTGTCAGAACAGGGGAGTGTCTCAGTTGTGTGGTCTTCATCCCCTCTCTGGGGAGTATTATTGTTTGCCTGGAGTGTGCGCAGCCAGATCAGAACTCGTTCCCATATGTCTTTTGGTCTTGACTGGGTCGGCATCAATTTCCAATATGTGGATAGCTGAGTTTGGTAAAAGCTAATGTCTTGTGTCCAAGTTTTAATAGAAGGTACACGTTTATCTCCCCAGTGTATTGCAACCCCTTTTGGCCAATAAAATCAATAGTGTGTGTAGTTTCCTTTTCTCAGGTGGTGTGTCTTTGACATAACCAAGTAAGCCCAGCGTGGGTGATGGGGTTACATTAATGTCTAATATGGTGTTAATCTTGCTGAATAGGTCTGTCCAGTATTTCATTATAAGTGGGCAGTGCCAAGTCATATGCAAAAAAGTCGCTGTGTCAGCCCTACATCTCCAGCATGTGGCATCCGGTCTTAGTCCCATGCGGTGCAGCTGGATCGGCATCCTATAGTCTGTGTAGAAATTTAAAATGAATTAAACCAAATTTGTAGTTAGGGGATAATGCTTGTAGTTGTCCACAGCAAAATGACCATTATTCCTCTGTGACCTGAGGGTGTAGCTCCGTGTTCCAGTCCATCAACGCCCTCGGTTTCATTATCGGCGCAGAGGACTGCATTATATTATAGAGCCTAGTGATAAGTTTGTGTGGTGATGGGTTTGTGATTGTGTTCGAGGGCCTGTAGTGTGGGTGGAGGGCAAGGAAAGGTGTCGTGGGATTGTCGACAAGCAGCCCTGATGCGATAGTATGTAAATGACTCAGAAAACGGCCCAGGTATACCCACTGGTGCATCGGGCGGGCCATACATTTTTCGGATGGGTGAGATCTGCAAATGTCACGATGCCCATTTGTCTCAACATCTCCACCACCCCCCTGTTCTCCAGTAAGGGCATCTGGGTATTGTATGCTAATGGTACTGAAGGGGTGTATAAAGTCTTCAGTTTCGCCCTTTGAGTCAACCCCCTCCAAGCCCAGTGCATCGTTGCATTAGTATTTATTTCCTCTATGGGGCGTTTGTAGGGCTGGTATAGGGCAGCAGTGAGAGGGGATGGAGACGCATGATCCAGCTCAACTGCCACGTGGCGCTGAAACGGTGTGGGGTGCAGCCAGTGGTCCGCAAATTGAGCTTGAGCACAATAAGCATATAGAAGGGATATCAGGAGCTCCCAGCCCTCCCTGTGCCTGCGGAAGCGTCAATAGTTCCCAGGTCACGTGAGGTTGTTTCCCCGCCCAGACCAACGAAATCATGAGTGATCGCATTTTTTTGAAGAACGCTTGTGTGAGGGGCAAAGGTATGTTGATAAACATATATAAAAAATTTGGTAAAACTATCATTTTAGCTATGGCAATTCTGCCTGCAAGAGATAGTGGAAGTTTAGACCATAATCCTATTTTCTCTTCCAACCACTCCACCGCCCTTCCATAATTCAACCTCCAAATCTCCCGTACATTGCTACTTAGCCAGATACCGAGATAGCGTACCGGCCCATCTGCCCATTTGAGGGGGCATTCTATAGGAAACGGAATCGTGTGCTCAGTGAGGGGGAAAGGCTCCGACTTAGCCCAATTAATGTGCATTCCAGATAGCCCTCCAAATTGTAGTATCTCGCGTAATATTGGGTGCAGATTTTCTTGCGGATTTGTTATGTACAATGTTATATCGTCTGCATTGAGCGAGATGACCAGCCCACTCGGAGAATCCTATCCCCCTGGCAGCATGATGTTGTCTGATCCTAGCCGCTAGTGTCTCCATTGCGATACCAAAAGCAGGGTCGAGAGAGGGCATCCCTGCCGTGTACCTCTCGTGATCCGGAAAGGGGAAGAGATCTGTCCATTTAACCGGATCCTGTCGGTTGGCTCGGCATACAAGACTTGAATTAGATTGATAAAAGTAGGACTAAGTCCCAGTCTGGTTAATATAGCAAATAAATAAGACCATTCCATAGCTGCCAAGGTTTCAAATTGCTGTGTGACATTTTCATAATTTCAGTGTAATTATGAGTGACATTTCAATGACTATGAGTGACACTTTCTCGCGAGCATAATGAAGCTATAAAGACGGGGGAAACATATAAATATCTGAAATTACACCCATTTGAGCAACAAGAAACTCCAAGAAAATCTGAAAACTGCAGCAAAGCACCAGAAATCATTGCCAGCCTATGGCCCCCTACCTGCCAGCAATCAATCAGGAGAACATCAGGACTCCAGGGCCTCTCTCTGTCCATGTGACGTGGGACCCCCAGCCCAACAGGAAGGATGTGTGAGGCTCCAACATGAACAAGACTAGGTACAGGGGAATACAGGTATGTCAGCTGCCTGTCACACAGTGTCAGTCAGCTGACTCACGCGCGGACAGGCTGAGCACCATTTTCCATTATCCTCACAGGCTGAGGCCGGCGTAATAATCTCCCATACAACAGAGCCGAAACTGTTGGAAACCTGTTAAAATTACCCCCATGTAGTTTTGAGAAATAAACGGCAAACTTGAGGTGGCCAGAATGTAAACGGACACGCTTGTAACAGCCTGGGCCTCTACCAGCAGCCACGCCTGCAGCCATGCCAATGCAGAACGTCTGAGTGAGTTTAACACGTCATAACCGGACTGGCACCCCACTGGCTGCAGGCAGCTGCCGATCACAGGCCTGCCATATGGAGAGTAAATGAACATATAATGTGCCCGGGCAATGAAAAAATGGCAGAAATGCAAACTGGTGACGCTTCAGCAGGCAAGGAAGCCTGTTTGTTATCATGGTAACAAAGTACAGTGGCTTACTCAAATCCTATTTTTCAAATTCAAATGTTAGCACCCGTTTGTCAGAATTATTCTCTGCACTGTGACTCCAGACAAGCTGTCTTAGCTTGTTTTCTATAGCCAGATATGGGTGTTGTGCGCAGAGAATCTACTTGCCAGGCTGAACAGCTGACTCTGTCCCAGTCTTACAGTACTGGTCTTTTACATGCACAAGACCGAAGTGTTACATAGGGGCCTTCACAAGACGTGATTGCACTCCACTGACTCGGTCTCTGTCACTTGAAAAAACGGCAGAAATGCAAACAGGCGACGCTTCAGCAGGCAAGGAAGCCTGTTTGTTATCATAGTACAGAGTAACGTGCACAGTATTCCCTCGGTACACACTAGTGACTGATTTAATGCAATAGTTTTTTTTACGAGCTGCAGGCGGTGAGAAATGTGTAAAATAAACTGCCTCCTTTCTTAAGTCATTGAAACAACTGCATTTAGTTTCACATTTATGTCCCACTTAATTCCAACAAACGACGTTTTAAACAGATCTGTATACAAACATATGGCGATTGTTTTTCAGGAATATGTATTTCTAGATATTTACCAGCGCGTTTTAGAGCATCAAAGTGAGGGATTCCGGGATATCGATAGTATGGCTTATTCAAAGCTTATTTTCATATTCATATTTTAGCATGGTTTTATACCGATGTTGTGCGGGACGGTCAGCTTGCCAGGCTGGACAGCTGACTGTCCCAGTCTTACAGTACTGGTCTTTTACTGGCGCGAGACTGAAGTGTTTTGGGGCTTCACAAGACATGATCAGGTCAGATATTACACTCCACCGACTCTGTGACTTACCAACTGTTGCCGCGCAACTCACTCCCTCCCTCGACAATTGAATCGGTGCTGCCGGGGGGCATATTTACTGCAGCTGCTGAGACACGCTGTACATCTGCTCCTCGTGTTTCCCAACCGACTGGACAGGAGCGTTCGTGTGGCCTAGTCTACCGAAGCAGGCTGCCTGCCTCTGCAGGCTCGGCTCCCTTTCAGACACAGGGCCTTCACTGGACGGATTATTGCTCTGTTCGTGAAGTGGCCTGGCAGCATGAAGGAATGCCCGGGCCTGTTTGCTTTGACTCATGCTCTGAGAGTCCCTTTGTGGCCGGAGCTGCAGATGGATTCTCGCGACCGGTGGCCGAGACTGACAGGGTTTAACCTGGTATTAGCGGTAATTTGTCTAACAGGGCTGTGACTGAGTTGTGTACCCGTTCACCGGAGCTGCTGACGTGATCTCCGACCAGGACGTGAGGTCACATCCCCCTACTGCGCCACAGTACGCAACCACTGCTGAGGGCAGGCCCCACCCGCAGGGTCTCAGTATTGGGCACAGGACTGCCTCGGCCGGGGGTGACGTCCAGGCCTGCCAAGTATCACGCATCAGACGTGACTCGAACGCATTTCAGTGTGGTGTTCCGCATCACCGCACTGAAATACATTGTCACGCATTTTAATGCCACTGTCTCACTCTGCTGTAGCCTGTACCAGCGCTGAAATTGGCTATGCCAGGCTGCTAGCGTGCGCGCCTGTGACATCTGTGCGCCTGCTCTGCTTCACGCAGACTTGCCCGCCCTGCGCTGCCCCCAGGAGGCTCAGGAAACAGTTAATGATCTTGTGCACTGTTGCCTGCTACAATGTATCCTGCTGGGCTGCATAGAAATTCCCGCCCGCGGCACGGCTGTCAGTGACTACTCACTACCAGGCCTGACGTCACCCCCGGCCGAGGCAGTCCTGTGCCCAATACCGAGACCCTGCGGGCGGGGGCTGCCCTCAGCAGTGGTTGCGTACTGTGGCGCAGCAGGGGGATGTGACTTCACGTCCTGGTCGGAGATCACGTCAGCAGCTCCGGTGAACGGGTACACAACTCAGTCCCAGCCCTGTTAGACAAGTTACAGCTAATACCAGGTTAAACCCTGTCAGTCTCGGCCACCGGTCGCGAGAATCAATTTGCAGCTCCGGCCACAAAGGGACTCTCAGAGCATGAGTCAAAGCAAACCGGGCCGGGCATTCCTTCATGCTGCCAGGCCACTTCCCGAACAGAGCAATAATCCGTCCAGTAAAGGCCCTGTGTCTGAAAGGGAGCCGAGCCTGCAGAGGCAGGCAGCCTGCTTCCGTAGACTGGGCCACACGAACGCGCCTGTCCAGTCGGTTGGGAAACACGAGGAGCAGATGTACAGCGTGTCTCAGCAGCTGCAGTAAATATGCCCCCCGACAGCACCGATTCAATTGTCGAGGGAGGGAGGGAGTGAGTTGCGCGGCAACAGTTGGTAAGTCACAGAGTCGGTGGAGTGTAATATCTGACCTGATCATGTCTTGTGAAGCCCCAAAACACTTCAGTCTCGCGCCAGTAAAAGACCAGTACTGTAAGACTGGGACAGTCAGCTGTCCAGCCTGGCAAGCTGACCGTCCCGCACAACATCGGTATAAAACCATGCTAAAATGTGAATATGAAAATAAGGTTTGAATCAGGGACTGGCTACCGGGCGTTTTGGAATGCTGCCGAGCTGGGGGCTGATTTCGTTGATGGGGACCTGCGTGTGCTGAGCGAAATTCGTTTTGCTTTGTTGATTTCGAAGCACACGCAGGTCTCCATCAACGAAATTAGCCCCACTGCAGTGACATCAGCCCCCAGCTCGGCAGCATTCCAAAACGCCCGGTAGCCAGTCCGGCCCTGGTTTGAATAAGCCATACTACCGATATCCCGGAATCCCTCACTTTGATGCTTTAAAACGCGTTGGTAAATATCTAGAAATACATATTCCTGATAAACAATCGCCATATGTTTGTATACAGATCTGTTTAAAACGTCGTTTGTTGGAATTAAGTGGGACATAAATGTGAAACTAAATGCAGTTGTTTCAATGACTTAAGAAAGGAGGCAGTTTATTCTACACATTTCTCACCGCCTGCAGCTCGTAAAAAAAACTATTGCATTAAATCAGTCACTAGTGTGTACCGAGGGAATACTGTGCACGTTACTCTGTACTATGATAACAAACAGGCTTCCTTGCCTGCTGAAGCGTCGCCTGTTTGCATTTCTGCCGTTTTTTCAGGTGACAGAGACTGAGTCAGTGGAGTGCAATCACGTCTTGTGAAGGCCCCTATGTAACACTTCGGTCTTGTGCGTGTAAAAGACCAGTACTGTAAGACTGGGACAGAGTCAGCTGTTCAGCCTGGCAAGTAGATTCTCTGCGCACAACACCCATATCTGGCTATAGAAAACAAGCTAAGACAGCTTGTCTGGAGTCACAGTGCAGAGAATAATTCTGACAAACGGGAGCTAACATTTGAATTTGAAAAATAGGATTTGAGTAAGCCACTGTACTTTGTTACCATGATAACAAACAGGCTTCCTTGCCTGCTGAAGCGTCACCAGTTTGCATTTCTGCCATTTTTTCATTGCCCGGGCACATTATATGTTCATTTACTCTCCATATGGCAGGCCTGTGATCGGCAGCTGCCTGCAGCCAGTGGGGTGCCAGTCCGGTCATGACGTGTTAAACTCACTCAGACGTTCTGCATTGGCATGGCTGCAGGCGTGGCTGCTGGTAGAGGCCCAGGCTGTTACAAGCGTGTGTGTTTACATTCTGGCCACCTTAAGTTTGTCGTTTATTTCTCAAAACTACATGGGGGTAATTTTAACAGGTTTCCAACAGTTTCGGCTATGTTGTATGGGAGATTATTGCGCCGGCCTCAGCCTGTGAGGATAATGGAAAATGGTGCTCAGCCTGTCCGCGCGTGAGTCAGCTGACTGACACTGTGTGACAGGCAGCTGAGATACCTGTATTCCCCTGTACCTAGTCTTGTTCATGTTGGAGCCTCACACATCCTTCCTGTTGGGCTGGGGGTCCCACGTCACATGGACAGAGAGAGGCCCTGGAGTCCTGATGTTCTCCTGATTGATTGCTGGCAGGTAGGGGGCCATAGGCTGGCAATGATTTCTGGTGCTTTGCTGCAGTTTTCAGATTTTCTTGGAGTTTCTTGTTGCTCAAATGGGTGTAATTTCAGATATTTATATGTTTCCCCGTCTTTATAGCTTCATTATGCTCGCGAGAAAGTGTCACTCATAGTCATTGAAATGTCACTCATAATTACACTGAAATTATGAAAATGTCACACATAGCAATTTGAAACCTTGGCAGCTATGGACGTCAGGCCTGGTAGTGAGTAGTGACTGTGACAGCCGTGCCACGGGCGGGAATTTCAATGCAGCCCAGCAGGATACATTGTAGCAGGCAACAGTGCACAAGATCATTAACTGTTTCCTGAGCCTGCTGGGGGCAGCGCCGGGCGGGCAAGTCTGCGTGAAGCAGAGTGGGCGCACAGATGTCACAGGCGCGCACGCTAGCAGCCTGGCGTAGCCAGTTTCAGCGCTGGTACAGGCTACAGCAGAGTGAGACAGTGGCATAAAAATGTGTGACAATGCATTTCAGTGCGGTGATGCGGAACACCACACTGAAATGCGTTAGTCACGTCTGATGCATGATACTTGGCAGGCCTGCCATTCTGAAGAGTCGAAAGCCTTGCTGGCATCAAGGAACACCGCAACGGCTTGTGTTTGTGGGTTCAGGTAATGTAATACAGCAAAGAATGTTTTTACATTGTGTGCAGTAGATCTGCCTGGAATAAATCCCGACTGATCTGGACGTGCAATCAATGGGAGCAGGAGTTGTAATCGGTTAGCTAATAATTTCGCGTAGATTTTTGTGTCTAAATTTATCAGCGAGAGGGGCCTGTAGGAGTCTCTCTCATTAGGGGGCTTGTTTGGTTTTAATAAGGATAGTATTGTTGCCTCCCGCATAGTCGGAGGAAGAGAACCCGTCTCAAGAGCCTCTTCATAGACCAGTAATAAGTGAGGGGCCAATATGTCCGTATAGCATTTATAAAAGGCGGCCGTAAGGCCATCTGAGCGAGGTGCTTTATCAGCCGGCAGACTGTTTATTACCTGAACTATGTCAGCCGCGGTAAAGGGTACATCCAGAAATTTTCTGTGAGCATTGCTCTGCCATAGGAATTCAATAGAGTCAAGGTATGCCTGTAGGTCTTCCCTAGTTCTTTGGGAGTGAGCAGAGGAGTATAAATTTGAATAAAATTGGAGGAATGCGTCCTGTATGTTTTGCGACCCTCTAATCGGATTGTGCCTGTTGTCTAGTAGTTTGGTGACGTATGTGGTGTTACGGATGGTACGAAGTGTATTGGCTAATGTATTGCCCAATGTATTGCCCGGCCTGTCTCCCTCACCATATCTCCTGGCCTGAGTGTATTTTCCGAGAAATTTCACTTCCCTCAATGCCTCCTCTTCATAATCAACAGACTTTTCCTTCAGCCTTGCAAGCAGAGTCTCTCTTTCAGAGGCATAATACCGCCGCTCAAGGTCTCCTATGTCAGTTTCTAACTTGGCGAGGGATTGTTGTATGGATTTCAGAACTCCCGCCTGTCTGGCTATGCATTTTCCTCAGATAACTATTTTAAACGCCTCCCATAGTGAAGCATATGAGGATACCGACCCCAGATTTATTTCAAAGTATTCCTCAATGTCCTTCCTGATCCCTTCCCTGAACACTGCATCCAACAAAGCGTTTGGGGGGAGTTTCCAGCTAAATATCTGTTTTTGTTCATCTGGGATCTCTGTATGTAACATGGTGCATGATCTGATAGCGTTCTCGGGAGATGCTCTACAGCAGCTGTCCAGGTTGCTAGATCTTCCAATATCAGCCAGTAATCTAACCTGGACCAGGCCTTGTGCTGGGTTGTGATGCATGTACCTTCGAGTGTCTCAGGGTGTCTAGCCCGCCAGATGTCTATCAGTTTACCCTCTGTAATTATACTGTTCAGAGCAACACCAAATTTAGGGTTTAGTCTCCGGGAAGCGCCCAGCCTTTCCATACCATCGTGAAGAATGGCATTGAAATCTCCTCCCCATATCACTGTATCCCCACCTAACATAGTAATCTTAGCCCAAATATTTTGAAAAAAGTCAGGGCAATCCACATTGGGACCGTAAATGGCAGTCATGGTTATGCGTAGTTGGCCCAACACGCCTAACAGGATGACATATCTGCCGTCTGGATCTATGTGTGAGTCTGATAGGGTCCAGTTCAGCCCTCTTCGAATCAGGATAGCTACCCCGCGAGAATAGTTGGAATAAATAGAGGAATATATGTTGTTCCACCGTTTATGTTGCAGTTTAAGTGTGGAGGAACTATTCATGTGCGTTTCCTGTAAAAAACATATGTCTATGTTATGTCTGGTTAGATAGGCCTGTATTAATCTTGTTTTTCTATGATCATTTAATCCGCGGATGTTCCATGTGATAAACTTGTAGGTTTTCACTGTGAATACGGTGGTGATGGTTATGTTGTATATTCAAAATTAACGTGCCTTGCTCCAGTTGCATTTATGAGGGTAGGTTCGTGTGCCCATTTGATGTTTGGCTTTATGGTTGGGATCGGTCTTGTCTTAAAGTGCGCTAGGGTGTTAACATCAGGTTTCAGATTGCTGTGCATTTGTCTGACCACAGTGAAAACAACAACAATATCCCGCCGCCCACCCCCACCCACACCAACCCCCCAATTAGGTTGTGTCAAATACCCCCCCTAACCCTTAGAACTTTGCACGTGGCCCCAACAACTAGCACGTGGCTTGAGAATGGGAGATCTCCCTGGGGGCATTGAGGAACCGGCTTACTGCCCTACCGTTAGGTTGGGTGGCCGTGGTGTTAATGGAGAATTCAAAGTCAATATTCGGCAGTGGCACAATAACGGGACCTTACAGTTTTTACCTGACATGAACCATCTCAAGTTTTCCATCTTTAACGTTGTATCGCCCTACGGCCTGCATTTATACCTCTTGCTGTGTTCGTATGTGAGGTAGCTGCCTCAGATATCGCCTTCAGTCATTGTCACTTAGCCTGTCGGCGGAGGATCGGTTTCAGTTTGTGGCTTGCGGGCGTTTCTTGTTTCCCACATGTTTGGCGAACTTCATGGCAGATTTTGCGTCCGTAAAGTGATGAGATGTACCTTCAAATGACACTTTTAACTTGGCTGGGTAGAGCAGCGCATATGGAATTTCCGCCTGCATGAGGAGTTTTTTGGCGGGCATGAATTTGCGCCTGGCTGCCTGCACCACCGGGGTAAAATCAGGGTAGATTGAGATGTTGTTGCCATTGTGTGTAATAGTGTGTCGCTCCCTGGCTCGTCTGAGAATAACACCTCTGTCACAATAGTTTAATATGTGGGCGAGCATGGGTCTGGGTGACGAGCCCACCGGCGGCCTGGGCCCAGAGTGCCGTGAGCCCTCTCCACCACGAACATGGTTGACAGGTCAGCCCCGAAAAGTTCTTGTAACAGCTCTTCTACATAAGTCTCCGTTTTTTTTTTTTTTTTAAACAGTTTTTATTAAAACAGATGCAGCAACAAGTGACAGTACATTGACATTTTGGATAGAAGGTGAGTAAGAGGACATCACAATAAATCCAATTCTTGACCCAGTAGAAGCCCAGCGCAGTACATCCAAAGCAGTACATTACGATCCCTCGGGGGGAGAAAGCCCACCCACAGATAGGTAAGCCAGAGCGGACTAAGCTAAACCTGATTACTCTCACTACACGCTCTCAACATCCACTCCGTCCCATTCCACCAGTCTCTCCCGTCTCAGCTCCACCGTCGGGGAAACACATATCTCACCCCTGTATTTGTTCCATCGTCCCCATTTGTGATCCCATTTATGTGGGCATCCCCTTCCTTTGTAAACAGTTTTCTCCGCAATCATGGCGTGGTCCATATCCCTAGCCCAGTCTGACAGCAATGGTAGTGTGTCCACACCCCACTTCTGAGCTATGTTCCGTTTCGCTATGCCCCACCCCATCATGGCCCAAGTTTGTTCAGCTTGTGTGAGGTCAGTTGCTTGCCAAATATTAAGGAGGCACAGTGCGGACGTTGAGTGTAGGGGCTTATCACAGGTCCTAGCTAGTTGTCTGGTGACGTCTGTCCAGTACCGTCGTATGGGGGGGCAGTCCCATAAAATATGCATAAAGGTACCTGTCTGATTACAGTGCCGAAGACAGAGAGCGCTCGGTCTCCTACCCAGCCGATACAGCAGCGGGGCATCAAAGTATACTCTATGGAGGACTTTAAGTTGAATCAAACGTATACGCATCGGAATAGCTACCTCTCTGGGCGAGACCAGCGCCTCCATCCAATCCTCATCAGCTAGGTCCCCCAGGTCTGCCTCCCATGTCATACGTAATTTCACCAGTGGATCAGCCCGATTATTAATCAATTTTTTATAGGTGAGGGAAATAGCCTTACGAGGTTAGGATCCAACAGGAGCCTATCCTCCAGTGGAGAGGAGTCCGGCAAAGAGGCGTCCTTGGGTAGGGCGGAGTCAATGGCGTGACTAATTTGAAGATATCAGAATTTTTCACCTGGCGCTAGGTGGTACTTAAGTTGAAGATCAGAAAACGACGCCTTAATGCCCTTAATCCACATGTCCCCCACTGTTGAAATCCCGATGAGGTCCCATTTATCGAAGCCCGCATATGCACTAAATCGCCCCAAAATATCAGGTTCCCACAAGGGGGTAGCCTTCGTTAGGCGTCCCTGCCAGCCCATCCGTCGCTAAACACCATGCCACACCTCCACCGTACGCGCCGTCGGGCCCGTAAGATTCAATTTCTTGTGTTTGGTATACAGTGCTCTGTGATAGCCCCCTTCCCCATCAGCCAATGGTCAGTCCGGAAACCAGGATCCTCGCGCCGCCCGAACACCCATTGGCTAATGGCCGCAAGTTGCGAGGCCTGATAATAGAGGCGCAAATCCGGTAATCCAATCCCCCATCGTACCAACCCCTGGTGAGTTTGACCATAGCTATGCGAGGTTGTTTACCGTCCCACAACAAGTCTCTCACTGCTGCCTCGATGTGTAAAAAATACGTGGAAGGGATAGGGATGGGAGTGTTTTGGAGGGCGTAAAGAAAGCGCGGCAGGGCTAGCATCTTAAACAACGACGCACGCCCCAGTAGTGTGAGGTGGAGCGTCTTCCAGTTCGTGACGTCCGCGCGAAATCTCTGCAACGGGCCTAGTAAATTCTGTTAAAAAAATAGTGTTGCACCAGTTGTTACAAAAATTCCCAGGTATGGAAAGCCTCGGGTCGCCACTGGTATATCATATCCCCGTGGATTGCGTGGGGGGGCTCCCCAAAGAGGATACAACTGGGATTTAGACCAATTGATCTGGTATCCAGAATGTGCCCCAAAGATATGAAAGATGTGTAATACCCGATGGATCGATCGCTCTGGTGAGGCTAGGTAAAGCAAAATATCGTCCGCATATAGTGATATGCGGTCTTCGTGGTCCTCGGACCATTTAAGCCCTCTGATAGCAGGGTCCCCCCTGATCCAAGTTGCGAGTGGCTCGAGCACAAGGGCGAAAAGCAGCGGTGACAACGGGCACCCCTGCCGTGTTCCTCGGCTAACGGGAAAGGGGGTAGAGCGGTGGTTGTTAACCGAAACATGGGCCATGGGCAAGGTGTATAGAAGTTTAATCCAACCCCGGAATTTGGGTCCGACCCCGACACAAGTGAGAACAGCAAACAAATAATCCCATGCGATGGTATCGAACGCCATTTTCGCATCAAGCGCTAATAATACCACAGCTTCCTCCAGGGTGGCCACACGGCCCAATCCGCCATGTACCCGACGTAGATTACGCGCCGTGTTCCGCCCCGGCAGAAACCCCGATTGATCCGGATGGATCAAGTCTGATAGATAGGGGAGCAAGCGGTTCGCCAGTAGTTTGGCCAAAATTTTAGCCTCCACTGTTATGAGCGAGATGGGCCTGTAGGAGGCGCATTCATCTATCGGCTTACCTGGTTTATGGATTACCACGATGGTAGCTACCCGAATATCAGCCGGGAGGACGCCTTTTCCATAACTCTCAGTGTACAAATTAAGTAAATGGGGTGCGAGTATGGAGGTCATGGGCTTAAATAACTCAATCGGGAGTCCGTTGGGGCCCATAGCTTGGCCTGCGTGAACGTCTTGAATTGCCTTCTGAATTTCCTCTACCGATAAGTCGTTATCTAACGTCACACTGTCCTGTTCGGAGAGGCCCAACACCTCGATAGTGGCGAGAAGTTCTGTCGCCATGGACGCCTGGGAGTCAGGTGGGACACTGTACACTTCCTCATAATACTTCGAAAAGGTCTCGGCAATGCCTTGGGGGTCAGTCACGATCTAGTCGTTCGATCTCTTAATGGCACGTACCCATCTCGCAGCTTGTTCTTTGCGCTCCAGCCATGCCAGCAATTTACCAGTGCGCTCCCCCTGTTCATATACCCGATGTCTAGTGGCAAGTGCGCGTCTATTAGCGTCCTCCAGGAGAAACTGCCTATAATCTTGTCTTTTAATACTCAGCAGATGTTGAGTATCGGCCTCTGGGCTCTGGTCGCCAGAGCCCTCAAGGTGTAGAATCTCAGTTTCCAATTCCACCACCCTCCGACTGGCGCTCAGCCCTGTAGCCCACCATCGCTGATAGGGCCCTACCCTCAATCACGGCCCCATATGCCCCCCACAAGGTAATTGCGGAGCTAACCGAGCCTGTATTTTCTGTAAAAAAGTATTCAGTGTCCCTCCGCAGGGTCTCTCGGATGTGTGGGATTTTTAGTGCCCAGGGTTGGATTCGGATCGGACCCGGTTGTGGTGCATGTGGTGCACCAAGTATCGCGAAAACGGGGGAATGATCTGAAATGCCTTGCGCTAAACATGTTGAGTCAGAAAATGCGTGTATATGCTGGGCGTGTGTGAACAAATAATCAAGTCGTGAGCGACTGCCATGCACTCCAGATTGAAATGTAAATCGTGTTTCCCGCGGATGTGACCATCTCCAGACATCTATCATCCCCAAGGCATCTATAAAATCACGTAACTGGGAGCATTGTGTAGTACCGCGCCTGGGCGGGGACCTGTCCAGCAGGTCGTCCATTGTCAAATTAAAATCACCTCCCATAAGCAAGATTCCAACCGGTAAGTTTAATAACAGCGGCCCTATGTCAGTCAATGTCAATCGTTGCAAACCCGGTGGGGCATACACAGCTATAACGTTTAGGACCGTTCCCTCCCACAGACCAGTGCAAGCTGCATACCTTCCTTGCGGATCCGTCCAAACCGTCTGTAACACATAGGGGCACCCCTTACGAAGCAGGATTCCCACCCCTCTGGACCCAGTAGTGAACCCCGAATGTACCACCATACGATATCCCTTCCGATCCAGGGCCTTGCAGGAGTTACCAATTAAGTGGGTCTCTTGTAACAACACTAGGTCAAGTCCCTGTCGGTGGATATATTGCATCACAATCCCTCTCTTAATCTTGTCACCCAGCCCATTGACATTCCACGTTATAGCTTTAATTCCCTGACTTTGTGCCATGAGTGATAATTAACAATATAACGATAGCTTCGTGGGGCACACAGCCTCGCGAGCAGTTATCAATCCCGATCTGGGCCCCCCCAAGGTCCACCCCCTTGGACATCATTCGTCGAGCCTCTCCCACCACAAATATATCATGGATGTCGGCAAAAATGTGCATATTCGATCTGTCCACTTGTTCTGCTGCAAAACATTCAACAATACAATCCCTCCAACAATTGAAAGGCAAACATACCCCGAACCCTGAAAATATACCCCCCTCCCTGCCTCCCTGCTTAACGGGACTAAAACCGCCCGCCACCCCCAACATGCAGAGTGCCTGTCGCCCACCCATTTAACAATTCTAGGGAACGCACGCTACCCCACTCCCCTGATAATCATTTGCATTCAATCAACCCTCCACTCCCCAGCCCCGCCCCCCCTATAACATAACCCACAGCCCAGAGGCCCATTACTGTCCACAACAAATGTCTCGCAGCCCTCTCTTTCCGCCAGAGGCCTAATTTCCAAAGTATAGAAGGACAACCCCAACCTCCCGTAGCTCTATGAAACCGTTTGGGTGTGTTTATCAATCCACACGACTGACAGACCATAAAACTCGAGGACGCTCCCTCAAGTTGGATCCATATCAACGTACAAATGGAGGGAGCTCCCCTCACACTTGCCATCCAATCCACCCAGCTGAGCTCGCCAGTTCGGAAGGTCTCATGCTTGAGCTTACCTTCTGCGATTCCCCGGGAAGTCTCACCCATCCAGGGTCAAGCAATTACAGTCTTACCATTCATGAAGTCAGCGCCCCCTGTGTGTCCCTGAGAGTCTGAGTCAGAGTGTGAAGGCGATCGTCTCTGCTGGCGCCAGTCAGCCTGACCATCTGCCGCCGAGGGTCCTTTCTGTGATTTCTTCTCGACCGTACGCCAGCCCTCCAGCCAATCCCAGGCCTCCTCAGGTCGAGTGAAGAACCATGATTTCCCGTTAGCTTCCACCCGTAGCTTGGCCGGAAACATCATTGCATATTTTACTGCCTTTTCTCGGAGGGCCCGCTTTACGTCAAGGAAGCCTCGGCGTTGTTTCTGGACCCGCGGCGTGAAGTCTGGGAAGAACAGGATCTTGCTGTTATCCAGGGTAAGCGGTGGGGCCATCCGCGCCGTCTGAAGAATAATGTCCCGGTCCCGGAAGTTAAATACTCGAGCCAGGAGTGGTCTAGGGGCGCCCCGGCCTGGGTCGGCCCCCAGGCACCCGGTGAGCTCTTTCAATCGTAAAGCATTTGGAAAGACCTCTAGGCTGTAACCGTGTAAGAACCAGATCTTCCACAAAAGGTCCGCTGCCTGCCCTTCTGCGCGCTCCGGAACGCCAATAATGCGAATGTTGTTCCGCTGCATTCGCCCCTCATAGTCGTCAAGTTGGAGGGCCATCGTCTCCCGGGCGGAGCGCAGCTGCGTCTACTTGTTTCTTTAGCAATGTGACGTCCGTAGCCAACTCCTTGGTGGTGTCTTCTACTGCACCCACTCTTTCCGTTACTTTTCTCATGTCCGCACGGATGAGGGCCACCTCCGTGGCCACTGTGTCGATTTTAACCTCGAGGGAGGTCCGTATCGCTGTAATTGCCTCCAGCAGATCTTTGTTCGAGGGCTCCGCGGCATCCCCGGGGGTCGCCGTCTCCGTTCGATCCTCAGCTTGTTGCTTCTGCAATACAAACTTATCCAGCTTGGACTGCGCCACCGTCCGGTTGGTACGTTCAGATGCCATTTTTTTTAATCGCGGCGTTGGGCTCCTCCGGAGTCAGGGCGCCACTGCGACACTTCGCCGTCCGCTGTGAGCAACACACCCACCAAGTCTCCATTTTTGTTATTGCGGTGGTCTCCAGAATGCCTGTGATACGGAGGTTATTGCGGCGAGACCTGGCTTCAAGGTCATCATTCTTTGCTCTGATAATATTTAGCACTTTGTCCATTTGTAGTAGCTGCTCTTTAGTTTCGACCTGGAAGTCATGTGCCTCTGATGTGCGGTTTTCAAGCTGCTCTGGTCTTGTCTCCTGTACGTCTACTTTCTTTTTTACCAGGTCTAGCTAAGAGGATAGTTTGTCTAACTTATTTATCGTTTTTAGTCTGGACTTCATCTCTAGTAGTAAGGCCCTTAGATCTTAATTCTGACCTTCTGTCTCTTCGCTAAATGCTTGCTCCGTCTCTGGGTCATTCTCTACGTCCTTTTGTCTGGTGGCACATTTGCTATCAAACGTTAGTTTGGTTTGCTTGGGATCATGTTTTCCCATGGTGGTTATGGTGATCCGACCGGCCCAGCAATTGCACCCCGAGAACTTGGTCCTTTCACCTTATGTTTGCTGTGTTACAGTTAATGGGAGGGTATTGGTCTTCCAAGCTGATGTTGCAGGACACCGATAGCCGGTTTTACGCCCCCTGAGCTGGATATGACTTTCGGGTGATGTCCAAGGACCCACCCACTGTCTTCGGCTGTGTGTAGTGGCCGCCCTATATCCTGTTGCTCTGAGCTGGCAAGCTTCACTCGCAAAGAACACTCATCGTCCCGCATGACAGCCAGCTGGTTACGAGGTTATCCACCAGTGTCGCACCTCCGCAGCTGAGCCTCCCAGTTTAGCCAGATGTATTTGGGAAGCGTACCTCCCCGCCACCCCAGCACAATCTGAATGAGGATCTATCTGCCGCCTATCGTGTTAGCTTCTATAGTGTTCTGTAATAGATCCACAACTGTCGCCTGGGGGTGGGGCTCCTCAGGATTGTCGCGGGGGAAGTATTGCAGAGGAGCACGTGTATTCTCTATCGCAGGCCTTCTTCACTGCCCACTACGCCACTCCGCCTGCCTGGGGTCTCGCAGTGTTGCTGTCTAGCCCTCGATAATCCGTCTTCTCTCCGTTGCACGCAGATGGGTAGCTGATCACAAGGCTTCCGTGTACTTACAGCGGCCCCCAAATGAACACACAGTGCTTCCGCTCATCCGCTGCGCCCGGCCTTTGGACTGCTGCATTGGATTGTAGGGCAATGGATACAGTTAATGGGTGTGGGGCTGTGATATAGGCCCCCAAGTCCACCGGGGAAGGGCAGCGCAGGCTGTTTCACGCCATATGTCTGCGCAGAGATGGCGCGCAGGCCCCAGGTCTCTTCTGCCGCCGGCCGGGCACTGATAGTTCCCCCGGAACACACCCACTGCGGCGGCCACTCCTAGACTCGCCGCACTTGGTCGCAGATCATTGGGGGTGGCTGACAAGCCAAATGGCCACCGCGCAGGCCCCGAGGACCGCTTGTCGGGACAGCGCCGGGTATTTTTCAACTTATTGTGGCTGGCGGCCAAGGTGCAGATTGCTGGGTCTCACTCACCGCAGGGAGGGTGCAGGCCTCACCTCCGTCCGCGGGCCCCGGGTAGGAAGCCCAGATGGCCGGTGCAGGCGGGCACTTGTGTATTCCGCAGCCCACACGATCGGCAGGGCGCTCCCGGCCACAGCTCAGCAGCAGGGTCTCAACACGGGATCGCAGCAGCCCACCGGGCCCTTCGGTCTTGACGTCCCGCTGCACGTCTCCACAGCGCAACCAGGCCTCGCCCTCTCCACCAACAGAAATGATGCAAGGCGATAGTGCTGCCGCTCGATTTTAGGTTCAGCAGTTTCCGCAGCAGTTCCCAGACATTATGCTGCCATTTAATTTTGCAGATGGCTTCTCCAGTGGAAGGATTCTGATCGGATGGTAATACGGCCGGCAGAACTCACTCACAGAGCGACCATCTTGCAGCTCGGCTCGGCCACGCCCCCAAATCGATCACAAATTTCTTATAGTTATTATTGGATAAGCAGGCTATTGCAGTAAAAAAGCATGCCTAATTGGTCATCAATTCATTTAATAAAATAGAGCCTCATCCATATTTACTCTCTCACTTACAACCATTTATAAGGGTACATCTCTTAAGCTAAGATTTGATCGGTACCAAACTAAGGATGGAACTCCAAGATGGATACAAAATTGGTCAACGTCCAGTTGTAGACTTTGTGGTCTCCCCAATGAAACTCCTCTACATATTGTATGCATTTGCCCCCATCTATGACAGGAGCGGGAAGCTTTGTTGAAACCTGTCTTTATTAAACATGGGGTGAGAACATGTTATCTGAAAGAGACACGTTAGTGGCAGATTCCTTACCTTAGAATATCCCCCGGCGTCAGGCTGGATCCGGAAAGTTTTGCGTAGCAGTACCCCTGCGCGTCGGTAGCCGGCGTCGTGAACGCCGGGATGACGTCGCGGCCAGTACTTAGACGCCGCCCATGCGCGCTGGCGTCAGTTTCCATTTTTCGCGCCAGTAAGCGCAGATCCGAATTGAGCAGTGCCCCAGTCATTTTTTGACTGAATATTTTTGAGACTTTTTATCCAAGTTTTTCGAGTCGTTTCGACTCCAAAGGTGTCAGTAGGGATGCCCGACTTCAAGCCATGCGAGGTCTGTAATCACATGATGTCGATTACGGATCCGCACCGTGATTGTCTCTTCTGTCTGGGTGCGGCCACGACCCCCAGTCGTGCCCCGAGTGCCGGTCCCTCGCTCCGAAGGCTTTGCGAGAGCGGTCTCGAAAGCTACTCGAGGCCCAGCACTCTGCTCCGCGCCGCTCGAGGTCCCGGTCCCGTGAGAGGTCGAGGGGCCGGTCGCGGAGCCGTCGTCATTCATCGGGGTCCAAGTCTTCGTCCTCAGGTAAGGCGAAGCACAAGAGGTCTAAGAAGCGTCCTAAAGACCTCCCATCGCCGGTCTAGCGCCCAGGCCGAGGGTCCAGACGATGCCGCCCCCGCGGCTCCGGGGGTGCCCGCGCAGCCGACGCCGGCCTACCCGCCTGCTCTGGGTCCGACGTCGACTCCGGCCGAGATACAGGAGTTCCTGTCGGCCATGGCCCGCCTCTTCGGGCCTAAGGGTTCCCCCGGTGCGCCTTCGGGCCCCGCAGGCCCCAGTGGGAGTCCTCCCTCGGCACCACCGGCGGCTCCGGCCACGGCGGCTCCGGCGCCGCAGGACCCCCTCGGATCCAGGCCTGGATCCCGGTCGACACCGGTTGACCTAACGACACCTCCACCGGCGCCGACCTCACCGGTACCGTTCACGGCGCCGTCCGAGGCCCCGGACGGCGCCGTCCCCAGGTTCTCCCCGGCACCGGACACGGAGCCGTATCGACGTCGCTCGACGCCGATGGGACCTTTTGTTCCTTGTGTCCCTCCTCCTTACTTTTCACCTGTTTTGGAGCACGAGGAGGACTGGGAGGGGTCGGAAGACCCTCTCACAGCTCAATGTGAGCCTTCAGGACTGGGTTGAGGAACTGGGGGATGCCAGTGGTCTGGACACCTCTCCTGACCTTGGCATGCTGTCTTCTCCTTCCGTTGCTACGGAGGAGGGAGCAAGTTATGCAACGGTGTTGCGTAGGGCGGCTGAGGCCTTGCGCCTCAAGCGCCCTACGGTGGCTGTCAGAAACTAACCTCCTGGCGGAAGTGCTTCAGCCGGCGGCTACCTCTTCGGAGCCACTGCTGCCGTTCAACGACGCACTTTCGGACGTTCTTTTGGGCACCTGGTTCAGGCCCACCACAGGGGCTCCTGTGGACAGGAACGTAGCCCGACGCCATCGCCTGGCCCGGGCGACCCTCTGTTTCTCTCCCAACACCCCACCCCGAGAGCTTGGTTGTCCAAGCCTCTGCCTCCCAGAGCGCCTTCCCTACCGCTCCGCCGGATAGGGAATCCAAAAACTGGACCAATTTGGGAAGAAGGTTTTTCTTCCTCCAGTGCTGGCTTGCGGTCCGTGAACACCGCTTGCCTTTTGGGCCGCTACTCCCACTCTCTGTGGGATTCGGTGGCGCAAGTGCTGCCCAAGTGTCCTGAGGAGGTCCAGGCACTTCTCTCCCGTGCTGTTGCGGAAGGGAGAGACGCAGCGAAGTTCACCATCAGATGTGGCCTAGACACCGCTGACTCGCTAGGCAGATCGCTTGCTACGACAGTGGCACTTCGCCGTCACGCCGGGCTGAGGACCACTGGTTTCTCGGGCGATGTCCAAAACACCCTTATGGACATGCCCTTTGATGGTATCTGCCTTTTTGGCAATAAGGCAGACAGTGCGCTGGAGCGCTTTAAGGACTCGCGGGCTACGGCCAAGTCCTTGGGCCTCTCCGCCTTGCGCCCTCCGCAGCAGTCTGCTTTTCGCCCCTTTCGTGGCCACGGAAGGGGCGCCCAGTCACGTCCACTGCCCAGCCACCGGCCCGCGCAGCAAACACCTTCGGGCGGCCGAGGACGTGGCTCCCGGCGGGTCGGGTAACCAGCGAGCGGGTCAGGCCACCACCTCCACCCCGTCCGCGGCCTCCAATCCCTCCTAGTCCGTCCTTTCCGGTCCACAGCACGCCAGTGGGGGGCAGGGTCCGCCATCACCTTCCCCACTGGCGCACCATCACATCGGACAGGTGGGTTTTGGACATTGTCCGAAGGGGCTACTCCCTCCCCTTCGAGACTGCCCCTCCAGCCATGCCACCTCAGCACCATCGCATGTCGGGGGACCATTTGGCACTTCTTCGCCAGGAAGTTGTGGCCCTCTTGGCCAAGGGGGCCATCGAGCGCGTTCCGACCCCAGAAGTAGGGTGTGGTTGTTATTCCCACTACTTTCTGGTGCCCAAAAAGGACAAGGAGGACATGGGTCCTATCTTGGACCTCCGGAACGTCAATCGCTTCCTCCCGGAAGGAGAAGTTCAAGATGCTCACCCTAGCTCAGGTCTTGACTGCCCTCGACCCTGGAGACTGGATGGTAGCGTTGGACTTCCAGGACGCATATTTTCACATCCCCGTCCTGCCGGCCCACCGGCATTACCTGTGGTTCACGGTAGGCCTTGACACTTTCAGTTCACCGTGCTTCCCTTTGGCCTTACCAGCGCCCCTCGGGTGTTCACGATAGTGATGGCGGTCGCAGCTCATCTGCGCCGGTCAGGGGTTCCAGTCTTCCCCTACCTCGACGACTGGTTGTTGAAGGCGGGCTCGTCCCAGGCAGTCGTCTCCCACCTCCAGAATACGGCCGGACTCCTGCACTCGCTGGGTTTCTCCATCAATGTGCCGAAGTCGCACCTGGTTCCTTCTCCACAGCTCCTTTTCATCAGAGCGGTTCTGGACACAACGCGGTTTCGGGCCTATCCTCCTGAACGGCGAGTCCCGGATATTCAGGCTATGATTCCGATCTTTCAGCCTCAATCCTGAGTTTCGGTACGGATGACCCTGAGGCTGCTGGGCCTCATGGCCTCCTGCATCCTGCTGGTCGATCATGCCAGATGGCATATGGGGGCTCTGCAGTGGGACCTGAAGTTCCAGTGGGCGCAGCATCAGGGGAACCTGCCCGATTCCGTCCAGATCTCGGAGGGAACTGCACAACAGTTGCAGTGGTGGCTCTCGAACCGGCAATGGGTCATGGGCAGATCCCTCTCCCTTCCCCAGCCAGAGCACACAGTTGTGACGGATGCGTCCCTTCTGGGATGGGGCGGTCACATGGGAGAGGCGGAGATCAGAGGCCTCTGGTCTCCGGCTGAGTCCCGGCTCCATATCAACCTTCTGGAGCTCCGGGCGATCCGACTTGCACTGAAGGCATTCCTTCCCTCTGTCAAGGGGAAGGTAGTGCAGGTGTTCACAGACAACACCACCGCCATGTGGTACTGCAACAAACAAAGCGAGGTGGGGTCGTGGACCCTTTGTCAGGAGGCTCTGCGTCTCTGGACATGGCTGGAACATCAGGGCATAGTCCTGATGGTTCAACACCTGGCAGGTTCCCTGAACGCCAGGGCGGATGAACTCAGCCGCAGGTGCATGATGGAACACGAATGGCGTCTTCACTCGGAGGTGGCGCAAGGACTCTTTCTACAGTGGGGAGAGCCTTGGTTAGATCTATTCGCCACCGAAGAGAATGCGCAATTTCAGCAATTCTGCGCGTTGGAATTTCCAAGGTGGCACTCACTCTGCGACGCTTTTCATCGCGAGTGGAGTTGCGGTCTGTTGTACGCCTTTCCGCCTATACCACTTCTACCCAGAGTGTTGAAGAAGATTCGGCGCGACCGGGCCCAAGTCATTCTTGTGGCTCCGGACTGGGCTCGAAGAGTTTGGTATCCTAAGCTACTCAGTATGAGCATCGATCTGTCTGCCTCTTCGGGAGGATCTTCTGTCGCAGCAGCAGGGGACGGTCCTCCACCCGAACCTGTCCAGTCTCCACCTCCTTGCATGGAGATTGAGCGGCTGCAGTTGATTCCTTTCAACTTGCCTCCCGAAGTTTGTGATGTGATTCTGGCAGCCAGGCGTCCCTCCACTAAGGTGGTATACGCCTGCAGGTGGAACAAGTTTGTGGCATGGTGCACAGCAAAGGCTGTGAATCCCCTTTGTGCCCCTCTTTCTGAGGTTCTACTGTTCCTTCTTTCTCTGGCCCAACAGGGTTCTGCCCTGGGTACCGTCAATGGCTACCTTTGTGCATTCTCGGCCTTCCTCAGGCTTCCTGATCAGCCCTCCCTTTTCAAGTCCCCTGTTGTTAACCGGTTTCTTAAAGGCATTACACACCTTTTCCCTCCTGTTCCGTTTGTGATGCTTCTGTGGGACTTGAACTTGGTTCTTACCCTTTTAATGTGCGCTCCCGTTGAGCCTCTCCATAACTGTCCTCTTCGTCTTCTCACTCTGAAGACAGCCTTTCTGGTGGCTATCACCTCCGCTCGGTGGGTGAGTGAGCTCCAGGCTCTTTCTTGCAAGCCCCCCTTTCTGTCTATCCATCCAGACAAGGTTGTTCTTAGGACGCGTCCGTCCTTCTTGCCAAAGGGGGTTACTGCCTTCCACATTGGGCAGACCATCACTTTGCCCACCTTCTTTCCGCCTCCGCATCCTTCCAGAGAGGAAGAGAGGCTCCACCGTCTGGACCCAAAACGTGCGATTTCTTTCTATCTGAACCGCACACAACAGTTCCGGGTGGACGACTAGCTCTTTGTTGGCTACGTGGGCGCCAAAAAAGGTCGGGCGGTACACAAGCGGACCATCTCCCGCTGGGTTGTCTTGTGTATCAAAGCCTACTATTCTTTGGCTAAGAAGGAGCCCCCTGTTGGGCTACGTGCCCATTCCACCAGGGCGACAGCCGCCACCACGGCTTTGGGACGTGGTGTCCCATTGCAGGACATTTGGTTTACCAAGCACTACTGCCTTGACAGCCAAGTCCGGAGAGACGGCTTTTTTGGCCGCTCTGTTCTCCGAGACTTCCTTGTCTGATCTTTGTTAGCAGACCCACCAACGGGGTTAGTATTGCTGGGGTATCTATTCTAAGGTAAGGAATCTGTCACTAACGTGTCTCTTTCAGACTAACGTGTCTCTTGCAGATGCACAAGTTACTAACTTGTGTAACAATATATCTGTAAGAGACAGTAGTTAGTGACAGATTCCTTACCGCCCCACCCATCCTCCCCGTTCTGCGAACTGATTTCTAGGATTAAGGTCATCCCTTTCAGGGCCCTAGTTTTCAGACACCAGTGTCGGTTTCTTGCATGGCTCTGCGTTTCTGGCGCGGAAAGTCGTGTACAGAACTGACGCCAGCGCGGATGGGCGGCGTCTAAGTACTGGCCGCGACGTCATCCCGGCGATCACGACGCCGACGACGGACGCGAAGCCGCACGACGCCGCCTACCGACACGCAGGGGTACTGCTACGCAAAACTTTCCGGATCCAGCCTGACGCCTGGGGATATTCTAAGGTAAGGAATCTGTCACTAACTACTGTCTCTTACAGATATATCGTTACACAAGTTAGTAACTTGTGCGTCAAGCTCTTATACTTTACCTCTCTGGGGAATCAATCCACCTAACCAGTTAATACGCCAAGTTCATTTTTATAGTAGATAAAATTTAAATTCGTACTCAAAACTCTCCTAGATAGATATGGAGTTTAGTAATGATTTGCATGCACAATTATCCATTCGTTTACTGATCGACAGTATTTAAACATTTTCAGAAACTGAGTTGGAGTGCAGTTTTGAGATGTAAGTACGGAGACATTTTATCGATCTGGAATCAAAATTCCCACTAAACTGATGTGGAGTTCAGTAATGATTCATATGAGTGGAAGCACTTTATTGAACTCTCACCTGCTCATTGATCTACAGTGTTTATAGTTTTGCTCTTTGACTCATGAAATGTGATTTTAACAATATAGTGCACCATTGAGATGCAAGCACGGAGACACTTTTTGATCCAGAGGCACTTTATTGATCTGTCATTGATCACTTTTTCCACGGAAGCACTTATTGAACTTTTATCATTTTATTGAACTACAGTGTTTATAGTTTTTTCTGACCTATGAAACAGGATTTTAACAATGTAGTTCAGCTCGGAGAAGTAAGCACAGAGGCACTTTATTTATTCAGGCTGAAAAATCCCATTAACTTGTGTGACTTATTTGGAGAGCAGTAATGATCTGTATGCACGCAAGCACCTTATTGAACATCTATTTGCCTATAGAATTAGTGTTTTAGTTTTATCTGACCATGAAATGTGATTTTGAGAATGCCCCGATACAGTATGTAATTTAGTAGAATGAAATGGTACTCTAATGATGTGTTTACTTGTTATCAATGTTCCAGGTCGGCATGTTATCCCTAAATCTTCATAATATCTGTAGTATAATTGTTTTGAGTTTGATGAAACTTTTAAATGCCTCTGCTTTTACATTTTCTTTTTTAACTCCTTCTTCTACGAATTACTGTGTACATGGTTTTAAATTTCCTTTCAATTGTAATGATTTTTATCAGACAATAAAGATTTACTAGTGAGTAAATGATTATAGACTTAAACAATTCATAACATTTAGAAACAAGGCCCATCCTCCTACTGCGACAGATAAGTGTGCTTGTTTCAAGACCTCTCGATGATGACACTCCCAATAAAGATGAGTTTCACCCACTAACTCATGAGCTTTTCAAGAGGAAGATTTGCCACGGATGACTTCACCCTTACAGCATGCAGTTTCTTTTTTTGATAAACAGATTTTATTGAGTTTAAGCCAGCAAAAATGACAAAGGTAAACAGATGACACACAAGCATCACAATACAGAATAAAGTACCAAGTCTAAGCAAGGCATCAACACTCAAGTAGTACACCACAATTAGCGCAAGCAATGTTCAAGAACACATATCAATGACAGTCTTAAAGAAGTTGACCCAGCCATTTTCCCAAACCCATCTGTGTTTATGGGGGCAACCCATGCCCTCAAAGACCATACGTTCTTGTTGCACACACCAATCCACACTGCGTCTCCATCTCAACAGGGTCTGGGAGTAGGATATATCCACCACGTAGCAGTGTCCCATTTTGCAACTAGGAGGGCCGTGACTAGAAATGCTCTCTCAGCCCTCGTGTCCCCTGAGCCCTCAAACACTCCAAGTAATATCAATAAGGGGGAGAGGGAAACTTCCCACCCAAGGACATCTGACAAATCTCGGATCACTCTGGTCAAATAGTGATGTACCATCGAACAGGATCATACCATGTGATAAGTCTGCTGGTTCAAGGCCAGGGCATGCAATTTCTTTGGCAGGACAAGGTCAAAAGCGTTTTCGTTGGCAGAAGTCCAATCTCTGTTGTACAGTGAGGAGGACTTCGCTCATTCAGATAACTCAACCCCTCAATCAGAGACCAGTCACAACAAAGGTGAGGGGAATGGAAGAGAGGGAAAAAAGGATTGTGGCCCTAGCGATAATGGACTGATTTGCCACTGAGTGGGCACATTTAAAGGTGAAAAGTGTAAGATTCTTTACTTTAATTGTACCTGAGTAATGTTGATACCAGTGTGGGGTGGAGTGAGGTTGGAGGCATACAAGTCATGCATTTAAGCGTGGGTCTTGCCGGTGTTGTGAGAGAGCATGAGTCTCAGGATACATCTGACTGTATTACAGAGTTTAGTCACTACCCTCAGGGAGTGAGGATATTGCATGTTTAACTAATCACTTGGGAGACAGGATGCCTTCCTGTTCTCCAGTGTACACAAGTGTAGCCCCAACCGATGGCAGTGTTATGGCGCGGTTGACCTACTTTAGATTTGGGAAGAAGGCAAGAGGGAGGGTGGGAAGAACTTTAGCGCAAGCAGGCAAATGGAGCATTGTTCTTGAAATCAGCAGGATTACTTTATAGGACCCACATTTAAGTTGTATTCGCTTAACATGAGGGTCTAAACATTCCTAATAAAAGACGTAGATTCTGGGTATAAAATAAAAATCACAATTCAGACATAATATTCCTGCAGGAAACATAGTTGCGAAAAGATCAGTTTCACATGAGACACAAATTATACCCATGAAAGTTCTGGGGCTCGGGATCTATGGAAATGCCAGGTTTAGGTTTATTATAGGCTAAAGTAAAGTGGGACTCAGAGGGCATACATCTGAGAGTACAGATACAGATCTGGCGCCAGATCTATTGCCCTAATGTGTCTGCTCTGAATGAAGGGCAAAACCAGTTGACAGTAGGGATCCTGAAAGATGTGCTGGGTTTGAGTAAAGGAGAAGTGATACTAGGGGGTGATATGAATTTGGTTTGTGACCTGGAGGTAAAGAGAAAGGGTCTCGGATGGACTCTGCCAGGGGTAATGGCCAAATACCTGAAGATGAAACTACAAGAACAGTGCCTGTGGATTTGTGACTTTTCGTATGTGCACGTATCACACTACTGCATAGGCTGTCTCTTCTTATCACAAGGTCTGCTGCAGTTTATATCAGACATTGCTGTTTCGGAACATGCCTGCATAGAAATCATCTGGGTAAATCAAAAATTCCTATACTTACTCTTCACGTTGTCACAGAAGATCTTTGGCAATGTGAAGATTACTTATAGGAATCTTTCAGGACCACACATGTAGGGCTTTATTGACTAAAGGATAAAGGATTGTTTCAGAATGAACACAGTAAAGGACACAGTGTTCTCTGTACGCTAGGCCACATTTAAACTACAATAAGGCAATACATCACAAAATTCATCTTCTGGCAGAGCACCTCCCAGGAGTGAACAATCAAATTGCCAACCTCCTCAGCAGGATGCGGCAACAAATGCAGGAGTAGGATCTTCAGCCTCAGATTCTCCTTCCATACTTTCAATAATGGGGATCCCCACAAATAGATCTGTTCGCCACAGTGGACAACTCAAAATGCCCAAACTTCGTCTCCAGGTTCCCACACCCTCTATCCAAAGGCAATGCCCAATGGATGAATTGGTCAGGGATATTTGCCTATGCTTTCCCGCCTCTCCCTCTCCTTCCGTTTCTGGTTCGTAAGCTCAGGCAGACATCACTCACACTGATTTTAGTGGTTCACTACACTCTAGGAACTATCAGTGGTTCCACATCAAAAACTGCATCTCAATTCCAACCTTCTCACTCAGAACCATGGAGAGATTAGACACCTAAACCCCAAGGAGCTCAATCTAGCGATTTGGCTCCCGAAGTCATAGAGGTTGGATACTTAAATTTGCTGCCAGATCGTATGACTATTCTTATAGAAGCAAGAAAGCCTACCACAAGAGCATGTTATGCGGCAAAATGGAAAAGATTTGTTGTATATTGTAACAACACATTCCAGCAGAAATAAGGTGGCGTTGCTAGCATTCGTCACACATGTACCTGTCAGGGATGTATGCTGGGAATATACCGCTTTTTTACGCATGCTTTCCCCGCAGGGAATTGCAACGCGGTCGTTACAACGACGCGTTGTAACCACGCATACCATTACCCCGCAAGTCGTAACAACAACTTGTGGAGGGGGGGCACTCGATGTTGGAATACTATAATTTACTGTTCCAACTCCAGTCTGTGCAACATTAGAGAAGGTGTTGGATTTAAAATCCAACACCTTCTGCCCCCTCCGCAAGTCGTTGTTCCGACTTGCAGAGTAATGGTATGCGTGGTTACAAAGCAGTCATTGTAA
This sequence comes from Calotriton arnoldi, assembly GCA_963921515.1. Lineage (NCBI taxonomy): Eukaryota > Metazoa > Chordata > Amphibia > Caudata > Salamandridae > Calotriton > Calotriton arnoldi. Next base: position 3,813,149 of record CAWUFW010000381.1, read on the forward strand.
TGTCCATGTTGTAATTCCCTGCGGGGAAAAGTTTTCGTAGTAAACGATGTTTACTGTATGCTGGGAATATATGCAAGCTACTCCGCATGCTTTCTGTGAAAATATGCTTTCAAGTCATCCTCCTAGAGTAACCCAAACTTTGACCAAGACGTTATGGACAACCTGCTTACCCAGGGCTCAGCTGTAGAAAGCTGCCTTCGCTGATTCCTTAAGTTTTTTTCTTTCTAAGTTGCAGTGGAATCTACACACAACTTGAGTAAGGGAAATGGTAAGGATAAACATATGTGCAGAGACGGTTGCATGCCTCCTAGGATGCATGCTTGTGCAATATCTGTGTTTGAACACAATAGCAATAGAACAGCATCTTGACCTCCCTCTAAGACCTTAATAATGAATGGCCAGTCCTTTTCGATGGGACCTATAATGGCTATTACCTTCCCCATCACAATTATTTGATCCATTGCTGCACAGCTGCTTCTCTGTGAGTGGTCAGACCGAAATTAATTACCAGGAGAATAGGACTGGGAATTACTGATTCCTTCAGTACATTTACATATCTTAGTAGACCTTCAGAGTCCAACTCATAATATCTCAAGGCCCAGGATTTCCCCTCCCTAGCGTTTCTAGTACACCTGTTATCAGTAACTCCGATGGGGAGTAAATACCTGCCCATCTCATAGACCTCTTGTAATCGGGGCCTTTTTGGTAATGGAAGAGAGTCTGTGGATTAAGGATAATGGAGTCACCATAAAGGTAACATTATCCTTTCCTGTGTAGCCCTTTTGGGTATATAGGTTCATTCTGATAAGTTGTATTCTTTGCAAAATAATGTTGTTAAAAGCATATGAGGATTGTGTTAATTTATTTTCTGCCCCTTCCCCTTCATTATTAGGAAGCCTAAACTGGTGCTTTACATAAAGGCTGTTTTGAATGCATTGGCAACCTATGGCCTTTAGTTACACACAACTCATGACATTGAAAAAAGCCTTTCTAAGAGGGAGGCAAGATGGCGACCGACTGATATCGCCGTGAAGATGCTCCGCTGAGCCTCCCCAATTGCGGTGTTTTGAAGGCTCTCTAATCACCTCTTCGATAGCGGGGAAATGAGGATGATTTAATCCCCCATCAAGGAAAGTACTTTTGAAGGGAAGGAATGCGGATGCGGATGAAAATACAAGACTCACCCAGGCTGCTCGCCATTGCGTTTCGCCTTCACCGTGAGGACGCCGAGGTAGCTCTGGGTTCATGGATGAAACCCGGCCTACGTGAGCTTTTTCTGGTTCTACAGTGGAGGACTGTGCGGAGCAAGGCGCGATCTCTAAACAGAGCTGAGAAACCTCCCGCAGTGGCAACATTGTGGCACTGTAATCCGTGCAAGATTAGAATCGGAGTGTGGAGCAGGTTCGGTCTTGAGACTTCGTGCTGCAGTAAAGGCAATTCCTGCAAGCTCACCAAAGTAAGGATGACTGGTAAGGGGGCGAGGGCAGGGAAGATTCTTCCTGTCCCCTCTGAATCCAAAGCCGCGTTGGCACTTACACGGCAAAAAAGAGCGGATGCCTTGAGCGCGAAAGGCAGAGGTGGTGGTGAGAAAGGCGACGGTATAAAAAAGACCTTGCAAGAAAAAGACTCGACAATGATGGTCGCCGGTCAGAGGGGCACCACTCGTACACCCAAGGATGCCGATGGCTCACAACCTTTAATCACTAGTCGCTTTGCAGCAACTAGTGAGAAAGGGAAAGAGAGCAGTTCGCTAGTTAGCGATGCAGATAGCCTGGGTACAGGAGGGCTGAAGTGCGCGGCAGGACAGTTGGTAGATACTTTTTCAACGGATGATACTGGTAAAGCCCTCGCCTTTTTGCCGGTATCCATGCCAGCAGAGGTCAGTCTGGAGGGTAATTCAATCAGCATGCACAATAACTCCTGTATTTTGGCTAGCAATTCAACTGCTCCCAACAACATCGCAGCCACAGCTAACTCTCTTCCACTAGCGCCCCTTGGAGATCGTGTACTTCTAGATTGGAATGGAAAGACGCCTGACAATCAGGATAAGTTTTATTCTCTGACAGAGGAATCTGAAATGTCAGATATCAGTATCTCGGTGTCTAGTGGGGAGGAAGGAAAGAAATGGTACAGCAGTCCTAATTCTGATGCTCAGAGAGGTAAACCCGGCACCAAAAAAACTACTGAAAAAAAAGAGCAGAGATCGTGCGCAAAGAAAGGACTACCCTTATGACGATGATAATACAGGTGTAAAAGAGCTGACATGGGACTACAATAACACCCCTCTCACCTTAGTTCCAGGATCCTCCACCGTTTCTGTGCTTAATCAAACAAGCACTGGCAGTGGCAAAGGCGACGATCTTCAAGATACAAGAAGCGAACCCGCCCTGATAGATGTTTTACGGTCCATTAAAAGTTTCCAGGAGGAAGTCAAGGCAGACAGTCGTAGATCCCGTATGGCGGCTAAAAATTGCAAGGGGCAGTTAGAAAGGTTGGTAAAACCTGTGCCGATATTGCGGATCGAATGGCCATGGTGGAAGAAAGGACGGAACAACTGGGAAAAGATGTTGTCTCACTTCAGACTCAGCATGATGAACAAGAGGGGATGGTAAAAGACATGATGTGGAAACTGGAGGAGCAAGAAAATCGACAGAGACGTAACAACCTCCGCTTCTTAGGAATTCCGGAAGGGGTCGAAAAAGACGACCCCAGGAAATTTATGATCACTTTGTTGAAAGGGGCTTTTCCTGAACTGCAAGCATGGGATTTGGACAGGGAAATTCAAAGAGCCCACAGATTTCCCCTGTTTCCTGGCAAACATGCAGCCGCATCACAACACCCTCGTGCCATACTTTTATTTTTTGGAAACTTTTTACTTTGGCAAAGCCTTTTTGATTTGGCCAGACCCACCAAGAAACAAACCTTTGATGGAATTACTTTTTTCACCAGACCCGATTTCGCTCACGCTACGGTGGAGCGTAGGTGGAGGCTCCGGCAGCTCTTTGAACCATTTCAGAAGTTGGGGGCCGAGGTGTACCTACAGAACCCGGCCCGGCTGAAAATAATTTACAAAGGGACTACTCGCAGTTTTGTTTCTGAAATACAGGCGCAAAAATACCTAGAGGAACTCTCGGGGCACAAAAAATGTGGTTAATCATCTCAAGCACATTTGGGACAAGGCACTAAGTATGGCTAGACAATGTTCGATAAGGTTCTATAATGTTTGTGCAGTATGGTGAAAGGGAAGGCAAGGGGGAAGCAGGTTACAAGGCTTAGCAGCCCTTTCAATTGCCGAACCTGCCTGGTTGCTGCTCATGACATAGTTTAGTTTTTTTTTTTTTTTCCACACTTTATATTAAGCATGGTATTAATCCTGCGGTTGAGGGGTTTTTTTTTTTTTGTTTTTTTTTTTGCTTTGGGGGTAACTGCTACTGGAGCTTTCTTTTCCAGTTTTTGGCTATGCTTGATAGGGAGGCTCGGCGGGATCACCGGGCTTTATACGTCGGATGTCAAATCCCTGGCTCGGCCAGGTAACCTCCAGAGGTGGTGGAGGGTGGGGGGTTGGGTGGGAGAAGGGGGGGGTTGGGGAGGTCAGACAGGTCGCACTAAAAGGCAATTGTAAAAGAAAACTATAAAAATGAGTCAAACCAATCTAGTTTGGTACCCGATTTTGATCTTTGGCAAAAAGGGGAAAAAGTAAATAAAGGTGGTGATACATACGGATTTTGTAGCGGAAAAAGATGGGACTGCTAAGAGTATTATCAGTGAATATCTGTGGCCTAAACGATCTTAGAAAAAGACAGGCGGTGGCAGTAGGACTTCAAACCTGGGGCACAAATATTGTTTGTTTGCAAGAAACGCATATTGAGGGTCACAAGCACATATTCTAAAATCATTAGGATATAGGTTGATCTGTGCCACGTCACAAGGGGCTAGGGTAAGAGGGGTTGCTATTTTAGCTAGGGGAGCGGGCTTGTCTTTAGTCGCTCCAAAACAGATAAATGTGGACGCTGGGCAATTACAGAGTGTCAATTCGGGAGTGGGCAAAAGATGACTTTATGCGCCATCTATGGCAGTAACACCGACGAGGCATCAGTTTTTGATGAGATCTCAAATGAATTGATGTATTGGCCATTACCCTTAATGATATGCGGGGATTTTAACATCAATCTTCCAAGTAACTGGTCTTTAAAGGAGGGGTGGCACTATACCGGCCGTAAACCCAATGTATTTAAAGCACTAAGACAAATGTGTTGCATACACGGGCTAGTAGATGGCTGGCAGACTCTAAAATCTGATGATCCTGGGTTTACATATTTTTCCAACCCACATTTCACCCATGCAAGATTGGATTATATTCTAATGTCTAATGCAATCAAAACTAAGTGCCAAATTATGAAACTCCCCGGATCCTTTCCGATCATAATCCTCTCATTTGTTCTATGGAAATAGATAATAGAAGTGACACTCCTAGCTCATGGACGTTCGAGAAAGCCCTGCTCTTAGATGAGAACTATTGTAGCCACATTCGAGAATGGATTCCTAAATTTGTATCCGATAATGAAGCGAGTTCTTCAATCGAAATTGTCTGGGATACCCTAAAAGCAGGGATCCGAGGGGAGACCCTGCAATATTCTTTAAAAGCTAATAAATCAGCTAGGGAAACTATGCAGGGGCTACAAGATAATTTGAAAAAAGCAGAGGAAGATCTAATAAGTATTACAATGGGAAATGCTCCAGCAGGGCAGGAAGATGTAGAGAAAGTCCAGAACCAGGTGGCAATCGCTAAAGCTTTAATTATGAATATTTTTATGGAAAAAGTAATTAAAAAAGCATTCTCACAGAAGGAAACGATATATGAAATGAACGAGCAAATTGGACACCAATTAGCCGTTCGTATGAGACAACAGGCTTCATCAAATCTGATCCGCGAAATCCAGGATCCTCAGGGCGTCCGAGTAGCAGACCCCAAACTCATAAGAGAAGCTTTTTGGCGGTTTTATCAAGATCTATATACTGAGCTAGGGGGTGGGGATCAGACAAGTATTGAGGACTATGTAGATCAGGTTACTAAAGAGAAATTTAAAGAAGAGGATGCAAATCTCTTAGAGGAGATACCCACAGAGGGAGAAATCATTGGTGTAATTAAAGCTTTGCCAAAAGGGAAAGCTACAGGGTTAGATTGTATCCCGTCAGAATTCTATGCCTCTTTTCTAGATCAAATTAAAAATATTTTTATAGAGCTTATTATATATATCTTTAAAGGAGGCCAACCCCCGAAATCTTGGTCTCGGGCAAAAATAGTTATCTTCCGGCGGTTTGTTCTTTTTAGGGAACTGATGGGCTCATATCGTCCCATTACCCTCATTAACTCAGATTCCAAAATTTATTCAAAAGTCTTGGCTAATAGAATCGCTCCCATTATCCACAAGGTGATTGCTCAGAGCCAACATGGCTTCGTTCCAGGCAGGTCCACTACCAATCACATTCAGCGAGTAATTACTTTGTTTGATGGTATGGATGTTACAGGAGACCTTATGGCGCTGATTCTGCTTGATGCGGAGAAAGCTTTTGATAGGGTCTCCTGGCACTTCCTCTGGACTGTAATGTCCAGAATGGGTATCAAGGGAGGCTATATACAGGCAGTCCAAAAATTATACGAGAATCCAAGGACCGTAGTATTGGTAAATAATATATTAACTGAAGAGCTGATTATATCACGTGGAACACGGCAGGGCTGTCCTTGCTCGCCATTACTTTTTGCAATTTATATAGACCCATTTATCTGGCGATTGGAAAAGGAGGAAGAAATTAAACCTATAATATCACAGGGGTTTGTCACCAAATCGCTAGCCTATGCGGATGATATCGCTATCGTGACATCCGACCCAAATACGGCTATGACAGCTATCGAAAGGGAGGCTAAACAGTTTGGTAATGTGTCCGGCTATGCACTTAATCAGGGTAAAACTCAGATTGTTTTAAATAGGAAAAGTGATTGGAGGGATCCTCGAGTTGTGGAACAGGCGATGTACTTAGGAGTCCGCATCACATCTGATTTAGAAAATCTGGTTGAGATAAATCTGAAGCCAATAACTGATGTAATGCGGAAAGATCTTCAACGTCTGGATAATTTACATCTCTCTATTATTGGAAGAGTGAACGCAATTAAAATGGTATTCTTTCTTAAAATTTTGTATATGTTTAGGGCAATTTGTTTAGAATTCTCTTCATCCTGGTTTAAATCAATAGAACGGATGTTCTCTAGCTTTATCTGGGCATATTCACAACCCCAGCGGGCTTACAAGTTCCTCACTCTCCAAAAGGAGCGAGGTGGACTAGCTCTCCCAAACTTGAAGGCATATTATTGGGCTACCGTGTTATTGTATAGCGATGAGTTACTTCAGAATAATCAGGAAGGTATGGAGGGAGTAGTTTATGTACAATCTATTTTCCAATTACTACTCGGCCGGGAGAGCAGAGGATATTGGTGGAGACATATACACGATAGCTACTATAAAAAGGTTAAATTTAAAACATTATTTAGTGGATTTAAGGTATGGAAGACTATTAGGAAAATGCTTGGTATAGGGAGATTGTCTTTCTATACGCCCTTAAAGAATAACCCAGAATTACCCGAAATTTTTAATGATAGCTCAATACACAAGTGGTATGATGTAGGCATTGTACAGATAGGCTGCCTCTTTTCCGCTATTGGGATTCGGTCTTTCGAAGAATTAAAAACCAATTTCGGACTAGACTGGCGAGACTTTTTTAAGTACTTACAAATTAGAGATTTTTTGTCACGGAAGGTAGGTGGGAAGGGGGGGATGGAAAAAATTGATGTAGTAGAAATACTTCTATCCGGCACCAAAAATACGATTGGGGGTATGTACTCACGCATCAATGCTATGTTTCTAGATGATATGGAGAAAATTGCGCAAAAATGGTTAGAGAAAGCAGCAATAACAAATGTGGAGTTTAATTATGCTTATGAAATGTCGCAAACAATTTTAATGTCAACTAAACTCCAAGCACAATTTTTTAAAACCTGTTTCTTTCTATATTATACACCGGACAAAATAGCTAAGTGGGGAACCGGTAAGAGCACATGTTGTCCTAGATGTATGCTTGTTAAGGCTGATTGTGTACACATCTTTTCTACTTGTGATGAGTTAACATCTGTTAAACAAGAGATAGGGAAATTTCTATCCACAGTGATGAATTGCACGATAGAGTTATCTAGCGGTGTTATTTTATTAGGGGCAACAGATCCTGGAAATGCCCGAAATGGGCATGAACTTGTTTTTATAGCAATGGCCGTTTTTAGATTGTGTATAGCCTCAGCATGGTTGGATGCTAACGCCTCGACATTTCAACAATGGTTAGCTAGATTTCTCGCCATTTCAAATATCGAAATTGCTATCTATAAACGTAAGGGCAATAGGCGACGGAAAAGAGGTTTAAAAATCTGGACTCCTTTAAAAGAATGGTGTCAATCGCAAGATTGTACAGGTTGAATTGGTTTTCTTAGGCTTAAGTTGCAAGCGGATTTGGGTGCACCAATGTATGTATTAATTTTGTCTTTTGATAAATGTAATTCATTTTATAATGTATGTATGCTTGTCTGACCTGGTGGGTGGGGTAAAAAATTTGTGGTTTAAAAAACTGAATAAAGATATTTAAAAAAAAAAAGAAAAAAGCCTTTCTGGTGGATACATCTAACTGCAGATTCCTCACCCTGTGAATATTCCTTTAAATGTCAGGCTGGATCTGCAAACATTTCAGCAGTATCTCTGTGCGCCTGCAGGTGGTGTCGTGCAGTTCTGCCTAATGTCGTTCTGCTCCAGAAGTGACGTGCAGAGCCACATATAAGCAGCGCACAAGCTCACTGACGTGAGGTGCTTTCTTTCTGCACCACCAGATGTGGATCCAGAGCTACCTTTTTGTCTCCGACAAGACAATTTCTCTTCAAAATTGAGAGTATGCAAGGGAAATGTCACCTTCTAAAACCTGTAAGGACTGTCTCAGACAGATGTCTGTGACCGATCCCTATCAGTTATGCCTTTGGTGCCAAGGCCTGTAGCGAATGCGTCATGATGACCCAAAGGCCATAAAAGATTATAAGGCTAAGCCTTATGTCTACAGGTTTTAATACCCATTATCAAAATTCATCATGTCAATATTTATAATATAAAAAGTTTAAAAACGAATTTAGAAAACACCAATTTATCTATTGTGACTTGTAACGTTTTCTTATTAACAGAGCCGTTCTGATATAGTTAGAGACAGCGGCACAAATAGGAACTGTAGACAAAGAGTGTAAGAAATTGAAACCATCCATATAGGTACAGGGGCGGATTTCGTTCCAGAAGTCATTCTCATAGCAAATCATCATCGCAGTCAAAGTCATCAGGTAAGTCTAAAAAGCAGCAAAAGAAGTCCAAGCAGGACTTGGCCTCCTACTGCCACTCTTGAACTTCAGAGAAGCTGTAAGGGCATCAATGTGCCACTCTGTCTCAATCCTGAACTTGTTTACCTTTCAGAGCCGATTCTGGACCTCATCTCAAGGCAACCCACATTTCCAGGCTCATTGGCGACGTCACAGCAGATGGAGGGATTCCATGAAGCCATGCTGCGCCTTTTTTGCACCCTACCAGTTCCCTCTGGCACTCCTTTGAGCCTCTAGGAACCACAAGGACCTCCAACTGGAATCCTACTGGTGGGGCCGCCCTCTGCATCTGAAGGAACCTCTGAAACTGGTGTGATTTCTGCACAACCTTTGGTACCGCCTTAGGTCCCGGCATTGTGATCTGAGCCGGAACTCGGGGATCGATGTTGATGTTGACGGCATCAAGGCTGCAGGGAGAGGCACAACCAATTGTGCTCTCTGACTCCGAGCCAGACTCGACCTTCACCGAGGCCATGCCCTGATCCCACTGGGCTGCAGGATTCGGCAACTCATAAGACTCTAACATATTGCCGTACCTCAAGAAAGAGTTTAGGCTCTCCACACTCATTTTGGGGCAGACTTAGATAATGATCAATATGATGACAGGGATGAGTTTGAACCTCAATACAGAGATGAAAATTGGTATGAGGAATTGCAATATGCTGGTGGTCTTGACACTTCTGTGCACTCCGGATTGGTCTCTACCCCTTGACCTGCTGCTAAGGACAGTGCCTCCTTCACTGTGGTAATGCGGAGGGCAGCTGAGGTACTTGATCTCCAACTTCCAACCATGGAGGTCCAGACAAATGTCCTGACTGAAGTCCTTCAATCAGCTCAAACACACACAGAGTCTCTACTTCCTTTTAATGAGCGAAGCCATGCTCAATACCTCTAGTAAGCTGGCAAATTGCTCTGTGTCATTGCCTTCCTGCAAGTGACGCGGGTTTTCTGATGCAAATCCGACCCCTTAAAGGTTGGTAGTGCAAGCGTCTACTAATAGGGTTATCCTGAATGCCTTCCTTACTACTCCGCTGGGCCGGGAATTAATGCACATTGAGACCTTCGACAAATGCATGTTTTCCTCCAACAGCCTTGCTCTGCATTCGGTCAATGCCAGCTTTCTCCTAGTCTGCTACTCCCATGCAAATTGGGATTCACTGTCCACGGTTTTGCCTATCGTACTAGAGGACCACTGGACCTCTCTCACTCAGGCGACTTTGAACAGACGAGATGTGGCAAGGCTTTTGATAACATGTGGGCTGGATAGTACTGATTGCTTAGGCTTGGCAATAGGCATCGGTTAGCATACTGGTTTCTCCCCGACATCCCATCCTCGCTAATGGACATGCCCTTCGGCAGCTCTTGTTTCTTTGTCGAGAAAGCAGGCTTGAGCAATTTAAAGATAGCAGGCCAAGGCATGCTCCATTGGCCTGTCTGCCCTGGTGAGACAATTTCATCAACAATTTCGCCCTCTGTGGCTTCAGTAGGGGCTATCAATATCATCAACACCTACCTCACGTCAAACCCAGCAAGGTGCCAGCCATTTTGTTGCCAAGCCAGCTCATCCCACAGATCACGTGGTCATCAGGAACAGTGTGCAGACCAGTTTCCCAGCCCCCTAGCTGCTGGAGTTGCAAAATCACTTTAGTGTGTCCTTCCAGACACAAAGCCACCTGCCAGAGGCAGGATCCAGCTTTTTCTCCCAGGTTGGCAAAGAATTATTTTTAAAAAGTGGATCTTTCATTTTTTTCCGCTCTGCTGCAACTTCCACCACCCACTGGGCGGCTGACCAAACATTACCTGTCCATGTTGCAGCAGGAAGTGCAAGCCCTTCTCGCCAAAGTAGCCATAGAGAGGATCCCAAGCATCTGAGGCGAGCACTGGCTGTTACTTCCGCTACTTCTTGGTGCAAAAAAGGATGTACACCTTCTTCCTATTTTAGACCTTCACCTTCTCACTTCCATTCTGCGAAAGGACAGATTCAAGATGCTCACTCTAGCTCAGGTCTTGTCTGCCCTTGACACTTGAGACTGGATGATACTGTTGTACCGGCAGACCACTTTTTTCCACATCCCTGTCCTGCAAGCACAAATACGCTATCTGCTTTTCATGGTGGGCAAGAGCATTTTCAGTTTGCGCTGCTCCCCTTTGCCCCTAGGGTTTTCACAAAAGTGTTGGTGAACCTCCTAACATCATTGGGATTCACTATCAACATGCCGAAGTCACACCTGACTCCTTCGCGGGCATTCCCATTCATCGGAGCCATTCTGTACTTGGTACAGTTTCGTGCCTTCCCCCCCGAGCAGAGAGCCAGAACATTCAGGCTATGATCCTGATGTTTAAACCTTCATCCTGGATCTCAGAGAGGATTACTTTGAGGCTGCTGGGACTACTGGCTTCCTAAATCCTGCTGGTGAAGCATGCCAGATGTCATAAGTGGGCTCTACAGTGGAATCTAGTCCCATTGAGCACATCTCCAGGGGAATCTCTCCGATCAAGTCCAGACTTTGGGGGAGGATGCAAAAGATCTGCAGTGGTGGATAACGGATCGTGATTGGGGGCAACAGCAGATTTCTCTCCTTACCTTACTCAGAGCACACAGTGGTGAAAGATGCATCACTTCTGGGTTGGGGAGGCAAATTGACAGAGGTGGAGATCAGAGGCATTTGTTCTCTGGCTGAGGCCCAGCTCCACTTCAAGATGCTGGGGTTGTGGACCATTCACTTGATGTTGAAAGCCTTCCCATCCACTATCGAAAGGAGGCTAGTACAGGTGCTCATAGTGGGTTCTCTCTCTGAAGGGGCTATGCCTCTGAAGGTGGCTGCATTTGCAGGAGATATTCCTTGTCGCAGACCACCTGGTGGAATCTTTATATGACGGGGTGGACAAACTCAGCGATGCCTAGCAGACCATGAGTGGCAGTTGCATTCTGAGGTGATGCAGGGTATCTTCTGTGTATGGAAGGAATATTAGCTCGATTTCTTTGCCACTGCAGAAAATATGCAATGTCACCAATTTTGCACGCTGGAGTATCCAAAATGCCTCTATCTCAGAGAAACATTCCATCTAGATTGGACCTCTGGACTCCTGTATGGCTTCCTCTCGTGCCAGAGTTCTGAAGACGATCAGGGGTGACCAGGTCCAAGTCATATTTGTTACACTAGACTGGGACAGGAGAGTGTGGTACCTGAAACTCCTGGGCATGAGCATCCATCCTCCGATCAGTCTTTTGCTTCTGGAGGACCTTCTCTTGCAGCAGTAGGCCAGGGTCCTGCACCTGGGCATGTGTAATCTTCATCTCTATGCTTGTAGATTGAGTGTTGACAGTTGACTGCATTCGATTTTCCTCTTGAAATCATAGATGTTACCTTAGCAGCCAGGCATCCTTCCACTAAATCAGTACATCCCTTCCGCTGGGACAGGTTTTTGGTTTGGTGCAGTACTCTGCAGTTGGGGGACACCTTGTTAGCCAAACTATATGAAGTGTTGCTTTTTGGGGTGTTCTTATCCCAGCAAGGACTTGCTTTGTTGACAATTAAGGGTTACTATCTGCTATTTCAGATTTTTTACTGTTCTCAGATTAGCCTTTCTTATTTAAATCACCTGGTGTGATGCATTTTTTGGAAAGTTTGCAGCACTGTTCCACCTTCTTCTTTCATTATGCCTCAGTGGGACTTGAATTTAGACCTCACATTCCTCATGTGTACTCTTTTTGAGTTGCCGCACCTCAGTCCATTATGGCTTCTCACTCTCAAGACGGTTTTCCTTATCGCCATAACACTGCTAAGGCGTGTAAGTGAGCTACAAACCATCTCTGTCAACCCACCGTACACAGCTTTCCAGACAAGCAGGTGACTGAAAGGGGTCACTCCTGTCATGTTGGGCAAACAATCACTCTCCCGGCATTCGCCATCCGTCCTCTCCACACTAGGTTGGAGAAACTTCATCAGCTGGATCCTGAAAGAGCCTTAACTTTCTACATTGATCATATCAAGGAGCATTGCGTGAACTAACAGCTCTTTATTGGATTCACTGTGGCGAAGATGGACAAGGCACTGCAGAAAAGGACCATATCCTGTTGGATTATTCTCTGCAAAATCCACTATATAATGTCTAAGAAGCAGGCCGCGTAGATTTAAGGGCTCACTCCACCAGTGCCAAGGCTACTACCAGTGCATTGGCACGCATGGTGCCTGTCCTGGTCATTTGCCATGCGGCTACGTGGGTGTCAGTTCATACGTTCACAAAGCACTATTGCCTTGACAACCAGGTCTGCCGTGACTGGCGCTTTGCTTGCTTGGTCCTGCAGTACTTTTTGATTTGAGTCAGTTCACAGACCCACTACCTGGAAGGTACTGCTTTGGTATCTATTTACTAGTTGAGGAGTCTGCGGTTAGAAGTATTCATGAGAAGAATAAGTTACTTACCTTAAGTAATGCTTTTCTGATGGCTACTCAGTCTAACCACATATTCTTCCACGACTCTTCCAAATCCCCGTTCTCTGAACTGAAATCTTTTTCTATGTAAAAAGGTCAAAAGGGTAGAGCTATGCACACTGGACAAAACCAATTTGTTTCTTTTGTGTTCTTTGTTTGGGGGGTGCAGACAGCCTAAAAAGCAACTTTTGACAACATGCTTATGTGGCACTTATATGCATCTCTGCACATGGCTTCCAGTGCAGACCAACATCAGCATGGATCCTCACGATGCCACCCACCAGTCCAGTTCTCATAGTTACTGATGACGCCTGGGGGAATATTCACAAGGTGAGGAATCTGCGGTTAGATAGAGGAGCCACCAGAAAAGGCGTTACAGAAGGAAATTAATTTGTTTTTAATTATTGTCGCAGCAACCTAAATCATCAGTGAGCTTTATATTTCTAAAATAAGAATCTGAAAGAGACACGTTAGTGATAGATTCCTTACCTTAGAATATCCCCAGGCGTCAGGCTGGATCCGGAAAGTTTTGCGTAGCAGTACCCTTGCGCGTCGGTAGGCGGCGTCGTGCGGCTCCGCGTCCGTCGTCGGCGTCGTGATCGCCGGGATGACGTCGCGGGCAGTACTTAGGCGCCGCCCTGCGCGCTGACGTCAGTTCTTCTTTTTCCGCGCCAGTAAGCGCAGATCCGGGAAGAGCAGTGCCCTGGTCAATTTTTGACCATACTTTTTGGTGATTTTTTCACTGTTTTTTCCATCTTTAAGGTGTCGTAGGGATGCCCGGCTTCAAGCGATGCGGCGCCTGTGCGCGGATGATGTCCGTCACCGACCCGCATTGGGAGTGTCTCTTCTGCCTCGGCCGAGGCCACGACACCGAGTCTTGTCCCGAATGCCAGGCCCTCAACCCGAAAGCTTTGCGAGAGCGGTCTCGAAAGCTCCTCGAGGCCCGGCATTCGGCTCCGCGGAAGCCCCGGTCGCGTGAGAGGTCCAGGGGTCGCTCGCGGAGTGCACACCGGTCGTCGGCGTCGAAGTCTTCTTCGTCCGGTAAGTCTCGACACAAGAAGTCCAAGAAGCATCGTCGCTCTCGGACTTCGCCTCGCCGGTCTCGCGACTCGGCTGAGGCCCCTCCCGGCACCGTCCCCGCCCCGCGGCCCCGGACTTGCCTGTGGAGTCGCCCCCGTCATACCCGCCCTTCCCGGGTTCGGGGCGGATCCGGCCAAGGTACAGGAGTTCCTGTCGGCCATGGCCCGCCTCTTCGGGCCTTCAGGCCCCTCCGGTGCGCCTTCGGGCCCCGCGGGCCCTGATGGGGTTGCTCCGGCGTCGCCGGCGGCTCCGGCCCCGGCGTCGCCCGGGCCTCCAGCCTCGATCCCGGCTCCGGCTTCGGCCCCGGCCTCGATCCCGGCTCCACAACCCCCATCGACGCCGGTCGACCTCACGACACCTCCGCCGGCGCCGATGTCTCCGGTGCCGTTCTCGACGCCGCCCTGGGCTCCGGGCGGCGTCGTCCCCCAGTTCCTTCCGGCTCCGGACATGGACCCGGAGCGACGTCGCTCGACGCCGGCTCCGGCGCCGATGGGACCTTGGGTCCCAAATGTCCCTCCTCCTCCTTATTTTGAACCAGAGGAGGACCAGGAGGACTGGGAGGGGTCTGATGACCCTCTGACACGCAACTGTCAGTATGATGAGGACTGGACAGAGAGTCTAGGGAGGCCAGTGGTCTGGATACTTCTCCTGACACTGGCATGCTGTCTCCTCCCGTGGCTACGGAGGAGGGGGCCAATTTTGGTACGGTGTTGCGTAGGGCTGCTGGGGCCTTACGTCTCCAGCTCCCTACTTTGACGGTCAAGCCTAACATCTTGACAGAGGTGCTTCAGCCGGCAGCCTCCTCTGCGGAGACTGTGCTGCCGTTTAACGACGCCCTCACGGACGTTCTTTTGGGCGCCTGGTCCAAGCCCAACACAGGGGCTCCTGTGGATCGGAACGTGTCACGACGCCATCGCCCCGCTCCGGGCGACCCCCTGTTTCTTTCTGTCCACCCCACTCCTGAGAGCTTGGTTGTCCAAGCCTCCGCTTCCCAAACCGCCTTCCCTACCGCTCCTCCGGATAGGGAATCCAAACGCCTGGATCAGTTTGGGAAGAAAGGTTTTTCTTCCTCCAGTGCTGGCTTGCGGTCCGTTAACACCGCTTGTCTTTTGGGCCGATATACCCACTCCCTGTGGGATTCGGTGGCGGATGTTTTGCCCCAGTGCCCTGAGGAGGTCCAGGCACTGCTTTCCCGCGCCATTGCGGAAGGAAGGGATGCGGCCAAATACACTATCCGTTGTGGCCTTGACACCGCCGACTCGCTGGGCAGGTCGATTGCAACGACGGTGGCGCTTCGACGCCACGCCTGGCTGAGAACCACTGGTTTTTCAGGGGATGTCCAGAATACTCTCATGGACATGCCCTTTGATGGAGTCGGTCTTTTTGGGTCCAAAGCAGACCATGCGTTGGAGCGCTTTAAGGACTCACAGGCTACTGCCAAGTCCCTGGGCCTTTCTGCTACACGCCCTCCGCTGCCTTCTGCTTTTCGCCCCTATCGTGGCCACGGTAGGGGCGCCCCTTCACGTCAGCAGCCCAGCCACCGGCCCGCGCAGCAGGCGTCTTCGCGTGGCCGAGGACGTGGATTCCGCCGTGGCGGATCGGGCAACCAGCGTGCGGGTCAGGCCACCACCTCCAACCCGTCCGCGGCCTCCAAGCCCTCCTAGTCCCTCCTTTCAGGTGCACGGCACGCCAGTAGGGGCAGGGTCCGCCATCACCTTCCCCACTGGCGCACCATGACCTCGGACAGGTGGGTCTTGGACATTGTCCGGAGGGGCTACTCCCTCCCCTTCGAGACCACCCCCAGCCATGCCACCTCAATTCCGCCGCATGTCAGGGGATCACTTGGTGCTTCTACAGAAGGAAGTCACGGCCCTCTTGACCAAGAGGGCCATCGAGCATGTTCCGACCCCAGAAGTAGGGCGTGGTTGCTACTCCCACTACTTTCTGGTGCCCAAAAGGACAAGGAGGACATGCGTCCTATCTTGGACCTCCGGAACGTCAATCGCTTCCTCCGGAAGGAGAAGTTCAAGATGCTCACCCTAGCTCAGGTCTTGACTGCCCTCGACCCAGGAGACTGGTTGGTAGCGTTGGACTTGCAGGACGCGTATTTCCACATCCCCGTCCTGCCGGCCCACCGGCGTTACCTTCGGTTCACGGTAGGCCCCGAGCATTTTCAGTTCACCGTGCTCCCCTTTGGCCTTACCAGTGCCCCTCGGGTGTTCACGAAAGTGATGGCGGTGGTCGCAGCTCATCTGCGCCGGGCAGGGGTTTCAGTCTTCCCCTACCTCGACGACTGGCTGCTGAAGGCGGGCTCGTCCCAGGCAGTCGTCTCCCACCTCCAGACTACGGCCGAACTCCTGCACTCGCTGGGGTTCTCCATCAATGTGCCGAAGTCGCATCTGATTCCTTCTCCACAGCTCCTTTTCATCGGAGCAGTTCTGGACACGACGCAGTTTCGGGCCTATCCTCCCGAACGGCGAGTCCGGGATATTCAGGCTATGATTCCGATCTTTCGGCCTTTATCCTGGGTTTCGGTAAGGATGACCCTGAGGCTGCTGGGCCTCATGGCCTCCTGCATCCTGCTGGTCAATCATGCCAGATGGCATATGCGGGCTCTGCAGTGGGACCTGAAGTTCCAGTGGGCGCAGCACCAGGGCAACCTGTCCGATCACGTCCAGATCTCGGAGGGGACTGCAAAACAGTTGCAGTGGTGGCTCTCGAACCGGCAATGGGTCATGGGCAGATCCCTCTCCCTTCCCCAGCCAGAGCATACAGTTGTGAGGACGCGTCCCTTCTGGGATGGGGCGGTCACATGGGAGAGGCGGAGATCAGAGGCCTCTGGTCTCCGGGCGGAGTCCCGGCTCCATATCAACCTTCTGGAGCTCCGGGCGATCCGGCTTGCACTCAAGGCATTCCTTCCCTCTGTCAAAGGGAAGGTAGTGCAGGTGTTCACAGACAACACCACCGCCATGTGGTACTGCAACAAACAGGGCGGGGTGGGGTCTTGGACCCTTTGTCAGGAGGCTCTGCGCCTCTGGACATGGCTGGAACATCAGGGCATGTTCCTGATGGTTCAACACCTGGCAGGTTCTCTGAACGCCAGGGCGGACGAACTCAGCCGCAGGTGCATGATGGATCACGAATGGCGTCTTCACTCGGAAGTGGCGCAAGGACTCTTTCTACAGTGGGGAGAGCCTTGGTTAGATCTATTCGCCACCGAAGAGAACGCGCAATGTCATCAGTTCTGCGCGTTGGAATTTCCAAGGCGGCACTCGCTCGGCGACGCTTTTCGTCGCGAGTGGAGTTGCGGTCTGTTGTACGCCTTTCCGCCTATACCACTTCTACCCAGAGTGTTGAAGAAGATTCGGCACGACCGGGCCCAAGTCATTCTTGTGGCTCCGGACTGGGCTCGAAGAGTTTGGTATCCCGAGCTACTCAATATGAGCATAGATCCCCCGATCCGTCTGCCTCTTCGGGAGGATCTTCTGTCGCAGCAGCAGGGGACGGTCCTCCACCCGAACCTGTCCAGTCGACACCTGCTTGCGTGGAGATTGAGCGGCGGCAGTTGATTCCTTTCGACTTGCCTCCCGAAGTTTGTGATGTGATTCTGGCAGCCAGGCGTCCCTCCACTAAGGTGGTATACGCCTGCAGGTGGAACAAATTTGTGGCATGGTGCACAGCAAAGGCTGTGGATCCCCTTTCTGCCCCTCTTTCTGAGGTCCTTCTGTTCCTTCTCTCTCTGGCCCAACAGGGTTCTGCCCTGGGTACCATCAAGGGTTATCTTTGTGCTATCTCGGCCTTCCTCAGGCTCCCTGATCAGCCCTCCTTTTCAAGTCCCCTGTTGTTAACAGGTTCTTAAAAGGCATTACTCACCTTTTCCCTCCTGTTCCGTTTGTAATGCCTCAGTGGGACTTGAACTTGGTTCTTACCTTTTAATGTGCGCTCCCTTTGAGCCTCTGCATAACTGTCCTCTTCGTCTTCTGACTCTAAAGGCAGCCTTTCTGGTGGCCATCACCTCCGCTCGGCGGGTGAGTGAGCTCCAGGCTCTTTCTTGCAAACCTCCCTTTCTGTCTGTTCATCCAGACAAGGTTGTTCTTCGGACGCGTCCGTCCTTCTTGCCAAAGGTGGTTACTGCTTTCCACATTGGGCAGACCATCACTTTGCCCACCTTCTTTCCGCCTCCGCATCCTTCCAGAGAGGAAGAGAGGCTCCACCGTCTGGACCCAAAACGTGCGCTCTCCTTCTATATCGACCGCACAAAACACTTCCGGGTGGATGACCAGCTCTTTGTTGGCTACGTGGGCGCCAAAAAGGTCGGGCGGTGCACAAGAGGACCATCTCCCGCTGGGTTACCTTGTGCATCAAGACCTGCTATTCTTTGGCTAAGAAGGAGCCTCCTGTTGGGCTGCGTGCCCATTCCACCAGGGCAACGGCTGCTACCACGGCCTTGGGCCGCGGTGTTCCGCTGCCGGTTATCTGTCAGGCAGCTACGTGGGCCTCGCTGCACACGTTTACTAAGCATTACTGCCTTGACAGTCAGGTCCGGAGGGACGGCTTCTTTGGCCGTTCTGTCCTCCAGGACTTCCTTGTCTGATCTTTGTTCGCAGACCCACCACCGGGGTTGGTATTGCTGGGGTATCTATTCTAAGGTAAGGAATCTATCACTAACGTGTCTCTTTCAGATGCACAAGTTACTAACTTGTGTAACGATATATCTGTAAGAGACAGTAGTTAGTGATAGATTCCTTACCGCCCCACCCATCCTCCCCGTTCTGCGAACTGATTTCTAGGGTTAAGGACATCCCTTTCAGGGCCCTAGTATTTTTCAGACACCTGTGTCAGCTTCTTGCATGGCTCTGCGTTCCTGGCGCGGAAAGTCGTGTACAGAACTGACGTCAGCGCGCAGGGGCGGCGCCTAAGTACTGCCCGCGACGTCATCCCGGCGATCACGACGCCGACGACGGACGCGGAGCCGCACGACGCCGCCTACCGACGCGCAAGGGTACTGCTACGCAAAACTTTCCGGATCCAGCCTGACGCCTGGGGATATTCTAAGGTAAGGAATCTATCACTAACTACTGTCTCTTACAGATATATCGTTACACAAGTTAGTAACTTGTGCATCATTACCTCTGTTACCTGAAGAGCATAGTTGATTTTAGAAAACACATTTGCTTTCTTTCTTAAGTTTTGAGTTTTGTCTACACCAAGATTTGCTTTCAACATGTTTGCCAATGCCTCCGTTAGAAGATGACAGAGGAATCTTCATTTCTTCCTAGATCTGATGATTTTTTCATTAGTCTAGAAAGCTATTTTTGTCATTAGATTGATGCTGATAGTGTTTATTTATTCACTGCTATATTACAGTCTAGGCTGCATTGGCAGGTGCTTCAGTCTAAGTAGTGTGAAATGCCTTTTGGAATGCGTTTTGTACCCTGAGGAGCGATAAACTCTAGGGTATCCTTCATCAATGGGCATTCATGTCCAAATCGTAATACCCAAGGCAATGCGAGAAGCATTCATTATTGGCTTCATGTTCAAAGCTGTGACTTGTACTAAATCATATTCCAGATGGTGAGTTACTGCCTAAACACTGAAAATAATGCCTGACAATCTATTCATATGCACGCCTCAGGATGCTGGGTTGTCAGAGTAGAGTAATCAGTTACCCGCCATAGTAACTAAAGATCTTGGTCCTAATGCCCTTTCAGTCATACAGCCCACACACTTCATCTCTGGTCCATAATACACTTCCAATCATAGGTGGATAAAAGTGGGGCTGTAGTTAAAGAGTCTGAGTAGAGAAGTTGGTGTGGATCCTGGGCATTTTTGACTAGGCTTTTTTTATTATGGTACTTTGCATGTGTTCTAATACTTTCCAGTGATACTCAATGTCTTATAATTATGACTGGAGGCACCAAAAGAGACTCGGATCATGGCAGGCAGCCCACCAGATCAGTGTAGACTCTGCCTTACACTCTTTTGGTGCTGGACAACATATCATCCCGAGCTGCCTGGCATGGGACTCTAGGCCTTCAGTGCTTCTGCCAGTGTGACAAATGCATTTAAAGCAGGGCAGCTTGCCCTGTAGGTAATGTTTTTGAAGCCTAACTCTGCACACATTTTTGTTACTGAAACAAATTCCTAAAATATTGGTGCAATTTTTTGAGTTACATGCATGCGACCACCTGGCCTTGAATGACTGACCCAGGTAGGGAAAACCAGTGAATGTCATCCTGCCTTAAATAAGGCAGACCGGTCATGAGCAGGCAGCCCAGTGGTGGATGGGCTGTTGTCAGTTTCTGTTCGGCCAGCCAACTGAGGCTCCACCAAGGAAACCCTGCTGTTCCCCCACCTCTAAATCAGGGGGTGGAACCTGAATTTCAGCACCTGTGAGTTCTACCGCTCTGAATGCGGCCATATGAGTACTGTATTTAAAATGGTGAGTGGCTGTTATGTTTTTGATAGGATATTGATCAGGCTGCCATGAAAGAGGCCATATCGAGTGTAGATAATTGGCATATGCCATTAGTAAAGCAAATAAAGGCAATTTCACAAGCAATTTTATCTAAAAAAAAATGATTGAAATGTAAATGAATGGCACTGCTAGGTGGATTTTGATGAAAATGCTGATATTCTTTTGTCTATTAATGACGTTTTTAGGTGTCCATGTTGGGTAATGCTATGTAAGTGGAAATGGTTTAATAACCCACATAGCTCATGTTAAAGAAATTTAGCAAATTAAATTACTGGTGTAAATCCTAAACTCTTGTGTGATTATATGCAAATTACTATTCTGCTTTCCCTAACTCGTTGGCTCTATGGCTGTTGTGAGTCCCAATAAAGGGGCAAGTGGGTGGCTCAATTAAGAAGATCATGGAGGCTTAGAAGGAAGTTTGAAACAATTGGGAACCACAGTATTTACCATTTAGAAAAGAGGTGAAATAAACTACTTGTAATCCCTGTGAAGAACACTTAACAATGTTGTAATTACCTTTTACTTCAAGATGCTGCCTTGATAATTGTAGTTATTTTCTTACACTACAATGTTTAGAGAGCAACAGCTATGGGTCCTAGGGGTTACTCTTACTTAACATGGGTAAACATCCTTCTGAAACAACTCATTTCAGGAAAAGACATATCATTTGTAATTATGGTTGCTTTTTTTCTCACTCCAGGTTCACTCTGATGTTTACAGGCTTGCCATGTCCTTTATTGATCTACATTCGTCTGGTAATGTTCTGTTCAGGAAATGGGAAGCCAAGGTATACTGTTCCTCTGAGAGTGAGATTTCTCTCAGTATGGACTTCCGCTTGCCAGTTATTGGAAGGATTGATGTTCAAGGGGAGCTAACTGAACTGCTCCCCACCATCTGCAAAAGGATGGAGCTTTTCCTGATGCAATGGAAGACCTTCATAGAGAGTAAACGTTCTCAGTACTATTATCTTAATTACTACACGGCAGAGCAACTTGTCTATCTGGGCCAGCAGTTTGAGCGAGCTGCCGTCAGTAAGGAAGCCCTTATGATGCTCTCATTCATCCAGCCCAGTTGTAACAAGCACAGCCTTATGGAGATGGTATCCAAGCACAAGTTGCACTTGTTGAAAAATAGAATGACAGGTATGAGTATTTCACAGGGAGCTGATGCAGAGCCTTCACTTGGGGAGACCTACACAGAGAAAATAAGGAACATAAAGGATCTTAAGACTTATCTGAAAAATGAGGAACCAATAGTCAACAAACTAGGTCTGATCTGGGATTATTACATGACCTGTATGAGCTCCTTAGTTCCTGGCTGTATGGATATTGAGACACTTGGACTTAGTCTTTCGATTCTGGCACAAAAAACTGAAACCATAAACCGAAAATTGCCTCCAAGTCTAAGTTGTGGCCGCCCTAATCTTATTCTTTGCCCTCATGCTGACATCCTGCCTTCTGCGCTAGCCATTTACATGCACAGTCCTAAGGAGGGACTCCCTACCTATGACGAAGTGCTGCTGTGCACCCCAGAAACTACCTTCGAGCAGGTGGAGTTGTTCCTGAGGAGGTGCCTCACCCAGGGCTATCCTGGACAGAAGATTTACACAGCGCTGTACGCGGATGAACTGAGTTATGATGTTGGCTACAGGGCGGAGCATTTATTCCAGAAACTGCAGTCTCAAGCTGCGCAGGACTACAACTTGGTGCTCCTCTGCAACTCCAACAAAGAGCACAACTACATACCCTCTGTCTTTAGTCAGTATAAAGTGCATGTGGTGCCACTGGAGCCAGCAAAGAAGGTGCAGGAGTATCTCAACAATCATTATGCTGTAACCAAGGATATCCCCTCAGCAGCAGCTGTGTTCAAAAACAGAACATGTGTTGGGATTGTGTCCTCAAAGAGAGCAGCAGTAGGTGAGTTTTGGAAGCAACAGTAAGCAATAAGTAATAAATAAAGTTCTTATCCCATTTGTTTGAACATTTTAATTCCCTGCTTTCATTTGCTTAGCTTACATTTTTGCTGAACCTAAATATGTCACAAGTGTGTGTGTTTCTTTAAACTATTAACTTATAATTGGTTCTAGGGAAATCTCTCTATGTAAAGAGACTCCACAAGAATCTCCAGGAAACCTATGCGGACAAGAGCTTGACACTAAAAACAATTCGCATGATTGATCCTTTGGTGGATGAAAGTAAAGTGCTCTGCTCACTCCTACCTTTCCTGAGCTCCATGTATGAAAGAAGGCCAGTTATATTCCACATCGATATCACCTCCTCGGTATGTATATTGAGCTGCTTAAGTAAATTAATTGAAACCCTTAGCATAACTACAGCTGTCAGTGTTGTTCCTTGAGCTTTAAAAATGTGGTTGAAACAAAAAGATCAGAAAACGTAAAATGTTTCTAGGTCTCAGTCGTGGGGATTGAGGAAATGTTCCTCTGCTGATACCCTGGGGCCTGTCCTACTATGGCTTACCAGACAAGGCCAAGTACAAAGTACAACCCTTTCAACACTTGGCTGTCCGTGGTAGCTATGGCAAGCAGTCACAGACATCTCAGGGAGGTAGTGTGGGGGTGTTTGAGCTCAGACTGCAACAATCACACAACAAACCAATAAATGAATGTCCAACTCAATGCTCATCTTTTCAAGAAGTAAAACTACTTTAATGCACACTAGAATGCACATCTATGCAATTTAGTGCCATTGGCTTTAATATGGTGAACCCCGATCTGCTATTTTCCCCCGATCTCCTCTCCGGATCCAGTTTATTGGGCCTCCCATTTTCTATGTTATGAGGAAATAACGTGATCATGGCTGACGTGCAGGTAGATGACTCCTGAAATGAAATTAGTGTGCTCTAGTCTTAGTTCTCAGTCTTAGGACACAGAGTGGTTCGGTACCTGTTGCATAGGTGGAGCTGCCTGCTCCGCGTCACACTGGCACCCTTTCTCCAGAGAGGTTGCTCCTCAGCCAACAGTGCCATCTGTTAGTTGCATTTCATCTGCTGGGTCAGCCTTTGAGCAATGTGCCCAGCCAAAGCAAAAATGACAGTCTTTGGCTTTTGCGGCCCCAGTGGCACTACAAGTGAGTGTCACAGCAGTTGGGTCCTCGGTAACCGCCTCAGATGCAGTCTCTTTGGCTGGTCAAACATAATGACGAGTTCCAGCGACACAAAGGCCAATCACTCTGGACAGTTGCGGCTTGCACAAGTCAATCACTCTGGCATTTCCTGCCACATTCAGACTGGTCATGTGAATCATGATCACAGCCCCAACTGGGCTTTGGCTATTACGGTTGCGGTGTTTTTGATTCCTACTTGGAACCAGCACAGATAGACTGCAGGCCAACAAACACCAGGGTCCTCAGATAGCTCTCCTTAGTTTCTCTTCAGGGTTTCCCACAGACACCTGGGACATGCTGCACTTAGCTCCTCCTAGACAGACACTCCTCCTAGACAGACACTCCTGCAGGGTTGGCAGGCTCCTTCACTCTCTCAACAGACTGGCAGGATTTAGGGCGCAGACAGCAAGAGATCCAGACTTCAATTGATGTAACCTCACCTCTGGGAGGCTGGCTATTATGCAGACACCAGTTTGGTTGCACCGCAGTTCTCTGAGTACTTTGAGAGCATACCTTCCTTAGTCATAGAGAAAATGAAACTGGAACGTAAGTAAGGCAGTGGGTGTGCAACTTTTATGCACCAAACTCAGACAGGAGATGTGGGGTTGTTCTCCTTTTAAGTATCCTTTCTAGATTACTCCCCAGGAACGGACTTTGTTGTAAAGTGATGTTTCTCACAGCACAGTAGTCTCCAGCCTGGAGCACCCACAAGCAAAGCACAAAGAGGTGTGGGGCTTTGGCACCTGGCTGTCATTAGCCAAACTGAAAGAGTAATCTGAGAAAGAGAAAAGGGCAGGCCTCACCTAAAGCTTTCTTAACTTCTTTACAACATAGTCTACAGTCCCAACCTTCTCTTTTAACATCTGCCAATGGCAGTATTCAGAAAGACTAATCAACAGCTTTTTGGTAGCAAAGGCTAAATCAAATTTCTAAAGGAGCCCTGTCTTCACTCTCCTCACTTCAGGCTCTACATCTCCTCCCTCCAACTCCAGGAATGCCATCAATACACTTCCACGTTCTGGAAAAACAACATAGCCTCAATCTTGTGCAAATGCCAGGTCTAAGGTATCCAAAATAGACATCACAGGCCTCCAATACCCTGACTCACTTTCACACACACCATGCGTGTGCTACACAGGCTACATACACAACCACGTGCAGCATACACTCAGTGGATGTTATTGCTAAGAGCTAGGAAAGCTCATAGAAGCAGATCTTTGCACAAGTGGGACAATAGGCCACATATGGATTCACAAAACATGGTACACTGCCACCACCACTTAATGTGCTAAACCCATGACAGTGACACATCCACTGTCTGTTAATGAGGGCAAGCTTGGTGCGCCTCGTTAAGTCACAGGACAAGTCCAGGATCCGCTCATGTTAGGGGACAGACTTAGCCCGTAGCCTCATGCAGATTAGTGTGACATTGGGGCCAAAAAAACAAAACCAGGATACCAGATACAGTCGACAATCACGGTAGGGGAAAACGACTGTCCACCATGCAGGGGTACATTTCCATCACAAAAGATAGCTGTATCCAAGTTTACACCCTTAATTCTATACTAAAAAAAATATCTATTAAGAAAAAAATTCAGTTGTGACTCCCATGCCATTGTCATGGGTCACTGGCCCTTAAAAACTAGCTGTTGCATCTGCATTGTTTTTTTGTGTAAATTTACTATACCAACTGCATTGTCACGGTACTGACACAGGGAGGTTCATGCAGAAGTGATGCATGACGATCTTAGGCACTGATTGTAATGTATGATCAAGTGGTTCTGTAAAATATATGACCTGAAGTAGGAGAAATAACGTTTTTTCCTGCTCTGCCTTCATGGAAGTGCAAAGGTTTGGCTGAAGCCACCCGTTTGTACTGAAGATTTAATCGTGCTGGTGAGCTGCAGAAAGTATCCTGCAGAGCTTGGCACTGGCAGATTCACATGTAGGGGGAAGTAACTTTTCATACTATCTGCTATATTTGTGCTCTCAGTTGGTCTTTTTGCTTAGAAGCACCGATTTAGGACTTAATTGCAGTGACTGGGAGGTGAGACACATGGCAGGATGGGTATCTTCTTTGATAGGTTATCTCACCGTCTTTCACCTTTTCTTTCCAGGTTCCATACTTTAACCCCATCATCACGCTCTCGATGTGGAGGTCTTCTCAGGGAAAGCTATATATTTCTTTAGGATCTTCCTTTCGAATGGGTCTTATTTGAGCTCAGCTGCTGTGTGTCCATAATGGGAGTGAGCCAAAAAGATTTATAAAAAGAGGGATAAATTACAACAATAACAGTGAACAAGCAAGTGATCATAATCCCTTTCCACGTAGCCTACATGTCATCGAATGGGAATCCAAATCCTTATGCCTAATATTAAGCTAACACAGTGTGAAACATGCTACATGCCCTTAACAACCTATAACATTACGTGCAGATGAAATTCTCCACATATTGAGAAAGACTTTATTCCCAGTTAGTAGTGGGCATATCCTCATCCCTCTCCACTTACTTGTTCTAATACTTCTTTCCGGCTTAAAGATGAGTTGTTTTTATCATGTCATCCCGTATCTCCACTGATCTGATTTTACAGTTTTGCTTCTGTGTGATATATTCCACTAGGTGCAGGGTGGAATTTCAGAATTCCTTTTCAAGTTGTTCATTCTGCAGTATCTCATGGATGTTGAAGGAAGAATGTGGAAGCGTAGCCCCTACCACCTGTATGTGGTTGAGATCCTTGAGCCCGCTGATGTCATCTCCAAGAAACAGCAAAGAGCGGTATGTGTACAGAGAACATATTAAGCTAGCACTGATCAGCTCCATCTAATCAGAGGAAGGTATTGCTGTTATGCTGTTTGTATTCTGTTTTTTAATAGAGAAATAATTTGCTATGGCGCTGGAATTCAAATACAACAGAGGTCTAGTTATAGTGCTGGATGCAAAATAAACGTTACTATTTTCTTTTCTTTCTCTGAAGGTTTCTCATGGACTGCAGTACAGTTTTCTTGATGTGTTCCCAAAAATAACCTGCAGAGCTCCCAAAGAAGTGCTACAAATGGAGATGCAGGCACACCCTGTCCAGAATAGTGGAGATCCTGGAATGGACCGTGAGGAATTCTGTAGTGAAGCCTTTCAGAGACCTTATCAGTACCTTCTTCGTTTCCAACAGGAACAGAACTTGGATATGTTTCAATACACACATGGCTCGGTTCAGGGCACCACCGTGCAGTGTTTGCAGCTGTTATTAATTTATTGTGGTATACTTGATCCAACATGGTCAGAGCTCAGAAACTTTGCCTGGTTCTTGAACCTTCAGCTTAAAGACTGTGAATCCTCTCTGTTCTGCAATCCAGATTTTGTTGGAGACACCTTACAAGGATTCAAAAATTTTGTAGTTAACTTTATGATTTTGATGGCCAAGGATTTTGCCACACCATCCTTAAATATTTCAGATCAGAGTTCTGAAAGGCTAGCATTCAATTTAGATGAAGTTACAGAGGAGGATCTGGCACCATTTCTGATGCGTAAGAGATGGGAGTCTGAGCCTCATCCATATATTTTCTTCAATGAGGACCATGTGTCCATGACCTTTCTTGGCTTTCATCTGCAGCTAAACAATGATGGAGGTGTTGATGCCATAAATCCAGCCAATGGCAAGATCATCAAGAAAAATGTCATGACCACACAGCTGTATCAAGGTCTTCAGCTGCAGAAAGTCCCATTTAATGTTGATTTTGATTCACTGCGCAGAGATGAAAAGATTGAAAGACTTTGCATGGTTCTTGGAATCGAGTGGCCACTGGACCCTGATGAGACCTATGAGTTGACGACAGACAATGTCCTCAAAATTCTGGCCATTCATATGAGGTTTAGATGCGGTATTCCTGTTATTGTCATGGGTGAAACTGGCTGTGGTAAAACAAGATTGATAAAGTACTTTTGTGAATTGCAAAAGAGTGGTGTCAGCACAGAGAATATGAAGCTTTTGAAAGTCCATGGTGGAACAACAGCTGATTTGATTTATAAAAAAATTAAAGAGGCAGAAGCCATTGCTGTTAAAAACAAAATGGACTTTGGTTTGAACACTGTGCTTTTCTTTGATGAGGCCAACACAACAGAAGCCATAAGCAGTATTAAGGAAGCGCTCTGTGACAAAACGGTTGAAGGAAAATCCTTGGCTGATAACACAGGTTTGCATATCATTGCAGCATGCAACCCTTATAGGAAGCACACCCCAGCAATGATTGAGCGACTAGAGTCTGCAGGCTTGGGCTACAGAGTCAAAGCAGATGAAACCAAAGAAAAGCTTGGTTCCATTCCTTTAAGGCAATTGGTATACCGTGTTCACTGCTTACCTCCCAGCATGATTCCTCTAGTATGGGATTTTGGCCAACTTAACAATGACACAGAAAGAAAATACATTCAGCAAATTGTTCAACGACTAGTGAATTCCATTAAACTGGCAACACATGAGGTCACTCTTTTGACCAATGTTTTGTCTGTGTCCCAAGCGTACATGAGACAAAGAAATGATGAGTGCAGCTTTGTCAGCCTTCGAGATGTTGAGCGTTGTGTAGATGTCTTCAAATGGTTTTTTAACCACAGTGAACTACTGTTAAATAACCTACGTATGTATCTTGAGAAGAAGGATGTCAAATATAGCATACCTATGGATAAAGTTTCGTGGTGCCTTGTACTTGCTCTTGGTGTTTGCTATCATGCATCTTTGGAACATAAAACTGGATACCGAAATGTTATATGTAAATATCTTCCTGAGAAATATGCAGAAGAAAAATCAATTCTTCAAGAAATAACATTGGTGCAGGACCTTTTCCTCAGTGGTGCACGACTAAGGGAGACCATTGCACGAAACCTTGCCTTAAAGGAGAATGTATTCATGATGGTCATCTGCATTGAGCTTAAAATTCCTCTCTTTCTGGTTGGGAAGCCTGGAAGCTCCAAATCTCTTGCTAAAACAATTGTGGCTGATGCCATGCAAGGCCAAACAGCTCATGAAGACCTCTATAGGCAACTGAAGCAGATCCATCTAGTCTCATTTCAATGCAGTCCTCATTCCACACCTGAAGGAATCATTGGCACCTTCAAGCAATGTGCCCGCTTCCAGAAAGGGAAGAATTTGGAAGAATATGTTTCTGTTGTGGTATTGGATGAAATAGGGCTGGCAGAAGACTCTCCTAAAATGCCACTGAAAACACTGCATCCACTTTTAGAAGATGGATGTATTGATAATGATCCTCAACCACACAAAAAAGTTGGTTTCATTGGGATCTCAAACTGGGCCTTGGATCCTGCCAAGATGAACCGTGGTATTTTTGTGTCCCGTGGTGACCCAGATATGAAAGAATTAATTGCAAGTGCACGTGGAATATGTTCATGTTCTTCAAAGGATTTTATCCAAAAGCACATCAAACAATACTTTTTCTTGTTTGCTGATGCATACTGCAAAATCAGCATAACCCAAAGAGAACATGGCAAGGAATTCTTTGGCCTGCGTGATTTCTACAGCCTCATAAAAATGGTGTTTGCAACTACTAAGCGGTCTAAAAAAGAACCTACTATCCATGAGATAGTGCAGGCGGTCCTTCGAAATTTCAGTGGGAAAGATGATATAGATGCATTATGCTTTTTTAAATCTATCTTTAAAGGTGAAAATTACTCTGCTGAAGTCAACACAATTGAACTGATCAAGCAGAACATATATAGTGATGATGGGGACTGTCGGTACTTGCTTGTTCTGACAAAAAACTATGCTGCTCTCCAGGTAATACAGCAGGAGTGTTTTACAAATGGCCAACAACCAGAGATCATTTTTGGGTCTAGCTTCCCCAAAGATCAAGAATACACCCAGATCTGTAGGAACATCAATCGTGTGAAAATCTGCATGGAAACCGGACAGATGGTCATTCTTTTGAACTTGCAGAACCTCTACGAAAGCCTCTATGATGCCCTCAACCAATACTATGTTTATTTTGCAGCTCAAAAATATGTAGACTTAGGACTGGGCACGCATCGTGTCAAATGTAGAGTGCACCCACATTTCCGGTTGATAGTCATTGAAGAAAAAGAAATTGTATATGAACAGTTTCCAATCCCATTGATAAACAGACTTGAAAAACACTACCTTGATATCAACACAGTCCTGAACAAGAGGCACAGAACTATTGTCCAGGTTTTAGAAAAGTGGGTGAAAGACTTTACAAACGTTAAGACTGACCACCTTCGTGACAGCCGGCAGAAATACAGCTGTTCTGATGTCTTTGTTGGTTACCACTCAGATACCTGTGCTTCCGTCGTTCTGCAGGTGACGGAGAAGCTAAAGCAGCAATGGTCAGAGGATGATGATGAGTATTTGACAGAGGTAATCAAAAAAGCAAAGACTGTTTTACTGGATTGTGCTACACCTGATTCAGTGATTCGATTGAGTGGCTCCAATTTGTGTAGCTTTGAGGCAGGAAGCCTGGCCCATGAGTACTTCAAAAATCAGAAGCACAATTCGCTTGGTGATTTCCTTTCTTCTCAAATTAATACGGCGTCTGATAGCTGCACCAAATTCACTGAGGTAAGTGACACTCCTTTAAGGTACCTCAAAAATTTTGATCTTTGAATATATTGGTTTGCTTTGTAATGTCCAGCTAACTAATGGGAGGATTTACATTTATCTTCTATGATCAAGATTACAACTTTTTCTCGTCTTCTGACGCCAGCCGACACTAAGAATTTAAAAAGCGAGGTGCAGGGCAGATTTCGAAGCATTGCAGTTCTCTCGCTGCAGCAGTTTGATACAGAATACTCCTTCCTTAAAGAAATACGGTTAGTTTCCATTTTCATCTACTCACAACCTTTGGTAACCTCCAGCAACTGTGCTCTGTGTATTAAACATATAGTCTTCTAATTGGCCTTTTAGTTGACTCACAATATATTTTACTGTATAAATGAATGTGGCAAGAGATCAAATGTGGAATGGGTAGATCATATGTAGTTTCCACATAACTACTATGTAGAATCTGCCCAATTGGTGCTGGGATCAACTAAGTTCTTATAGATGTAATTTAAATATTGAATAGCTGTGAATGGCTTCTCACATGCACAGTGTGATTAAGGATACAAAAGTTAGATGCACTTTAGGAGCTTTTAATTCTAAACCAAAAAAGAGGCTTTTTCATGCATGGTCAATATAAAGCTTGAATGGTGATTTTTTTGTGTTTCTTCTAATCGAAATGCAGATAGGAAATTAAAGATGTCTTTCTGGATTCTCAAGCCTGCTAATCAAAGAAGTCCTTATGCCCCTTTCCTATGTTTTTTCTTTTTTGCTTTAGGTCCTTCTTTGAATTATCTTCTGGCAGCAAGTTACTTATTATTCAGACTGACTTTGAACATGATTCTCAAAGTGCTCATCTCATTGCATCAGCAAAGTAAGTGCCACATGAGTTGTGGTGTACGTTGAGAACTAGTATTGTTTGCATCAGTATTACTCTAAGGGGACAGGTTTAATCTATGCTCAGCTTGAAAACCTGCACTTTTTGGAAGCATGGAGGATTGTATTTGTGTACTATTATAGTTGGGGAATCCGAAACATACATCAGTAGTCACAATCACACTGAACAAATTTGCTTTTATCGGTGCTTTATCAGTGTTATTGCCTTAGATATACATCATAAAGGTTGGAATTTATATTTAATTCTCCCACCTGGGTCATTATATTTTAGAATGCCTACCCGAGGTTCAAGAGGATCCAGAAACAACTTTTCAAGAAAAGTATTGTGACCTGATAAGGGAAACAATCCCTACAGTGTGTTACGCATATTTTTTTATTTATTATTGTGCTTTATCTGAAAGTACTGAGGCTGGGTTGGTCTCTAATAAATTTTCTGGGACACACAGGATAACAGTTATTCTAAACATGCTGTCTGCTTTGCAGATGTCATGCTTAACAGCACTGGTTCCCAAACTTTTTAGATCACAGCCCAGTTTTAGAACAATAAACTTTTGCGACCGGCCTAGCTTTAATGGACATGAGGTGGACAATTTTTAAATGTAACTACAGCATTGTGTGGTAGTGCACTGTCATTTACAGACAGCACATTTTCCATTGAAATGGCCACTAAATTTGCACAGACCTACAGTTTTACTGATAAAGCTATGTTTTACCCAAATGATAATGTGTGGAATCGGGTTTCAGTGAATATTTATCATTTGGCCATCAGTAAGTCAAGTGCCTTGATTTTATTTTGATCCTATTAAAATCTTTGTTTCCATTAAATTTCAGAATTACAAAAATGTGCTTTGCTTTTGCTTTCCTACTTTCTTAATGTGTACACTTAATTTATAGGTACTTACGTTTTTTGTGTGCTACAAAAACTTACATTCTGCAGCCTGTCCTTTTACGCTTCCTGTACCCCAGCTGGATTGTTACATAATTCACTTTACTTTTTTAGGTCGAGCCTAGAGGCAGCACGCATGCGCTGCACTGCAAGACTTATTGTAGAGGAGTAGGTGAATAGAAGCTCCGCCCACTCTCCACCCATATTTGCTATTGGCTTGCGTTATTGTCTGTCCTAAATGCTGGCTTCTGATTCGTTGATAGGCTTGTCCCTCCTTAGTACCTCCTCCTCTTCATTTGTCACCTCCCATGGCGACTGGCCCTTCTACTTCGGTTGTTACATGGTACATGTTATTTAGACTGTGAGCACTATTTTCTTTAATGCAGTTCTCCTACTGCAGACACGACATGCTTCGGTGCTTTCCCCCCCTCCCCCCCCCACCCTCCCATTGTCCGTGCCTTCTCCCCCTGCCCACCCTCCCGATGTCTGTGCCTTCTCCCCGCCTCCCCCCAACGCCCGCCCTCCCCTAGTCGTGATGCCTACCATTTGCAAAGCAATAGGTCTCGCGTATATGCAAGAGGCATTGCAAATGCTTGTTTTTTCTCTGTCTGCAAAGTGAGAGGAGGTTGTGAACACCAGTCCACATGTGAAAAAATATAAGCAGCAATTTATTAGAAGACATAGCCTGGCATTTGACCTTTGTCTTTGAAGCGCAGCAAACGTGACAAGATAAATACAGACTTTAAAGGCATCTTTATTTATTGCTTGGCCTCTTGTGACCTACCAAAAACCGGCTCGCAACTGGACCCACAGTTTGGGAAACACTGCTTTATATTATTCTCAGCTGTAAACGCTTCTGGTGGTGAGAGACACCACATTTTGCTCAGATTGTCCAGTGGATTCTCTACAGCTCTATCCAGAACCAACAACACAAAGGGCTATACATACATATCGCTCCAATGCTCATTTTGGCTTTTATGTATGATGGTCATTGGGATGCAGAGTCTGTTATCAGTGGTTTGATAAACACACACATACATATATCTGTGTGTGTATTTAAATTTAGAAATACATGACTTTCTCACAATGTATATGCGGTATTCAATGTTACAATATGGCAACAATGTAGAGTCATTGGAACCCATCTTGTTAGCTTTGATTATAGTGCTTGTATTATGACATCCAAGGCCACACATTTAGGGAAAGAAAGGTGTACTAGATTTGGTTTTAGCTGCCTAAAGTGCCTTCTAGTGAGCAGCTTCATTGCAGTTGAGGTCTCTTCATTTGTCTTTCTCCTTTTGGATTTATGGAAGCCCATGGTGCTGTAGAATTTAGGATTTTGGCTGTAGGAAATCAATGGACTTTACCAACACATTTAAAACCATACTGCGAGAGGGATTATGAAGGTGTTTTTTTAATATGAAGCATCAGGTATTTAAGAAGATTCCCACAGCATATTTACAAAGAGCTGGTCTTTCACTTCTGGTGTAATTTCAATGACCTTCTGTATGGGACCTGCCTTACTACTTTCGGTAAGCTTTCAGGTTTTGTGTTTCAACCACCATCTTAATGTATGGCAATAAGATGCTTGTTTTCTTGCTGGTTTTGTGTGGAATGATTTGGTTACATAGTAGTAAGCTTTTATTTGTGCAAAGTTTGCAGGGACTAATAATAAGAAAATAGGATGACACAGACCTATTAAGATCCACTTACACGGTGAAGCCAATTCCTTATCACAAAAGAAGATAGGACATATTCTTTGTAGAAAGTATAATAAGGTGCTGTCAAGAAGTGCTACTTTCTGTGAAGATGCAGATCAGTTACGTCAGCTGTTAGTACGCTCATAACTACTTAATAAATGATCAGACTAGGTACTGGAGAAATATATGTAATTGCCATTAGACCACAATATCATAAAGGACGTACCCATATGCAGTGACTACAGTAATATAGATGATCGGGATGTCCTGCAGCCATGGGGAGAGTTCCTGTAGAAAACAACAGCAAGAAGACTGATAAAAGGGATAGGAACTCGTATGTGTGATTGCAGCCTAAACAGTAAGAGCAACCAATTGTAAAGCACTGTTGATGAAATTCAACTGGGTTCACTGATGCAATCTAGCATACCATTTCACTACCTTCTGGAAGAAAATTGAAGGGAAGCGGTCAGTGTGGTTTAGGAGCACAGCAGCACATCCAAGAACTGCATAGAGGGAATGCCGGACAAACAGGACAAGGCAAACTTGATGAACGGACACATCACCAATATGTTATTTGATTGGAGACTATGTAAATAATTTGTAATACAGTGCACAGGATATCCGTAACATTTGTGACAGAGTAACACCATCTGCAAAACTTCAAATCAGGCCCTCTGGTAAAGTGGTGGGGAAGAAGAAGGTACTTCCAAAGACATGCACATCTTGCAATACAAATATCCTTTATATAAGTGATTGTAGTCTGAGAGAAAGAGATGTTGCACACAGAGACAGATGCGTCAAATATATGGTCAGTTAAGTAGTTTCTGCACTGCTGTCAGTCTTGCTCCTGGTCGAAATTGACACTCTCAACTTAGAAACACTTGACCTTAAGGGTTTCTGAGACATCCTGATTGACATTGAGAGACACTTCACCACAGGGATCTTTCTCATTATTGAATGTCTTTCAAATCCTGCCACAAATCTCAGCACCTTAATGCAGATCAAAGCACCCAGAAAGAAACTCACCAACCACTATATATGTCTGAACTTCCATTGCCTGATCCCTTGACTTCTACGTCCTTGACATCTCTGTGGAATTACAGGTCATATTGCAGGCATGAAATACACAAAAGGGATAATTGTTCAGAAGGGGAAACAGAGGAAAAGTACCTGAGGAAAAGAGTACCTTCAAGAAATACACCAATGTCCAGAATACTGATACGAAGACAAGTCCGGAATGAATCCATAGAGGAGCCTTTGAGTGGATAGTCAACCAAAGCATGATCATCCTGTGCTTAAGCATCATTGCCCTCGGAAGGCTACAACATATATAAAAAATAATAAAAAGCACAGGAATTTTATAGTTTATTTCTGTCAATCGTTTCTCCACCACCCGCTGGTTGTATCCGCATGAAAGAAGATTTATCATGCCTCATTGTCGCCATCAGCACTACTTCATGGGAAAGAAACCTTGGTACCAGTTATACCAGCATCCAGCTTCTCGGCTCTCTTGAGTCTCTAAACCGTACTCTTGCAGAATCTAAGCAACAATTTGGAGCACCTGCTTGAAGAGTAACTGGAATATTTCCTGCAATATTTAAAAAATGAAATTATATTCAGATACAACTATTAATACATGAAAAGACACAGCTGATCTGTTGGCCCATGGCTACTACCAGAGGCTCTTTGTGCTCTGTTTAACCTATTGTGAGTGCTGAAATACACACCTACTTTATCATACCTAATAAAGATAACATACTACTACTGCTGTCTACCCAGCATTCACGTAAATGTATTAAGGCCATTACTCTCCCCACAATTGGGAAATGGTCTCCTTTGAAAATGTATTTTCAAAGGAGACCGACATCACTGGAAAATGTAAATTACATTGCTACTTTTCAGTCCAAAAAGAAATGGCCAAAACAGGCATTTGAAACAATAATGGATTTTTTTTTAAACATATGGAGCGAAAAAGGCACATTTTTAGGAAATTGCTACTTCATCAGATCCTCATCCCCCACAGGGATTTGATGTGTGCCATTGGCCTACAGGAGGCTGCCTTTGACACATCAGTCTGTGAGAAGTATTGGCATTCCCTGTGATTCACCATTGGGAAAATCAATACAAATAGTGAGTTCTTCATTTTGATGGATACTTCCTGTAGATTTCTTACTTTTTGAATATCCTACAGTGTAGATTGAATCTGCAAAAGTTTGCAGCAGTGTTCTCCACCCGAACATAAAGACAAAGTCTCTTATAATGCTTCTTTCTGTGTGCGGATATCAGCCCTAATCTGGAGCTTCTCTGGGTTTCAGAGTGTTAACAGGAAAAGTCTTCTTTAAAAGCAATGGACCATACTTGCTGTTATGTCTTCTCCTACATTTGTGTATGACTGTGTGAGATCATAGCCAGTAAAAGGCATAGAAAACAGGTGTCTATCTCAGATATCCGCTATGTCTGCATGTGGTTGAACAAAACCCAGAGTGCTGCAGTTCTCTGATGTATTCTGAGCCACTTAGGAAGCGGTAGACCAAACTGTTTTTGACTAAGGGCCACTGTGACGGGCTGTTTCACCCTCCGCATCGACAATAAATAGATCCAAAAAACACAAAAAGAAGCATAGGAAGGAAAGAGTTTCATTCTCTTTCAGAAATCAGTATTTTTCTCAGAAAGGATCTTGAAGTTGGAGTCTGTGTTCCCTATCCCCAGAACCAATTCTGTTTTTTTAGACGCTGCTCTGTCTAGAATTCTGTCAACACCTTGGAGTTTGCGACCCACAGACAGGCAATGCTTGATATCTTCAGAGTTGCTCCTTCCCCGGCTTCTCTTGTGCCGGCTCCCTTGGTGCGATCCTCGACCTTTCCATTTATGGCTGCTTCGGCCCCCAGTCAACCCTCTGCAGCTTCTTCATCACCTCCTCCCAGCCATCGACCGGTCTCCTTCGGGACATCAGGACTCCATGTGCAGGCCCCACAGTGATGCCTTGTTTGGTGCTTATTGAGCCTGCCTCTTTTGATGATGCCACAACATGCTTCATTCAGAGAATGAAATGGAAATGGAAAGTGCAGGTGAAATGGATGGTATTGAAAGACAAGCCTCTGACGCATGCCAAGAGTCCAAAAATTTGCCAGCTTGTAGGACAGTTTGGGTTTGGATAACAATGCATTGGAAGTGCCTGCGAGTAGGTTTACTCACATTTGTGGCAATAATTTAAAGGTGTGTAGCTTGTTCCCCAATTAACTATTAACGTTGGTCTGTATTTAAACCTTCAAAGCAAAAGCGAGCTGGACGCTTACTTGGAAATGGATATGATTTGTCCTTGCTGACGTCCCACAGTAGAGGTGAGCTCCTTTGCTTCTATTGTTAAAAATACTTCTGAGGTGCCTGTTAGACCAAGACTAATGTTTTGACTGAAATAAAGCAGTCCCAAGTGACTTTTTAGGAGTTTGTTTTCACTTTAACTCGGCCCTTGGGGTTTAGAAGTGGTCATGTTGTAAAATCCTTTTCTTGCATCATGGTTAGCAGACAAGAGGCAAAACACCACAGACCTACCCCATCAGACCCTAAGCGACTTTTGACATATCCGTTGCTGGAGAGCCTAGTGGTTCAGGCATCTTCGGCCAAGCATTTGCTTTGCCAGACCAGGAGTTAAAATTATACGTTTTGCAGCTCGGGACCCACTGGGACCATCACAGCATAGGGAGGAAGAACTTTTGCTGAGTGCGAGACCTCAACAGCAGCAACCTCGCTGTGTGGATGCAACTGGATGAGGTCACTGGTGGTCCTGGTGAACAATCCAAAATTGAGGGCCCGGTTCCTTCTGGGGCCCATTTCCTCAGTAGATGTGCTGAAAACAGGCAGGCACCCCTAACTGCATATATGGACGTGTGGCGCAGGGGGGAGATTGGCCTGTTAAGAGGCAGTTGCCATGTTGCAAAATTAGTGCGAGGCACATGCAAGCTGCTCAGTTGTGTCCTGGGTGCAGAGAAGAGGCTAAATGATGTGGTCTGGGGAAACAATGACATGCCCTGCTTCAAATAATGTACTAAGACCGATATTAAATTCACACCAGCTGCAACATCAGTGACTCGACTCTTGAAGAGACAAGTCATTTACAAAAAGCTGTACATACTAGATCATCAAATGACATTTTCTGAACTAAATTGAATTTGTTGTCATTTCCCTCAGTATTTAATTGGTGAACATCATTATTGAACCTACAAATCATTTGGGTAGATGTTCACATATATGAACTGGAGATCAACACATCAGACTGACTAAATGCTCTAGATGCTCTAAAGTACACCACGGAGTCAAAATGTCACAATTTCCAGATTTCACAGCAGTGGTCCAATAGGACGCTGTTTCGCTAAGGTAAGACGGATCCTGTGAGAGCAGGCCATGACTTACTCTATGCTCTATCCAGCCATACTCTGGCTAATCTCTGAAGGTCGTACAGTCGTATTCACTAAACAAGAAAAAGCCCTCACGTTCTGCAAGAAACTGTATAAACAGAAACTTTCCGCAAAATCTTTTCCTCTGGAGCTTAGCTTCGCTCCAGAACACAATTCAGTGATATAGAATGATGAGACCTTTCCTAGTCTTTTATGTCTAAGTACAAGGTAAGATGAGTGGCTTGTTAGGATATGATTACCATAAGTGGTAGGTGTTTATATGATAATAATTGAGCTTGCCAAAGGGAGGACAACCTAAACAAACGGACTAGCTTTGACATAACCTTTGGTTTAATATATGTCATAGCTCCTCTGCAACTACATAGGGCTGTAAATACTATGGGTGATTGAGGACAACACTGCCTCTTTGTGCATCCCACAAATTTAGATATGAGTTTAGGTTAGGCTCTTAAGTCCTGATCAACTGCACTGATAGTTGTGAGTCTCAGTGTGAGTGGGAGGGTGGGGAGGGAAATTGGGAGTAGGGGGTGTTTGCTAAAATTGTGTTTGTTGGAACCCAGAATATCTTAGCCAGACAACAGTATGTGATTGTTGGAACATTGATTATTTACCTATTTGGCTCATTGCTGAACTGAGGGGTTAGATTGATACAAGATTTGGTGGGTTGCCTGGAATGTCTGAGTGCTCAAGAACCCCAAAAGGTGAGACCTGCACTGACCTATCTAGATAGACTTAAAATATCTATCACCTTTTTACAGGAGACTCAGTTAGACTTTGGGAAACTTCAGTCAGTTGCCTCCACATGGGGACCATGTAAATGCTTCTCCTCTTTAAGCTCCTACTCATGAGGAGGTACCATCTTATTAGAAAAGACATCCCTTGTGCTTTATACAGTATAGCTTCCACCCTAGAAGGCGGATGTTTGATTGTTACTGGCACATTATGCGAGCAGCGTTGCATATTTTTAAAAATATAATTCACCAAACACTGATGCATTCTCCCTTTTTGATATTATGAAAGAGATTACTATATACACATAACATGTATTTGTAAAGCGCATGTTCACCCAAGGGTATCTTGGCGCTAAATAACAGATGTTTATTGTTACCCAACTCAATGGTACTCATTATATCGACCTCGGAAGGATGAAAGGCTGAGTGGACTCACCAGGATTAGAACCTGTGACCATGAGGTAGGACACAGGTTCCTACAGTGGACACATTAGTCCACTAAGCCACCAGGTCTGGTACTTGGGGTACTGTCAAGTGGTCTGTGGTGGAGATCT
The DNA here is from genome assembly GCA_963921515.1 of Calotriton arnoldi. NCBI lineage: Eukaryota > Metazoa > Chordata > Amphibia > Caudata > Salamandridae > Calotriton > Calotriton arnoldi. The sequence goes on from CAWUFW010000381.1 coordinate 3,852,458, forward strand.
TAACTTAGCTGGGAATTCTTCACGGGGACCACCTTTGGTTGGACGTGCAAGACTGGTAACACCACTACTTCAGCTTCAGGAGGAATTAAGCTGGACTCCTCAAGACCCTAAAGGGTGGTGTAATCTTTTCTCCTCCTACTCTTTGTACATGACAGTTATTTAAGAATAGACTACTGGTTTCTTAGCTTATAGTAGATGTGAAATATGTTCCATTTGCCTGACCACTCCCCTGTGGTACTAGTACTCAAGGTTCCGGTTACAATACCATGTTTTGTTGATTTCCCTTTAGAGTATTAAATGATAGTGTTCCACAATGATATACAATGAATTACAAGACTTAATTATTGATTTTCTTTTTATATAACCATAAAATCTGTTAATTGCTACTCTACTGCATCAGAAGCTGTCAAAGTATATGTGAGGGGATGGCGATTTCCACCCACGATATAGGACAACAATAGCTATACAAATGAGAGAACAAGTTAACCACTCTAGAAAAAACAACATCTAGGTGCACTTCACTCTAACACATTAAGACAAATCGATCAATTGCTATTGGAACAGAAAGAATGGGCAGAATGTGAGGTAAAATACTTTAGTAAATGTGATCAAGCTGGATCATGTGGTGAAGGGAAATGGCCTGTAAGAACCCTTGCCCCGTTACTTATGACTGTGTCCATAGCCCCCCAATAGTGACTGCCCTTCATCCTCAAGAGAGCGCCAGAGTTTCCACAAGAGATGGGATCCTGAAAAATTTGTTAAATACTATACTAAGTGATAGAAGTCCAAGGTGTCTATACCTTCAAATACTGTTTCATAATATTTTAATGACACTGCACTCTTGGGTGGGAGATAAACTGAGAGAACCCTTGATGTCCCTTAATACTGCTGAAGAAATCATAAAGGTGATTGAGAGTTTCCTTGGGGGTAAAACCCCAGGATCTGACGGGCTCACTGAGGAATTTTAAAATAACGCAAATATCTGCTAACTCCTCATCTAATACAGGTTTACAATGAGGTCTGTGAAACAGATCGGCTGCCCCGATCCTGCAAAGATGTAATATTCACAGTTCTCCTTAAGTCTGGTAAAGATAGTTTAAAGTGCCAATTATACCGACCTTTGTAGTTAATCAATTTAGGCAATAGAATACTAGCTAAAATTATCTCCACTAGACGGCCTTCATGTATGGATAAATAAATTCTACCTGAAAGGCGGGCTTTGTCCCTGGTAGAGCCACATCTTCCCACTTGGGGGTCAGGTCTGTATCAGAGATTCTAGATTCTGAGAAAACCTTTGACTCCATAAAGTGGTCGTACCTACATACAATATTAGAGGACATGGGCCTGGTAAACATATCGATTTAATCAAAATGCAATAAGCGGCAGGAGGAGAGTTAACAACACTTTGTCTTCAATATTTCCGATTTAGCAGAGGCACTCATCAGGGGTGCCCTCTTTCCGTCTTTTTCTTTGCCTTAGCACTAGCGCCTTTTGCATGCAAACTTCGACAGTATTGCTCACATATAGGAGTATTCATCCTCACTTGGCATATACTGCTTTCATTATATTCAAATGATATTCTGCTTTTTGTGAAATGTCCTAATGTTAACTTAACTCCATTAATGCATGAGATAATTACATTTGGAGGATACTCTGAGCTCACGATTAATTGGGATAAAACAGAGCTATTTCCTGTAAGCCCTTTTACTATTAAACCAATACTGGATTTTCCTCTGAGGTGGTGATATACAAGTTCGCCCCGACAAAGAGAGATTTATCTGCGGTAACTATGGTCTAGTAATAGACGAGCTAAAATTGCAGTCTGAGGCATGGATTACACTGCCACTGTCAATCGCAGGACAGATTGCCATCATAAAAATTGTAGTTTTGCCTAATTTCTTTATCACTTTATTAACATCTTTATTCCTCTCAATGCACTGTTTTCAACAAGCTTTAGATTCCTTCCTACAAGGTTATTTAGGCAGAGAATCAAACTAGAATCACATGGGATATTCTGACCGTACCTCTTAAAAAAGGTGGGCTTAAAAACCTTGCTTCGAAAGAAATCATTTAGCTGCACAGGTCTATTTTGCTTTGCCTTGCATGAGGCTGTCAGAGGATAAAAATGCTTCGGTTGTCTTGTTCAAGAACGCTCTTCTGAGTCAGTCGTGATGGAAGAATCACTGGTGGTTTCGTAAGCTCTCAAGGGTGAACTGTTAACCCAAGGGCAATGGTCATGGATTGAACAGAAGTAAATCATCAGTAAGGTAGAACTGGGGGCAATTAGCAAGCCTTCTCTTTGTTTCTGTGTCCTCAGACTCCATGCTGCCTCTTACCAGCAACACCACCAGGATGTTCTGCATCAGCAAATAGGCACAGGTGAGATCCAGGATTCTTTAAAGAAAAACACAGACAGACGTTCATTGGGTGCCTTTGAAAAATGTTATTATGTCAAAGCTCAACTACCAGGCTTCAATACTGATAGTATATAACCTACTTTACCTGCCCCTCTAATCACACAGTGCCCTTCTGTGCAGGCTGGATCTTCTGTCCAGGTTCTCAGATAAAATAATTCATCCCAGCCTACGATTGGTGGCTTATCTCGGTGAATACCTACAATATGGCCTCCTGGACTTATGAGATGACCGTATGAACATCCTTACAGAAACAAATCACGTAACCATGGATTTCAAAAGAGGAAACCATATTGCTTTGCCTTCTTTATCTGGCCTCCAATTTTGGTCCAACAGAGTCCATTTTTCAGCCATCATAACTTGTCAAAAATATTTCCGAGCAGTTTTGCTCTTGATTCTTGTGGTGAGATTTCTTCGAGAAAGGGAGCACTCTTTGTCCAAGATTTCTTAGAGGACATTAAAATGGCTTTCTCCAATTAGAAGACTTTTCCTTCCTGTGAATTGAATATTGTTTTTGTACAAGTAATTGGACCCCCCATGTTACCCAATGTATGACCCAGACCCCTAGTGCTTATCATGGAAAGTGGCTTTCATTGTGGCTATTATTTAAGCTTTACATGGTCTTAAATCATAATAAAGCTTAGCTAAATTTGCATACTTTCTTCCTGCAAAAAGTAATTTCAGACTTGCACATTAGTCAGATAATGTAGATACTGACCTTTCTTCCAAACCCAACAAGTCCAGCAGAAAGTTCTGTACCTGTTTTGAAATGAAGAGAGCCCTCGTGTATTGATTTGATAAAAGCCAAAGCCTTTCATAAATCAAAGTAGTTTTTGTAAATTATGGAGCTGTGCATGCGGATTGGCTTCATCCAAGTAGACCAGAGCTTTCTGGATAGTACTTTGCATCGTAATCTGCTATCAGTAAGCAGTTGTCTGGTAAACTGAAGCATCATGTCACCAAAAGGAAGACCATTACTGCTGCACTTTTAAGAATTTGCCCAACCCCAGGCCATGCAGCGTCACTGGTTGAGGATGAGTTCAAGCAACTGCAGAATATTACTGATTGAATTATAACTTGACTGTAGATACCGGAGAAGGACAGGCAGTTCTGTGTAATCTATTTGCTTAGCTATTTTTAACCATATGTTGCCAGAGTTCTGGTTTCCATCCTCCAAGAATGAGTTTTTTAATGTAAAGTTTGACATATTAGAGAGAATCCAGTGGGGCAGACGGAAAAGGTATTTACTTGTTTTCCTCATTTTGTATTATGGGTATTCTGTTTGAATTCATAAATATTTTTTCCTCCTCTCTGAGCTGATGGAGTATAAAAGTACAGCCCAGAGAGAGGAAGTTGTAAACCACTCAAGTACTTGTTGGAAATTAAGACAGACAGATTTGCAAACATAATCAATGATTCAGTTGAAGGAGGGGCGTGGCCAGCAAGATGGCAGGCTAGACGTGTTCGTGCGGAGCTCCGGCCAGGCCCCGTGTTATCCTACATTAATCCTGTGCATCGGGATGCTACAGACCTCTACAAATGCTGCTGGTACATCAGTGATATATAGTGTATCGACTAAGCTGGCGCACATCTGAGCGGCTAACTGCTGGGAGGAATCAATGTCCCTGCGGGGAGCAGTGCTCCACGGACAACATAGCGGTGGCCTAAACTGAAGGTGCTACAGAGAGACTACTCACCCGTAAATTGCACGGCAGTGCTCGTGAGGCTGGGGATCGACACTGCTTCTTCCCTGCATTACCTGGCGACCAGAGTGCTTGTCCCTCCTTGCCCCGCTCTGGGGGATTCGACCTGTGGAGTGACGGCCTAGTGCAGCGGAGGCGGGTGTTGCAGGGACCTCCGGAACCCAAGGGGCGGCAGGAGCGGGGATCGCTACCTACATAATCCGTCCCAACAGTGCCAGATACTGTCCGGAGGCTGCTTGGACAGGGATTGCCAGTGAGGGCGAACTAGCCACCTTATGCCCCTGCACTGCTACGGCCTGGACCCCTGGTAGACGGAGCGACAGGCATGGCGCAGCTAACCGCAGCTTGAAATGAGGCTCCACAACCAATATGATGGACATCCATATTGAGAGACCGGAATGAGGAAATCCGTCCAGAGAACCTGCCCGCTGAACTCTGGTCACTCTCTATGGTGCAGCGCCCCGAGCAAGCAATGTGGCGCAGAGCATCTCCCTCCCTCCTACAGTGGTGATCTGGTGCAGTGGAAGGTCACACCTGGGGCCCCCTGCCTCTGGGAACTTCTGAGGGTTCGGAGTGAAGGTCTGGCCCGATTGCCCCGACCCCAGGATGACTGTGCTGGTGCGGGGAGGACCTGCGAGGTGAGTGCATGTAGAGAAAGATATATACTCACCCGCAGCCTCTATGGAAGTTATGATGCTATGAGTTGGACCAGCGGGACCTCATGGTGATAATTGAGCAGCAAACCCCCTCCCATCCCCCGAGACGCTGAGTGGTGCTCACAAACAGGGGTCGGAGGTGCCTTGCGGCCCACAGCGAATCCTGACCCTGTGTTGGAGCTGTGGGCCCTGGAGCATGAGGACCGGCATACTGGGGGACTCACTGGAAAGAAAAGAGCCATACATAGTGGAAACATTTTGGAGGCCTGCGGAGAGCGGTGGAGCCCAGGCCGTCTGTGGCGCCTGCGGATAGTGGCCCAAGTAACATCACTGACTGGGGCGAATCCAGCGGGTGTCGTTGAGGCCTGCAGCCCCGGACCCGCGGCCTGCCTGGTGAGTCTGGGGAGTGGAGCTGTGGGAGCAAGTAGACACCGCGGGGGCCAGCGGCTGGTGTGGACTGTCTCCTGGGCCGTTCTGCTAGTGGAGGCACAGGGGCAATAGGCAATGGGCCACCCACATACACCGGGCGGAAGCGGCTTGCCTGGGCATTGGGGGCCCATGAATTAATGCTGCAGCCCCTGCCTGTCTGTTCCATTGATCTCAGCCTGCCTCTCTCCCCCGCCATTCCTAGTTGACCCATGCCTGGATCTGTGACCCCGAAGTCCTGGCTGGCATGCTCGCCCCCCCCTGCTCCCCAGACTCAGTAACCTCCTGTACCAAGAAACAGGGAGAGGCGGCGTAGGGCTTAGAGGCAATGGAGGTGACCCGGACCGCGCCTCTGTAGGGGATACCTGCACTGAGGGGCTGTGTAATTGGTGAGTGGCCTGTCCTACCAGGGGACCCCCTGGTTCTTGTGATGGCGGGGGTCTGGCGCTGAGAATACCCTAGTGCCTCATAGTGCCTCACTGCTGGTGAAGAGGTGTTGTGCTCTCCTGCTGCCTGAGATTTGGTGGCCCGGATCTGGTAGTTTACCAACGCCAATGAAATGCCAAAAGATAAGGACCCCAAGCCCCCTCTACAGGGAAGACTCGAGTGATTCGCGAGAGTGGTTGATACCCCTTCTCCCCCAGGGCTGGATGCGCAGCCTAAGCCCGATAATGCAGCCCTCCTTTTAGCCATTCAGTCTTCTTATATAGCCCTGGAGGAGAGGATGGGTGAGGTGCGGTCGGAGGTCACGCTGCTGCGCCAGGACCTTCGCAATGTAGCTGAACGAGTCACCACGGTGGAGTCACGGATCTCGAAGATCCGATCGCCACTCTGCGAAGGAAAGTCACGGAGGACCAATCCTCCACTATGGACATAATGTGGAGGCTGGAAGAGTCAGAAAACTAAGCCCACTGGAACAATCTTTGATTCTTAGGTTTCACAGAGGGAGTTGAAGGCCCAGACATGGCGATATTTCTTGATGAATGGCTGCGCTCCCTCATTTCACAAGACCAGTTCTCCCCCTGCTATGTCATTGAAAGGGCACACCAGGCACTGGGGAGACTTCCGCACCCTGGAGCCTCTCCCAGAACGATCATAGCCCAATTTTCGAATTATTGGGATAGGGACATGATCCAGGCTGAAGGACCTAAACTTGCAGACATGCGAAACGGGAACTCTAAAATACTCATGTTCCCGGACTACAGTAAGCAGGTACAAAAACAGAGGAGAACCTTTGACGAAGTAAAAGCCAGTTGCGAGGCTTGCAGCTGCGATACATGCTTAGGTTTCCGGCCAAGCTCAAAGTACTTTTTCAAGGGAAATCCTAATTTTTCCTTACTCCTGAAGAGTTATGGCAGTGGATCGAAGAATCACCTAATCTACGGTGTCTCAGAGAGACAACCGGAGACTTCCTCTCTTATGCAACAGAAGGAGCAAGGCCCAAGAACAAACTTCGTCTCAGTAGCGAGAGGCTGCAGCGAAACCGCTCGACGACGGCCCTGACATGGCGCAGCCAAAATAACCTGCATCAGCCATCTACCTCCTCAGACTCGGAGGGGAATTGGACACGAGAGGAGTGACGGACAAGCGACACAAAGGATGAGACCGCACATACCGCCGGCCACGAGATGGAATCCGAAACTCCACAACCCTTAGCCGCAGCCAATATGGCTGTTGAGGGAGGTCAGGAACAGACCTCCCCGGCGATGTCCGCTGCGAATCTGCCAGCGACGTCATAAGGAGCACTTGGATGACCTGCTTGGGGCCTGAAGACATGCCAGCGTCACCCAGAGGGCTCCCCCCATGGATGTTGGCTTCAGGAGCAGCAATATGACTATCCCTGCTATCCTCATGACTATTACTGTTGTCAGGAACAGTTGATCTTCAAGTTTTTGTTTTGGGGTTCAAGAAACTGAGTTAATGGGTGGGAGTAGGGGGCTGCAGACCTCTCGGCAAGTAGTTCTTTGGTTGGATGCTTAATATTTCACTCGCAGGGTCTTTGTGGGGTGGTGAGGGGTGTGGGGAGGTGTCTATGGGGGTTTGTTTGACTGCTTCGTTTAGGGTTTTGTTTTATTTTCACCAATGGCTACTTTCTCTGGGGCTTACCATTGCTAAGACAACACCCAGGTGAGAAACTGTCTCGCCACGGGGCCTGACCCAGGAGCTCACTAGGTGCTCACACCCCAAGTCATTGATGAGATCGCCCCGGAGCCCATAAAGTCCCTCACTTTTTACACCGCGAGAGCCACACACACTAATGCACTAGAGTAGGGCAATATCTCTGTCCTGTCATAGACCGTAAACGGCCTGGGAGGTAAGATCAAGGGAGGGCTAGTAACACAATACATAAAGAGACTCCTAACGTCTGTGGTATTTTTACAAAAAACACACTTCAAGGGGACACACAGTAGGTTTGTAAATAGTGGCGCATATCATATGGTGGCACATGAGGGCAACACGTCTGGATCAAGGGGGGGGCCACCATTCTTCTCCGTAAGAATCCTTCCTTCACAGTTACCAGAAGCTGGATTGACCCACTGGGTAGGTATGTTGGAGTGAGTGGTTGTGGGGTCATCGAGATGTAACTTTAATTAGCGTATATGCACCCCCTAGACTGCAGGCCCCCACACTAGAGAAGATATTGCATATTCTCCTCGAGGCAGACTCCTCTCCATCTAATAGGTGGGGATGTTAATGAGGTTATAGACCCAACCCAGGATAGGTCTGGGCCTACCCCACCGCACGCCCGTCCCGACTCCTCTTGCCAATTTCGCAACCACCATGGGCCTTACAGACCTGTGGAGACAGGCTTATCCACATGACCAGTTGTTCCTTAAGGAGTTATTGCGTATAATTCAAAAAAAGAATTATGGTCACATAAGTGATCCTGATACATTAAATTAGTTAAATCAATTCAATCAAAATGCAGGCAAATAGGAATGACAAAAGTATATTACACATGTACTCCGTTAGTTCCAATAATATTTTATCAAGTTTAATACAAATATGTAATCTCTTTTCCTATATCATAACGCAAAGCAGTAAATAAATTCACACTGGCGCAACTTCAGAATCCCTCCACTCTCCTAGTATCAATTCCAGAGATTTGGAGAACCGCAAACAATCCTCTTTAACAAACAATGGTTTATGATAATGCAAGGATCCATCAACTGAATTGTTAACGTTCAAATAATAAGATGGAACTTAAATACAAAATTAACTGTAACAAATAGTGTTAAGAAAGATGCAAATGTCGACATTTGGGTCTTGAGTGGACATATAGGTCCACAAGACGAGCCTCAGGACACAGTGTTGACAGGGGAAAATACACCTGTAAGTACTTGCTTCCAAAGTGGTTCCACAATGGATGCCCATTCAAAACCAAGTTCAGTTAAAATACAGGTCATTCCATTGCGACAACGTACTGCAGCGTCCAAAGTGTATCTCTGCTCTTGGTCAGCTGCTCTCACACCTAGCCCATCAAAGCACCAGCGGGAGACGTGTGGGAGGCGAATTATTTGGCCCGGGGCCTATCAGACCATTCACCCCTGTTGTGGTGAATGGGAGGGGGTGGGAGGCAAGGCACCTTCTAGAAATTAAATGCCTAGGATCTTAGGGACAGGAAGGGGGCAATCGGCCTCAGAGTAGATACCGAGCTCTATTTTAAAGAGAATGAGGGCACAGTCTTCTCTAGAATAACTTTGTGGGGGGCATATAAGACAGTCCTCCGAAATAGGGAACAAAACCTATTGGCACAGAAGCGAAAGCATGCATATGGTGCCCTGGAATCTCAGATACAAGAGCTAGATGTTAAGCTGGACCCGGACCCATTAGACTCTGACAATTGTCACTCCTTAGAAAAGAATACCGCGCCTTGGCGCAAGGAAACTCAAAAATGCAGTTACATGCAACATTACAGAAATGATTTGATGCCGTGGAGAAAGCCCGTAGGCTGTTTGCCTGTATGGCAAAGAAAGAGCTCGAGTTCCGATGGGTATACCGGGTGACCAGACCAAATGGGGAGGTGGTGGAATCAGACGTGCACGTCATTGAAACCTTTGCACACTATTATAAGGAGCTATACAAGGCCAGACCATTGCAATCTGAATCCCAGATAATCGAGTATCTGGACTCTATTGCTGCGCCACAGCTGGATGCAGAGGCCCATAGTGCATTATAGGGTGACCAGATGTCCCGGATTTCCCCTGACAGTCCCGGTTTTCAGAAGACTCTCCCGGTGTCCCAACGCTTTTTAAATTTTAAAAACATGTCCCGGTTTTTTGGACAAAGGTCAGGTCATACTGCAAAGGAGAATTAAAAAGTATGCTTTCGTTAAATAATGTATTTGTTTCAAGCAGCAGCAGGTTGGTTGGCTGCATGCATGCGGCAGCAGAGGGCAGGGATATTCGGAGTAGAGGCTAGAAGTCTTGCCATGGGGGGGGGGAGAGGTGTGTGTGTGTGTGTGTGTCTGTCTCCTCTCCCCCCCCCCCCCCCCCAAAAGGCCAGACATAGAAGTAAGGCTGTAGTCCTACTTTTATGTCTGGCCTGTCCCAGTTTTTGCTTCTCAAAATCTGGTCCCCTTAATTAGAGGCAGAGATAACCCTGACAGGTGTTCAAAATGCGGTAGCCCGTCTCAGCACTAACAAAACCCCGGAGTCCAATGGGATACCCTCTGAGTTCTATAAGAGATTTGTGGATCTTCTGGGACCCCAGCTCCTAGATATGTTCCTAGAGGCTGGGTGGGTGATTTCCTTCCCAAAGGCAACTCTAATTGTTATTCATAAAGATGGCAAACCTAGAGACCAGTGTGTCTCCAACAGGGATGTCCCCTCTCTCCCCTACTCTTTGCCCTCATAATAAAATCACTAGCATGTAGAATCTGTGACCACACTGGGATCCTTGGGTTTTGTATATCGGGAGAGAAGCTCAAAAGGGGGGGGGGAATATCCCCCTATTCTGGCAATGTTCTCCTTTACGTGACTCAAGCTACGTCATCCCTTCCCCTGCTATTTCATGTCCTGCATGAATATGGGCAGGATACTGAGTGAGCTAGAGCAAAGCCGCTCCTGTACTGTACATAGGGTGCCGACCTAGCCCTCCCCCTCCCTCAACAATTGATATGCACCACTCTGGGATTCCAGTATTTGGACATATTCCTGACACTCCACAAGGAGACCTGCCACGAGTGCAACCTGGGCAGGGTTATTCGCAACTGTTGACAGGCTATGTTCCGATGGAGGGGGCTCCCCCTTACACTATTGTGGAGAGCCGTAATGGTCAAAATGATAGTGCTACCCAAGCTACTATATGCCCTTCACCACACGTATTATCTGATTCCTCCTAATATTTTCGCGGGGATAGAAGGGGACCTTCGTACATTTTTGTGGGATGGTAAACACCGCAGGATTGCCCTGACCACACTTCAGCGTAATCCATACAATGGTGGCATCACCCTACCCAATTTTCTGTGATATTACTGGGCCTCTAATCTCATTAACATTAATGATTGGCTTTATGTCCCTCCAGATCATTCTACCTTTAGCCTAGAACGCTCCCAATGGACCCACCAATCCTGTCTCCACTATCTATATGGGGGTTGGGGAACCTCAGGCCTACTTCCTGCCACCAGGGTGGCAGTGGAGAGCTGGATCAGAGCTGAGGGGGGGTTAGCCCACTAAGGAAACACCACTGTGGGAGAGGAAATGGCTGGCTGAGATTAGTAAACTGGAAGGCCTCAGGCTATGGAAACTGATTAGGATCACGAGAATAGGAGATTTGCTGGAAGGGGGCGACCTTATGTCGTTTGACTCATTGAAGTGTGAATACATTATTCATGACTCTCAATTTTTTAAATATACGCTGCTCAGACATGCATGGTCAGCTGAGGGGCTCCCTGGAGCGGAAACACCATAATTTGCACCGCTTGAGTGACGGCTACTTAAAGAGGACCTGGGAAGGGGGGTGATCTGTACCACGTACTGAACCCTCCCTAATAATAAACCTAATAAATTGAAAGGCTTAAGGAGAAAGTGGGAAAGGGATGTTGGGGAACTAGAATATATTAATTGGGAAGCAGCCCTGGTGCACCCCCCCCCCTGAAGTCACAATAATGGCACGGCTTCAGCTGATTCAGTTTAAAATCCTGCATAGAACCTACTATGACAGAAGACGTCTTCCTGCCATGGAGAGAGTGCCCGACTTCTGCTGCTTACATTGTGCTGATATGGAAAGCTCCTTCTTACACACAGTCTGGAGTTAACCCAGAATCCAAGTGTACTGGAGAACCATCACGAGGGAACTTTCCGCTGTGATTGACTCTCCCCTCCCTATGGACCCTAGGTTTATTGTTTTGGGTATTCCGTGTGACATCGATTTGCTGCGAACCCAGTTAATATTCTGCAACCTTGCTTTGGTAGTGGCTGCCCCAGAAAATTCCATAAAATATGGGGTAAATGGATCTCCCATTACTCTCTGGAGCAGTGGTATTCAAACATCTTAATGCTGCGCCCCCTGTAAAAAAAAAAAAAAAACAACTCCTCGCACGCCTCCCCATCAATTTTGCTGCTAAATTGGCAAGGTTTACATATGTCTAAACATTTTATACATTGCAGTTCAGCTCTGTAACCCCTTTTTACACGTACTCCCAGTCAGGATATAAATGACAAAAGTTGTTAGTGATGGCCCATTACAAAGTGGCTTACTGCCGCTCATATTTTTAACACTTAAACAACAGATGCTTCTGATTCTTCTCTTGTCCAGAGACTGGAGCCCCCCTCCTCCCCCCCGAGATCACTTAAGGCCCCCCTAGGGGGGCCTGCCCCCCTGTTTGAGGATATCTGCTCGAGAAGGTCTGTGACAGGGGGAGGAGCATGAGAGAGAGTTGACTGGGAAGTGATCATCATAATACCTGTAGCATTGTGTTCGTCTATCACAGAATACCTTTATTTTTACCTTTAATTGCGGCCCGGACTGGAGAGCTGTCGGTGGGAGGGAGGGGGACCTGTTGAGAGTTATACATTGCATTGTTCACCAATGATTACACTGTGGTAGCCTCCTAGGAGTGAACTGACTATGTATCAATACTGTCATTATTGAATCACTAATATCAATGACAAATTCAATAAAAATATATTTGAAAAAAAGATTCAATTGAGGAATGAAAACTAACTTGGGTGGTTCTTTGTGCATTAAATAAATTAATAAACCGTATGTCGGATAGGAAAGAGACTAAATGTGGAATTAGAACTACCCTTGACTAATAGAAGAAGTCAATTGCCCATTGCTCACAAGTGCTATAATAGTTTTGAAGGGATTCACATTAATGTTCACATTGTTTAGGCTGCCATGGTTTTATATCACTCACATATTTCCCAATGTTCCCATAAAGGTTACCTTTGTGGTTATCATTTCAGCTGGAGACACATTGGTGCTGGCAATCTTACAGCCAGCGAGTTGGCTATTCAACAAAGATTAACTATTTAATAAGCACTCAAATGAAATATTAACCCGTATATTCTCTGCTCAAACCAATGTTTCAATTAGACTTGCCATTTTGGATTAAAGAAGGAATTCTTGACCCAGATCGAATGGATAAGATGTTCCAGTTGTACAACAATCTCTTGCGCCAGACCATCTATTAAAAGTTAAGAATAGGTACAACCTGAATTGGTGCAGAGAAGTGAAATAAAGGGCACAAGTGAGGAACCAACTATGTATATGACGAATACCCATAGTCTGTTGTGTACTGCTGAGAATTGACTGGCTTTATGTTCATAATATTGTGAAAGGTGCCATTAATTCAAAAAATACCTCAAGCTTCAGTGAGTAAAATGACAAGTCTCTTCAATATGGAGGGATGGCTTGTTAAGCCAGTCATGTGAAGCTAGTTGTCCGAACGCTAACCATTTCTTCACTGAAGTTCGAATGAAGAATAGTAATTGTTTTAATAGTGGTATCCCTGATAGTTTCACAGGTATCTGGAAATTTAATAGATACTTTTTGCAGAATCCATATTTGTAAAGAAATGAGTAAATCTGCTGCAGGAAAAAAAAATTGTGAGCCAAACAACAACAATGCTGCTTTCCTAGCTGCATGTAATCACCAGTGGCTGAGATTAATGTAAAAAGCAAACACAAGGAGATGATGGTCAGAGCGCTGAAACTTTTCAGACACTCACCCCCAGTCACAGATCTGGGTTGAATCCATCATCGTTCTTTAGCTCACTTCGCCACCCCAGTTCAGACCCAGCTATATGCAAATCCATCTTGACCTTGTGCCTCATGGGAACAGTCCAGCCCGAACTGCTAAGCCAGGTCTTCCCTGGACCGGAAACAAGCATCCTGGGACCGGTTTTGGGGTAACACCCCTCATCAGCCAGGCTAGCTTGAATCCAGTGGCAAAGTGAGCAAGAGACCCACGTCTGGGCATACCCTGCCAACTTAGGGCGAACAAAGCAAACACAAGGAGATGATGGGCGGAATGCTGAAACTTTTCAGGCAGTTACCCCAGTCACAGATCTGAGTTGAATCCATCATCATTCTTTCACTCACTTCGCCTCCCCAGTTCAGACCCAGCTATATGCAAATCCATCTTGACCTTGTGCCTCATGGGAACAGTCCAGCCCGAACTGCTAAGCCAGGTCTTCCCTGGACCGGAAACAAGCATCCTGGGACCGGTTTTGGGGTAACACCCCTCATCAGCCAGGCTAGCTTGAATCCAGTGGCAAAGTGAGCAAGAGACCCACGTCTGGGCATACCCTGCCAACTTAGGGCGAACAAAGCAAACACAAGGAGATGATGGGCGGAATGCTGAAACTTTTCAGGCAGTTACCCCAGTCACAGATCTGAGTTGAATCCATCATCATTCTTTCACTCACTTCGCCTCCCCAGTTCAGACCCAGCTATATGCAAATCAGTCTTGACCCTTTGCCTCATGGGAACAGTCCAGCCCGAACTGCCAAGCCAGGTCTTCCTTGGACTGGAAACAAGCATCCTGGGACCGGTTTCGGGGAAACATCCCTCATCAGCCAGGTTAGCTTGAATCCAGTGGCAAAGTGAGCAAGGGACCCACGTCTGGGCATACCCATCCCACTCGGGGTGACAAATGCAAAAAGAACAATTGATTGACAGAATGCTGCACAATGTCAAACATTCACCCCAGTTCAGAGATCTGGGCCTAAGTCCATAGTTTTTTTGCTCCCCATGCCTTTCCAGTTCAGACCCAGCCATATGCAAATTGGTCTTGAACCTGTCCCCCCATGGGAACAGTCCAGACCGGCTGGACTGTTCCCATGAGAATAGGGTCAAGACTGATTTGCATATGGTTGGGTCTAAACTGGGGTGGCATGGTGAGAAAAAGAACAATGGATTTAACCCAGATCTCTTGATTGGAGGTGAATGTTTAATTTGCTCTACATTCCATCCATCATCTGTGTGTCTTTTGCTTTCTCGCCCAAAGTGTGCTGGGTATTCCCAGACGTGGGTCCTGGGCTCACTCTGCCACTGGAATCAAGCTAGCCTGGCTGGTGAGGAGGTCATGTCCCGAAACCACTCCCAGGTTGCTTGTTTCCATTCCAGGAAGAACCTGGCATTGCAGTTTGGGCTGGACTGTTCCCATGAGGAATAGGGTCAAGACTGATTTGCATAGGGCTGGGTCTACATTGGGGTGTCATGGTGAGCAAAAGAACGATGGATTTAACCCAGACCTCTTGACTGGGGTGAATTTTTGATTTGCTCTGCATTTCATCCACCTCTGTGTCTTTTGCTTTCTCGCCCTAAGTGCGCCGGGTATGCCCTGACATGGGTCCCGGGCTCACTGTGCCACTGGAATCAAGCTAGCCTGGCTGATGAGGGGTGATACCCCGAAACCGGTCCCAGGAGGCTTGTTTCTGGTCCAGGGAGGACCTGGCTTTGCAGTTCGGGATGGACTGTTCCCATGAGGAATAGGGTCAAGACTGATTTGCATATGGCTGGGTCTAAACTGGGGTGGCATGGTGAGCAAAAGAAAGATGGATTTAACCCAGATCTCTTGACTGGGGTTGAATGTTTGATTTGCTCTGTATTCCGTCCATCATCTGTGTGTCTTTTGAGATTAATTTAAGCATTCCATCTATCACTTTTTTGTATACTTTAGTGTGTCGCCCAAAGTATACTTTAGTGTGTCGCCCAGATGTGGGTCCCTAGCACACTGTGAATTATCAAAAAGTTGATGTAGCGCACAACCTTGTGTTCAGTACACGTGTTTTCAAATGAGCGTAGGAAATTTATAAGCTTTAGATGTGCTCCCGGGTATCGCTCTCCGGTCTAGAGCGTGGAGTGAACTGATAAATATTGTGGCGCACCCGGAATGGGGCGAGTCCCCCTGGGCACAATCAGAACCCTGTGAAGGGGTTGTCACTTTAAATAATCCAAAATGAAGAAAATAATCCAAATTTTTTAGTTGAATGTTCCTTATATTTTTTCAACATTGCATAAACTTAAATTTCAATCCATAGCAAAAAATTGGCAACAATTCTTCAATAACAAGTCTCTAAATCATAATTGTCCTCCTTTGTTATATGAATCCCAATACATTTCGGGCACTTGGCCCTTCCTCAGGGGACAAATCTGCAGTATAAGGAAAACTAAATACATCGAGGAAACAGTCCTGTCTGAAGTAAACGAAAATAACATAATATTCCGTGAGCTAATTCTACTGGAATGGTGCGTAGTGATCACATGCGTTCTGTTTAGCAAAAAATCCTCATGATACTCAATGCGTGGTGAAAACCGTGGTTTCAAATTTAACGTGAGTAAGAGGCTAAATAGTTGTCATGGGAAGCTTAAGAAGACCAGTGTAAAGCGCGTTGGAAATTGAAAACGAAATAGCAAAATAACATAAACCATGTGGGCCATGACATGCAGTGAATCCAATGTGAGCCAATGATATAACAAAGACTGACATCATGGTTTGTATCGAAATCACAAAGTAAATGTGTACGTCTCGATAAACATACACCAAAAGTCAACATTGATGTAAAGCTGTCTGTGACTTTTCGTGGGCTGAAAAGACGTCGTGAAACTCGTAGTGCTGTGAAAGTTATGCAGCGAAAAAAAACAGAAGTGAAAACAGAAGTGCGACCAAAATGAAACCAAATTAGAGAGTGCCCGTTAATAGTAAACCGGCAACAAGTGAAAAGCCTTGTGTGCCTTAAGGCACACGAGAAGGGCATGCCCAGCATTTAGCATATCCCCTGTATCAGTACTTACTCGTACGCCGTGTAGTAAGTGTCTCTCTACATGCGTTTTCAATATTCAAGTGTAGCATGCTCTTAATGCCGATTGTAAATAGACGCGGTGAAACGGAAGCTCGTAAGTTCAATTTCGTTTCCGAATAGGAAAACGAGATAGGACTAATGAAAGTGCATATAGTTCAGAGTGAACGGTGGCGGCCGTGTTGAGATGTGTTAAAAGGATGTGTAAATTCGTGAGATCGTGAGGGTAAAATCATATATACGGTGTCAAAGGATGAATATAATCAACAAGTCTCCTTAATAAATGGCAACAAAACGAATATATAGCGGGATAACAATCTGTTGTGCGTGGTACAAAATGGATTAAATCAAAATGAACATGCCTGTGAGTTCAATGATACAAAGAAAAAATATGCAATCAATCATAATGAATTCAATAAATATTGTGAAATGTAAAAAATGAAATCAGTCCATCAATCAGCGGTAATGCCAGTTACAGGTAACACTGAAATTCCATTCTGTCGTTCATCCCATGTGGTTTCAGTGCGTCAAGATGTTTAATCCAAAAATTCTCTCTTTGCAATAGGTAGTTGTTGTTGTCTCTGCCCTCCGTCCTAACAATAACTTCTATGACCAGGAATTTCAGTTGACTGATGTTGTGATTTTGCTCAATGAAGTGACAAGTTGCAACGGATTTCATGTTTTTGGTTCTAATTTTACTTTTGTGTTCGTTAATCCTAATTTTAATTTTAATTTTTCTCTGTTTTTTCGACATATACCTTGGCACTCGGGAACTTCAGTAAGTAGATCACGTTCATGGTGTCGCAGGTGGCCGTAACTTTCAAACTGATTTTAGTACCCTTCCTGAGGTGTGTAATGGTGGAGCCTTGAATGGCAGTTATTACAATTGTAGCATGGAACTGTCCCTTTAGATTTGGATTGTGGATGGTGTTCTTTGTAACTTGTGCAAAAACTATTATTGATGGACAGAATGCAGAACAATGTCATACATTCACCCCAGTACAGAGAACTGGGCCTAAATCCATCGTTTTTTTGCTCACCATGCCATTCCAGTTTGAACCCAGCCATATGCAAATCAGTCTTGACCCTGTGCCCAATGGGAACAGTCCAGCCTGAACTGCCAGGCCAGGTCCTCCCTGGACTGGAAACAAGCATCCTAGGACCGGTTTCGGGGTTTCACCCCTCTTCAGCCAGGATAGCTTGATTCCAGTGGCATGGAGAGCACGGGACTCACGTCTGGGCATACGTCCCACTCGGGGTGACAAATGCATCCGTCCATCATCTCCTTGTGTTTGCTTTGTTCGCCCCAAGTTGGCAGGGTATGCCCAGACGTGGATCCCTTGCTCACTTTGCCACTGGAATCAAGCTAGCCTGGCTGATGAGGGCTGTTAGCCTGAAACCGGTCCCAGGATGCTTGTTTCTGGTCCAGGGAAGACATGGCTTGGCATTTCGGGCTGGACTGTTCCCATGAGGCACAGGGTCAAGACTGATTTGCATATAGCTGTGTCTGAACTGGGGTGGCAAAGTGAGCTAAATAATGATGATGGATTCAACCCAGATCTGTGACTGGGGTTGAGTGTTTGAAAAGTTTCAGCACTCCGTCCATCATCTCCTTGTGTGTTCTTTGTAACTTGTCAGAATCTCTCCTAGATTCTTCCCTCTTCTGTTTGCAAAGATCGAATTTTCTGCAAACACTTGTTTGAAGTCGGGCTCCATTGTTAAGATGGGCCAATGTTGTTTGATCATTTTCTTGAATGGGCCACTTAAGGTGGAACATTTTGATACGATTACCCTGCGGTTTTGTGTGGATTTAGTCTTACTCAAAAGTAATTCACTACGAGTTTTTTGATGACAACGAAGTTTAGCTTGATCCAAAACTGGCTTGGGGTAACCACGTTCTGCAAATCTGTGTAGCGTGTTTTCCATCCGTTCAGTGGATGTAACGGGATTGGATACTATTCTCTTAACTCTGAGTAATTGCGAGTATGGTAAATGGCGTTTTAGTGAAAGCTGTTGTAATGAAGGGTATTATTCCTATCTGTCTTTTTTTCTGAAGATGTCAGTTTCTAACCCATGTTGGGTTTTTCGAATTTCAACGTCAAAAAATTGATGCAATGTTCTTGTATTTCATGAGTGAATTGGATCCTTTCATTGACGTTGTTCAGCTCATCTAAAGCGTTTGACAATTATGTGTGTGAGCCATTCCACAAGATGAAGATATCATCTATGTATCTTAGGAATAATTTGATGTGTGTTTTCCAAATAGATGTGGATAAGATGTTGTCCTCCTCAAACTTACTCATGAAGAGATTCGCGTAGACTGGTGCTGCGCAGTTGCCCATTGATGTACCAGTCAATTGAAGGAACCACTGGTTCTTCCATTTAAAGTAGCTTTGATATAGGGTAAAGTGTAAGAGTTCCCTCAGAAAAAGTTGTAAATCCATATTCAAGTCTGTCTGAAGTAATGTATATTCAGTAGCTTCAATTCCTAGTTGGTGGGGAATCGATGTGTATAAAGACTTGACGTCGACTGTGCATAGTAGAATAGATTCATCTTCTGTAATTGAGACTTGACTGATCTTGGTCAAAAAGTCTGTAGTATCCCTTATATAGGTGCTCATTTTTACCACACTTGGTTGAAGATATCGATCAAGGAATCATCCTATGGGTTAATGCATGCTACCTCTCGTTGACACTATTGGTCGAAATGGTGGGTTGTACAAGTCCTTATGTATTTTCGGTAACATGTACATGGATGGGGTTTTTGGGTTGTTGTGTATAAGAAATCTTTTGACTTTTTCATTGATGACGCCATTCTCTAAAGCCTTGTTCACTATGCTTTTCAACAAATTTAAGAATTGTTCGGTGAGATTATTGTCAAGTTTAGTGTAAGTGTATTCATCTGCAACATGTGCCTCTACATCTTTCTCATAATGAATCGTGTTCATAACGACGAGCGCACCTCCTTTGTCAGCTTTTTGACACGTGATGTTGGAATTGCTTGCTATTTTGGTCAATATTCCAAAATCTTTATTGGGTAAATTTCTTCGTTTCGATTTTTTCAAAAAGTTTAATTTGAGTATATCTTGTTTCACAAGGTTTTCATAGATATCCAAGCTTTTGTGGCTTACAGGTGCCATGTACGAACTCTTAGGCTTTAGGCCTCGTAGCAAATGTTTTTCACTGCTGTAACGTTGTTCAAGAACATTTTCAAAAAAATGTCGTAACCGTAAATTGCGCATTAGTTTGAACAAGCTTATCTCAAGTTCAAGGCAGTTGGTTTGGGGACGAAAGAAGTACCTTTCTGTAGTGTGTTTAATTCGATGTTATTAAAGTTGCAATCTGATATGTTAATCACGAAGTTTTTCTCAATCATGTCCTCTTCCCCTTGTCCTCCTTCCCTGTGGTCGAAGTACTTCGTGTTTGTGGATGCTCTTTTTCTTTTGCCCCTCCAGGGTAGTCTTTGTCTCCTTGGCCTGACTCTAAAAGAGAGACACCAGAGGTTTGATGTAATTCAAGAGGTGTCTGTGCCGGTATACCTGGTTTCTTTCGCTGTTGATTAGAAATGTCACTTTCTGAGGACGAGGTTTCAGTATTCTGTGAATAAGGTTTATTTTGTCGTCTTATGGCGTAAACCTCCGCCCAACTATACACCTCTCTCAACTTGTAGTCTACAGTGTCCCTCCGAAATTAACGGATCTTCCTCTCATTAATCTCCTGAGAGTGTTTTGCCTGTTGGACATTGTCTTCCAATATTCTTGACCATTCTTCAGCGGACTAGGAGTTGGTGAGTTCGGATTTCACATTAGTTATTTCTTTAGCTAGTTCTTCCAGAATGTTGGATAACTCCTCAATGATCAAAAGGATCAGATCAAAAGAACATTTGTTTAATATTGCATACCATCGGTCTTTGAATTTCCGAACATTCTTACATAAAGAAAGTTTTAGGGAGATCCTCAAACCTCTTTTACACGATGATATTTAATCAAAGTACTGGCATGCAGCCGTTGATTGATTTCCCGTTTTGATAAATATAACAATTGTTTAATGTTTTGTTCTTTATTGCGGCTTGTGGATATTTGAGCGGTTTCCTCATGTATTAAGGCATATATTCTGGTTGCTTCTTCATTCGCAAAAGCAAAGGTGTCTGCTCGTAGATCAGTGAGGTTTGAAATTTCGTCATAAGCCATGAATGGCAATGATCAGGTGTGCTGCGTACGTAGGATCGGAATGCGGTGAAATATCAAAGTTGATGTCCGCACACAACACTATCACTGGAACCAAGCTCTACCTGCCTGATGAGTCCATAACTAGGACGAAACTGGTCCTGGGTTGCTTGTGTTCTGC
Source organism: Calotriton arnoldi (assembly GCA_963921515.1). Lineage (NCBI taxonomy): Eukaryota > Metazoa > Chordata > Amphibia > Caudata > Salamandridae > Calotriton > Calotriton arnoldi. Next base: position 3,873,255 of record CAWUFW010000381.1, read on the forward strand.
TTCAGGGAGTACCTGGCTTGGTGATTCAGGCTGGACTGTTCCTATTGGAGCAGTATCAAGACTGATCTGCATACGGCTGGGTCCAAACTAAAGTGACATGTTGTGCAAAATAATGATGGATTGGGATGCGGCCCGAGTAATTAACAGTGGCTGAGATTAATTCAAGCGTTCCATCCTTCACTTTTTTTAAAATACTTTTAAGAAAGCTCCAGCAGCTTTGGCCACTATCCTGTAAATTCATCCATTTTAACCATCGATGCCTGAAATATGCAGTATACAGCATGCAATGTGTGCAAGGAGGCGACTGATTCATTTAGTGGTTGTGAGGCGGCGCAATGGAACCGATAAAATGCGCCAGAGGAAGAGAGAGGCCTGTCGCCATATTGCAGCAGCGGCACTCGTCTGATGGCAGCTCCCTCTTACAGCACCGTGTGATCCATTGATGGAAGAGTCGGGAGCCACCCTCGGTAGAAATGGCCTGCTGTGCCCCTGTGGCCTTGACAGCTGGTTAACGTGCATCACCCGCCCGAGTCCCCATTTAGCAAACTGCTTGAATCGGAGGTGCTTGTCTGTACGGACGCGCTGGCCTCCCTTAGAATGGCCTATCTGCCTGCTGGCTGAGGCGAGCCTCTATAACATCACCTAGGACACCGGTCAGGGTGAGAACTTGGTGGCCCCAAAGATGAATAGCGTGCTGGGATTAGCCTGGGTTGCCATTGAGGAGTCCCTGCGAGATCCTGCTACTGGATGGTGGAGCTCGGTAGGCAGATGGAGTGCTGTGGCGTACCGCTGCGGATCTGAGGCCTACGCTGACTACTCCGCTGTGCTGATGATGTGACCATTGGTTGGCACCCTGTAGGAAGCTGGCTCTGTATATACTATACCAAAATGAGATATAGTGTGCACAGAGTCCAGTGGAACCCCAAAGACAGGCAGAGGTAAAAGCGGATTTCACCTTAATCTCTATTTGTGGTAGTGTGGGCGAGCAGTAAGGCTTTATCAGAGGGAAGTGTTAAGCATTTGTTTTACACACTCAATCATCAAATTATGTCACACACTCAAAGACTGAACTCAGACCAATTTGATTTGTATAAAAATATTATTTAGTTGTATTTATTTCCTAGAACCAAGCAAGCCTGGCACAGGTAAGTGTGTTTGATACTTTTCAAGGCAAGTTGAACAATACAAGCAAGCTCAATGAAAATGACTTCGTTACAGGTTTGTAAATGCTTGCAATACAGTGGAAATTGTTAGATTACTTTGAATTACTTTGCAGATTACTTACTGGATTACCTTTTCTACTCAGTGTGATACACCTAAATATCACACTGGGACATCTCCTAGAGAAAAGGTAGGTAAGCATTTTTTAGTTATTTAGAGTTTCTTAAAAGTTCAATACAAAAACCAACTCCACACATTTTTCAAAGAAAAACAGTCAGTGTATTCCTATGGAGAGAAATGAAGTTATCAGTTAACAGGTAAGTACTTTGTTGTGGATGTGGTATTCTGGAATTGGAACCAGGGTTCCCCCAGGGTCAAGGATGCATTCTCAAAACACCCTTAGCGGCACTGGGGCAGGCGGGTGCACAGTGCTTATCCGATGGGGGGGTTGGGGGCCTCCGTTTGGTGGCTGCTCATGAGCAGGCCACAAGGTTGTGTGAGCAGAGCTCCTGGTGTTAGGCTTAGGGCAAAGGGGGATCTGGTTTAGCACACAATGTGCACCCACAGCGGTGCATGGGCGGCTGGGTGCAGGGTTCTGTTTTGGAGTTGGCTGCCCTGTTGTTTTCAATGGGGATTGCCGGTTTTGTTTTTTAGCTGCAGGCTCGGTCCAGGAAGACGTCCGGGAGCAATCTACAGCTGGGCAGGTTAGTTGGAGGGCTCAGGGAAGTAGGTGCACCTCGGGTTCTCTTCTCCAGGGCGCAGGGTGGCTGGATGCAGGGGCGTCTTTTGAGGTCAGATTTCATCTTACCACGCCACTCGCGGTTGGGGTCTCCGTGCAGAGGCTGCAGACAACGTCGGGGAGTCCTGGAGGGGTCAACCCATGGTGGACTCAGACTCTGGAGCGCTGGGAGACCTTGCTGGGACCAGTGGGCCACTCTGACTCGGGCCGTAGGAGTCGGATGCAGTGGTGGTTCCAGGCGTCGGGTTTCTTTGTCCTCAGCAGGCTCGGAGTCTTTCTTGGCTATTTCTTTTGAAGAGAGCTGCTGTTCACAGGAGATCCGGTCTTTGTTGAAAGCAGTCAGTCCTCCCAGGGGTTCTGGAGGTCGCTGACTGCAGCAGGACAAGGCGACATTTGGCCTAGGCTCTGTGGAAACTGCAGACAGGCCGGTAGGGCTGGGGCCAAGTCAGTTCTTCTCTGCAGTCTCCTCTGCTGGCCGTCGTCTTTCTGCTTCTTAGGTTGCGGGAATCTGTCTTCTTGGTTCAGTGTTGCCCCCTAAATACTGTAAGGGGCGTTTTAGGGGTCTCGAGGTCAGTAGCCAATGGGCTACTGACCTTAGGGTAACTACACCCTTTGTGTGCTCGCCCGCGTGGGGGAGTGGGCACAATCCCTAGTCCTTTTTGGAGAGTGCCTGCCATCTGCAAGATGGCGGGCACTGAAGAGTGGGCTTCTCCTCGCCTCCCCCAGCAGTACCCCTGCACGCCAGGGGGCGGCGTCGCCCGGCTCCGCCCTCACGTCGTCCACGGAAGTGGTGTCAATGGAGCCATATAAGTCCCCCCCCCCCCGGCGTGCTGACGTCAAGTTTTCTTCTTTTCCGCGTCCCAACGGGAGAAGCGGTTCCTCTGGCCTGTTTGTTTTCAGGCCTTCACGACGCCTTTTCGTGTCTGGAACAGTGTGCGATGCCTTTTCGTGTCTGGAACAGTGTGCGATGCCTGCGGGCTTCAAGTCGTGTGCGTCCTGTTCGCTGCAGATGTCAGCGACGGATCCACACGAGATCTGCATGTGGTGCTTGGGTGAGCACCACGACTCCGCAGAGTACGACGCCTGCCGGCAGCTGAAGCCGAAGTTCCCTGTAGGAGCGACGGATAAAATTGATGTCCGCCCGGTTGTCCCGGTCAGAATCCTCCCGGCGCCGGCCTCCGTCTCCAGCGGACGGATCCAAACTACGTAGTTCTTATTCCCACGCTGAGGTTCCTGTTCGGGACAGGTCCCGGAGTCGTTCCCGTGGACGTCGCTCGTCTGCCTCAGGTAAGCACCGGAAGAAGTCACGGAGGTCGTCGACCTCGCACAAGCGTGACGTTGGGGCCTGCTGCTCCCGGTTTTCACCGGACACGGGCCCTCAGGAGTCGGCCCCCGCCTACCCACCGTTTCCTGGTGCTGGGGCGACTCGGACCCAGATGGAGGCCTATTCCAGGGCTCTGCAGGCCATCTTTGGGTCACCCCCACTCCCTGGCGCACCTCCGGGCCCCACAGTGGGGGTAGGGACTCAGGTTGGGTGTTCGCCGGCGGGTTCGCCCTCGGCGCCGACCGAGTGCCTTGACTATGGTTCCGGGGTCGCAGCCGCGTCGGGACACCGCCCGGAGGGGCATCCCACTATGACTTCTAGCCCTCCTGGTGCATCTTCGCACATCCCTGTAGGGCTCCCTGCGTCGTTGCTGGATGCGGCTGCAGCACGGGGCTCGACTCCAAGGCGACGAGAGGTCGAGTCGACACAGGTCCGATGCCGGGCGGACGAGTCCTCTTCGGGGGTTGTCGACGTCGACCCGACGCTGTCTCGCCGTCAGTCAACGCCGATTCTGTCTCCGACTATGACATCTGGCCCTCATGATGCGTCTTTGCACAGCCCTGTGAGGCTCCTTGGGTTGTCGCTGGATGTGACTGCGGCACGGAGCTTGACTTCGACTCCACTTTGTTCCTTCCCGCAGGCTCCTGCCGTGGTGGAGGTCGAGTCGACGCCTGTCCGACGCCGGGAGGACGAGTCCTCTTTAGGGGTCGTCGACGTCGATCCGATGCTGGACACGTCCCCGGCTGTTCCTCTGCAGGTAGAGGATGTGACCCCAGTGGGTTCTCCACCCCCAGGGTTTTTTCAATGCTACACGGAGCAGGGGCCCATCACTATGTGGGGCCTCTGTCTTTGGGTGGACGGCTTAGCCTGCAACCGTTCCCAAAGGATGACTTACTGTCTCCACCTCGAATTGCCACGGAGGCTAGCGCAGAGTTTGCGAGGGCGGTTCGCAGAGCTACGGATATCTTACAAATGCAGCCGCCCTTCGAATCCTTAGTTGGATCTTCTCCACCAGGGCATGGGGGGTGTGGAGCCTTTATTTCCTTTTGGCGGGTCGCTGTATGATGTCCTTCTGGGGACTTGGGCCAGACCCTCATCGGGGGACCCCGTGGGTCGTGCTAATGCACATCGCCCGGCTCCAGATGACCCTGCCTGTTTGTCCCTCCATCCTAGGGCTCAAGGACTTGTGGTCCAGGCAGCGCTCCCTTCCTCTCCTCCTTTGCTTCCTCCCACTCGGGAGTCTAGGTGGTTGAAGTCGTGTGGCCGCAATGTCTTTGCGTCCGCGAGCTCAGGCCTTCGGTAACTGAACACGACATGCGTGTTTGCTCGGGCTACTTTTGCCCTTTGGGACTCCGTCGAACAACTTCTTCCCTCTTTGCTGGAGGGCCCTCGGGCTGACCTGGCCCGGCTTATTCGGGATGGCCGCGACATGGCGCAGTTTTCTGTCCGGTCGGCCATGGACATCACTGACTCCGTGGGTCGCGCTATGGCCAGGTCAGTTGCTCTGCGTCGCCATGCGTGGCTATGCGATGGCAGTTTTCCTGAGAATGTTCGGGAGAGACTCGGGGATCTGCCCTTTGATGGGGTCCATCTGTTTGATGAGCATGCCGATTTGGCGGTCCGGCGCCTCCTATCTGGCTTTCAATGACTGCCAGGTTTTTAGTCCTCTTGGTGGACTTGTGTTTTCATATGCAGTATTGTCACTGCGTTTATGATTTCCGACTTTGGGTTCAAGACGTATTTCCCAGACGGGTTGTATGGCTGTTTGGCCGTGTTTTTCTTTCAAATAATTGGTACAGCTGGGCTAGCTGTTTTTATGGTTCTTTTTGACCTCTGTATATGAGGTTGCCTCAAGGGGTGTCCCTTGCTTTTTATAGGGATCTGACGTACCCTATGTGGGGTATTCGTTCGCTATTGTGTAGCTGCCCTTCCTTGCCAGGAAGTTTTGGAGGGTCCCGTTGAGTTTTCTATGTTATTTTCTGTCCCTCTGTGGATTATTCCTGTGGGTTATGCTGTAGGCATCTCCCCTTGTTCCATGTTTCCTGCTGGGGTGGGACGCCTGCTCTGTTGCAAACCACGGACTGGCGTGGCCCTCTCCTGGAGCTTCTGTATTGTTGCTTATGGTTGTTCCGTTGCACTCTCCTGCATCTGTGGACGCAGTCTGCTCTGGTGTCTTGTTGGGGTTCTGCTGTCTCCGGCTCGCCCCTGGGGACCCTCCTGCCTTGTATTTGGCTCATCTTTCCGCCTTCATTCTCCCCCTGGCACTGTTGGATGTTGGTTCTTTCTGTGCTCAGGCGGCCACCACCTGTGGGTCCATGCTGGGTGTGTGTGCGCTTTCACGGAGGACCCGTGGTGTTCCTTGAGCCACTGTCTTGGCTGCGTTCCCGCAGCTCAGGTGTTTCTCCTCCTGGTCTCTGCTGCGATTTTCAGCGGACGTATTCTGTCTCCGGATGCTCTCTGGCATCATGCTGTCTATATACGTACTTTTTCAGGCATTTCTTGTCTGTGTTACACTAACTTCTTCTTCCTTAGTGTGGTGGTCCGTATTCCCGCCTGTATCGCAGTGGCTCAGTCTTTCCTTCCTGATCAGGGGGTTGGGGTCGCCCTCCATTGTGGATGGACTTGTATGTCCTGCTTCTTTTCTCATCGGTGCCATTGGTACCTCTTAGGCGACTTCCTATTCTCTAGGGTTACTCTTCGAGTTTCCCCTTGGATTATCACTTTCATGACTTTTCCTATGTCTCTATGTGCTCTTTATATGTCATGAGGTGTACGCACGCGAGAGGGTGAGCATACAGAGGTTTCCCTACTGTGGTTTCTGGGAATTGTCCCAGATTTCTCTCTCTCTCCCTCATGGGAGATGGCTTTGTGTGTATGCCCGGCTTGCCGGTGATCCTTGGTCATTGAACCGGTGGGTACGGTTGGCCGGTTGACTACTTGTTAATGCGCCCGTCTTTCTCAGTCGGCACACATATGCTGTGGCTGTTACGTGCCATTGGAATTGTACACTTGTGTGGTGTGTTCTCACGGTACACAAGGTCTGCTTACGGGTATTCTTGCAATCCACTTCTATGTATTTCCTGGTAGTCAGAGTTTGTAAGTCTGGGCATGGTGACGTCTGCCTCCGATATGTCATGTTTTGGCACCCGCTGTTGTGCCGCTCACTGTGTATGTTCTGACTCTGTCATACTGTTTAGTCCCTTTTCTGGGATTTTGTCTCTTGATAGATCCTGGGATCCTATATTCAGTTTCACTTCTTTTAGCTGAAGTTTATGGCGTTCTGCCATTGTGCACTGACCTTTATGGTTCTGTGATTTTGTTTCGTCTCTCTGATGGATTGTGGTACCTTGCTTCCCTTGCTCATGCTTCCACACTGAGCTTCATGGGTCTGGTGTCAGCTACTCTGGCATTGCTGTCCCCACCTTGTTCTAGTCAACAATATTGACGGATTACTTACTTCCCTTGGGAACTTGGTGGCTTTCAGTCGCAGACTCTGTTCCAATGGGGCATAGCTTTGGTATCTATTCTAAGTTAAGAAATCTGCGCTGCGGCTACATGTCTCTATCATATGACCGAGTTACTTACCTTCAGTAACGATGTATCTTGTAGAGACAGTCTAGCCGCAGATTCCTTAATGCCCACCCATCCTCCCCGTTCTGTAAGGGCCTTCCAGGTGGGTTTCTGCCCACTTGCCTCCTTACAGGTGGCCTTGGTCTTCTTGAGGGGTGCTCTAGTTCACCTGCCTCTGGGGCAGGGTGTACCATTCTGTTCTGGCACATTGGCTCTCCACCCATTCTCGTTTTGGGTGGCTAGATTACATGCTTTTGAATGCTCTTCTGCCCTGGTTTTCCGGCGTGGAGATTCTCCTGTTCTTCCACCCTCCCTCCTTCTGCCCTCGTCTGTTTCTCCCCATTTCCTTGGGGTCTCCTTGTCTATGCTGCAGTCGATTGAGTTGAGGTTCTATTTGACTATGCTACAGTTCATAGGTCATTGTGGGGGTGTGGTGAACGTTCTCTGTTGTTGCTCACTTTCGGCCACTCGCCATGAGTCATGTTGTTCCAGTCTTGTTGTCCTTTACAGTTACGTCCTGTGGTTCCAGACTGTCCTTCTCACAGTTCCACCCTGTGGTTGCAAACTGTCCTTCGTTTGTCATGCCATTCATTTCCAATGCCGGTGCCTCTCAGGGAGGACGCAGCTCTTCGCTTGGGCGAGACTGTTTCTAGAGGCGGGAGCTTTGTTCGCTCCCTTCAGTCCCTTCAAGTGTTGAGTACTCTTTCAACATGGTCCCTTCAAGTGTTGAGTGCTCTTTTCACATGGTGAGGTTTCTCATCATTCTATGATTTCTTGTCATCATTGTTTCACAGATTTTTGATCTTTTTCAGCACACTGTTCCTATACTTTCACAGTTTTTGTAGTGGCTTCGCGTTGTGGCGCGGAAAAGTTTCACGAAAGAAAACTGATGTCAGCACGCCGGGGGGGACTTATAGGGCTCCATTGACGTCACTTCCGTGGATGACGTCAGGACGGAGCCGGGCGACGCCGCCCCCCGGCGTGCAGTGGTACTGCTGGGGAAAAAGATTTTCCGGATCCAGTCTGATGCCTGGGGATATTCTAAGTTAAGGAATCTGCGGCTAGACCGTGTCTCTACCAGATACATCATTACCGAAGGTAAGTAACTCGTTCATCCGGGCCGGGAACCTTTCCAGTGCTAAAAGACACACAACTACAATGGAATATGACGTATGGACCTTACTACTTGAGATGAGGAGTAGTCTTTTGACAATTGCCGATAAAATTTACTCTCTTAACCAGCGTATGAATGATATGAAGGAGCACCTGTATAGGCAGCACAGCAGCCTGGACATGGCAAACCGTCTGATTTCTGTTATTAAGGATGCGGCTGTTTAGCAGACTAAGCAGCAGCACAAACTAAAAGAACTTGAAAAGATTAATGCTAAGAGTGAGGACTTGGAGGTCCTTTCGCGGTAAAGCAAACAGCGCATAATGGGGCTTCCCGAATTTACTAACATGCCATGGGCCAAGGATTACATTAAGAGTCTCTTAATTGACACCAGCAAGAACGAGCACCTCTTGCTGGTGTTTGTGGATGAGAGAGTCCACGGCTCGACCTGGTGCCCATCCCTGCGCGATAACTGTTAAATTATAGGGACAGGGATACAATACTGCCTTGAGCACATGAGAGGAATGACATAAAACATAATGGCTTCAATTTATTGTTCTGTCCTGATTTTACACAAACTGTTTAGTACACTCTGTGTAGGTGTCTTCCAACTAAGAGAAAACTGCATGACCTGGGCCTCCAGTATGCAATCCCTTACTAATCCTACCTGTATATCCTCTGCAAGGGCAAGCCACATGTCTTCACTTCTGATGAAGCCAACACATTTTTGAAGACCATGCCACGCCCTGGTGGATCAGCTCAGAGTTCTGCCAAAGGATCTCCTCCCGGCCACCGGATGGAGGATTTGGAATGATAATCTGATATGTGCCACTGGGTGCACATGAATAGTCAGTCGTGCTGGGGCACTCCCTCTGCGATCTCCGTACTAGGTTTCCTAGACTGTAAATTAGGACTGACTACCTACCCAAACCAATTGATCTGAACTGTGTATCCACTGGCAAGAGGTGGTTCATTTAACATTTACTGCTTTTGGATGTGATGCTATAGTGAAATTATCAAGTGCCTAAAACATTTTATAGATACTACCTCTGGAGTTCTTAGTTACAAAGTTGAAAAACTTGCAGAATGTACGCTGCTAGAATTGCTATTTACACTGCTAAATTTTGTTTTGGGATTTGCCGTCGAGCAGTTTGGGCTAAATTTGGGTGGGGTAGGTGGTAGGCTGTATCTGGCCATACAATCACATAGCTCAGCCTGAAGAACTGTTGTACAAGCCTTTTCAGTCTGAAATCAAGCAGTCTTAAGCTACATATTTTGAATTAAATCAAGACTCGTTCACTTCAGTACGCCGCTTTGTGTGAGGCTTTTAAAGCGCTTATTAGGGGAGAGTATATTTTGAAAGGGCATGGCATACTTAAATCCTAGCAAGGACAACTTACAAAACATGGGTCTGAAATTTGCTTTCTGAAGTAGGAGATAGCTAGTAGATCTGAATATGCCAGACTAATTCCACTAAATTTAAAAAGCGCTGACTTTGTGATGCAAAAGACAGAGGTGAAATTCTTGGGTAAATATGTGACCGCCAGGCGATATGGTATGGGCGAATGATCAGGCAGGACTCTGGCTTGTATGATCTGTTTTCAGTGGGTGGCGTCATATATTGTTAAGATTCATTTGCATCCTCACCCGCCATGGGGAAAAGCAATCTAACAATGAAGCCAATTCCCATGCTCATTACCAGCAATAGGTGGAGTCACAATACTTCTTTGAAGAAAAATAAGTTGCACATATCCGAGTCCAACACAAAATGGCAGGAGTTTGCACAGCTTGTGAGTCTACAGCACTACATGCCACAAACCGATGGTTACATGGTAAGTAACATTTTCCTTATATGCCTTTCTAAACAGATTAATATAAACGCTACAGTGGTTCAGGTTCCTAGTTTAAAGAAAAAACATTTATAACTTCCAAAAATTAATTTAAAAAATCATATAGCACAGTACCCTCAAACAGTTATCAAAAATTTATTTTTTCATTAAAGAAGAATTCGAATATACATTGTTACACAAGGTGCTCACAGGGTTACACAAACAAATATAACTAACAAAGGACAAACTATAGTGTAAACAAAAATGGCGAAAAAAGGAAATATTACATACAACAACAGGTTTTGTGGGATCACAAAGACAAGATACACTTAATGCTTCCTCTTATTTTTTGCCTAGGAAGACGATGTTGTTTCAACCGTATTAGTTTAACAGGTCATCATCAGGACAAAACAGGTAGAGAGCAACCATCAATTGTTCAGGCTGAAAAGGGAATAAATATCTTGGATGAGGGTACCAAAAGGGTCAATATTTTTGTTATAATCAATGCATAGAGGTGTGATCCCTGTTTATATTACTAGAGTAACAGAACCCAAAAGCGAAGAAAAGGAGTCCTGTACCCGAATTAAATGGAAAAAAAAGAAATAAATCAAAAAATGTATTTAAAAAAAAAAAAAATACAAAATACATAAGGGTGCACTGAAACAAGAAAATCATCCAAAAGAGTGAATCTCCATGCATACTCCATTTGAAAAAAGAGTTACCGGAATTAATTCCATTCCAAACATCACATAGATGCAAATCATACACACGATCAATTTCGAAGTATCTGCAACAGGACACCAAAATTAGATAGTACTGTCCATTACTTTATGTATAATCTATAAAAATTCAAAAAGATCCTTAGTCACTTACAATGTACACAAAACCACGAAGGATTTAATAAGGCTTAAGGGTTACCGAAATCCAAAAAAGGTCCCAAAAAAAAATGGTCCAAAAAAGCAATGGATTCATTATCATAGTTGGAGGTAAACTTTTGATCGATTGAGCATAAGTTCAACCATTCAATAAAATCCTATAAGGATGTCACATTGCCTTTCCAAATAAAAAAGATATCATCGATATAACGTACATTATTGAAGAATGGGTTGACCAAATTATCATAGATGTACTTTTTTTCAAAATTATTTACAAACAGTATGGATTAGCAGCGGCCACTATTCTCTATTTCTCTGAGGCTGTCGCTTACCTAGACATGATGTGTTTCCACAAACCTTAATGCTTCAGACCAAAGTGACGGGGTTTCTGACTATATACACAGGTCGCAGCATTCATGATGATCAAGTAATTTTGTGCACTTGTTTAGCAGTGCCTCATTCTAACTCCCTTCTTAATTGATGCGGAGGCAGTAAGGGAACACTTAATTCTTCACACAAGTTTTCTGAATGTGGGCTTATTTCTGCTGTTTCATAAATAAAGACTCTGTGAAATTTGTATTTGTTATATATCATGTGAGGTTAGATTTATCTACTGGATTGACATGGTTAGAACTAGATGATCGCCTGATGTATATTAATATGTAAAACTATAGAATCTTAAGACGGTATACATTCTTGTGCACATCCCCATATCTAGAGCTTCCTGTGGTAGTTCTTACAGAATGCCCAATATCCAGAAGGAAGCTATAAGAGTGGGTCTGCAGTGATTTGGCCATATTTTTAACAGTCTGAGAAATATGCACTGGCTTCCAATGTGAGAAAGTACAGCCTTAAAATGTATTACTTTTATCACTTGTCACCCCTCCTTTGGGTGAAAAAAATTAAAAGAAAGCCTTCAGTTAATCTGCACGCCACTGCTCAAATTATTTTCACTGTATCTGATATTCGAATATTCCTGATGGGACAAGAGTTGTTCTTCCTTTCAAGGGGTTCCTTATGAATTTCCTTCTGCTTGACCTGAGGCCTTAGTTTCATGAGACACTTGAAAACTCTACTATTCCACTAGTCTTGGAAGAGAACCTGTGTGGCCTACTCTCCCATGTTGTCTCACTGGAGAATTTCTCCGGTAAGATACACATACTGGTTTTCAACTGCCCAATTAGAACAGAGCAGAACTTAACACCCTTTTAAAATTCAGCATATCAAAGAGTGCTTAACTGAAGTCACAGGGTAGGGAAAAAAAGACGCAGGTAGGGTGGTTATCTGATTTTTCATGAAAGACTGGGTTTAATTTTGGAAGAAAGTCTGGATGCGTGAGTAAGACCACCTTTTGTCTGGGAAACGTATTGAGTGCTTGCTACCTGAAAATGCATGGGATAAACCTTTCTACTTTTGACTTCATTCTTGGGTGTAGCTTGATCAAATGTCTGCATATAACCCTCTGCTTTCACTTTGGGCACTTATCTAATCTCACGTCCACCTAAAAAATGAGACTGCCACAAGCTCTGGTTATTGTAGAAAAACAGATGTGGAGACTCTGGATGTCCAGTACATTTGCTAAAACCTTCAAAATGAATATATTAGTATCCAACATCCAACAAACTTTATCCATAATCCTTTGTCTGTCCTTCGTTTTCTTCTCCCCTATTTCCTGAGTTTGGTTACCCTTTGCCTTATTGAGTCTTTGTATATGAAAAAGTAAGAAGAAGTTATTAATATTATTTTTGATGTAGTTTGGAAGATTGTATGTATTTGCTGAAAGATTCTTTATTATATTTTGCTGTATTGTATGTTCCAATTCAACAAAGTGCTGATTTGGAGGCTACAAAGATGGCCACTTCATATTGGTGATATTCTTTTTTTTTTTTTTCTTTCTTTTTTTAGGTATTCTGCTGTGAATGAGATCAACAAAGCTATGGTACCAGATTCAAGTGTGTTTGTGTACTTCATCACAAAGTTATCCAGAATGGAAGGGGAAATCTCTTACGTTGGATTTCATGGAGGTAGGGAATGTTAAGCTATGGTTTGTAGTCTAAACAATAGTACACATATTTCTTTGTTTATTACTATAGGGTTTAAATTTTACTGTGTGGGGTGCTGGGACCGAACTTTGATGTCTATTGCCTTGCTCTGTCAGTGTGATGAGAGGAACCCTACAGAAGAAAGGATCTTTTATGTACTGTACTGAATAACCTCTAGGCTCAGGGGCGACACTGCCATAAAATAAGCAAATTGGTATGGCGCTAACTCTTGCCCACTCAGTCTGCTTAACTGATTTCATGCAGGGCTGCTCTCTAACACCACAACAAATCTTTTCCACCTTGAGATGGATTTCCCACATACCTATTTTTATTATTCACCCCCATTAGACCCGAATGAGACCTCTTTTGGTACCTAGGAAAAAACACGTTTATCAGTGTTCCCCTATGACAGGCATTATATTTTAGGTATGTGTTTAGTCCACGGCGCACCCTTCCTGGCGGACTTAAGAAAGAAACTCAAGACTTGGCTTTTCGACTGAGACACGGCACCCTCAGCTCCAGATACCCTTAGGGGTGACAGTGCTGTGCTATGCGAATGCTGTTTGAGATTGTTACAGGGAAGATTTTATTCGAGGAGCAGCATCTGGAATATAAGTTGCTGTAATTGAAACAGTTTACAGTGTGGGATGTGGTTAAGAGAAGATTAAAGATACCAGGATGTGACCCGGAGTGGGTAGGAATATGTAATTTAGGTAGCCATGTAGTAGAAAACGTTCTGTGGCACCTGTAAGAGGCCCACTCCTTTACAATGAAAGTTTTGTGGTATGGCCAAAACAAATGGTGGATCCTTGACACATCCTGGTACGTTTCAAATAGCACCATGGGGTAAAGTGGCTGAAAGTAGCTGCGTTGCTCTGGGACATCATAAACAATGACATCCTAATTAACACTAAGTGCAGACTGTTTGATACTGATTAAAATTCAGACACCTTATTACCCAGAAATAAACTGCAGAGATTAAGCTCTTGCGAGGAACAGCTATGCATACTAGCATATTACAAGGCGGACTCCTTCTTTGTTCTTTGCAAAATCAATGCAATAAATACACCTAATCTTGATAACAAGAGCAGCACCTATTATTTAGGGGCAATATGCAGTTTAATTTCTGATGCGAGATATTATCAAACAATAATTATTTAATATTTGTTTGTGCTCTACTATTATGTGGAAAAACTTTCAAGAATTGTTTTCACTCTAGTTAGTGTGTTCTTTTTGTTAACGAAACAAAATAAAAAAACATGTTAGTGTAGCTACCAGTTGCTGCCGGTTTTCGGTTGGAGGTTTAACAAAACTTATTGCATGGGCATACTATAACACAATCTCATAAGAATCTATGCTTCAACTTATATCTTGTCCAATTTTACTTCTTTTTCTTTGTCTCTGTTAACCGCATACTAAGAAAATCAATCTTCACTTTTTATCAGTGTCTTTATCAGAAACAAACATAAATACAGGCTACACCATAGAAAACCCATTGAACATGGAAACAAATGAAACTAAAGCTTAGAAAGCCCTAATCAATAGCGGTCAATTAGTGAGTTATTTTAACATCCCAGTCGTGATGTTCAGTCTTGTGGGCATCATGTTTTACCAACCACGAAGATCGGGGCTATTGATTTTCATTAGTTGAAATTACAACGCAAAATATGCAAGATGTTCATCAGGTAATTCACATTTTTGTACAACTGCTCCAGTATAGTACAGAGAGGAGGCTATCTGGCAAATCTTACAAATAAAGTATGGTGAGGAACTAATGTGTTAAGGGAGAGAAACTATTACATTCTCCATCCCATGTGCATTAGTTTCCACTGCTCCAAGGTCCCATTACTTGCAATTCTTTGAAGAAACTTCTGCATAGTACCTACATGTGCAAATATGTATGTTTTTTCTAAACACTTCCATTCTCTGACTGGATGCCTGAGTGACATCACCACCAAAGAGTCCCAGCATATTTTTCTTAAATTTGGATTAGTTTAATAGTTTTTCTCTCTTCTATTGTATCTATGCAACTATGTGTCTGCGACTATGCGAAGTTTCAAGAATACATGAATCATGCTCCCTATAATATAGTCCTCATTTTAGCAGCTGCTCTGAGAATAAGATTCTTCTTCATAGGGCACCTAAATGTGGAAATCACTGTACCTCATTGAAGTTATCTCATCCTGGTCCCCTTGTGTGGTGACTGTAGACCCCGAAGACCCACACTTCTGTTTCTAAATTGGCAGAAGGGATCTCGGCATCTGCTGCACTCCTTTGTGGAATTCTGCGGTCATACGTGTATGCCATGAACATAGTTGGGTAGCAGTAGAGTGTTGAACAAGACCAGAGCCCTGGGATAGGATTTGAGCTTGTTTACTATTTGGCAGGTCACATGCAAGTAACTTGGGTATTGTGGTAATGTTTCATGAAGCGGTGCAGCTTCAGTATTTTCCAAATTTATTATGTATAAATGTGGTATATTTGAATATTGCAATACTTGCTGGTTAGCAGTGAAATACTATTTGTTATTTTAACCTTCTTTACAGAGAAGCTAATGTTCTGTAAGTGTTTTAAAGTGCCACTGAGCAGGATTCAACATCTATTGCCGATGTCCTCTGGGCTTGTTGCCAAGCATTTATTTTTATTCCCCATAATGGTACTCTCAGACAAAATGATTCTTTGTAGGAAAAATTCTCTCTGCTTGGCTTATGTTTATGTCCTTCAACAACAGGCTGTTTGTGCCCCGAACTCTAATCCTGACATAACACTAGGCCTGATAGGCTCACTTTCCCACAAGTGTCATCCCATTGTCTGTCAGAAAAGAGAAACAAATCATAACCTCTTTAAACCACTGCTATGGACGTACAGTCATCCCTGTGATCTCTGATGAGGGGGCAGAAGGTGCTCTGCCCATATTCTGAACCTCCCAGTCTCCTTGTTGCTTGTCTGGGGGCCTAGCTTTTTTTCTGGCTCTTCTGGTATGGCAGCAAGAAAATGGAAATCTATCCGTGGTTCAGCTGCCTCATACACTGTCTCGTCATCTTCTGCTCATCACCATGAGTGCTGAGAAGCAAGGTTAACTGGATGGTGTATACAGCACCAAAACACAGATCACACCCTACTGGCTTCAATTATCTTTGTTTATATCCATCACAATTGACAGTAGGATGATGTGCATTAGACCACTAGTCATGCAAACGCACAAGTTACTTACCTTCGGTAACGATATATCTGTAAGAAACATTAGTTAGTGATAGATTCCTTACCTTCGAATTACCCCCAGGCGTCAGACTGGATCCGGAACGTTGTCGTCAGCAGTACCCCTGCGCGTCGGAAGGTGGCGTCGTGCGGCTCCGTGTCCGTCGTTGGCGTCGTGGTCGCCGAGATGACGTCGCGGCAGCTACTTAGACGCCGCCCTCGCGCGCTGACGTCCGTTCTGTACACGACTTTACGCGCCAGGAACGCAGAGCCATGCAAGATACTGACCACTGGTGCCTTGAAACTAGGGCCCTGAAAGGGATGACCTTAACCCTAGAAATCAGTTCGCAGAACGGGGAGGATGGGTGGGGCGGTAAGGAATCTATCACTAACTAATGTTTCTTACAGATATATCGTTACCGAAGGTAAGTAACTTGTGCATCTGAAAGAAACACGTTAGTGATAGATTCCTTACCTTAGAATAGATACCCCAGCAATACCAACCCCGGTGGTGGGTCTGCGAACCAAGATCACACCAGGAAGTCCCAGAGAACAGAACAGCCAAAGAAGCAGTCTCTCCGGACTTGGCTGTCCAGGCAATAATGCTTAGTAAAAGTGTGCAGCGAGGCCCACGTAGCTGCCTGACAGATGTCTTGTAAGGGGACACCACGTTCCAACGCCATAGTGGCAGCCGTCGCCCTGGTGGAATGGGCGCGCAGCCCCAACGGAGGCTCCTTCTTTGCCAGAGAATAACAGGCTTTAATACACAAGACGACCCATCGGGAGATAGTCCGCTTGTGTACGGCCCGACCTTTCTTGGCGCCTACGTAGCCAACAAAGAGCTGGTCATCCACCCGGAACTGTTGTGTGCGGTTCAAGTAAAATGAGAGCGCACGTTTTGGGTCCAGACGGTGGAGCCTCTCTTCCTCTCTGGAAGGATGCGGAGGCGGAAAGAAGGTGGGCAAAGTGATGGTTTGCCCGATGTGAAAAGCAGTGACAACGTTTGGCAGAAAGGATGGACGGGTTCTGAGCACAACCTTGTCCGGATGGACAGACGGAAAAGGAGGTTTACAAGAAAGAGCCTGGAGCTCACTCACTCTCCTAGCGGAGGTGATGTCAACCAGGAAAGCAGTCTTCAAAGTTAATAGACGTAGAGGACAGTTGTGAAGAGGCTCAAAGGGAGCGCACATCAAATATGTGAGAACCAGGTTCAAATCCCACTGTGGCATCACAAAAGGAATAGGAGGGAAAAGGTGAGTAATGCCTTTGAGGAATCTATTTACAACAGGGGACTTGAAAAGAGAGGGCTGATCAGGGAGCCTGAGGAAGGCTGAAATAGCAGAAAGGTAGCCCTTGATAGTGCCCAGAGCAGAGCCCTGCTGGACCAAAGAAAGAACAAAAGGACTTCTGAAAGGGGGGCAGAAAGGGGATCCACAGCCTTTGCTGTGCACCATGCCACAAATTTGTTCCACCTGCAGGCGTATACCAACGTAGTGGAGGGCTGCCTGGCCGCCAGAATGACATCACAAACTTCAGGAGGCAAGTCGAAAGGAATCAACTGCCGCCGCTCAATCTCCACGCAAGGAGGTGGAGACTGGACAGGTTCGGGTGGAGGACCGTCCCCTGCTGCTGCAACAGAAGATCCTCCCGAAGACGCAGTCGGATCGGGGGATCGATGGTCATACTGGGTAGCTCAGGATACCAAACTCTTCGAGGCCAGTCCGGGGCCACAAGAATGACTTGAGCCCGGTCGCGCCTGATCTTCTTCAGCACTCTGGGCAGAAGTGGTATAGGCGGAAAGGCGTACAACAGACCGCAATTCCACTCGCGACGAAAAGCGTCGCCTAGCGAGTGCCGCCTTGGAAATTCCAACGCGCAGAACTGCTGACATTGCGCATTCTCTTCGGTGGCGAATAGATCTAACCAAGGCTCTCCCCACTGTTGAAAGAGACCTTGCGCCACGACCGAGTGAAGACGCCAT
Organism: Calotriton arnoldi; assembly: GCA_963921515.1. NCBI lineage: Eukaryota > Metazoa > Chordata > Amphibia > Caudata > Salamandridae > Calotriton > Calotriton arnoldi. The sequence goes on from CAWUFW010000381.1 coordinate 3,891,085, forward strand.
TCGTGATCCATCATGCACCTGCGGCTGAGTCCGTCCGCCCTGGCGTTCAGGGAACCTGCCAGGTGTTGAACCACCAGGGAAATGCCCTGATGTTCCAGCCATGTCCAGAGGCGCAGAGTCTCCTGACATAGGGTCCACGACCCCACCCCGCCCTGTTTGTTGCAGTACCACATGGCGGTGGTGTTGTCTGTGAACACCTGCACTACTCTCCCCTTGACAGAGGGAAGGAATGCCTTCAGTGCAAGTCGGATCGCCCGGAGCTCCAGAAGGTTGATATGAAGCCGGGACTCCGCCGGAGACCAGAGGCCTCTGGTCTCCGCCTCTCCCATGTGGCCGCCCCATCCCAGGAGGGACTCATCCGTCACCACTGTGTGCTCCGGTTGGGGAAGGGAGAGGGATCTGCCATTGACCCAATGCCGGTTTGTGAGCCACCACTGCAATTGTTGTGCAGTGCCCTCCGAGATCTGGACGTACTTGGACAGGTTCCCCTGATGCTGCGCCCACTGGAACTACAGGTCCCACTGCAGAGCCCGCATATGCCATCTGGCATGATCGACCAGCAGGAGGCATGAGGCCCAGCAGCCTCAGGGTCATCCTGACCGAAACCCAGGATAGAGGCCGAAAGATCGGAATCAGAGCCTGAATATCCTGGACTCGGGAGGATGGACCCGAAAGTGTGTAGTATCCAGAACCGCTCCGATGAAGAGAAGCTTCTGAGAGGGAACCAGGTGCGACTTTGGCACATTGATGGAGAACCCCAGCAAATGCAGGAGGTCGGCCGTAGTCTGGAGGTGGGAGACGACTGCCTGGGGCGAGCCCGCCTTCAACAGCCAGTCGTCGAGATAGGGGAAGACTGGAACCCCTGATCTGCGCAGATGAGCTGCGACCACCGCCATCACTTGCGTGAACACCCGAGGGGCGCTGGTAAGGCCAAAGGGGAGCACGGTAAACTGAAAGTGCTCGTGGCCTACCGTAAACCGTAGGTAACGCCGGTGGGCCGGCAGGATGGGAATATGGAAATATGCGTCCTGCAGATCCAACGCTACCATCCAGTCTCCAGGATCGAGGACAGACAAGACCTGAGCCAGAGTTAACATCTTGAACTTCTCCTTCCGGAGGAAGCGATTGACATTCTGGAGGTCTAAGATAGGACGCAGGCCCTTGTCCTTCTTGGGCACCAGAAAGTAGTGGGAGTAACAACCACGTCCTACTTCGGGCGCAGGAACGTGCTCGATGGGCCCCTTGGCCCCTTGGCCAAGAGGGCCACGACTTCCTGTTGAAGTGCTAAGTGATCCCCCGACATGCGGTGGTACTGGGGTGGCATGGCTGGAGGGGTAGTCTCGAAGGGGAGGGAGTAGCCCCTTTGGACTATTTGTAAAAACCCACCTGTCCGTAGTGATGGTGCGCCAGTGGGGGAGGTGATGGCGAATCCTGCTGCCCACTGGCATTTGATGGGCCTGAAAAACCGGACTAGGAAGGTTTGGAGGCAGTGGTGGCCGGGGTGGAGGTGGACTGACCCGCCCGCTGGCCCCCTGACCCACCTCTGCGGGTCCCATGTCCGCGGCTGCGCTGGGATTGTTGCTGCGCAGGCCTGTGGCTCTGAAGCGAACATGTCGGGGCTCCCCTTCCGTGGCCACGAAAGGAGCGATAAGCAGAACGCGGAGGAGGGCGGGTGGCCGAAAGGCCCAAGGACTTGGCCGTAGCCCGCGAGTCCTTAAAGCGCTCCAACGCACTATCTGCCTTGTTGCCGAAAAGGCGAATGCCATCAAAGGGCATGTCCATCAGAGTGTTCTGGACATCCCCAGAGAAACCAGTTGTCCTCAGCCAGGCGTGGCGGTGGAGCGCCACTGTTGTGGAAATCGCCCTGCCCAGCGAGTCGGTGGTGTCAAGGCCACAACGGATCATGAACTTGGCTGCATCCCTCCCTTCAGCAATAGCTTGAGAGAGCACTGTTCGGGCCTCCTGCGGACACTGAGGCAGCACTTCGCCACCGTATCCCACACAGAGTGGGAATAACTGCCCAAGAGGCATGCGGTGTTCACAGCCCGCAGCCCTGAACTGTCGGAAGAAAAAATCTTCTTACCAAACTGCTCTAGTCTCTTGGATTCCCTGTCCGGGGGTGCGGTAGGGAATGCGCTCTGGGACGTAGAGGCTTGGACAACCAAGCTCTCAGGGGTGGGGTGTTGGGAGAGGAAAAAGGGGGTCGCCCGGGGCCGGGCGATGGCGTCGGGCCACGTTCCTATCCACAGGAGCCCCTGTGTTGGGCCTGGACCAGGTGCCCAAAAGAACGTCTGAAAGTGCATCATCAAAGGGCAGCAGTGGCTCAGCAAAGGTAGCCGCCGGCTGAAGCACTTCTGTCAGGAGGTTAGTCCTGACGGCCACTGTAGGGAGGTCGAGGTGGAGGGCCTCGGCCGACCTACGCAACACCACTGCATAACTCGCACCCTCCTCCGTAGCCACGGTAGGAGGAGTTAGCATGCCAAGGTCAGGAGAGGTATCAAGACCACTGGCATCCCCCAGCTCCTCTGCCCAGTCCGGGTCAAACTCACATTGAGCTGTGAGAGGGTCCTCAGACCCCTCCCAGTCCTCCCCTTCCTCCGAAGGCTGATGTACAGGCCAAAAATAAGGAGGCTGGACACAGGGGTAGAATGGCCCCATCAGCGTTGAGCGACGCCGTTCCGGCGCCGTGTCCACATCGGGGCTGAAACCGGGGACTACGTCGTCCAGTAGCACAGGCGACGTCGGAGGTGGTGCCGGTGGGGTCGGTGGAGGTGTCACAAGGTCAACCGGCGTCGACCGGGATCCAGGTCTGGATCCATGGGGGCCCTGCGGCCCCGGGGCCGGAGCCGACAGTAAAGGGCGAGGACCCCCAGTCGGGCCCGCGGGGCCCGAAGGCGCAGCGGCGTGGCCCCACGGCCCAAAGAGGTGAGCCATGGCTGACAGAAATTCCTGCAGCTGGGCCGGAGTCGCCGACGGATCCGGGAAGGGCGGGTAGGCCAACGGCAACTGCGTAGGCTCCGCCGGAGCCGCGTGGGAGGCACCACCCGCACCCTCAGCCGCGACGGGCGAGGGGAAGCCGGAGAGCGATGGCGCTACTTCGACTTCTTGTGATGCTTCGCCTGACCTCGAGTGCGAAGACTTCGATCCCGACGAACGATGGTGGTGGCTCCGCGATCGGTCCCTCGACCTCCCACGGGACCGGGACCTTTAGCGGCGCGGAGCTGACTGCCGGACTTCAAGCAACTTTCGGGACCGCTCCCGCAAAGTCTTCGGCGCCATGGCCCGGCAGTCGTGGCACGACTTGGGGTCGTGGTCGCGCCCCAGGCAGTAGAGACACGCGGTGCGGGTCCGTCACTGACATCATGCGATGACAGTCCCCGCAAGACTTGAAGCCGGGCAACCGTACGGCACCAGGAGTCGATCGACTTGAAAAACAGAGACAAAAAGGCCTCGAAAAACTCAGTCAAAAATTGACTGGGGGGTACCGCTCCCTCCGGATCTGCGCTTGCTGGCGCGGAAAAAGAAAGAACTGACGTCAGCGCGCGAGGGCGGCGTCTAAGTAACTGCCGCGACGTCATCTCGGCAACCACGGCGCCAACGACGGACGCGGAGCCGCACGACGCCACCTTCCGACGCGCAGGGGTACTGCTGACGAAAACTTTCTGGATCCAGTCTGACGCCTGGGGGTAATTCTAAGGTAAGGAATCTATCACTAACGTGTTTCTTTCAGATCCGGCAATATTCCTTTTAAGGTGTTGTGGGGGGTACAAATATCATGTGTGTCTGGATGAAGTGTGGAGTGCGAGAGTTTAGAGAATTGCAGCAATCTTATTACCCTGCGGCCTCTGGCACTCAACTCTCTACTTATGACATCTAAACATTTATTAACAGTCCATAAAATAAAGATTCTCATAGATATATCAATTCTGTGATGTATTGAAGACAAAAACAAGGTAATTGTGATCTGTACATGCGTGTTGAGAGCAGCAAACACGTGTTTTGTCACAAAGTGTCTTCTTCAAGGCTAGATAAGTAATAATATCCTGGTAAGGAGTTAACAAGTAGAAAAAATTGGAGATCCAAAATCTGATAGTCAGATGGAATAAGAGTTACACAAGCAATTGCCCCATTGGGTGCAGTACATTAGTTCTGTGAAACATGAGTATCACGTATGCCTTACTTCCAGGATGCCAAGATTACAAACAGCAGTTGCTTGACCTTAGGCATGAACTTATCAAGGTCTCCGCCTGATCCTTTTGACTGATAGTCATTGTTTGAAAGAGTGCACACGTCCCATGGTTATATGGGTGCATTCTAACTCACAATCAACTACCAATCTTATATTTCTGTATATAAACTGTGGTGACTTTTAAGATTACGAATGAATTTTTGGATCATCGACAAATACTCATGGTCCACAGGACTACTACTACTGCCCCAAATAGTTACAGAGGCCAATCTATTCCTGCATTTTTGAACCACAGAATACCCTTGGCCTTCTAATATCACCAGACTGCGTTCTTGACAGAACCCATCAATAGATCTCTGTTGGACGAGGGCAATTGCATATGTAACTCTTGTTCAGTCTGACAACCAGATTTTTTTTTAAAATTCAAATGCTTTATTGGTTTTTCAGAAAAAAAGAAAAGAAAAAATTGAGAACACCAGAGGGAACCTCTTAAGGTTAATGCAGCATGTAAATACAAAAAGGTTCTCATATAATCGCATAGGATGAAATGATTGTCTTAATGATAACACAATGGAGCTAACCTTTAGTAATCAATAAAGAGAGAAAAAGAGAGAAAGATTAAGAAGAAGAAAGGGAAATAGAAAAGGGCAAAAAGACGACAGGAAGAGAGATCTAGAGACAGATACCGCAAAGTTTCAATGTATTTGTAGGCACAAGAGTGATCCATTAACGACATATGTACTGTGGAGCATACTTGTAATACAGAATATAACACGTACATAGGAAGTAGATCAAATTTATACAGCAGGATTGTTTACAATCTCACGGAGGTTTATGAGAGTCAAAATAGTTGTCCAACGTGTTCCACATCTGTCTGGATGAGGGTTTCCAAGGAGAGTTTTGTAAGGCAATGTTGTCTGCACCTCTAAGATGAGTGATCCATTTAATCCAGCTTTTGTAGGAAGTCTTGCTAGTGTCTTTCCAGTTGGTAAGAATCATTTTCACAGCAGAGGTTAGTAGAAGATCAAGGAGAGCTTTATCAGAGTCAAAGATCAAGTCTACCCTTAAAAAAGCCATTGGCAGGGTAGAAAATTCTTTAACCAATGCACATTTAAACAATTCTGATAAGAACTCAAAAATCCTATCCCAGAAAGACTTCACAGCCGAGCAATGCAGGATAAGATGGGCTAAGTCCCCTGTTTCTTTGTTACAGTTCCAACATAATGCATCGTCCCGAATCCCTAAAGAAAATAGTCTGGCAGGAGTCCAGAAGGCTTTATGTAAAAGCCAATATTTGGTTTGAGAGAGCACCGGAGATATCTTATTGCGAGAGACAGAGTTCCATAGTGTAGACCATAAAGGTTCTGATAATGGAACTGAAGAGTGCAGGTCCCAGTAAGTTACAGTCTTATTATTGAGGTTCGAGGTTTTAGTACGGAGGAGTTTATATATCTGGGAAACCTGGTGGCCCAATTTGTTTATTTTTTTCACAAACAATGGTAATGATGGTTGTTTAGTGGATAATTTGGATTTTGACATAGCAGCTTTTACTTTCAGAAAGTTATAAAATTCAATATCAGCTAAATTATATCTAGTTTGGAGGTCTGAAAACGTAACTCGGTACGGGGCATCCTCCAATTGACAAGGGAAAAAGACACCTTTCTTAACCCAAGACTCTAAAGTTAGACTTTTGCCTTTGTAGAGTATTCTACTATTGTTCAATAAGGATTCCATTTTAGAGCCTTTAATGCTGATCTCCAATTGTTTATCCATCTTTAAAAGTGCTAGTTTGGTGTTCCTAAAAATAGACTTGGAGCTAGCTGGACAAAGGCGATTGGTTGTAAGGAGTGAAAAAGGGTTCTAATTGTTAAGGATAGCTTTCTCTACTTCCAACCATACAGGCATGTACTCTGCTGGGGGAGAGATCCAATATAAGCCCTGTTTCACTAAAAAAGCAAACTGGTATAATCTAAAATCCGCAAGATTCACACCACCCAATGATTTGTCAAGCCGTAGTTTTTTAATGCTGATCCGTGCTTTTTTCCCTTGCCATAGGAATTTAGTGAGAAGGATATCAATCAATCAATCAGGGGTTTGTTAAAGCGCGACTACTCACCCGTAAGGGTCTCAAGGCGCTAGGGGTGGGGGGGGTGCAGGTTCCATCCATCAAGGAGGGGGTCTGTCGAAGAGCCAGGTTTTGAGGTTTCTTGCGAAGATGGGGAGCGATGTCTGTCTGAGGTGGAGCGGAAGGGCGTTCCATGCTTTGGCCGCGAGGAAGGAGAAGGAGCGGCCTCCCGATCTGGTCTTTCTGGTGCGGGGGACCACGGCGTAGGAGAGCTGGGCTGATCGTAGGGTCCTTTGGGGTGCGTGGAATTTGAGTCGGCTGTTCAGGTATGCTGGTCCGGTGCCGTGGAGGGCCTTGTGTGCGTGGGTGAGCATCTTGAAGGTGATTCTCGCCTCGACAGGGAGCCAGTGGAGTGTGCGCAGGTGCTGGGAGATGTGGCAGTGTTTTGGCAGGTTGAGGACCAGTCTTGCGGCGGCGTTCTGGATGTTCTGTAGCTTGCGGGTGAGGTTTTTGTTTATTCCGGCGTAGAGTGCGTTGCCGTAGTCGAGTCTGCTGGTGACCAGGGCGTGAGTGACGGTCTTTCGGTGTTCGAGTGGGATCCATTTGAAGGTCTTACGAAGGAGGCGGAGGGTGTGGAAGCAGGAAGACACGACAGAGTTGATCTGGCGGTCCATTTTGAGCTCGGAGTCCAGGATGATTCCCAGGTTGCGTGCGTGGTCCGTGGGGGTTGGCGGGTTTCCGAGGGCGGGGGGCCACCAGGTGTCGCTCCAGGCATCGGGGTTTGGGCCCATGATGAGTACTTCTGTTTTGTTGATGTTTAGTTGTAGGCAGCTGTTTTTCATCCATTTGGCGACGGCTTCCATGCCTTCTCGAAAGTTGCGTCTGGCAGTGTTGGGCTCGTTGGATAGGGAAAGGATGAGCTGGGTGTCGTCTGCGTATGACACGATGTTGAGTCCGTAGGTTCTGACGATGGGGGCGAGTGGAGCCATGTAGACGTTGAAGAGCGTCGGGCTGAGGGAGGAGCCCTGGGGGACTCCGCAGGTGGTAGGTGTGGGGTCCGAGAGGAAAGGGGGGAGTCTGACCCGCTGCGTCCTGCCGGAGAGGAAGGAGCGGATCCAGTCGAGGGCCTTGTCCTGGATTCCTGCGTCGTAGAGTCTGCGTATTAGGGTGCGGTGGGAGACTGTGTCGAACGCCGCTGATAGGTCGAGGAGGATGAGGGCTACTGTTTCTCCTTTGTCCAGTAGGGTGCGGATGTCGTCTGTTGCGGCGAGGAGGGCGGTTTCCGTACTGTGGTTTTTTCTGAAGCCGGATTGGGAGGAGTCGAGGATGTTGTGTTCTTCAATGAATGTGGCGAGTTGGCTGTTGATGGCTTTCTCGATGACTTTCGCTGGGAACGGGAGCAGGGAGATGGGTCTGTAGTTTTTGAGGTCGGTGGGGTCCGCTGAGGGTTTCTTTAGGAGGGGGTTGACCTCTGCGTGTTTCTAGTCGTCGGGGAATGAGGCGTTCGCCAGGGAGCAGTTGATGGTGTGGCGGAGCATGGGTGCGATGGTGTCGGCGGCTCTGTTGAAGATGTGGTGGGGGCAGGGGTCCGTGGGGGCCCCTGAGTGGATTGACTTCATTGTCTTCAGTGTGTCTTCGGTGGTGAGGGCTGTCCAGTCGTCAATCGCTGGTTTCCGGGTGTCGGGGGTGGTTGGTGAGGGTTCAGTGTGTTGGTTGTCTTCGTCGAAGTTGTCGTAGATGCTCTTGATTTTGTGGTGGAAAAAGGTGCTGAGTTTGTCGCAGAGGTCTTGTGAGGGAGGGATGTCGGTAGACTCGCTAGTGGGTTGGGCGAACTCCTTGATGATGCTGAAGAGTTCCTTGCTGTTGTGCGCGTGGGTGGAGATTCTGTCTTCAATCGCTTTTTTCCTCGTTTCTCTGATGAGTTGATGGTGGGCGTTGGTGGCGGCTCTGAAGTTGTCGTGGGCTTCTGTGGATTTGGTGTTCCTCCAGGCCTTTTCGAGGCGGCAGCTTATGATGGAAGTCGTCTGTCAAGAAAAGCGGTAGCATACTGATAAGATAATTAACTAGATCATTTTTATAGTTTCAATTCTCCCCCACCACGTGATAAATTTCGGAGACCATGAGTCCAAAAGTTTTTTGATTTTATCTAGTGTTACTTTCTCATTCCGATGCAGAGTGTCTATGATGTTGTTCCCAAATTCGATTCCCAAATATTTAATATAACCTGATTGCCACGTTAGACCAGATTCCCCCAAAATCTCACGAGTACAATGCACATTTAAAGGTTTAACTTCTGATTTATCTCGGTTGAGTTTATACCCAGAGTGAGCGGAATATACCGTGATTGTATCCATCAGGGCTGCAATTGATGTGTCCGGTTGCTCTGTCACTATTAAAATGTCGTCCGCATAAGCGGCTAATTTAATTCGAATGCCATTAATGTCCTCCCCCTTAATACTTGAGTTTAGTTTAATATCTTGGAGAAGGGGTTCCAGTGCCAATAGGAATAAAGGAGACAACGGACAACCCTGTCTGGTACCCTGGTGAAGAGAAAAGGATTCCGACAGGGAGCCATTAACAGCAATTCGGGCCGATGGTTTTGAATAAAGAGACATAACCATACTGATGTAAGCCTCACCTAGGTTGAACGAATGCATGCAACGGTCTAGAAAAGCCCAGGAGACCGTGTCAAAGGCCTTCTCGGCATCTAATGTGATTGCGGCAGTTTCTAGAATGTGGCATAACAAACGTGTATTATCGTTAGACATGTGGGTGCGAAGGAATCCGACTTGGGAGTTACTTATCAATTTTGGAAGGACCGAGTTGAGTCTTGCAGCAAGAATTTTTGCGTAGATTTTGCAATCCACATTGATAAGGGATATAGGTCTATAGTTTTTAGGCAGAGCTGGATCTTTCCCTTCTTTCGGTATGACTATTATATTAGCTTCAGACATAGTCTGACGTAAATCCTGTAGTAGCAATATGGTTAAAAACTCGTTTCATAGTTGGTTTTAGTTGGTCTAAAAAGCCTTGTAGAATGAAGCCGAAAAGCCATCCGGACCAGGGGCTTTATTATCTTTCAACGTTTTAACTGAGTTATTTGATTTCTGAAATACTAATTTCTTGCCCTAACATAATTATGTCTTCTTCGGTAAGTTGGGGTAACTTGAGTCTATTTAGATATTTGTTACATTCCTCCGGGTTAAAATTCTGATAATTCGTGTATAATTCCTGATAAAATGTTTTAAAGGTATTGAGGATGTCTTTGTTTTGTATGAGTTTGGTTATTAGAGTCTTTGATAGACGAGATAGCGTGTTGGTTTTGTTTATGTTTAAGGTAGGAAGCAAGCAATTTTCCTGCCTTATTAGCTTCACATAAGTTAAGTGCTTTGAATTTATTGATCCATACACCTGCCCGCTCACTTAATATCCTATTGTATTCATATTTCTTCTGTGTTAGTAATGTGAGTATTTCAGTATCATGTAATGATTTAGAGTGGGAAGATTCTAAGATTTTAATCTCTTGTTCCAGTTGAATTAGTCCCTGATTCATACGTTTATAAATTTTTGACTTAATGGCAATTATAATTCCCCTAATGGTGGCTTTTAACGCATCTCAGTGAGTATTTACACTGGTTTCAGAAATGTTATTATGTCTAAGATAGTCTGATATAGCATCCTCAATCCTCTTTTTATCTTCAGGAGCATTTAGAACGTCGTTATTAAATCGGCATCTTTTAGGCACCGGTTCGTTGAGACATCCTGCCAATTTAAGACTAATGCACGAGTGGTCAGACACCAATCTGGGGGCTATAGTCGAGAGTTCAATTAGTCGTGTGTAAGAACCTGAGATAAGAATATAATCTATCCTGGTGTATGAGTTATGAGGAGTAGAGTAAAAGGTAAAATCTCTCGTGTCAGGATGTTGGAGGCGCCAAGAGTCTTTGAGGTTAAATTTAGAGCAAATAGTTTGGAGTATGGCATGAGAGCTCGTAGGGTGATAATGACAGGTTGATTGTCTATCGATTTATCGGGTCTAATGGAATGTTAAAATCTCCTGCTACTGCAATGAGATCCTCCTGAGGAAGACCTTCTAGGGTGTTAGATACACTAGTCCAAAAGTTCGGGTCGTCAGAGTTAGGACCATAAATATTTACCACATGGATTAGATCCTCTCCCTTCCTCAAGTGGGTCACCAAAAGTCTGCCATCATTATCATGTGTCTGTGATTCCAACAATATGTTAGATTTTTATGATATCAATGTGATTACACCTCGTTTTTTTTTTAACAGCTGGGGAACAAGCCAATTGCGAAACCCAGTTACACCTAATAAGGTTAGTGTCGTCTTTAGACAGTTTTGTCTCTTGTAGCAATATGACATCTCCTTTAGTTTTAGCCAAATAATCAAAAACAAATCGACGTTTAATCGGGTGGTTAAGTCCTTTAACATTTAAGGACACTATATTAAGGTCTTCAGTTAGTATATGTGTCTTATTATGAGCCATCCCATAAAGGTTCATATAGCTGGTATCGCAAGGATATAAACAGAGTAACTATTACTGACCACATGGAAAGGAATATAATATTAGAAAGTAATAGATAACCTCCATTAGTGAACATTTCAAACGCAACATCTGGGTACATTGTATCAAGGAGAGCAAAAAATATCAGGTACTCTTGTGTAGTAAGTTCTAGAAGAAATCTAAGCAGAGAAAAATTTAGACGAGGAAGTAAGATTAGAGAAGAGATAGAGAAGAAGAAGACGAAGAAGAAAATGAAGAAAAACCTGAGAAAATTGAAGGCACAGCTCAAGCCATTGCGAAAAGTATCCTGCACGCCCTGTGCTTCCTCAGCCCTCCCCTCCAGCCCCCCCTCCCTTCCCACCCTTCCCTGAATACCTCGAATGTAGGAGGTGCGACGGCAGGAGCGTCAAACCGTCTCCCGGAGACTAACCAAGTAGACTAACTTATATCGCAATTTTCCCAGAGTGTCGGACTGTGACTGACTAAAATACAGATCTGAGCAAATGACACTACTTAATAAAGGACATTATAGGCATTTCTAGTCCTATTGTACATAAACATATACCTTCAAAAAGTTAAGCATTTTTACGCAATACGAGAACAAAGATTTGAAAAGTACGAAGAAGAAAGGGATCAGCATCAGTTTCAGTATTGATGATGCAATCCAACAAGCATATACCTCAACTAAAACGACCCTGCAACGGACTTGATAAAGGTATATACATCTAGCAACACCCATTAACTGAACAATTTCCAACTTTCAAACCGGACATGGAGATGATTTCCTTTTGTTGATGGAAGATTGTGAGGAGTCCATGTCCTGAGTGGGTGGGCCTTCCAGATAGTTCGCAAGATCCCCGTGGTCACTGAGATAAAGGTTTCTACCATTGACCATGATTCTGAATTTGGTTGGGCCAACAAAGGAGAACTGAATATTTTTGTCCCTCAATTTGTCGCGTAAGGTAAGGAACCCCTTCCTGGTATCGACAGTGGACTTAGAGTAATCTTGCGTGAAGATAATTTTGTGCCCGTTCCAGATAAGTTGACGGTTCTTACGAGCATGGGAAAGGATAGCTTCCGCATGTTGGTATCTCAGAGGCTTGCATATGATAGGACGGGTTGTTTGTCTTGAAGAGGATTTAAATGTTGGAATTCTGTGCGCATGGTCCAGTTCAAAGTGTTGATCGAAGGTTATGCCTGTAAATTTAGGAATCCAATCCTCTAGGAAGGCTAACCATGATCCCGTAGAGTCTTCCGAGCCCTCCGGGACACCAAGAATATGGATGTTGCCTCTCCGATTGCGATCTTCAAGCTCGGCCGTCTGCCTTAATAATGTGGATGTCAGGTTCCTCAGGGACTTTATCTCGTTGCATGATTTAGTAGAAATATCCTCCACATCACTGATTCTTTGTTCTGCCTGTGCCAACCTATTATTGACTGTGTTCATGTCCGCTCTGACGGCCGTTATTTCAAGTTGAATAGCGTCTGTAGTTTGTTTGGTAGTCTTAGCCAAATCGTGGACATCGGCCAGTTTTTTAAGGATCATGTCTAGCGTATTGTTAATGTCCGGTTTGAGTTTGATTGGAGAATCAGAAGGGGAGGGATCACCTTTGTTCCTCTTGTGTTGTAGTTTAGAATCTCTATCCGCCATATTGCAATTCTCTTTAACGGCCGGTGGCGCTTAACTGAAGAAGTTCTCCTAGTAGGAAAAAGCTACTGCGTATAGTGAGCTGTAGGCTTAAGTAAGCTGGAGGGTGAAGTGATGTTCCACAATAGTAGTGTTCCACTATAGTGATGTTCCACAATAAGATAAAAGACTAGAGGGTCTCTGAAGAACTGTATCGCAATGGCAACTACTCTCAACAGTGATCAGCGGTGAGCGGCAAATAGAACCTGACAGATGTGTGACACTCGCAGATTTCAGTAAGAGACCGAGAAAGCAAGCGCTTCCTAAACGGGCAAGCAATGCGACATCTTATAACCCTGACATAGCGGTGTACACGAAGGGCAGTACTCTTTTCCAGGTGTTTTCAGATCAATGGCCTTAGGCATGTGCCCTGTTGCGTACTGGCATTGCGGCGACAAGTTGCGACAAGAGATTAGCAGAAATTTGCAACCGACGTTAATGGTTAGTATAGATATTCGCACTTTCAGCCAGGCGTCGAGTATATAGCGAGATCGAGCTCTTACAATTACTAGATCCCGACTCAGCACATTACAGCACACTTTACAAATTGATTGGTTTCAGTTCAGCGTCCGCTGGTAGCCGCCATTTTGCGGGCCAGTATCATACCAGAGAGTGGCCACAAACGATGTTAATAAAAGTCATGAGGTGAGGTACCAGGCATTCGCGTAGATCCAACCAGACTTCACAATACTTGTGCTGAGAGTGGGAAACCACGGGCGCACACAGCTCGCAAGGATGGGCACACACAGCTTACAAGGATCTATCGAGTCCTAAAACCGCCGCCATTAGGAGGTCAGGCAGACTGACGCTGATGTCGATGATTGTGCCACACTATGTCAAACCTAACGGGAGGGTTTAATTTACCTTAACGCTTGCAGGGAGCAGCCGGTTTTTGTGCAATCGGTTGAAAATCGTAGTGTTGAGGTGCCGTATTAGCAGAACGTATCGGCAGATCACGCCAGTCTTATTGCGCTTGCCGGGTAGGCACCATTTTGTGTTCCGATCCCCAGCTCTCTACGGAGATGTAAGCTCAATTTTCGTCTTTATTAGGGCATCAAAATCCACAATGGAGGTATCTCCATGAGCAGAGCGACTTCCGAAACATCAATCTTCCGCCATGAAGCTTCAACCGTCATCTGGACTCTGGGAAACCAGCATTTCGTCCCCGATCTGACGGAGAGACGGAATCAGGCAGCCATCAGCCCTGCCGTCCAAGCCACGCCCCCTGACAACCAGATTTTTGATCTCCAAATTTGTCTACTTAACTCCTTACCAGGATATTATTACTTATCTAGCCTTGAAAAAGTCACTTTGTGACGAAACACGTGTTGACTGTTCTCTACTGCTCTCAACATGCATGTGCAGATCACAGTTACCTGGCTTCTGTCTTCAATAAATCAAAGGTTTGTTATATCTACAAGAATCCTTATTTTATGGACTGACTTTGCTTCTGTCTACGTTCTTAACACGGAGGAACATTTGGACCAATGTGTGCTGGCACACCTGGTAGTAGGGTGCTGGGTCCCAAAATACAAACAACAAAATTAACCTGTTTTTGTTCAATTGATAGACACTTCCACATATACTTGCTTCAAAAGGTGCGGTCTGTTAACCACTACTACCAACCATATTGTATACATATTTTTTATCAGTTCATCTTGTCTACTTATTCTTCCAGTCAAATTTGTGGGATACCTTTAGAAAATGTTTGTTAGTAAACTTGCTTGTTTTTGGAGTTTCTTAAAAGGTATGGATAATTTTGGTGCACATTACCTGTCAATATCTCCAATAGATTTATCCTTACAGCTACGTCTTTTTATCTCAATATCGCACCCATTTCGAACTACAGGATCAAGTTTTAACCAAGTCATCTTTATTGCTTACTGTTTATGAAAAGATGGTTATTGATCTTTAAAAATTTGCTTTTGTCATAGTCTGCTCATTTGGCTAGAGAATCGTAAAAATGAAACCCCATGAAGTTAGTCATTGTTTAATATGAGATTTCTGCAATTCGCTACATCGTTGAAATAGGAGGGTTATTCCTAACATCTTTATATGCTGATTTGAAGTACCCCAAAGGGGCAAAAAGTGAAAAGCATGTTTTTTAGGTTGATAATGAAATATGATTTTAACCTTACCGTCTAATTTTAGATCTGTTAAGAACTGTTATTTTCTTATTTGATTCTGCCTGAGTTATTTGAAAATGCATTTCAAGCGAGTATCCATTTCAAGACCACTCCGATAAAGAAGAGATAACAACCCTCTCATTTTATTGACTAGTGTCGAGGATTACAATATTATGATAGTATGCTAATTAGTTATGAGCAACAGCCAACAAAAACACATTCCGGAGTTGATAATGCTGCCTCTGCCACAGCTTTCATTGTATGCAGGGAGAGTATTTTTAAAGTGGATATCCTTTTTTGCAACTCAGTTGTAGCGCAGGGTTTTTTCAAATTTTGGTCTAGACGGAAAAAAAACTTTTTATGGATTTTACGAAATGGTTTCTTTTTCATATTAATAACTTTAGAAAAAGGTGCATCCTCTCCTGAGAAATATGCCCTTATTTAAATACGTTATTTTCAAAATGTGGCGTTTCACTCATTGTTTTGATAGTTCTTACTTAAGGAGGCAATCTCAAGCTTGAGATGGTATCTTTAACATTAAGATGGAGCTGGTTATTCTAAACATAGCCCCTTGGTGCTGCCCAATATTTTTCCTGAAATTTGAGTTTCTCTATAGCGTAAGCTCAGCAGGCGGCCTTGGACCATGTAGTGGTGTTCTGACTTTCACTGTTGTACTTTACCATAGGGGTGTATTCTCTGTTTTGTGAAGTGCCTGTTTGTAAAGGTGGCGTAATTCCTTGGTGAATGTGCTTTCTCCATAGTCATTGCTGACCCTTGGGTATTTCGCTGGATCATTGAGGTGCGAGACGTTCTGCTATTGAGCCCAACACCATGATGTGTGAAGTAGAGTGCTTTTGTTTGTCTTTGTGATTCATTTTACTGAGTTTATGAAATGTTTTGGCTGTATCAATTTTATTAAATATTTTATGATGCAAGTCTGATGTAAGCAAGTTTCATTGCTTTTTTTGTTTTATGTTTGTTTGACCTTAATGTTTTATACTATGTTTTATTGCTCTTTTGTGGGTTATAGCCGAAATAATTAACTGTACTGGTGAGTTGGCAATATGTATGAGATTTTGATGAGGGCAGTATTGACTATATTCACTAATCTTACAGATGTTGTCCTAAATTGTTAGCTATGTTAGTGTGTTGCTGCAACAAATTGAATCCCTTTTATGGCTGGCTGAGTGAGCCCGTACTTTGAATAGTTGTATTTGCTGCAGCTTGTCTATGTTTGTGAGCAAGGGTGAGTCACATTCTGTAATCCCCAGGACTGTTATGTATGGATGCTCGAGGGTGATACACTGGCTGTCTACAAAATATTATGTGCTGTCCAAAGTAGTAAAGAAGTGTTGTGTTTTATTATGGTGGATTCTGGCCAATGTAGTTCTGTGACCTAACTGTGGATGTCAGGGTAGTTCTAATATGCAGGTACATCACCCTCCTTACACTGGATGTGTATTTGATTGCCTCATGGGCTCCACATTAATGGGCATGGTGGTGCATCTTGTTCCGGGTTGGAATTTTATTTGTTTGAAGGTGGAATTAAATAGTATAGATGGGAGGATGGGCGTAAAAAGAATGTGGTTGGAAGCAGGGTACTGTATCATTTAGAATATCCGTTATGTATTTTGGTTGTGATATCTTACGGGCAGGCGTGTGTTCAGTGGCTCTATATTTGCAGAATTAAATAACTGTGTCACATCCAAATGTCGGGATGCAGGTATGCGTAAGTTGGCAGTTAGCCAGGGTGAGAATGAGCCACTCTGTAGGGCTTTTCATGACAGATGGTCTTGCTTCTAATGAATGCACAGGGGAAGTTAAATTTTGTTAGTACTTGTTCTTCCTGAAGAAATGGTGTCATAAGTAGGCAAAGTCAATACTGATCTCGGAAGGCACTTGGGGAAGTATTTAAAGGAATTCTAGGCTTTTGCCTTTGTGTGCTGTGCAGGTGATGTGGACGCCTTTGAACTTGACTCAATATTAAATGATTTGGCAGAGCTCAATCTGCAGAGCTTGGGAAATGTGGCTTGTGTCATTTGTGGGGGAAGAGTCAAGCAGCTATTTATAGTCATTTTAAATTCTGTTGGTGAGATAGACCGTGACGTCTATGTATATAACGTTAGTGTAACCAGGTGGTTAGTCACTAGGTCATATCTAGCTTACTTTCACCTAAAAAAGGGTGCATCCCAAATGCAAAAATACCGGTCGCAAAGGGGCAGATTCTGAGAATCTGCCCGTTTGCGACCGGTTTTTAGTTTGATGCATGGGGACCTGAGTTTGAAGGGAAACAGCTTTTACCACGCAGTTGGAACTCCGCATGTCTTTACCATGCAGGTTTAACCATGCAGGCGACATTGCGAGGCACGTCTTTAACAGGCTGGAATCTACAACAAATATACCTTTACCACGCATGCCAATACAAAGAATTTTGTTGTAAAGGCATGATTGGTAAAGGCATATTCGATGTAAAAGTTTTAAAGGTAAGTATATAAGTATTATAGGGTTTAAGTGTTATATATATTTGATTTTTAAACAAAATATATATTCAAATATTTTTGAAAAATATATATTTAAATTTTTACATAAATGTATATGTAATGTTTTAATGTAGATTTATAACTAAATCTAAATATATATATATATATATATATATATATATATATATATATATATATATATATATATATATATATATACACACGCATAGATCCCTTCCCACCCAAAGCCCATACCCACACTAAAAACCCCATAACACGCAAGAGCCCACACCCATCCTAAATCCTGTAAAATAAATATATATGTATTATGGAAAGGTTTTTTTAAGGTTTAGGATGGGTTTTTGGGTTGTAGGAATTTTTAGGGTTTGGGGTGGATATGGGTTTTTGGGTGGCAATGGTATTTTTAGGGTTTACCGTGGATATGGGCTTTTGGGTGGTAAGGGTATTTTTATGGTTTAGGGCGGATATGGGTATTTGGGTGCTAAGGTGTTTTTAGAGTTTAGGGTGGGAATGGGGTTTTGGGTGGCAAGGGAAATTTTAGGATTTACGGTGGGTATGGGTTTTTGGGAGGTAAGGGGTGTTTAGGGTGAGTATGGATTTTTGGGTGGTAAGGGGTTTTTAGGGTTTAGGCTGGGTATGGGTTTTTGGGTGCTAAGGGGTTTTTAGGATTTAGTACAGGTGTGGGTTTTTTGCGTGTTATGGGGTTTTTAGGGTTTAGGGTGGGTATGGGATTTGGGTGGGAAGGGTCTATGCGTGTGTGTATGTATATATATATATATATATATATATATATATATATTTAGATTTGGTTATAAATCTATATTAAAACATACATATATGTAAAAATGTTAATATATATTTTGTTTAAAAATCAAAAATATATAAACAAATATTTGATTTTTAAACACTATATATAGAAATGTATATTTAAATATTTAAAAAAATATATATTTACATTTTTACATATATGTATATATAAATAATTTGGGGTTTACTTGCCTGGTGAGTTTTTACCACGCATGTGCCTTTACTATACATGCCTTAGCAATGCAAATTTCTTTGTGAAGGCGCATGTGTGGTAAAGACTTGCATGGAAGTGTTGCGGTCCTTGTAATGACCATGTTGTAAAGCCATACTTTTTAATGGCTTGCATGGTTCCGTCATACATCCATTTTAGAAGGTATTTAAAACTGAAAACCAGCCAAAATAATGCAACATTTCCTACTGTATTAATTTTTAACAGCAAATTAGACCAGATTAGTTAAATAAGGTACATTAAACTGAAAACATGAAAAAGCAATCTAACAAAAGGAAATCAAAGCAGAAAATTAACCTCCTCCACAAGCTTAAGAATTCTAGAAGCTACACCTTTCCCATCATGGATCACGGGGACCGTGAGTTATTTTGTTTTTTTCTGCTCACTTAGAAAGACCTTTCTAAACAGTGCTGCTGCTTAAATGTATTTTTAATATGAAATGATACAAGACTGTTGTGAGGGTGCTAAGTGTGCAGAAAGGAGAAAAAGAGTGACATTTTAAAAAATGACTGAGGGCCACTCAATGACTACTTTATTACAATGGTGGTTCTTGTCACGGCTAAAAACAAAGTGAAACTAGACAAGAAAAATTGTCCCTTCTTATTTATCTTAAGGGATCAAGTTAAGTAAGGGTCAGCATTTTCTTGCCAAGAACCGGAGTCACAATTGAACTGTGGCAATTCATCAGGACCATCACATATCATAATCTGCGGGGAATTGGGACAGGAGTGCAAATTGGTGAAATGCCCAATCCAGAAAACCTCCTGGCCTGAGCCCCCTGCTATAGACAAAAATCTGACATATTGCCTATTCAATATGTCCGAACTGAGTAGTTGCAAGGCAGCCTTGGAGGCGATCCTGCGGAGGTCACCATTTTTCGATAGAAAGCACGCTAGGAAAGGTGAAGGTTGTTAGTCGCTTGGACCGCTGGGCATGACACAGATGGTGCGCTTGTCCCCTGTGTGTGATACAGGGCGAGGTCTCATTACTTGGACCTCTGGGCATGATAGAAATGGTACGCATAGTCCCTCCGTGTGATACAGGGCCAGGACCCTGACCCTTTTATCTGAAAGAGACACGTTAGTGACAGATTCCTTACCTTAGAATATCCCCAGGCGTCAGGCTGGATCCGGAAAGTTTTTGCGTAGCAGTACCCTTGCGCGTCGGTAGGCGGCGTCGTGCGGCTCTGCGTCCGTCGTCAGCATCGTGATCGCCGGGATGACGTCGCGGGCAGTACTTAGACGCCGCCCCTGCGCGCTGACGTCAGTTCTTCTTTTTCCGCGCCAGTAAGCGCAGATCCGGGAAGAGCGGTGCCCTAGTCAATTTTTGACTAACTTTTTTTTGTGAATTTTTTCACTGTTTCTTCATCGAGTCTTCACGACTCCTAGGTGTCGTAGGGAGGCCCGGCTTCAAGCCATGCGGAGCCTGTGGTCGCATGATGTCGATCACGGACCCGCATCTCGAGTGTCTCTTCTGTCTCGGGCGAGACCACGACACGAAGTCGTGCCCTGACTGCCGGAAACTTCATCCGAAGGCTTTGCGAGAGCGGTCTCGAAAGCTACTCGAGGTCCGGCAGTCGGCTCCGCGCCGCACCAAGCCCCGGTCCCGGGAGATGTTGAGGGGCCGGTCGCGGAGTCCCCGCCGGTCGTCGGAGTCCAAGTCTTCGCGCTCCTCGGGTAAGTCGAAGCACAAAAAGTCTAAGAAGCATCATCGCTCTAAGACTTCGCCTCGCCGGTCTCGCGACTCGGCTGAGGCCCCAGTCGGCACCGTCCCCGCGGCCCCGGACATGCCTGTAGAGCCGCCCCCGCATTACCCGTCCTTTCCGGGTTTGGGGGCAACTCCGGCCGAAATACAGGAATTCCTGTCGGCCATGGCCCGCCTCTTCGGGCCTTCAGGCCCCTCCGGTGCGCCTTCGGGCCACGCGGGCCCTGATGGGGTTGCCCCGGCGCCGCCGTCGACTCCGGTCCCGGCGTCGCCTGTCCCACCAGCCTTCATCCCGGCCTCGGCATCGATCCCGGCTCCGGTGGTACCGCAACCCCCATCGACGCCGGTTGACCTAACCACGCCTCCGCCGATGTCCCCGGTGCCGTTCCTGACGCCGTCCGGGGCTCCGGACGGCGTCGGTCCCCGGCTATCTCCGGCTCCGGACATGGAGCCGGACCGACGTCGCTCGACGCCGGCTCCGGCGCCGATGAGACCTTGGGTCCCACATGTCCCTCCTCCTCCATATTTTGAACAAGAGGAGGACCAGGAGAGCTGGGAGGGGTCTGAGGACCCTCTCACACAACTGTGTGAGTATGATCCGGACTGGGCTGAGGAACTTGGGGATGCCAGTGGTCTAGACACCTCCCCTGACACTGGCATGCTGTCTCCTCCCGTGGCTACGGAAGAGGGAGCTAATTTTGCAACGGTGTTGCGTAGAGCAGCTGGAGCCTTACATCTCCAGTTGCCTACTGTGGCCGCCAGGACTAACCTCCTGACAGAAGTGCTTCAGCCGGCGGCTTCCTCCTCGGAGACTGTGCTGCCGTTTAATGATGCACTCACTGACGTTCTTTGGGTGCCTGGTCCAAACCCACCACAGGGGCTCCTGTGGATAGGAACGTGGCCCGACGCCATCGCCCTGCTCCGGGCGACCCCTTGTTTCTCTCCCAACATTCCACCCCCGAGAGCTTGGTTGTCCAAGCCTCTGCCTCCCAAACCGCCTTCCCTACCGCCCCTCCGGATAGGGAATCCAAACGCCTGGACCAATTTGGGAAGAAGGCTTTTTCTTCCTCCAGTGCTGGCTTGCGGTCCGTCAACACCGCTTGCCTTTTGGGCCGATATACCCACTCCCTGTGGGATTCGGTGGCGGCTGTTTTGCCGCAGTGTTCTGAGGAGGTCCAGACACTGCTTACCCGCGCCATTGCGGAAGGGCGAGATGCGGCTAAATACACCATCCGTTGTGGCCTTGATACCGCCGACTCGCTGGGCAGATCGCTTGCAACGACGGTGGCGCTGCGTCGCCACGCCTGGCTGAGGACAACTGGTTTCTCGGGTGATGTCCAGAATACACTCATGGACATGCCCTTTGATGGAGTCGGTCTTTTTGGTTCAAAGGCAGACCATGCGCTGGAGCGGTTTAAGGTCTCACGGGCTACTGCCAAGTCCCTGGGCCTTTCTGTTGTACGCCCTCCGCTCACCTCTGCTTTTCACCCCTTTCGTGGCCACGGAAGGGGCGCCCAGTCACGTCAGCTGCCCAGCCACCGGCCCACGCAGCAAGCGTCTTCGCGTGGCCGAGGACGTGGATACCGCCGTGGCGGTTCGGGCAACCAGCGTGCGGGTCAGGCCACCACCTCCAACCCGTCCGCGGCCTCCAAGCCCTCCTAGTCCCTCCTTTCCGGTGCACAGCACGCCAGTAGGGGGCAGGGTCCACCATCACCTTCACCACTGGCGTCCCATCACCTCGGACAGGTGGGTCTTGGACATTGTCCGAAGGGGCTACTCCCTCCCCTTCGAGACCACCCCCCAGCCATGCCACCTCAATTCCACCGCATGTCAGGGGATCACTTGGTACTTCTGCAGAAGGAAGTCACAGCCCTCTTGACCAAGAGGGCCATCGAGCATGTTCCGACCCCAGAAGTAGGGCGTGGTTGCTACTCCCACTACTTCCTGGTGCCCAAAAAGGACAAGGAGGACATGCGTCCTATCTTGGGCCTCCGGAACGTCAATCGCTTCCTCCGGAAGGAGAAGTTCAAGATGCTCACCCTAGCTCAGGTCTTGACTGCCCTCGACCCTGGAGACTGGTTGGTAGCGTTGGACTTGCAGGACGCTTATTTTCACATCCCCGTCCTGCCGGCCCACCGGCGTTACCTGCGGTTCACGGTAGGCCTCGAGCATTTTCAGTTCACCGTGCTCCCTTTTGGCCTTACAGGTGCCCCTCGGGCGTTCACGAAAGTGATGGCGGTGGTCGCAGCTCATCTGCGCCGGGCAGGGGTTCCAGTCTTCCCGCACCTCGACGACTGGCTGCTGAAGGCGGGCTCGTCCCAGGCAGTCGTCTCCCACCTCCAGACTACGGCCGAACTCCTGCACTCGCTGGGGTTCTCCATCAATGTGCCGAAGTCGCATCTGATTCCTTCTCCACAGCTCCTTTTCATCGGAGCAGTTCTGGACACGACGCAGTTTCGGGCCTATCCTCCCGAACGGCGAGTCCGGGATATTCAGGCTATGATTCCGATCTTTCAGCCTTTATCCTGGGTTTCGGTACGGATGACCCTGAGGCTGCTGGGCCTCATGGCCTCCTGCATCCTGCTGGTCGATCATGCCAGATGGCATATGCGGGCTCTGCAGTGGGACCTGAAGTTCCAGTGGGCGCAGCACCAGGGCAACCTGTCCGATCACGTCCAGATCTCGGAGGGGACTGCAAAACAGTTGCAGTGGTGGCTCTCGAACTGGCAATGGGTCATGGGCAGATCCCTCTCCCTTCCCCAGCCAGAGCACACAGTTGTGACGGACGCGTCCCTTCTGGGATGGGGCGGTCACATGGGAGAGGCGGAGATCAGAGGCCTCTGGTCTCCGGGCGGAGTCCCGGCTCCATATCAACCTTCTGGAGCTCCGGGCAATCCGACTTGCACTCAAGGCATTCCTTCCCTCTGTCAAAGGGAAGGTAGTGCAGGTGTTCACAGACAACACCACCGCCATGTGGTACTGCAACAAACAAGGCGGGGTGGGGTCGTGGACCCTTTGTCAGGAGGCTCTGCGCCTCTGAACATGGCTGGAACATCAGGGCATGTTCCTGATGGTTCAACACCTGGCAGGTTCCCTGAACGCCAGGGCGGACGAACTCAGCCGCAGGTGCATGATGGATCACGAATGGCGTCTTCACTCGGAAGTGGCACAAGGACTCTTTCTACAGTGGGGAGAGCCTTGGTTAGATCTATTCGCCACCGAAGAGAACGCGCAATGTCATCAGTTCTACGCGTTGGAATTTCCAAGGCGGCACTCGCTCGGCGACGCTTTTCGTCGCGAGTGGAGTTGCGGTCTGTTGTACGCCTTTCCGCCTATACCACTTCTACCCAGAGTGTTGAAGAAGATTCGGCACGACCGGGCCCAAGTCATTCTTGTGGCTCCGGACTGGGCTCGAAGAGTTTGGTATCCCGAGCTACTCAGTATGAGCGTAGATCCCCCGATCCGTCTGCCTCTTCGGGAGGATCTTCTGTCGCAGCAGCAGGGGACGGTCCTCCACCCGAACCTGTCCAGCCTCCACCTGCTTGCGTGGAGATTGAGCGGCGGCAGTTGATTACTTTCGACTTGCCTCCCGAAGTTTGTGATGTGATTCTGGCAGCCAGGCGTCCCTCCACTAAGGTGGTATACGCCTGCAGGTGGAACAAGTTTGTGGCATGGTGCACAGCAAAGGCTGTGAATCCCCTTTCTGCCCCTCTTTCTGAGGTTCTTCTGTTCCTTCTTTCCCTGGCCCAACAGGGTTCTGCCCTGGGTACCATCAAGGGCTATCTCTGTGCCATCTCGGCCTTCCTCAGGCTTCCTGATCAGCCCTCCCTTTTCAAGTCCCCTGTTAACAGGTTTCTAAAAGGCATTACACACCTCTTCCCTCCTGTTCCGTTTGTGATGCCTCAGTGGGACTTGAACTTGGTTCTTCCCTTTCTTATGTGCGCTCCCTTTGAGCCTCTACATAACTGTCCTCTTAGTCTTCTGACTCTGAAGACAGCCTTTCTGGTGGCCATCACCTCCGCTCAGCGGGTGAGTGAGCTCCAGGCTCTTTCATGCAAACCTCCCTTTCTGTCTGTTTATCCAGACAAGGTTGTTCTTAGGACGCGTCCGTCCTTCTTGCCAAAGGTGGTTACTGCCTTCCACATTGGGCAGACCATCACTTTGCCCACCTTCTTTCCGCATCCTTCCAGAGAGGAAGAGAGGCTCCACCGTCTGGACCCAAAACGTGCGCTTTCTTTTTATATCAACCGCACACAACACTTCCGGGTGGATGACCAGCTCTTTGTTGGCTACGTGGGCGCCAAAAAAGGTCGGGCGGTGCACAAGAGAACCATCTCCCGCTGGGTAACCTTGTGTATCAAAGCCTGCTATTCTTTGGCTAAGAAGGAGCCTCCTGTTGGGCTGCGTGCCCATTCCACCAGGGCAACGGCCTTAGGCCGCGGTGTTCCGCTGCAGGATATCTGTCAGGCAGCTACGTGGGCCTCGCTGCACACGTTTACCAAGCATTACTGCCTTGACAGTCAGGTCCGGAGGGACGGCTTCTTTGGCCGTTCTGTCCTCCGGGACTTCCTTTTCTGATCTTTGTTAGCAGACCCACCACCGGGGTTGGTATTGCTGGGGTATCTATTCTAAGGTAAGGAATCTGTCACTAACGTGTCTCTTTCAGATGCACAAGTTACTAACTTGTGTAACGATATATCTGTAAGAGACAGTAGTTAGTGACAGATTCCTTACCGCCCCACCCATCCTCCCCGTTCTGCGAACTGATTTCTAGGGTTAAGGACATCCCTTTCAGGGCCCTAGTATTTTTCAGACACCTATGTCAACTTCTTGCATGGCTCTGCGTTCCTGGCGCGGAAAGTCGTGTACAGAACTGACGCCAGCGCGCAGGGGCGGCGTCTAAGTACTGCCCGCGACGTCATCCCGGCGATCACGACGACGGACGCGGAGCCGCACGACGCCGCCTACCGACGCGCAAGGGTACTGCTACGCAAAAACTTTCCGGATCCAGCCTGACGCCTGGGGATATTGTAAGGTAAGGAATCTGTCACTAACTACTGTCTCTTACAGATATATCGTTACACAAGTTAGTAACTTGTGCTTTTTGTCTAAAAGGATTTTCTCAGTGCTACCATTTCTTAACTCTGTTGGTATCTGAAAGAAGTGAAAGGTGTTATTCGCTTGGATCACTGGGTGTGATACAGATGGTATGCATGACACCTGGGTGTGATATAAGGTTTAATTCGGACATTAGGGAAAATTTGGACCTTGGAAATTAGGTGTTTCTTGTGCTTGGCCAAGGAGAGCCTGTGGTTGTTCCTCGTTTCCGCGTAAATTGTTATCTTTGTCTCGGAGCCGATATTCACGGACTATCGGGCACACTTAGTCCCCTGTACCGCACAAAGCCATCCCTCGTCATCGGGTAGCATGTGCTAATGAGCGGAATAAGGAATTTTATTTTTACTATGTCATAATTTTTTCTCTGTCAGTTTTTTTCTCTATTTGCCTTCATTGTGGTTATTATTTGATGCTTTCTTGATGTTGTGGTACTGGTTAATTGTTGCAATTGCGCGTCTTGTTTTGAGTGTTTTGTTTTGTTAATAACTCAATGTGCTTATGAAGGCGCTACCAATTCTTACAATCGGTTTTTCATATCTGTTATTCTGCTGCATTTACACTTTTTGAACTAACAATTGCGCTTTCTTTCAGGTTGCGACCCTTCATATGAATGTTTTGTTTGTGTTTGTGAAATGTCTATTCTGACGCATCTATATAAATAGTATTGAGCTTTTAGAAGTAGTTGTAACCAATAATCCCTGCGTATTCATTTCCCTAACGATCAGAGCAGAATCTAATATTATTTGATCACGAGAAGCTAGAACGGATCAGTCCCTTGAAAAGTTCCCAGCTATCATGGAGTCGCCGCTGAAGCATAGGCAAACTAGGTTCCCTACACAGATAAAAAATCTTAGCAAGTATTGCCACAAATGGCACGCACACACTAAAGTACATGCGCTCCCCTGGCCAGAGCGGGGAACCTTCGATACTAACATAATCTACTTCTGGCACACCCCGAAAATCAAGGGTTTTTATACATTATTTTTAAATATGAAATTAAGAAACTGCAGAATCACTGTCGTGTGAGCAAATGCATAATTTTCTCAGCAAATCATAGCAAAATAAAATTAAATATATTGCCTTAATACCGAAACACGATCATACATACTGCATGAAAAGTTATTCTGCCCCCTCTATACTAATGTCATATTAGATACATTAACAACAGCGTGTTACATGAATTAATAGAGTATAGTGATCTAGCGGAATACCCTGTAAAAATAGTTGCAGTTTCATAACTCTGCGGAGGAAGTTCATCAAAGCCAGCAGGAACGAAGACAATGGAAATAAACAAATAATAATCTCTTTGACTACATGCTGCAGAAACGACCACAGTGAGATGGGCAGGTGAAAGACATGAATGGTAAGGGTGAATTCCATTTTGGACAAGGTGGTGTTTATGCTTAAATGAAGGCCTAATTAACAAGGATCAGAATCAGGGAACTTTTACACATCATAGAGTATTTGTTTTTAAAGCAACAGTACTAAATGAGGGTATGCATATGTAATCTGATAGAAACATCTAGCCGAAGGTTCCTTACCTTTGAACTTCCAGGCGTCAGGCTGGATCCGGAAGAATTTTTCTTAGCAGTACCCCTGTGCGCCGGTATGTGGCGTCGGTCAACTCCACATGACGTCGTCAGCGTCGTGTTCATCGCCTCATGACGTCTGCGTCAATATAACCGCCACTCCAGCGCGCTGACGTCAGTTCTTTGTTTTTCCGCTCTAGCCAGTGCCGATCCGTTGAAGAGAGCTACTTCCTGTAATTTTTGACAGACTTTTTTGGACTTTGTCGACTTCTTTTGGTGGGTAGGATGTAGAGTAAGAAGACAACGGGATTCAAGCCGTATGGCACCTATCATCGCGCCATGTCGGTCACGGACCCCCATTTAGTGTGTCTTTGGTGCCTGGTGCGCGGCCACGACTCCAAGCTATGCTCCAACTGCCGGGCATGGCGCCAAAGGCTTTGAGTGAGCGGTCCCTAATGCTTGTTGCGGTCCGGCATATGGCACCGTGGCAGTCGGTCTCGATCGTGGTCCAGGTCTCGGTCGAGAAGAATGTCCGATCACTTCTCCGGTGAATCAACGTCCTCTTCGTTAAAGTCATGGAAGTCAGGTAATAGGCACCACAAGAAACACAAGAAGTCGCTGCATGCTTCTACTTTGCCCTGCCCATCTCAGCGTTCGAGGCCCCGCTCCGCGGAGCGGGTACCTAGGTCGGCTCTGCATTTCCCTGCCTTTCCGGACCCAGGAGCAACCCCCGCCCAGCGTAAAGAGTTTTATGACTCCATGTGCTCCATATTTGTGTGGCCTGACCCTGCCGGCGCGCCTTCGGGCCTAACCGGCTCAGATAGAGGAGTCCCCATGTGTTCCGCGCCTTCGGCCCTGGCACCACGGCCCTGGCGCCATGGCCTCGACTGGATCTGACCCCGGGTCCGGACCGGCACCGGTTCCACCTCCACAGAGGCCTTCCCCGGCACCGCGTCCACCGCCGAGGTCCTCGGCGTCGCCCACCTGCAGCACCTCCCCAATCCTCATTTCTGACGACATGGAGCCGATCAGGCCTCCCACAACGCCGAGATCCGTGCCGACGGAGCCCTACAGATCCATGCCGTTCAACCTGCCCTATTCTGAAAGACTAGGGATGGATGAGGAGGATTGGGAGGGGGAGCGGGATCCCTTAGAAATCCTGCAGCAGATATGGACTGGTACGAGGTACTGGGTGATGCTAGTGGCCTTGACACCTCACCGGACTCGGGCATGCTATCTCAACCTAACCTGGCTATGGAGGCGGGGGCATCATTTGCTATGGGGGTGCGTAGGGCTGCGGAGGTCCTGGACCTGCATCTCCCTACAGTGGCAGTCAAGACAGAGGTCCTGCAGCCTGGTGTCTCCAGCTCGGAACCCTGGCTGCTTTTTAATGAGGTCTTAACGTACGTCTTTCTGGGCACCTGGTCTAAACCCAAGACAGGGGCTCCTGTGAATAGGATGATTGCCCGCTGCCATCGCCCTTCACCAGGCGACCCAGTTCTCCTCACCACCCACCCACCCCACTCCACACCACAATTCTTTGGGGTCCAGGCTTCTACTTCCCGTGGCGTGCTCCCTTCCGCAACCCCGGACAGGGAATCCAAGAGACTGGAGAGCTTTGGAAAGAAAAAAATGTCTTCCGCCAGTCTGGCATTGCGGTCGGTGAACACTGCATGCCTTTTGGGCTGTTATTCTCATTCCATATGCTTGTATCATATGCAGATGATACACAGATTGTGGTATCAGTAACTCAAGGTGTGGATGAGACGGCGGCTAGGTTTAGGAATGGCCTAAAGAATGTCATGCAATGGATGAGCTCTAATTTTTTAAAGCTCAACACGGAAAAGTCTGAGGTGATGGAATTCGGGCTGAAGCCTTCAATCTGGAGCCAAGCATGGTGGCCCACTGAGGCGGGGAATTGCCCCAGTCCCGTAACAAAGGCCAGGAATCTTGGCATTATATTTGATAGCAACCTAAAATTTGCCCAACAAACTAATCAGGTGTCATCTGGTTGTTTCTACTTGCTGAAGAACCTACGCAAAATCCTTCGGTTCATTCCCTTTTCTATGAGGAAAACAGTAGTAGGGGCCTTGATTCTTTCTAGAATCGATTACGGCAATGCCCTTTATTTGGGAGCAGATAAGGGCCAGATTGCCAAATTACAGTCCATTCAGAATGCGGCGGCCCGGGTGCTTTATGGTCTTCCCAAATATCACCCTACCTCATCCACCATTAAAATGCTCCACTGGCTTCCGGTTCGGCAGCGAGTGGACTTTAAGGCCCTTTGCCTTGTTCATAAAGCTCTGTATGGTGGAGGAGCTGCCGACCTGCAGCTGCTATTTAAGCGGTATTTTCCGCTACGCTGTCTTAGATCATCAAACACAGGTCTGATTGTGATCCCCAAGATAAAAAAAGTCAGATGGGGAGGCAAGGGTTTCTCATACCAAGCCGCCAAGCTATGGAATGCTCTCCCCGCCCAGCTCAGATTACAATCTAATAGGACTATTTTTAGGAAGTTAATAAAGACCTGGCTCTTTCCCAAACTGGCAGTTTAATCAGTGCAATCCAGTTGTCTTTCACCCAGCGCCAAGACGCCTCGGCATTCGTGCGCTTAACAAATAAGTCAAATCAAATCAAATCATATGGGAGACGGTTACGCAGGTGCTGCCCAGGGTCTCGGCGGAGGACTGGGTCCTACTTTCCCAGGCTATTTCAGACTAGAGTGGTGCACCTAAGTTTGCCATTAGATGTGGCTTGGACACGACAAACTCGCTGGGCAGAGCGATTTCCATGATGGTGGCCGTACTTCGCCACACCTGGCTGAGAACATCTGGTTTTTCGAGGGATGCCCAAGCTAACTTCATGGACATGCCCTTAGATGGCTCCCGTCTCTTTGGAGACAAAGGAGATGGGCCCTTGAGTGTTTCAAGGACTCTCGGGCCACGGCCAAGTCCTTGGGCCTCACCACAACGTCCTGGCCCGAATCTGCTTTTCGCACCTTTTGTGTCTACGGAAGAGGCTACCAACCGTGCCAGCCCGATGCCGGCCAGCGGGCCCTGCAAGTTCAGCAACCTCTGCAGGGCCGGGGATGTGGTTCACCTCATTCACAGCCAGTTGGTGGCAGAGTACGCCATCATCTCCACCACTGGCGGAATATCACATCGGACAGGTGGGTGTTGCAAATAGTCTGAAGGGGCTACTCCCTCCCCCTAGAGACTACCTCTCCATCTATGCCTCTAGTGTATGATCACCTGACGGAGGATCATCTTGCTATGCTCCACGAGGAAGTCAAGATTCTCTTGGCCAAGGGAACTATAGAGGGGGTTCCTGGGCCAGAAATAGGCTGTGGTTGTTATTCCCACTATTTTCTGGTCCTAAAGAAGGACGGAGACCTTCGTCCTATCCTAGACCTCAGAGCCCTCTACTACTTCCTGAAAAAGAAGAAGTTCAAGATGCTCACCCTAGCTCAAGTCCTGTCTGCCCTGGCCCCGGGAGACTGGATAGTAGCGCTGGACTTGCAGGGTGCCTATTTTCATATCCCCGTCCTGCCTGCCCATCGTTGCTACCTGCGGTTTACAGTGCGCCTTGAGCACTTTCAATTTGCGGTGCTCCCCATCGGCCTCACCAGTGCCCCACTGGTGTTTACAAAGGTGATGGCGGTGGTCACAGCCCATCTTCGGAGATCAGGGGTTCCAGTCTTCCCTTATCTCGACGGCTGGTTGTTGAAGGCGGGCTCGTCCCAAACAGTTGTCTCCCACCTCCAGACTACGGCGAACCTCCTGCATTCGCTGGGGTTCACTATTAACGTGCTGAAGTCACACTTTCTGAGATGTTCCCTTTCATTGGAGCAGTTCTTGGACACAGTGCAGTTTCGGGCTTACCCTCCCAAACGGTGAATCCAGGCTATCCAGACTATGATACCAATGATTCAGCCTCTATTCTGGATTTCTGTGAGACTGACTCTGAGGCTGTTGGGCCTCATGGCCTCCTGCATTATGCTAGTGAACCATGCACGGTGGCACATGCAGGCTCTGCAGTGGGACCTGAAGTTCCAATCGGCGCAGCATTGAGGAAATCTCATCGACCTTGTCCAGATTTCAGAGGGCACTGCGAAAGACCTGCAGTGGTGGCTAACAGACTGCGATTGGATCAAGGGCACCCTTCTCCACCCAGATCTCACAGTAGTGAAAGATGCGTCCCTTCTGGGATGGGGTGGAGGTGGAGATCAGGAGCTCTGGTCTCTGGCGGAAGCCAGGCTCCATTTCAATCTGTTGGAGCTTTGGGCGATCCGACTGGCACTGAAAGCCTTTTTACCGTCCATAAAGAGAAGGCTAATACAAGTGTTCACTGACAACACTACTGCCATGTGGTACTGCAACAAACAGGGCAGAGTAGGGTCCTGGACTCTTTGTCAAGAGCCCCTGCGTTTCTGGACTTGGATGGTACAACAGGACATTTCCCTCGTGATTCAACACCTGGCCGGTTCTCTGAACGCCAGGGCGGACAAACTCAGCCAAAGGTGTCTTACGGATCACAAGTGGCGTCTCCATCTGGAGGTGGCACAAGCTCTCTTTCAGTGGTGGGAAGAGCCTTTGTTAGATCTGTTCACCTCCAAAGAGAACGCGAAATGTAAGCAGTTCTGCGTGTTGGAGTTTCCAAGGCGGCTCTCGCTCGGCGACAATTTTTGCCGCGAGTGGAACTCAGGCCTCCTGTACGCCTTTCTGCCCATGCCACTCCTGCCCAGAGTGATCAACGAGCACAGGAGCGACTGGGCACAAGTCATGGTATCCCGAGCTTCTAGACATGAGCATCGATCCTACGATCAGGTTGCACCTTCAGGAGGATCTTCTGTCACAGCAGCAGGGGAGGGTCCTCCACCCGAACCTGTCCACTCTCCGCCTCCTTGTATGGAGATTTAGCGGTGACAGTTGACAGCTTTTGACCTACCTCCTGAACTCTGTGAGGTTATTCTGGCAGCCAGGTGTCCCTCCACGAAATCGGTATACGCCTGCCGATGGAACAAATTGTGTACATATTGTGGAGAAAGGTCCATTGACCCCTTGTCAGTCTCCCTTGCAGATATCCTTTTGCTTATACTTTCCTTGGCCTAGCAGGGCTCTCCCTTGGGCACTTTGAAGGGCTATCTTAAGGCCCTCTTAGCTTTTGTTCGGCTACCAGATCACCCTTCATTGGTGCAGAGGTTTTTGAAGGGGTTAACCCACTTGTTCCCCCCTTCTCCTTTTCTTATGCCACAATGGGACCTTAATTTGGTGCTCACCTTCTTGATGTGCGCACCATTTGAGCCGATGCACAACTGTCCTCTACAGTATCTCACAATCAAAACAGATTTTTTGGTGGCAATTACCTCTGCCAGGATGGTGAGCGAACTGAGGGCAATGTCATCATAGCCTCCTTACCTGACAGTTTTTCCGGAAAAAGTGGTACTGAAAACTAGGGCATCCTTTTTTGCCCAAGGTTGTAACTCCCTTTCATCTGGGACAGTCAGTTACTCTGCCCACTTTCTATGCACCTCCACATCCTTCCAAGGAAAAGGAGCGTCTCCACTGTCTGGACCCAAAAAGAGCGTTATCGTTGTACCTTGATTGCACAAAAGAGTTCCAGGTGGATGACCAAATCTTTATAGGATATGTGGGAGCAAAGAAGGGGTGTGCTGTCCAAAAGAGGACCAAATCCCGCTGGGTTAGCCTTATTTATTTTTTATTTTATTTTACTTATAAAGCGCAACATTCGTCCCAAAGGGATATCACGGCGCTAGTTATAGCTCACCAACATTGCAGAGACATTTGTTACAGAGGCACCAGCAATTAGGTCCTGAAAAGCCATGTTTTCAGTTTCTTCCTAAACCCTAAATTGTCGTCAGTGAGGCGTAAGTCTAATGGGAGTTTATTCTATTGTACAGCTGCCTGGTACGAGAAGGAGTGGCCTCCTGCTCTAACTTTCTTTATACGCTGAGTTTTGGCCAGAGCGAGATTGCAAGATCTCAGTTCTCGTGCAGGAGAATAAAATTCAACTTTGTCCTGAAGGATTTTGGGGCCAGTCTTGTGTAAAGCTCTAAGCACATGGCACAGTAGTTTAAATTGAGCTCTTTGGCACAAAGGCAACTGGTGTAGCACCTCCAAACATTCTGATGTCGAGCTAAACTTATTCTTGTTACAGACCAACTTGACTGCTGCATTTTGGGTCACCAATATATAACGCATTCCCATAGACCAGTCTACTAGTTACCAAGGCCTGAACAATGGTTTTCCTCTAGATATCCGGGGTCCATTTAAAAAGTCTCTTTAATAATTTTAGCATGGCAAAACATTTGCCGCACAGTACTTTTACTTGGTCTTGCATAATTAGTGCATTATCTACCAAGACGCCTAGATTTTTTTACAACCCATTTGGGTTCTGGCACAGAGACTAAATGTGCTCCCCCAAAGAGTAATATCTCAGACTTCTCTGCATTTAACTTCAGACAGTGCTCTGTCATCCAATTCGCGGTTTCTGAAAGACAGTTGATCAGATTATCTCTGGTGTCCTCATGTCTTTCTCTTATTGCTATTAGTAACTGTGTGTCCTCTGCATAAGGAAAATGTTGAAACCCCATTTCTTCCCAATCTTGGCTATTGGAGAGACATTAACATTAAAGAGGGTTCAGCATAACCATGATCCCTGCTGGACTCCACAATTGATTGTTTTTGGGATAGCTGTAAAAGAGCCCAATTGTACTCTCTGAGTTCTGTTTTTTTAAAAAGAGCTGAACCATTGAAGGGTTTTGAAATAGAGTCCTTTTTCATGTAATTTTTTCGTCAAGAGACTGTTAGATACAGTATTGAAAGTCCAAAAGGATCAGGGCAGCAGCTTTACCCTGGTTCATTAGTAATATAATATTGTCGAACACCAATCCAATATTGTTGAACACCAATCTAATATTGTCCAACACTGGTAGTAGCGTAGCCTCTGCATTAAAATGTCATGCCTTGGCAAATAAGTAGCCTCCTGAAGGCCCTAGGGCCCATTGTACTAGGGC
Source organism: Calotriton arnoldi (assembly GCA_963921515.1). NCBI lineage: Eukaryota > Metazoa > Chordata > Amphibia > Caudata > Salamandridae > Calotriton > Calotriton arnoldi. The sequence continues at coordinate 3,924,600 of CAWUFW010000381.1, forward strand.
GAAAGCAGCCACCACGGCCCTTCAGCGTGGTGTTCCTATTTCTGACATCTGTCAAGCGGCCACGTGGGCATCTCTGCACACGTTCACCAGACACTATTGCCTGGATTCCCAGGTTCACAGGGAGAGCCTGTTGGGCTGCTCTGTCTTGCATGACTTCCTGGTTAAAGCTTTCCGCAGTCCCACCTCCGGGGAAGGTATTGCTTGGGTATCTGTTCAGAGATAAGGAATCTACGTCTATATGTCTCTATCAGATGGACAAGTTACTTACCTTTGGTATTGCCTTATCCGGTAGAGACATGATGTAGCTGCAGATTCCTTACCGACCCATCCATCCTCCCTGCACTGTGGAATTGTCTTTTAGTGTCAGGGCTGTTCCCCTTGAGGGCCCTAGTTTCTTATTCACACACTATGGTTAGTTACTTCATGGCTCCGAGCTTCTGGCGTGGAAAGTCGTGAAAAGTACTAACATCAGCGCGCCGGAGTGTCGGTTATATTGACGACGCGGACTTCACTACGACTAACACGACGCAGCCACCGACGTCACGTGGAGTCGACCGACGCCACCTACCTTCGCGCAGGGGTACTACTAAGAAAAATTGTTCCGGATCCAGCCTGACGCCTGGAAGTTCAAAGGTAAGGAATCTGAGGCGAGATCATGTCTCTACCAGATAAGGCGTTACCGAAGGTAAGTAACTTGTCCATTGTGTGTGAAAAGACATTCTGATGTTATTAATGATGCACAAAAGTATAAACATATAAAAATCTCTAACAAATGCTTCTGGGCTGAGGCAGCCTAGTATTGGTGGCATGCCTTGCTCCTAGCCTTCTGGCACGATGTTGTTAATAAGTAATTTGTCCTTCTGCAAATGTGCATGATATCTTGTGCATAATTTACATCCCCTATAACCTACTGACTGATTTCCGTTTCATGTTTGTGGTCTGCAGGCTTGTGGCAGTCTGTGCACATTGATGACCTGAGAAAGTCAAAGGACATGGCTGCTGATGTGACTGAGCTACAGCATCTTAAGATCAGCCAACTGTTCTGCCCGTACAAGAAGACTGATACATCTGAATGTAAGTCTATACTAGATTCGGGAAACGCATAAAACCACCGTTTCTGTATTCGGGCAACGCTATCCTGTGAAGGTGACAAGGAAGGACCTTGCTCTTTTCTATGCCTTTTCTGATATGTCCTCCAAACTCTGCAAGGGGCTCATTATGCTCTTCATTTGTTTCTGCATTCATTGAGTAGTCATTTTCGCACCGAGGCTTCCAGTTGTCAATGCTTTCATCAGAATTATTGATCATGCTTAATTACAGTTCTCACCTCAAGTATGAAAATTACATAGATCTGATAGCATTAGACCTCGCTGACACATTTTATAAATCAAATGTTTTTTATTTAGCGTTACAGTAATCAAAGCATGATCTCTGATATCCTGGTCGACTTCGTGTCTCTTGACCGGAGGTCATTTCTGTTAGCTTTGTCTCAGGAAGTCTGCATTCTAGTTGGTTTTCTATGCCATATATGTAGCAGTTCAGGGTGTGTGGTGTCCTCATGAAACAGGGAATTAAATGAGGGCAACGGAAAGCAAGTAGTTTTTCCTGTCTACAATACTCTAAGGCTGGCATAATTTGAATTCTTGTTTGAGTTCTGGGTACCTCGTGTAGAAACGATTCTAAATGAAATGAAAACGAGTTCAAACACAGGTGCCGATATAGGAGAGTGTGAGCTCTGGAGTTGTGATTAGATTGAATTGAATTGAATTACAAACTTGTATAGCGCAAAAAACTGCCACCCTACGGGTATCCTGGCGCTTAGAATGATGAAAACCACTGTAAAAAGCAGAACCAATTGTCAGAGAAGGGATCTAATATTCACTCCTTGGAAATAGCCAGGTTTTCAAACTCTTCCTGAAGCAGGTCAGAGAACTGGCCTGTCTAAGGTTCTGAGGCAGCTCATTCCATAGGCGCGCAGCGGCCACAACAAAGGCTCTGCCCCCCATCCTGGATCTCTTAAACCTGGTGGTTGTTATCAGATTTGCACTCGAGGAGCGAAGCTGCCTCCCGGGATTATACCAGGTGAACAGCTCCTGCAGGGGGACTGGACCCAGGTCATGTGCTGCTCTGTATACAATACAGAGGGATTTGAAGCTAATTCTTTCCCTGACGGGCAGCCAATGCAGGTCTCCCAAGGCCAATGCCGTGGAAGATCTGCGCTGTCTATTTAGCACCAGCTTGGCTGCCATGGACTGGACTCTCTGCAACCCCTGCAGAATATATTGCGGTGCTCCCAAATACAGGGAGTTGCAGTAGTCCAGTCTACTCAAAATTATGCTCCTCACTACAAGAGATCGAGTATCTTTTGGAAGTAACAGAAGAACCTTCCGTAACATACGTAGCAGGGAGAGACAGACACTGACAGTTTTATTAGCCTGTGATTCCATTTGGAGGTTCTCATCTACCATGACCCCCAAATTGCGCACCGTTTTAGCAGGAGTCAAGGGTTCATCCTCGGGGGTAAGCTTAAACTCCACCGGTAGATGTCGGGACATTCTCGTGGCAGGACAATACACCACCTCTGTTTTTCCCCCATTAAACTGTAAGGAATTTTTCCTGAGCCAACCAGCAGTCCGACGCATACACTCCTGGAAGGTGTCCATAGATACCGCTTGTTTCCCCTCCAGGGAAAAAACCAGTTGGGTATCGTCGGCTTAGTTGACCAGGTCAATTCCATAAGATTTAATGATGGGGAATAGAGGACGTAAGTAGATATTGAAAAGAATAGGGCTGATCGCCGAGCCCTGCGGCACCCCGTGATGTACTAGGGACTTGCCAGAGGTGAACGGCGTCATAGAAACAGCCTGTTGTCTTCCTGACAAATAAGATTGTAGCCACTGCAAGGCCCGTCCTTTAACCCCTATACTTTTCAATCTTTCCATTAGCACTGTGTGGCTAACCGTGTCGAAAGCGGCTGACATATCCAATAGCACTAGGACTGACGAGTTCCCATTGTCAGCACGCATTCGTAGATTGTCCATTATGGTTGCCAAGGCGGTCTCAGTGCCATGTCCTGGGCGGAAACCAAATTGGTCCCTATCCAGCAGAAAATTATCCTCAAGATAGCATGAAAGAACTTTGCTAACTGTTTTTTCTAAAATTTTGATCGGATACGGCAGGAGGGAAATTGGTCTAAAATTTGCTGGAATTGTAGGGTCCAAGGATGGTTTTTTAAGCAAGGGGGTCACCACTGCCTGTTTCCATGCCTCTGGAACCTCTCCTTCCTCCAGAGATTGGCAGCAGATCTGTCGTAGCCAGGGGAGGATTTCTTGCCCAAATATTTTCCAGATTTTATGTGGAAGGGGATCTAAGGGAGATCCCGAGGACACACTTTGGGCGAGGTGATTGAAAGAGTCCTCCGTAGGGACTTGAAAGTATTCCAGGGAGGTGTTTATCTGGGGTTCTACGTCTAACTTCCATAAGATTAGATCAAATAGTTGTAGGTGTTTTCATATTAAAAACGCACCTGGAAAGACTTGGGTTGCCTTGTATGTATATACATGTTAAAAAGATCAAAAGGAGATGGAAAGAAACCTACTACCTCCCGATCTCAGTTGGTACTTGATCTACACAATTGCTTTCATTTCTCACAGTGCATTTTGCTGACAATAACTTCGCTGTATTCCAGTTTGAAGGTTTTGCACATTGTTTACGTGTGTAGGCTGATGAAAATGCCCTCTTGTGCTGCATTCCTTCACAGAAGGACTGTTAGCTTTCTGTGGGGATGAGATTACTTTTCGACCCTAGTAATTAATTCGGAATGTTCTATCTGATAATCCTTTCAGCAGGTGCAGATATCTGGTTTTCCTAAATTGCAGTGGAATATCCAGGATGCTCAAATAAAGGAATAATCTGACAGCTATTTTCTGAGTGCTTTCTAGTACTGCAGTGTGTATGCATGTGATCCCAGAAGCGAAACTCCTATGCTTACTCAGTCTTTCCTGAATTGTTGTGCTCAAGTTTCCTTAGTTTTTTTCTGTTTTGCCTCTTTGCTTGATATTTTTTTGTTCCGTACTTTTTTCTTTCACGTTTATCTCCGTTATGTTGTCACATCTTATTCAAACTAAGTCCAAGAAACCTGGTTTACTAAACACAAGGAATGCAATTTTGTAATGAAGGATCACTCTTTTCTGCCTTCACTACTACTGATTTCTAGTGCATGCTTAAGACATCAGTTGAGATTGTTTTGTTGCAGCCATTATTGCAGATTCAAAGATAGAGACCAGCGAAGATGTCGAGAAAGATACCCTTATGGAATATGACGACGATGCTGAAGTTGAGATGGAAAGTGAGAATGAGGAAGAGGCTAAAGCAGAAAAGGAAACAAAGAGAACTGGGATGGAAGACCCTGCTGGAATGGAGATAGAGTTTTCAATTCAAATGGAGGAAGGAGCAGAAATGAAAGATAATGCAGAGGAAGAGGCAGCTGCAGACATGGAGGCCAGTGAAAGGCCTCAGCTGGAGACGCAAGCATCCGAAACTGCAGGACCTGAAATTGAAAAGGATGTAAGTCCAGTCCCTTACAATATTTGTGTGATGTATAAGTTGTCATTAATTTTATTGAAGGAGTTGGGCTTGTCTAAAAAAAATTGTTGTGAGTCCTTTTTCCGAGGACAGTAATAAGTACCACACAATAGGGCACTATAAGGGACAGGAAAAGTGTGAAGCAGCTATATGTGTGGTATTCTAGAACGAGATACAATCTTTCATCTTTCCAATACATGAAAACGATCATTATTTTGATGGGCAAGGGTCATATAAATACCCTGTGTGATATCAATCAGAAACCTCACTGTGATAGCTGCAAGTGTCTTAAATACTTAATGCATGGACTGCTGTCATTTATTTCTTGCAGAGTTTTTTAAAAATGTTATCAGTTCATCTTTTTATGCCCTTCAACTTCAGTAGGCTGAGCAGTGAACTGTAATATGTACTGTAAGTAGTGAGTGACTCTAGATGTAGGTGGCACCGCAATGCACAATTCTGTAGAATGGTTACAGGAATTATGCCACACATTATTGTCAAATTGGACAGCGCTTATGTGGCAGTCAGTATTATTAACCCCTTTTTTGTATTTCCTCTGATGATGGAGATTTTGCAAACTGATAGATAACACAAAGATAGGTCATAAGGCCACAGACCCCAGATATAAATGGTGGAACCATCTGGTACCAAGCCATTGCAGGCAGTTTCAAGGCAAATAAAGGAGTTCACACTGAAAGAATCCCAAACACAATACCGAAGGAGTGCCTTAGAAAGGAACAACTTCCTAGTTGATTCAGAACACAAAGTGATCAACCTTCATCTGAACAAACATTAGTTTTGATGCCGAAAGGTCTTTGGTGTCCAACAAATCTGGTAGATGCCAAAAAGATCTCAAAATCTTTCAGAAATATTTTTTTTAAATCCTTGCTGCCCAAAAGCCAGAACAATTTGGAAAAAGCCTTCGATTCTTATATAATACCGTGAAAATCAAGTAATAAATGTTCAATAGATGATTTAGACTCTACTGAGGGCAGTCCCGCAAACCAATCCAAGATCAAAAAGACTCATGTCAGTGGGAAAGATATACAATCACCGCAATATGCTCCATGCAAGATGATCAAGCAGAGACTGGAGGAGCAGGGGAAGAGGAAGAAGAATTTGGATGGATATAAATTCTGTACAAAAGATAACCTGATGTATTTTGAGAGATTGGGAGAATGTATGGATTTTGCCCATACAGTTCCAATGAAGACTGTCTGCTCTTTTCAAGCACCTTCACAGTTGTATTTCAGTAAATTGTCACACTCTTTCAGTAATTACATGTTGGCCATATTGGGAGATGATGCCCTTTTTAGTGTGGAGAATCTATCTTTAGCAAACCACTAGAAGAGGTTTCACTCTGTATCACAGGTGTTGTCTTTGCTGGTGTTGGGGTGTACTGGTGGTACAAAATGTTGTTCTGAGTGGCTCTAGCCGATGTTGTTTTCCAGAGGTTGATGCAAATCAATTTTGAAGGTGGCTAAGCGAAGAGGGTGTCATTTTTTCAGGATGACATTTTGGCACATGTGAATCACTATATAGAGAATAATTAATATTGGATGAGATCTTGAAGAGCTTGGAACAGGTTTTATCATGGTGAAAAATGTGAAGTAATTGACTTATCTGGGGGCAAGCGCTATCTAGAGGAGCCATTATGCAGAAGAGCAGCAAAGTGCAGGTAGGTCTTATGGCACGTTGACTAACGGCTAATAAATAATTAAGGTAATTTACTGGTCTGGCAGAATATTAGTCGAAGTTTGTAGGGGTTTTAGCTTGTAAGGTTTAACTTATAAGTTTGTCTATGAAGCAGGCAGTTTATTTTGATAAAACAGAAAAATGCGGGGAAGTGTTTAGGAATGGTCAGCAGGGCCTAAGCAAAGCAACGCAATGGGTAGATTTGAGGTGAGGAATATTATAAGTTTGAGGAATGTGTGCTGTAGATACACATGCTTTGCATAAGTTTGCAATCAAGTGTTGGGCTCAGATGATTACAAGTCGTTTTTGTTCCAAGAAGTTTTCTTCGAGTTACGTGGCTGTGTGACTCCTCCTCTTGGGAATACTTTGCATGGTCATCGACGCCATCTTCAGATTGATTTTTTCCACCAACTGGTTCGGATGTAGTATCTCGCGCTCCGGTTCGAGTCTCCTTCGGTCCCCCTTCAGTCCGGTATATATATCTCGATGGCATTGTTTCGATCGGTATAGTATAAATCTCATACTAGATTTCATAGCAGGTTTTCGACTCATCTCTTTGGTCTACGGGCCACGCCTGTTCCGTGTCTGTCCCAAGTTCCACTCCAAATGCCCTTATACTGACCAACATCCCGTTTGCAACTTATGTCTCTCGCCCAAACACCGAGAGGACACCTCTAAGGCCTGTAAGTCTGTTCGGTCTAAAATGACTCTTTAAGATCGAAGGGCTAGAGGACGAGATGCAGCGCAAGCAAATGAATTGTCCCCGACATCTTCGGTCGACAAGAAGAGGAGGAAGAGGCTTCAGCGGCACAAGAAGAATCCCTCTCCATACATGACTCCAATTCCAAGTCTCAATCCGAGCCAGCAGGAAAACAGCATACCATGAGTACTTCCCCTGCTCCGAAATCCAAATCCTCAGTCTCCACTGAGAAAACTACTCAAGGGCCGCCACTGTACACAACCCATGGCGTACACAGAAAAACATGACTCTGAACCTTTGCCCTGCATGGTTAGGGGTGTCAGGTTTCAAACCTGAGGTACAGCAGACCATATTGAACCTCCCATTTGACAAGGAACATCTCTTTGGGCCCCAGGTGGACACAGTCCTTGAAAAAAATGAAAAAGGACACAGAGTTAGCAAAATCAATGGGAAGTCTACAAACAAACACCTATAGAGGTTCCTTTCGTAGGCCCAATTTTAAACAAGGGGCAAGGACAGCTTCCACAGATACTTCTGGTTCACAATATAAAACTCAAGGACAAACCTAAACAACTAAAACCTTCTACAGAGGTTCTTACAGAGGTAACAATTTTAAAGAAAGAGGCAGAGGGAACAATACACATTCCTCAAATACCAACAATAAACAATGATTCCTTTACCTTTCCCCCACAACATCAAACACCAGTTGGGGGTCGTCTTCAACATTTTCTCTAAAACTGGAAATCAATTACAACAGACTAGTGGGTCTTAGACATTATCCAACATGGTTATTGTCTGGAACTCATAACAGCTCTTCCAAATATTCCACCTCGCAAACACAAACTATCCATGCATCACCAAATCCTTCTGCAACAGGAAATAACAGCTCTGTTGCAAAAAGGAGCAATAGAACCAGTATCTGAAAGAGACACGTTAGTGATAGATTCCTTACCTTAGAATATCCCCAGGCGTCAGGCTGGATCCGGAAAGTTTTGCGTAGCAGTACCCTTGCGCGTCGGTAGGCGGCGTCGTGCGGCTCCGCGTCCGTCGTCGGCGTCGTGATCGCCGGGATGACGTCGCGGGCAGTACTTAGGCGCCGCCCCTGCGCGCTGACGTCAGTTCTTCTTTTTCCGCGCCAGTAAGCGCAGATCCGGGAAGAGCAGTGCCCTGGTCAATTTTTGACCATACTTTTTGGTGATTTTTTCACTGTTTTTTCTCATCTTTAAGGTGTCGTAGGGATGCCCGGCTTCAAGCGATGCGGCGCCTGTGCGCGGATGATGTCCGTCACCGACCCGCATTGGGAGTGTCTCTTCTGCCTCGGCCGAGGCCACGACACCGAGTCTTGTCCCGAATGCCAGGCCCTCAACCCGAAAGCTTTGCGAGAGCGGTCTCGAAAGCTCCTCGAGGCCCGGCATTCGGCTCCGCGGAAGCCCCGGTCGCGTGAGAGGTCCAGGGGTCGCTCGCGGAGTGCACACCGGTCGTCGGCGTCGAAGTCTTCTTCGTCCGGTAAGTCCAGGCACAAGAAGTCCAAGAAGCATCGTCGCTCTCGGACTTCGCCTCGCCGGTCTCGCGACTCGGCTGAGGCCCCTCCCGGCACCGTCCCCGCGGCCCCGGACTTGCCTGTGGAGTCGCCCCCGTCATACCCGCCCTTCCCGGGTTCGGGGCGGATCCGGCCAAGGTACAGGAGTTCCTGTCGGCCATGGCCCGCCTCTTCGGGCCTTCAGGCCCCTCCGGTGCGCCTTCGGGCCCCGCGGGCCCTGATGGGGTTGCTCCGGCGTCGCCGGCGGCTCCGGCCCCGGCGTCGCCCGGGCCTCCAGCCTCGATCCCGGCTCCGGCTCCGGCCCCGGCCTCGATCCCGGCTCCACAACCCCCATCGACGCCGGTCGACCTCACGACACCTCCGCCGGCGCCGATGTCTCCGGTGCCGTTCTCGACGCCGCCCTGGGCTCCGGGCGGCGTCGTCCCCCAGTTCCTTCCGGCTCCGGACATGGACCCGGAGCGACGTCGCTCGACGCCGGCTCCGGCGCCGATGGGACCTTGGGTCCCAAATGTCCCTCCTCCTCCTTATTTTGAACCAGAGGAGGACCAGGAGGACTGGGAGGGGTCTGATGACCCTCTGACACGCAACTGTCAGTATGATGAGGACTGGACAGAGAGTCTAGGGGAGGCCAGTGGTCTGGATACTTCTCCTGACACTGGCATGCTGTCTCCTCCCGTGGCTACGGAGGAGGGGGCCAATTTTGGTACGGTGTTGCGTAGGGCTGCTGGGGCCTTACGTCTCCAGCTCCCTACTTTGACGGTCAAGCCTAACATCTTGACAGAGGTGCTTCAGCCGGCAGCCTCCTCTGCGGAGACTGTGCTGCCGTTTAACGACGCCCTCACGGACGTTCTTTTGGGCGCCTGGTCCAAGCCCAACACAGGGGCTCCTGTGGATCGGAACGTGTCACGACGCCATCGCCCCGCTCCGGGCGACCCCCTGTTTCTTTCTGTCCACCCCACTCCTGAGAGCTTGGTTGTCCAAGCCTCCGCTTCCCAAACCGCCTTCCCTACCGCTCCTCCGGATAGGGAATCCAAACGCCTGGATCAGTTTGGGAAGAAAGGTTTTTCTTCCTCCAGTGCTGGCTTGCGGTCCGTTAACACCGCTTGTCTTTTGGGCCGATATACCCACTCCCTGTGGGATTCGGTGGCGGATGTTTTGCCCCAGTGCCCTGAGGAGGTCCAGGCACTGCTTTCCCGCGCCATTGCGGAAGGAAGGGATGCGGCCAAATACACTATCCGTTGTGGCCTTGACACCGCCGACTCGCTGGGCAGGTCGATTGCAACGACGGTGGCGCTCCGACGCCACGCCTGGCTGAGAACCACTGGTTTTTCAGGGGATGTCCAGAATACTCTCATGGACATGCCCTTTGATGGAGTCGGTCTTTTTGGGTCCAAAGCAGACCATGCGTTGGAGCGCTTTAAGGACTCACGGGCTACTGCCAAGTCCCTGGGCCTTTCTGCTACACGCCCTCCGCTGCCTTCTGCTTTTCGCCCCTATCGTGGCCACGGTAGGGCGCCCCTTCACGTCAGCAGCCCAGCCACCGGCCCGCGCAGCAGGCGTCTTCGCGTGGCCGAGGACGTGGATTCCGCCGTGGCGGATCGGGCAACCAGCGTGCGGGTCAGGCCACCACCTCCAACCCGTCCGCGGCCTCCAAGCCCTCCTAGTCCCTCCTTTCAGGTGCACGGCACGCCAGTAGGGGGCAGGGTCCGCCATCACCTTCCCCACTGGCGCACCATCACCTCGGACAGGTGGGTCTTGGACATTGTCCGAAGGGGCTACTCCCTCCCCTTCGAGACCACCCCCCAGCCATGCCACCTCAATTCCACCGCATGTCAGGGGATCACTTGGTGCTTCTACAGAAGGAAGTCACGGCCCTCTTGACCAAGAGGGCCATCGAGCATGTTCCGACCCCAGAAGTAGGGCGTGGTTGCTACTCCCACTACTTTCTGGTGCCCAAAAAGGACAAGGAGGACATGCGTCCTATCTTGGACCTCCGGAACGTCAATCGCTTCCTCCGGAAGGAGAAGTTCAAGATGCTCACCCTAGCTCAGGTCTTGACTGCCCTCGACCCAGGAGACTGGTTGGTAGCGTTGGACTTGCAGGACGCGTATTTCCACATCCCCGTCCTGCCGGCCCACCGGCGTTACCTTCGGTTCACGGTAGGCCCCGAGCATTTTCAGTTCACCGTGCTCCCCTTTGGCCTTACCAGTGCCCCTCGGGTGTTCACGAAAGTGATGGCGGTGGTCGCAGCTCATCTGCGCCGGGCAGGGGTTTCAGTCTTCCCCTACCTCGACGACTGGCTGCTGAAGGCGGGCTCGTCCCAGGCAGTCGTCTCCCACCGCCAGACTACGGCCGAACTCCTGCACTCGCTGGGGTTCTCCATCAATGTGCCGAAGTCGCATCTGATTCCTTCTCCACAGCTCCTTTTCATCGGAGCAGTTCTGGACACGACGCAGTTTCGGGCCTATCCTCCCGAACGGCGAGTCCGGGATATTCAGGCTATGATTCCGATCTTTCGGCCTTTATCCTGGGTTTCGGTAAGGATGACCCTGAGGCTGCTGGGCCTCATGGCCTCCTGCATCCTGCTGGTCAATCATGCCAGATGGCATATGCGGGCTCTGCAGTGGGACCTGAAGTTCCAGTGGGCGCAGCACCAGGGCAACCTGTCCGATCACGTCCAGATCTCGGAGGGGACTGCAAAACAGTTGCAGTGGTGGCTCTCGAACCGGCAAGGGGTCATGGGCAGATCCCTCTCCCTTCCCCAGCCAGAGCATACAGTTGTGACGGACGCGTCCCTTCTGGGATGGGGCGGTCACATGGGAGAGGCGGAGATCAGAGGCCTCTGGTCTCCGGCGGAGTCCCGGCTCCATATCAACATTCTGGAGCTCCGGGCGATCCGGCTTGCACTCAAGGCATTCCTTCCCTCTGTCAAAGGGAAGGTAGTGCAGGTGTTCACAGACAACACCACCGCCATGTGGTACTGCAACAAACAGGGCGGGGTGGGGTCTTGGACCCTTTGTCAGGAGGCTCTGCGCCTCTGGACATGGCTGGAACATCAGGGCATGTTCCTGATGGTTCAACACCTGGCAGGTTCTCTGAACGCCAGGGCGGACGAACTCCAGCCGCAGGTGCATGATGGATCACGAATGGCGTCTTCACTCGGAAGTGGCGCAAGGACTCTTTCTACAGTGGGGAGAGCCTTGGTTAGATCTATTCGCCACCGAAGAGAACGCGCAATGTCATCAGTTCTGCGCGTTGGAATTTCCAAGGCGGCACTCGCTCGGCGACGCTTTCGTCGCGAGTGGAGTTGCGGTCTGTTGTACGCCTTTCCGCCTATACCACTTCTACCCAGAGTGTTGAAGAAGATTCGGCACGACCGGGCCCAAGTCATTCTTGTGGCTCCGGACTGGGCTCGAAGAGTTTGGTATCCCGAGCTACTCAATATGAGCATAGATCCCCGATCCGTCTGCCTCTTCGGGAGGATCTTCTGTCGCAGCAGCAGGGGACGGTCCTCCACCCGAACCTGTCCAGTCTACACCTGCTTGCGTGGAGATTGAGCGGCGGCAGTTGATTCCTTTCGACTTGCCTCCCGAAGTTTGTGATGTGATTCTGGCAGCCAGGCGTCCCTCCACTAAGGTGGTATACGCCGGCAGGTGGAACAAATTTGTGGCATGGTGCACAGCAAAGGCTGTGGATCCCCTTTCTGCCCCTCTTTCTGAGGTCCTTCTGTTCCTTCTCTCTCTGGCCCAACAGGGTTCTGCCCTGGGTACCATCAAGGGTTATCTTTGTGCTATCTCGGCCTTCCTCAGGCTCCCTGATCAGCCCTCCCTTTTCAAGTCCCCTGTTGTTAACAGGTTCTTAAAAGGCATTACTCACCTCTTCCCTCCTGTTCCGTTTGTAATGCCTCAGTGGGACTTGAACTTGGTTCTTACCTTTTAATGTGCGCTCCCTTTGAGCCTCTGCATAACTGTCCTCTTCGTCTTCTGACTCTAAAGGCAGCCTTTCTGGTGGCCATCACCTCCGCTCGGCGGGTGAGTGAGCTCCAGGCTCTTTCTTGCAAACCTCCCTTTCTGTCTGTTCATCCGGACAAGGTCGTTCTTCGGACGCGTCCGTCCTTCTTGCCAAAGGTGGTTACTGCTTTCCACATTGGGCAGACCATCACTTTGCCCACCTTCTTTCCGCCTCCGCATCCTTCCAGAGAGGAAGAGAGGCTCCACCGTCTGGACCCAAAACGTGCGCTCTCCTTCTATATCGACCGCACAAAACACTTCCGGGTGGATGACCAGCTCTTTGTTGGCTACGTGGGCGCCAAAAAGGTCGGGCGGTGCACAAGAGGACCATCTCCCGCTGGGTTACCTTGTGCATCAAGACCTGCTATTCTTTGGCTAAGAAGGAGCCTCCTGTTGGGCTGCGTGCCCATTCCACCAGAGCAACGGCTGCTACCACGGCCTTGGGCCGCGGTGTTCCGCTGCCGGTTATCTGTCAGGCAGCTACGTGGGCCTCGCTGCACACGTTTACTAAGCATTACTGCCTTGACAGTCAGGTCCGGAGGGACGGCTTCTTTGGCCGTTCTGTCCTCCAGGACTTCCTTGTCTGATCTTTGTTCGCAGACCCACCACCGGGGTTGGTATTGCTGGGGTATCTATTCTAAGGTAAGGAATCTATCACTAACGTGTCTCTTTCAGATGCACAAGTTACTAACTTGTGTAACGATATATCTGTAAGAGACAGTAGTTAGTGATAGATTCCTTACCGCCCACCCATCCTCCCCGTTCTGCGAACTGATTTCTAGGGTTAAGGACATCCCTTTCAGGGCCCTAGTATTTTTCAGACACCTGTGTCAGCTTCTTGCATGGCTCTGCGTTCCTGGCGCGGAAAGTCGTGTACAGAACTGACGTCAGCGCGCAGGGGCGGCGCCTAAGTACTGCCCGCGACGTCATCCCGGCGATCACGACGCCGACGACGGACGCGGAGCCGCACGACGCCGCCTACCGACGCGCAAGGGTACTGCTACGCAAAACTTTCCGGATCCAGCCTGACGCCTGGGGATATTCTAAGGTAAGGAATCTATCACTAACTACTGTCTCTTACAGATATATCGTTACACAAGTTAGTAACTTGTGCTTCACCACAAGTTCATGGGACAGGAGTGTATTCACTATACTTCCTTATTCCCAAAAAGGATGGATCCCTCAGACCCATTCTAGATCTCAGACCACTAAATCACTACATAATATCAGAACATTTCCATATGGTCACTCTTCAAGAGATCTTCCTTTTATTACAAAAAGGAGACTTCATGTCATCCATAGATCTAAAGGACGCCAACTTTCATATACCAATTCATCCTGCACACAGAAAATACCTAAGATTTCGATTTCAGGGAAATCATTATAAGTTCAAAGTTCTAACCTTTGGAATCACTACAGCACCAAGAGTATTCAAAAAGTACTTGGCAATTGTGGCAGCACATCTGCGCAGGGAAAACATTCATATCTTCCCTTATCTAGACTGGCTAAACAAACCAAATTCATTCATACGTTGCACACAAAACACTCAAAAAACCCTAGATTTACTACATCAACTAGGGTTCACCGTCAACCCACAAAAATCTCATCTGCAGCCAGCTACTACTCAAGCATTTCTAGGGGCCATGCTCAACACAAATCTAGCATTAGCATCCCCAAACAAAGACAGAATACGCAATATACTAAAGTTTATTAAACAATTTTAAACAGTAACTCACATTCCAGCCAAAATATTTCTCAGACTTTTGTGCATGGTGGCATCTTGTATTTACATAGTCACACATGCCAGACTCAACATGAGACCTCTACAAGAATGTCTCTCCCAGCAATGGACTCAGTCAGTGGGTCAACTTCAAGATCTTTAAACAGCCGCACTTATCACTCTCTGCAATGGTGGAATCCACAAGATCTGTCCAAAGGGCGGCGCTTTCAAAACCCAGTTCCACAAATAACTCTTAACAGCAGATGCATCTCTAACAGGATGGGGAGCACATCTCCACAACCTTATTATTCAGGGATTATGGTATTCCAAACACAAGAATCTCCATATCAATCACCTAGAGCTGCAAGCTGTTCATCTAGCGATCAAAGCCTTCCTAATTCACCTACAACACAAAGTTGTTCTTATTCAAACAGACAATATGACATCAATGTATTATTTACAAAAACGGGGGGGGGGCACACACTCTCCAGTTATTTCACTTAGCTCAGAAAATATGGAAGTTAGCAACACACCACAACATTCATCTATTAGCAGAACATGTCCCAGGAACAAGCAATCAGATTGCGGACTTTCTGAGCAGATCACAACAACAAGTCTGCAAATGGGAAATTCACCCCAAAAGTTCTTCAACCATACTTTCACGAATGGGGATTTCCAGAGATAGAGCTGTTTGCAACAAAAGAAAACGTGAAATGCCCGCACTTCGCAAGCAGATATCACAACCATCAGTCCAAAGGCAATGCTCTATGGATGAACTGGTCAGGGATATTTGCATACGCTTTTCCACCTCTCCCACTACTTCCATTAGTGGTCAGGAAACTCAGGCAAACATCGCTTACCATGATACTAATAGCTCCCACATGGGCTTGACAACCGTGGTTCTCAACACTCATGGAACTATCTCTAGTCCCACACGAGAAGCTCCACCTCAACCCAGACCTTCTCATGCAGAACCATGGAGCACTAAATCATCCCAATCCCAAAGAAATTAATCTTGCAATTTGGCTCCTGAAGTCTTAGAGTTTGAATACTTAAATTTGCCTCAAGACTGTATGAACATTCTTAAAGAAGCTCGTAAACCAACTACAAGGAAATGTTATGCAACAAAATGAAAACGTTTTGCTATATTCTGTCACAAATAAAACTTTAATCCTCTTCAAGCAAAAGTATAAACACTTATTTTATACCTATTGCATTTACAAACTGCTGGATTAGCATATACTTCTATAAGATTACATGTTTCATCTATTGCTGCATATCTCCAGAATAGACAACACATCAGTGTTTAACCCCTTGCATGCGTCGGACGGCCCCCGGCCGTCCGACGTCACTGTGGGCGTGTGCGTTGGACGGCCGGGAGCCGTCCGATTTGCGCACGCGTGGAATTTTCCCGCACAGCCTGGAAATTCCGGCCGTGCCCAAAGGGTTAAAATTCCTGTTATAAAAGCTTTCATGGAGGGACTTAAAATAATAATTACCCCTAGACTTCTACCTGCCCCAGCATGGACTTTAAACATTGTCCTAACAAGAATAATGGGTCCTCCTTTTGAACCATTACATTCTTGTCAGTTGCAATATCTCTCATGGAAACTTGCTTTTTTAATTGCTATTACTTCGCTGAGAAGAGTTGGTGAAATTCAGGCATTAACCCTGGAAGAACCTTTCTTTCAACTACACAAGGACAGGATAGTGCTTAGAACTAACCCCAAATTTCTACCAAAAGTAGTTTCCAGTTTTCATATTTATCAATCCATTGATTTACCTGTGTTTTTCCCACAACCTGACACAGTTGCAGAAAGGGCATTACACACGTCAGATGTAAAAAGGGCATTCAGTGGATGACCAGCTTTCTGTCATCTCGTACTCAGACCGTCAACCTGGGCCCATTCCGCTCTAAGACCACGGAACTGACCAAGGGTGTTCCACAAGGCTCATGTCTAAGCCCTACGCTTTTTAACATCTATATTGCCCCCTTGGCCCACTTACTCAGGAGTCATGGTTTTTTGCCCATCTCTTACGCAGATGACACTCAGCTTCTCTTCACCTTTCATAAAACCTCAACATATGCCCTGGCATCATTTGCCGAAGGAATGACTGCCATATCAGTTTGGATGAGAAAAAATTTCCTACAATTAAATGCAGGGAAAACCGAAATAATGCTATTCGGAGAAGCCCCTCTACTGTGGTCTCCGAATTGGTGGCCACCCGTTCTTGGGCCACCGCCTACTCCCAAAACTTCAGTTAAGAATCTGGGCATCTATCTTGATCAGACTCTTACTCTTAAGGAGCATGTCTCCCGAACTGTTAGCAATTGCTTCCATGTGCTGGGCATGCTACGCCGAGTTTTCCCTTTTCTGCCGGATTATACACGGAAACCTCTTATTCAGACCATGATTCTGGGCCGCCTTGATTATTGTAATGCTCTTTTGCTCTCTGCAAACGAGTCTTCCCTTGATAGACTCCAGGTGGTCCAGAATACTGCGGCTCGGCTTCTCACGAATTCCTTGCCTGGAACCTCTTCTTTGCCGCTGCTTCGCAGACTTCACTGGCTACCAGTCCGTAAGCGGATAAAGTTTAAGACCGGCTGCATAGTCTATAGAGCCACCCATAACAAGGGCCCTTCTTACATCTCGTGCAAACTGAAGCCATATTCTCCTTACAGGACACTGAGATCCAGTTGTAAATTTCTTCTACAGGTTCCAAGGGTAAGGAAAGCTAGACTTGGTGGGAAATCTTTTCCCTCCTCGCCCCATCTTACTGGAATGAGCTCCCCTTACAACTTAGACAATGCCCGGACTATTTACGTTTCAGGAAACTGCTTAAAGCCTCCCTATTTTAGTCTGTCTTGCTCGCTCGCTGGTCCGCTTAGCGCAGAGATACCCCTCCGGGGGTGATTCAGGCGCTCTACAAAACTTTTAAATAAATAAATTAATGCATTACATTGACAGGACTAAATCATTTAGAAAAACTAAACAGTTGTTTGTTCCCTTTGCACCTCCTTGTTTAGGGAAAGCAATTTCTGAATCGGGCATTTCAAGATGGATAGTTAAATGCATACAAACATGCTAAGCAAAGGCTAAACGACTTTTACCTGTTACACCAAAAGCACACTTCACTAGGAAAATTGGAGATTCTATGGCTTTTTTAGGAACCATTCCTATTGCTGATATTTGCAAAGCAGCATCATGGTCCACTCCACACACCTTAACAAAACATTCTTGTGTGGTTGTATTAGCACGGCAGCAAGCCAATGTTGGCCAGACAGTAATTAAGACTCATTTTCGGACAACTGCAACCCCCACAAGTTAACCATTTCTTAGGGAGAGGGACTGCTTTAGAGTCTATGCAAAGCATATGTATCAACAGCACACATGCCTCGAACGGATTATGTTACTTACCCTGTAAGCATCTGTTCTTGGCATTTAGTGCTGTAGATTCACACGCGCTAGCCCTCCTCCCCAAATTCTTGTGTAGGTTCCAGTTCATATACTTTATCTCATACAAAAGCATGGCCCTCTTAATGCTTACATACACAGCATTCTTTACATTCTCACTCACCCACGGCAAAACAATCTGAAAATGGCTTCGCCTATGCGCAGTATTCCCTAGAGGAGGAGTCACACAGCCTCGTGACTCGAAGAAAACTTCTTGGAACAAAAGCAACTTGTAATCATCCGAGCCCAACACTAGATGGCGGACTTATGCAAAGCATGTGAATCTGCAGCACTACATGCCAAGAACAGATGCTTACAGGGTAAGTAAACTAGTTAAAGTGAATTTGGGGGGGGGTACTCATTTGAAGGGAATGAGGTTGTCGTGTGATTTGCATCATGGGAGCACACTGTAGCATAAATCAGTTATTCGGGGGGAGAGGCAGAAAAGGCATGCTGTTGGACTGTCAAATGCTTCTATTCTTCTTGTGGGCAGTGCCATTTTTAGTGAATAGGGATCACAGGTACTCACAACAGAGGGCTTGATGATGGCTAGTCCTAGAACAACTAGATATGGGCCTGGAGTGAGAGAGCACAATTTATAACCGAGTACTCTCAGTTCAGTTTCAAACTTTATTCGGTTAATTTAAAAACAGCCATAAAAGTACATAAAACATAGTTAAAACATCATAATATGGCAAAATAAAATACAGTACATGATTCGTAATAAAAATATAATACATAATTTACTATTTCCCCAGCCAATGCAATCTAATGTATGATACCTTTCCTCAAATTGATAGCCTTTAAAATAAAAGTAGCAATGTTAAGACACACTTGGTAGTCATTTAAAAGTATCAAATAATGCAAGGCCGCTTTGTAATTCCTAATATTCTGTACAATAAAAAGCAGTTTGAGATAATGGCGCCTATAACCAGAATAAAATTTACAAAATAATATAAAGCGCATTGTGCTCTGCTTACTTATATCATCAAATGGACAAGGGGTTGACTCGGGTGGACACAACTTCACTGAGGGAAAGTCTATCAGATGGTGCACAATACCAAGACGAAGCCTTGTCAACACGTATCGGTGTTTATGAATAGTAACTAGGGACAGATAATATTGATATCCCTCCTCTAAAGAAAGAGACATATACATGGAGACTGTTGTTTTCATCCTTTCCAAACTCATTCTAAGGTACTATGGCTAGTAAAAGTAGCTTTAATCAAATTCTTAGTGAGTGTCAGAGTCTTCAAAGGATTGTCCCACACTGACAATTTAAAAAGAGTGCTAAAGAAAGACTTAATATATGACAACCACAAAATACGTGAGACATTGTAGTCCCAACTCTTGATGGGCAAAAAAGTTAGAAGCAGAAGCAGTTGAGTACCACAGTTGCACAAAAAAATTGTCATGGTTTCTAGTGACTGTTAATGATTGTAACAGATTAAGAAGGTGGTGGAGGTTGGTGAGGAATTGATGTTAGAGGTATAGGTAAGCGCTGTTCAAGAGAAAGAATGGGAAGGCGCCATGGAGAGATATGCACTGAGGTGTGAAGTAATAAAATTAGATAAATAAGGTTGCGCAAAAGAAGATAAATCAAAAAGGGAGTTGGAGGAGTTTGGGGATTTAAAGGATGATTTTGCTGTTTGTGGTTGTAAAATTGTAAAAGTGCATTGTATCTCAGAACCAATGGAATAAAAGGAGGAAAAATGTTACCCTAAGAACATCTGGGTAGATGTATTGTAAAATGTACAGAAAAATAGACATACTAGTGGCCTTGGGTGTATGACATGCTGGAATCTATAGTCGAAGGGAGTAATGCTAGTATCTCAAGTGATAAAGTGAAAAGGGTGATTAAGGCACCACTGACAGCAGTGCTAGTACCATGGATACCATCGGGAAAACTATGGGCCTGATTGACAAAAGTAAATATATTTGTGTATATTTACTTGTGTGCATAATTACAACTATCCCCAGGTGTAAGTCAACACTTTTTAGCTCTTTGCCATCTCTGTGTGTAGATTTAAAGATCGGTGTAGATTTACATATCTCCATCCCCTCAAATCAGGCGTTGGAGCCTCCTACAACAGGATTTACAGTTGCAAAGTTACTACTGGTAACCTTTCACACATAGGTGGAGGTCTTATGCTTTTTAAAAAAATTCAAAATAGTTTAATGTATAATATAAATGCTTTACAAATATTCATTATTAACCTAGAACTTATAAAATGTAAAATCACATTAACTCATCACATTAATTGTGTAGTAAATAATGCATTTAAATGTATTCATTTATAAATAGTAATATTGAAACAATAAATAAAAAAGACCCCCCTCAATAACATTTTCCTTTTTAATATGTAATGAACTTTTTTTAAAGTTGTTTTGAATTTTGAATTATTTTATATTATTTTTTTTTTTTTAAATACATGTTTAACTATGTTTGATGATTAAGTTTATTTTTAAATGTTAAAATATATATATAAAAACAATACCCAAATAATATTTGACATTATTTAAATGTCAAAATAATTTAACATTAGTTTGTATGGGGAGGTATTTTATTTCGCTTCCTCTATTAGTTTCTATGGGAGCGTGTTTCAGTACCTGTGATTGGCCATGTGTGTTGCTTGACGTACTCCAAGGCTGGGTTGATGTACATTTACACCTTTACGGCTGTAGGAATACCACAAATTTATATATATTTTGGGGGAAATGTGGGGTGGGGTCTGAGAGGTTTGGGCACCTGGCCTGAAGGCCGTGCACTGCAGGGGTTGGGCACCCGCAGGGGGTTTTGCACAGGGCCTGGACTGCAACCAGGTCCTTCACCCAACTCTTCACCACTCATGGCTAAAGGCTATATGTGGGGGGAGGAGGTTGGGTGCAGGGTCAGGTCAAAGGCTGTGTGCGTGGGGAATAGGACACCTACCTATGGAGGGTTGGGTGCAGGCCCTGTGTCCAACTCCATGCCATGCATGGCTGAAGGCTGTGCGTGGCTGGGGGGGTTGACTGGCTGTGGGGTGGGGGCGTTGGAGGCCTGCGTGGTTGGGTTTGGCTCAGGACCGGCCACAGTCCAGGCCCTGCAGCCAACCTCCTGCCATACACAGCCGAAGACCATTCGCACTTGGGAGGATTGGATGCCCATAGTGGGTTGGGTGCAAGGCCTGGCCAGACCTCAAGCACCGTGGTTAACCCTGCTACACTCCGCTAAAAGCTGTGCTCAGCAGGGAATGGAGTATTCACTGAAAAAGAACAAAGATTAAAGTTATGTTATCATTAGGTATGGTAATAAGATCGTATTTTACATTTAAAAAACTATAAATTCTTTGAAAAAAGATAGCTAAGTTTTAAGTGACGCAATAGCAAGGTATGGAAATTATATTTTGACTTGCTTTACAAAAAAAACAGCATTTCACTGAAAAGAACAGGTTAGGTGTTGAAGTAATACAAAAACAAATGTTTAAAAAGCAAAAAAGCACTGAAATTCATCAGTTATAGTTTACTGAGCTACAATGTTATTTGACATAAACAAGTTACTTACCTGGTCACTTTGGTTCTTCGCTATTGATATCTTTTCAGATTCAAATGTTTAAATCTTCCCCGACGTCGAGGTAGTAGTCCCACAGTAAATACAATAAGAAGTATAAAGCAAAACCCTGAACAGCAAAGCTTAATAAGTGACATTGGTAAACTGTTCACATTGTTTTGTTGAGTACAAAAACCAAGCAAATCAGGAAACAGCTCTTGAAACACTGTTCCCCTCGAGGGCTGCCATATTTCTCAGTACAAGTGTAAAGGTAATTACTGAGGTATCCAATGCAGTGAACTCCTTCGATGGGGAGGAGGGAGGGCTGCATGTAAATCTATGAAAGCTATCAATACCATGTAAGTAACTTGTTTTTTTTCCCCCCGGTATTGAATCTTTCATAGATTCACATGTTTGAATCCAAATATCAAGCAGTAACAATCTTGACAGAACATGCTATGATGCAGTGGAGGGAAGCGTACAACATAGATTGAAGAGACCATGCTTACATATAAATTATAGCTTACCCCATTGGAATAGGTGGAAAAGAACTGCTTGACCCACTGCTGCATCATAGTTTGCTGTGACATCTAGGCAGTAGTGCTTAGAGAACATTTGCCTATTCTTCCATGTAGCTGCCATGCATATGTCAGGTAGAGCAACTCCGGCAAACAAGGCAGTAGAAGTTGCCACGGTGTAAGAAAGTGGCTCTGTATATACTGAACCAAAGTAAGGTTCAGTGTGCACAGAGTTCACAGTACCCAGAGGTTTGGCAAAGGCTAAAGTTAGATATAACCTTACTCTCTAAAGTGGTAGCTTGGTCGAGCAGTAAGGCAGTATCAGAGGACAGTGTAAAGCATTTGTTGTACACACTCAGTCAGCAAATGGTCTCACACACTCAAGAACTAAACTCTAGGCCAATGGTTTTGTATCAAAATATATAGTTGTTTTATTTTAGAACCAACAATAGGTATCAAAATATACTTTCTCAGAATGAGTTACTTTAGTTAAATACTTTTCAAATAGGCAATAGACTTTTGAATACAATAGTTACAGTTGTTGCAATAGGCAACACAATTTCAAACACAATAATACATTGAGCTCAATGGGAATTTCTAGTTAAATGCAATAGATTACTTTTTGGATTACTTTTCTTACCACAGGACTGGATCCTAGATTCAGTCCTGGGACATCTCCTGTAAACAGTTGAGTAAAAACGTTTTGGTTACAGTTGTGATTTTTAAGGAATATTATTGTATTTTAAAAGTTGACACTTAGAAACTTTTTCACATAGAATCACCAATGTTATCCTATGGGAGGAAATTCACTTAGCAGGTAAGTGTGGTTATTGTTACTTTTTCTAACTCGGTGTTGGATCCTGGATCCAGCACTGGTGCATCTCCTGTAAACAGTTGAAAGAATGTGTTTTTGTTATACAGGCGATTTTTAACGAATATTTGTAAGTTTGCAAAATCGACACTTCGAAACTTTTTCAGCAAAAACCAGGCAATGTTATCCTATGGAAGGAAATTAAAGTTACCGGTAAGTACAGTTATGATTACTTTTCAGGGTCAGTGCTGGGCACCAAGATCCAGCACTGGGATCTCTCCTGATAACAGGTGAGTAATTTCGTTTTCGTTGATCGGACGATTTTTAGTGATTATTTTAAAGTTTCAAAACTCGACACTTAGAAGAAATTTCTGTGTAAACCAGTCAATGTTACCCTATGGAGAAAATATAGGTTATCGGTTTTCAGGTAAGTACTCGACTGGCAGAGTTAAGGTTCTGGGCATAGACTCTGGTCTCCCAGGGTCAGTGATGCACTGTTGCACCCTCAGCGGCACTAGGGCGGCCGGGTGCAGAGTGTTGAGGCCCAATGTTATCCTATTGGGGATGGGGGGCCTCCGGTTGGTGGCTGCTGGCGAGCAGGCCACAAGGTTGTGGGAGCAAAGCTCCTAGGGTTTAGGTCAGGGCAAATTGGGAAACAAGCCAGCACAAAAGGTGCACCCTCAGCGGCGCTGGGGCGGCCGGGGGCAGGGTGCTGTTTTGGCGTCAGGTGCCCTGTTGTTTTCAATGGGGATTTTCGGTTTTGGTTTTCAGCTGCAGGCTCGGTCCAGGAAGACTTCCAGGAGGAACCAACAGCTGGGCAGGTAAGTTGGAGGGCTCGGGGACTTAGGTGCAACTCGGGTTCCTTTCTCCAGGGCGCAGGGCAGCTGGATGCAGGGGTGTCTTTTGAGGTCGGATTTCACCTTACCGGGCCACTCGCGGTTGGGGGGGTCTCGTGCAGAGGCTGCAGGCGACGTCGGGGAGTCCTGGAGGGGTCAACCCACAGTGGACTCAGACTCTGGAGCGCTGGGGGACCTCGCTGGGACCGGTGGGCCATTTGAACTCGGGCTGTAGGCGACGGGTGCAGTGGTGGTTCCAGGCGTCGGGTTTCTTTTTCCTCAGCAGGCTCGGAGTCTGTTTGGTGTTTCTTTTGAACAGAGCTGCTGTTCACAGGAGATCCGGTCTTTGTTGAAGGCAGTCAGTCCTCCCCGGGGTTCTGGAGGTCGCTGGCTGCAGGACAAGACTATTTTTGGCGCAGGATCTCTGGAAACTGCAGATGGGCCGGTAGGGCTGGGGCCAAGTCAGTTGTTCTCTGCAGTCTCCACTGCTGGGTGTCTTCTTTTGTCCTTTTTCTTCTTAGGTTGCGGGAATCTGAGGAAGGAAGGTTCAGGGTGCCCCTAAATACTAAATTTAGGGGCGTTACAGGTAGGTAAAGGGCAGGGACCAATGGGTCCCTTCCCTGGGGTGGGTACACCCTCTATCCTGCCCCTCTCCTGTGGGAGGGGGCAGTAGCCTAGTCCTGATTGGGCAGGGCTCCCCATCTTCAAGATGGCGAGAGCCCGGAGTTGTGCTTCACCTCGCCTCCCCCACCTGAGGGGTGGGGTTGGCAGAGGCTGGCACATCCCCTTTCCTCCCTTGGGGTTTCCCGCCAGTCTTCCCGCCAGAGAGGGGTCAGAACAGGTGGGGGCCAGTTGCTGAGTACAGCAAGTGGCCTGGAGAAGCTCACAAAGGCGGCATGCCTTTGAAGCTTCCCCTGCCCATCCTGGGGGAGGAGACCTAGCACCTCGCCCAGGATGTGCATTGTTGCAGGCCCAGGAGAGCGGATGGCTCTCCACCCAGGGGTCCAGCAACATGTCTGCTGTGTGGCAACCGGGGCAGCCCCTCAGACAAGACGTGGATTGTAGGTTAGGTTCAGGGGGCAACTCTAAGTTGCCCTCTGTCGTGCATTTTACATTAAATCCCACACTGGCATCAGTGTGGGTTTAATGTGCTGAGAAGTTTTATACCAAACTTCTCAGTCTTCAGTGTAGCCATTATGGTGCTGTGGAGTTCATAATGACAACCTCCCAGCACCATATACTCTTAATGGCATCACTGCACTTACAGTGCCCAGGAATGGCCCTGGGTACTGTAGGGGCACAGGGCTCATGCACCTGTGCCCACACCACTGGCATAGTGCACCCAGCTAGAGGGGTGACTGAGGTATGCCAGGGCAGTGTGTTTGTGGGCATGGCACACAGGGATGTGTGCCATGTCGACTCTGTTTAGTTCTGCACCAAGACACTCAGCCTGCAAAGGGTACAGGGTAAAGGGTGTCAGGGTACAGGGCCTCTAAGGGTGGCACAATAAGGGCTGCAGCCCTTAGGGGCCTTCTCTGGTCACAGTGCCCTGGGTACCTAAGGTACCATTTACCAGGGGCTTACCTGTGGCCAGAAATGCCAATTGGGTTTAGGCTTTAGTACAGTTTTTAGGGAAGGAACACAGGCCCTGGGTACCTGATTGGCAGGGACCCAGGGCACACCAAAGAAAAGTGCATCAGTTATCAGGCAAAAAGTGGGGGGGGTTACTGCAACAGAAACCCACTTTCCTACACACGGTCATTGTTGAATGCACTCATACGTTTCCAGGTAATGGTCATCCTGCTTTTTCATGGCAGAAAATTATAGCCGCTGAGACCCAATGCACTCTATTACTTCTTGACAGAGCCTGACCTTTCCATGGAGGAGCAAATGCTATAGTTAGTTGGTCAGATTTTCAAAATGGTTTAGTCCTCTCAATTTAGAATTTTAAGCATCTTTTGACATCTACAGTATGAAGAGTTCTTCTGCCACATTGGTCGTATTCCTGTGGAAAGTTATCAAAATTATCGCTTTAGATCGGCCTTGTGAATGGACTTCTCATTTAATTGAGCTTGCACCATATACAATTGCCTTTTGTTCTGGGGTTTCTTAATTAGAAGGAAAGCCCTAAAAGGCCTTTTTAAAATCTCTTGATTAATCTGTTTGACCATAGTGATTTTTGATTCAGTGATCTGTGAAATCGTGAAATGGCTGCCAGGTGGACCTTTACTGAGCTATGAAAAAGGCCAGGAGATGCTAGTTGAAGCTGGTACGGTAGAATCCGCTCATGAGTAGTCCAGAAAGGATGGATGGCATTATGAGAGTACCATATGCAGAGGCAAGGCTATTTTGCCCTGTAAGTCTTATTTGTAGATTCTGCTCTAGACGTCTCTAAAATATCTCTGCGTTCTTGATAAACATTTAAGAATGCATGAAATTCATGGTACTCAGAAGTCAAGACAATAAATTGTGAGACTCCTGTGTTCGACAAACAAATTGTTCATTGTAATTGGACGTTGTTGTGACAGCAGAAGTAGTTCCATGTACCAGAACTGTCTCGGCCATGCTGGAACCACCAGTATAGTTTGACATGGCTCCACTTCATTCTGTTGAGTAGCCTAGGTATGAATACTAGAGGAGGGAAAGCAGAAGCGAATATCCTTGCCCACGCTATATGAAAGCCCCTCCCCCCCCTCTCCCCCCCTCTCCCCCCCCCCCATGATCCTTTGTGAGGGTATCTGCTGCCTTAGAATTGACATTCCATGTTGAGAGCTGTTGCAAATAGAACCAGGTTTGGTTTCCTTAATCTCTCAAACATTGTTAACAGGTGCTGTTGATTCAGCTTCCACTCTTGACAATCTCTTGATGTTTTTCTGAGTGTCTGCCCACCATTTTTCTATACCTGAAACGTGCTACGCTTTGAGAGTCATTAGGTTTTGCAAAATCCATTTCCAGGTCTTCTTGTCTTCCATAGACAGTAGTTTTAATTTTGTTCCTCCTTGCTTGTTCAGATAAAACATAGTGGTTCGTTTGTCTGGATGAGCCAGTACTGCA
Source organism: Calotriton arnoldi (assembly GCA_963921515.1). Taxonomy (NCBI): domain Eukaryota; kingdom Metazoa; phylum Chordata; class Amphibia; order Caudata; family Salamandridae; genus Calotriton; species Calotriton arnoldi. The sequence goes on from CAWUFW010000381.1 coordinate 3,951,052, forward strand.
GATTTCTTTATTATTGGGAGAAAAACTGGAGACCTAAGTCAACGGCCTTCAGCTTAAAGAGAATGCCATGCATCATTTGCTGTTTACTTCTAGAGCCTGCAAATGTGCGCCTCATCCCTCTAGAGGTGCATTTGCAGTCATCATGTATTGAGGATGTGAGCAAACATATTTTGCTTTCTGCATCCACCAAGTCATGGCTAATTTAATTTACGGAGTGATTTGAATTACATTGTCAAAAGACCCTTGTGCTTGAATATACTGTTTGTCTATCTCCTCTTGTAATGTCTCATGTGGAGGTGACAGCTCGGTATTTGCGGGGCGCAAGAGAATATCCTCTCCAAAAAAGACTTGTATGTTCGAACTGGAGTGAACTTTTTTTTTTTAGAAGAAAGATGCTAGATTCATCAGTCTTTGAAACCTTTCATCGATGGGAAATACTTTGCATGATATTGTATCTAGGATTGCTCCCAGAAATGTGACTTTTGTGGACAGTTGGAAATAGGATTTTTTTGGGGTTGAATTTCAAACCCAGATCTTCGAAAACTCTGTCATGATTGCTTCACAGCATGGCACTAGGGTCCTTTTATGAGCCAGTCACACAGGTATGGGAAAATTGGGTGACTGTTTCTCCTTAATTGAGCCCCCACTGTTGCCATGCATTTGGTGAATACTCGAGGAGCGGACTTTAGTCCAAAGGGAAGGAATTTTAATTAATAATGGCATCCGACCACCTCAAACCTTGAGTATCTTTGATCTTTTGTATGAAGAGGGATATGGAAATATACATCTAGATTGTTCAGTGACTTCATGAAATCTTCTAGGTTCAGCAATTGCAGAATGTCTTGCTGTGTGACCATCGCATATTGTTGAATTGGATCAGATTCAACACTTGTTTCCATTCGTCTGATCTTTTCTTATTAAAGAAAACATTTGATTATAAACATGCGTTTTGATGAGCATAGATGACCACCTCCATTACCTCCTTGTGTAGGAGTGACTACATTTCTTTCTTTAGCAGATGAAGATGTTGGTGTGACCTCCTGTGAGGTGGATTTCGAGGAGGTTTCTGAATAAATTCTAGGATGTGGTAGTGCTGGATTAGATCCAACACCCAACAATCTGAAGACATGAAACACCAGTTGCTGTAAAAGTTGGAAACACCTTTGCTCCTAAAGTGAGATGTTGTGGGTGAGGGAAGGGTGACCGATGCCTCGGAGTTGCCATTGCCGCCTATATGATTCCTGTCCGCGCCCTGCTCCTGCAGGTCTTTTTTGGGCAGCTTGTCTCCAGTAAGCAGCAGCTAGTTAAGCTCTGTATTCTTGTTGCGAGCAGTACTGGTGGTAACCTTGTTGAGACTGAGAGTCTTGTTAATGCCTGTATATTTCCCCTAGCTTCAGTATAGAGCTGGCAACTGCATTGATGTAATACTCCTAAGGATCTCTCATAAGCCATGTCCAATATTTTCGCTTGAACTTCTGGTCTAAGACAAGATGCTTTCACCCAGCCCTGTTGCGTTAAAATCAAGGCCCTTACTGGGTGTACCGGGCATTTCCCCGGGAGGCTGGAAGGGTAGGGGCGGGGGGAGGGGGCGGTTTAATTAATGGGGGCCGGTTTTGTAGCAGTATTCTCAGACCCCTCTAATTTTTGGCACTCTTGCCCCCTTATTTTGAATATTTCAACTTTTGGCTAGATAAGGGCACTGCTCCAAACACTAATAGCTTTGCTGACTCTTATTATGCCCTGGGTCTTTCCAGATTTGTTAGTGGATCCCATTCACAAAGCCGACCACACACTTGATCTGATTTTAGCCCTCCCAACCAGGCCGCTATTCTCCGTTCTTCTCTGCTCCTGTGGCCAGATCATTCTTCTACATTTTAATCATCTTCTTTCCTCACTCTGCCTCTGCAAGCAGCCAAGTTAAGTGCCACTGGTCCCAATTTATCCACTCTGATCTTGAAAAAACACTGCACAATTTTCGTCCTCAACTGGATTCCTCCATTGAAGTACCAGCTAATCAGTTCACCTCGTGGCCTTCGACTGCTTTTGACTCCTCCATTCCCCCTAAGTATTAATTCCCCACTGCCCATTTCCATCAGCTTCATGGTGCACTCAGGAACACAGAGCGTTCACGCTTCAGTGGAAAAAGGGCAGAAAAACATAGGCACAAAGAATATTCTTCCATCAGCCTCGATGCTTATCATAAGGCATTTAGATTGGCCCCTTCTATTTATTTTGCCACCTGTGTTATTTATGCATTCAGCAGTTCAACTCTCTCTAAGATTCTCTTTGTTGCAAAAACTTGGTAATTTCTTCCGAATCACTTTGATGCACTCTTACTGTTTCTATGATAAAGTCAATAATATTTGTCAAGCTCTTCTTTTAGCTACTTTACTCCTCTGTCTTGTGCCTCTAGCCTTTCCACTCCAAAAAACGTGCTTCTGTGTACTTTCACACCTCTTTCTCTCAATTCCACTGCACAGCTTCTTTTTGGGTTCAAATCTGGCTTTCCCAACAATCCTTCTCTTGCTGACATTTGGCATCAACTTTCCAGCGCAATCTGTCCCGTGCTGCAGGATTTATGCAATCCATCGCTCTTCAGTCCCACTGGAGCCTGTAAACAGGCTCTTGTTATACACTTACTGAAAAAAGCCTCAGCTGACCCAGTCATCATTCTTTTAAATACAACGTTTAATTTGCATTTCCGATACAGTAGAACAGTATACACATGATCAAGAAAAAAAAGTGTAGTACATATGACTACTAATATCCGTCTTACGCACTACCTGCCCCTTTTGAGGCACAGGCATAAAGGGCAGCTGTTCCTCCATTGGACAAAAAGTAATGTAGCATAGGGTAATCAGGATCATGGTCACGATGTGTCATTATGCTGTGTCCATTTGGATATTTTTAGGGGCAGCCTCTGGCTTTGTTGACAACTTCGTCGGCCAAAGCACATCTGGGGATGCCTCCTTGCCATTCACTAAAAGTGTGGTGGTGGGGATGTAACAATCCACAATTTCCTTGTGATGTCTTGCTTAGCAATCACGTAACCCACACATGCAGTTCATCCGCCCTCCCACCTGTCCATGATCCCCAACAAGGCTACATTATAGTCCAGAGAAAAGTTGTAGGCTAGTAGCCCTTCTGTTATGTGCGTACTCTAGCCCAGTAGGGGGGAATGTTGGGGTAATCCCATATAACATGGAGGAATGTGCCCTCCATGGTGTTACAACACCGATATGCTGCCGAAGGAGCTCTGCCCATCTGCCACAGCCTGGACAGATGCAAATATACAGTGTTTTTATTTGAATTGTCTGAGTTGGGTGCTGTCTTTGATTCTGTCCACTCTTCGTCGTCCGGAACTCGCAAATCGCCCCACACACATATACCTTAAACACCTCGGAAGAGGTAGTTGGGCCTAAAACTAAATTGTGATAGATTGCTGAAAACTCAGGCACAACACTGATTATAGTACCACAAGTTTCTCCACAAAACAGCAGGTAAGAGGCGACTCTAGTTTCCCTGGCACACGTAAGCAAAAGAGTACAACACAAGAGCAGCAATCCAAGCTTCACTCATGCAAAAAAATGGTACACAAGGATCATCAACATGGAAAACCGACGAACTCACAAACATAATAGGTACAGCAGAAACAGTCCTACCCCGATACACAATATGACCAGTATATACATGTTTGCAATCAGCACAGAAGTGATATGTTAAAATACTTTGACTATCAGTACTGATATAGTAGTACACCATACATTGTAAGAGTTGTTATTGTAAAAGCCTTCTGGAAGTCTCAGTACTGCGATAACAGTATTCAATTCACTTCACTGTGGGATCTTGGGCTCCTCAGTTCTGGGGTTCAAATGTATATGTTGGTAAAGATATAGGTGTTTTGTAAGAAGGCTTCAGGTGTAGCTAGTACTTAAAAACTAGTGTATGATGTAGATGGTATAAGTCAGATCTGAGGTGCAGTATGGGTTAAAGCACCACTAGGAATCCTTAGGTGCTTTTTAAAGGAGTTTATTGTAGATACAGATAAACTACCGCAGGTTAGAATACAATAAAGCTGCAACCTTTTGTAAAATGTGAACATTCTGCAGTTCTTTCAACCACTCATCCTCAAGCATAACACTACACTTCACAAACTTTCAGTCACTCACCGTAAAATTCCCCATCAAAAATATCTCAAGTTCATGCAGTTCATCCTTACTACACAACTGAGAAAAACAATCCGATAATGCATTTTTTGGCACTGGGAGCATAAGTAAGATTAAATTCAAACTCCTGAAGAGCTACTACCCATTTAGGAATCCTACACAAAACTGAGTCAGTATCTTTGCTCATGAATATCACCTTCAGGGGCTTGTGATCTGTCTTAACATAAAAACACTACCCCACAAAAATGTCCTTAGTTTGTACACAACCCAATATACTACCAAGGTTCCTTTTTCAATAGCAGAATAATTAATTTCCACATCCTTTAGACTTCTAGAAATAAACTGCCTCCTCCTGACCCTAAATTGCTTACCTAAGAACAGCTCCTAAGCCTTGTGAGCTAGTGTCAGTCATTCAAATGGTTTATTGACCTTGTTCAAAACCGCTTAAGCAAGGAGCATTCCTTAACTCGGATTTCAAATGATTATGCTCATCTTAGCACTCACCATCTCAAGCGAACTCCATACCTTCTTCAGTAAAGTGCTCATATTTTTACTTTTCTCAACAAAATTAGAAATACATTTACTATTGTACTCCGCCATAACAAAAAATTTAACAACTCCTTTTTGTTAGAAGGGCAAGGCATATCACTTAAAGTATTTACAAGATCCTCTTTAAGATGAATACCATTTGAAGAGATATGATGAACTTTATATTCAATGTTGAATACTTTGAATTTACATTTTTCTAACTTAAGGGTAAGACCATAAGCATCCAGCCTACGAAGGAGCTCATGCAGCTGCACATCATGTTCTTGCGGAATGCTACCAAACACCAGCACTTTGTCTTGATACATTTTCAACCAGGAATACCATTTATCACACTTTCCAGTTCCCTTTGGAAAACAGATGAAGCAGAAAGTAAACCAATTAGCATTCTGACATATGCTAAAGTGCCAAAACAGAGTAACAAAGGATTTCAGCTTTTGTAATAGTGGATGTAACTTTATCAGATGGTACACAGATGTTAAATCCAGGGAAGAAAACATTTAGGTTTACCCAAAGAACTTAGCATTTATGTTATATTTCTCAGGGGATAATGATCTACTATTACATATTTGTTTAATTCCACACGGTCATCTCACAGTCTCGCCTCACCGTTTGCCTTTCTTGTCATCACTACTGGTGACAACCATTCAGGCCCTTTAACCTCTTCGATTATACCATTTTGCTGCAGTGTCTTTAACGCTTGAGACATGTCATCCTTTACCTTCAAAGGAACACTCCTTACTTTACTCACTTTGGGTATGGAACCAAGACTGATCTTAATAAAAATGAAGATCATTTTTCAAACAACCCAGTCCTTCCTTCACAACATTTGAAAAAATAATCCTCAGGTGCTTCTTAAAGGAGTTTATTGTAAATACAGATAAATAACCTCAGACAGTAACACCCCACCATCTGCCTCCTCAACTCCTTAACAGTCTAATCATAACATTTTAAGAATCACCAAAGCAGAACATTCTTATCTACAAAGGCTCCCTAGAATACCACAAGGACCTCTGTGAATGTCACAAACCAGGGATATCAGTGCATGGTGCAGGAAAAACATTGTTGGCCGGGGTAGTGTATATCCATTAAATGGTTTTAAGTTGCAGTTGTAGTCTAGTGGTGGACTGTAATAAATTAGATTCCAATACCATTCCGTAGTGAAGCGGCAATGGAATATATAACATTTAGCACAGTTTCTACTGCACATGGCAGTCATAATACTCTAATTTCATAATAGACAGTGTCATAACCCTGCCAATCTCACAGACTAAAATATGCTATGTACCCTCTGTTCTTTTCTTAGGCTAAATATCTATCTGTTACTCCACCACTCTCCCATCCCATGTACCTTCTTCCATACACTGGCCTTGTTGTTGGTGCTGGGGCCTGGCCAGTTGCAAGAAAACGTGGCCTCAAAGTCACAATGATGGGGCACAGGCTGGATTCAGTGAGAGGATCCAGTGAATTAAAGCATTTGAGAATTTCACAGTGAGTGGGGGGGAGACAACATCCCCGTCTCACAGGGGGTGCGGCCTCCACGGGGTTAAACTTACTGTTCGAGGCATATGAGCTGCAGATCGTACACTGTGCATTAGATCGCCATCTGGTGTTGGGCTCGGATGCTTGCACTTTGTTGTTGTCTTGGAAGAGTCTTTTGTAGTCACGAGATAGGTGACTCCTCCTTTGGACGATAGTGCGCATGGGCATCGACTCCATGGTTAGATTGTTTTTTTCCGCCATCGGGTTCGGATGTACTTTGCTGCGCTCCGGATCGACACCGATCGGTTCCCCTCTCGACGCGCAGAAAACTCCCACCGTTCGACGGTATTGTTTCGACCGCGATCCTCTCATCGCGTCTCCACTCCAACACTGTTTCGAGTCCGGTCGCCGACGTTGGACCGTTGGGCGGGTCGGCGCCATCATCCAGCATATGGAAAGGACTCCATTTAAAAAATGCAAGTGTGGGGCTAAATTCCCACACACAGATCTCCACGAGGTCTGTAATCTTTGCCTCTCTCCTGAACACGAGAGTCGACACTGCCAGGCCTGTGACTCCTTCAGGTCCAAAAGACCATCCGTGATCGCCGGGCCCGACGACACGAAATGTCCAGGTCAGCCGCTCCCGCACCGGACGACATCTTCGACACAGGCTCCGACAACCCAGACACCGGAGATCTGCAAATCGACACCTCCGGAGCCGAAGACTCGGGGTCCGACGACCAAACCCTCACGCCGGGCCAACGTACCGTGAGTACTGACGTCGATGCCCCTCTCCCGAAGAAACAAAAGGCTTCGGTCACACCTTCGCCTTCCGGCCTAGGTCTGCACCATCACAAAGCTTCAGGAGCCCCGCCTTCCGGCTCGACTCCGAAGCACCCAAAGCCTTCTGGCAGCTCGGGATCGAGCCAGCCACATCCCGGTGCCGACAAACACCCATCGGCACCAAAGCACAAGCCTAAGGTCCCAGTCCCAACAGACCCTTCGGCGCCGAAGACCAAGGTCCCCGACGCCTCGACACCGAAGCCTAAAAACCTTCGGAGTCGACGAAAAAACTTTCGGTGTCGAAAACTTCACCACCGCCGAAGGACACCAAACAACCTCGCAAGCATAAACAACACTCGGAGCCGAAATCTTCGATGCCGACAAAACACGCTAGCTCTGAAGAACTCTCTGTTCCCATCGACCCAAAGCAGAAAACTCTGCACATTGACCCCATTACCGGACATGTCCAATCCGTAATACCTCACAAAAGGAAGCTACAGGAACCAACAACACCTGAGCCACCTCTCAAGAAAAAAGACTCTTCCACATCACCTATAAGGTCTTTTTCTCCACCTCCACAACACTTTAGCCCTATACACTCCCCGCCTCACTCTCCCCCACCTTTCTCTTCACCACAAGGGGATACAGACGGGGATGATCATGATGATGACATACAGTCACCTCACAACACAGATACTGATGACGACCTTCACAGTATCCCACCCCAGGACCCCTGGGACAATTATGATCTCCCAGATATACCCGTCCCTGACCCATACCCATCCAAACCCTCACCCCCAGATGATACTATAGGGTTTGCACAGGTCATAAACAGGGCAGCACAATTCCATGGTGTCAAGTTACACTCAGACCCCCTGGAAGAAGACTTTTTATTAGAAACTTTTAGCCAGCCTCAAAAGTCTACACATACTCTCCCTATGCTTAAAGGCATTATTAAACATGCCCCTGAGGTCTTCAAGGACCCAGTTAGAGCTAGGGTTCTTAACCCAAGGATTGAGAAAAAATATAAGCCTGCCCCTTCTGACCCCACTTATATTAAAGGTCAACTCCCTCTGGACTCTTTAGTAGTTGCTAATGCACGAAAAAGGGCAAACTCGCAAACTACTGGTGAGGCACCACCACCAGATAAAGAGTCCAAATTGCTCGACGCATCTGGCAAGAGGGTTGCGTCTCAAGCAGCTAACAAGTGGCGCATCGCCAATTCACAAGCCTTACTGGCGAGATATGACAGGGCACATTACGATGAGCTCGAAAAGCTCATTCAGTACCTTCCAGATCAGCATAAGACCAAGGCTAATGATCTCATACAGGAGGGCAAGCTTGTCACAAACACCTCAATAAAGTGCGCCCTTGACGCAGCAGATACAGCATCACGCGCAATAAACTCAAGCGTTTTGCTACGCAGACACGCGTGGTTACGCATATCAGGCTTTAAGCAGGAGGTACAATCTACCATCCTCAATCAACCCTTAGACCAGGAACACCTGTTTGGGCCTAATGTGGACACTTCTCTAGAAAAAATGAAGAAGGACACAGACACAGCCAAGGCTATGGGAGCTCTGCAAGCTACAACTAGTAGAGGTTCCTTTCGTCGCTCCTTATACAGAGGTGGCTCCAAAACTACTGCCACAGACACCACCTCTGCTAATTATAAAAATACCACCCAAACCTCCTCTAATAGAGGTTATTCCAGAGGTAATTACAGAGGTAACAACAACAGGGGTAGAGGACGCGGGTTTAACACACGCACCTCCCCTACCACCAAACAGTGACTTCCCTCCGTTTCCCCCGATCATTCCACTCCAGTCGGGGGAAGACTATCAAAGTTCCTACCTGCGTGGAATTCCATCACCACCGACAGGTGGGTAAGACAAATTATCCAGTATGGTTACTGCCTGGAACTCACTTCTACTCCTCCCAACATACCACCCAGACAGCGTCCCATGTCCACAGAACATCTAACGCTCCTCAAACAGGAGGTTCTCTCTATGCTCCAAAAGCAAGCAATAGAACCAGTCCCTCTACAACATCAGGGCACGGGTTTACTCACTGTATTTTCTAATCCCCAAAAGGACGGTTCCCTCAGGCCCATACTGGACCTCAGACCCCTCAACTATTACATTCACTCAGATCATTTCCACATGATCACTCTTCAACAAATACTTCCACTACTCCAACAAGGCGACTTCCTTGCCACACTAGATCTCAAGGACGCCTATTTCCATATTCCCATTTACCCTGCGCACAGGAAATACCTAAGGTTCACAGTGGACGGACAACATTATCAGTTCAAAGTCCTGCCATTCGGGGTGGCAACAGCACCAAGGGTTTTCACCAAGTGCCTAGCAGTAGTAGCTGCGCACTTGCGAAGACAACACATTCATGTGTTTCCGTATCTAGACGACTGGCTAATAAAAGCCAAGTCACACAATCAATGTGTACAGCACACATTCCAAACAGTTCTGCTACTACACAATTTAGGGTTCACAATAAACCATACCAAATCTCATCTCCATCCCTCCTACATACATCAGTACCTAGGAGCCACAATAGATACCTCCAGAGCTCTGGCATACCCCAATCCGTCCAGGATAACAAGTATGCAAGCCCTCATCAAAAATTCCTACCTCAACACTACCTTCCAGCTCGAGTGTTTATGCAGCTCATAGGAATGATGGCCTCGTGCATCTTTATTGTCCCTCACGCACGACTTCAAATGCGTCCCCTGCAAGAATGCTTAGCACGTCAGTGGAACCAAGCTCAAGGCCAGCTTACAGATCTGGTGTTGGTAGACAGCCGCACTCATCGCTCTCTGCAATGGTGGAACAAACAAAACATTTCCAAGGGGCGGCCGTTCCTAGAGCCAGTTCCACAGATAGTGCTCACAACAGACGCATCTCTCACTGGGTGGGGCGCTCACCTCCTTACCCACACAACGCAGGGCAACTGGACCAAGTCACAAAAACTGCTCCACATCAACCACCTAGAATTATTAGCAATATATCTGAAAGAGACACGTTAGTGACAGATTCCTTACCTTAGAATATCCCCAGGCGTCAGGCTGGATCCGGAAAGTTTTTGCGTAGCAGTACCCTTGCGCGTCGGTAGGCGGCGTCGTGCGGCTCCGCGTCCGTCGTCGGCGTCGTGATCGCCGGGATGACGTCGCGGGCAGTACTTAGGCGCCGCCCCTGCGCGCTGACGTCAGTTCTTCTTTTTCCGCGCCAGTAAGCGCAGATCCGGGAAGAGCAGTGCCCTAGTCACTTTTTGACTATCTTTTTTGTGGAATTTTTCACTGTTTTCTTCAACGAGTCTTCACGACTCCTAAGGTGTCGTAGGGATGCCCGGCTTTAAGCCCTGCGAGGAATGTGGTCGTATGATGTCCATCACGGACCCCCACCTCGAGTGTCTCTTCTGTCTCGGCCGAGACCACGACACGAAGTCGTGCCCTGACTGCCGGAAACTTCACCCGAAGGCTTTGCGAGAGCGGTCTCGAAAGCTACTCGAGGTCCGGCAGTCGGCTCCGCGCCGCACCAAGCCCCGGTCCCGGGAGAGGTCGAGGGGCCGGACGCGGAGTCCCCGCCGTTCGTCGGAATCCAAGTCTTCGTGCTCCTCCGGTAAGTCGAAGCACAAGAAGTCTAAGCGGCGTCATCGCTCTAAGACTTCGCCTCGCCGGTCGCGCGACTCGGCTGAGGTCCCTGTCGGCACCGTCCCCGCCCCGCGGCCCCGGACGTGCCTGTCGAGTTGCCCCCGCATTACCCGTCCTACCCGGGTTCGGGGGCGACTCCGGCCGAAATACAGAAATTCCTGTCGGCCATGGCCCGCCTCTTCGGGCCTCAAGGTCCCTCCGGTGCGCCTTCGGGCCCCGCGGGCCCTGATGGGGTTGCTCCGGCGTCGCCGTCGACTCCGGTCCCGGCGTCGCCTGTCCCACCAGCCTTCGTCCCGGCCTCGGCTCCGGCCCCGGCCTCGACCCCGGTTCCGGTGGTGCCGCAACCCCCATCGACGCCGGTTGACCTAACCACGCCTCCGCCGACGCCGATGTCCCCGGTGCCGTTTCCGACGCCGTCCGGGGCTCCGGGCGTCGTCGTTCCCCGGTTCTCCCCGGGTCCGGACATGGAGCCGGACCGGCGTCGCCCGACGCCGATGAGACCTTGGGTCCCTTATGTCCCTCCTCCTCCATCTTTTCAACCTGAGGAGGACCAGGAGAGCTGGGAGGGGTCTGACGACCCTCTCACACAACAGTGCGAGTTTGACCCGGACTGGGTTGAGGAACTTGGGGATGCCAGTGGGCTGGATACCTCCCCCGACTCTGGCATGCTGTCTCCTCCCGTGGCAACGGAGGAGGGGGCTAATTTTGCAACGGTGTTGCGTAGAGCTGCTGGAGCCTTAAATCTCCAGTTGCCTACAGTGGCCGTCAGGACTAACCTCCTGACTGAAGTGCTTCAGCCGGCGGCCTCCTCTTCGGAGCCTGTGCTGCCGTTCAACGATGCACTCACTGACGTTCTTTTGGGTGCCTGGTCCAAACCCACCACAGGGGCTCCTGTGGATAGGAACGTGGCCCGCGCCATCGCCCGGCTCCGGGCGACCCCCTGTTTCTCTCCCAACACCCCACCCCTGAGAGCTTGGTTGTCCAAGCCTCTGCCTCCCAAACAGCCTTCCCTACCGCCCCTCCGGATAGGGAATCCAAGGGCCTGGATCACTTTGGGAAGAAGGCTTTCTCTTCCTCCAGTGCTGGCTTGCGGTCTGTTAATACCGCTTGCCTCTTGGGCCGATACACCCACTCCCTGTGGGATTCGGTGGCTGATGTTTTGCCGCAGTGTTCTGAGGAGGTCCAGACACTGCTTACCCGCGCTATTGCGGAAGGGCGTGATGCGGCTAAATATACCATCCGCTGTGGCCTTGATACCGCCGACTCGCTGGGCAGATCGCTTGCAACGACGGTGGCGCTGCGTCGCCACGCCTGGCTGAGAACCACTGGTTTTTCAGGGGATGTCCAGAATACTCTCATGGACATGCCCTTTGATGGAGTCGGTCTTTTTGGTTCGAAGGCAGACCATGCGCTGGAGCGTTTCAAGGACTCACGGGCTACTGCTTAGTCCCTGGGCCTTGCTGTTGTGCGCCCTCCGCAAACGTCTGCTTTTCGCCCCTTTCGTGGCCACGGAAGGGGCGCCCAGTCACGTCCACAGGCCGGCCAACGGCCCGCGCAGCAAGCGCCTTCGCGTGGCCGAGGACGTGGATACCGCCGTGGCGGTTCGGGCAACCAGCGTGCGGGTCAGGCCACCACCTCCAACCCGTCCGCGGCCTCCAAGCCCTCCTAGTCCCTCCTTTCAGGTGCACAGCACGCCAGTCGGGGGCAGGGTCCGCCATCACCTTCACCACTGGCGTCCCATCACCTCGGACAAGTGGGTCTTGGACATTGTCCGAAGGGGCTACTCCCTCCCCTTCGAGACCACCCCCCCAGCCATGCCACCTCCATTCCACCGCATGTCAGGGGATCACTTGGTGCTTCTACAGAAGGAAGTCACGGCCCTCTTGGCCAAGAGGGCCATCGAGCGTGTTCCGACCCCAGAAGTAGGGCGTGGTTGCTACTCCCACTACTTTCTGGTGCCCAAAAAGGACAAGGAGGACATGCGTCCTATCTTGGACCGCCGGAACGTCAATCGCTTCCTCCGGAAGGAGAAGTTCAAGATGCTCACCCTAGCTCAGGTCTTGACTGCCCTCGACCCTGGAGACTGGTTGGTAGCGTTGGACTTGCAGGACGCCTATTTCCACATCCCCGTCCTGCTGGCCCACCGGCGTTACCTTCGGTTCACGGTAGGCCTCGAGCATTTTCAGTTCACCGTGCTCCCCTTTGGCCTTACCAGTGCCCCTCGGGTGTTCACGAAAGTGATGGCGGTGGTCGCAGCTCATCTGCGCCGGGCAGGGGTTTCAGTCTTCCCCTACCTCGACGACTGGCTGCTGAAGGCGGGCTCGTCCCAGGCAGTCGTCTCCCACCTCCAGACTACTGCCGAACTCCTGCACTCGCTGGGGTTCTCCATCAATGTGCCAAAGTCGCATCTGATTCCTTCTCCACAGCTCCTTTTCATCGGAGCAGTTCTGGACACGACGCAGTTTCGGGCCTATCCTCCCGAACGGCGAGTCCGGGATATTCAGGCTATGATTCCGATCTTTCAGCCTTTATCCTGGGTTTCGGTACGGATGACCCTGAGGCTGCTGGGCCTCATGGCCTCCTGCATCCTGCTGGTCACTCATGCCAGATGGCATATGCGGGCTCTGCAGTGGGACCTGAAGTTCCAGTGGGCGCAGCACCAGGGCGACCTGTCCGATCACGTCCAGATCTCGGAGGGGACTGCAAAACAGTTGCAGTGGTGGCTCTCGAACCGGCAATGGGTCATGGGCAGATCCCTCTCCCTTCCCCAGCCAGAGCACACAGTTGTGACGGACGCGTCCCTTCTGGGATGGGGCGGTCACATGGGAGAGGCGGAGATCAGAGGCCTCTGGTCTCCGGCGGAGTCCCGGCTCCATATCAACATTCTGGAGCTCCGGGCGATCCGACTTGCACTCAAGGCATTCCTTCCCTCTGTCAAAGGGAAGGTAGTGCAGGTGTTCACAGACAACACCACCGCCATGTGGTACTGCAACAAACAAGGCGGGGTGGGGTCGTGGACCCTTTGTCAGGAGGCTCTGCGCCTCTGGACATGGCTGGAACATCAGGGCATGTTCCTGGTGGTTCAACACCTGGCAGGTTCCCTGAACGCCAGGGCGGACGAACTCAGCCGCAGGTGCATGATGGATCACGAATGGCGTCTTCACTCGGAAGTGGCGCAAGGACTCTTTCTACAGTGGGGAGAGCCTTGGTTAGATCTATTCGCCACCGAAGAGAACGCGCAATGTCATCAGTTCTGCGCGTTGGAATTTCCAAGGCGGCACTCGCTCGGCGACGCTTTTCGTCACGAGTGGAGTTGCGGTCTATTGTACGCCTTTCCGCCTATACCACTTCTACCCAGAGTGTTGAAGAAGATTCGGCACGACCGGGCCCAAGTCATTCTTGTGGCTCCGGACTGGGCTCGAAGAGTTTGGTATCCCGAGCTACTCAATATGAGCGTAGATCCCCCGATCCGTCTGCCTCTTCGGGAGGATCTTCTGTCGCAGCAGCAGGGGACGGTCCTCCACCCGAACCTGTCCAGTCTACACCTGCTTGCGTGGAGATTGAGCGGCGGCAGTTGATTCCTTTCGACTTGCCTCCCGAAGTTTGTGATGTGATTCTGGCAGCCAGGCGTCCCTCCACTAAGGTGGTATACGCCTGCAGGTGGAACAAATTTGTGGCATGGTGCACAGCAAAGGCTGTGAATCCCCTCTCTGCCCCTCTTTCTGAGGTCCTTCTGTTCCTTCTTTCTCTGGCCCAACAGGGTTCTGCCCTGGGTACCATCAAGGGTTATCTTTGTGCTATCTCGGCCTTCCTCAGGCTTCCTGATCAGCCCTCCCTTTTCAAGTCCCCTGTTGTTAACAGGTTCTTAAAAGGCATTACTCACCTCTTCCCTCCTGTTCCGTTTGTGATGCCTCAGTGGGACTTGAACTTGGTTCTTACCTTTTTAATGTGCGCTCCCTTTGAGCCTCTACATAACTGTCCTCTTCGTCTTCTGACTCTGAAGACAGCCTTTCTGGTGGCCATCACCTCCGCTCGGCGGGTGAGTGAGCTCCAGGCTCTATCTTGCAAACCTCCCTTTCTGTCTGTTCATCCGGACAAGGTTGTTCTTCGGACGCGCCCGTCCTTCTTGCCAAAGGTGGTTACTGCTTTCCATATTGGGCAGACCATCACTTTGCCCACCTCCTTTCCGCCTCTGCATCCTTCCAGAGAGGAAGAGAGGCTCCACCGTCTGGACCCAAAACGTGCGCTCTCCTTCTATATTGACCGCACAAAACACTTCCGGGTGGATGACCAGCTCTTTGTTGGCTACGTGGGCGCCAAAAAGGTCGGGCGGTGCACAAGAGGACCATCTCCCGCTGGGTTACCTTGTGCATCAAGACCTGCTATTCTTTGGCTAAAAAGGAGCCTCCTGTTGGGCTGCGTGCCCATTCCACCAGGGCAACGGCTGCTACCACGGCCTTGGGCCGCGGTGTTCCGCTGCCGGTTATCTGTCAGGCAGCTACGTGGGCCTCGCTGCACACGTTTACAAAGCATTACTGCCTTGACAGTCAGGTCCGGAGGGACGGCTTCTTTGGCCGTTCTGTCCTCCAGGACTTCCTTGTCTGATCTTTGTTCGCAGACCCACCACCGGGGTTGGTATTGCTGGGGTATCTATTCTAAGGTAAGGAATCTGTCACTAACGTGTCTCTTTCAGATGCACAAGTTACTAACTTGTGTAACGATATATCTGTAAGAGACAGTAGTTAGTGACAGATTCCTACCGCCCACCCATCCTCCCCATTCTGCGAACTGATTTCTAGGGTTAAGGACATCCCTTTCAGGCCCCTAGTATTTTTCAGACACCTATGTCAGCTTCTTGCATGGCTCTGCGTTCCTGGCGCGGAAAGTCGTGTACAGAACTGACGTCA
Organism: Calotriton arnoldi; assembly: GCA_963921515.1. NCBI lineage: Eukaryota > Metazoa > Chordata > Amphibia > Caudata > Salamandridae > Calotriton > Calotriton arnoldi. The sequence goes on from CAWUFW010000381.1 coordinate 3,966,603, forward strand.
GCGCGCAGGGGCGGCGCCTAAGTACTGCCCGCGACGTCATCCCGGCGATCACGACGCCGACGAACGCGGAGCCGCACGACGCCGCCTACCGACGCGCAAGGGTACTGCTACGCAAAAAACTTTCCGGATCCAGCCTGACGCCTGGGGATATTCTAAGGTAAGGAATCTGTCACTAACTACTGTCTCTTACAGATATATCGTTACACAAGTTAGTAACTTGTGCTTCTAGCGCTAAAGTCATTCCAACTGCATCTTACTCACAAAACTGTCTTAGTCAAAACAGACAACATGACAGCAATGTACTATATACAAAAACAGGGGGGGACACACTCTCTGCAGCTGTCTCGCCTAGCGCAAGACATATGGAGATGGGCCATTCCTCAAAGCATATACCTCCTTGCAGAACATCTTCCAGGAGTTCACAATCACCTTGCAGATCTGTTAAGTCGACAGACACAACAAATTCACGAATGGGAACTGCATCCGCAAGTTCTGAAACCTTTTTTTCAAATGTGGGGCCATCCACAAATAGACCTGTTCGCCACACAAGAAAACACAAAATGCCCAACCTTCGCCGCCAGGTTCCCACACCCGTCGTCCAAGGGCAATGCAATATGGATGAACTGGTTAGGCAGATTTGCATACGCTTTTCCGCCTCTCCCTCTCATTCCCCTAGTGGTACGCAAACTCAGGCAACAGTCTCTAACAATGATCCTAGTTGCTCCCACATGGGCAAGACAACCATGGTTCACAACACTTCTCGAACTCTCAGTGGTTCCACACCACAAACTGCACCTCTCTCCACACCTCTTAACTCAGAACCATGGAGAGATCAGACACCCCGATCCAGGTCAACTGAATCTGGCAATATGGCTCCTGAAGTCCTAGAGTTCGGTTACCTTAACCTCCCACCAGAATGTATGCATGTCATGAAGGAAGCCAGACGTCCCACTACCAGAGCTTGTTATGCAGCAAAATGGAAAAGGTTTGTTATTTATTGTAATAACAACAATATCAACCCACTAGATGCCTCCATACAAAACATTATCTGTTACTTGCTGCATCTACAAACATGTAACCTGGCATACTCATCCATCAGATTACATCTTGCTGCTCTAGCTGCATACTTACAAAACAGACAGCATTTGTCACTGTTTAGAGTACCTGCAATTAAAGCCTTTATGGAAGGCCTTAAAAGAATCATTCCCCCTAGATTGCCACCCTCTCCAGCATGGAATCTAAATATTGTCCTCACCAGGCTCATGGGTCCCCCATTTGAACCTCTGCACAAATGTGAGTTACAATTTCTTACATGGAAAGTAGCCTTCCTAATTGCAATCACCTCTCTCAGAAGAGTCAGTGAGATTCAGGCTTTAACCATACAAGAACCTTTTTACAAATCCATCGTAATAAAGTAGTTCTCAGACCAAACCCCAAATTCCTACCTAAAGTAATTTCTGCTTTTCACCTTAACCAATCAATAGAGTTACCTGTCTTTTTCCAAGACCCAGACTCTGTAGCAGAAAGAGCTCTCCACACACTAGATGTCAGAAGAGCCCTACTTTACTACATTGACAGGACCAAACCTTTCAGAAAGACAAAACAATTATTTGTAGCTTTCTCCCCACCACATAAAGGTAATCCCATCTCAAAAGCTGGCATTGCTAGATGGATAGTCAAATGCATTCAAATTTGCTACCAAAAGGCTAAACGCACCTTAATAATTCCCCCTAGGGCACATTCCACACGTAAACTAGGGGCTTCTATGGCATTTTTAGGGAACATCCCCTAAATGACATATGTAAAGCAGCAACATGGTCTACACCACATACCTTTACCAAACACTACTGCGTTGATGTACACGCAAAGCAACAAGCTGCTGTGGGCCAAGCTGTTCTTAAAACACTTTTTCAAACTACTGCAACGGATACAGGTGACCACCGCTAGGGAGACACTGCTATACAGTCTATGCACAGTGTACGATCTGCAGCTCATATGCCTCGAACGGTAAATGCTACTTACCAGTATGCATCTGTTCTTGGCATGTAGAGCTGCAGAGTCGTACACGCCCACCCGCCTCCCCGGAACCTGTATCTGTTCCAGCATAATCTTAATTAGATACATTCACATGGACATCTTTTTCTTCTTACTGACTCCATCTTTTCCCATCATGGCGAAAAACAATCTAACCATGGAGTCGATGCCCATGCGCACTATCGTCCAAAGGAGGAGTCACCTATCTTGTGACTACAAAAGACTCTTCCAAGACAACAACAAAGTGCAAGCATCCGAGCCCAACACCAGATGGCGATCTAATGCACAGTGTACGACTGCAGCTCTACATGCCAAGAACAGATGCATACTGGTAAGTAGCATTTACCTTCTCCATCTCTTCATTTTAAAAGTATCATCATAATCGTGTGTTCCGTTAAAGCTACCCATCTTTACATGCATACCATGTTCATACGCCGGCTCAGTGGCACAGATCTTTCAGGCAAACAGCTGCGCCCCAAGTGCTGCTTCCTGCTCCTATGATCTGCATTTCCTTTATAGGCAAAGGCTCTTTTGAACAAGCATTATTTGTGCTTGAGTCTTCATGGGTCCGAAGTGTGAGAATGCTATTTGCATATGTTGGTCATAAGAAATACATTGGTCATTTTTTAGTGATTCTTGCTATGTTTCCCTCTGTTAAATGAATCAGGTCCTGGATACGACCACCCTCATCAGGAGCTGTGTACAGAGTGCAGTTGGTATGCTCCGGGACGAGAACGAGGCTCCCACTCGCAGCACCCGGAGGATTGAGATCCTTCTGCGTCTTCTATCCAACGACGACGAATTAAGAGGTATTTCGGAGCAGGGGTGCAATGTATCCCATGTAGTATCAGAACGGTGTCCTCACTCTACGGATGTATGTTTTATTTGCATTCTCTCTAGTTGGGTGACATGAAAGGGGTTTTGTGGTATTCCTGCCAGTCCTGTAACGATACCCACTCTAGCTCCCTTCCTCATCACTTTCCATGACTAGATTCCCTAACCAGACTTAGCAAAGAAGGGGCTGGGCCTCATGCCTAGAAATACCCAAGAGGCACTTTTGCTCTCCACCCCCCATACTGAGGCCGATGTGAATGTCCTGGGGAGTTTTCACTCTTCTTATGCCTGGGTGGTGAACGCCTCGAAAGACGGGCTGGAAATCCACATTTTGCAGTGGTTTCCTGCTAATTTTACTTGCTACCATGCGATGTCGGCTCCTCACAAGGTAACTGTGTGAAGGTAGCAGGTATCAAGTGACACGTGTGAGTTGGCAGCTCTGCCATAACTATTCTACAGGACCGTGCCATGTTTAGTAGTCAGTAGTGGCATCATGTGAGTTAAGCACTTGTTGACCATTGGACGTACCTCTTAAAGGGGCCATCCGGCTTCAAGGAAGAAACACATCTCTTTACCAAATCCGACGTCCCTAACGGTCTCTAACAAATAGGCATCCCAGAATATTGAATTATTTGATGATTTCTGTTGGGTTTATTATGACATCCTTTACCGTATTGCCCCTTTTGCAGTGAAGCTAATAGCCTGTTAACTTGGATTGGTTGGCTGAAGCCGGGTTGTCCCTGAATGATGTAAATGCAAGACCTTCTCTGTTACCAGTGTTCTCAAAGCACCAGAAGATGGTGTATTAGAAGGAACGAGCGGGAAATGGTACAGAACAGACAGGTGTGGAGGGTAAAGGAGAAATGCAAAAACGTGCACGATGGGAAACCGTATCCTGTTGATTGTGTAGTGTTTTTATTTACACGCTGACTGAAACTGCTGTTGATATTCTGCCCTTCCACCCTCATTATTTGTACGTTCCAATCTTTGATGTTTAGCCTTTATCTGACATTTTCTATGTTTATTGTGTATTTACTGTATATCAGCAACTGTTTCTACTTTAGTATGCATTTGTTTGCTCCCTTTGTCATTCTGGCACCCGTGGGAGTGCTCTGCCCTATAGAAACGGCCAATAAATAATGTGCGTTTCTCTTTTGGAAACAGTTAATTGGAAGCTGGCTATGCTACTCCAAATGACACTCGTTCTTATAATCACCATGTTACCCAAAATAATTCAATACATGAAAAGCTAGAAATTGAACACAAACCACAAGTTTCTAAATGACCCGACAATGTATTTAAACATGCATGCAAATTTTATGTCCCTTTTTTAAAAATATCTTCACATGACAACTACAGTCCTAAACAAAAACTGATCAATTCAATTTGCCTCTCAGATGCTGATTTTTGGGGGATGCTTTAGGGATCTGCATTTAGTCCTTTGTATTTGTAACATCTACATTCAACTTTTGCCAACTATAATTCTCTCCTAAGAACAGTCTTTTTATAATTATGTGAATAACACAGAAGTCATGCTGAGATAGCAGAGTCCAGAAGCTATCACCTTGATGTATTTGCAGACTGCATACTTAAGCTAGAACAGTGGATGACTTGGAATTATTTTCAACTTAAAACTTTCCAAGACAGAGGTGCACATTTATTTTTGCCTTAGTGTCTATACTTTGTAGTCAATTACTGGCTCCCAGTTGTGGGTTCTTTGTCTCTAGGTTTGTCAGAAAAAATTAAACGAGCTTCCTTAATTAAGATTTGTTTTTCCCTTTCAAATCACTTCTGCAGTTCAAGCAAGCGAGTACCATATGAGGTTTCTCAGATGGATCTTAAAAGAGCTTAACCCTTCTTGCTGCACACTAGCTATTCTTTTTTCTGGCCATTTTGTAGCTTGACTACACCAGTGGCGTCTGTTAAGGCTGCTGCATCATGATTAACCTTGTTTTGTGTCCTCAACTGGCTTCTTGTGCACTGTGCATTAACTCCCAGTTACTGCTTAGGTGACTTTCGAAACATTTCCTCTGTTTATACCTTAACGGATGGACCATGTCTAGTTTCACTTCCTGACATCCACCCACTAATTAAAAGACATTGGCAGGAATGTCACCAATGAGATGCTAATATTTCTGTCTCTGCCCTACCAGCTGCCCGCCTAATAATGCCATGTAAGATTTATGTGGTAATATTTGCTGTCTGATTTTTGTGTAGTCTGGTGGGGAGAAATGATGGCAGAACAGTGTAAGTGAGACCCACCAACTCAGATCTGTCTGTAGCTTTCACTGTCCTCTCCTGGGGATAAGGAACCCCTAAAGATGGCCCCAATTCCTGCTGTGCATGTGTGTGGCAAGGTCACAGGTGAATCCCCAGAATTCCGTCATCCCTTGGGAGATTCCAACAACTTTCATCACCCTTTCACTACATGGGAACTATGGTAATCACTAGTCCCAGGTTATATCCTTTTGTCAGAGGGCGCTTGTACACCCCATGTATGGTAATCCTAAACATTACTATGGCACCTTTGTTACTGGGTCTTCGCCAGAGCCAGAGGGTTTTGACCAAGTACAGATCCCTCCTTGAGTAATCTCAGGGCCATGAAATGAATTACAACCAGCAGTATAATCATGCTTGCACTGCCATTTTGACGCCTGCCACACTCCCGCCACAGCTTGATCTTTACTGAAATGTAATTTAATGTAAGACAGTTACTGAGTGCGTAATTAGCATAGCAGAATGGATAAAAACCAGCTGCCTCAAACTCGACCCCGACAAGACGGAAGTGCTGATCTTCAGGAACCGGAACTCCCCTGGGACTCCACCAGGTGATCATCAGAGCTTTGTCCTATACCAACACCCACTCAACACGCTAGAAACCTAGGAATCATCTTAGATGACAAACTCAACATGTCAGCACTGGTAAATGCAGTCAGCTCCTCCTGCTTTCATATACTACTCAGCCTCAGAAAAATCTTCAGATACCCAGGAATACCAAGCGTACAGTCACTCAAGCCCATGTCACAAGCAGGCTAGACTAAGGCAATGCTGTCTATGCCAGAATCTCTACCCACCTCCTCCACTGACTTTGAACCATCTAGAACGCGACAGCAAGACTCATCCTAGACCTCCCACGTCACACCCACATCACGCCACCCCTCAGTGAGCCCCACTGGCTTTCGCTACACAAACGCTGTCATTTTTGACTCCTCATGCAGGCATACAGGGAATTGCACAACATAGGGCCAGCGTACCTCAACAGCCACCTTCACTTTCACCAACCCACTAGACACCTGCGTTCAGCCTCACTCTCTCTCTTGCACAGACCCCTCCCGCCCCCAAGACCCTCAATAGTTGCAGGATAGGAGACCTAGCCTTCTCCCACATCACAATCAAAATATAGAACGGCCCATCAGGGCCTCCTCCTCGCTTCTTGAATTCCGCAAGAGCCTGAAGACCTGGCTCTTCAACTATCTACAAGACTCGCACAGACCCCCCTGGATCCGCAAAAGGAGGATGGGCGGCCTAGCCTTCTCCCACATCGCCCCCAAAATGTAGAACGGCCCATCGGCCTCCTACTCGCGTCTTGAATTCCCCAAGAGGCTGAAGACCAGGTTCTTCAACTAATTACATGACTAATGCACCTATACATGTGCTCCAGTTCCTGGATACCCTTTGGGGTGATAAGCAGCGCTTTACATATCCAGCTTACATAGCATAACACTGGTAGTAGTTGTTTCAGGGGGATGGCATAGTGGTTGCGGAGGTATGGCATGGGCTCATGCAGTGCCTCTGTCCAAGTCTATATGAGGGCTTTTATGACATTTTTAAATCCTCTGTGGTCTGGGTCCCTCTCTATTGACAAAGACATTTTACTAATACAACCTTTCTTGTGCATCCCCTCTTTACATCAGCTGCCTCCGATGGCCTCAGGCAACAAGTAACATCACTCTTGAAGTAAAGAGAGTTTGAGGTCCTCAAGGATTTCACATTCTTATTTTTTTACTGTGTAACTTTGGAACGTCTGCCCCTGGTCATAGGAGAATTCTCAGATCAGCTGCATTTTAGAAAGACATTGATGAAGGCTCTTTTCCTTCAGCCTTCTCATTAGAGTTTTGTCCTTTCAGTCTGTAACGGATTTGCCTGCCCCAAAATGCCATCTGTGGTGAAAGTTGTGTTTTAAGAAACCAATAACCAGCACAGCTTCACAGAAGAGAACACAATAAAAAAAGGTTTATGTATATTGGTAATTGCTAAAAGGCCTGTTATGCATTCACAACCTTTACAAGGACCTTGAAGTTAGGCTGCAAACTGTTGCCTGGATCAGATCTTGTACCTTCAAGTAAATGGGCGTTCTTGATAATCAAATCTTCACAATTATTCTTAATCTATAGTATAATTCCCACAGGTCCCAAGAATAATTAACCTGTAAAAAGTATTCCAAAGGTGATAAACATTAACATTACCAACATCCATGTATAATGTACAATTGTGATTACAGGTGACTAAGTTTTCCCTGTCTCTGCTGCCTCGGAGTTACCAGAGTGGTGCCTGCAGCTGTCTATATGGATGTGGCATTACTGAGCATTTGCTTTCTTATTTTCTAGCGGACTTCCTCGAGTTGATGAAGAATCGTCTCTATGACCTGCTAAACAAACAAGAAACCGCTTTGAATGCTTGTGAGTGGGTTGTAAAAGAGGCCTCCAACCCAGATGCGCTGCATGAAGCTGGCACTTTCAGGTACTTCTATGGAATGTGCACATTTGACACATGGTCCAGTCATGTGGCTCAAGAGTGCATACTTCATTGTCAAAATCATAATTTCTACATAGTACCTCGTTCCTTTGATTCATGAAGTCTTGACTAGGGCGCAAGTAATGTAGTATCATATATTACTTTTTTTTCACCCTAGTGGGTGTGATATTGTGTACTCCGTAGTAGTAGTAAATTATCATTTATTTAATCATTTCTCTGTCATAGGCAATAAAATATCATCAATACATGACCAATACCAAAAATACAGTGTAAAATCAATCATTAAAATGATGTTTAGAATTTATAATATAACTGCACAATTCGCCTTTACTGAAATAAAGAAGCCTTCGAGAGCAAGTTCTACATCCATAGATTTAATTTGAGCAATTAATGACTTGGATCTATCACTAGTCACTGTTCTGTATTTGATTAAAAAAGAGGTCTAAGAATCCGGCAACAAGATAATAAAAATAAAGGGCAATCAAGTAAAGAGTGAGAACAGGTACATTTTAGTCTAAGAGGGCACCAGCAGCTGTGGGGGCGGGGGGAGTAAAGGGGGTTTATTCCTACCCTAAATTTAAAAGTGGATATCTTGGATACTCGTATTAGGTAACTGAAATATATTGTAACTGGTAATCTATACACAACGTGTTTAAAAGTTCTGAGATCGTTTTTATCTCATATATAAGAATAAGCTCCAAGCCTGCCAGGAGAATTTAAAAATACTGCTAAAGATACCATTTACTGATTGTGTTGTTCTGAGATTATTTGATAAGAATATCAGATTTATTGTACTGTTGCAATTACAACATTGGCTGTGTTTAATTACTTTGGAGCGCCTACTAATCCACTGTTGCAGAAACTTTGGAAAGTTAAGAGACGTTAAGGATTATGTTCTTACACTTTGTCATCCATCATGGGCAACCTCACTTGTTGGTAACTGATGGTCTTCTCCAACTGATGGACTTAAATGGATGTGCCTACTTATCCTCTTTAAACGCTGTCACATTTGACACTCACACTAACAAGCTCATTGTGAAATGTTTTTGTGAAATGTTTGCGAACTATTGTCCTGTCATTCTCCTACCCCATATGCTGTTTTCAGTCAGACCCCACCAGAAATGATCAATTGAAGTATGCCAAATTCCGTGCTCTGCTTCCCCAGCAGTATTCCTTTATAAAGTCCTACAAGACTAATATATCTGTTACACTGTTCAACCAACCTTTAGTTGCTGGATGATACCCTTTGAGCCTTGAAAACTGGATGAAACCGTTACATAGAGGAGACGAAATCCACAAGTACACCAGCCATCGAACCAAAGCCTACTCCCAACATAATCTAATATCTCAATGATATTCAATTGCGGATGAATGATTGAATGTTCTAACTTAGATTGATTACCAACCAATTGCCCCTAGTGGACTCCCCAGAGTGCTCTCAAGGATGCACTTTTCATGTTTTAACACAGTTATTCCAATCCACAGAATGTTCACTCCCAAAAAGCAGAGTTGCACCAAACTCTATGCTCTCCTTTGAGGAGCAAATTAAAAAAGAGAACTTCTATGTTACTCTGAAATCAGACCGTCACTCACTCTCTGATCATGATCTTTTTAAAGCCTTATTTGAATCTTGAAACTCCATCCACCAAAAAAGCTTTAAGTCATGTAGACTTGTGCTGCTTTTCTCATTTCTAATGCTGCTGATTGGGACTACATGCAACCAAGTCTGTAAGTGCTATATTGGCTTCATGTCAAATATGCTAATTCAAATTTCCACATTTACTGACTAAGAGGTGGTTCTCTCATACATCGGTTGCATTTATTGGGGTTAGAAAATTCTGGAGGAGGAAGTAACCAGGCTCTAACAGTATTTCAGGAATGGAAGCACAGTAGAAATGTGGCCTTTTTGGTCTGCCACACCCTCACAGTATGGTCTGTTATGGTACCTCAGCCATATGAAGGTAAAGTGTTAGTTGGAAATGGTCACTATAGTTGTCTGTAGTTTCTTCTTCAATACCATGACAAAGCAGCTAGGAGGCTTTGTCCGAAATGAAGCCTAGAACTGTTAGTGAAATCCAGATTTAACTGTTTGTTACAAAGCATTTCAAAACCTCTTCCAATAAAGCCTCTGCCACGCCAAGTTTAATGTGAGACCCTGGTTGGGTTCTCTACTTAGAAATGTGCATTGGGTTAACCCTAATATATTGCTCCAGTGCTCTTTGCCTGACACTGCTGCTGTTCTCCTGCGTAAAAGTCTTTTTTGGTGCCATGCATTTGTTGGTTATTAACAGCAACATTGACACCTTCCTTGGCGCCATGTGACCCCATGTTGCCAATGTGTGTCAATAAACGAATATATGCATTTGTATGAGTTTCTAGGGCCAGGCAGCCTGTTGCTGACAGTCAGAGCCAGAGATTCATCTTATAAAAAGAGAAAAAGTGTGCAGACACCTCATGAGGTGGTGCACATCGAAGAAGAATGTGAAAAACCTATACGTCTGGCTGTTACTACTTTGGGCTGTTTGAGTAGTATGATCACCCAGGTGTTCGTCCTTTGTATCGTGATTGTGAAGAATATGGGTGGCTTTTCCAGATATCCAATTATGCACCAAAGTATTTCCAGAGGATGGTCCTGTGTCTTTCATAAAGCTCTTAAATACTGTTAAATAGCTTATAAAGCATTAGGTATGTTTCATATTTGAAACCCCCAAAAGAGTCTGTCAACCTTGAATTGAGCCAACATTAATATCTATGGTGTGCTGGGCCCCGTTAACCCAATACTCTGACCTCCAAACTTCTACAAAGCCCGTTTTCACCAAGAAATACAAGGCCCCAGAGTCAGATCCTAGTTTTCAGAAAAGCTGTCCTGCAAATATTTGGGTAATGCTAATACATTTCCAACTAGGCCAGGTGCATTAGCTCTCTGGGGCAGAGAGAACAAGACACTTAACATTATCAATAAGAATGTGTCTATTTCTCAAGCGCTAACAACCGGATGAGCAAGATTATACTAGAACAGGTGGGACAAAAGGAATCTTATCTGGAATTACTTTCTATGGAAAAGAGAAATGAGGCAGTGGCCCTGAAGATTACTGATAAAGAAATTGAAGAAGGACAAGGAGATTGAGATTACGAAGTCTGTGAACCTGGAGCAAAGGATCCGCCCTCCTCCTTTTGCCGTTTTCAGTGAAGCAAACCTTGAAGACCATTCCCAAGACAGATTCAGGCAGCCATTTTATAAACAGTCTTTCTTTCCAAGGGATTACACTCCCGACGGCCAAGGAAGAGGTCAAGCAGCAGCTGCAACAATCACCAAGCTGCTTGAGACATCTAAGCAATGGCTCTCCTATGCACCCCTCCATCCACAGCATCCTGCGCAATGAAATGTTTCTTTTCTGTCTGACAGGAAAGTCACCTCGGATACCTGGTTGCTTTAGCTTATTGTATATCTAGCATGTCTTCATTTACCTTCAGATTTCCACTCCAGCCAGAGGCATGCCATTTCTATGCTGATCATCTACAGATGCTCAAGCAATAAGTCTGCATTATATTGCTGGTGAAAGCACTGTGGAGGAGGTTCTTACCCGAGAACAAGAGCAGAACGTTTACACCTGGTATTTCTTATTAGATAGAAAGAAATCGTATAACAAAAAAAGCAGATCTTTGACATAAAACTCTTAAACATATTCTTTTTAAATGAACAATTCAGTGAGACAGCACTCCAGTGATATGGGTGATTTTGTGGTGACTGAATCTTTAGGACAAATCATTTTGTTTTCCATTAAGTCAAAGCCACAGGTGTTAACTCAAGTTTGCAATAGTTGCTAACCTCTACCAATTCAAGGTTCTGATATTCAGATTAAAATTCACATTCAGAAGTTTCACCACATGCCTGCTGGTGGTAGAATCACATGTACATCATTAAGGTGACTACATTTCTCCTATTTGGACTGACTTTTGAAAGCTTTGTTAGTTGGGATGTGAACACACATTCAGAAAACATCCGATCTCTTGCACTGCTGACTCTTCAGTGTGAGATGAGAGAAATCTAGCTTAGTTAATCAAATTGTGGTTTTGTTTGTAGGAGCTCTTCTGGACATTATACAGATACATCCTTTTCCTTCAGAAGAACAGTGCCAAAGGTTTTGGTTACCCTCCTTCAGAGACTTTGAGTGAGACGTTGTCTCTTCTGAGCCTCATGTCCTTGTACATTTTCCTCGTTAACCGTGCTTGCCTGTATATGAGAGTTTTGCAAGAGTGCCTTCTTTCCCATTGGATTTAGGCTGATGTGGCCTTGGAAGATAAGGTCATATTTTCCCCTTTTTTTGGTGGACAAAGATCAAGAATTTGAAAGTGAGTTTCATGTTGAAATCCCTCATTATCAGAAAGTGCTGGTGACAGATGCCTGATTCGAGGACTAGTGAGCACTTGTAGACAGGCTGTTCATCATAACTCCTTCTGCCATATCAATATTTTTGAATTGAGCAATCAAGTTTGCAATGCAGTCCTTTCATTCAAAGCTACAAGGAAAGACTCTTCTGGTCCAGACAGACAGCACAACCAGTATATCATACACTTGGAAAACCGGTACTAGACCATTTGCTGCTACATAATTCTGTCGACCTAGCATCTACCAGGAGTTCTAAATGAGGGTACACATTCCATATGCAAACATTACTCAGGGGAACATGAATGGGAGTTGAATTTAGCAATGCTGTGAAGGCTTTTCATTATCTGGGGATAGTTCATGATAGATCTCGGTCACTGCTAGAAGCCGAACATGTGGGCTCATTAGATTCAATCTAGCGAGTACCATCCTCTAGGGAATGCTCTTTCAATAAGCTGGTAGAAGACTTAATTGTACCTGTTTCTGCCCATTATGTTGTTCCTGCTATTTCTTCAAAAATGTAAAAAGGTTCTATATCTGGCAAAAGCGTGCCTTCAGTATCTTTCTAGAAGAGACCATTTCTAGGTTATTGACCGCTTCAGAAAATCACCCTTGCAGAATTCTCTGTTTAAGATACCAGTTGTTCATGACTTTCAGGAAGGTTTGAAAAGTAAGTTTCCACTTTCAGATAACCAGCTCTTTCTTTGAACCTTAACATTTTGCACGCCACACGTTCAGCTCCTCTGTTTGCATAGGTGTGACCTATAATTCCTGATTAGCTAGTTAGCCTTTCTGATAACTAGGTCTTCTAGAAGTGTCCACGTGCTACAAGGTTTGCTTGCATTTACTAAGGAAAAGATGGTTCTTAGAACTCATAATTCCTAAAAAAAATGCATTATCTGACTGGTTCATTAGTGAGTTCATTAGTCGTTCTGCCTTTTTAGAAATTCTTCTAATCCTCTGAAAAATTTATTTCACATCATGGACGCATATGAAGAAATGATGTCTTGAGAGATAAAAAGATTTACATCAATCCAGACAACTTCTGGTTTCCTGTGCCTAAGTAAACATGGGGAAACAATGTTTCCCCATGCATTAAAATGTATTGTGCAATGCACAAAGCCTTTCAGAAGGCTAGCAGATCTCTACTGGCGAAGGATCGGTAGATCACTCACAATGGGAGGTAAGGCAAACACCTCTACTCTGTTCCACAATGCCCCTTTAGTGGAGATTTGTAGAGCAGCTAAGTGGTGTTCACTACACACTTTTTGTGTACAAGAACTGACTCACAAGCAGTTCAGATTATGATCCTTTGTAATGTAGTCTAAGGTTATGTTACTATTCCTTTTGAGCCCACACACACAGCTTCTTGGCACTGTCTGATGACACAGCAACTTTCTAATTGTTAAAACTACAAAAAACGAAGTAGGACCTAAATCGGATTAAGCATTGCTGCACAAGAAAAAGTTACTTACCTGGAACCTTTTAATTTCTCCAGTAAGGGTAAATTCCCCCTCAACCCACATTCTTCACTGACTCTCCCATAAACCTCTTTTCTGAGATTTAGTGAATACTCATTTAGAGGAAAAAAGAGAATTGATACAAAATGATATCCTGGGGTCTAAACTATACAACTCAAAGTGATCACTTTTCTGTGCTGAAACTCAAAACAAAAACAACAACAAAAAGTGCCAAATTACGAAAATCCCAATGTTCATTCCATTTGTGGCTGTAGATTAACGTTTCCCATACTCCTGCATTCTAGTGTTGTGCTCAGACATTGCAAGTTGTTTGTTTGAAGAAGTCTTTTTGAGTCACATGTACTCTGTAACTCCTTTCTTAGTGGGTGCCGACTCCATTGTTAGATTGTTTTTCTCACATCGGGTGAGCATAAGTATGGAGTAGTGAGTTGCAAGAACATGCTGACCATGCAAATGGTGTATCAAATGGTAGATATTAATAATAGAGAGATCTGCAACAAGACACTGACTACAGAGAGGAGGGTGGGCTCATGTGAATCTATAGCACTAAATCAACAAACAGATGCTTACAGGGTAAGTAATATTTTAGTTTGTTACATGTTTGGCTGTAGATACACATGGTCGGCATAGACTATAAACCAGTACTCCCTAAAGCGGTGGATAGTCAGCAAATGATGCAGATGTCTGGAATGAAGTTTTTAAAAATGTCAGACCAATTCTAGCTTGTTGACAGGCCAGAATGTCCACTCAGTAATGCTTTTTAAAACACTAGATGGCAGGAGCATGTCCGGTGACTCCTCAGATGCTCTGGAAGAACTCGTGCAACTTTTGTTCTTCTAGCTATAAAAAAAAAAATATATAAAGTGCCCTCCTGCATACAGCACACAGCTTGTCCGAACCTGAATATAACTTCTTGCTGGTGGGTACATTATCTGAAACTCCCTTTGTGTAACAACAGGAGAAATGGCTTCAAATATACTAGGCCTCTACAGAAATGTGCTTCTTGTAGATTTGTTTGAATTTCTGAATAGGTTTTTCTAAAAAAAAAGGGTGTTGGTGCCAAGCAGGAGGCTCTGGCTCAAAGGCTCATATTTGAAGATGTCATTTTATACAGCTTCAGAAGCTCAAGTATTGTTTCATTTCCCATTCAATACCCAATATTCAGTTTGTGTTTTAAATAAACTAATTCTTTACCAGGGGCTCTTTTAAAAGCAAATTCATGGGATGGCCTTTCCAGAGTCATCAATATTGTTACCTTGTTGCTAAACAGGGTGCAGATAATGTTCTAACTTCAAATTGCAATGGCCACATGTTGGGCTGCTCTAGCTCGGCGTAAAGTATGTGTAGAAGACTTTATAGATCTGCCCTTGTGTGTGTTTCAGTAGACTCTGTTAGTCTCTAATGGAAGTAATACAAGAATGGGCCACTGTACTTTTCAGCAGCCAAGCTAATAGCCTGCCCACTTTATCTCCCTCTTTATGTAGCAGTTGCAAAAAAGATTTGTTTTAAAGTAATTCCTTCTCCATTATCTTTTTTAGTATTTCCAAACGTTGAGCCTCCGCTATTTGTCTGTTTGCTTCATAGTGCCCGTCTGTCATTGTTCTCTAGTTAGCTCTTTCTCTTTGGCGAGTATCAGCAAGTCTGTTTTCTTCACTGTAGATGTCATTTTGGGATGACAAACTCCCTCTTGACCATCTTTAAGACATCCCATTCAGTATGCTTAGCGTTTTCTGTGTTGTCATTATTGTTAACGTATTGTGTAATTTCTTTTCCTGTGGCCTGTCAAAACTCTGTTGCTTTCTATGTTGGTGGCTGCAACCTTCAGCTGTGATTCTGGGCTTATGTCTATTACATTTGTATTTGAAAGACAAGTGTTCCCTTGCCCCCAAGCAGGGAACACTTACTCCATGATCTTTTTGCCACAGATTCTGATGAGGGCACCTATGATGATGCTATTGACCAGTCAAGTGGCCAGCTGGTCTGATGAACTTGATACGTCCCCACAGAGTGTGTTGTTCTTACCTCCTGGGCCAGCAGTGCCTTACTCCGATATTGGATATCTGCAATGTATTGTAGCTTGTCTATCTACTATAAAGCCTAATCTTTAATATTTGTCATATACTCGTGCTTGAGGAGAATTTTCTTTTGACTGGGGTTTATGCTCTCTCCAGAACTCCCCCATGGCCAGATCAATCATTTATTTATTTATTTTTATTTATTTAAAGAGTTTTATATAGCGCTGGCTAGACCCGAAGGTATCAGAGCGCTTTACATAAGGTTCAACAATGTAACAGAAAAAGATCAGCAATTACACATTACGTCAAAAAATAAGCAATACATTAAGAGAGGGGAGAAGGAGAGAGAAAAGTAGTAGAGGGGGAAGGGGAGGTGAGAAAGGGAGGATGAGGGAAGAGACAACAGTAGAGACGAAAGGAAGTCTGTCTAAAGACCGACTGGGTAGGTGACGTCCAAGGAGGGAATCCACGGCCCGTCTCCCCTATAGCTTAACCAGGTAGCTCCATCGGGCATCAGACAAAATAGTTCAGTCTCAAGTGGCGTGGGAAGAAGTTCACAGAAAAACAGGGTGGGGACAAAGGGCAAGGGCAGGAGAGGGCAAAGGTCAGAAGCTGGAAAGAGTAAGAGCGGTGAGGGGTGGGGGAAGGGAGAGGGGGGAGATAAGGTCAGGAGAGACACGGGAGAGTTTGTCCAAAGTCCGGCTGGGTAGGTGATGGTCAAGGAGGGAGTCCAAAGTCCATCTCCCCTTTAGCTCGCGAGGTAGCTCCACCGGGCATCAGACAAAAATAGCTAGGTCTCAGCTGTCTAGGGAAGTTAGCAGGGTAAAGGTCCTGGGGGTGGGTGGGGACAGGGACGGGAGAGGGCTGGTTGAGGTCCTGACGGTGATCAATGATTAAAGAGCAGGGGAGGAAAGAGCATCGCAGAGGGTCTCACTGAGTCGGCCATCTAGAACTCAGGCAGGGGGTACGAGTCATTGCAAGTTTGGATACAGTCAGTCCCCTTGAATCTCTATGTCCCAGAAGGGAAGTGTTAGGGTGTCCATCTTAAGATCCGGTCGAAAACGCTGGGGCAGAGACAATTAGAGCCATTTGCTATATAAAGATCGTCTTGGAGACAAAAGCGGCCCCACAATGATAGGCATTTTCCAATCAGTGGGCACAGGTACAGCAACGATCGTCCAGCATGCCCAGGTCTCCTCGCGCAGCACCCCAGGAGAGGATGAGACGCTCTGAAAAGTCATCGTTTCGCCGCCATTTTAGGGTCAGGCACCATCCACAAGGAGATCGTCGGGGCGACTAAAAACGGCCTCACAATGAAGTGCTCCTCACAGCCAACATCAGCGCAACAGACCAAAATCACCAAGACTTCAGCGACAGTACGGTGATAGCGCGCCCCTCCCCCCCGGCACCGGGGGAGATCTCACCTCCGTTAGCAGTCGGTGTAACCTCCAGGTGTCTCGCTTGTCATGCGGGCAGTTGGCCGCAGTGAGTAGTCCCCCGATCCAGGGGTGGACCCAGGGAGAGGGAACTAAAAGATGGGCGAACACGGAAGCCGGCAGCCACACGGAGCAGCTCCCATGGAACTGGGCAATACCTCACCGCTTGGCAGGCGCCATCTTGGCCTCTTCATCGGCGGGGACATCAGGGCTCGTTTCTCCGGGATGTCAGATCGGAGAAGGGCGCTAAGGATCTACTTGGATTCAGCCCGCATTCCGGTTGCACCAACGCCGTTTAGGTGAGAAAAACAGCGCGGCGGGATGCCCGCTCTAGAAGTCAAGGAGAGGGTTCAGCACGGAGCATCAGCTCCGCGCGGCCATGATGGGATGGCTCCTCCCCCCTTACATGACCTGTTACTGAGTCTTTGTCATCTTCTGTTTATAATTCAGACAGAATGGTGCTCTTTCTTTGTCTTCATCCAGTATACAGTTGAAGTCTCACAACCATATTATTGTCACTCCTAAATATGGGGCCATTAATCCACTCAATGTGATACAATAGTTTTGATCATCCACATAAGTGGGATATATTCCCACAAACATTATTTCCTTACCATTCAGTAACCCATTTGGCACTAAATATCAGCCTTCCTGGTCTACTAAGAGCTTTGTTTCCTGCACAGGGTGCATTTGGGTTCATCCATATTCCCACTCCTGTTTCATGCATGTTAAAGCTTGCATGATAAAATTGGTCTTTCCATCCTCTTTTAATGTTGCCCGCTTCCTTTAGTAATAAGAAGGTTCCCAAGAGGCAGGCGATTGACTCATTCCATCTACATGCACCAACGCTCCCATGTTTTGCATAATTATTCAATCCTCTGATAATCCATGTCAGTATTGATACCATATTTTCCATCAATAGTTGGTTTCCTCAACTCGTTCTGATTGTGTTTGTTATACTCTCTCCTTCATCCAATGGGGTGCATAATTCATTGCATTATAACTATCTGATAGAGACTTCTAATCGCAGATTACTTACCTTAGAATACTTGGAATACTCTTCAGGTGTCAAACTGGATCCAGAAAACTTTGAAGAGGTACACCTTTCAAGCTGGAAGGTGGCGTCTGCAACTCCGCGCGATGTCATCAGTGAGGATGTGATCTGCGAAGGCCTATATAGGCCTCACCCATGCGCGCTGACATCCGTTCCTTTCTTTCTGCACCGACAGTCGCGGATCCGGAGCTACCCTTGGTCTCTTCAAGACAATTTTTCCTCGATGTTTCGAGGCCTTTTTCCTCAACATGAATTCTCAGGTTTTGGGCATTGTGGGCAGATGTCTGTCTCTGATCCCCACTTGGTCTGCCTTTGTTGCCTGGGGTCGACCCACGACTCTACAGCCTGCAGGGAGTGCACCCAAAGGCAACTCCTGCTTAACTCGCTTATTAGTGCAGGCCGGTCCCTCTGGAGCTCCTTCGGGCCCCATGGAGCTGAGAGGTCCCCCAACTGGGACTCTGCCTGAGCAACCTCCCCTGGGGCTATTTGGGCCCTCCGGATCTGTTTCCAGAACCATGCCAAGCCCGACACTGATGCCGCTACTGGCACCATCCCCCACTCTGAGACGAGACCACCCCTCCCACCTCCCCCTGATGCTGACTTCACTGACGTTGGTAGACCAACTGCTGCCATTACCCTCACGCTGAACCGATGCCATGTCAACCTTGACGCCTCTACTTGCAAGCCCAGATTGTGACACGGTTCCCTTGCCCCCAAGCAGGGAACACTTACTCCATGATCTTTTTGACATGGATTCTGATGAGGGCACCTATGATGATGCTGTTGACCAGTCAAGGGGCCAGCTGGCATGATGGACTTGATACGTCCCCACAGGGTGTGTTGTTCTTACCTCCTGGGCCAGCCACTGAGGATTCTGCATCATTTGCTGTAGTGGTACGCTGAGGTGAGGAGATCGTGGACCTTCAACTCCCCTGCCAGGAATTGAAAATAAATTTGCCCACTTAGGTCCTCCAACCTGGCCAAACTGCTTCTGAGTCTCATTTTCATCGTAGCCTTGACCGACAAACATCTGGGGACCTGGGCCAAGCTCTCCTCAGGGGCCCCCATCAGTCCCCAGATTGCTAGATGCCACCATCCTGCACCAGGCGATCCAACTTTCCTCTCTCAACACCCCTCCCTGGAGAGTTCAGTGGTGCAGGCTTCAGCTAGCAGGGAGCAGCCTAACTCAGTCCCTTCTGCTCCACCAGATAGGGAGTCGAAACCCAGAAAGACTTTCGGTTGTAGGGTTTTCTCCTCTAAAAGTCTTGTTTTGCATTGCATTAATACCTCTTGCTTGCTCAGTCGTTACAGCAATGCTTTATGGGACTCATTGAGTCAGGTCTTGCCTCGAGTTTCGGGCCACCATTTCTGAAGCCATGCGAGATGGCTGGGACATGGTAACATTTTCTACACATTGCGTTCTGGACACCATAGATTCGTGGGGCCAAGCAATTGCGACCAGTGTTGTCGTCAGATTAAATGCTTGGGTATGCTCCACCGGTTTTTATGGGGATGTTTAATCCACCCTGATGGATATGTACTTCTAGGGGTCCCATCAGATGACATGCTTGGATACACTGCACACGTTTTTTGGGTAATGTCCAATCCACCCCTGATGGACATGTTCTTTGGTGGGTCCCATTTTAATTTTTTAGAAAAGGCTGATTTGGATGTGGAGCACTTCAAGGACAGTAGGGCTACGGCCCGTTCCTTTGGTCTTGCTGCTGCTCTACGCCCACTGGCTCCCCAGTTTCACCCTTTGGGTGGATTTGGCAGAAGGTTTCAACACCACCATTAGACACAGCCATCCCATCTGTCATCCCAGTCTCTTTCAAGGCAGGGGACTTTCTAGGTCATGAGGACAGCATTCCCTTCTCACACACATGCGCCATCCCCCACAAGCCTCTTTGATTTGCTGTCCCCGGAACACTGCCACCCTGTTGGAGACAGGATCCAACATTTCCTGCAAGGATGGCAGTCCATCACCTCGGACGAATAGGTGTTACAAATTGTTAGGCGGGGCTATGCCCTCCCATTTCTGGAGAATCCACTGTCCATTCCACCGGTCCAAGAACAGCTGACAGAGGACCATCTGTCCTTGTTGCATAAAGAAGTGAAGGTCCTCTTGGCCTAAGGGGCCGCAGATAGGGTGGCGATACCAGAAGTAGATCGTGATTGCTATTCCTACTACTTCTTGGTGCCGAGAAGGGGCGGATGCCTCAGTCCTATACTGTATTTGCGCCCTCTGAAAAAGGCAAATTAAGGATGCTCAGGTCTTGTCTACCCTCGACCCTGGTGACTAGATCGTAGCTTTGGACCTGCAGGATGCTTATTTCCACTTCCCTGTCCTGCATGCCCACAGGCGTTACCTGCAGTTTACAATGAGCCATGAGCATTTTCAGTGTGCTCCGCTCCATTTTGGCCTCACCAGTGCCCCTCGGATGTTGACGAAGGTGGTGGCAATGATCACAGCTCATCTGCAGATGTTGGGAGTTCCATTCGTCCCCTACCTTGATGACTGGCTGCTGAAGGAGTGCTTGACCTAGGCAGTCGTCAACCAGCTGCAGGCAACGGTGAACCTCCTCACATTGCTGGGGTTCACTATAAACATGCCGAAGTCACACCTGACTCCTTCTCAGACGCTTGCTTCCAGCTGAGAGATTCTGTACACTTTGTGGTTTTATGCCTATCTTTCGGAGTGGGAAAGTCCAGGACATTTGGGCTATGATCCCAATGTCTCAGCCTTGGTCCTGGATCTCATTGAGGTTGACCCTGAGGCTGATGGCCTCCTGCATCCTGCTGGTCATGCACACCAGATGGTATATGCAGGTGCTGTAGTGGAAGCTAAAGTCAAAGCAAAATCAAGTGCATCTCCCTGCACTAATACACACCACTGCAGGCAAGAGACCTGCAGTGGTGGCTACAGGACCACAATTTGGTCTGCAGCAGACACACCCCCTTCCCCACCCAGAGCTGGCAGTGGTGACAGATGCATTGCTTCTGGGCTGGGGTGGCCATCAGGGAGAGGTAGAGATCAAAGGCCTCTGGTCCCTGAAAGAGGCTCAGCTCCCAGCGCCACCTCAACCTGTTGTAGTTAAGAACCATCTGCTTGCTGTTAAAAGCCTTTCAGCCATCCATTCACGGGAGGCTAGTCAGGTGTTCATGGACAACACCACCGCCATGTGGCACTGTGTCAAGCAGGTTGGGGTGGGGTCATGGGCTCATTGCCAGGAGGCCCGGCACATCTGGACGTTGCTGGAGCACCAGGAGATTTTCCTGGTGGTGCATTTTTGAACACCAGGGGAGCCCATCATCGCCACACTGGGGCAGGACTCAAGCCCCCAGCTTGCCTTGCGGCTATCACGCCGCCAGCGTCACCGCGCCAGGAGGCGCTTTAAGCAGCTCGGGGCTCCCGCAGCGTGGGAGCCCGTCATCGCCACACCGGGGCAGGACTCAAGCCCCCAGCTTGCCTTGCGGCTATCACGCCGCCAGCGTCACCGCGCCAGGAGGCGCTTTAAGCAGCTCGGGGCTCCCGCAGCGTGGGAGCCCGTCATCGCCACACCGGGGCAGGACTCAAGCCCCCAGCTTGCCTTGCGGATATCACGCCGCCAGCGTCACCGTGCCAGGAGGCGCATTAAGCAGCTCGGGGCTCTCGCAGCGCAGGACGCACCTGGGCAAAGCCCGGGCCAAGGGCAGGCCCGTCCACACCCGTTAGAGCCCAGAGAGGGCCCCCCTCTAACATCTACAGCTTCAAATAGATGGGATCATCATGGGGAAGAAAACGTCGCCTGCGCCGGAGAAGGTAACTGCTACTTCTTTAGATACTTTTCCGGCTAAAGCAACATCAGCCTTAAAAAAGGAAATCGCCCTCACAGAAAAAAGACTTTAGTTAGGGGCAGGGCAGGCACGTAGCTCTCCTGTCTCCTCTGTCTCTCCATCCCTGGGGGGGGGAATGGTGCGATATGGGGATGTTCTCCCCAATCCGTTGGTGGTCACTTTGCCGCTTATTGAAAAATCACAGACTGCTACTACATCTAGTGGGAAAGTAACAGCCCGATGACCTCTAATGGGAAAAGGAAAAGAGGCACTGCTATACCGCCTCCTAATTGTCCCGCCAAGAAGTCCAGAAAGGTCGTTGTGCCAGCGCCATCGACATGCAAGTCTGGTCAGCCTCATCCGGAGTCTATAATCCACCCAAATTGGTGCGAGCTTCTTGATAACGTTAAACAACTCCTACAACCGATCTATGCTCAGTTAGAATCTATAGATCGTACCCTACAAGGCTTGATATCGTCCAATGTGGCGCATCATATGATGGGAGATTCTTAACAGCAGCTCTGCTAATCCCAGTCACCGACACTCATCTACAGACATACCCCCTGTTGTCCCCCGTGCTGTTAGTAAAACTTGCAATTTATTTTTATTTTGATTGTCATAAACTGTGTTTGTTTTGTAAAAATAGGCCCCCTGGTAGTGAGTCAGACAAACAGCCTTCCACTTCCATTGGTATCCCTCGTGCTGTAGATCAGACGGCCACCACTTTAGACCCTATTGGTTCAGACAACGTAAGCCTGGTCCATAGGAGTGGTCCATCACAGGTGTCCAGTCAAGATTCTATGGGTAAGGGCAAGGGGCATTTACCACATTTTTCAAGGTTACAGGCTAATGTAAACCCCTCTTCTTTCCACTCCCACAGTAGATCGAATCAACATTATATGAATCTTCCCCCTGCAGTTTGTCCCTATGTTGTAATTTTAGTTAATGTACCTTTACTCCGTCCTAGTCAAAGAGAGTCCACACTTCAGCATATGGCCAAAGCTCGATTCTGGTTGACACAAAACTCAAAGCGTGGTTATCTTATCCAAAATCATCTGATCATGGCTAAAAGAGCGCCGTGGATTGGGGCGGATGTAAAAATTACCAATAATGACTGTGTCATTTTAAACTTCGACAATGAACAGTTAGTGCAAGATTTACTGGGGAGTTCACCGACTGCCCCCTCACCTCAAACCCAGATCTATGTAGTCCCTTTGGGCTTTTTTATAGGCCTACAATCAAGAGTACTTCCCTCACACGCCCAGGGTTTTCCTTCCATGAGTGTTTGTAACAAACCCATCCAATCGGCCCTTGATGCTCTCCCACTCTCTAATAGATATTCTCCGTTGGAAGATATGGAGGCTTGCGATTGACTCATACCACCCTTTAAATCAGTCCCTTCGCCAGCTTCTTCCACATCATGTAAATCAAACTGTCCCTTTTTTGGTACCTGCTGTGAGGGCAACAAAGGCTGTTCTAGATCCACAAAGTAGTAATACGCTTTTACCAACTGGCCCTATATCTTCCTTTATTGACTTAACAATGACCCGCTCCCAGGTGCCCCTAAGGGACACAATGTTTCTTTCATGGAACATAGCAGGCTATGAAAATAAAAAAGATAATCAAGATTGGTATAAAGTGTTCATGTACTGTGATATTGTTTGTTTCCAGGAAACTTTGGCTGAGCAGCCTATTTATGTAAATGGATATTGCTGTTTTGTCACACCAGCACTTCCCTCAGTATCAGGCCGATCTAAAGGCTGCTTATCTACACTTATAGTTAACACAATCTCTCTAGGTAAGGTGACGTTTACCAATAATTCGCCCTATTTTCATACTATCCTAGCTGAAGGCTCGGGTATAAACGATCTATTATTGATACATTTTTATAATAACTTTCAGAATCCCACACAGGTGGCCAATGAGCTGGGGGGCATATTGGAAGCTCTGTTAACTCACCATCCATGGTCAATTTTGGCTGGGGTTTTTAATGTGCATTATTGTACTAAATTAAATCAACGTATTTGTGGGATAACTGACACAAATGACTTGCTGCTTGTCCATTTTAATCATCTCAATTATGGAAATGTTTTAAACAGTTTTTATTAACTTGGGATCTAGTTATAGTAAACCTGTGTCACCCCTCCACAGGTCAACTTCTCCCTACTTTCCAACGATCAGGGGTTATTTCGACAATTGATTTTATCATTATCCAAGCTAATTTTAAGAAATGTATTAAGTACTCCAAGGTTGAGCTTACTGAATTTAGTGACCACACATTTCTCCTTTTATGCTTTACCTGGCCTCTCGTTACTAAGACAAGTTTTTTATTTGCCACATAACCTATTGTGAGCAGAAAAAACTTATTCACACTAAAGTGGGAGAAAGTAGATTCAACTTCCTTCCACCCAATGGTTGTAAAGGAGGTGTTACCCGATATCCATTCCTGCTTAGATGCTCACTCTGACAGTTACCAAGTAGTAACACCATTTATTAAAATTTTAACATCTATAAGTTCTAACCTCTCAAGCCCTGCACCAAGAAACACAACACCGGTGTCAAGATGGTTAGAGACTAATTGTTCAAAGGCCTCCAAACAACTTCGCACTCCGCTAAAAATACACCACAAAAACAAAAATCTGATAAGGAAGCTACGAGCTGACTATAAGACAGCTAGGGAGGTGAGAAAGATGCAGTTGAGGGACGAAGCATGGGATAATTTGCGTGAGGCTTCTAGGAGAAAAGATAGCAAGGCCTTTTGGAGAGTAATAAATGACCCTTTTCTGCAGGATCATGGCGGCCCCTCTCTTGATCTCCATATAGATGAATCTACCTGGCTGTCTCACTTTCAAAACATTTTTCACAAAAAAAGGAATAGTACTACAAAAGAACCTGCGGTTGTGATGGCGGCCCAACCGGGGATGGAATTTTCCTTAGAAGAAATTGAGCTTGCATTATCCCAATCTTCTGCCTTAAAGGCAGCGGGCCTGGATGGGGTCCCACTGGACATATTTTTTGTTCACAAAAACTTATGGGCACCCCTCCTGACCCAAGTTTTTAACGCTGTAACCAAAGTGGGTCCCCTGACTTCATGGAAGCAATCAGTGATTATCCCTATATATAAGCAGGGGGATCCCTCGAGCCCTACAAATCACTGTCCAATCTCTTTGTTGGACAGTACCAGCAACTTAATGGGGAGATTGATTTTGAATAGATTGGAGGAATGGGCATCTGTTAACATTGTCTTAGACTAGGCCCAATACGGGTTTAGAAAAGGGAGGGGCACGATCGATCAAGGCTTAAATTTAGCCTTGCGCGCAGCAAAATATGTCCATGCAAAAAAGGGTCAGTTTTATTTGGCTTTTATGGACGTGTCCGCGGCCTTTGAGTGCGTGAGCCAATGAAAATTGTGGGCTCTTCTGGAGACGATAAGCGTGGACAAATCTATCATCAATTTTATCAGAGAGATGTATAGAGAGGCAGGGGCTGTAATAAGGTTTGGTAAACAGGGGGAATGCACGAAGCAGTTCAGAATCGAAAAGGGGGTTAGTCAGGGGTGTGTCCTCGCCCCTTTTCTTTTTTCTTTATATACCAACAAACTTAACGAAGTCTTGGCCGCACAGTGCAGGGACGTTCGATCTGCAGGCGGCTTATTGCTGTCTGTTCTCCTCTACGCAGATGATGCGGTCTTGATGGCCAGAACCCTCCTAGCCCTACATCATCCGATTGGGATATACTCAAATTACATGGCTGAACTGGGTTTGAGTGTCAACAAATCGAAAACTTTTGTTATGACCGCGGGTTTGGGAAGAAAAAAGTCAATATCACTCCAACGGGGGGGGGGGGGGGGGAGGGTTGGTTTCTCTGGCTTGCGTAGATTCTTTTATGTACCTTGGCCTTCTTTTTGATTCCAAACTTAATTGGTCTGCTATGGTAGAAAATCGAACCAATTTGTTGAAACAAAGTATAGCTGCTATCTGGAAATATGTTTCTAACCTGGGTAAAAAGCCTTGCAGGGAAATGGTTGAAGTCTATTTAGCAAAATCCATAGCTACCTATGGCGTGGAAATATGGGGTATTGCTCAAGTGGGTAGTTTACAGACAGTGGAGGACAAATTAGTTAAAAAGCTGCTCTTAGTCCCTCCATCCTGCTCGGATCTAATTGCTCATAATGAACTTGGCCTTCCTTTTATCACTGACTCAATCAAATTGGCCCCACTTTATTATGGCTAAGAATCTGGAAGAGGGACTCGGTCAAGATAAACCAAGTGGTATTAAAAGATATATTAAATATTGACCGAACCAACAGTATCCCATGGCTAGCATATGTTAAGCAGTCCTTCACAGATCTGGGCCTTGCCTTCCTGTATTCAACACCCTCCAAATGCCTGTCTTTTTCTAAAATCAAACTAAGAAAGACTTTCGCCACAAAGTGCGAATTAGAAAGATGGCACTGTAACCATAGTAAAGTCACGGTTTCATTTTATCAGACTATGCCTAGAGTGGCCATGGGTCATGATTCCTATCTCTCCTTTGTTTCCAACAACATGCATCGTTCTCTATTAACAAGGATGAGATTGAACCTTTTTCCCTTAATGGTAGGCTACCCAGCCCAATCACATTCTTTAATCATTTATCGCTATGCCAGTGTGATGATCGATCCGCACAAACCATTTTGCACATTATATTCTTCTGCTGTTTTTATAAACTGGAAAGGAAAAGATTCATTCTCCCAATGCTAACAAAACTGAGTTTATCCTCTCATTCCGCAGCACTTGCAGTTATCAATACATTGGAAACCCCTTTAGTCTGTTTTATGACTGCAAAATGTTTATATTCAGTTTTGCGAATCAGGAAAGGTTCATCAGAGAGGGGGTTGTTTTAACGGTTTAGTTTTACTAGTCTGATTTCAACAGCTCAATGAATTACTGTAAGGATGTTAATATGCAAGTCGGCTTTAGCTATGGGATTTGGAAGACCTTGTACAGGAGGGGTGTTGTCTTTAATTGCTTGTTTTAAATACATTGGTCTTTTTTTAACTTGTTGAAAATGAATTGTTGTTTGACATTTGGTTTTTAATTGATGGATAGGTATGAGAATATCGATATTTTAACACACAATTAATTAACATGTTTCTGCCTGTTTTGCAATGTGATTTTCCTCTGTACTTTTATGCATTTATCAATTGCGAATAAAGATGATGATTGCTAGGTTGATTGAACGCCATGACGAATGGCAGTTACATTCAGAGGTGGCACAAGGTCTCATCCGCGAATGGGGGAGGGGGCCTTGGCTCGATCTGTTAGCCTCTGCCGAGAACATGTAGTGTCAGCACTTCTGCGAGTTGGAGTTTCCAAAGCAGCTCTCACTTGGAGATGCATTCCTGGTAGAGTGGAATTCAGGACTCCTTGAGAATCTCCTGTCTCAGCAGCAGGGAAGGGTTCTGCACCCGAACAGGCTCAGGCTCCGCTCCATGCTTGGAGATTGAGCAGTGTTTGACCTTTCACCAGAGGTTGTTGAGGTTATCGTTGAAGTCAGGCGCCCGCTACAAAATCTATATACGTCTGCCATTGGGATAAGTTTGTGGCTTGGTGGGTGACCAAACAGGTGAACCCACTTCATGCTAAACTGTCCGAGGTTTTGTTGTTTGTATTGTCTTTAGCACAGCAAGGCCTTGCTTTGGTCACAGTTAAAGGTTATCAGTTGGCTATTTTGCCCTTTTTGTGGTTGCTGGACCAGCCTTCATTGTTTAAATCATCAGTTGTGATAGGTTGCCTTAAAAGGCTTCAACAGTTGTCCTCCTCCCCTCTTTTCGTTATGCCTCAGTGGGACTTAAATTTGGCTTTGACCTTCTACATGTGTTCTTCATTTGAACCCATGCTTATCTTTCCACTCGGGTTGCTCCCCCTCAAATCTTTCTTCTTGGTGTTTATAACCAAGGGTGAGGAAACTTCAGGTTCTCTCTGTGAACCCTCCGTACACTACCTTCTATCGGGACAAGTTGGTTCTTCCAACTTGTGGCTCCTTTTTTCCTAAGGTAGTGACTAATTTTCACTTTGGACAAACTATCACCCTTCTGACAGTCTTTGCTCCACTTCACCACTCTCAGGAGGAGGAACAATCATCGCCTGATCCGAAGAGAGCTCTTTGTTTTTATATTGATCATAACTGGCAGGAGGATGATCAGCTTTTTATCGGGTTCAAAGGAGCGAAGAAAGGTAAAGCAGTATAGAAAAGAACCATTTCTTTCTTGATTTTGCGCTGCATAAAGATCTGCTATGAGCTGGAAAGAAGCAGCCTCCAGAAGGCTTTTGGGCTCATTTGGCAGAGCCAATGCTACTACCACTTTGTTGGCTCGCGGAGTGTCTTTTCTGGGCATCTGTCAGGCATCTATGCGGGTGTCCCGCCATATGTTCATAAAACACTACTGTCTGCCAGGTCCGGCACAATGGGCATTTTGCCTGTTAGGTCCTGCAGGATGTTTTGGTTTGAGCCAGTTCACAGACCCTCTTCCTGGTACTATTCGAAGGAATAGAGAAATCTGTATCGGGATAAAGAGTTACCTACCTTAGGTAGTGCCTTTTCTGGTAGATACTTTCTGATAGAGATTCGTCATCAACCCTCCCATCCTCCCTGTTCTATAACCTTGACTCTTCCACCTAAAAGGATCCCAATCTAGAATTCTGCACACTGGGCAAGACCAATTAAATTTTTGCTCTGCGTCTGCAGGCGCCAAAGGAACACAAAAGCAACCAATGTCAGCGCTCATGGGTAGCGCCTACGTAGGCCTGCACACGTCATATCCGGCGTGGATTACGCTGGTGCAGAACAACAGGCAACACCTTCCGGCACGCCAGGGGGTGTACTGCTTCAAAGTTTCCGGATCTAGTCTGGCTCCTTGGGAATATTCTAAAGTGAGGAATCTGCAGTTAGATAAAGTCTATCAGAAAAGGTGTTATAGAAGCTAAAAAACTTGTTCTACAGTTACATAGAACTACATATAGCAACACAAGGGTTGATTGCAAATCACTCATATGATCATATGTGATGCATCCAATGGATGTAAGCATGTCATACATACAATCCTGATAGATGTTTGGAACTCCTGGTTCTAGTAATTCTTAAATCAAAGCAGAACTTAGTAATGCAGTACATAAGTGAGCTGTCACAGACCTATACATTTCAGGAATTCAGATCATTCCTCAGTTGTGCTTCCAGAAGGCTATAAGCTTAGGTCCATGCTACCCTTGGAGGATGGTCATGATTCTCAAAGTTTTGTCCTTGTTTTCTCTGTAGTGCCCGAGTTGACCTCCTGGGCTATAATGGTGCCATCATCTGTCAGTGGATCTCATCATTGAGTTGTCACTGTCAGTTAATATGTCCATAGTTCCTGCATTGATTATCAGTCCACTCAGTGGATCATGGCGAGTTCCTTCATCTTCGTAGGTCTCTGCGCGATTTTGCAGTTTATTTTCGTGGTGCTCACAAGTTTTTCCAAACACTCCCATGCCTGATGCACCACTAGGAAAAAGCGCACTTTACTCTCTTGTAGGATTTTTACTTTTGCTGGGGGAAAAAAACATATTGAATTTTTAAAGATTATCTGCTGGGTGCCTTTTTTTCTTGCTTCTTGTTATGTTACATCTCTGTCTCTGTAATTAAAGAGGCAACATTTATTGCTCGGGGGAAGCCGCGGGGGAGATCCCTAGTGGAGTGAGGGAGTGCCGGGGCTCTGTCTGCCCTCTCGATAGAGGAAAAAGTGTTACAATTCCTTAGGTTTTAAATCCTTGACCTAGTCTTCCAGGAACAGCTCTATGCATTCTCCTGCTTTTTTGGGAAGATCCATAACGCATACTTTGTTTTGATATACCCCCCCCCCCTTCTGCTTCCTCGCTTCCAGGACTTTGGTTCAGTGTGTGTCTGTCTATCTTTTTCTAGTTTTTTTATTGAGTGCTTCATTTTGCTGGTCAATGATTTCACAAGAGTCAAATTAAGTACTAGTACATCCGCCCTGGCTTCAAAGGAGATTCTTGTATCATGTATTGCCTTTATATCATCAGCAAATGTTGTTCTGCAGGGCCCTGCGCCGAGCACTCTTGTCCGGAAGACATGCTGGCAAGCTGTTTTGTGTTCTTGTCTATATTTGTCTGGTGTGTCATTGCTTTTGAGTTCTTCTCTTTGATCATTATTCTGTCCCAGATGGTGCCCAATCATGTTCCCTAGGGTCCATGTGGCCAGGACTGTCATTGTTTAAGTTATTTCTTCTCCGCTGTTTATGCCCCCAGTGTTCCTGCAGTTTGTAATTCTTCCATGTGATATTGTGCCACAAATGTGGTATATCCCCGGTGCTGTCCTGAGATCCCTGGATAGACTGGTAGTGGATAGTCTTATTGCCGTAATTCACGCTACTCTTTCCCAGCAGGCAAGTGACTATCTTCAAAGAAGGGGGCCCAAACCACTATTCCTTCCATTTCAGTTTGGATACCCCTTTACTAGCCTCACAGCCACCCCTGACTACTGTGAGGCCCTTTTTATACTTGTGTTTCAGTTCAGATTTGTACTTGAAGTATCTTCCATTGTTGTTCCATCTTTTTTATTTGCTGTCCCCGGTACTTACTCCACCAGCAGCCTCCATCACCACTCCGGTTCCAAGGCGCTGAAGAGAGCACCATCCCCACACTTTCTGTCCTGGCGTCTAGCCTGCTCCATGTTGCATTCAGTGTAAATGGAGGGGCCTGGGGGCTTTGACCTCTGTCGCAGGTGTAGGACTTGCCTCTCCTCAGGCATCATTCCCCAGCCGGAGGCTCCTCTGTATACTCCACCCACCTTCAGTTCACCACTAATGACTGATGTGATGCCCCCAGCTTTCGTGTCTTTTCTCTGCCAATACAGCCCTTCTTTCACAGACTCACTTGGCCTTTAACAAATCCCCTACTCTTAATCTAACAAGTCCCATCTGCCGTTTCTAGCTACAGTGAGTACCTTAGAGGGAGTCCACCTTGCTAGGGCTATATGTGCTTTTTTTCAACTCAAGTTTTCTTCATTTCGTGCAGCCATTCACATGCAGGGTCCCCTGTCTTCAAACAGAATATTACTATCTGATAGAGACATCTAGCCGCAGATTCCCTACCCTTGAACTATCCCCAGGCTCCATACTGGATCTGGAAAATGTTCTACAGGAGTACCTCTGCTCTTCGAGAGATGGCGTTGTGCGACTCTATAGCGACATCGTCCAACGTATGTGAAGTCGACAGAGTCCATATAAGCCCTGCCCTGTTGCGCTGACGTCAGATTCTTCCTTTCCGTGCTTCCAACATTGATCCGAAGAGCGGTTCCCCCGGCTGTTTTTTGGCATAGCTCGACATTTTTTGTCAACGGAACAGTGTGTTTTTTTCTGGATGTTGTCAGGTTTCAGACCCTGTGATATATCGTTACACAAGTTAGTAACTTGTGCTTTTAGTGTAAAATATTTTGCGTGTTTGTTTTTGTAATGGTGTTTCCAAAATCCAGGCTGATGGCCGGGAATTAGTCCATGGTTTTTCAATCTAGGGCTATTCAGTCTCTGGAGAACTTTGATTACAGATAAGTAACTTTTAAATATGTCTTCAGTCTTCATCTCTTATTTTCTCATACTCTTCTAACTCTTCACTGACTTTCTGTGTAAGCAGTTAGTTTTGTTTATGCTTTCATTCCACCAATTCTCTTACCTTTCTCTTACTTTTTTCATCTGATTTTTCTCTTGCTCAGGGTTAAATTGTCTGTTCATTTCCTTGTACATTTTCCTCAGTTTTTCCTGACTTCAATTTTGCCACACTTTATTTTGTGAGTTTTTTTTCATCTTTGTTCATTTATCCCATCTCTGTTTTGTTTTTTGTTTTTTTCCACATTTGAAGACACACCCTTTGGAAGCGTATCCAAGCTGTAGTGACCCCATTCCTGGCTCACGTGGTATCAATGATCGACAGAGACCGTAATCTGGAGTTATTACTAGATGCAGAAACATGTCTTGGTGTGAAAAAGCTCTGGATCTTCATCTTTAAAGACCTGAAGTTACTAAATGTTCCTTACACCAGGACTGGCAGCAGGTGAGGCACAAATTTACAGTAGGATAAATGCAGGGCTGTGAAACTTTTATAAAATATCTGCTTGTCCATGGGACAGGATGCTTCATAATCTACTTGCCCTATAAAACAATCCACGTCCCTCTTTGGTGCCATGCATTGAGGTGACGAATTATGCATTCTCATTGAATCAGAGCTTTGAAAGTAGCCTCTCTGATTATGCCAGGACTCATTTTATAGCAGGGTTTGTATTGTAGCAGTGCCCTTATTTTTCCACAAATCTACATACTGGAGCTGGAAGCAGCACAAAACAGTAGTTCCAGGGTTGGAACATCCCGTTGAGTCTGTGCACATCTACAAACTGGCATATGTAAGTGTGTTTCCCAACTCCTCTGTAATATCTTTTCACACTGGGATAAGTTGGAAATGTAATCCTGTAGAGAAAGTGTACTTGCAATCGCTCTTCAGATTCTTGCATAAACAAACATACTCATGCTGTAATGCAAAAATGCAGTTCACACAGGAGTACTATTTCCAGGCCTACTTCTGTAAATGTTTGTGAATTGATGAAAGTTGTAAATCTCCACTAATGCGATGACATATACCATGGGTGCACTTTTGTGTTTTTCTTTAATAATTGGGCCTCTAATTATGTCTGGTATTTGCCACGCCCTTTTGTTTTTCACAAGGAACACACACAGCAGTTTTCTTCAGTTCCAGAGACTACTATGGCAATAAGTGCTTTTCGAGACCAAAAAACATTTTTGCTTTTTGCTTTCAGCCAATAATTTTGTCACATTGGTGAGAGCCAGGCAGCTCCCACAACAATAAATTTTAAAAACTATGTCGAAACAAGCTGTCAACCACCGCCAGAATGATCATCTTTGCCAATGCTGGTTTGTTATCATATTTCCCATAATTGTGCTAAAACTTGTTTTATTCTAATTTTCCATTATTACTATTTTTGAGAAATACAAGCATATATCAAACACATTTTACTAAAGGATGCCTCAAAGAAATGGCACCTAAAATTGCACAATTTAGCAACATGTTTTTCTTCTATTTGCTATTTTTTGTGTACATTTGAATTTGAAAGCATAGAATCATCAATCTTGCTTTCAGGCTTCTGCAAGTATTTGCATTTAGTCAGAGAGCATTGTGTGAGCATTATAGGCAGCCTCAAATAGCTAAACTTTGCAAATATAGGTACACACTTTTGTACTGAAACCATTACCAGTAGTGAAAACCCAACTCACAGCATTTCCATACAGCGCACACCCTATTAATAAAGACATTGCATTAATGAAACACAAAACTTGCCTCAACTGCAGACAATGCTCTTTCACCGATGCATCATGTTGTACTGTGAACTGTCAGCCAATGGGTTTGTGCTCCAGGGAGTTGGGCCTACTTATCCGAAGAACATAATAAACATGAACGTTTGATGTCCTTAATTCCAATTAATATGTCGTGGGTGTTGGGCAATAAGAATTCCACACCCTTGTAAAGGACTGCCTTTTATTTCTGAAAGACATAGATCTAGATCATACATGGCTGGCCCTCATTTGTATATTTTGCTTTTCTGTGTTGTGTTTATTCTTTATTTTTTTAACTACCCTCTCTTTCTATCTAATCATTTAAAGCTGTTATAACTAAGATGTGTGTGAATGGTTTTGGAAATACCAATGTGTTTTTGTTAGTGTGAACGATCTATTTGGACATGACTTCCACTCAGTGCATCTAAGTTATTGACAGATAACTCAAAGTACAGAAGCCAGACTGCTCATATGGTTTTGTTTGGATCACATCTGTCTTGTATTGTGGAAGCTGCAATGAATATCCAATGTGGCTCACTCACTTCTAAATGCTTTTGTAAAGTTTGCAAGTCGGAAGCATTCTGAAAACGCATGTTTTTGTTCCATAGCTACCTCCGCTAGGAAATAGTGAGTCAATAATGTCCTCTTTCTTTCGCTTAAAAATAAAATGGTAAGATTCGCCATTACTGCCTAGCCATATAGGTGTGGCTATGCTGTGCGCAAACTGCACATTATCTTGAAAGAACTGTGAAGTAATCGGTTGGACAAACAATGGACATGGGTTAAACTTTTATCTCATTGTTATGCACTATATTTCAGGAAGAGACTTCTAACCGAGGATTCCTTACCTTAGAATAATCCCCAGGTGTCAGACGACTTCCAAAAAATCTTGAGCATTACCTGGTAAGTGGCACTGACGGGTCCTTGTCAACGTCGTCTGTTCCGAATGTGACGTGCGTGGTGCCTTTATAGGCACTGATATCAGTACCCTGCTTCCCGCCTCAACAGTTGTGGATCCAGTGAGCTACTTCGTCACTTTTCGACCAACTGTTTCATGACTTTTTTCAGTGCACTAAGGACATGTCCCTTCAAACTATGGGTTTTAAACCTTGCAGGGAATGTCAAAGGCAGATGTATGTCACTTATCCCCACTTGGTTTGCCTTTGGTGCTTGGTCAGCAACGACTCCAAATCCTGTTCAGACTGTCTTCGATACATCCGAATGCGATTCTAAAAAGGTCTCTGAAGCTCTTCGCAGCATGACAAAGTAGGAATCCATGTTGTTCATGCTCTCTGGGACATTCTCAGTCCCGCAGACAATATTGGCCCACACCTGAGCCGTTTCTGCGACCGTTCTTCCTCCAAGTTGAAGTCGGCGTCGGGTAAGTCCAAAAAGGAGGAGAAAAAGTTGAAGTGCCGCTCGGCTTTACTGCACCCTTCCAAGTCCCCTGAAGGAGTGCGAGGCCGTTCTCATGCCTATAGGCCCCACATACGACGCAGAGAGCCGGCACCAACTCCCTCTGTGCTCCTCCTGAAGCTGACTCCTTCTGGAGTGCCTTCTGGCCCAAAGGAGCCAAGAAGACATGTTCCTCCTGGATTAACGTTGGCGGGCCGCTACAATGCTAGTTAGACGCTCTTGGTCCCCCTCACCCCTGGATCCAGACTGACACCAGTCCTGAGCCTCATTCCAGCTCTGCTACCCTCACTGGGTCTCAGTCCCTCAACACTGTTGCAGATGCTGTACAACCAGGGTGAATCTATTGTCTTTTCCAACTCTGAGATTGCGCAGCATCGGCCAGTCCAAGGCCGAGACTGGCACTACTCAAGCTAAGACAGCCTTCAGGTTCAGACATATGCCTCTATCCTTTGGAGTTTGGGTACAGGGCCTTTGACCCCACCGACGACATTCTCCAATTCTTCCTGGAGGATAACTGGTACGAGGAGCTGGTTGACTCCAGCGGGTTAGACACCTCGCCAGACTCTGGTTTAGTCTCCCCACCTGGCCTAGCCTCTAACGAGAGTGCATGATTCGCAGTGGTCATGAGGAAGGCAGCTGAGTTCCTTGAGATCCAGCTCCCACCTGTGAAGGTAAAGACTAATGC
This sequence comes from Calotriton arnoldi, assembly GCA_963921515.1. NCBI lineage: Eukaryota > Metazoa > Chordata > Amphibia > Caudata > Salamandridae > Calotriton > Calotriton arnoldi. Next base: position 4,001,893 of record CAWUFW010000381.1, read on the forward strand.
CTTAACTGAGGTGCTTCAGCTGGGGCACTCCATTGCAGAGCCCCTGCTTCCTTTTAATGAAGCCCTCACGGATTGCCTCAGGTGGCCTGGTCCAAGCCCTGTTCCGAGCTCCCTGTCACCCATCTGCTTGCACATCATCACCGTCCTGCACCAGGGGATCCCACATTACTCACGCATCATCCCACCCCAGACAGTTTCATTATGCAAGCTACGACAGCCAACGTCAATCCAAATGCATTCCCTACTACCCCTCCAAAGAGGAATTCCAAAAGCCTAGAGACGTTTGGGAAGCCAATCTTCTCCACTATCCTAGTTTTGTGGTATGTCAGCTTGGTTTTTGGGCAGATATTCCCTTGCTTGACGGCAGAGATGAGAATAATTCGCCATCAGTTGTGGATTAGACACTGTGGACTCCATTAGAATAGTGATGGATTCCATAGTGGCCCTTGGGTGCTGCACTTGGTTGCGTTCAACGGGCTTTTCAAGGACTGTCCAGGCGAGCCTCATAGACATGTCCTTTAATGGCTCTCACCTGTTTAACAACAAGGCGGATGCAGCGCTGGAGTGCTTTTAGGATAGCATGATTACATCTCTCCCGTATTGTCCACTGCTCCAGGTCAACCACAATCCTCCTTTAGCGCCTTCTGCTGCCCCATCCAAACCTCTTTAATACACCCTCTTCGGCACACCGACATCCTGTAGAAGACCGGATCCGGCCCTTCTTAACAAAATGGCAAAAAGTCACCACAGACAGGTGAGTGTTGTGGATCGTTCAGCAGGGTTACACCCTCCAATGCCTCACAACCCCACCCCCCATGCCATCTTCCGTACAGTGGCTGTCGGAGGACCATCTGTGCTTGGTATGTCAGGAAGTGCAGGGTCTTTTGGCCAAAGGAGCTATCAAGTGGGTGCAGACACCAGAAGTAGGTCTTGGTTGCTACTGCCGCTACTTTCTGGTGGCAAAAATATACAAAAGCCTCTGCTCTCTATTCAACCATCACCCTCTCAACACCTTCCTAAGGAAAGACAGGTTCAAAATGCTCCCCTTGCCTAGGTCCTGTCTGCCCTAGACCCTTGAGACTGGGTGTATTGGACCTGCAAGATGCGTACCTTCATATCCCCATCTTGCACGCCCACAGTCGTTACCTGTGGTTCATGGTGGGCTTGGATCATTTCCAATTTTCTGTGCTCCCCTTTGGCTCCTCCAGTGCACCCCGGGTGTTCACCACAGTGATAGCGCTGGTTGCTCCTCGTCTTCGGAAATCAATGGTCCTCTTGGTCACTCTTGATGACTGGCTGCTGAAGGCGGGCTCACCATAGGTAGTCATCACCCACTTCCAAACTACGGTAAACCTTCTACATTCTTTGGGGTTCACTATCTCAACATGCCTAAGTCACGTCGGAGTCCTTCGCAAGCTCCCCTTCATTTGAGCCATTCTGGACATGGTGACGTTTTAGGCCCACCCTCCGGCACAGAGAGTTCAGGACATTCGGGCTATGATCAGCCTTGGTCCTGGATCTCAGTGAGACTGACTCGAAGGCTACCTGGTCTGAAGGCCTCCTGCATCCTGCTGGTGAAGCATGCCAGGTGGCCTGTGTGAGCTTTGCAATGGTATCTGAAGTCCCAGTAGGCACAGCACTGCGGGAATCTCTTCGATCGTGTCCAGTTTTCGGGGGAGACTGCGCAAGATCTGCAATAGTGGTTAATGAACTGCCATCTGGTCAGTGGCAGACCCCTCAACCTTCCCCACTCGGAGCGGACAGTGGTAACTGATGCCTTGCTTCTGGGATGGGGCAACCACCTGAAAGAGGACTCTGTTCTACGGTGGAAACCCGGCTCTTCATCAACTCATTGTAGTTGTGGGCTATCCACATGGTGTTGAAAGCCTTCTTGCCATCCATCAAAGGGAAAGCTGGTTCAGGTGTTAACGGACAACACCCCACCATGTGATACTGCAACTAGCAGGGCGGAGTGGGATTGTGAACTCAGTTCCAGGAAGCCCTGCGCCTCTGGAAGTGGCTGGAATGTCAAGACAACCTCCTGGTAGTACAACACCTGGCATGATCTCTAAACGCCAGGGCAGAAGATCTCAGCCGTCAACGCCTTGCAGGCCACACTCAGAGGCGGAGCAAGGTCTCTTCTGCGAGTAGGGAAAAGCTTAGGTCGATCTATTTGCCACTGATGAGAACACGCATTGTCAGCACTTTTGCACGTTGGAGTTTGGAAAGTGGCTCTCGCTCAAAGACGTGTTCTGCTTGGAGTGGAATTCGGGACTCCTGTACACCTTTCCGCTGATACCACTCCTACCCAGAGACATCAAAAAGATAAGGACAGACAGAGCCCAAGTTATCATAGTGACTCCGGATTGGGCACAGAGAGTATGGTACCCGAAACTCATGAGCGTGAGCATCTTTAATTCGATCAGGATCTCCTGTCGCAGCAGCAGTGCGGGGTCTTGCATCCCAACCTGAGCATGCTCCATCTTCATGCTTGGAGATTAAGTGGTGACAGTGGAGTTTTTTCGATCTTCCTCCCAAGATTGTTGATGTTACTCTGGCAGCCAGGCATCCCTTGACAAAATCGGTATATGCCTGCTTGCATTATTGTTGGACTAACATGGCCTTTCTATGGGCACTGTTAAGGGATTTTTTTTTTAAATAACCACTTTTTATTGGTTTTATTACAAACATTTATAAAGGCAAAACATGTTGAAATCGCATCCTTGTCACATGGTCTAAAACATAAGTCCTCCAAGACCCTACTCATATTAGAATATCTAGAGAAAATGTCCTGAAGCACACAATTGAGTCCAAACAATTCTGATAAACACCCAGTCCAATGACGTGTCAGAAGTAGAGGTGAACAAAGGTCTTTTATTCTAAACGGTTTTCTCCAAGCCTTCATCTTATGTTACAACACATCTATGAGATGGCAGGTGATACATGTTTCATCTACAAAATATTTTCAAGGCTGCAAAAGGTATACATAAGGAGCTCATGTTACTGTGAGTTTGATGACAACTAGGAAAAACTAAGAAAGCCTCCATAGAGGAGTTATAAGGTCCAAAGGCCAGAGAAAGATGGCTCACCCATGAGAAAATTAAAGATAGACATGAGTGTGAAAAAATAGAAGCTCTCCTAAACCTGTCTGAAAGAGAGTTTGCAGCAAGAGACTCGCGCTGTGTCCCATATTAAAATATAGGTCCCAATGGATTAGTCAAGCCAGATTGTCCCCACTATCGGACCCAGATCTTGTGTTATTACTTGAGAATGCCCCTGGACTTATATATAGGTTCCTCTATCTTCGCACTCCTGTCAATTGCTGCTCTCCATTTGGACAGTGTGGAGAGGTTTGAAGAGTTCCATTTGCGTGCAATGTCTCTCTTGGCTACGGTCATAGGCATGCCCACAAGCCTGCTGAATCCTCCAAAAGGCCAAGTAATGCCAGCCTGGATATCAGCTTGATGGGTCGTTCCAACACTTGAGTGAGGACTCTTGCGATCTGCTGCCAATATTTGGCAATGTTGGGGCACTGCCACACCATGTGAAAGAAGTCTGCCCTTGGATGCTGGCACCGGGCGCATCTGGGTTTAGTGAGCAGGCCCATGTGCCAAAGACTTTGTGGAGTGAGTAAGTCATTTGCAAGCAACTGAATTGAATCAGCCGTAGACGGCAGGAGAGGGCAATTTCTCGAGGAGCAATACATGCCTCTGTCCATTCTGTTTATTCAAGGGTCCCTATCCAGCATTGTTAAGGGATATTTGGCAGCTATATCGGTGTTTCTGCTGTTGCCGGATCAGCCTTCCATATTTCAGTCATCTGGTGTGACTCTCTTCTTGAAACCTTTGCTGCTCATGTTTCCGCTTTCTTCCTTCAATATGCTCCAGCGGGACTTAAATTTGGTTTTGAGCTATCTGATGTGTTTTCCCTTTCAGTCCATGCATAATTGTCCTCTAAGGCTTTTGACTCTGAAAACGGTCTGTTTGGTGGCCATTACTTCAGCCAGGATGATGAACAACTTTCAACCCCTCTTGGTTCACCCACTATACATTACCTTCCAGCAGGACAAACGGGTTCTCCGAACAGGCGCCTCCTTTCTACCTAAGGTGGTGACTTCATTTCACATCGGTCAGACCATCACCCTTCAGGCGTTCTTTGCTCCCCCTTGCCCCTCTAAAGAGGAGGAGAAGCTACATCATTTAGATCCAAAGAGGGCTTTTAGTTTTCATATCACTCATACCAGGGAACAGTGGCTGGACTATCAGCACTTCATTGGATTCATTGGCAAAGAGGTAGCTTCCAGAAGGCTTGAAGGCTCACTCCACCAATGCCCAGGCTGCAATTACTGCGTTAGCATACGAGGTGCCTGTCCTAGTCATCTTCAGGTTCTACCTATAAGTTGCCATACATTCACAAATTACTATTGTCTGGACAGCTAGGTCCATCAAGTTGGGCATTTTTCCTGCTCGATCCTGCCGGACTTTCTGGTTTAAGTCAGTTTACAGCCCCTCCTCCAGGGAGGTTATTGCTGGGGAATCTATTCTAAGGTAAGAGATCTGAGGTTAGAAGTCCTTTCCCAAAGAAAAAGTTACTTACCTTCTGTAACGCCTTTTCTGGTAAAGACTCTATCTACCGACCCTCTCTTCTTCCCCACTCTGCGAACTGCTCTCCTTCTAGAAGGTCCTCCTTTGCTACAGCACACTGGCCACAACCATTCTTACATGGCTTCACGTCTGTGGGCGCCTAATTTGTCATGAAAAAAAAGTGATGTCAGTGCTCTGGGATGGTCCCTATATAGCCACCTCACACATCACATCCAGCACTGATGACGTTGACACTGAGCCATCCGGATACAGTCTGACGTCTGGAGAGTATCCTAAGGCAAGGAGTATGCAGTTAGATAGAGTCTGTACCAGAAAAGGCTTTACCAGAGAAAGGTGCCATTTGTCTTATTGTCTGTGAATTTCCTGTGGTTTGTAGTTATGGTCCATATCCATTATTATGGCTCGTACTGTGTGTTTCCTGTTAGTTGCATGACCATCATATGTAATTATCAATAAATAGGTGTTTACAAAGGTGCTTAATCTCACCAGCTGTTCGAAATATTTATATCCTGTGATGCTTTTTCGGCATTATATTTATAATTAAATCTGTCAATTACCTGCTCATTTTCATTGTTTAAGTCAAATGTTACAGTATTTACCCAATATTCATATTCACGTTGTATTACATCACTTCTGTTGAGTCCACATTCCTAACTTACAGAGAAGAGAATGGCTTGAATGATGCAGAAAGAGATAAAACAGGAGAAGGTGATTCTGGTACTTCCATAAAAGAGGTGTCTCTTGTTAGTGTTGTAGACTTAAAAGCATACTTAGGCATTTACCTGCTGTCAGGTTGGCACTGGTGCCATTGTAATCTGAAAGAGACACGTTAGTGACAGATTCCTTACCTTAGAATATCCCCAGGCGTCAGGCTGGATCCGGAAAGTTTTGCGTAGCAGTACCCTTGCGCGTCGGTAGGCGGCGTCGTGCGGCTCCGCGTCCGTCGTCGGCGTCGTGATCGCCGGGATGACGTCGCGGGCAGTACTTAGGCGCCGCCCCTGCGCGCTGACGTCAGTTCTTCTTTTTCCGCGCCAGCAAGCGCAGATCCGGGAAGAGCAGTGCCCTGGTCATTTATTGACCATACTTTTTGGTGATTTTTTCACTGTTTTTCCATCTTTCGAGGTGTCGTAGGGATGCCCGGCTTCAAGCGATGCGGCGCCTGTGCGCGGATGATGTCCGTCACCGACCCGCATCGGGAGTGTCTCTTCTGCCTCGGCCGAGGCCACGACACGGCGTCTTGTACCGACTGCCAGGCCCTCAACCCGAAAGGTTTGCGTGAGCGGTCTCGAAAGCTCCTCGAGGCCCGGCAGTCGGCTCCGCGGAAGCCCCGGTCGCGTGAGAGGTCCAGGGGTCGATCGCGGAGTCCACACCGGTCGTCGGCGTCGAAGTCTTCTTCGTCCGGTAAGTCGAAGCACAAAAAGTCCAAAAAGCATCATCGCTCTAGGACTTCGCCTTGCCGGTCTCGCGACTCGGCTGAGGCCCCTCCCGGCACCGTCCCCACCCCCGCGGCCCCGGACATGCCTGTGGAGTCGCCCCCGCCATACCCGCCCTTCCCGGGTTCGGGGGCGGATCCGGCCAAAATACAGGAATTCCTGTCGGCCATGGCCCGCCTCTTCGGGCCTTCAGGCCCCTCCGGTGCGCCTTCGGGCCCCGCGGGCCCTGATGGGGTTGCTCCGGCGTCGCCGGCGGCTCCGGCCCCGGCGTCGCCCGTGCCTCCAGCCTCGATCCCGGCTCCGGCTCCGGCCCCGGCCTCGATCCCGGCTCCACAACCCCCATCGACGCCGGTCGACCTAACGACACCTCCGCCGGCACCGATGTCTCCGGTGCCGTTCTCGACGCCGCCCTGGGCTCCGGGCGGCGTCGTCCCCCAGTTCCTTCCGGCTCCGGACATGGACCCGGAGCGACGTCGCTCGACGCCGGCTCCGGCGCCGATGGGACCTTGGGTCCCAAATGTCCCTCCTCCTCCTTATTTTGAACCAGAGGAGGACCAGTTGGACTGGGAGGGGTCTGATGACCCTCTGACGCGACACTGTCAGTATGATGAGGACTGGACAGAGTCTAGGGGAGGCCAGTGGTCTGGATACTTCCCCTGACACTGGCATGCTGTCTCCTCCCGTGGCTACGGAGGAGGGGGCCAATTTTGGTACGGTGTTGCGTAGGGCAGCTGGGGCCTTACGTCTCCAGCTCCCTACTTTGACGGTCAAGCCTAACATCTTGACAGAGGTGCTTCAGCCGGCAGCCTCCTCTGCGGAGACTGTGCTGCCGTTTAACGACGCCCTCACTGACGTTCTTTTGGGCGCCTGGCCCAAGCCCAACACAGGGGCTCCTGTGGATCGGAACGTGTCACGACGCCATCGCCCAGCTCCGGGCGACCCCCTGTTTCTTTCTGTCCACCCCACTCCTGAGAGCTTGGTTGTCCAAGCCTCCGCTTCCCAAACCGCCTTCCCTACCGCTCCTCCGGATAGGGAATCCAAACGCCTGGATCAGTTTGGGAAGAAAGGTTTTTCTTCCTCCAGTGCTGGCTTGCGGTCCGTTAACACCGCTTGTCTTTTGGGCCGATATACCCACTCCCTGTGGGATTCGGTGGCGGATGTTTTGCCCCAGTGCCCTGAGGAGGTCCAGGCACTGCTTTCCCGCGCCATTGCGGAAGGAAGGGATGCGGCCAAATACACTATCCGTTGTGGCCTTGACACCGCCGACTCGCTGGGCAGGTCTATTGCAACGACGGTGGCGCTCCGACGCCACGCCTGGCTGAGAACCACTGGTTTTCAGGGGATGTCCAGAATACTCTCATGGACATGCCCTTTGATGGAGTCGGTCTTTTTGGGTCCAAAGCAGACCATGCGTTGGAGCGCTTTAAGGACTCACGGGCTACTGCCAAGTCCCTGGGCCTTTCTGCTACACGCCCTCCGCTGTCTTCTGCTTTTCGCCCCTATCGTGGCCACGGTAGGGCGCCCCTTCACGTCAGCAGCCCAGCCACCGGCCCGCGCAGCAGGCGCCTACGCGTGGCCGAGGACGTGGATTCCGCCGTGGCGGATCGGGCAACCAGCGTGCGGGTCAGGCCACCACCTCCAACCCGTCCGCGGCCTCCAAGCCCTCCTAGTCCCTCCTTTCAGGTGCACGGCACGCCAGTAGGGGCAGGGTCCGCCATCACCTTCCCCACTGGCGCACCATCACCTCGGACAGGTGGGTCTTGGACATTGTCCGAAGGGGCTACTCCCTCCCCTTCGAGTCCACCCCTCCAGCCATGCCACCTCAATTCCACCGCATGTCAGGGGATCACTTGGTGCTTCTTCAGAAGGAAGTCACGGCCCTCTTGACCAAGAGGGCCATCGAGCATGTTCCGACCCCAGAAGTAGGGCGTGGTTGCTACTCCCACTACTTTCTGGTGCCCAAAAAGGACAAGGAGGACATGCGTCCTATCTTGGACCTCCGGAACGTCAATCGCTTCCTCCGGAAGGAGAAGTTCAAGTTGCTCACCCTAGCTCAGGTCTTGACTGCCCTCGACCCTGGAGACTGGATGGTAGCGTTGGACTTGCAGGACGCTTATTTCCACATCCCCGTCCTGCCGGCCCACCGGCGTTACCTGCGGTTCATGGTGGGCCTCGAGCATTTTCTATTCACCGTGCTCCCCTTTGGCCTCACAAGTGCCCCTTGGGTGTTCACGAAAGTGTTGGCGGTGGTCGCAGCTCATCTGCGCCGGGCAGGGGTTCCAGTCTTCCCCTACCTCGACGACTGGCTGCTGAAGGCGGCCTCGTCCCAGGCAGTCGTCTCCCACCTCCAGACTACGGCCGAACTCCTGCACTCGCTGGGGTTCTCCATCAATGTGCCGAAGTCGCACCTGATTCCTTCTCCACAGCTCCTTTTCATCGAAGCAGTTCTGGACACGACGCAGTTTCGGGCCTATCCTCCCGAACGGCGAGTCCGGGATATTCAGGCTATGATTCCGATCTTTCAGCCTTTATCCTGGGTTTCGGTACGGATGACCCTGAGGCTGCTGGGCCTCATGGCCTCCTGCATCCTGCTGGTCGATCATGCCAGATGGCATATGCGGGCTCTGCAGTGGGACCTGAAGTTCCAGTGGGCGCAGCACCAGGGCAACCTGTCCGATCACGTCCAGATCTCGGAGGGGACTGCAAAACAGTTGCAGTGGTGGCTCTCGAACCGGCAATGGGTCATGGGCAGATCCCTCTCCCTTCCCCAGCCAGAGCACACAGTCGTGACGGACGCGTCCCTTCTGGGATGGGGCGGTCACACGGGAGAGGCGGAGATCAGAGGCCTCTGGTCTCCGGTGGAGTCCCGGCTCCATATCAACCTTCTGGAGCTCCGGGCGATCCGACTTGCACTCAAGGCATTCCTTCCCTCTGTCAAAGGGAAGGTAGTGCAGGTGTTCACAGACAACACCACCGCCATGTGGTACTGCAACAAACAAGGCGGGGTGGGGTCGTGGACCCTATGTCAGGAGGCTCTGCACCTCTGGACATGGCTGGAACATCAGGGCATATTCCTGATGGTTCAACACCTGGCAGGTTCCCTGAACGCCAGGGCGGACGAACTCAGCCGCAGGTGCATGATGGATCACGAATGGCGTCTTCACTCGGAAGTGGCGCAAGGACTCTTTCTACAGTGGGGAGAGCCTTGGTTAGATCTATTCGCCACCGAAGAGAACGCGCAATGTCATCAGTTCTGCGCGTTGGAATTTCCAAGGCGGCACTCGCTCGGCGACGCTTTTCGTCGCGAGTGGAGTTGCGGTCTGTTGTACGCTTTTCCGCCTATACCACTTCTACCCAGAGTGTTGAAGAAGATTCGGCGCGACCGGGCCCAAGTCATTCTTGTGGCTCCGGACTGGGCTTGAAGAGTTTGGTATCCCGAGCTACTCAGTATGAGCGTCGATCCCCCGATCCGTCTGCCTCTTCGGGAGGATCTTCTGTCGCAGCAGCAGGGGACGGTCCTCCTCCCGAACCTGTCCAGTCTCCACCTGCTTGCGTGGAGATTGAGCGGCGGCAGTTGAGTCCTTTCGACTTGCCTCCCGAAGTTTGTGATGTGATTCTGGCAGCCAGGCGTCCCTCCACTAAGGTGGTATACGCCTGCAGGTGGAACAAGTTTGTGGCATGGTGCACAGCAAAGGCTGTGAATCCCCTCTCTGCCCCTCTTTCTGAGGTTCTTCTGTTCCTTCTTTCTCTGGCCCAACAGGGTTCTGCCCTGGGTACCATCAAGGGCTATCTTTGTGCAATCTCGGCCTTCCTCAGGCTCCCTGATCAGCCCTCTCTTTTTAAGTCCCCTGTTGTTAACAGGTTTCTAAAAGGCATTACACATCTCTTCCCTCCTGTTCCGTTTGTCATGCCTCAGTGGGGACTTAAACTTGGTTCTTACCTTTTTAATGTGTGCTCCCTTTGAGCCTCTACATAACTGTCCTCTTCGTCTTCTTACTTTGAAGACAGCCTTTCTGGTGGCCATCACCTCCGCTCGGCGGGTGAGTGAGCTCCAGGCTCTATCATGCAAACCTCCCTTTCTGTCTGTCCATCCAGACAAGGTTGTTCTTAGGACGCGTCCGTCCTTCTTGCCAAAGGTGGTTACTGCCTTCCATATTGGGCAGACCATCACTTTGCCCACCTTCTTTCCGCCTCCGCATCCTTCCAGAGAGGAAGAGAGGCTCCACCGTCTGGACCCAAAACGTTCGCTTTCCTTTTATATCAACCGCACACAACACTTCCGGGTGGATGACCAGCTCTTTGTTGGCTACGTGGGCGCCAAAAAAGGTCGGGCGGTGCACAAGAGAACCATCTCCCGCTCGGTCACCTTGTGTATCAAAGCCTGCTATTCTTTGGCTAAGAAGGAGCCTCCTGTTGGGCTGCGTGCCCATTCCACCAGGGCAACGGCTGCTACCACGGCCTTAGGCCGCGGTGTTCCGCTGCAGGATATCTGTCAGGCAGCTACGTGGGCCTCGCTGCACACGTTTACCAAGCATTACTGCCTTGACAGTCAGGTCCGGAGGGACGGCTTCTTTGGCCGTTCTGTCCTCCGGGACTTCCTTGTCTGATCTTTGTTCGCAGACCCACCATCGGGGTTGGTATTGCTGGGGTATCTATTCTAAGGTAAGGAATCTGTCACTAACGTGTCTCTTTCAGATGCACAAGTTACTAACTTGTGTAACGATATATCTGTAAGAGACAGTAGTTAGTGACAGATTCCTTACCGCCCCACCCATCCTCCCCATTCTGCGAACTGATTTCTAGGGTTAAGGACATCCCTTTCAGGGCCCTAGTATTTTTCAGACACCTATGTCAGCTTCTTGCATGGCTCTGCGTTCCTGGCGCGGAAAGCCGTGTACAGAACTGACGTCAGCGCGCAGGGGTGGCGTCTAAGTACTGCCCGCAACGTCATCCCGGCGGTCCCGACGCCGACGACGGACGCGGAGCCGCACGACGCCGCCTACCGACGCGCAAGGGTACTGCTACGCAAAAACTTTCCGGATCCAGCCTGACGCCTGGAGATATTCTAAGGTAAGGAATCTGTCACTAACTACTGTCTCTTACAGATATATCGTTACACAAGTTAGTAACTTGTGCTTTAGGACTCCCCACGTTTTCTCGGCTCCCATCGTGACGAATCCCCCTGAAACTTTCCAGACAGCAGCTGAAGTGAATTGCACACTAGTTTTGAAAATGTTGTGAAGATTCATCAAACTGCGCCAAAGTTATTAGCAAATCAAAAAATTCTATTCATATGGAAACTAGGTCCTAACTAGAACTACCTACTTACGACCGCCAGTAGCTAATATATATATATATATATATATATATCTATCCATTCGTCTCCGTCCTCTCGCTGGATACTCCAAAAAACGGAACCAGACCACAAAGTAAGTGCTTGTTTTCGTTTATTTAGTGCAAAATCGGCATAACGCGTTTCAGCTCACACGGGAGCCTTGATCATATGACATAGTTCTCACGTTACATTGAGTCTTTTAAAGTGCCCAGTGCCTGTGCAATTGAAATCACATGTGCAAATCACGCCATAAACATAAAAGAAAAGTTCACATTTGTAGTATTTCTTTGGCCTTTACAATTGTAGTTTCATCATGTGCCATTACATAAATTTCGGGTTTAGAATTTCATATCAACATATTGTTATTAAAACATTTTGATGGAAAAATGTAAAAACAATTTTATAAAATCATGTTTATATTAAAACTTAAAAACAATTAAACCCTACTTGTATGTCCTATCATTGAGTCAAAATTATGGCCAATGATGTCTGGCGTGTATAATGTGTTGGTAAAGTGCAAAAGTGCTCATCACCAGTGTCCTAAGTGTTGTGTGTGCCCAAAATATTCACCCTAGTCACATTGATTGATATTGATCTTGGGTACGTTTCATTTTTAATTTGTCTTTTTTATCTTTTTTTATGCTATTTTACTTTAACGCGCAGTGGTATTGGAGCCCCAATATCCTATGGTTGAATAAATGTCTCGTGTGTCTCAATATTACATGGTCTTTCAAGAGTATTTGGCATTTAACTATCATCTGTCAGTTGGGTTTTGGTTTTAGTTTTTGGTTTTATACTGTTGCTATTTCCCAGCATCCACACTGTTGCTTGTTGCCAACAATATTGATATCCATGCCTAATTTGTGCAAAATTGCAATTTATTTTTAATGAATAAATATATAAATATATATTGTAAAATTTGCTAATCAATTGGCCTGTGTACAAATTGGGGAATCCTTGTTATTGTAATTGTGCTGTATGCAAAATTGCTCATGAGTCAATGCCAGGTTTATATCCATATAGCCATCAATGTATGAAGATATAAAATATTGCTTGTAAAATCAACAATAAATACCTGTGAAATGAAAACCTCATGGTAAAATACTAGACTTAAAACAGCAATATGCATTGTTAAACCGTCCCTAAAAAACCCCATAATAAGACCCGAGATAAAAAAATTTGCATGTTAAAAATCCTAATAAAATGCCAGTTTTTATAAAATACCCATTAAAAAGACCAGTTCATAAGCAAGTGTACATATCCTCAGTTACGTTCAGCCCTGTTGGATGTTTAGAGTTTAATTCTAAAATATATCTTGTTTCTAACTGACGTAACCGTTATTCCCTGTTGCCCCCTCGTCTGCTTGGTGGGACCGCGTCAATTACAAAATATCTGAGGTCTTGGCTTCTCGAATTATGTTTACCTTTGAAGTGGCGTGCCACTGGGTATGTGTTATCCTGATTAGTAATTGCCCTAAGGTGCTGTAGGATTCTTTTGTGCACCGGTAATTTGGTGCTGCCTACATAATGTAGGTTGCAAGGGCAAATTAGTATATATACCGCATACTCAGTTTTGTACGTTAGAAGTCTGGATATTTTAATACTTCTTGTGCTAAATGGTGTCGTATAAGTTGTACGGTTCTCACCCTGTTGACACGCCTTACAGGTTTTACACCTAAAGAAGCCCTTGTGTGTCTGTAACCAATTTGTATTTTCTATGACTTCTGGGCTGGTTTTCACCAGCTCGTCCCGCATTGATAGGCCTCTACTGAATGTGATGGAAGGTCGAGTAGGTAAGTCCTTGCCTATGATGAGATCACTTAAAACCATGGGCCAGTTGCATGAAATAATTGATTGCAGTTGCTTGTGTTGTCGACTATATTGTATAATCATTCTGAACTCATTGCTAGTTTTGCTGACATTTGCTACAGGTTGTGTCACGGACCTTCAGCTCACTGGGGTGATTTGGTGAGAGAAGTTCATATCTATCCTTGAGCATAGATTTTAGAATAGCGCTATCAACCACCTTCCTAGAATATCCTCTCTCTAGAAATCTCATTCTGCTTGAGGTCTGAGCTTCCCTTAGATCATTGTCATTACTATGAATCCTCCTTAACCGAAGCATCTCCCCATAGGGGATACTGTTAATTAAATGCTTGGCATGGGAGCTACTAGCATGTAATGTGGAGTTTCCTGCGGTCTCCTTGCGATATAATTTGGACTCAATTTTATCATCACGCACATAAATTTTGGTATCTAAGAAGCTCACTTCTATGTCACTGATAATGGTTGTAAACTGTAGGTTCAGATTGTTGGTATTTAGAGCTTTGATAAAGTCATTGGCATCCTCCAAATTACCCTCCCAAACCACAAACGAGTCATCGATAAAACGTAACCACATTTTTATGTTCTTATTGATCACATGTTGGTATTGGGTTTTGAGTACCAGCTCCTCCCACCAGCCCATATGCAAACATGCATAGCTGGGGGAGAAGCTGGCCCCCATGGCTACTCCTCTGATTTACCTGTACAGTAAATTGTTAAACGTAAATATATTGTTCATCAGACATATATATATTTCAGTTTTTCTCCTCGCGAAGCGAAAAATGAGGTGGACACTCCAGACAAGGCAAGTGATTTCACTTTCTCTTTATTGCAGCATATCCGTACTGACTCATTTCGGCTGCTCCCAGCCTTTTTCAAAGTATGCATGATCTACAGACCAGTGCGAGCTTTAAACACCGACATCATGGATTAGACAACACATTGTTACAAACTCATTTTGTCTCTCTTTTTTCCTTTCAGAGACTAAAATCCATGATGTAGAAAAATTCTCATATACATTTTCTAGTGTTAAATTACCTCATATATTTTTTACATTTTACTATTTTTGCTTTTTTTCAAAAAAGTTTTTTTAAATTTATATAACTTTCAACAAGGAAAAAACCTTTATCCACTGTGCATGATATCAAATCATGGGAGGACTGAGGTCATCAAAACAATCACGGGCCAGTGCCCATGTCTCCTAATATCATCAGACTCAGATACTATTCTAGATTGTCCGTAGAATCGCCACAATTATTACTCCCCTTCTATATCTTATTTTGAATGACTTATCACCAAGGAAAGTCAAACAAGTGTGTGTGTGTGTGTGTATATATATATATATATATATATATATATATATATATATATATATATATATAGTTGCATAAAGAAACATCAAAAGGAGGTTATTAAATGATCATTATATACAGTTAATTGCACCATGTCCCACCGCGGGTAATGGGAAATTCATAATTCCTTTATATTTCCATTATGATTTCATACTGAACCGCCCAAACCCTCTTATGCAGCGAGATAGCAACAGATACACTTAAAAGCTTTCAAGATCATAAAACTCCTCCATTCAATTATTCAATCATTTGATATCAGCAGTTATTCATAAATAAGCACATATATTACGGGGAAAATACACATAGGGAAAAGGTACCTCTGATTCATATAATTCATGATGCACTACTAAAAAGTCCTAAAATCAGTAATAATTTATAAAAATCTAAATTGTTCTTATAAAATAAAGCAACATCACACTGTATTAAGCTAACCCAAATGAACTTCCATTTCCTCATTCCTATTCAAACCTTCAGGAACTTTTGTATGGAGGTCAAGGATATATTTAGATTCCAAGCGTCTAAGGTTCATCACCCTGTTTCCTCCTCTCACATTAGGGGTAACATTATCCTCTGCAAAATAGTTTAGTAACCCCGGATCACTCTCATGTTTGTCATAGAAATGTCTCGCCACTGAATAGCTGAAGTCGCGATTCCTAATCGCACGCTGATGTTCTAATATGCGTTTCCTAGGCGGAAAAATAGTGCCACCTACATACATTAAGGAACACGGGCAGGACAACACGTGCACACTGATCCGTATTACAGTTGTAAAACCCATTTACCTTTCTCTTCTGGCCGTCCGAAGACAGGTACTCTGAGGTATTTTTTACCATCCTACAAGCTTTACAATGGTTACATTTTAAAAACCCTTTGGTAGTGGATAGCCAAGTATCTGGCTTACAGCTACTTGTGAAGTAGTTATGAGTTAGATTATCTCCCAGGGTCCTGCCTTTTTTGTATGTAATAGTCAGTAACCGTGGCAACTCTTCTCCCATTGCTGCATTTCCCTTCACTACTGGCCAGTGTTTTTTAATTACCCGGTACACTTTGGGCGACATAGAGTTAAAGCATATATATATATATATATATATATATATATATTGTAATATACTAGTTATTAATATTGTTGGGAGGGGCCCCTAACTCACGAAAAGCAAAGCCTTAAATGGGTCCTGATGCCCCCCTTTCAATGGCAACAAGCAGCATATTACACTCCGCTCATCTGCATATATGGTTATTTTATGCTGTTGTTTTATGTGCAGTAGTTATAAGACAATGCATATAAACTTATTCAGAGCAGTTTTTTCCAAGTCATTTACAGTGTACTGTGGCAGCATTCATGAACTTGACCCTGGCACTGTAGTAATACATATGTGAAAGTGTTTATTAGTACAATTGTTCCTAACAATGTGTAATTGGCCACATGTATTATTTTCACCTACATGGCATGCATATATGTGTGTTTATACGTATAAGGTTTTTTTTTTTTTTTTTTTTTGCAGCCTCCGACACCTGTGAATGAACAAGCACTTTTGAATCTCTTAAAGTGCCTATATTTTAATGTATCTGAGGATGTAAATGTATACGCAGGAATCCAATTCCTCGAATGGAGGCACTCTCTCCGCGAGGGTTCAAAGCAGCAAGTGAAGATTATTTGCACAAATATTCATATATATATATATATATATATATATATATATATATATATATAGAAAAAAACAAAGGTTAAATTAAAGATTTAAAGATTAGTTATAGTGAGGAAAACGTCATTTATTATCTCTATACAAAAACAATTTACATTACACAAACCTTAAAAATGTGGAAGCTATAATTATAACTTTATAGTTATAACTTAGTTATAATTTAAGCCCCCCCTAAAATTACTATAACTTACACACCTCCATACAGATTCTTATCAACTCGCTAGCCATACTTCATTAACTATAACTCACCACTCTACCATGCACGGTGTCCTCTTAAATTATGTCATTAGAGATATCATGAGTAAGTGATGTAATCTCAAAGGCAAGCATGCATGGGGAAGGTGCGAGTTATAGTTAATGTAGTTAAAGGTTTGTGTGGTTATGTTTTTGGTACTGCAATACTTTCACCTTTCCTCCGTAAATTTCTAAAATGATATGTACTCCAAATTATTATATTTTATTTAAATTATATAGTTAAGATTTCATGAATATTTATGATTTTAAGTCATATTGGTGTGTTTATTGAAACTTTACCATGTGTTTGTCAAATATACCTGTACCGCAATAGTATTGAGATACTACTGCAGTACTTTCGCCTTTGTTAAACAGCATTTCATTGTCTTAGAACTCTTGTCTACTGTAGGAAACAGGAAGTTTACACCCCAAGGTGAAGTTTGTACTCTTCCCCAGAGGAAAAGTCTTGTCTTTGCAAGTCAGCTTAGAGATTTGGCAGAACTGCAATGACTGACCAACAAGTCCCTGTCCTGTTTCAGGAAGAGGAGGAGCAGAGGATGCATGAGGGTGAATAGCGGCTGGAGTAGAGGAAGAAGCTCAAGGATTCTATTGTATGGGAGCTTTTCTCCTTTCCAGCTGGAGGGAAGAATGTCAATTCAAAACCGGATGCCTGCAGCCTTTGCAAGAAGGTACTTTCCCATGGCAACATCAAACATTACTTACTTGGTACAACAGGAATGAGGAAACATCTGTAGGCGATCCATTCAACCAGGTTGGTGCAGGCCGAAAGAAGGCATCATACGTAGTTGGAAGAGGCCTTGGCAGACACTTCTTTGGCTCAGCGTTGGCAGGACCTCCAACACGACCCGCTGCATCTGTTCCTCCAGCACCACCTTCGACTTCTTCTGCTCCACCACCAGCCACTGCATCCACCTAGCATCGGTACCTGCTCCTGGTACCGTGGTGCCAGTACATCTGTTGAGGCAGAATAGACACACCAAACTGTCTCCTGTACAATTCTGTAATTGTTGCAGGAGAGCGATATCTGACCATACACTGGGAGCTTTTCATGGCTCACCAGTGTCCCCCTGAACAGCCATAGGTTTTTTTTCCCCTTTGTTGTTCTGTTAAGACTTTTTTTGTTGGTTGGTCATATTGAACTTTGCAAAAAAAAACATTCAAGAAAAAAATATTTTCAGATTAACCAAATATCTAAAAAAATAAAGAGCTTGTACCAATTTTTTAACCATACTTTTGTCAAGTATCAGAAATACAACATTGTAATTAATATTGAGTGTAAGGTAAGTGTATAATACACTACTACAGTAATATCTGACTGTATTTAGAGTGGAGTACACTGTCTTAGTGTGGAGAGGCATAAAGTTGGTAAACATCGTTTACCATGCATGCGACACAACGCATGCCATTACAACGCGGTCATTACAACGACCGCGTTGTTACATCGCATGCCATTACAACGCAAGTCGAAACAACAACTTGCTGTAAGGGTCACAAGGTGTCGGATTTAAAATCCAACACCTTCCCTACTGTTGCACAGACTGGAGTTGGAATAGTAAATTATACTATTCCAAAATCCAGCGCCCCCCTACAGCAAGTCGTTGTACTGACATGCGATGTAACAACGCGGTCATTGTAATGACCGCGTTGTAATGGCATGCGTTGAAAAAGCATGCAATGTAACGTGCATATTCCATAAAGTTGAGTGTCATCGAGTGGAATGTCGCTAAGTGGCATAGAGTGAGTAAACTGTTGTAGAGTAGCGTAGAGTACAGTGGAGTAGAGAGAAGTGTTGTACGGTGAGTGTTGTAGAGTGGACCGTCATAGACTGGTAGAGAGGAGTAGTGTTGTAGAGTGTCATAGAGTGGACTACAGTGTCTTAGAGTGGCATAGAAGGGAATAGAGTGTCGTAGAGTGAAGCAGAATGTTGTAGGGTTGCATAGAGTGCAGTAGAGTGTCATAGAGTGAAGGAGCGCAGAGGGGCGTAGAGTGGAGTGGCATATCTTAGAGTAGAGTGTAGTGACGTGCCGTACAATAGAGTGGAGTGTCATGTCATAGAGTGGTGTGTCATAGAGTGTTTGAGAGTGGAGAAGCAAACAGTGGAGTGGCATGTCATAGAATGTCTTGGAGTGGAGAGGTTTGGAGTGGAGTGTCCTGGAGTGGCGTGTTCTAGAGTGGATTGGCGTTTTATAGAGTGGAGTGGCGTCTAATACAGTGTATTGGAGTGGCGTGTCATAGAGTAGAGGAGCATAGAGTGCTGTAGAGTGTTGCAGAGTGGAGTGGTGCATCGTAGAGTGAATTGGAGTAGCGTGTCATAGAGTGGAGGGGCATGGAGTGGATTTTCTTAGAGTGGAGTGTATTTGAGTGGAGTGGCATGTTGCACAGTGCAGTGGCATGTGTAGCGATGGAGATGATGAGGTATAATTTATAATCTCTCAGTATTGTCTTTGATGAAGAAATACAGCTGTATTCCTTTCCAACAGTCAGCAGAGTCTCTATGGTTGTTGGTGTTATTTAGTAGTACTGGGCTGTGTTTATAGCTCATTTTGTTAATAACCAATCACATCATGCTTTACTTAAATGTATTTCTTATCTACTGTTCTATTGTGTTGTATGCCATGTTGCCAGAAATGTGTTTTTCAATGGGCTTTCCACTCCTTGATAAACTTCATTGCTGCAGACTATTTTTGTTAGAAATTTGATTGTTGGTTGACTGGGGTGTGAGCCCTGGTCAAGCAGCCACTACAATCCTTGTCAGGGTGAAGCACGAGCCAGCCCTAAATAAACCTGTGCTCAACCCTCTGGTAGCTTGGCACCAAGCAGCCAGGCTTAACCTAGAGGCAATGTGTGAAATATATTTGTGCAACACTTCAAACACTAATAAAGTGAAAACACCACACAAAAAAGATCCCACACCTAGTCAGAAAAATAGAACTTTTTTAATAAAGAAAATAAGACCAAACCAACAATAATCCAATCAGTAGACCCGTAGATATTCAATTATAAAGATTTTTCGTGAAAAAGCTCCAAAAAGCACAAAGCGCTTTGTGGATATAAAATTGTGCTGGACTGGGATAAAATCACAAATTTAGGGTGACCGTGATGAAGTGCGGGCCGGCTACCAAGACCTAGTCAGGCTCGCTGAACAAAGTACCTTAAATCCTGGTTTGCGAAGCGTTGCGTGGATCCGCGTGGAAGATGCTTTGCGCAGCCAAAGCGATGCATCAGTGCCGAACTGCAGCGAGCTGTGGTCCTGTGTCATCATCGAGGATCTTGTCGGCGAGGGAGTGCAGTGCAAATTTCGGCAATGAGGATGCGGTGCGCAGTCGGGGCAATGCGTCAGTTCAGAGGTGCTGCATAGCGGAGTCCTTCATCATTGTCGAGGCTGCCGTCGAAGAGTGATGCAAGGTCCTGTACAGAGGATGCGTAGCGCAGCAGCGGTTCCGAAGAGGGGGTGAAGGCGATGCAGGTCAATGCGACGGGTCCAATCCACACAGCAGCGGTGATGCGTCGGTTCTGCTCGGGGTTGTGCCGTGCAGCTGAGGCGATGTCGTTTCCCCTGGTTCCACAGAGGCTAACAAGCACCTTAGGCACAACTTCCAAGGGTCCAGGACTGGGTTGGCACCACTTGGCAGTAAAGACTCACAGATGGCAGAGTCCAGGTGCTGAGTTGTTGGAAGCCTGTCTTTGAGGCTTCAGACAACTAGCCCTTGGAGTCACTCTGGGTTTCTTGGTTCAGGAGATGCTGGTCCAGTCCTTCTCACCCAGGCAAGTGAGCAGCAGGTCAGCAGTCCCATCAGGTCAGCAGTTCAGCAGAGTGACAGTCTTTTCTGCAGCACATCAGTCCTCCTTCTTGGCAGAGTATCCACAGGTCCAGAAGTGTACTGAAGAGTTGGTGTCTGGGGTTCAGTATTTATACCAGGTGCCGCCTTGAAGTGCGAGAAGCACCTAGAGGCAGGTCTTTGAAGTGCACGGCTGCCCTGCCTTCCTGGCCCTGGCTCCAGACTAACTACAGGGGGTATGCAGCCTTTTGTGTGAAGGCAGGACACAGCCTGTTCAGTTGTAAGTTTGGCTGGGACCAGCTACTGCATCCCATCCTGCCAGTGATGGCCCTCCCACACACTCCTAAGTTCCCTATTGTGTGCGGCTGTCTAGGAGGAATACACAAAGTCCAACTGTTAACTGCACCCAGTCGTGTGACCCGGAGACAAGCTGCAGGCCCAAATGGCTAAGGCAGGAAAATGCCGATTTTCTAAATGTATTACATGCAACAAATGATCCTCATGGATGTTGTGGGCCTACACTGCCAACGCAATGGAGAGGAGTAAGTATTGTATCGGTAAAGGGATCACACAAAACAGTACACTTGAATACAAACAAAATCATACTTATTAAGAAACAGCAATATACATATTGTATTTAAGCAGTCACCGCTACATAGTGGAATAAATCTGTAGCGGTTTAAGATAATGTAAGGATAGGCTTCTTTTCAATGGAATTGAATATGCTTTTTGGTCCTTTTCTTTCTCATCTATAAAACTCATGCATGAACTCTTCTTCTGGGCACCCTTTTGCACTCATTGGAGCAACCACTGTATAGAAATACTACATGTATATTGCTGTTTCTTAATACAGTTTGACTTTTTTGCATTCAAGTGTAGTGTTTTGTTTAATATACTTTATATGTACTCTTCCCTTTACTGATACAATACTTACCCCTCTCTGTTGGAATGGCAGTTTAGGTGGTATTGTATTTCCTTAGGATAGGTTTATTAATTAAGTTTGTCCACAATACTATACTCCAGCGTGCTGACGTTAGTTCCTATCTTTCCATGCCACCAAATGTGGATCAGGTGCTCCTTCTTGTCTCTCAGAGACGTGTACCGTATCATTTCTTTCAAAACTTCTCAATGCGAGGGGGTCTCCAGGTACTTAAGCTGGACATGGAGGAGTAAGGGCTAGGCTTACCAGACATGGAATTGTATTATATAGCGGCACAACTACAGCACGCTGCACAATAGTGTTCAGATGGCTCTAACGAAGAGAAGCGATACCCGACAGGCATGAAGGGTGCATGTAACCTGCCCCTCTGTCTTATGGTGGGGGCTCCGTTGCATAAAGACCACCTGTACATTGTGGGGCAGATGGCGCAGACATGGGAGTTAGCCATTTGACATGTACTGCGCCGTTCCCCATTCTCTACACAACTACCGTTATGGTGGTTGAAGCCATTTTTGCAGGTCAAACATCTCATGTCGATGACAGCATGGATTGTGGACGGTTGCGGGAAACTGTATTCCGGGGAGAGGTGCATTACGTTTGCGGAGGCACAGAAGGTGTTTGGAGTGGGCCCAGGTCAATATTTACAATTTCCCAAAATTACTAAGACAGCCAGTATCGTCTGGACTGGCTTTCCACAGACCCCAGCAACATCTCATGCTGGAGGTGCTACTGGATGGGAGCTCTGCTCAAGGGCTGGTCTCCAAAACTATACGGAGCGTAAAAGCGGCGGTGCTGCGACAGTCACCTGGAGGAGCCCTTGACAGACAGTAACTAGACGAAGGCTTGTGCGTTAGTGCGGGGAGTCTCCTGCAACCCGCGCCTTAAATCAGCACACTTCTATATCGTACACCGAGCTTACCTTTCGCCAAAAAGGCTGTGTGGCATATATAGAACTAGGTTTGTCGCTTGCCCCAGGTGTGCGGCGGCTGAGGCTGTTATATTTCATATCGGTACCCTAATATAGGTCCAGGGAACATCGTACACTTTCCCTACATCATCTCCCCTTCATTTCATATGAACGAGCCTTATAAGGACATAACTCCTAATAAGGACAGAATGCCTTATAGGGACATAACGCTTATAAGGACTGACGCCTTTTATGGACTAAACCTTTCACCTAGTTCCATGCAGAGGGAGGGTTTTTCCCAATCGATATTGCTAAGACGTCATCCTTAGCACATATGAATAATTTATGAGAACACTACCCAGGGGTATACTTCACCTCTCCTATCTACGCACAAGGTTTAATCCCCAACGTCATCCTCATACTGAACAATGGCTAACACACGCACAAGGACTGTATAAATACAGCACCTCTTGCTATCAGAAGGCAGGAGGGAACCGAGACTTCAAGGCCGACACACTGACCAGAGACGCTGAGGCTCCGACATGCAGTCACTCTAGCTGACAGTGGTCTGACTATCCCTTGCGGGGTGTCCCAACTCGAGTCCAGGACGAAGTCCCGCACTCTCACTATTCAGGTAATGGGGTTCGACTAAATCCTAGCGGGATTCTTGGCTCTTAGGCTCTTTCACACCTACTCTAGACAGGCATCTTAGGAGTATGTGCTTTATTTTATAAATGCATTTTATATTCATGTATATGTTCATGACTATTGCAAAATGGTAGAACTGTACTATTCCTTTTTATTCACTGTACTGCTGATCCTATATCTCTGCTACTGTGCAACAGTTGTAGCAGCGCATATATTTTACACGAGAAGAACAGTACTATAAATTCTTATTGTAAACACGCTCGACTGTTTCTTCTGTGTATCTCTCTGAGACCAAATGAGCAAGCACGAGTGACTGGGTGAAAAGTAGTATATTGTTTCCACGAGTCTGAGGAATCAGGGTTTATTGTGTTCGGAGGTTGCCAAAAACTAATCTCTCTGATAAAAGGAGATTCTAGTGGCACTGTGAGCTAGCTAATGCAAAATGAGGCTAACATACTCGGCGGGGGTGCACAGAGTCAGTCTGCCACCAGACCCACAGTGTATGTTCTCCAAAAGCGCAGGTCCTGCATGAGGGTACTATAGGAACTACACTACAAGGCAGACCTCTTGCATATGGCCTGGGGGTGCACTGGGCTGACAGTATATTGTAGCATGGTTAAACGCAGACTCAGAGAGGTGACGGACATAGATATAGATTTTACGGTCTGCCACTGTTTGTTACACTTAATACCGAGCCCAAGTGGGAGTAAGGTGTATTACAAACTTACATTGCTGGGTCATGTGCTGACCAACTGAAGAATTGCCATCAGATGGATGTCCCTTTGGTGGCCTACATATGAGCAGTGGCTAGGGAGATAGGCATGAGGGCTCTGGCAGAAGAACGTCGGATGTGTGAGGCCCGGACGGATGATAAGTTGGAGGAGGACTGTTTTGAGTGGGCAAGAATGTTGCAAGAATTGATGGCTCTGGTCACGGAGGTGTGCTCTGATATGACTCGGATTATAGTTCAAATGATCAGCAGGCCCTTAGGTCCTTTGTCCCTGAGTAACCATTGATGGGTACTGATATCTGTTGGGAACCCAGTAAGGGGGTGGTATGGGATTGGTAGGTGTGCATGTGTCTGTGTCAGATTTGGAAAATTATACTGTATTGAATGTTGATCTGTCTGATGGTTTGTACATCTTTACAAAGCTTGGCAACACAGATATTTCAGTGTGAAAGGGAATGTCTCCTCTACAAATGACAGGATTTAAGCCATGTCTCGACTGTCATTTTGAGGCCCTCACCTTGATTTAAAACATTGCTTTTCAGTATGTAAGGGGTGTCACCTCCCAAAACAACAGGTTTTGAGCCCTGTAAGGATTTTTGCAGACAAACTTCTGTGACAGATTCTCACCAAATCTGTGGTGCCTGCGGTTGATCCACGACTCAAAGGCCTGCAGTGATTGCGCAAGTTTGAACTCGAAGGCAATACAAGACCTCAGTGGAAAACTCTACACTGCCAAGCACCAGAAGACTGCGATAGGACCACTCCATGTTGAAAGTTCGATCCAGGTCTCTTCCAGATTCAGAAGTCCCAGGAGTCATTCCAGACATTGGTCTTAATCTCGATCAGTCAGTAAGTTAAAAGAAAAAAAACCCCACAAGAAATCTTAGTGGGACTCTGCCCCTTCCTGCCACTCATACGAGAAGGCGCAAGGGCAACACCATACATCTTAATCTCGCTCCCGAAATCGTTCAGCGTCACAGCTGATCCTGCAACTTGTTCTGGAACAACCCTAGTTTCCAGGGCTGTCTGCCACTCTGGAGCAGATTGAAGAGTTCCGCAAACCCATGCTCCGACTCTTTGGATCCTTACGGACTCCCTCTGGTGCACCTGTGGGCCTCACCTGGATTACCACAGGCAGGTTTGCCCTCGGAGCCAGCTGAGCCCATACTGAGGCTGCCTCTGACTCCATTCTCAACTCCACCTCTGGTGTCACGGTCCACGGCAGTTCCCAGTGCATTGATGCTGAATCCGTTGACGCTGGAAGACTTGATCCCCATTGTCCTCTCGGACATCAAGTCCGGGCCAGATCAACCTCGATCGAAGTTGCGCCAGCCACAGTTGAGGCTCCTGTTCCTCCACTTCCTCTGCCTCCACAATGCCATCCTTCATATGTTGCTGCAGTATTTGTCGCCCTAAGTGGAATGGGTATGCCCAGACGTGGTGGGTCCCTTGCTCGCTGTGCCACTGGATTCAAGCTAGCCTGGCTGATGAGGGTTAATACCCCGAAACTGGTCCCATGATGCTTGTTTCCTGTCTAGGGAGGACCCGGCTCGGCAGTTCCGACTGGACTGTTCCCTTAAGGAGCAGGGTCAAGACTGATTTGCATATGGCTGGGTCCAAACTGGGGTTGTGTGGTGAGCAAAAGAAGGATGGATTTGACCCAGATCTCTTGACTGGGGGTGAATGTTTCATTTATTCAGCATTCTGTTCATCATGTGTTGCCGCAGCATTTAACAGCACACCCTTCATGCCCTGCTCGTCACGGATTTGGACAAAAATTACAATGCAGGTGATGAGATTGGCCACCCTTATCACGATGAAAATTGGTCTGACGATCTGCAGGAGGCTAGTGACCTTGATACCGCCCCCGAGTCTGATCTCCTCTCACCTCCTGACCCTGCCACTGAGGAGAGCGCTTCCTACTCCATGGCAATACGTAGGGCAGCCCAAGTCTTAAATCTCCAGCTCCCCTCCATGGAGGTCAAGACAAAGTATTTAGGGAGGTTCTTCAGTCAGGCCACACACCTAATGAGCTCCTCTTAACATTTAATGAGGTCCTTACAGATCTTTGTTGGGCGCATGAACCAAACCTTGCTTTGGCCCTGGTCAACTGCCAAATTGCACGAC
The DNA here is from genome assembly GCA_963921515.1 of Calotriton arnoldi. NCBI lineage: Eukaryota > Metazoa > Chordata > Amphibia > Caudata > Salamandridae > Calotriton > Calotriton arnoldi. The sequence continues at coordinate 4,027,529 of CAWUFW010000381.1, forward strand.
ACTACAGCCCTGCCCCGGACGACCCTGTGTTTTTATCTTGGCATGCCTGACCAGAAAGCTAGGTGGTGCAGATATCTGTGAGCAAGATGAATCCTAACACTTTCCAGATGACTCCCCTCCCCCCCTATAGGGAGTCTTAATGAATGGGGACGCTCGGAAAGAGGGTTTTCTCCACCCCGCCTGGTGCTCAGGTCCATCAATGTCAGCTGCCTGCTGGGGTGCTAATCTCATGCCCTTTGGGACTCAGTCACTCAAGTCCTTCCAGGTGCCTCCGACAATCTCCAATCCTCACCAAGGCTATACAAGATGTCGTGACGCAGCCACGTTTACAAATCTTTGTGGCTTGGACAACACCGATTCCATTGGGTGGGCCATTGGCACCAGTGTTGCCATTTGCCGCCACGCTTGTCTGCAGTCCACTGGTGTTTCAGGCGATGTCCAATCGCCCCTCGTGGACATGCCATTCAATGGGACTCGCCTGTTTGGGGATAAAGCAGACTAAAAGATAGCTGGGCCACTACATGCTCCCTGGGCTTATATCCCCCACCTCGACATTCACATCAGCCCTACCACTCCTTTTGCGGCTTTCGCAAAGGTACCTCTTACCACCAACCAATCCAACCTACACAAGGAACCCAGTAGTTTTTCCGTCGAGGCCATGATGCCCACCGCCCCAGTGGTTAAGGTCACTGGATCACCCAGTCCACTACCCCCCTTGAAACTGTCACACATCTTTGGAGATGGTTCTACCTTGAGTAGAACTCAGGACTCCTCTATTCCTTTCTGCTGATACCACTTTTGCCCAGAATTCTCATGAAAATCAGGACCAAACTGCCCAAGTCATCTTAGTTGCTCTGGATTGGGCATGGAGTGTATGGCTCCAGATTGCCTGTACTTGAGTTTCTGTCCTGTGATCAGGCTGCCCCTCCAGCAGAACTGCTGTCAGAGCAGCAGAGCAGGGTTCTGAACCTGGTCCTTTGCACTCTCCACCTTCATTCTTGGAAATTCAGTGGCAGCAGCTGACCACACTCGACCTTCCTTTGTAGATGGTTGATGTTATCTTGGCAGCTAGGTGTCCCTCAACGAAAACTGTTACACCTGTTGTTGGGACAAATTTGTGGGTTGGTGTGGTTGGTAGACCCTCTCCAGGTGAAGTTATCTGATGTTTTGTTATTTGTTTTGGCCCTAGTCCAGCAAGGCTTTGCTCTGAGCACGGTTAAAGGGTACCTTTCTGCTTTTTCGGCTTTTTTGTTGTTGGCAGATAAGCCTTCATTGATTAAATCTCCAGTTAATCGTTTTTTAAAAGGGTTGCATCATTTGCGTCCTCCCTTGCCCTTTGTCATGCCACACTGGGACCTTAATTTGGTCCTTAAATTCCTGATGTACACTCCTTCATACAGCTTCACAGCTGCCTCTTGTGGCTTCTCACCTTCAAAACAGTGTTCCTCGCCACCATTATATCAGACCAGCGTGTGAGCAAGCTTCAACCTCTGTCTCAACCTGACATACACCACCTTCTTCCACGACAAGCTGGTACTGCAGACACAGGCATCTTTCTTGCCTAAAGTTGTGATGCCGTTCCATGTCTGTCAGAACATATCCTTGCCAGTGTTCTATGCTCAACCTACCGGAAAGGAGAAGGGACTCCATAGCTTCGACTCCACAAGATTGCTGTGCGTTTACATAGATTGCACCAAAGAACACCGCGTGGACGATCAGCTCTTTGTGGGGTTCTATTTGTAAAAAAAAAAAGGCAATGCTGTGTAGAAGACAAACATCTCCCAGTGGATCGTACTCTGCTGTGCTTTAAGATCTGGTACGCCTTGGCTAAAAATCAGCCATCTGGAAGTATTGCATGCTCATTCTACCCGGGCAAAAGCTGCTACCACTCCTTTGACACAAGAAGTCTCTGTCCTGGACATTTCCCAGGCAGCTACATGGGCGTACCTCCATATGTTGATGAAGCACTATTGTCAGGACAGTCCGGCTCGCAGAGAGGGGCATTTTTGCCATTCGGTCCTGCAGGGCTAACTGGTTTGAGTCCATTCACGTACCCATCTCCAAATAGATACTGCTTTGGTATCTATTCAGAAGGTGACGAATCTGAGTCTAGAAGTTTCTATTAGAAGAAAAAAGTTACTTACCTTCAGTAACACTCTTTCTGTTGGAGACTATCCAGCCGTAGATTCCTCATCGACCCTCTCATCCTCTCCATTCTCTCCTTAGACTCTATCCATTAATAATATCCCATGTCTAGGATTCTGTACACTGTTCACACCAATTTGCTTTTGGGGCTCTGCATCTGGGGGCCGCGGACACTTTCGAAAGCAACTGAGATCAGTGCGCGAGAGTGATTTATATTGTCTCCAAATGTTATTTCTGGAGAGGAACGGCGAGTGGTGCGTAGCCACATGGCGCCACCTACTAGCGCACGGAGGTACTGCTGAAACATTTCTGAATCCAGTCTGAGGCTTGGGCAATCTTCAAAAGGTGGTGAATCTTCAAAAGGTGGGGAATCTGCAGCTAGATTCAATCTGCACCAGAAAGAGCGTTACCAAAGGTAAGTTAACTTGTTCTTTAGGGCAGTTTCTGAAGTTGCTTACATTATGCTTTGGTTATTGACCTTTGTGCTTTAGTAATAAATGAGTGAGTGTGTTTATTAGTGCAATTGTTCCAAATGAAATGTATCATTTGGCCACATATATTTTTTTTAAACTTTCACTGACATTTATAATACATGGGATTCTGCAATCCCTGTGTAAACGCCCGACTCTAGTTTCTTTATATATGCCAATTTGTGACTCACATAGTCGCCGATTATAATGAAAAGACGTCAGAAGTTACCTGTAGTAAGTTAGTACAGTAGAGTTACAGCGCCACAATGCCTGCTGACAAGAGCCAGCAGCCAAGGTAAAAGGAAGGTCAGGTCATGGAGGAGCTGTTTAAAGCAACACAAATGAAACACTGTTTTTCTTTGTTCCGGTCTATTTTTCTAGCTTGCAGTGAGAAGCAGAAAGAACATGTTTATTTTTTGCACTCCTTAGATTATTATAGAAAAGTTAAAATCCTTCTGCATGTTTCTACACATTCCGAACCAGTGAGTGCAGCCTTTAAAAAAAAAATTAAAAAAAATTGTATTGCACTGTTTCTAATATATTTTTGCAGTAAATTTCTAACAGGTTTTTGTTGTTTCATTTTGCACTAGAGGTTCTGTTTTTAATCTTCATGTATGCAAACATGCTCTCTTTTACATGAAAGAGCTACACACCAAAGTTTTAAGTGGTTTGTGGGAAAGATGATATATAAAAGAACTCGGGCTTTGGCCTCTTTCCTCTATATGGTTAAGGAACTCCTCGGTGACTTGCAATATTCTTATAATGTAAAGCAAAGGGCGCTTTATCCCTTATATAATGATTTACTTGTAGTGTCACTTTAATTCGTAACCAGCCAAAATCTAAACCGTTCAAGAAAGATTTCACTGTGACTGACAGTGTTTCATCTTCGAATTCAGTAGTGACTCAATGAAATGTCATCAAACTAATATCACACTTGACCAGTCATTCTTCCACTGGTAATTTACCATGTTGTATGTGGTCAACTACAACAAGTTTTTATGTTTGTTTTGTCCTTGGGACAAGTAGGCCCAACCCCCTGCAGCACAAACCCTTTGACTGCCAGTTTACACTACCACATTATGGATCAGGGAAGGGCATTGTCTGCAGTTAAGGTAATATTTGTGTCCATATGATAATGCTGTTCAAACTTGGTTTTATAGTTCATTAATACAAAGCCTTTCTTATTAGGGTGAGCGCTCTAAGGAAATGTTGTAAGCTCGAACTGCACTACTGACAGTGGTTCCAGTGTAAAATGTGTATATACTTTACAAAGTTCAACAAAATGGAGCGATATACCATGCTCCCAGAACGCTGTCTAGTTGGGTACAAATATCTGCAGAACTTTGAAAGCGAGATGGATGATCCTTTGCTTTCAAAATAAAATGTTCACACAAAAAATGCAAGTAGGAAAAAAAAAAAAAACGTTTTGCTAAACTACTATGAAATTGTAGATAACATTTCTTTGAAGATTCACTTAGTAAAATTTGTTGATGCATGCTAGTATTTCTAAATGTTTTCATAATGGAGAATCAGTGCAAAAACAAAATATTGGTAAACATGAAAATAAACTAAAATAAATTGTATGTTGTCTATTTTGTTTACTTTTATGGCCGTAAAAGACCGAAATAAAGTTTTTCTGACTGACTGAAAATAAACAAGCATTGGCAATACTAGTAGGTCTGATATTGATGGTTAGCCTTTTGGTTTTGTCAATCCGTGTCTTGTTTTGATATGTTTTTCGTAAAACTTTGTGGGAGCTGCCAGGCCCTCACCATTATAACAAACATTGGCTAAAAGCAATAATATTTTTGGTCTCTAAAAGCCCACATTACCACTGTAGTCCCTGGCACTGAACAAAACTACTTGTGTGCTGATATGCTCCTTGTGAAAGAGCGGAAGCCAGTGGATAGATAGAGATAGAATTTTAATACAAACAAAATATCTTGATTATCTCCAGACCTGATTAGGTGCCCAATTCTCAAGGAATGTCACAAAATTGCACCCATGGTATATGTCCTTGCATTAGTGCAGATTTACGGCTTTCATGAATTCACAAGAATTTACAGAAGTAGGCCAGGAAGTGGTACTCCTAAAAAAAAATATTTGTGAACTGCTTTTTAGCATGAACAAATATGAAGGTGTAGATTTGCTCATGCAAAAATCTGTTGAGCTTTTACAAGTTCACTTTCCCATCAAACAATTATTTCATAGCCCTGAAAAGAAGCTTTACTTCTGCCATTGTCAAGAGTAAATTTCCAATATTTCTTAGCATGGGAATTTTTAATAGAAGAGCTGGTGAAAACCACTAAAACACGCAATTTAGTAGGTTTACACAGGCTCAAAATGGCATTCCAACCCTGGAACTATTGTTTAACCCTACCTCCAGCCCCAGTATGTAGATCTGCGGAAAGGTGGCAAAATAAGGTAATTGCTAGAATTGAAACTCTACTATAGTATGAGCCCTGGCATAATCAGAATGGCTAATATCAGAGCTTTTATATAATGAGTAATGAGATTGCTGCCATAATTTGTCGCTGCATTACGTGGCACCAAAGGGTCAAGTGGATTTTTTTACAGGACAAGTAGATTTATGAAGCAACCTGTCCCATGGACAAGTAGATCTTTTATTAAATTCTACACCCCTGGCTCTGAGAGATATGTTGATATTATGAAAAGCACTAGTGTAGTTGGCTTTTATCCCATATGTGGGTGGGTGGGTGTGGGTGTGGGTGTGGGTGTGGGTGTGGGTGTGGGTGTGGGTGTGTGTGTGTGTGTGTGTGTGTGTGTGTGTGTGTGTGTGTGATATTTGTTTCCATGTATTTCAGCTCTCAGGATGGAACAATCCTGGTGCAGAATTATATGAAGGTTCCGGAAAGCGTGAACAATACTCTGCCTTTCAGCTGGAGGATCAAAGACTATTTGGAGGAGCTCTATTCCCAGGCTCAGTTCATCAGAGTTGGAGAAGGTAAATGAAAACGATTTCCATCATATTTTGTTTTAAATATTAAGATGAATTGCCCCAAAAAACTTGAATCTGCTTTACCAAAGGAACAGGTAGAGCTCAGGATTCAATACTGGAAACCTCTTGACACAGAGTATGTACAGTATTGTCATGACGAATAACAGCATCTCTTAGATAAACAAATGATATGCCAAAGGCACCAGAAGTGCAAGTCTATGTCATAAACAAAGAAACAAGCTTGAGGACATGGTTACACACACATACATCTCCCCCCACAAACACACCAAATAAACTTTAGAAGAAATAGAGCAAGCTTCCCTTACTGAGAAAAGTTACCCCACTGCCATTATCAATCCAAGCTTCTCTCAATCAGAAAGTACAAATATCAGCATTGGAAACTTAAGTCACACAAGGCAGTTACAGTACAGGTAGCAGCAATGCAACCCCCAGATGTAGTTTTTTGGTGTGCAACCTTCCATTATGGAACATGATATTGTATGGTCAGCAGCAGGCAAGATCTTCTTCACACAAAACAAACATGAAACAATCAGCAGCAGTCCAGGCTTCCCTGATTCACCAGAACTAGGTGTAATAAGTGCAGCAGCAATGCAAATATCCAACAGGCACACAAAATGCGTACATGACAAGAACATAAGCAAACTGCCAATCATATGTGCTAAATGAGATTACGGTGGGCATTAAATTGTCAGCATGATTCCTGTGTACAAAATCTACTATCATTTACGCACTAGATGAATTCTGTAGCACTCACCCTATTTTACAATAGTGCTTGCATATTTTTCAGCATTATTTTAAAGTAATGTCTTTATGATTTTGATATTTTTGTACCCAATGAGTTCTGGAAGGAGGTGAATGGGAGCAGAACACCCTCTTAAAGCCTAGTCTGTTGACTAAGATGGTATTTCTATGTGTTTGTGTGTGGGGGGCTGGGGAGCCCATATTTGGACCGAGAAAACATGGTTGACTTTCAGATTTTAATGAAAATTATTCATTCATAACCCATCCTTTTACCTCTAGCAGGCACAGAGAAGTTTGTGGATATCTTCATCCAAACTCCGTTGGGGCAATTTATTTCGACACTGAGCGAAAGTGACAATGAAGAGCTGTTCCTGCGCTATGTTCGAGATTTTCTCTTGCTGAGCATGAGTATTTCTTCTCTCGATGAGTTACAGGTAGTTATGTAAAAGTATTTAAATGTTCATCCAAGCATGAAGCACCTCTTCCAAGTGCGAGAAGTAGAGCTGTGCTTAGGCAGTTCAGGCTTTAGACTGTGCAAGTGGGTCAGATAAGCTACACTGTCTGTCTGCACATGTCAAAGTAAATGTGGGTGAGATTAATCTGTAATGTAGGAGAGGATTGAAGCTGCTGTAATTGCTAGAAGCAGTGTAAGTATTACAGTGTCTGTGTGGGGGTTGCATTTTTGAGTAGCCATCTGATGAGTTTCCAAAATGGCGTACATTTATTGGCTTATAACTATCGATTAATGTTGGGGAGTTAGTTCCTGAAGAGAGATCTTCTAAGACATGGGCACAAACAATTTGTGGGGAGTGTTAAGTGGGTTTAAGTTTTCGATGCATTTTGATGCACAAGTTACTAACTTGTGTAACGATATATCTGTAAGAGACAGTAGTTAGTGACAGATTCCTTACCTTAGAATATCCCCAGGCGTCAGGCTGGATCCGGAAAGTTTTTGCGTAGCAGTACCCTTGCGCGTCGGTAGGCGGCGTCGTGCGGCTCCGCGTCCGTCGTCGGCGTCGTGATCGCCGGGATGACGTCGCGGGCATGCTTAGACGCCGCCCCTGCGCGCTGGCGTCAGTTCTGTACACGACTTTCCGCGCCAGGAACGCAGAGCCATGCAAGAAGCTGACATAGGTGTCTGAAAAATACTAGGGCCCTGAAAGGGATGTCCTTAACCCTAGAAATCAGTTCGCAGAACGGGGGAGGATGGGTGGGGCGGTAAGGAATCTGTCACTAACTACTGTCTCTTACAGATATATCGTTACACAAGTTAGTAACTTGTGCATCTGAAAGAGACACGTTAGTGACAGATTCCTTACCTTAGAATAGATACCCCAGCAATACCAACCCAGGTGGTGGGTCTGCAAACAAAGATCAGACAAGGAAGTCCCAGAGGACAGAACGGCCAAAGAAGCCGTCCCTCCGGACCTGACTGTCAAGGCAGTAATGCTTTGTAAACGTGTGCAGCGAGGCCCACGTAGCTGCCTGACAGATATCCTGCAGCGGAACACCGCGGCCTAAAGCCGTGGTAGCAGCCGTTGCCCTGGTGGAATGGGCACGCAGCCCAACAGGAGGCTCCTTGTTAGCCAAAGAATAGCAGGCTTTGATACACAAGGTTACCCAGCGGGAGATGGTTCTCTTGTGCACCGCCCGACCTTTTTGGCGCCCACGTAGCCAACAAAGAGCTGGTCATCCACACGGAAGTGTTGTGTGCGGTTGATATAAAAAGAAAGCGCACGTTTTGGGTCCAGACGGTGGAGCCTCTCTTCCTCTCTGGAAGGATGCGGAGGCGGAAAGAAGGTGGGCAAAGTGATGGTCTGCCCAATGTGGAAGGCAGTAACCACCTTTGGCAAGAAGGACGGGCGCGTCCTAAGAACAACCTTGTCTGGATGGACAGACAGAGGGAGGTTTGCATGAAAGAGCCTGGAGCTCACTCACCCGCCGAGCGGAGGTGATGGCCACCAGAAAGGCTGTTTTAAGAGTGAGAAGACGAAGAGGACAGTTATGTAGAGGCTCAAAGGGAGCGCACATAAGAAAGGTAACAACCAAGTTCAAGTCCCACTGAGGCATTACAAACGGAACAGGAGGGAAGAGGTGTGTAATGCCTTTTAGAAACCTGTTAACAACAGGGGACTTGAAAAGGGAGGGCTGATCAGGAAGCCTGAGGAAGGCCGAGATGGCACAAAGATAGCCCTTGATGGTACCCAGGGCAGAACCCTGTTGGGCCAGGGAAAGAAGGAACAGAAGAACCTCAGAAAGAGGGGCAGAAAGGGGATTCACAGCCTTTGCTGTGCACCATGCCACAAACTTGTTCCACCTGCAGGCGTATACCACCTTAGTGGAGGGACGCCTGGCTGCCAGAATCACATCACAAACTTCGGGAGGCAAGTCGAAAGGAATCAACTGCCGCCGCTCAATTTCCACGCAAGCAGGTGGAGGCTGGACAGGTTCGGGTGGAGGACCGTCCCCTGCTGCTGCGACAGAAGATCCTCCCGAAGAGGCAGACGGATCGGGGGATCTACGCTCATACTGAGTAGCTCGGGATACCAAACTCTTCGAGCCCAGTCCGGAGCCACAAGAATGACTTGGGCCCGGTGGTGCTGAATCTTCTTTAACACTCTGGGTAGAAGTGGTATAGGCGGAAAGGCGTACAACAGACCGCAACTCCACTTGCGACGAAAAGCGTCGCCGAGTGAGTGCCGCCTTGGAAATTCCAACGCGCAGAACTGATGACATTGCGCGTTCGCTTCGGTGGCGAATAGATCTAACCAAGGCTCTCCCCACTGTAGAAAGAGTCCTTGCGCCACTTCCGAGTGAAGACGCCATTCGTGATCCATCATGCACTTGCGGCTGAGTTCCTGCGCCCTGGCGTTCAGGGAACCTGCCAGGTGTTGAACCATCAGGAACATGCCTTGATGTTCCAGCCATGTCCAGAGGCGCAGAGCCTCCTGACAGAGGGTCCACGACCCCACCCCGCCTTGTTTGTTGCAATACCACACGGCGGTGGTGTTGTCTGTGAACACCTGCACTACCTTCCCTTTGACAGAGGGAAGGAATGCCTTCAGTGCAAGTCGGATCGCCCGGAGCTCCAGAAGGTTCATATGGAGCCGGGACTCCGCCGGAGACCAGAGGCCTCTGATCTCCGCCTCTCCCATGTGACCGCCCCATCCCAGAAGGGACGCGTCCGTCACAACTGTGTGCTCTGGCTGGGGAAGGGAGAGGGATCTGCCCATGACCCATTGCCGGTTCGAGAGCCACCACTGCAACTGTTTTGCAGTCCCCTCCGAGATCTGGACGTGATCGGACAGGTTGCCCTGGTGCTGCGCCCACTGGAACTTGAGGTCCCACTGCAGAGCCCGCATATGCCATCTGGCATGATTGACCAGCAGGATGCAGGAGGCCATGAGGCCCAGCAGCCTCAGGGTCATCCGTACCGAAACCCAGGATAAAGGCTGAAAGATCGGAATCATAGCCTGAATATCCCGGACTTGCCGTTCGGGAGGATAGGCCCAAAACTGCGTCGTGTCCAGAACTACTCCGATGAAAAGGAGCTGTGGAGAAGGAATCAGATGCGACTTCGGCACATTGATGGAGAACCCCAGCGAGTGCAGGAGTTCGGCCGTAGTCTGGAGGTGGGAGACGACTGCCTGGGACGAGCCCGCCTTCAGCAGCCAGTCGTCGAGGTAGGGGAAGACTGGAACCCCTGCCCGGCGCAGATGAGCTGCGACCACCGCCATCACTTTCGTGAACACCTGAGGGGCACTTGTAAGGCCAAAGGGGAGCACGGTGAACTGAAAATGCTCGAGGCCTACCGTGAACTGTAGGTAACGCCGGTGGGCCGGCAGGACGGGGATGTGAAAATAAGCGTCCTGCAAGTCCAACGCTACCAACCAGTCTCCTGGGTCGAGGGCAGTCAAGACCTGAGCTAGGGTGAGCATCTTGAACTTCTCCTTCCGGAGGAAGCGATTGACGTTCCGGAGGTCCAAGATAGGACGCATGTCCTCCTTGTCCTTTTTGGGCACCAGAAAGTAGTGGGAGTAGCAACCACGTCCTACTTCTGGGGTCGGAACATGCTCGATGGCCCTCTTGGCCAAGAGGGCCGTGACTTCCTTCTGTAGAAGCACCAAGTGATCCCCTGACATGCGGTGGAATAGAGGTGGCATGGCTGCGGGGGTGGTCTCGAAGGGGAGGGAGTAGCCCCTTCGGACAATGTCCAAGACCCACCTGTCCGAGGTGATGGGACGCCAGTGGTGAAGGTGATGGCGGACCCTGCCCCCTACTGGCGTGCTGTGCACCTGAAAGGAAGGACTAGGAGGGCTTGGAGGCCGCGGACGGGTTGGAGGTAGTGGCCTGACCCGCACGCTGGTTGCCCGAACCGCCACGGCGGTATCCACGTCCTCGGCCACGCGAAGACGCTTGCTGCGCGGGCCGGTGGCTGGGCAGCTGACGTGACTGGGTGCCCCTTCCGTGGCCACGAAAGGTGCGAAAAGCAGAAGTTAGCGGAGGGCGTACAACAGAAAGGCCCAGGGACTTGGCAGTAGCCCGTGAGTCCTTAAAACGCTCCAGCGCATGGTCTGCCTTTGAACCAAAAAGACCGACTCCATCAAAGGGCATGTCCATGAGTGTATTCTGGACATCACCCGAGAAACCAGTTGTTCTCAGCCAGGCGTGGCGACCTAGCGCCACCGTCGTCGCAAACGATCTGCCCAGCGAGTCGGCGGTATCAAGGCCACAACGTATGGTGTATTTAGCCGCATCTCGCCCTTCCGCAATGGCGTGGGTAAGCAGTGTCTGGACCTCCTCAGAACACTGCGGCAAAACAGCCGCCACCGAATCCCACAGGGAGTGGGTATATCGGCCCAAAAGGCAAGCGGTGTTGACGGACCGCAAGCCAGCACTGGAGAAAGAAAAAGCCTTCTTCCCAAATTGGTCCAGGCGTTTGGATTCCCTATCCGGAGGGGCGGTAGGGAAGGCGGTTTGGGAGGCAGAGGCTTGGACAACCAAGCTCTCGGGGGTGGGATGTTGGGAGAGAAACAAGGGGTTGACCGGAGCAGGGCGATGGCGTCGGGCCACGTTCCTATCCACAGGAGCCCCTGTGGTGGGCTTGGACAGGCACCCAAAAGAACGTCAGTGAGTGCATCATTAAACAGCAGCACGGTCTCCGAGGAGGAAGCCGCCGGCTGAAGCACTTCTGTCAGGAGGTTAGTCCTGACGGCCACAGTAGGCAACTGGAGATGTAAGGCTCCAGCTGCTCTACGCAACACCGTTGCAAAATTAGCTCCCTCCTCCGTAGCCACGGGAGGAGACAGCATGCCAGTGTCAGGGGAGGTGTCTAGACCACTGGCATCCCCAAGTTCCTCAGCCCAGTCCGGATCATACTCGCACTATTGTGTGAGAGGGTCCTCAGACCCCTCCCAGCTCTCCTGGTCCTCCTCTTGTTCAAAATATGGAGGAGGAGGGACATTTGGGACCCAAGGTCTCATCGGCGTCAAGCGACGTCGCTCCGGCTCCATGTCCGGAGCCGGAGAGAGCCGGGGACCGACGCCGTCCGGAGCCCCGGACGGCGTCAGAAACGGCACCGGGGACATCGGCGGAGGCGTGGTTAGGTCAACCGGCGTCGATGGGGGTTGCGGTACCACCGGAGCCGGGATCGGGGCCGAGGCCGGGATGAAGGCTGGTGGGACAGGCGGCGCCGGGACCGGAGTCGGCGGCGGCGCCGGAGCAACCCCATCAGGGCCCGCGGGGCCCGAAGGCGCACCGGAGGGACCTGGAGGCCCGAAGAGGCGGGCCATGGCCGACAGGAATTCCTGTATTTGGGCCGGAGTCGCCCCCGAACCCGGAAAGGACGGGTAATGCGGGGGCGGCTCCATAGGCATGTCCGGGGCCGCGGGGACGGTGCCGACTGGGGCCTCAGCCGAGTCGCGAGACCGGCGGGCGAAGTCTTAGAGCGATGACGCTTCTTAGACTTTTTGTGCTTCGACTTACCCGAGGAGCGCGAAGACTTGGACTCCGACGACCGGCGGGGACTCCGCGACCGGCCCCTCGACCTCTCCCGGGACCGGGGCTTGGTGCGGCGCGGAGCCGACTGCCGGACCTCGAGTAGCTTTCGAGACCGCTCTCGCAAAGCCTTCGGGTGAAGTTTCCGGCAGTCAGGGTACGACTTCGTGTCGTGGTCTCGGCCGAGACAGAAGAGACACTCCAGATGCGGGTCTGTGATCAACATCATGCGACCACAGGCTCCGCATGGCTTGAAGCCGGGCATCCCTACGACACCTAGGAGTCGTGAAGACTCAATAAAGAAACTGTGAAAAAATTCACAAAAAAGTTAGTCAAAAATTGACTAGGGCACTGCTTTTCCCGGATCTGCGCTTACTGGCGCGGAAAAAGAAGAACTGACGTCAGCGCGCAGGGGCGGCGTCTAAGTACTGCCCGCGACGTCATCCCGGCGATCACGACGCCGACGACGGACGCGGAGCCGCACGATGCCGCCTACCGACGCGCAAGGGTACTGCTACGCAAAAACTTTCCGGATCCAGCCTGACGCCTGGGGATATTCTAAGGTAAGGAATCTGTCACTAACGTGTCTCTTTCAGATACATATCTCAAGAGGTTTTTATGCAAACAGTTACACAGATCAGTAAACATGTCCTAACTCACATACTGTTTCCATTCTCTGAACCCTTCAGTATCTGCAGATGGCCTTGTTATCCTGCATTGATGAAATTAAAAGATCGTGTGCAGTAAAGGAGAATTTGGTGAATTGCCTACCATGGGTCCACATTGCCTACCACCAGTTCATGCACAGACTGCACAACTTCTCCCGCATCCTTGCAGTGAATCCGCGTGTTGTTGAGTCTCTAACTATGAGAATTGAGGAAGTGGAAGCAGGATCAAGTCATCGGATGGTAAGGCATTTTCAGCATGACGGCTTCTGTGTGCAACACAGCTGGGTTTAGCTGCTTTACAGCTAATCCTCTGTTGAAGTTACCAGATTGAAAGCTGCCACTGCTGGCTTTCACGTCATAACTAAACATATGAGATATTGTAGTGAGTATGTTGGCTGTACCAGATAAAAAGCCATCAAGCAGGGCTGTAATAAGACCAGAAACCTTGGCATTAATATTCTCATTATTTGTCTTTCACTGATTTTCTAAATATATTTATATCTTTTTGCTAGACAAATATTCTCGCACATCCCAGTGTTTCATATCATATAGTACAGTGGTTCTTAACCTTTTGACTTCTGAGGACCCCCACTTAATCATTACAGAAACCCGGGGACCCCCACGGAATCATTATAGAAATCCGAGGACCCCCTTTAAGTCAACAGTGAAAGCCGGAAACCCCTGCATAAGCATTTTCGATGATTTGGCCCACAAAACAATACTCAAAATATACAAAAACAAACATTTATCAAACAAATACATAAATGATAATCTTTTATTTAATTCACAAACAAATATAAACAAACATCAGGATTTTAATGGGAAGGTTGTAGCTTTTCTAAATTCAATGTAGGCCACTTAACGTCCAAACTATGTTCTGTTTGATGCACTTGCATTGCTACTACGGACTAATCTGAGGAATTAACTTAATTTTTAGCCTCCATTTTCAAAGTCCTTCACATTTACAGAGTGTTTTACATTTTTAACTTTTACATTTTGTTTTTATATTTATATACATTTTGTTAATTAATGAGTGTTCGGGGCATGTGTGTTATGGATACACATGCTTAGCATAAGTCTGCCATCTACTGTTGGGCTCGGTTGATTACAACTTGTTTTTGTTCCAAGACGTTTTCTTCGAGTCATGAGGCTGTGTGACTCCTCTTGGGAATACAACGCATGGTCATCAACGCCATCTTCAAATAGTTTTTTTCCATCAACGGGTTCACATGTAGTATTTTGCACTCCGGTTCGAGTCTCCTTCAGTCCCTCTTCGTTCAGGTATATATATATATCTCAACGGTATTGTTTCGATTGGTATAATATACATCTCATACTAGATTTCGTAGCAGGTTTTCGACTCTTCTCTTTGGCCTATGGGCCATGCCCGGCCCGCAACATTTCTCCATTTCGAACGAGATCGAGAATGACCTGCTAATGGAATGCACTCTGTTCCATTTCTGTCCGAAGTGCCACTCCAAATACACTCACACTGACTAACATCTCATTTGCGACCTATGTCTCTCGCCCGCACATAGAGAGGACACCTGTGAGGCCTGTAAGTCTTTTCGGTCTAAAAAGACTCTTCGAGATCAAAGGTCTAGATGTCAAGAGATGCTGCGCAAGCAAATGGACGATGTCCCCGACATCTTCGGCTGACAAGAGGAGGAGGAAGAGGCTTCAGCGGCACTAGAAGAATCCCTTTCCATACATAACACCGATTCCGAGTCTCAATCACAAGAGGACTCGGCCACTCTTCAGCCAGCCCAAAAACAACGTACCGTGAGTACTTTTATCCCTACTCCGAAATCCAAATCCTCAGCCACCACTGAGAAAACTGCTCACAGGCTGCCACAGCACACAAGCCATGGCGTGCAACGAAAACATGATTCGGAACCCTCACCCTCCGGCTAGTGTCTGGAAGTTTGCCCTACAGCAGGGGCCTCTCTATCCCTTCCATTCGAGACCAAAACATTTCACTCTTCTGTCTTGCCACCGAAAAAAAGACTTGTTGTTTCGGAACCAAACCTTCCTCCAACAAAGACAAAGCTTTCTCCACCGAAATGCTTTGTTTTCGGTCCGAAACCTCCCCCGGAGCCAATCCTCGAGCAATTTCACCAAAAGCTCGATCTGAAACAAAAAATGCTTCAAATTCAGCCTGGAACAAAGAAAATTATGGTACAGCCACCAAAACAGCAAACTCCTAAAAAGCAGTTGAGTTTTGAGGAGGCTTTGGACATTCCTGTTCAACCCCTAAAGAAGAAAAGTAAAATAAAAAAAGGCTGCAACTAGCTCATTGCACATTCCCATTCCTTCTTCACCTGTACCACAATCAACACCTCCACCACCTACCCCACCACCTCACTCACCACAATTGTCTGAGACTGGTAATATGTCTCCTCAGTCAACAATATATGAGGTATCAAGACATCCCAGATGACGCACAACCAGGGGATCCGTGGGAGGATTATAATATTGATCCTCATGTTGACACTGATCCTGATTTATACCCTAGCCGTCCATCACCACCTGATGATGCATCTGCTTTTCAGGATCTCATAGCCAGAGCAGCCATCAGTAAAGCTCCTAAGTTACAAGCTTTTAATCCCACTGCTACGACCTTTGTCACTACAGATGCTAGTGGCAAGGGTTTGGGCAGCGTACTCACTCAAATTGATGACCGTGGTGCAGAAATTGTTATAGCATGCGCCTCCAGGTCACTTCCCCCAATGGAACAAAAGTACTCCGATATTGAGAGAGAGACATTGGCCTGTGTATGGGCTCTGGAGCATTTTCGGGAATTCTTGTGGGGGAGGAGGTTTACTGTTCACACTGATCATAATAAGCCTCTAACTAAATTGCTTACTACTGATGGTTTATCAAGGGCGTCTGCAAGAATTGCCAGATTCTCAATGCATTTACAAGATTTAATTTATGATGTACAATACGTTCCGGGGAAAAAGAATGTCACTGCTGATTTTTTTAGTAGAATGTCTCTTAGAGAAGTGGATGCTAGTCCTTGGAATGATGTGTGTGTTGCAGGTATTTTTTTTGAAAAATGAGGAAAAAGGCTTACAAAAAGAGGAATGGGAAAAAGCTCAAGAGGAGGATGAAACTCTTAATCTTGTCAAGACCAAAATTCATAGTGGTTGCGGTTGTGGTAAATCCGAACTGCTTGGTGAACTAAAAGCGTTTTGGGAAGTTAGGCATGACTTAGGAGTTGATGGCATGTTTGTTGTGAGAAGAGACAAGGTTATTCCTCTACGCAATTTAAGAAGTAAAATCATTTCTCTTTGTCATAAAGATCTGAAAGAGACACGTTAGTGACAGATTCCTTACCTTAGAATATCCCCAGGCGTCAGGCTGGATCCGGAAAGTTTTTTGCGTAGCAGTACCCTTGCGCGTCGGTAGGCGGCGTCGTGCGGCTCCGCGTCCGTCGTCGGCGTCGTGATCGCCGGGATGACGTCGCGGGCAGTACTTAGGCGCCGCCCCTGCGCGCTGACGTCAGTTCTTCTTTTTCCGCGCCAGTAAGCGCAGATCCGGGAAGAGCAGTGCCCTAGTCACTTTTTGACTATCTTTTTGTGAAATTTTTCACTGTTCTCTTCAACGAGTCTTCACGACTCCTAAGGTGTCGTAGGGATGCCCGGCTTTAAGCCCTGCGAGGTATGTGGTCGTATGATGTCCATCACGGACCCCCACCTCGAGTGTCTCTTCTGCCTCGGCCGAGGCCACGACACGAAGTCGTGCCCTGACTGCCGGAAACTTCATCCGAAGGCTTTGCGAGAGCGGTCTCGAAAGCTCCTTGAAGTCCGGCAGTCGGCTCCGCGCCGCAGCAAGCCCGGTCCCGGGAGAGGTCGAGGGCCGGACGCGGAGTCCCCGCCGTTCGTCGGAATCCAAGTCTTCGCGCTCCTCCGGTAAGTCGAAGCACAAGAAGTCTAAGCGGCGTCATCGCTCTAAGACTTCGCCTCGCCGGTCGCGCGACTCGGCTGAGGTCCCTGTCGGCACCGTCCCCGCCCCGCGGCCCCGGACGTGCCTGTCGAGTTGCCCCCGCATTACCCGTCCTTCCCGGGTTCGGGGCGACTCCGGCCGAAGTACAGAAATTCCTGTCGGCCATGGCCCGCCTCTTCGGGCCTCAAGGTCCCTCCGGTGCGCCTTCGGGCCCCGCGGGCCAGATGGGGTTGCTCCGGCGTCGCCGTCGACTCCGGTCCCGGCGTCGCCTGTCCCACCAGCCTTCGTCCCGGCCTCGGCTCCGGCCCCGGCCTCGACCCCGGTTCCGGTGGTGCCGCAACCTCCATCGACGCCGGTTGACCTAACCACGCCTCCGCCGACGCCGATGTCCCCGGTGCCGTTTCCGACGCCGTCCGGGGCTCCGGGCGGCGTCGTTCCCCGGTTCTCCCGGGTCCGGACATGGAGCCGGACCGGCGTCGCCCGACGCCGGTTCCGGCGCCGATGAGGCCTTGGGTCCCTTATGTCCCTCCTCCTCCATCTTTTCAACCTGAGGAGGACCAGGAGAGCTGGGAGGGGTCTGACGACCCTCTCACACAACAGTGCGAGTTTGACCCGGACTGGGTTGAGGAACTTGGGGATGCCAGTGGGCTGGATACCTCCCCGACTCTGGCATGCTGTCTCCTCCCGTGGCAACGGAGGAGGGGGCTAATTTTGCAACGGTGTTGCGTAGAGCTGCTGGAGCCTTAGATCTCCAGTTGCCTACAGTGGCCGTCAGGACTAACCTCCTGACTGAAGTGCTTCAGCCGGCGGCCTCCTCTTCGGAGCCTGTGCTGCCGTTCAACGATGCACTCACTGACGTTCTTTTGGGTGCCTGGTCCAAACCCACCACAGGGGCTCCTGTGGATAGGAACGTGGCCCGACGCCATCGCCCGGCTCCGGGCGACCCCTGTTTCTCTCCCAACACCCCACCCCTGAGAGCTTGGTTGTCCAAGCCTCTGCCTCCCAAACAGCCTTCCCTACCGCCCCTCCGGATAGGGAATCCAAGCGCCTGGATCACTTTGGGAAGAAGGCTTTCTCTTCCTCCAGTGCTGGCTTGCGGTCTGTTAATACCGCTTGCCTCTTGGGCCGATACACCCACTCCCTGTGGGATTCGGTGGCTGATGTTTTGCCGCAGTGTTCTGAGGAGGTCCAGACACTGCTTACCCGCGCTATTGCGGAAGGGCGTGATGCGGCTAAGTATACCATCCGCTGTGGCCTTGATACCGCCGACTCGCTGGGCAGATCGCTTGCAACGACGGTGGCGCTGCGTCGCCACGCCTGGCTGAGAACCACTGGTTTTCAGGGGATGTCCAGAATACTCTCATGGACATGCCCTTTGATGGAGTCGGTCTCTTTGGTTCAAAGGCGGACCATGCGCTGGAGCGTTTCAAGGATTCACGGGCTACTGCTAAGTCCCTGGGCCTTGCTGTTGTGCGCCCTCCGCAAGCGTCTGCTTTTCGCCCCTTTCGTGGCCACGGAAGGGGCGCCCAATCACGTCCACAGCCCGGCCAACGGCCCGCGCAGCAAGCGCCTTCGCGTGGCCGAGGACGTGGATACCGCCGTGGCGGTTCGGGCAACCAGCGTGCGGGTCAGGCCACCACCTCCAACCCGTCCGCGGCCTCCAAGCCCTCCTAGTCCCTCCTTTCAGGTGCACAGCACGCCAGTCGGGAGCAGGGTCCGCCATCACCTTCACCACTGGCGTCCCATCACCTCGGACAAGTGGGTCTTGGACATTGTCCGAAGGGGCTACTCCCTCCCCTTCGAGACCACCCCCCAGCCATGCCACCTCAATTCCACCGCATGTCAGGGGATCACTTGGTGCTTCTACAGAAGGAAGTCACGGCCCTCTTGGCCAAGAGGGCCATCGAGCATGTTCCGACCCCAGAAGTAGGGCGTGGTTGCTACTCCCACTACTTTCTGGTGCCCAAAAAGGACAAGGAGGACATGCGTCCTATCTTGGACCTCCGGAACGTCAATCGCTTCCTCCGGAAGGAGAAGTTCAAGATGCTCACCCTAGCTCAGGTCTTGACTGCCCTCGACCCCGGAGACTGGTTGGTAGCGTTGGACTTGCAGGACGCCTATTTCCACATCCCCGTCCTGCCGGCCCACCGGCGTTACCTTCGGTTCACGGTAGGCCTCGAGCATTTTCAGTTCACCGTGCTCCCCTTTGGCCTTACCAGTGCCCCTCGGGTGTTCACGAAAGTGATGGCGGTGGTCGCAGCTCATCTGCGCCGGGCAGGGGTTTCAGTCTTCCCCTACCTCGACGACTGGCTGCTGAAGGCGGGCTCGTCCCAGGCAGTTGTCTCCCACCTCCAGACTACGGCCGAACTCCTGCACTCGCTGGGGTTCTCCATCAATGTGCCAAAGTCGCATCTGATTCCTTCTCCACAGCTCCTTTTCATCGGAGCAGTTCTGGACACGACGCAGTTTCGGGCCTATCCTCCCGAACGGCGAGTCCGGGATATTCAGGCTATGATTCCGATCTTTCAGCCCTTATCCTGGGTTTCGGTACGGATGACCCTGAGGCTGCTGGGCCTCATGGCCTCCTGCATCCTGCTGGTCACTCATGCCAGATGGCATATGCGGGCTCTGCAGTGGGACCTGAAGTTCCAGTGGGCGCAGCACCAGGGCGACCTGTCCGATCACGTCCAGATCTCGGAGAGGACTGCAAAACAGTTGCAGTGGTGGCTCTCGAACCGGCAATGGGTCATGGGCAGATCCCTCTCCCTTCCCCAGCCAGAGCACACAGTTGTGACGGACGCGTCCCTTCTGGGATGGGGCGGTCACATGGGAGAAGGCGGAGATCAGAGGCCTCTGGTCTCCGGCGGAGTCCCGGCTCCATATCAACCTTCTGGAGCTCCGGGCGATCCGACTTGCACTCAAGGCATTCCTTCCCTCTGTCAAAGGGAAGGTAGTGCAGGTGTTCACAGACAACACCACTGCCATGTGGTACTGCAACAAACAAGGCGGGGTGGGGTCGTGGACCCTTTGTCAGGAGGCTCTGCGCCTCTGGACATGGCTGGAACACCAGGGCATGTTCCTGGTGGTTCAACACCTGGCAGGTTCCCTGAACGCCAGGGCGGACGAACTCAGCCGCAGGTGCATGATGGATCACGAATGGCGTCTTCACTCGGAAGTGGCGCAAGGACTCTTTCTACAGTGGGGAGAGCCTTGGTTAGATCTATTCGCCACCGAAGAGAACGCGCAATGTCATCAGTTCTGCGCGTTGGAATTTCCAAGGCGGCACTCGCTCGGCGGCGCTTTCGTCACGAGTGGAGTTGCGGTCTATTGTACGCCTTTCCGCCTATACCACTTCTACCCAGAGTGTTGAAGAAGATTCGGCACGACCGGGCCCAAGTCATTCTTGTGGCTCCGGACTGGGCTCGAAGAGTTTGGTATCCCGAGCTACTCAATATGAGCGTAGATCCCCGATCCGTCTGCCTCTTCGGGAGGATCTTCTGTCGCAGCAGCAGGGGACGGTCCTCCACCCGAACCTGTCCAGTCTACACCTGCTTGCGTGGAGATTGAGCGGCGGCAGTTGATTCCTTTCGACTTGCCTCCCGAAGTTTGTGATGTGATTCTGGCAGCCAGGCGTCCCTCCACTAAGGTGGTATACGCCTGCAGGTGGAACAAATTTGTGGCATGGTGCACAGCAAAGGCTGTGGATCCCCTTTCTGCCCCTCTTTCTGAGGTCCTTCTGTTCCTTCTCTCTCTGGCCCAACAGGGTTCTGCCCTGGGTACCATCAAGGGTTATCTTTGTGCTATCTCGGCCTTCCTCAGGCTCCCTGATCAGCCCTCCCTTTTCAAGTCCCCTGTTGTTAACAGGTTCTTAAAAGGCATTACTCACCTCTTCCCTCCTGTTCCGTTTGTGATGCCTCAGTGGGACTTAAACTTGGTTCTTACCTTTTTAATGTGCGCTCCCTTTGAGCCTCTACATAACTGTCCTCTTCGTCTTCTGACTCTGAAGACAGCCTTTCTGGTGGCCATCACCTCCGCTCGGCGGGTGAGTGAGCTCCAGGCTCTATCTTGCAAACCTCCCTTTCTGTCTGTTCATCCAGACAAGGTTGTTCTTCGGACGCGTCCGTCCTTCTTGCCAAAGGTGGTTACTGCTTTCCACATTGGGCAGACCATCACTTTGCCCACCTTCTTTCCGCCTCCGCATCCTTCCAGAGAGGAAGAGAGGCTCCACCGTCTGGACCCAAAACGTGCGCTCTCCTTCTATATTGACCGCACAAAACACTTCCGGGTGGATGACCAGCTCTTTATTGGCTACGTGGGCGCCAAAAAGGTCGGGCGGTGCACAAGAGGACCATCTCCCGCTGGGTTACCTTGTGCATCAAGACCTGCTATTCTTTGGCTAAAAGGAGCCTCCTGTTGGGCTGCGTGCCCATTCCACCAGGGCAACGGCTGCTACCACGGCCTTGGGCCGCGGTGTTCCGCTGCCGGTTATCTGTCAGGCAGCTACGTGGGCCTCGCTGCACACGTTTACAAAGCATTACTGCCTTGACAGTCAGGTCCGGAGGGACGGCTTCTTTGGCCGTTCTGTCCTCCAGGACTTCCTTGTCTGATCTTTGTTCGCAGACCCACCACCGGGGTTGGTATTGCTGGGGTATCTATTCTAAGGTAAGGAATCTGTCACTAACGTGTCTCTTTCAGATGCACAAGTTACTAACTTGTGTAACGATATATCTGTAAGAGACAGTAGTTAGTGACAGATTCCTACCGCCCACCCATCCTCCCGTTCTGCGAACTGATTTCTAGGGTTAAGGACATCCCTTTCAGGGCCCTAGTATTTTTCAGACACCTATGTCAGCTTCTTGCATGGCTCTGCGTTCCTGGCGCGGAAAGTCGTGTACAGAACTGACGTCAGCGCGCAGGGCGGCGCCTAAGTACTGCCCGCGACGTCATCCCGGCGATCACGACGCCGACGACGGACGCGGAGCCGCACGGCGCCGCCTACCGACGCGCAAGGGTACTGCTACGCAAAAAACTTTCCGGATCCAGCCTGACGCCTGGGGATATTCTAAGGTAAGGAATCTGTCACTAACTACTGTCTCTTACAGATATATCGTTACACAAGTTAGTAACTTGTGCGTCACATTGGCATAACACGAACGAAAAAAAACATCAAATCATTGTATTGATGGCCAAAAATTGATCTAGAAACAGAGAGGTTTGTTAGATCTTGTATGGATTGTGAGAGTTCTGATAAGTCACAGAAAACACTTAACCCTCCTTTAAGTTCTTTAGGTTGTCCTTCTCTTCCCTGGGATGATGTAGCATTGGGCATTTTGGGCCCTATCGTGTGGAGTGATGGGTCACAGAAGTATATTCTTGTGTTAGTGTACTTGTTTTCAAAATGGATTGACCTTAAAGTAATCCGTAAGGTTGACACTGGTAGTGTTATCAAATTCCTGGACAGTGTAGTTTTGCGTGAAGGCTTTCCAAAAACCATACTTACGGATAATGGTGTCCAATTTAAGTCTGTTGAAATGAAATAATTTCTTGAAGTGGCAGGAGTTTCACATAGATTTACTTCACTCTATCATCCTTGGGGAAATGGTGCAGTGGGAAGGGTCAACCGCATTATCAAGGGTGTGTTGCAAATGGCTTATCAGGGCAGGAAAAAGTTAGATTGTGAACTTAAGAAAATGCTATGGACCTACAGAGTTACTCGTCACGATGCTATTGGTGAGAGTCCCTTTGGTGTAATGAGAGGCCGTATTCCACATTCTAAGGTCAATCCAGGTTGGATGGACAGAAGCAAACAAGTGGAGTGGGATGCAAAAAGAATCAGGAGTTGTATTTTATCTTTGCAACATAAGAACAAAAAATACTTTTATAAGAAACATGATGTCCGTGATGTGAAGTTGACTGTTGGTCAATGGGTTCATGTAAAGTCCAATAGGAAGGTAGCTAAAGGTAAAAGCAAATTTAGTACTCCTGTGTAAATTGTCATGGTCATGAATAACACAGTGAAATTAACTGACAGCAGTGTATGCCATATGAGTCGCTTATCCTTAGTTAAGAATGTTCCTTGTCACATGTTGAGGTATACTCAACAGCAAGGACATAAACAGAACTATTGGTGGATTAATGTTCACCCTGAGATAGCGTCTACTTCTAATTCTGTTAATTTCAATATTTGTGTTCAGAGTGGAGATGATCTGTATGGCATCTCGGCTGAGGTGTTCACCAGGAATGGTTTAGGCCTTGACACAAGGAATGAAGTTCACTCTGAGCCCAGCATTGGTTCTGGGCAAAGTGGGTTTAGCGGAAAGAAAGTTAGCACTTTTGGTAGAAGCATTATGAAACCTAAGCGACTTGAAGACTATGTATGTGATTAATAATTTTCATATTATTTTGTGTAGGTTCACCAGTTTCTTCCTTTTGTGTTTTTTTATTTTCCGTTTTGTTTTCTTTGTTTCTGTAAGAAGGGGATGTGTAGTATTGGGGTTTGATTGTATTTCTTATTGTAGAATTGTTCTGGTTCAGTAGAATTAAGAACCAGAACAATTAGAGTTTTCTCAGTATTTATGGACCTGTGTTAGGATGTTGGTCTGAGATGCATTGGAGCCGGTGACATTGCTGCTTGCCTGGGTCTCGCTCGGGGTTGCCAAATATAGAAGTAACCTGCATCATATCAAGTCTCCTGGTCGTTACTTCAACAAAAGACAAAGATACCACAGACAAGGTTACATATAAATGATGAAAGGACACCCAAAAACTAGCACCCTACACAACTGAAAACAGTGGAAAAACACAAATTCAGTGCAAACAACTGAACAGTGAAGAATCACAATTAAGTGCAAACATAATCTCCCAAATGGGCGGGAGGCTTCTTCACTCTCATCTCCCTCCTGACTTGAGGAAAACTCATGACACTGCTACTGTGTGGAGCAACATGCGCTTGTGGTCTGTCAGTGGGAACGATGTCATCAGAATTACGTGACCCATCTCCTCCCGAAACGCTAGGAGAACTCTGAGGCCTGTCACTTGTGAATTCACAATCATTCATAAATAACCAAGGCGAACGCAACACATCTTCATCACAACCAGAACTCCTCAACACCTTTCCCTGTCTCTGGTACAGAGCTACCCTTCTGAGATTCCAGGTTTGGCCATTTTCCAATTTCACCCGATTTCCACTCACCTCATGAACTCTATATGGGCCTCCAAATTTGGTCAAGTCCCTTAGTCCACCCTCCGGCTTGACTTTGACCCAATCACCAGCCGCAATGAAACATTTTTCAACTTTATCTGAGTATACTTGTCCCCTTGTCACACTCTCCCGCATCCAAGATAGTACCAACTTGGTCCCAGGGCGCCTGCCATGCATCATCTCAAAAGGGCTTTTCCCTGAAGAGGAATTAACAGCAGTACGATAAGCCCATAACATGTCTTTAACCGCCCCCACAACAGATAAACCAGCACTACACGCCAACTGCATTGTGCCTTTGACCTGCCTGTTGACTCTCTCCACTAGACCATTACCCTGGGGATTGAACAGAGACAAAAAGGCATGCCTCACACCTAAGGTATCCAAATTGTATTTCATCAGCCAGGTCATGAGGGTCTTCCTGAAGATGTGCAGCGTGGGTGCGTGTCTGATGTTGATTGGTAGCTCGTTCCAGGTCTTTGCTACGACGTAGGAGAAGGCTGTTCCACCTGTTCTGGCTCTGCAGATGATGTGCAGGGTTTCGGCGAGGTCGAGGTCGGCGGATCGGAGGTTTGTCTTGGGTACGTGGAAGGCGATTCTTTCGTTGAGATATTGGGGTCCGATGTTGGGGAGGCATTTGTATGCGTGGGTGAGTATCTTGAAAGTTACTCTTCTCAACGGGGAGCCAGTGGAGGTCTCGCAGGTGTGGGGTGATGTGTTTGTGTCGGGGGACTCCGAGGACAAGTCTGGCTGCGGTGTTCTGTATGGTCTGCAGCTGGCGGAGCATAGATTTGTTGATCCCGGCATAGAGGGCATTTCCGTTGTCTAATCTGCTGGTTATGAGCGCGTGGGTGACAGCCTTTCTTGATTCGGGGGGATCCATTTGAAGGGCTTGCGAAGGATGAGGAGGGTGTTGAAGCAGGTGGAGGTGACGGCGTTGATCTGTCGGGGCATGGAGAGGGAGGAGTCGAGTATGATGCAGAGGTTCCGGGCATGGTCAGTGGGTGTGGGAGGGAAGCCGAGGGCGGTGGGCCACCAAGTGGAGGTAGTGGTGATATTCCTCATGAATGCGATTTCCACCCACTTGGACTTGCCATCGACTAGTACAGCTGCAAACCTGTCTTGCTCAGATAGAAAGGAAAATGGCCCTATGAAGTCGAGAAAAACTTTCTCCCACACTTCATTAGCTTCAGAAACATGCTGCTCCTCCTGTAAACGTCCAACACCCACTCTGAGACGTTTCTCAGAATCCTTGCACACTGCACAACACACAATCCATTCTTTAATTTCTGCATCCATGAGTGGCCACCAAAATCTCTTTCTGACCCTCTTGGTGGTCAAAGTCTGTTCCAAATATCCCTCATGGGTCAAACTGATGAGACGTGACCTTAAAGAGATGGGAGGCACAAACGTTTCATTCCTCATCAACAAACAATCACCAAAAACCGACAACTCATCAACCACCTTAAGAATGGTCTTACAGTATTGGGAAGGACACTTTCCCTTCTGACTGCCCCTTTCATCATATTCAAAACCCTCTGAAGAGTCACATCCTTCACCATGGCACTCATCCACCCACCTTTGGAAATGGAAGCCCCCAAACCCTCAGTGACATCTTCCACACTCGCAACAACTTTTTCTGTAACCACCTCAGAAAGTTCTGCAGTTTCATCAGGAAGCCTAGACAGGCAATCAGCCACTCAATTTTCCCATCCAGGGACATATTCAATACGACAATCGTAATCTTGCAACCTGACAGCCAGCCTCGCCAACCGTCCTGAGCAGTTCTTGCTTCCACCTGGCCCCAATACCTTAAGTAAGGGTTTGTGGTCTGTCCTGATAACAAACATCCCTCCCCACAGGAACACTCTAAAGTATGTAGCAGCCCTTGCAGCAGCTAAAGCTTCATGCCCAATAACTGAATAGTTACGCTCTGTGTTAATGGCCGTGAGGCAAATGCTACAGTCTTCTCCTCCTTGCCATAC
Organism: Calotriton arnoldi; assembly: GCA_963921515.1. NCBI lineage: Eukaryota > Metazoa > Chordata > Amphibia > Caudata > Salamandridae > Calotriton > Calotriton arnoldi. The sequence continues at coordinate 4,053,661 of CAWUFW010000381.1, forward strand.
ACCTGGGACAAAACAGCCCAAATCCCCACCGCACGGGCGTCTACAGTGACAATGCTCTTTAGGGAATTTTGGAAAGGTGCAAGGACACCAGCATAAGCAATATTGTTTTCAATGGCAAGAAAAGCCCTTTTTTTTGGTTCACCCCAAAAAATGTCCTACCCTTCCTCAGCAACTCCCTGAGGGGTTCAGTTTTAAGTGCAAAATGTTGCACAAACTTGGAGTAATACTGCACTGATCCCATGAAGGATCGGAGAGCATCTCTGTCACGAGGGGTTTCCGCATTAACAATTGTACTCACCAATTTAATTTTGGGATTTATCCCACTCCTAGTGACCATGTAGCCCAAATATTCCACCTCTCGCACCTGGAAAACGCACTTCTCCCTGCGTAATGTCAAACCGGCCTTTCTGATGCGAGTTAAGACTTCACTCAACACACAGTTGTGTTCCCCCTCATTTTTCCCATACACCAGGATATCATCCTGGAACACAATGCCATTACTGAACCCAGACAAAATTCCAGTCATCAACCGCTAGAACACACTCACAGCTGAACATAACCCAAACGGAAGTCTGCAGAATTGGAAAGTACCCTCCGAGGTAATAAAAGATTTCAGATGCTTTGAGTGCGGATGGAGTTTAACCTGATGATAAGCACTCCTCAGGTCAATTTTAGAAAAGAACATTCCCCCAGACAACATCAAAATAAGTTCATTAATATTGGGCAATGGGAAATTGCCCATAACAACATTTTGGTTAAGGCTTCGGAGGTCCACACAAAACCGAAGAGACCCATCAGGTTTTTTGGTGATAACCACTGGAGACAACCACTCAGTGGCCTCAACCGTCTCTATTACACCATCTGCCAAGAGTTGCTGAATAACCTTCTTGACTTCCTCCCTTGCAGCCATGGGTGTCCGCCTGGCTTGATGTTTGATAGGAACAGCACTATCTTTCATCTTGATTTTGTGCATATAGTTCTTGAATTCTCCCAACCAGTCCTCAAAAACTTCACTATGATGAGCCAACAAGCCTTCCAGGTCTGACGTTTCCACCACCATGACTTGATTATCAGCTCTGAGGTTGACAGTGATGCGCAGGTCAAACTGGTGCAACCAACCTAAAATCGGGGGTCCTTCAGGTGCCACATAGATCTTCCCTTGAGTCCGACGGTCCATAAACTATATACTCGCATTCATGAAACCTAAGACTCCAATGTCAGCCCGTTGATATCCCTTGAGGATCACATCGGAGGTCACCAACACTCCCCCAGGCCAGGTTGCATTGAATAAATCTTTGGAAATCATTGTGTAAAGAGAACCCGTGTCCACCACCAGAAAAACAATTTCCCCATTGACTTCAGAGTCCGCTCTAGGATGAGATAGTCTTCGCTCCTGGTCGTGGCTGCCCGACAAATCTTCATCCTGAACCATGAGCACTCTGTAGTCTGATTTCTCATCGTCCACCAAGGCAACTCTCTTCTCTCCCACTTTGCACATAGGCAGTAAGTGCCTCTTTTTCCCACACCAGCGACAATCCTTACCCAAAGCAAAACATTGCTTTGAGTCTACCCGGTGATAATTACTACTGCATCTAAAACAGACACGAGCCGGCTTGCCATTCACAGGTGAGGAGTTTCTCCAATTCCCAGTTTTGGTGGAACTCTCTGCAGCTTGTTGTGATTTTCCTCCTACAACATTGACCTGATCACAATCCTCCACTAGAGCTGTAGGTTCTAAAACTTTGTTGTCCGGATTAGAAATTCTCATTTCCCGCATACATTTTTCAGACTCTTCCACCACCTTTGCAATAGCCTCTTTCAAAGTGGGATTACTGGCTGCCCACAATCTCTCGTGAATTTTTTTACTGTTGCCGTGGACGATCAGTTGGTCCCTAATCATTTCTTCCATCATTTGTCTGAATTGGCACTTGGCAGACAACTCTCTCAATTTTGCAACAAAATAATCAATAGTTTCTGAAGACCGTTGGGGCTGTGTATAAAATTTATGGCGTTGCATTACCACATTCACTTGTTTGGCAAACCTGGTTTGCAATTGCTGCACGGCTTCCTTGTATACATCAGCAATTGAATCACCTTGAGCATCACGAGCAGTAGGTAAGTACTTGAACACATGCTGACCCTCCTTTCCCAGAGATCCCACCAATAGAGCCTTTTTCCTTACAGCTGGAAACCTGGCACCATCCAGGGCCAAAATATAATGTTCGAGGCATATGAGCTGCAGATTGTACACTGTGCATAGATCGCCATCTGGTGTTGGGCTCGGATGCTTGCACTTTGTTGTTGTCTTGGAAGAGTCTTTTGTAGTCACGAGATAGGTGACTCCTCCCTTGGACGATAGTGCACATGGGCATCAACTCCATCCTCAGATTGTTTTTTTCCGCCATCGGGTTCGGATGTAACTTTTGCGCTCCAGTTCGGTACTTTATTTTCCAAACCCTTTCGACGCGCAAACTATCTACGACTCGACGGTATTGTTTTCGATCGCGTGAGCCTCGACGTGCATCTCCCCTACTCGATTCCAGTCGTCGACGCGGGCTGTTGGGCCTATCGACGCCGTTCGGGCCTACAGCTCATGGAAAGGACTCGATTTAAAAAATGCCCCCAGTGTGGAGCAAAATTCCCACACAGTGACCATCACAAGGTCTGTAACCTGTGTCTCTCGCCCGAACACAACGAGAACAATTGCCAGGCCTGCGCCTCTTTTCGATCTAAGAAAACCATCCGTGATCGCCGGCCCGACGACACATGATGGCACAGAGAACCGCTCCGGCACCAGTGGACATCTTTGATGAAGGCACCGATGTTCCGGAGGACGATTCTGAAGACCTGCAGATCGTGTCCGAAGCAGACGACTCAGACTCGGACGACCACATCACTCCTGGTCAACGAGTGAGTACAACTGCCCCTACCCCAACTCCACCCGAAAAAACCAAGGCCCTGGTCAAGACTTCGCCTGCTGGCCCCAGTCGCGACCAAAAACAAGCTTCAGAAGCCCCGCCCTCGGCTCCGAAGATAAAGGACAAGCCTTCCGGTAGCTCGGAACCGAGCAAACCCTATATCAGCGTCCCGCAGGCGCCTTCGGCATCGAAGACGGGAGACCAACCTACTCCCAAAAAGAAGTCGGCACCGACCACCTCGATGCCGAGAGAAAAACCATTGACTCCGAAGCCAAAACCTTCAGAACCAAAAAAGATTTCCGGCTCCATAGCCAAGCCAAAGGACCCTAAACCAACTCCTAAGGCCTCGGAGCAAAAATCAAAACCTCGCTCGGACCCGAAGAAGTCGGCGCCGAAAGCGGTTACCGAACGTGAAGAACTTTTCCGACCGGATCCCGTCGATCCCAAGCAGAAAAAGCAGCATATAGACCCTAAAACAGGACATCTGGCTACTGTCCCACACAAGAAGAGGAAGCTGGACCCATCAGACACTCCTGCAGTGCCTGTAAAGAAAAAAGACTGTGCCACTTCACCTATAAGACCCTCTTCTCCTGTTTCTCCTTGTCAGCCTGTTCTTCCTCCTAAGCCTGTCCTTCCTCCTGAGCCAGTTCTTCCTCCTAATCGTGTCTCTCCTCCACAGCCTCCAAGACTTCCACCACAGGATCCTGTTGATGATGATTTAGGGGGTGGGGAGGCACCAATGACCCTTTCACTGATCCTGACGACGATACAGACATACCACAGGACGATTGGGACGATTATGATGTCCCAATAGGTACCCCAGACCTCCCTGCTCCCCAACCATATCCAACAAAACCATCTCCCCCAGATGACAATATTGGTTTTGGACAACTCGTAAATAGAGCTGCTGTCTACCATGGTGTCCACATACATTCAGACCCTGCAGATGAGGACTTCCTTCTAGACACCTTTGAACAGTCCCAGAAGACTGTCCAAACCATGCCTATGTTAAAAGGGGGTCATTAAACATGCCCCAGACATATTCAAAGACCCAGTGAGGACTAGAATTCTCAATCCCAGGATTGACAAAAAGTACAAACCCGCCCCTGACGATCCCACCTACATCAAGGGGCAGCTACCCTTAGACTCACTAGTGGTATCTAACGCTAGGAAACGCACCAACTCTCAAACCTCCGGTGAGACACCACCTCCGGATAAGGAATCTAAGTTGCTAGATGCCTCTGGCAAGAGAGTTGCTGCTCAAGCAGCTAATCACTGGCGCATAGCCAACACCCAAGCATTACTTGCTAGGTATGATAGGGCTCACTATGACCGACTAGAGACCCTATTACAACATTTGCCTGATCAATACAAAACCCAGGCAAATGATTTAATTCAGGAGGGCAAACTAATAACCAACGCATCAATTAAGTGTGCCCTGGATGCAGCTGACACAGCCTCTAGATCTGTTAACACTAGTGTGCTACTCAGACGACATGCCTGGTTACGCATTTCAGGTTTTAAACAGGAGGTACAAACAGCTATCCTTAACCAACCGTTCAATCAGGAACACCTTTTTGGACCGGCTGTAGACACCATTCTAGAGAAGATGAAAAAGGACACGGAGACTGCTAAATCCATGGGAGCATTGCAGTCTCCATCCACACGCGGTTCCTTTTGTCGCTCCTTCTATAGGGGAGCATCCAAAAACATTGGAACCGACACCGCCTCCTCTTCATATAAAAACACCACTCACACATCCCCCAATAGAGGATATTTTAGAGGCGGATACAGGGGAAATAACAACAAGGGGAGAGGCTAAGGTAGTAACAACACTCGTGCCTCCCCCGCTACTAAACTGTGACTTCCCTCCGCTCCCTCCAGACCATTCCACTCCAGTCGGGGGGAGACTCTCACAGTTCCTACCTGTCTGGGATTCCATCACAACAGACAAGTGGGTAAGATAAATTATCCAGTATGGTTACTGCCTGGAACTTACAGCAACCCCGCCCAACATTCCACCCAAACAGCGTCCAATGTCCACAGAACACATTACGCTCTTAAAACAAGAAGTTCTCTCACTGCTTCAAAAGCATGCAATAGAACCAGTTCCCTTACAGCATCAAGGAACAGGGGTTTACTCACTGTATTTCCTAATCCCCAAAAAGGACGAGACCCTAAGGCCAATACTCTACCTCAGACCCCTCAATGTCTATATACAGTCCGATCATTTCCATATGATCACTCTGCAACAGGTTCTTCCACTGCTACAACAAGGCGACTTCCTTACCACACTAGATCTTAAAGACGCCTACTTCCACATTCCCATGCACGCTGCTCACAGGAAGTATCTAAGGTTCATAGTGGACGGACAACACTATCAGTTCAAAGTCCTACCATTCGGGGTGACCACCGCACCCAGAGTGTTCACAAAGTGCTTTGCGGTACTAGCAGCACACTTGAGAAGACAACAAATCCATGTCTTTCCATATCTCGACGACTGGCTGATAAAAGCCAAGTCATTCAACCAGTGTGTCCATCACACACATCAAACTATCCAGCTGCTACACGACTTAGGATTCACAGTAAATTACCCCAAGTCAAATCTCCAGCCCTCCCACATACATCAGTATCTAGGGGCCACAGTAGACACTTCCAAAGCTCTGGCATATCCCAGTGCAGCCAGGATAGCCAGTATGCAAGCCCTAAGCAGCAAATTTCAACCATAGCACTCCCTCCCAGCAAGGGTATTCATGCAACTCATAGGAATGATGGCCTCTTGCATCTTTATCGTACCTCATGCAAGGCTTCAGATGCACCCCTTACAGGAATGCCTAGCACGTCAGTGGAACCAGGCTCAAGGACAACTTACAGATCTGGTGTTGGTGGACAGCCGCACACATCGCTCTCTGCAGTGGTGGAACACACGAAACCTGTCCAAAAGGCCGTTCCTCGAGCCGGTTCCACAGATGGTACTGACAGCAGACGCATCACTCACCGGTTGGGGAGCCCATCTCCTAAACCATACAATTCCAGGCAAATGGACCACTCAACAGAAAGTGCTCCATATCAACCACCTAGAATTACTGGCAATATTTCTAGCATTAAAATCATTCCAAGTACATCTACAACACGAGACTGTCCTAATCCGCACGGACAACATGCATACTACATACAGAAACAAGGAGGCACACATTCTCTGCAGCTGTCCCAGCTCGCACAAAACATTTGGAGATGGGCCATTCCACAAAATATATACCTGCTGGCAGAACATCTTCCAGGAATTCACAATCAGATTGCGGATCTACTAAGTCGACAGACACAGCAGATACACGAATGGGAACTTCATCCCCAAGTTCTCCAACCTTTTTTCCAGTTGTGGGGTCAACCAGACATAGATCTGTTCGCCACACACACAAACGCAAAATGCCCAACCTTTGCCGCCAGGTTCCCACACCCATTGTCCAAAGGCAATGCGATATGGATGAACTGGTCAGGCAGATTTGCGTACGCTTTTCCGCCACTCCCACTGATTCCCCAAGTAGTACGCAAGCTCAGACAACAGTCTCTCAAGATGATCCTGGTGGCTCTCACATAGGCACGCCAACCGTGGTTCACAACACTACTGGAACTCTCAGTGGTTCCACACCAAAAACTACGCCTCTCCCCAACATTGCTAGCATGAGGCCATTGAGAGATAAAACACCCCGATCCAGGACAACTGAATCTAGCGATCTGGCTCCTGAAGTCCTAGAGTTCGGTTATCTTAACCTTCCGCCGGACTGTATGAACATCATTAAAGAAGCCAGACGCCCCACTACTAGAGCTTGCTATGCAGCAAAATGGAAAAGATGTCATCTACTGCAAAAATAATAAAATTGATCCACTGGATGCTTCCATCCAGGACATCATTTGCTATTTGCTACACTTACAAAGATGTAATCTAGCATATTCTTCCATACGATTACATCTAGCAGCGCTCGCCGCTTATTTACAAAACAGACAACATTTGTCATTATTTAGAGTACCTGCAATTAAACCCTTTATGGAGGGACTTAAAAGAATAATTCCTCCCAGACAGTCACCCTCTCCAGTGTGGAATTTAAACATTGTTCTTACCAGGCTCATGGGTCCCCCATTTGAACCTCTACATAAATGTGAACTTCAGTTCCTCACATGGAAAGTTGCTTTCCTTGTCGCAATTACCTCTCTCAGAAGGGTAAGCGAGATCTAGGCTTTAAACATACAAGAACCATTCTTACAAATACATCATAACAAAGTGGTTCTCAGAACAAATCCAAAATTCCTTCCCTAAGTCATCTCTGCTTTTCATCTTAACCAATCAGTTGAATTACCGGTGTTTTTCCAAAACCCAAACTCTGTGGCACACAGAGCTCTTCTTACACTAGACGTCAAAAGAGCACTACTTTATTACATTGACCGGACTAAACCCTTTCGCAAAACAAAACAACTGTTTGTAGCCTTCTCCCCAACTCATAAAGGTAACCCAACTCCAAAGCTGGGATCGCGAGGTGGATAGTAAAATGCATTCAAATATGCTACCAAAAGGCTAAACGCACATTGACAATTCCCCCTAGAGTGCATTCAACACGCAAACTAGGGGCTTCCATGGCATTCTTAGGAAACATTCCCTTAGATGACATATGTAAAGCAGCAACATGGTCTACACCACACACCTTCACCAAACACTATTGTGCTGACGTGCAGGTGAAGCAACAAGCTTCTGTAGGCCAGGCTGTTCTTAAAACATTGTTTCAAGCTACTTCAACCGATACAGGTGACCACCGCTAAGGGAGACACTGCTGTACAGTCTATGCCCCGTGTACAATCTGCAGCTCGTATGCCTCGAACGGAAAATGCTACTTACCAGTATGCATCTGTTCTTGGCATGTAGAGCTGCAGAGTTGCTACACGCCCAACCCGCCTCCCCGGAACCTGTATCTGTTCCAGTATTATCTTAATTAGATACATTCACATGGACATCTCTTACTTCTTACTGACTCCATCATTTCCCATCATGGCGAAAAACAATCTGAGGATGGAGTCGATGCCCATGCGCACTATCGTCCAAGGGAGGAGTCACCTATCTCGTGACTACAAAAGACTCTTCCAAGACAACAACAAAGTGCAAGCATCCGAGCCCAACACCAGATGGCGATCTATGCACAGTGTACAACTCTGCAGCTCTACATGCCAAGAACAGATGCATACTGGTAAGTAGCATTTTCCTTTCGAAACAATCCACCCAATCTTCCCATTCAATTGGAGGTTCACCTGGCAACATCAGAAAAGGTGGTTGTGTAACAATTGCTGTGCTCACATCCATTGTTGGAATATTTCAAATGTGAAGAAAAGAAAATTATGCTGCAAGGTGCACTTAACTCTTTAAGCACAAGGTAGCAGTGTTTCCCAAGGAAAAAACAAATTGCAGGCTAAGTTTGACAGCACAACAGCCAGCCAATGAGTCACCAGTTACCCAAACACCCAATAAGCTTGTAATGGAAGGACCGGAGAGCCAGTCCTCGCCCCTGACCAATGAGAATTCAGGGAACAAGTTCAATTCATTTGCTGGAGAATGGGATGTACCTTCACTCCACCTCTGCTGTGTTTCTTCGGCTGAATGTTCCCTCCAAGACTCCTCTCAGAAGTCGAGAGTGCTTCCACTGCGTTCACACTGTCCCCCGCAGCCTCCCCCAGTACAGCAGGTAAGCCAGTGCTGATTCTTATCCTCGTGCCGTGCTCTGTTCACAACTGGGCCAGCGTAGTTTCTTTATTATGCGGCGTCATGAACGTTCTTTCGCGGCTGCCCATGAGACAGTTCTGCGCGTGCCAACTTCGCTGCTCTCGCTCTCACAGAGAGGCCTAACGGTGCCGATATCACACCGCGCCCACCCGGTGACAGAGCAAAAGTGAAGCACTGACTTTGTGCCTGTCCACTTAACCGGAGCCAAAGCAAAGCACTGACCTTGTGCCTGTCCACTTAACCAGAGCACCTTTTCACTGTTGCACTTTAAATCCGGAAAACTCAGTCGATGCCCGTTCAACTGCCATCCGCCAGCTTAATCTCGTAGTAAGTTCGGCAGGGGTCTCAATCCAATCCTCCGTAGTGCGTGTGTGCCCAGCCATGTAATCGTTGCCAAAAATGTTGTAAATAATGGAAGATCTAATCCAGTTGCTGGTCCAAAGAAGCAAGTACTTTCTTAGTATAGGAAAGAGACCCCACACACACCACAGTCCTGCTAGGCACAGAAGCAGAATGATCAATGCCTCAAACCCCACATTCTGAATATGACATAATACAGAACGTTGGTATGTCATAGAACAGAGTGCAGCATCAGCCTGGCTGATGCTGCCTAAGCATATTATAACAGTATCACTCTCTGCGATGGTGGAATCCACAAAATCTATCCAAAGGGGGGCCGTTTCAAGACCCAGTTCCACAATATTCTTACTATTGAGGGACTATGGGATTCCAAACACAAGAATCTCCATATCAATCACCTGGAGCTGGAAGCTGTTCATCTAGCGTTCAAAGACTTCACCTACAACACAAAGTTGTCCTAATTCGAACAGACAGTGTGACAATATTGTATTATTTACAAAAACGGGGGCGGAGGGGGACAAACTGTCTCCAATTATCAATTAGCTCAGAAAATATTGAAGTTAGCAATACACCACAACATTAATCTATTAGCAGAACATGTCCCAGGAACAAGCAATCAGTTTGCAGACTTTCTGAGTAGATCACAACAAGTCCATGAATTGAAAAATTCACCCCGATGTTCTTCAACCATTCTTTCGCAAATGGGGATTCCCAGAGATAGACCTGTTTGCAACAAAAGAAAAAGCAAAATGCCCACACTTTGCAAACAGATACCACCACCATCAGTCTAAAGGCAATGCTCTATGGATGAACTGGTCAGGGATATTTAGATACGCTTTTCCAACACTACTTCCATTAGTGGTCAGGAAACTCAGGCCTACATCACTCACCATGATACTAATAGCTCCCACATGGGCTTGACATCCGTGGTTCTCAATACTCGTGGAACTATCTCTAGTCCCACATGCGAAGCTTCACCTCAACCCGGACCTTCTCATGCAGAACCATGGAACATTAATTCTTCCAATCCCAAAGAAATGAATCTTGCAATTTGGCTCCTGAAGTCTTAGAGTTTGGATACTTCAATTTGCCTCAAGACTGTATGAACATTCTTAAAGAAGCTTGTAAACCAACGACAAGACAAGATTATGCAGCAAAATGGAAATGTTTTGTTATATTCTGTCACAAACAAAACATTAATCCTCTTCAAGCAAAGGTACAAACACTTATTTTATACCTATTGCATTCACAAACTGCTGAATTAGCATATACTTCTATAAGATTACATCTTGCAGCTATTTCCGCATATCTCCAGAACAGACAACACATATCAGTGTTTAAAAGTAAAGGCTTTCATGGAGGGACTTAAAAGAATAATTCCCCCTAGACTTCCACCTGCCCCAGCATTGAATTTAAACATTGCCCTAACAAGATTAATGGGTTCTCCTTTTGAACCATTACATTCTTGTCAGTTACAATATCTTTCATGGAAACTTGCTTTTTAATTGCTATTACTTTGCTTAGAAGAGTTAGTGAAATTCAGGCATCTGAAAGAGACACGTTAGTGACAGATTCCTTACCTTAGAATATCCCCAGGCGTCAGGCTGGATCCGGAAAGTTTTTGCGTAGCAGTACCCTTGCGCGTCGGTAGGCGGCGTCATGCGGCTCCGCGTCCGTCGTCGGCGTCGTGATCGCCGGGATGACGTCGCGGGCAGTACTTAGGCGCCGCCCCTGCGCGCTGACGTCAGTTCTTCTTTTTCCGCGCCAGTAAGCGCAGATCCGGGAAGAGCAGTGCCCTAGTAAATTTTTGACTAAATTTTTTTGTGAATTTTTTCACTGTTTCTTCATCGAGTCTTTACGACTCTTAGGTGTCGTAGGGATGCCCGGCTTCAAGCCATGCGGAGCCTGTGGTCGCATGATGTCGATCACGGACCCGCATCTCGAGTGTCTCTTCTGTCTCGGCCGAGACCACGACACGAAGTCGTGCCCTGACTGCCGGAAACTTCATCCGAAGGCTTTGCGAGAGCGGTCTCGAAAGCTACTCGAGGTCCGGCCGTCGGCTCTGCGCCGCACCAAGCCCCGGTCCCGGGAGAGGTCGAGGGGCCGGTCGCGGAGTCCCCGCCGGTCGTCGGAGTCCAAGTCTTCACGCTCCTCGGGTAAGTCGAAGCACAAAAAGTCTAAGAAGCATCATCGCTCTAAGACTTCGCCTCGCCGGTCTCGCGACTCTGCTGAGGCCCCAGTCGGCACCGTCCCCGCGGCCCCGGACATGCCTGTAGAGCCGCCCCCGCATTACCCGTCCTTTCCGGGTTCGGGGCGACTCCGGCCGAGCTACAGGAATTCCTGTCGGCCATGGCCCGCCTCTTCGGGCCTTCAGGTCCCTCCGGTGCGCCTTTGGGCCCCGCGGGCCCTGATGGGTTGCCCCGGCGCCACCGTCGACTCCGGTCCCGGCGTCGCCTGACCCACCAGCCTTCATCCCGGCCTCGATCCCGGCTCCGGTGGTGCCGCAACCCCCATCGACGCCGGTTGACCTAACCACGCCTCCGCCGACGCCGATGTCCCCGGTGCCGTTCCTGACGCCGTCCGGGGCTCCGGACGGCGTCGGTCCCGGCTCTCTCCGGCTCCGGACATGGAGCCGGACCGGCGTCCGCTCGGCGCCGGCTCCGGCGCCCGATGAGACCTTGGGTCCCAAATGTCCCTCCTCCTCCATATTTTGAACAAGAGGAGGACCAGGAGAGCTGGGAGGGTCTGAGGACCCTCTCACACAACAGTGTGAGTTTGACCCGGACTGGGCTGAGGAACTTGGGGATGCCAGTGGTCTAGACACCTCCCCTGACACTGGCATGCTGTCTCCTCCCGTGGCTACGGAGGAGGGAGCTAATTTTGCAACGGTGTTGCGTAGAGCAGCTGGAGCCTTACATCTCCAATTGCCTACTGTGGCCGTCAGGACTAACCTCCTGACAGAAGTGCTTCAGCCGGCGGCTTCCTCCTCGGAGACTGTGCTGCCGTTTAATGATGCACTCACTGACGTTCTTTTGGGTGCCTGGTCCAAACCCACCACAGGGGCTCCTGTGGATAGGAACGTGGCCCGACGCCATCGCCCTGCTCCGGGCGACCCCTTGTTTCTCTCCCAACATCCCACCCCCGAGAGCTTGGTTGTCCAAGCCTCTGCCTCCCAAACCGCCTTCCCTACCGCCCCTCCGGATAGGGAATCCAAACGCCTGGACCAATTTGGGAAGAAGGCTTTTTCTTCCTCCAGTGCTGGCTTGCGGTCCGTCAACACCGCTTGCCTTTTGGGCCGATATACCCACTCCCTGTGGGATTCGGTGGCGGCTGTTTTGTCGCAGTGTTCTGAGGAGGTCCAGACACTGCTTACCCGCGCCATTGCGGAAGGGCGAGATGCGGCTAAATACACCATACGTTGTGGCCTTGATACCGCCGACTCGCTGGGCAGATCGCTTGCGACGACGGTGGCGCTACGTCGCCACGCCTGGCTGAGGACAACTGGTTTCTCGGGTGATGTCCAGAATACACTCATGGACATGCCCTTTGATAGAGTCGGTCTTTTTGGTTCAAAGGCAGACCATGCGCTGGAGCGGTTTAAGGACTCACGGGCTACTGCCAAGTCCCTGGCCCTTTCTGTTGTACCCTCCGCTCACCTCTGCTTTTCGCCCCTTTCGTGGCCACGGAAGGGGCGCCCAGTCACGTCAGCTGCCCAGCCACCGGCCCGCGCAGCAAGCGTCTTCGCGTGGCCGAGGACGTGGATACCACTGTGGCGGTTCGGTCAACCAGCGTGCGGGTCAGGCCACCACCTCCAACCCGTCGTCGGCCTCCAAGCCCTCCTAGTCCCTCCTTTCCGGTGCACAGCACGCCAGTAGGGGGCAGGGTCCGCCATCACCTTCACCACTGGCGTCCCATCACCTCGGACAGGTGGGTCTTGGACATTGTCCGAAGGGGCTACTCCCTCCCCTTCGAGACCACCCCCCCAGCCATGCCACCTCAATTCCACCGCATGTCAGGGGATCACTTGGTACTTCTGCAGAAGGAAGTCACGGCCCTCTTGGCCAAGGGGGCCATCGAGCGCGTTCTGACGCCAGAAGTAGGTCGTGGTTGCTATTCCCACTACTTTGTGGTGCCCAAGAAGAACAAAGGCCTGCGTCGTATCTTAGACCTCCGGATCGTCAAATGCTTCCTCCGCAAAGAGAAGTTCAAGATGCTCACTCTAGCTCAGGTCTTGTCTGCTCTCGACCCACAAGACTGGATGGTGGCGCTGGACTTGCAAGACGCCTATTTCCACATCCCCGTCCTGCGAGCCCACCGGCGTTACCTACGGTTCACTGTAGGCCACGAGCACTTTCGGTTCACCGTGCTCCCCTTTGGCCTTACCAGCGCCCCTCGGGTGTTCACTAAGGTGATGGCGGCGGTCGCAGTTCATCTGCGCAGATCAGGAGTTTCAGTCTTCCCCTATCTCGACGACTGGCTGTTGAAGGCGGGCTCGCCCCAGGGAGTCTTCTCCCACCTCCATACTAAGGCCGACCTCCTGCACTTGCTGGGGTTCTCCATCAACGTGCCGAAGTTGTTATGCTAAAGTCGGGCCTTCATTCTTACTCCATGCCTCGGTCTCCTCCTTCTTTAAAAAAAAGAGGCCATCATGGCATTTATAGGTAATATCCCTTTAACAGATGTCTGCAAAACTAGTACTTGGTCTAAATTAGCCATACTTTCACTAAACATTATTGCGTGGACATTAATGTCATCTAGAAGTGGTACAAACTGTCCTAAAAGTTCAGTTTCACACATCTCCCATTCCTGCTTGCTAGCCACTACTTCAAGGGTAGAGGCACTGTTTTTCAATTTAGCCAAAGTATGCGATCTACAGCTACACAGTGAGTTGGGGGTTCGTTTAAAATTTCCTCTGCGAGCCTTAATTTTTGTCTTGAACAAGTTAAGTAAAGCACTACAATTTGAGAATGATAGATAAGGTGGAGTTGGTGTTGTGGCAGATACGTTCTAGCTTGGTTTGAGGAATTTGAGATTTTTTTTTTCTTTAAACATATTAAGTTTTCAAGGTACATAATGGGCCATAGCACGCTGTAAACATGTTGAGCATCGGATAATTCCAAAGTACCTGCGTCTATAAGAAACTGGAACTCCTGCAAAATATGCAGGCAAAACAATGCAAACATGACACAGAGCATTTTAAACCCCACAAAATAGATTAGATCAGGATATATTCGACCACAAATAACAGTATGATAGTGTCTGGACAATTCAGGGACTGATCCCTCTCAGAAGCTCCTCTTTATCGGAGCGGTTCTGGACACAGCGCAGTTTCGGGTCAATCCTCCCGAGCAGCGAGTCCGGGATATTCGGGCTCTGATTCCCATCTTTCAGCCCTTGTCCCGGGTTTCGGTCAGAGTGACTCTGAGGCTGCTGGGCCTCATGGCCTCCTGCATCCTGCTGGTCAATCATGCCAGATGGCATATGCGGGCTCTGCAGTGGGACCTGAAGTTCCAGTGGGCGCAGCATCAGGGGAACCTGTCCGATCACGTCCAGATCTCGGAGGGCACTGCACGACAGTTGCAGTGGTGGCTCACGAACCAGCATTGGGTCGACGGCAGATCCCTCTCCCTTCCCCAACCGGAGTTTACAGTGGTGACGGATGCGTCCCTCCTGGGATGGGGCGGCCACATGGGAGAGTCGGACATCAGAGGCCTCTGGTCTCCGGCGGAGTCCCGGCTCCATATCAACCTTCTGAAGCTGCGGGCGATCCGGCTTGCACTGAAGGCATTCCTTCCCTCTGTCAATGGGAGAGTAGTGCAGGTGTTCACAGACTACACCACCGCCATGTGGTACTGCAACAAACAAGGCGGGGTGGGGTCGTGGACCCTCTGTCAGGAGGCTCTGCGTCTCTGGACATGGCTGGAACATCAGGGCATGTTCCTGATGGTTCAACACCTGGCAGGTTCTCTGAACGCCAGGGCGGACGAACTCAGCCGCAGGTGCATGCTCGATCACGAATGGGGTCTTCACTCGG
Source organism: Calotriton arnoldi (assembly GCA_963921515.1). Lineage (NCBI taxonomy): Eukaryota > Metazoa > Chordata > Amphibia > Caudata > Salamandridae > Calotriton > Calotriton arnoldi. The sequence goes on from CAWUFW010000381.1 coordinate 4,068,737, forward strand.
AGGTGGTGCAAGGTCTCTTTCAGCAGTGGGGGAGAGCCTTAGTTAGATCTATTCGCCACCGAAGAGAACGCGCAATGTCGTCAGTTCTGCGCGTTGGAATTTCCAAGGTGGCACTCGCTCGGCGACGCTTTTCGTCGCAAGTGGAGTTGCTGTCTGTTGTACGCCTTTCCGCCTATACCACTCTTGCCCAGAGTGCTGAAGAAGATCAGGCGCGACCGGGCCCAAGTCATTCTTGTGGCTCCAGACTGGGCTCGAAGAGTATGGTATCCCGAGCTACTCAGTATGAGCATCGATCCTCCAATCAGACTGCCTCTTCGGGAGGATCTTCTGTCGCAGCAGCAGGGGACGGTCCTCCACCCGAACCTGTCCAGCCTCCACCTCTTTGCGTGGAGATTGAGCGGCGGCAGTTGATTCCTTTCGACTTGCCTCCTGAAGTTTGTGACGTTATTCTGGCAGCCAGGCGTCCCTCTACTAAAGTGGTATACGCCTGCAGGTGGAACAGGTTTGTGGCGTGGTGCACAGCAAAGGCTGTGGATCCCCTTTCTGCCCCTCTTTCTGAGGTCCTACTGTTCCTTCTCTCTTTGGCCCGGCAGGGCTCTGCTCTGGGCACTATCAAGGGCTACCTTTCTGCGATTTCAGCCTTTCTCAGGCTACCTGCTCAGCCCTCTCTTTTCAAGTCCCCTGTTGTAAATAGATTTCTCAAAGGCATTACACACCTTTTTCCTCCTATTCCTTTCGTGATGCCTCAGTGGGACTTGAATCTGGTTCTTACATACTTGATGTGCGCTCCCTTTGAGCCTCTTCACAACTGTCCTCTTACTCTCTTGACATTGAAGACTGCCTTCCTGGTGGCCATCACCTCCGCTAGGCGGGTGAGTGAGCTCCAGGCTCTTTCTTGTAAGCCTCCTTTCCTTTCAGTCCATCCGGACAAAGTGGTGCTCAGGCCCCATCCTTCCTTTTTGCCAAAAGTGGTTACGGCCTTCACATTGGGCAGACTATTGCCTTGCCCACCTTCTTTCCGCCTCCGCATCCTTCCAGAGAGGAAGAGAGGCTTCACCGTCTGGACCCAAAACGTGCGCGCTCATTTTATCTCAACCGCACACAGCAGTTCCGGGTGGATGACCAGCTCTTTGTTGGCTACGTTGGCACCAAGAAAGGTCGGGCAGTACACAAGAGAACTATCTCCCGCTGGGTTGTCTTATGTATCAAAGCCTGTTCCTCTTTGGCTAAAAAAGAACCTCCGGTCGGGCTGCGTGCTCACTCCACCAGAGCTACTGCAGCCACTACTGCATTGGGACGCGGTGTCCCCCTGCAAGACATCTGTCAGGCAGCCACGTGGGCCTCGCTGCACACGTTTACCAAGCATTATTACCTGGACAGCCAAGTCCGGAGAGACGGCTTCTTCGGCCGTTCTGTTCTCCGCAACTTTCTGGTGTGATCTTAGTTCGCAGACCCACCACCGGGGTTGGTATTGCTGGGGTATCTATTCTAAGGTAAGGAATCTATCACTATGTGTTTCTTTCAGATAAACAAGTTACTTACCTTCGGTAAAGATATATCTGTAAGAAACATTAGTAGTGATAGATTCCTTACCGCCCCACCCATCCTCCCCGTTCTGCGAACTGATTTCTAGGGTTAAGGTCATCCCTTTCAGGGCCCTAGTTTCAATGCACCAGTGGTCAGTATCTTGCATGGCTCTGCGTTCCTGTCGCGGAAAGTTGTGTACAGAACTGACGTCAGCGCGCGTGGCCGGCGTCTAAGTAGCGCCCGCGACGTCATCTCGGCGGCCACGACGCCAACGACTGACGCGGAGCCGCACGACGCCACCTACTGACGCGCAGGGGTACTGCTGACGAAAACTTTCCGGATCCAGTCTGACGCCTGGGGATATTCTAAGGTAAGGAATCTATCACTACTAATGTTTCTTACAGATATATCGTTACCGAAGGTAAGTAACTTGTTCACCTTCACAAAACATTATTGTGTGGATGTATTGCACGCCAACATGCCAATGTTGGTCAGGCAGTACTGAAGATTATTTTTCAGACAACTGCAACCCCCACAAGTTAACCACTACCTAGGGAGAGGGACTACTTTACAGCTATTCAAAGCATGTATATCTGCAGCACACATGCCTTGAACGGATTATGTTACTTACCCTGTAAGCATCTGTTCTTGGCATGTAGTGCTGTAGATTCACACGCGCCATCCCTCCTCCCCTAATTCTTGTGTAGGTTGCAGTTCATATGCTTTATCTCATGCTAACGCATGGCCATCTCAATGCTTACATACACAACATTCTCACCTACCCATGGCAAAATAATTTGAAGATGGCGTCGATGACCATGCGCAGTATTCCCAAGAGGAGGAGTCACACAGCCTCGTGACTTGAAGAAAACTTCTTGGAACAAAAACAACTTGAAATCATCCGAGCCCAACACTAGATGGCAGACTTATGCAAAGCATGTGAATCTACAGCACTACATGCCAAGAACAGATGCTTACAGGGTAAGTAACATAATCCTTCCAAGCAGTTGTGGATCTCCTGAGGGACAGGTTATAAACCACTTATATAATATAATAGTTTAAAAGTGATAGCGGGATATCCTCAATTATCTAAGGAGTCCTTATGGGTAGGTGTGTACAAATCACACCTTAATTCACTTTTAGTGTTTCTCTTTCTCCAGGTTCTGGATGTCTTTGCTGCTGTTGCCTGTGTCGAGATGCTGGAAGTGCATGTGTTGCATCCCAGCCCTCAGCAGTGGTTGCGGCTTGTGAAAAACCTCCAAATGCCCCTGGAAGTGATCTGCACCAGAAACAACTTACAGGGTCAAGCCATGAGATGGCTTCAGGAAGTCAGGTAAGCATCATTAACTCAATCTTGTTTACACATCTTTGCAGTGCTGATTGTGTTATCTCTTTCTCCTGCACCCTTAGGCCTCTATTATCCAACTCTTTTCCTACCTTACTTTGAGCAGGTATATATGCTTCTCCTTTCTAATTTATGATCTGTTCACATTGCTTATTCCCAATACTGACCTCTTCTGTTTACCTCTCTAGGATGGGGTGGAATTGCATTTTCTCCATGGCATTGTTTGTGGAACATGTGCTGCTGGGAGTGGAAACTCATGAACCTGAGCTGCTCAAACTTGTGAAAGAACACACTATCATGCTGGGCAAGGTAATAATCATAAAGTGAAGTTTTGCTATAGAACTGCCTAGCTTCAGAAAATCCTTTCTCAAAACAGATTTAATTCTTCCAGTATTCCAACAATAGTGGCAGATTTTGATTATGACACAGTGCTCCTTATCTTCAACTCTGTCTACAAAATGAGTGCAATTTATTCCATATTTTGCATTACACGCTCAGCGCAGCACAAAGTCTCCATCAGAAATGTTAAATAGTCATGCCTTGTACTGTTTTTTTATCCAAAGCACTGATGCCAAGGTAACAGACCGATTGTGTAACTTAGTTGTTGTTTTGTAGTGCCTTTCACGCTTGCTTAAGGAGCACATGAAAATGTGAAATTTGCAGCTCCAAATGTACCTATGGTTGATATGCACACATCATGAGTATCACAGTTTTACTCCAAACTAACCCTGAACCAGCCATGTTGCTGTTCTTCACAAAAATAACATTGTAACAATAGGTTTGTAGGAGTGTAGTTGTACGTTGCATGCTGTTTTCAGTCCAATTTTCTAGTGTTGGGCTGAAAACAGAGGTTGTTTTCCTGCGGAGGAGTTTCGGTTTTGAGATGTCTCGTACCTATGCCTGAAATTCTCGTAGCCCCAGAACACCCATCCTGCCTCAGATTTCTTTTTTCCACCTGCGGGTTCTGATTTGATCTTAAGTGCGCAGTTAAATTGCACACTATATTCTACATTTCCACACTGCAGGGTGAAAACCATCAAGTGACTCTTGCAACCTTCGACCGTTATAGGACCGAATTGTCAGACGACCCTGGTGCCAGGTTGCATGAGAATGACTTGTTTGGGCAGAGGATATGAAAAGTGTGTATTTTCAGTTCTGCCTCTTTTGCAATAATAAATTCCCTCAGTCGGACTGTTTGCTGGACTGTATCCTCTGTCTACTGAGGAGCCACAGCCGGTATTCAGATTGTAACGCTTTCGTGAAGAATACCATTCAGCACTGGCACGTTCAAGGGTGGACACATTACTCTATGATGCAGCTCCAAGACTCTACCAAGTCATTTTCCTTGCTGTACCTGTAGAAGTCTACTCTGCCGACAGAGAATGCCCATCTGATAGCCAAGAGACCGCACAGGAGTGAATTACGACATATATGTATCCTCCTGTATCTCCAATATCAAAGAAGACTCTCAAGGGCCCTCTGAAAATTGACAACCATGACGAAGACCAAACCTCGGATTTTGACCACTGATAGCTAGTGCTGGGTGCACCCCCTAAGGCCATTGGAAGACACTGCTTCTCCATCCACCAACGTCCCTCAGTCAGAGGTTCGACTTCTAACCTAGCCTTATTTCCATACGAAGGAACAGATTGGAGAACACTTGACTGCAAAACCACCCTTAAAAAGACTCACCAGTCAGCAATGCACTCTAATGTTGAGATTATTCAGCGTCGAACGCCATTTTCAATGCACAAACACCTTTGGGCCAATACCAAGATGCTCAAGTCCCCGAGAGGTTGACGAGCTACCTTTCATGGAAAACCAAGCTTTGAAGTGGAGCACAACCTTGACATCCATCACTTCACCTTTTTCTCTGGAAGAGGGTGAATAGCTTAACAGTAGGCAGCACACCATTTATATCGACCAAGACAGTTGTCATATTCTCACACGGCCCCTTTGTCTGCATGTACCACATATAATGAAGAATCTAACATTTGAGGAGCGTATTTCTGAGGAACTAAGAGCTTATCCTAGTCCTAAAAAGACAAAAGCTGACAGTCTTGCGTCCATACAGCATGTCTCCCAGATGATTCTGAATCAAACCAGGATACTTCATCTGATCCATTGCCACCTTATGAGGAACCAGGGCCACTAATGAACAAAGCAACGCTGGGCATGGTTATAGGATGGATCACTAGGTCAAACCCTTAAAAACCATATCCCGTCAAAGCTTCACTGTCAGATGAAACATCTTCATATCATTTTGTCTTAGTGAGAGCAACAACCCACCACAAGTTATGTATGCAGAAGAGGATGATCTCTTAATCAAAACCCTTTCCAAAACTGAGTACACTTTGGTTTCTCGCTATGTTCAAAGCAATGCCTTGTTGGTTTTTCACAGCCCAACCAGGCAACCCCATCTAAAAGTCTGGAATAGCATGGTGGATTGTAAGGTGCATCCTAAGTTGTTATGCTAAAGTTGGGCCTTCATTCTTACTCCATGCCTCGGTCTCCTCCTTCTTTAAAAAAAAGAGGCCATCATGGCATTTATAGGTAATATCCCTTTAACAGATGTCTGCAAAACTAGTACTTGGTCTAAATTAGCCATACTTTCACTAAACATTATTGCGTGGACATTAATGTCGTCTAGAAGTGGTACAAACTGTCCTAAAAGTTCAGTTTCACACATCTCCCATTCCTGCTTGCTAGCCACTACTTCAAGGGTAGAGGCACTGTTTTTCAATTTAGCCAAAGTATGCGATCTACAGCTACACAGTGAGTTGGGGGTTCGTTTAAAATTTCCTCTGCGAGCCTTAATTTTTGTCTTGAACAAGTTAAGTAAAGCACTACAATTTGAGAATGATAGATAAGGTGGAGTTGGTGTTGTGGCAGATACGTTCTAGCTTGGTTTGAGGAATTGGAGATTTTTTTTTCTTTAAACATATTAAGTTTTCAAGGTACATAATGGGCCATAGCACGCTGTAAACATGTTGAGCATCGGATAATTCCAAAGTACCTGCGTCTATAAGAAACTGGAACTCCTGCAAAATATGCAGGCAAAACAATGCAAACATGACACAGAGCATTTTAAACCCCACAAAATAGATTAGATCAGGATATATTCGACCACAAATAACAGTATGATAGTGTCTGGACAATTCAGGGACTGGACTTTTATGAGGGAGCCATTCTATAAGGGGTCCATATGCGGTAGCGGTGGTAACTCTATTCCTCGGTAAATCGCCCATCTGGACCATATTTTCCTGTGTTTCTGGAGGAATTGGAGATTTTTAATCTGAAAGAGGTTTGTGTTGTCAAAGCTGATCGCTCCTTTCTATGAGCTTCTAGCTTAGCTCTCTGTATGGAACATTTGCTCTGTACGAGTCATTTTAGTTGGGCAGAGGCATTTTCACAGTATTGTAGTTCGCAATTTTTGCTTGTAGGAGGAGTTATTGAACTGAGTTATTGCATTCACACTTCTACATATCGCTTTCAGACTTGCATTCACCCATTTACTGCAACGGTGGAAAAGTAACATTCTGTGTTATTACTATAGTGCAGTCTAACTGGCGATGCCACTGTTTACTGCCTTAAGGAGTTCATGATGCAGTTATTTTACACAGAGTAGAAAACTGGTACAGTAATCACAAAGCATATTTATTTAAGTTATATCTCACTAAAAAACATAATTACGTAAATCATATTTTATTTAACCAAGGTTGCATTCACACACTTAAATATTGAATTTAAACTTGCATTCGCCGTTTTACACCTACAGTGGGATGGTTACATTCTATGTATTACTACCGTTCAGTTTAGCTGGAGATACCACTGTTTACTGCCTTATGGATTTTATGATGCACTCATTTTACAGAGAGTGGAAAACTGGTAATATAATCACAAAGCATATTTATTGACATTATATCATGGATTTAACCTCCTGTTTTCTTGTTAAGTAACTTTATTTATATTAATGGGTTACATAGGGAATAAAGAAACAACCCAAATGGTTTAATCAGTGGTCCTGCAAAAACTCTAACCCACCTAGACGTTTAACCCACACGTCTAATTCGACATATGCAATAGTTTCAGATATAGCTTAACAATGGGTTCTGAGATTTGGGGGCTGAAGGGGAAGAGAGATAGTAGCTTCTGCTCCCTGAACATAAACCTTTTATCATTATGAAAAATGGTCAGCAGGAGCCAACCAGCTAATAGTTCATGGTATTTTGGTAGTACAAAACCGCTTCTCAGGGGATATTGCACCATTTTCCATATTCTAATATTGAAGATTCCTCATCTGTACTAGGTTTCCAAAATAGCTGTCTCGCTGGTTTTGCTTAGAATTGGCAACACCCCAAAAGCCGTAAATGTATTTCCCAGGATAATAATAGCGTACCATCATATCAAGAGACAACAATTCCTCATCATTCTATTGCTGTGAAAAGACATATGTGTTCATGTCTGTTACACATTATGATTAGGCACATCAAGCTTTCATCATTTTGAAAAATGGTCAGCAGGAGCCCAATCAACCATGGTCGGTTTTGTACTATTTTGGCAGTACAAAACCACTACTTCAGGGCCCTTAATATATATAACACCATTTAAAAACACAGTTTATAAAAATGAGTCTCAACTCTTATAATAGTTGTTTTTATATTGTTGAACAATACAACAGATGCATTAGATGCACAATGATTAAATCTTAGCCCATTGTGTTGCAAAAATCAGGTTAGTATGCTGTTCCACTTCTTTTTACAAGAATAATTTGTATTTACATTTATATTTGAAACAGCACACATAGATCTGAAATTCCCAGCATGTTACACTATTTGTTCAAAAGTGAAAAAAGCAATACAATGTGATAACAGAGCCCCCTTAATTTAACAATTATTGTCCTCATTATTATTAAATAAAATTAATCAGGCAAATGTTTGTTGAAGCAGCAAACCAACAAATAAGTCAGATTTGCCGATAAAATCAGCAACGAGCAGCAGTCTCCCATTATCTTTTTTTGTGGACTAAGTGTACATAAAATATAATATCTGAAAGAGACATGTTGGTGACAGATTCCTTACCTTAGAATATCCCCAGGCGTCAGGCTGGATCCGGAAAGTTTTTTGCGTAGCGGTACCCTTGCGCGTCGGTAGGCGGCGTCGTGCGGCTCCGCGTCCGTCGTCGGCGTCGTGATCGCCGGGATGACGTCGCGGGCAGTACTCAGGCGCCGCCCCTGCGCGCTGACGTCAGTTCTTCTTTTTCCGCGCCAGCAGCGCAGATCCGGGAAGAGCAGTGCCCTGGTCATTTTTGACCATACTTTTTGGTGAATTTTTTCACTGTTTTTCTCTATCAAGGTGTCGTAGGGATGCCCGGTTTCAAACGTTGCGGCGCCTGTGCTCGGATGATGTCCGTCACCGACCCGCATTGGGAGTGTCTCTTCTGCCTCGGCCGAGGCCACGACTCGGAGTCTTGTACCGACTGCCAGGCCCTCAACCCGAAAGCTTTGCGAGAGCGGTCTCGAAAGCTCCTCGAGGCCCGGCATTCGGCTCCGCGGAAGCCCCGGTCGCGTGAGAGGTCCAGGGGTCGATCGCGGAGTCCACACCGGTCGTCGGCATCGGAGTCTTCTTCGTCCGGTAAGTCGAAACACAAGAAGTCCAAAAGCATCATCGCTCTAGGACTTCGCCTCGCCGGTCTCGCGACTCGGCTGAGGCCCCTCCCGGCACCGTCCCCGCGGCCCCGGACATGCCTGTGGAGTCGCCCCCGCAATACCCGCCCTTCCCGGGTTCGGGGGCGGATCCGGCCAAAGTGCAGGAATTCCTGTCGGCCATGGCCCGCCTCTTCGGGCCTCCAGGTCCCTCCGGTGCGCCTTCGGGCCCCGCGGGCCCTGATGGGGTTGCTCCGGCGTCGCCAACGGCTCCGGCCCCGGCGTCGCCCGTGCCTCCAGCCTCGATCCCGGCTCCGGCTTCGGCCCCGGCCTCGATCCCGGCTCCACAACCCCCATCGGCGCCGGTCGACCTAGCGACACCTCCGCCGGCGCCCGATGTCTCCGGTGCCGTTCTCGGCGCCGCCTGGGGCTCCGGGCGGCGTCGTTCCCAGTTCCTTCCGGCTCCGGACATGGACCCGGACCGACGTCGCTCGACGCCGGTTCCGGCGCCCGATGGGACCTTGGGTCCCAAATGTCCCTCCTCCCCTTATTTTGAACCTGAGGAGGACCAGGAGGACTGGGAGGGGTCTGATGACCCTCTGACACAACAGTGTCAGTACGATGAGGACTGGACAGAGGGTCTAGGGGATGCCAGTGGTCTTGATACTTCCCCTGACACTGGCATGCTGTCTCCTCCCGTGGCTACGGAGGAGGGAGCCAATTTTGCAACGGTGTTGCGCAGGGCGGCTGGAGCCTTACATCTCCAACTCCCTGCTGTGGCGGTCAAGGTTAATCTCTTGACAGAGGTGCTTCAGCCGGCAGCCTCCTCTACGGAGACTGTGCTGCTGTTTAACGACGCCCTCACTGACGTTCTTTTGGGCGCCTGGTCCAAGCCCAACACAGGGGCTCCTGTGGATAGGAACGTGTCCCGACGCCATCGCCCAGCTCCGGGCGACCCCCTGTTTCTCTCTGTCCACCCCACCCCTGAGCGCTTGGTTGTCCAAGCCTCCGCTTCCCAAACCGCCTTCCCTACCGCCCCTCCCGGATAGGGAATCCAAACGCCTGGATCAATTTGGGAAGAAGGGTTTTCTTCCTCCAGTGCTGGCTTGCGGTCCATCAACACCGCTTGCCTTTTGGGCCGATATACCCACTCCTTGTGGGATTCGGTGGCGACTGTTTTACCCCAGTGTTCTGAGGAGGTCCAGACACTGCTTTCCCGCGCCATTGCGGAAGGAAGGGAAGCGGCCAAATACACAATCCGATGTGGCCTTGATACCGCCGACTCGCTGGGCAGGTCTATTGCAACGACGGTGGCGCTACGACGCCACGCCTGGCTGAGAACCACTGGTTTTTCAGGGGATGTCCAGAATACTCTCATGGACATGCCCTTTGATGGAGTCAGTCTTTTTGGGTCCAAAGCAGACCATGCGTTGGAGCGCTTTAAGGACTCACGGGCTACTGCCAAGTCCCTGGGCCTTTCTGCTACACGCCCTCCGCTGACTTCTGCTTTTCGCCCCTATCGTGGCCACGGTAGGGCGCCCCTTCACGTCAGCAGCCCAGCCACCGGCCCGCGCAGCAGGCGTCTTCGCGTGGCCGAGGACGTGGATTCTGCCGTGGCGGATCGGGCAACCAGCGTGCGGGTCAGGCCACCACCTCCAACCCGTCCGCGGCCTCCAAACCCTCCTAGTCCCTCCTTTCAGGTGCACAGCACGCCAGTAGAGGGCAGGGTCCGCCATCACCTTCCCCACTGGCGTACCATCACCTCGGACAGGTGGGTCTTGGACATTGTCCGAAGGGGCTACTCCCTCCCTTCGAGTCCACCCCCAGCCATGCCACCTCAATTCCACCGCATGTCAGGGGATCACTTGGTACTTCTGCAGAAGGAAGTCACGGCCCTCTTGGCCAAGAGGGCCATCGAGCATGTTCCGGCCCCAGAAGTAGGGCGTGGTTGCTACTCCCACTACTTCCTGGTGCCCAAAAGGACAAGGAGGACATGCGTCCTATCTTGGACCTCCGGAACGTCAATCGCTTCCTCCGGAAGGAGAAGTTCAAGATGCTCACCCTAGCTCAGGTCTTGACTGCCCTCGACCCTGGTTGGTAGCGTTGGACTTGCAGGACGCATATTTCCACATCCCCGTCCTGCCGGCCCACCGGCATTACCTTCGGTTCACGGTAGGCCTCGAGCATTTTCAGTTCACCGTGCTCCCCTTTGGCCTTACCAGTGCCCCTCGGGTGTTCACGAAAGTGATGGCGGTGGTCGCAGCTCATCTGCGCCGGGCAGGGGTTTCAGTCTTCCCCTACCTCGACGACTGGCTGCTGAAGGCGGGCTCGTCCCAGGCAGTCGTCTCCCACCTCCAGACTACGGCCGAACTCCTGCACTCGCTGGGGTTCTCCATCAATGTGCCGAAGTCGCATCTGATTCCTTCTCCACAGCTCCTTTTCATCGGAGCAGTTCTGGACACGACGCAGTTTCGGGCCTATCCTCCCGAACGGCGAGTCCGGGATATTCAGGCTATGATTCCGATCTTTCAGCCTTTATCCTGGGTTTCGGTACGGATGACCCTGAGGCTGCTGGGCCTCATGGCCTCCTGCATCCTGCTGGTCAATCATGCCAGATGGCATATGCGGGCTCTGCAGTGGGACCTGAAGTTCCAGTGGGTGCAGCACCAGGGCAACCTGTCCGATCACGTCCAGATCTCGGAGGGGACTGCAAAACAGTTGCAGTGGTGGCTCTCGAACCGGCAATGGGTCATGGGCAGATCCCTCTCCCTTCCCCAGCCAGAGCACACAGTTGTGACGGACGCGTCCCTTCTGGGATGGGGCGGTCACATGGGAGAGGCGGAGATCAGAGGCCTAAGTCTCCGGCGGAGTCCCGGCTCCATATCAACATTCTGGAGCTCCGGGCGATCCGACATGCACTCAAGGCATTCCTTCCCTCTGTCAAAGGGAAGGTAGTGCAGGTGTTCACAGACAACACCACCGCCATGTGGTACTGCAACAAACAAGGCGGGGTGGGGTCGTGGACCCTTTGTCAGGAGGCTCTGCGCCTCTGGACATGGCTGGAACATCAGGGCATGTTCCTGATGGTTCAACACCTGGCAGGTTCGCTGAACGCCAGGGCGGACGAACTCAGCCGCAGGTGCATGATGGATCACGAATGGCGTCTTCACTCGGAAGTGGCGCAAGGACTCTTTCTACAGTGGGGAGAGCCTTGGTTAGATCTATTCGCCACCGAAGAGAACGCGCAATGTCATCAGTTCTGCGCGTTGGAATTTCCAAGGCGGCACTCGCTCGGCGACGCTTTCGTCACGAGTGGAGTTGCGGTCTATTGTACGCCTTTCCGCCTATACCACTTCTACCCAGAGTGTTGAAGAAGATTCGGCACGACCGGGCCCAAGTCATTCTTGTGGCTCCGGACTGGGCTCGAAGAGTTTGGTATCCCGAGCTACTCAATATGAGCGTAGATCCCCCGATCCGTCTGCCTCTTCGGGAGGATCTTCTGTCGCAGCAGCAGGGGACGGTCCTCCACCCGAACCTGTCCAGTCTACACCTGCTTGCGTGGAGATTGAGCGGCGGCAGTTGATTCCTTTCGACTTGCCTCCCGAAGTTTGTGATGTGATTCTGGCAGCCAGGCGTCCCTCCACTAAGGTGGTATACGCCTGCAGGTGGAACAAATTTGTGGCATGGTGCACAGCAAAGGCTGTGAATCCCCTTTCTGCCCCTCTTTCTGAGGTCCTTCTGTTCCTTCTCTCTCTGGCCCAACAGGGTTCTGCCCTGGGTACCATCAAGGGTTATCTTTGTGCTATCTCGGCCTTCCTCAGGCTTCCTGATCAGCCCTCCCTTTTCAAGTCCCCTGTTGTTAACAGGTTCTTAAAAGGCATTACACACCTCTTCCCTCCTGTTCCGTTTGTGATGCCTCAGTGGGACTTGAACTTGGTTCTTACCTTTTAATGTGCGCTCCTTTGAGCCTCTACATAACTGTCCTCTTCGTCTTCTGACTCTGAAGACAGCCTTTCTGGTGGCCATCACCTCCGCTCGGCGGGTGAGTGAGCTCCAGGCTCTATCTTGCAAACCTCCCTTTCTGTCTGTTCATCCAGACAAGGTTGTTCTTCGGACGCGTCCGTCCTTCTTGCCAAAGGTGGTTACTGCTTTCCACATTGGGCAGACCATCACTTTGCCCACCTTCTTTCCGCCTCCGCATCCTTCCAGAGAGGAAGAGGCTCCACCGTCTGGACCCAAAACGTGCGCTCTCCTTCTATATCGACCGCACAAAACACTTCCGGGTGGATGACCAGCTCTTTGTTGGCTACGTGGGCGCCAAAGGTCAGGGCGGTGCACAAGAGGACCATCTCCCGCTGGGTTACCTTGTGCATCAAGACCTGCTATTCTTTGGCTAAGAAGGAGCCTCCTGTTGGGCTGCGTGCCCATTCCACCAGAGCAGCGGCTGCTACCACGGCCTTGGGCCGCGGTGTTCCGCTGCCGGTTATCTGTCAGGCAGCTACGTGGGCCTCGCTGCACACGTTTACAAAGCATTACTGCCTTGACAGTCCGGTCCGGAGGGACGGCTTCTTTGGCCGTTCTGTCCTCCAGGACTTCCTTGTCTGATCTTTGTTCGCAGACCCACCACCGGGGTTGGTATTGCTGGGGTATCTATTCTAAGGTAAGGAATCTGTCACTAACGTGTCTCTTTCAGATGCACAAGTTACTAACTTGTGTAACGATATATCTGTAAGAGACAGTAGTTAGTGACAGATTCCTACCGCCCACCATCCTCCCCGTTCTGCGAACTGATTTCTAGGAGTTAAGGACATCCCTTTCAGGGCCCTAGTATTTTTCAGACACCTATGTCAGCTTCTTGCATGGCTCTGCGTTCCTGGCGCGGAAAGTCGTGTACAGAACTGACGTCAGCGCGCAGGGGCGGCGCCTAAGTACTGCCCGCGACGTCATCCCGGCGATCACGACGCCGACGACGGACGCGGAGCCGCCACGACGCCGCCTACCGGCGCGCAAGGGTACTGCTACGCAAAAAACTTTCCGGATCCAGCCTGACGCCTGGGGATATTCTAAGGTAAGGAATCTGTCACTAACTACTGTCTCTTACAGATATATCGTTACACAAGTTAGTAACTTGTGCGTCAGAATAAAATCGGGTAAGGCCTCAATTTATCAAGTCTAAAGATTCTTCAGCTGATACTGACTCGTTCATTGAGCATCAATACCACATCTTAAGGTAAGACAAAATAAAAAAGAATATCAAACTTGCTCAACTACCTACCATATCACACTGATTTTCCACATTCAAAAATCAAAGATTCCTCTTGTTTACTAGATTTCCAAATCAGCTGGGAATTTCTGAAGCCCTGTTACTTAACTAATGCCCTTCTATAAACAGTCAACCTGTAAAGAACTGTTCATGGAAAACCAGATCAGAGTGATAGCTGCACCTACAGCTCTGTCTAGGACGGTTTCTGGTTTGGACATCTGTAAAGCTGTTACATGGGCTCGATGTCCATAGATCACCAGGTTATAATTCCTTGATTCTCAGGTTCACAGGGAGGTTCATTTTGCTTGCTCTGTCCTGAGGGACTTCCTGGTGTACTCTGCTGCTCAGACCCACCTCAAATGTTTGGGTAGGCTGCTTTGTTTACTTGTTCTGAAGATGAGGTAGATTCAAGTAGAAGTACCCATCAGAAAAAAAGTTATTAGTTGCCTTCAGTTATGTCGCTTCTCGAGGATACCCACATATTTCTCACCAGATGCCCACTTTCCCATTCTGTGGTGCAGACGTTTGGCAATTAATTAGTTGCCAAGTTAGAGTTTGCTCACTGCCCGTTTCCCTTCATTTATGTCAGTCACTTCTCCTCATCTGAGAACAGAGGATTCAAAAGGGGAGGAGTATCCACCAATAAGAGTGGTACCGAATGTAACTATCTTACTTATTTAAATATAATGCCAGCTTTAAGCGACTGCGCCAGTGCTGGATCTGTCAACAACCTGGGCTTCTATGTTTTTTGTAAACAATATTTTATTGACTCATATTTTTTTTTAATAACTCTCCATATAGAATACAGCACGGTCCAAAATAGAGGTGAATACGTCTTACGGTCTCGCTGCAATTTGAGACGTCAGCAGCATGAACATAAACCTGCATCTCCTCCAGAAATCCCACACTCACTCCCCACACAACAATACCAAGTCATCATCCACTCAAGCATTCAGCGTAACATAGCCATTCCAAGGCTCTGAACTTCCTGCAGTTGTTGAGTCAAACCCCCTCCAGTGTCAGTCAATTAGGTGAATTGACCTGTCATCTTCCAAAGCAGCAGGAGTAAGCACGTGGGTATCTCCTCCAGCAAATATCTGAGTAATGGACCTCATTGCCCCTTGAAGAGGAGGTGTGTGTCCTCCAGGCTGCTCATGAGCTTCTCCATTACAAGGTTACTCCACAGCTACTGATACCATTGCTCAATCGTCAATTTCCAAAATAACACAAAGCCAGTTTTGCCCCCAAGCCTTGCAGTGCCACACACCATTCGGATTTGATCAATACGGAAACAATTCTGGATTTATATAGCATGGAGACAAGGTGGATACCCCGTTTACTTTCAATGACCATCGTTAGTGGAGGGTATGACTGGGGTTCAAGGGGAAAGTCGGGAAAGGTGGCGCGCATAGCAGAGCGAACCCGCAATAGCACAAACTTGTCCAGGAATGTGGCGTCCCGGAATCTAGACTCATCATCTGAGTCGAAAACATGGCCCTCAGGGAAGAGATCGCTTATTTTAGTAATGTTAAATTTCGTGAAGGTGCGTTGTATGAGGCGTTCCCTCGTGATAGGTAACCATCGTGCATTTGGGAGTGGCAAAGCCGCAGAATAAAGGGTAGCCGTGTTCGTGATCCGCTTAAGTTTCTCCCAGGCCCAGCTGGTAGTGGAGACCGTTTGTATGTCGTTCGGGTCGCGGGGAAGGCCTCTAGGGAGAATAGCTGTCAATGTCTCAGGAAGGACCAGGTCTGCCTCCGGGCGCAGATAGGGAATTCTGGCGTCAGGGTGATACCACGCCTGAGCATAGCTGCATTGTGCAACTAAATAATAGAGCTGTAAGTCAGGAACTCCGTAGCCCCCTCTTTCATAGGGAAGGGTCATCACCCTCCAGCGCACTCGGGCCCGCTTGTCGCCCCAAACCACTCGTATCAAATGGGAACGGAGTGTCAAGAAAAATCTATTTGGAAGAGGGATTGGAATGTTGCGAAAAAGATAAAAATTTCGGGAGTACAATCATCTTGACCAGAGCCACCCTGCCCGCTATGGAGAGCGGCAATTTAAGCCACTTGTCAATTTGCGCCTCTAGAGTATGCATAGCTTGGCCATAGTTAAGGCGGATTATCTGGTCGGTGTCCAGGTGTATGTGTATTCCCAAATATTTGATGGATTCTGTGCACCATTCCAGTGGGAATTCAAGGTCCCATGCCGTCGTGCTGGCGGTGAGAGGGAAGATCACTGACTTGTGCCAATTGATGCCTAGGCCGGAGTACATGCCGAAACGTAATATTTCACGAATAAGGGGCTCTAGGTTAACTTGCGGATTTCTAACAAAGAATTGTGTCATCTGCATATAAGGATACAAGCAAGGGGCCCGTGTTAAACTGCAGGCCTCTGTGTATGTGTTTTTCTTGAAAATGGCGAATCAATGGGTCCATGGCCAAAATAAACAATAGAGGCGAGAGTGGGCAGCCCTGTCGCGTGCCCCGTGATAACTTAAAAGGGTCGGAGAGTGTTCCATTTAGCCTGAGCCGAGCCGTGGGGCGGCTGTAAAGCAATGCTGTAGTAGCAACAAAGCCAACAGGCATCCCCATGCGTTGCATAATGGACAGAAAAAATTGCCATTTTAGTGAATCGAAGGCTTTTTCTGTGTCCAGCAATATAGCAGCCGCGGGTACCTCAGGATTTATCCTATGCAGAGTGGAGAACAACGTTCGTAGATTGAACGATGTGGAGCGGTGAGGTATAAAACCAGATTGTGCCGGGGAAATTATGAATTCCATAAGCTGTGATTCGCCCCGCAATGACCTTTGCCAAAATTTTATAATCGACGTTGAGGAGCGAAAGGGGCCTGTACGAGCCACAAAGCCGTGGATCTTTGCCCGGTTTGGGGAGTAGAATTATAACCGCTTCGCGGAGGGTGGGAGGTAACTCTTGTTTCTCCAAGGCCTCTGCGTAGACCTCTAGTAGTTGTGGAATCAATAGGTCCTTAAAAGCCTTGTAGAAATCGCCCAAGAATCCGTCCAATCCAGGGGCGGAGGAAGATCGCAAAGCGTCAATGGCGGCATTAACGTCAAGCTCCGAAATGGGGACCGCCAGGAAATCCTGCATATCCTTTTCAAGATAGACAAGCGCAACTTCCGACAGGTATGAGTCTTGTGCAGTGTGGTCACAGCCAATTCTAGTGGTATAGAGCGCTTTGAAATGGGCTAGAAATTCCGTTTGGATTTCTGTTGTTCCCGTTAGCCGCTCGCCTGTCGAAGCCTGCAATTCAGAAACGTACGCCCTGCTGTACGGAGGCCTTATCATTTGTGCTAGTACTCGACCCGGACGCTCGCCCTCCCCGTATTGTTTTGCATTGTGGTATTTCCCCATGTATAAAACCTCCCGGTCTGCTGTGTCTCTAAATTCCGACAGCAGGGTCAGATGGAGGGTGGGATAATGTTAGCCTCCGTTTGTCTTTAATGAAATCAAGATTCTCTCTGCATAATAATTGGAGAATCGTCATTTCATTACAAGACCGGAGGCTACCATTATGCATGTTTAAAGCCATGTAAGGCTACACTGCTAACATGCTCTATTGGTCTCAAGTAAAACTTAGAGAAAGTACTTGCGTTAGACCAATCCGCTGCTTTAAGTATTTCGGGGAGAGAACCTCCTGCCCAAAATACTTTGCTAGCCATTGCACCTCTAGAAGAGTGAGCTCCAAATCTAGAGAGGTCCACTCCAGCCTCATGCATAATCAAGCGGATCCATCTGGCTAGGGTCGCTGAGGAAACAGGTCTAAAGGGTCTGACATATGATAAAAGAAGTTGATCACAACCAACAGGTCTAAAAGTTGAAATCTTATTTTCATAGCATTTCATACAATTCACAACGCATAGTTTTTCACATTCATGAAAGGTAGGATAGAAGATGGACTCTGACATTGTTTTTGTTCTTTTCCAGATGTCGAAATGGACGCCTTCACATGAGTAAAATCTATTAGAAAGTTCTAGTGCTCTAATGTCGGATATCCTTCTAAAGGAAATCAGACACAGGAGAGTCGCCAGTTTCATTGAGATTCTTTTAAGGGAGAGTGAGTCGTTGCCAGGCCAAGAAAGAAAGAGATTAAAAATAAGGTTAACGTCCCAAAGGGATTGGTAACAGGCCTTGGGAGGTCTTCTTAGTCTAATACCCTTCATAACTCTTTTGATAAGGGAGTTGCTACCAATTGCAAGATTATTAATGAGAGTATGGCCTGAAGAAATTGCTGATCTGTAGCAATTGATGGTTCTAAAGGAAAGACCTAACTCAAAGAGATGAGCAAGATAGTTAGCTACCTGTTGAAGAGGACACTGTACGGGATCCAAATCCCTTTCCAAGCACCAACAAGACCATTTACTCCAAATGCCCTTGTATCTTTTCCTTGTACCTGGTGCCCATGAATCTTCCAATAAGCCTTTAGCTTCTCCCGAAAGGTCAGAATATCTCCCTGAATTCCTGATATCCTCCAGGCAAGAACGTTCATCTTCCCTTCTGAGACTAAAGGGTGTTCTTCTCCGTCTGGACCTTGGAGTAGGCCTAAGGAGGAAGGGATCAGCAGAGGAAAGTCCACTGTTAATTCCATTACCCCGGGAAACCAAACCTGGGATTTCCAAAAAGGAGTTATCAGAATGATGGAGCAAGACTCGAGTCTGACCTTCCACAATAGTCTCTGAATCATTGAGATGGGGGGAAAGGCATAAGCCTTGATCCCTTCCCAAGACTGGAGAAAGGCATCTACTCCTGAGGCAAAGGGGTCTGGCCTCCAACTGAAGTATCTCTCGACTTGGTGGGTTAACCTGCTGGCAAATAGGTCTAATTGGATTGGGCCCCAAAGCTCTTGGATCTGAGAAAAAATCTCTGGATTCAGTTTCCAGTCGCTGGAATCGTGGAGGAAACGTGAGTTCCAGTCTGCCCTGACATTCTGTGACCCGGGGATAAATTCTGCTCTGAGGGTGATCTTTTGGTCCCAACAAAAATACCATATCCGCTTGGCAAGATCTGAGAGATTTTTGGATCTCGCGCCCCCAAGGCGATTTATATAAGAGACAGCTGAGAAATTGTCCAAACGGATTAGGGTATTGGAGTTCTTCAAAAGTTCTTTGAAGCTCATAATCGCATTCAGAGCTGCTAGCATCTCCAAGGAATTTATGTGACGGGATTGTTCTTCCAAGGACCACCTCCCTCCGGTCTCTAAATTTTTTAGGCGAGCACCCCAGCCTTGGTTGCTCGCATCTGATTCTATAGTGAAATCCGGAACATTCCCGAAGATAGCTTTCCCGTTCCAGGCCTGGAGGTTTTTCAACCACCAATGAAGATCCTCTCGGGCATCTTGCGAGAGAGGTAGAGAGTCTTCGTACCAGAGGCCCTTCCTCAGGCCCAGTGCTTTTAATCTTTGCAGACCCCTGTAATGAAGAGGACCTGGTGAAATGGCTTGAATAGAGGAGGAAAGGAGTCCTAAAACTCTGGCCAGATCTTTTAGGCGGATAGATTCTTTGGAAAGGATAAGTGAAACATGTTTTTTTATTTTGGTAACCTTCTAGTGGTGAAGGATTAGATTTGAATGAATGGTGTTTACATTGAACCCAAGGAATTCTAGTTCTTGTGAGGGGGTCAGAAAAGATTTCTCCATGTTTATAATGAAGCCCAAGTCTCGAAGGAGGTCCATGGTCATCTTTAAATGTTCCATAATTTCTAACTTGTCCTGGCACATGATAAGGATATCGTCTAGATAGATTATTAAACGAATCCCCCTCTCTCTGAGATAGCTGACCACTGGACGAAGGACCTTGGTGAAGCACCAAGGGGCTGACGAAAGGCCGAAGGGGAGGCACTGGAACTGATAAAGAGTTCCTTTCCAAGTGAAACAAAGGAATTTGCGACACTCCTCGTCCATGGGTAGATTGGTTGGCGAACCTTGATCTGCCGCCACGGCTCCTTGAACCCCTTCCTCTCTGGGGGTAGAAGCTTGAACAGGACCCTCTGTAAGGACGAGTGTCTCTTGTGGATAAAATTGGGACCTGAAGTAACCGCGGCTGACAGGTTGTCCCCTCCTGTCAGCCCTTCCAAAACGTGGTCGTCCCCCAAACACTCTTCGCATGCTAGACTGTGCCTTACTAAATGCATTGAAGGTGGCCACATATTTTCCCAATGATTTGACGAAGTTATCACCGAATAACATTCCCTTGGCGTCGCACATGTCCTCTTTAGCGGAAAGGTCCGCGAGTTTGGGGTTCATTCTGAGGAGGACCGCCTTCCTTCGCTCAGTGATTAGGTTGGCGTTAGCATTCCCAATGAAGCAGATTGCACGTTGGGACCAACCTCTCAGAAGCTCGTTATTAATCGGAGTATTGTTAGTCCTGGCCTCTTCTGTCATATCAAGAATTTTTTAAAGAGGGCCTAGGACGTCAAGAAGCTTATCCTGACATTGCTTCAGGCATCTTTCGATTCCTTTCCTAGGGTCCCTCCCGAATTTAAACAGAAAGGTGATCAATTCGGGGTCAAGGTTGGGGGTATTGCAGATCTTATCCTCCGAAGAGGGGCGAGGGCACTCATTGCGCAGTAAATTGCGTGTCTCTCTCTCTCCATGGGTTTCCTGACCCAATTGGATAAATATCTACCAACGTGGTCCATAGGCCACCATTCCGTGCTGCGAGGATGACGAATAGCAGTGTGATTGAACATCTCCCCGAGGGAATCTTTAATTACAAAGGAGGAGGTAGAAGGATGTTCTAGGTCCTCATCAAGATCCTCAGGGGTATCTTGGGGATCAAAAATAAACTCGTCTTCCTCAAGGTCATTAAAAAAAGGTGAGGAATCGTCACTTAAATCATTTGTATGGAATAAAATACCATTCTCTATAATGCCGCTATGGGCACCTCTTCTCCCAGTCCCAGGTAGCTGGGATCTCTCTATTGTGCTGCTACGAGCACCAACATCTCTTGTAGCGCGAGGGCTACCAAGTTCAATAGCATGGGTGAATGCCTCCTTCAAGTGTTTTCTCTTTAGAGATGCTTTACCCCTTATCTGAGGTCCACTGCCAGAGGGGGAGTCCCCATCAGAAAGAGAGAAATAGATCTCTTCGGGAGGGGAGATCCTCTTCCTCTTCAGAAGAGCAGCACTAACTGCTTCCCTGACGGACGATTTGACCTCTTGGTCAATTCGTTTTTTTAAGTTATCCCCCAAAGGCTCCTTTATGGGCTGAGGAGGGGTATTAGCGTCAGGGTTCATAGTAAAGTAATAATCAAAAACAAACCTTGTCAATAATTTGTCCTGGCAAGGTTTACTCACGGTTGTGCAGATAGTGCACTGTAAATCGGCTATGGACCTCGTAAAGCGCAGATTCCTTGAAACTGATGAAATGGGAATAAGTTGAGGTGAGAAAGAAGGCCACCGGGTGGCGATCTTGTATTGAAAAAGCACTTTTGTGTGAAAAGAGCAGGCAGAGAGGCTCCGTCTCCGTCAGG
This sequence comes from Calotriton arnoldi, assembly GCA_963921515.1. Taxonomy (NCBI): domain Eukaryota; kingdom Metazoa; phylum Chordata; class Amphibia; order Caudata; family Salamandridae; genus Calotriton; species Calotriton arnoldi. The sequence goes on from CAWUFW010000381.1 coordinate 4,090,003, forward strand.
TACCGTTACGCGCTCGAGGAGAGGTAGCGTAGCTATGGTAACCTGACGTCGAGCCGGAGAGAAGCAATGCGACTTCCTGCTTGCGTGAGTGAAGCGCGTCTCGTATCCTAGCATGTTGCTAGGATACCAAAGTTCAAAGGAGGCACGCTCCGGTTCCCATCTTCAAACACAGTTTGTGTGTTTAAATCTTGTTATTGAGGGGATCAGTAATGCGCTGAAGCGCTGCGGTAGGTGGGAAACTAAAAGAGAGTGAAGTTGGACTGTCCCTAAATGCTCGCACGAGTGATGCAAACAAAGCAGGAAAAGAGCACTTACCTGATAAAGAATACGATCGTAAAGCGATCGTTTGGCATGAAATTAAATAAGGTATCATCCCCTGCCATAAATTGGACAAGGGGAGTGCTGGAAAGAAAAGTGGTGAGCTAATAAAATCTAGCACATGATAAATACATAGAAAAAGGCTAATATCCTGAAAAAATATCCTAAATACAGGAATACAGTTAATAAAAGGCGAGAATGTACATCAACCGGCTAATAAATCATAGACAATTAAGGAGTTAAACCATAGATGGAAAGGTGTACTTAGCTGTGTCAGAGCAGCGAACAAAAGAGGAAGATGGGATCCTGCACAGTCTACTTGTCACGTTACCAATGTTCTACTTATTATGATGTAGTTACATTCTTTAAAGGGCTGCATGTTTGGGCAGCAAATAAAAGTATTTGCATAATGTTAGCCTCCGTTTGTCTTTAATGAAATCAAGATTCTCTCTGCATAATAATTGGAGAATCGTCATTCTCTAGCCTGAGTTCCCAAACATAAGTCTTTGAATCTAGCAGGAGGATACCTTATGGTATCTGCTGTGTCTTTCCAGGATTAGGGCCGGACCACCATATGAGAAGAGTATCTTATCTCCTTTCATCCCACATCTTCTCAAGCATCCATTCCCTGCCATTGGGAACACTTCATGGATCGTGAGTGGGGTATAATGCCAACCGTAAATCAGCTTGTAATGGATTTCTTTATTTCTCACACTTAATGAGCATTTTTTTTATATCTCGTCTGAGGAGTTCCCATTCTTTTGGCCCTACCTGGATGTTCAGTCCATCCTCAGTCTTCGGTCTTAGTCGCCTCTTTTAATAACTTATATATACACTTGAGAATTCCCCTTTGTGCCCGTGAGTTTCCCTATTGTCGTCTCAAAAAGCGTCCTGTTTCTCAATGCCCCACTCTTCACTTCAGATTGTAATGTCTAAGTTGAATGTAGCACAGTCTCTCTGTTTCCTGCAGTCCGAATTAATTTTTGCACTGATTAAAGTATTTGAAGAACTTCCACCCCCCCACCCCCCCTCTTTGGAATAATTCAGATATTGTTTGACAACCCCTCTCTCCAAGATTTATATGGGCCTGAATCCAAAGCAGGGGTGAAGTTCAGTTTGTAATGTATTGGAGTGTACGGTGAGGTGAAAGATGTGAGTGATGTTTCTGCTACAGGGTCCCTCACTGACAATGTCATGCTCACTGGTGTTGATAAATGTGTATTTTGGGGTCTATCCTACCTATTGAGACATGTCAGGTCCCATAAGATTTTACCAACTATGGCATGTTCCTTGTTCCAGATAATATCTGTTTCCGATTTAGACCACTCTGTGATAACTCTTAGCTGAGAGGCCCAGTAGTATATTTAGAAATCTGAAAGTGCCATGCCTCTGTCTTCCCTAGTTTGTTGTAACAACCTCAATGGCACACAGACCCTGGCCGCCCTCCAGGCAAATTGGGCCACTATCATATGTAGCTGTTCAAAGAAGGCATTTTCTACCTTTATGGGGAGGACTTAGGATATGTACCATACTCTGGGAAGATATAGTAATTTTAATTGCCCCTATGGTCCCTGCCCAAGAAAGCATAAGGTCATGCTACTTACTGAGGTCCTTTAATACTTTAAGTAGGAGACACATATAATTTGCAGTGCAATACTAATTAATATTCTCAAGTTCCAAATGTGCTTTAATGTCCGTCTAAACGGGAACTAGTCTTATTGGGTCAGGAAAGTTAGATTTAGGTCCTCATACTTTTTCATATTAATCGTTAGGCCAGACCTAGCCTCAAACTTCCCCAGTTAAACCACTACAGCCTGGAGCGATGCCTCCAATTCTTCTAGGCTGAGGAGGATATCATTCCCATAGAGCAATTATATTCATCTGCTAAATTGAATTGCAGTATCTGAAAGAGACACGTTAGTGATAGATTCCTTACCTTAGAATATCCCCAGGCGTCAGACTGGATCCGGAAAGTTTTCGTCAGCAGTACCCCTGCGCGTTGGTAGGTGGCGTTGTGCGGCTCCGCGTTCGTCGCTGGCGTCGTAAGCGCCGAGATGACGTCACGGAGACTACTTGGGCGCCACCCATGCGCGCTGACCTCAGTTCTTTCTTTTTCCGCGCCAGCAAGCGCAGATCCGGTTAGAGCACGTACCCTAGTCACTTTTTGACTAATTTCTTTTTGGGACTTTGTCCTACTTCTTTTGAGTCTTTGACTCCTGGTGCCACGTAGGGATGCCTGGGTTTAAATCCTGCGGGGCCTGCCGCCGTACGATGTCGGTGGCCGACCCCCATGGCGTCTGTCTCTACTGTCTGGAGCGCGACCGTGACTTCCGGTCATGTTCCGACTGTCTGGCCATGGCTCCGTAGGCTTTGCGGGAGTGGTCCCGAAAGCTGCTGGGAGCGCGACAGTCATCTCCGCGACGTTCGAGGTCCAGGGGTCGCTCGAGGGACCGACCGCGGAGCCATCATCATCGCTCCTTGGGGTCCAAGTCTTCACCCTCGGAATCGGGTAAGAGACGTCACAAGTAACAGTCGAAGAAGCGCGTACGCTCTCCGACCTCCCCCCGTCGGTCTCTGGACGGGGGGCCAGGGGTCCTTCCCCCACGGCTCCGTTGGAGCCTGTGAGTCCCGCGGCCTACCCGTCCTACCCGGGTCCGTCGGAGGCTCCGGCCCAGGTGCAAGAGTTTCTTGCCGCCATGGACTGCCTTTTCAGGCCTTTGGGCCCCGCGGTCCCTATTGAGGGCCCTTGCTTGCCACCGGCGGCTCCGGCCCCGGCGCCACAAGGTCCTCCGCCGGCGGCTTCGGCGCCGCAAGGTCCTCCGCCGGCGTCTCCGTTCCCGGCGCCGCACTGGGTTCCGTCGTCCCACCTCCTATTTGGGACATGGAGCCGGATCCGCGCCGACCGGCGCCGTTGGAGCGGAGGACTCGGAAGGTGCAGGTGGCCTTGACCTCTCATCTGAGCCTGGGTTTGTGTCTCCTCCCGCTGTCATGGAGGAAGGTGCCACATACACTGTGGTGCTCCGTAGAGCAGCTGAGGCCCTTGACCTTGAACTGCCTACTGTTACCCTCAAGGCGCACCTCCTTACTGAAGTGCTTCAGCCGGCGGCAAGTTCTATGGAACCTCTGCTTCCGTTCAATGAGGCCTTGACGGATGTTTTGATAAATCATCCGACACCGGGGAGCCTGGTCATTCAGGCCTCCATTTCCCGAAGTGCATTCCCTACCGCTCCGCCGGATAAGGAATCGAAAAAGCGGGAGCAGTTTGGCAAGAAGTTGTTTTCCTCTGCCAGCCTGGGGCTGCGGTCAGTCAACACTGCATGCCTCTTTGGCCGCTACTCTCATGCTGTGTGGGACACGGTGGCGAGAACTCTGCCCCAGTGCCCGGAGGAGGTTCGGGCTGTACTTTCCCGAGCTGTTGCGGAGGGGAAGGATGCCGCGAAGTTCGCCATTTGGTGTGGGTTGCACACCGCAGACTCTTTGGGGAGCGCCATCTCCACGACGGTGGCCTTGCAGCGCCACGCCTGGCTGCGGTTCACAGGGTTTTCGGGCCCTCATGGACATGCCTTTTGATGGGACTCGCCTGTTTGGGGATAAGGCAGACAGTGCGCTGGAGCGTTTTAAGGACTCTCGGGCTACAGCCAAGTCCTTGGGTCTCTCCCACCACACGCCCGGCAAGGTCTACCTTTCGTTCCTTTCGTGGCCATAGATGGGGCGCCCCTACACGTTCGTTCAGCCAGAGGCCTGCGCAGAACCATCCTCAGCGCGGCCGCGGGCGTGGTGGCCGCTGTGGCGGCACAGGGGGCCAGCGTGCGGGTCAGTCCACCTCCGCTCCCGCAGCATCCGCCTCAAAGCCTTCCTAGTCCAAGCTTTGGGGTGCACCCCACGCCGGTGGGCGGCAGGATTCCACATCACCTCCACCACTGGCGTTCTGTCACTTCGGACAGGTGGGTGCTGCTAATCGTCCGAAGGGGCTACTCCCTCCCCTTCGAGTCTGCCCCCCCGGTCATGCCACCTCAGTTCCACCGCATGTCGGGGGATCACTTAGCGCTTCTCCGACAGGAAGTCACGGCCCTCTTGGCCAAGGGGGCCATCGAGCGCGTTCCTGGGCCAGGAGTAGGACATGGTGGTTATTCCCACTACTTTCTGGTCTCCAAGAAGGACAAAGGGGGCTTGCGCCCCATCTTGATCCTCAGGAACGTCAATCGCTTCCTCCGGAAGGAGAAGTTCAGGATGTTGACTCTGGCTCAGGTCTTGGCTGCTCTCGACCCTGGAGACTGGATGATAGCGTTGGACTTGCTGGACGCATATTTTCACTTTGCCGTCCTGCCGGCCCACCGGCGTTACCTGCAGTTCACAGTAGGCCAGGAGCATTTTCAGTTTACCGTGCTCCCTTTTGGCCTTACAAGCGCCCCTCGGGTGTTCACGAGACTGATGGCGGTGGTCGCAGCTCATCTGCGCAGATCAGGGGTCTCAGTCTTCCCCTAGCTCGACGACTGGCTGTTGAAGGCGGGCTCGCCCCAGGCAGTCGACTCCCACCTCCAGACTACGGCCGACCTCCTGCATTCGCTGGGGTTCTCTCTCAGAAGCTCCCCTTCATCGGAGCGGTTCTGGATTCGACGCGGTTTCGGGTTTATCCTCCCGAGCAACGAGTCCGGGATATTCAGGCTATGATTCCAATCTTTCAGCCTCTATCCTGGGTTTGTCAGGATGACCCTCCGGCTCCTGGGCCTGATGGCCTCCTACATTCTGCTAGTGCACCATGCCAGGTGGCATATGCGGGCTCTGCAGTGGGACCTGAAGTTCCAGTGGGCACAGCATCAGGGCAACCTGTCCGATCATGTCTAGATCTCGGAGGGCACTGCACGACAATTGCAGTGGTGGCTCACGAATCGCGATTGGGTCAATGGCACATCCCTCTCCCTCCCCCAAACGGAGCACACAGTGGTGACGGATGCGTCCCTCCTGGGATGGGGTGGCCACTTGGGAGAGGCGGATATCAGAGGCCTCTGGTCTCCGGCTGAGTCCCGGCTCCATATCAATCTCTTCGAGCTTCGGGCGATCCGACTTGCACTGAAGGCATTCCTTCCCTCTGTCCGGGGCAGTGTAGTGCAGGTGTTCACGGACAACACCACCGCCATGTGGTATTGCAACAAACAGGGCGGGGTGGGGTCGTGGACCCTATGACAGGAGGCTCTGCGCCTCTGGACATGGCTGGAACATCAAGGCATTACCTTGGTGGTTCAACACCTGGCAGGTTCTCTGAACGCCAGGGCGGACGAACTCAGCCGCCGGTGCTTGATGGATCACGAATGGCGTCTGAACTCGGACGTGGCGCAAGGTCTCTTTCTGCAGTGGGGAGAGCCTTGGTTGAATCTATTCGCCACCGAAGAGAACGCGCAATGTCATCAGTTCTGCGCGTTGGAATTTCCAAGGCGGCACTCGCTCGGCGACGCTTTTCGTCGCGAGTGGAGCTGCGGTCTGTTGTACGCCTTTCCGCCTATACCACTTCTGCCCAGAGGGCTAAAGAAGATTCGGCGCGACCGGGCCCAAGTCATCCTTGTGGATACGGATTGGGCACGAAGATACTGGTATCCCGAGCTACTCAACATGGCGATCGATCCCTCGATCCGACTGCCTCTTCGGGAGGATCTTCTGTCGCAGCAGCAGGGGATGGTCCTCCACCTGAACCTGTCCAGCCTCCACCTCCACCTCCATGCGTGGAGATTGAGCGACGACAGTTAACAGCCTTCCATCTTCCTCCCGAAGTCTGTGATGTCATTCTGGCAGCCAGGCGTCCCTCCACTAAGACGGTATACGCCTGCAGGTGGAACAAGTTTGTGGCATGGTGCACAGCAAAGTCTGTGGATCCCCTCTCTGCCCCTCTTTCTGAGGTCCTTCTGTTCCTACTATCCTTGGCCCAGCAGGGCTCTGCTCTGGGCACTATTAAAGGTTATCTTTCGGCCATCTCCGCCTTTCTCCGGCTTCCAGATCAGCCTTCTCTCTTTAAGTCCCCGGTTGTTAACCGTTTCCTAAAAGACATTGCACACACGTTTCCTCCCGTGCCTTTCATAATGCCTCAATGAGACTTAAATCTCGTCTTGACCTATCTGATGTGCGCTCCTTTTGAGCCCCTTCATAACTGTCCTTTACGTCTTCTTACTCTAAAGACGGCTTTCCTGGTAGCTATCACCTCTGCCAGAAGAGTGAGTGAGCTCCAGGCTCTTTCTTCTAAACCTACTTTCCTTTCGGTTCATCCGTACAAGGTGGTGTTAAGGACCCGTCCTTCTTTCTTGCCGAAGGTTGTCACGCCCTTCCACATCGGGCAGACCATCACTTTGCCCACCTTCTTTCCTCCTCCGCATCCTTCAAAAGAGGAAGAGAGGCTCCATCGTCTGGACCCAAAACGTGCGCTCTCGTTCTATCTGAAGCGCACACAACAGTTCCGGGTGGATGACCAGCTCTTTGTTGGCTACGTGGGCGCCCAAAAAGATCGGGCCGTGCACAAACGCACCATCTCTCGGTGGGTCGTTCTGTGCATCAAAGCGTGTTACTGGTTGGCTAAAAAGGAGCCTCCTGTAGGGCTGCGTGCCCATTCTACCAGGCCGACAGAAGCCACTACTGCCTTGGGACGCGGCGTTCCCTTGCAGGATATTTGTCAGGCAGCCACGTGGGCCTCGCTGCACACATTTACCAAGCATTACTGCCTTGACCGTCAAGTCCGGAGAGACGGCTTCTTTAGCCGTTCTGTTCTCCGTGACTTTCTGGTGTAATCTATTCGCAGACCCATCACCGGGGTTGGTATTGCTGGGGTATCTATTCTAAGGTAAGGAATCTATCACTAACGTGTCTCTTTCAGATGCACAAGTTACTACTTGTGTAACGATATATCTGTAAGAGACATTGGTTAGTGATAGATTCCTACCGCCCACCCATCCTCCCCGTTCTGCGAACTGATTCTAGGGTTAAGGTCATCCCTTTCAGGGCCCTAGTTTCATGGCACCAGTGGTCAGTTTCTTGCATGGCTCTGCGTTCCTGGCGCGGAAAGTCGTGTACAGAACTGGCGTCAGCGCGCATGGGTGGCGCCTAAGTAGTCTACGTGACGTCATCTCGGCGCTTACGACGCCAGCGACGAACGCTGAGCCGCACAACGCCACCTACCGACGCGCAGGGGTACTGCTGACGAAAAACTTTCCGGATCCAGTCTGACGCCTGGGGATATTCTAAGGTAAGGAATGTATCACTAACTAATGTCTCATACAGATATATTGTTACACAAGTAGTAACTTGTGCTATAGTTTTATTCTGCCCTATTTGTTCCGCCAACGGCTCTATACTAAGGGCCCGGTTACGATGTCGTTAGGAAAGGCTCCGGATGGCATTTGGTATTGCAGAATTCGATTCGGAACCCTTGTTTCCGACCGAATCGTACAGATTTCCCAATGACCGTTTACGATGGCCAGAAACCGTTCGAGCAGTCTAAATCGGTTCAGAAAGGCATCCCGACAGCCCGAGTCTTTCAGAGCCAATTTTTACACCTCTGTGGACATGGTTTCCGGATGAGTGATTACCGATTCGGACAGCTGTTCTGATTCTGTTTGCCCGAGACGAAACGGCTGCCGGAATCAGTCTTTGGGGGACCGTTGCGGGCCCCCCTTCATCCTGAGAGATACGTATGTAGCCCGTGGGGGTACCCAAGGGACCTCTCTTCCCAATCATGCACAATGTGGCAGGCACCCTGGGTGTCAAGGTTTTCCCCAACTACCCCTTTTTTCAATGGGAGCCTGTGTTCACGTTCGGAACACAGTCTCTCATTAAAGTCAATGCGAGTCCGACGGAACGATGTTAAGAAGCATCGGAATCGGTCGTCTGGACTCGCAGGAGCCGATTAGTTTGGAAACTAGTCCGGAACCGATTCCTTTGGGACAGTTTCCTAACGACATTGGAATGGGCCCTTGGTGTGAATAGGAGGGGATACATCAAATACCACTGCTTAGTCTCCATCTTGTGCCATATGCTCCTCATGCTTAAGCTATTCAAGGTGATCCTGCCCGTAGAGCAGCTATATGGCATGAACGCTATAGTTGTAAATTGCGTACTGAATACCATCTTCCCAACGACCAGCTGTAGGAATAACCAATCCACCCAGGTGAAGGCCTTTTTTGCATCTTTTAAGACTAGAATTGCCAGTATTCCCTTCTTCTAAGCTTTCTTGATCAAATGGTCTTGGTTATGTTATCATGTGCCTTATGTTATCATGTGTCTCACAATGGGTAATAAAGCCAAACTGCTCTGTATGAATCAAATTAGGGAGGATCTAAACTCAGCTTGATAAAATCATGAAGTTTAGTGTAACATCTGTGTTAACTTGGGTATCTGTGGTATCTGACCTATCTTGCTATAACAGTCTCATAACTGTGGATTATTGGCTATTTATGGAGTACTTATATTGCTGTCACTACTATCTATTTTAAAAACTTCTCTTGTTGAGCAACGTGAATTAAAGATTGCCTCCAGTTTGGGAACCAAGAAAGTATCAGTTGTCCTATAGGAAGGGTTTGTCAACCCATCTGGGCTCTGGGCCTAATTTTGCTTTGATTTTGTAATTGCCAACTTTATCTCATTGTACGTAATTGGAGCATCCAGTTCTTGTTTTTAGTCAGATGATAGAGACAGTAGCTCAAATCCTGTCTAGATATTACTTCTGAAGATTTAAAGAGAGTTTATTTCTAGAGTGCAGTTTCTTCTGCAAGGTATGGAAAGCTCCCAGTGTATCCCCTTCCACCTGGAACATGTTCTTCTTTTCAGACTTTCTCTTTCGCATATATATTCCTGTCACCTTTTCTCTCTTAACTGTCTAGCCAGATAGGGACCCTCTTAATTTTAGGCCACACATGAGATTTTGTTTTTTGAAGCACAACAATAAAAGTTCAGCCCTATTCATACACAGTGCCCTGAGTCTATGTTCCCTGTAAGGTGCGCGCCCGTGCACCCTACTGTTTGCAGGCGCGCAGGGCCTATGCTGGACCGCGCACGAAGATCAAGACTTCCCAAGCTTTTTAAATCATTAACGCTGAAGGAAGCTTTCTCTTGGTGCGGGCTGTCATAGGAGCAAAACACCTGCTCTTCCATAGCTTTTCTGATGGGTGGCCTCTGGAAAGGGAAAGTATGACTTAATGGGCAGAGGGCTGTTACCAATGCCATCTGCTGTCCTGCAGGTGTGAAGTGCATGCTTATGTGGATGCACTTAGACCTTTCAAACCGGATTCCTTCTGCGGCCCCATGGCCAGAGCTGCTGCTAACTTTGGAGCTGATGAAGCAAGTTCGAATCTCTGTCGAATCTCGGCAGCGCTCCACATCCTGTGATTCTGGGCAGATCACTTAATCTTCCCAGGTTACAAAAACAATGCAACTGATGCTCATGTTAAATGTTCCAATGCCTTGCCCTAAATAAAAACAGAAGAAAAATGCACATTGCGTTAAAATAAAGGCATTGGCATAAAAGAGTAAAGACAAATAGATGCATTTTTGGTGCCGGATTCGTACAAAGTTAAACCTGCTAAAATCATAGCTTCCCTGCTTAACTTGTGCAATCTTAGACAAATATTTTATGTGACCAAAACTCCTTTTTCTTCATTGTTGCATAGAAATCCCTTTCAAATATGAGTTCAGAATACCAGTTGTACAAAACATATTGTGTGTGATTTAATAGACGATAATGTTGCTCTTTAACAATCTGGGCCACCTACAGGGTTTACATCAGAACTGTCTTGCCTACTAGTTCACAAGTGGTTTGTGTTTAAAAATGATTGGCCTCATTTACAATATTTTGATGCACGGCAGCGCAGCAAGCCTTCCTGATGCACTGCCATGCGTCAAAAGAAAAGGGCAGGAATGCACCGTATCCACAAGACACGGCGCATTCCTGTCCTTTTTTTCTGCGCTGGCGCACAATGGGCTGCCATGCGCCAACGCAGGCACCCTTGCGCCATGGTGCAAGGGTGTCTGCGTTGTAGGGGTGATAAACCTGATCCTTATCTTATCTTTTCTTAGGATCTCCAGGTCGCCAGGAACTTTTTACCGCTGAATAGTGTAAAGGGAAGAAAATCTTTTCCATTATACCGCCATCTTAGAACTCTGTTCCCTCCAAAGACCACTGACTCCAAATTCAATTTGTAGGGTTTATTATCGCCAGAAATAACTGCACATGCAAGCACCTCAACACGAGGTTAAAGAAATATATAGGCACTAATACAACTAGCATCCTACGCAGAAGCCTCATCCGACTCAGGATGAGAAGAATCGTTAGCTCCAGAAGAATTAGGCAAGCAATAACAGCTCCAATCTCTGTTATTCCTCATTTATCTAGGAAAGCATAAACAATTTTCTGTCCCTACTCTATCTCTTGATGACATACCTACTTAACAAGATTTCCCCGGCAAGAGTAAGTAAAAGGTGTCAGCTGTGAAGACTTCCTAAGAAGTGCATTCACTTAGTACCTAAGCTCAGAGTTTAGATGCTCCTTCACCAATTCCCTCTCTGTCCTTCTCTCTGGTCTCTTCTACCTCTTCTCCTGCCTCCCTCCCTCGGGGCACTATCCCTAATACAAAACCCAATAAAATTGAACACGCCTTTTGTCACGCCTCTTTGGCCAGGTCTTCTTTCTTGTACTTTTCCATCGGAACGGTGACTTCATCTTGGACGGTTGTGTTGACCTTAAGTCCCAGGCACCTTCTCAGCTGAAAGTATCATCCCTAAATTCCATTGCACTCCCATTTCCATGCCTCCCATCCCTCTAACTTTGTGAAACAAAGAGCCAGTCTTTAACTAACGAGGCATGTGTCCTTGCACCTGCAACAAAAGATACGTTCAACAGAAACCTTCTACTTGTGCTAATTAAATCTCATTTCGGTGCCCAGAGAGCCTTTCTAAGAGAACCTTCTCTGTCTGCAAAATAAGCTAACATAAGAACAAATAGGCCTTTCCCTGTCGTATATGCAGTCAGGCCTTTATACAATTTAAACACTCAAATCTTAATCACGTCTATAAGCATTGGTTCATTACATTTCATATGCAAGAGTGATCTACATGTGCAACTAAATATGGTACACATTTAAACTACTGCGGCTCGATTACACATGGGCTGATTTATCTATGCATTATTTTTCACACGATTCAGTTAAGCATTACATTGCATGATTAAATGGCACAATTACATTTCTTAATCATTCGAATAACTGCAAGTTATACTACATTTGACTAATCCCTCGTTGATATATAACTGGATATATGTGGGTGCGGGCTATCAGTGATTATGATGCACCCCTACAATTTCACAAGAACATGGCACTCTATCAGTTCCCCCCTTTGATGACTCCTGTCATCACATTTTTCAACTCCCTTGGAGAAAGAACCGACCTAAACAGAACTTGTTGCCATTCTCCCTGGTCTTTGATTCTCCATTCTCTTGAGTCTCTGATATTGACTGTCCTGCAGTCTAGCTATTCTCGTCTCATTTTCTCTCAAAGCTCTCTCAACTCGGCCTGCTCGATACCACTTGTAAGCCTTGATCGAACCCCACAAACAAACCACACAAACCACCACGATAAGGAGAGGTCTCAGAATATAGCCAAGGAATCCCTTCCCCAGATTCGCAAACCAACTCCCCACTTGACCAAATCCCTTGCCAACCTTTTCCCAAGCTCCTTCTTCGGTCAAATCCGCTATTTTTGTGTGGATGGTAGTGATGTTACTTATATATTTCTCCAGATCCTTGCTGTGGTCTGGTATATAAGTACAGCACTCTTGGACCTTCAATAATTTACAGATCCGCCCTCTTTTGCCAATAGGACATCCAAAGCAAGGCGATTCCGTAAAACCATTGTCCTTATCGACAACATCTCTCCTTCCACCAATACGAACGATTTTGCTGTATTCATCGATAGCTCATCGATCACAGTCGCCAGTCTCCGAATTTTCACATCATTCAAGATCACTCCCAAACTTGGTATCATGGCTCCAAAGATATCTCCCACTATGACCCCTGCACTCGCATCTCTCCTTGTTCTTGAATGCTTTCCACCTTCCAAAAGTTCCAAATCCTCAGTATGGTAAATCTTTGGAAATATTATTCCCAAGTAACATGTACCATACCAGTTCGCAGGTAACCTCACATAAGCATTCTTTCCACACACAAAGTACACCGTAGGTATCACTTGTACAGGTCCCTGGAGAAAGTTCTTAGCCACATCTGCCATAGTGAAAACATGATCACACGTACTCTGTCCCACAGGAACCTTTTCATAGTAGGTCTGATATCGTCTCACACACAACTTTCCCCTCTGCTCCTTGTCCAAAGCTATAGGGCCATAACTTCCCTTTGTCCGGTGTAGCTTTTCCTCATCTGTCCAATCCACCCTACTATGCCCTGTGTCCCTTGTCTGTGTCAGCTTTCTATACCAGTCTTCTACCTTATCCACAAACCTTTTCTCTAAACCTGATAATGAGCATGTCAAATTATGTCGGTGGGCATATGCTGTGTCCAACTCCAAAGATGGGATGAAGAACTTCCTAAGTCTATCCTCTGACTTATAGTAGTCGTACTTATTCAAATGTTTGTAAGCTGGGACTTCAGGAAGCACTGCATCGTAATTGGAAAAGAAATACTCAAACTGATCCCTTTCATAAAATATACTAAGCAAAAGACTACATGAAATTCCATATGTCAGTGGAAGAAGGAGGTACCTAATACCCTCATCCACTGAAGCAGGCAACTGCATACACACACAACAATCCTTCGCATCCACGTACTCATATAGCAGCTTGGCGTATGCATTAAGTTTGAAATCACTTCTAGACAAATCTACATGCAACCTACGACTTTCTTCTATCAGCAAAGCTCTGTTAGCTCCTATGTTTGCCTCTTTTTGGCTAGGTGTAGTAGGTGTAGGTGTCCCTGGCACCCCCTGCACTGCTAGCTCATGTGGAACGGTATATGAGACTATAATTACTACGATTATAGAAACTATTACACTACCTATAAGTATGCCTACAATCAACTTAGATCTACGATTGGGATCTCCAGCCTCCATGATTTCGAAAGTTCTCAAAAAGTTCTTGGTTCAGCGATGAACTCTCAAAAGTCTCTGTGTCCTCGACTCGTGACTTGCTTAACCAGTTCGAGCAACTTTGAAACCTCTGGAAATCCCCTTATCAGCCACAGTCTTATTTACATAGTCCAGAAAAAGACTTCCCTAGCCTTCGTTCCTCTTCGGTGAAAGTCCCTATGTTTACTCTTCTTCCACTCGGGCCTAGGTTATCTTCTTCTTTAGACTTTTATTTGCACAGGTTATATTTCATCCATGATTAGATCATTAGTGAGTATTTCCAGAACGTGATACGAAAGTTCAAGACGCAAGATTATCATTTCATGTGAAGACGGCTCAAATCCAAAAGACGGAAATTCGAGTCGGTGCAAAACCAGTTGTCGGACTTTACTCAGAAGTGGGGGATTCGGAACGATGAGGGTCAGTATTCCTTCGACTTCGAGCCCTGGCAACAACAACACCACCTTCACCACCACATTCGGGCTCTTGCTGACCACCTGCACAGACCTCAGTCTCCCCGTACTCACTACCCCCTGCATCGAACACCGTGTAAGTCCACTCAGGGGTAGAGTATCTCTGGCAGGGTACTCTTGTTCTTTTCGACCTTCGCCGACCCTCTAGAGTCCGATCTTCGTCGCTTGCTTCCGTTTCAGACGCCTCAGACACCGGAGCAAGATCTCTTTCGGGTGCCAACCTCAGATTCAGCCGCCTCTGTCTTTCAGGCCAACCTTCTTCAGTTCTGGTCGTTCTTCTGCCTTCCCCTGCTATACCCAGTGCACCACTTCCTCTTTCTGCTGAATCTGACTCTTCTCCGCCCACTGCACCATCTCTGTCTTCTGTGTCAGAGTCGAGGTTTGAGCTGTCGAAACCCCTTTCAGCTTGTTCTAGTGCACCACCAGCTGTGTCAGCGACCCTCACAGCTTGACTTGTCCTCTCATGTGGCCCTGCCACATCAGCTGGATTTTCATTTACGAGAGGAGCTGTTTCTTCCAAGGGTGCTGAAACTCTGCGGGTATGGGAGGCATGCACCCAGTTCGGCAATCCTCCACACTTCACTGCTGTGTTCGTGATAAGTATCACCTGGTACGGACCTCGCCACCGAACATCCAAACAGCTCTTCCTCACGTGCTTTCGAACAAGCACCCAGTCGCCGGGACACAGATCGTGGCACAGATCACTCGAGGCCGGGACAGCTGCAGCTTGCACCTGCTGGGACACAGAACGGACCACATCAGATAGTCCTTTACAGTAATCGAGAATCAAATCATCTGTGATGTTTATCAACGCTGTAGCTGGTACTGCCGGCACCCGCATTGCCCTTCCCATTAGAATCTCATGGGGGGACAATCCGGTCCTCCTATCTGGGACACTTCGCATGCTCATTAGTACGAGCGGCAAAGCGTCAGGCCACTTCAGGGACGTTGATGAACACATTTTTGCCATCCGAGCTTTCAAAGTACCATTAACCTGTTCCACCATCCCAGAAGCCTCTGGTCGGTAACTACAATGGAGTTTCTGATCGACATTTAATGCAGCACAAAGTAACTTCATGACTTCACTGTGGAAGTGCCTTCCTCTATCAGATTCCAAAGAGGTTGGGATCCCGAATCTAAGGATGAGCTCCCTCAACAATAACTTAGCCACTGTGAGAGTGTCACACCTGCGTGGTGGGTAAGCCTCCACCCACCGTGAGAATACACATACCAGCACTAAAATGTACCTCACTCAACCCATTGCATTTAGGCATTTCCACGAAGTCTAGTTGGATCCTGTTGAAGGGCCCGCCTGATCTCCCAATGTGCCTCAAAGTGACTACAGTTTTCTTTCCAGCATTCATCTGCTGACACGTAACACACCTCTGACATACTGTTTCAGCCATTGCACGAAATCGTGGGTTATACCACGTCTGTCTAAACACACGCATCATTGCATCTCTACCAAGGTGTGCCGGTCCATGTATCAATCTCGCCATCGGGCTCAACAAATCTTCTGGCAATACGGCTCTCCCATCACTGGAGACCCAAATATCCACTTCTCCTCTTTCACACCCTGCTTTGATCCATCCCTCCCGTTCCTGATCTGGGACTTCATCCTGCAGTCGCTTGAGCTCTTCCCAAGTGTCTGCCATGGCCAACATCATGTTGAGTTCGGTTCTTTCTTGGCTCTCTCCTGTGTAACCTTCTGTAAATATACATCCCTGTTCTGCACAGAAACGAGCAACTTCATCAGCATAGTTATTTCCCAATGACACAAAATCCTCCCCCTTTCCATGTGCAGTACACTTGACAACTGCAATTTCCTTCGAGGCTTGCAATGCATCTAACAATTGTCTTACATATTCTCCATTCCTAATGGGTGAGCCAGATGATGTCAAAAATCCCCTCTGGGACCATAACTGTCCAAAATCGTGCACCACACCAAACCCATATTGGCTATCTTGTATATCGTGATCCGAATTTTATCAGCGGCCATACAGGCACGAGTCAAGGCAATGATTTCAGCTACCTGCGCGGAGCGTACTCCTTCTAGGCATGCAGCCTCAACCACTCCCGAAATGGTACATACAGCAAACGCTGCTCTTAATTGGCCGACACTGTCTCTTAGGCATGAACCATCGACAAAGAATATTTCGTCTGGGTCAGTCAGTGGTTCATCGACAATGTCAGGTCTCGGTTTGGTGCAAAGGTCGGTCACATCAAGACAATCATGCTCCTCACAATCTTCATCATCTACATTCGGTATGGGCATTAATGTCGCAGGGTTTAAGACAGAGCACCTTTTCAGAGTCACATTCTCTGCGGCAAGTATGACTTGCTCATACCTTTTTAACCTGTTGTTCGTTAGGTGCTGAGTCTTAGTCCTGGTCATCAACAATTCAACCGAGTGTGGCACATGTACAGTCAAAGGATGTCCCATTACAATGCTTTCACATCTTTCAATGCTGACAACTGTTGCAGCAACGGATCTTAGACATCCGGGCAACGCAGAAGCTACTGGATCTAGAGTAGCTGAAAAGTAGGCAACTGGTCTACGGACACCTCCATGGTTCTGAGCTAAGACTGCTAATGCACATCCTTCTCTCTCTCACAACAGAACAGTGAAAAGGCCTTGTTGTAATCAGGCATTATCAACACAATAAAGAGGA
Organism: Calotriton arnoldi; assembly: GCA_963921515.1. NCBI lineage: Eukaryota > Metazoa > Chordata > Amphibia > Caudata > Salamandridae > Calotriton > Calotriton arnoldi. The sequence continues at coordinate 4,106,569 of CAWUFW010000381.1, forward strand.
GGGACTGGGAGCTAATTAGAAAGAAGTGTAGGTCCTGTACCAATGCTCCCGAGAACAACTTGTAAACCTAGAGTGGTATCAGTTCCTAAGTGAATAGAGGTAAGAGAAAAGAATAATTGGCCATCCAATTAGGGGAATGGTCAAACTAAAGTTTGTCTCCAAAAGAGAGTAAAGTGCTCGTGAGTGGGGGAGAAATCTCCTTTCTGTTCTTGTGCCCTCACACACCCTTACGAGTGTAAAGCATCATCATCGGGCTATGCTCCGCGTGGGGGTGGCGCTGCAGTCCCTCACGGGCCCTACAAGAGGGCTCTCTGTTGGAGATCTTTTCAGGAGATGCCGCAGTTGTGCATGTGGGTGTGTGGGAATGAAGGTGATATAGTGAGTAAGTGATTTTAAAATTACCTGGTAGTTACCCAGAGGTTTAATAAGGAGTACTCCAGGTAAGTTAAAAATGGGGCAGGGTTGTAGAGCCTCCTCAAATGAATAAAGGGGGGGATGAGTTTGTTCCCACCGCTCTCAACCCGCGAGAATAGTGAGTGAAAATTAGGAATGTGAAGTGGTCGACATGTTTCGCGCAATCTGTCGGTCCCTAATGGATCCCTGTGCGCTTCTTCAGGACCATAAGAAAAGGTTAGAGATGTAAAGGGAATGGGTTTCGGGTCGTGCAAATGCGGGGTGATAAGGTGGATCACCCCGATCTGACGTCTCTGCAACCTAACAGTCTGCCTTCCAACGCCGGCGTTGGAAGGCAGACTGTTAGGTTGCAGAGACGTCAGATCGGGGTGATCCACCTTATCACCCCGCATTTGCACGACCAGCCGATGTGGCCTGACTCTACCACGAGGAGGGTTTATAAGCTTGAGCACACGAATAAGACGTGTCTCGTACGCTGTGACGTCCCTTAAACCTTAAGATAGGTATGGTGGGTCTATAGGGTGTGTTTTCCCCGAAACCCATTCCCTTTACATCTCTAACCTTTTCTTATGGTCCTGAAGAAGCGCACAGGGATCCATTAGGGACCGACAGATTGCGCGAAACATGTCGACCACTTCACATTCCTAATTTTCACTCACTATTCTCGCGGGTTGAGAGCGGTGGGAACAAACTCATCCCCCCTTTATTCATTTGAGGAGGCTCTACAACCCTGCCCCATTTTTAACTTACCTGGAGTACTCCTTATTAAACCTCTGGGTAACTACCAGGTAATTTTAAAATCACTTACTCACTACATCACCTTCATTCCCACACACCCACATGCACAACTGCGGCATCTCCTGAAAAGATCTCCAACAGAGAGCCCTCTTGTAGGGCCCGTGAGGGACTGCAGCGCCACCCCACGCGGAGCATAGCCCGATGATGATGCTTTACACTCGTAAGGGTGTGTGAGGGCACAAGAACAGAAAGGAGATTTCTCCCCCACTCACGAGCACTTTACTCTCTTTGGAGACAAACTTTAGTTTGACCATTCCCTAATTGGATGGCCAATTATTCTTTTCTCTTACCTCTATTCACTTAGGAACTGATACCACTCTAGGTTTACATGTAATCAGGCATTCCCAGAGCTGGGGCCCTACACAACTCCTCTCTCAGTTTTAGGAATGACATCAAGCACTCCTCGTCCCATGGTACCGGATCACTCACCTCCTTGTGCGTAAGCCTCTGTAAAGGCTTTGCTCTCAAGGAAAAACTAGGTATCCATTGCCGACAATAGCCGACCATTCCCAAAAACATCCTGACTTCTCTCTGTGTGGTAGGTATTGCCATTTTCATTATTGTCTCAATTCGGTCTGGTGACACTTTCCTCTTGCCTTTTTCTAATCTGTGTCCCAAGTACTGTACCTCATTCAAACAGTACTGCAACTTATTTGGGGACACCTTGTGCCCGTTCTCTGCTAAGTGGTTCAACAGGGCTACCGTGTCTATCCTGCAAGCGTCTTCCGTTTCCGAGGCGACAAGGAGATAGTCTATGTATTGCACCAGAACTGAGTTCTGCGGCAATACAAGACTCAAGATTCTTTTTCAGGATCTGGTTAAAGATCAACGGACTTTCTGTATACCCTTGAGGGATACGACACCATGTTAACACACGATTTTCCAGCCGGAATGCAAAAAGAAATTGGCTTTCCTCATGGAGCGGTATCGAGAAGAATGCTTGACACAAATCAATGACAGTAAACCACTCGGCTTCACATGGGATCTGAAACAGTATCACTGATGGATTCGGTACCACTGGACAACAAGGGACAACTATCGTGTTGACCTTTCGCAGGTCTTGCACGATCCTGAATTTCCCGCTCGGTTTCTGTAGTCCCATAATAGGTGAATTACATGGGCTACCTCTAATCTCCTTCAGAATGCCTTGTTCGATGAAAGCCTCTATTACAGGCTTGATTCCTGCTATCGTTTCAGGCGTCAGATTGTATTGAGGCGTTCTAGGAAATCGGCATTTTGCTTAACCTGAATCTGCACAGGTTCAACCCCCTTTATCAATCCTATCTCTTTTCCTGTAAAATCCCACACCTCTGGTGACACCGCGTCTCTCAAGTCTGGTGGAAGTTCTTCCACAGTCACCGCTGGATACAAGTCTACACACAGATGCTGATTTGCAACTTTAAAGGTAGCATCATCATCCCTTGTCTGAACCTCCACTCCCCTTGGTGTGCAATAAATCGTACAGTTTAATTTACATAACAGGTCTCTTCCCAGAAGACAAACTGGACTCGTATCGCATACCACAAACTGATGTCTAGTTTGGAAAGCTCCTATCTTTACCGGGATCGGTTCGGTCAGGGGACTGTTTATTCTTTTGTTCGCTACTCCAACAACTTGTATCGATTGTCCCGAGAGGGGTAGGTTGGGGACTACTGCTGATCTTACAGTAGACCGGGTAGCACCAGTGTTGACCAAAAGTGTGGTAGGATGACCATCAATGTCTGCCTCCACAAAAGGTCCTCTCTGGTCTACCTCCAAGACTGCTCCAAGAGTGCAGTCTTCCTCCCCCCTCAGGCACCGTCAGGATAACGGGTCGGGGCTATAATCATCATTCCCTTCGAAAAGGGGCATTTGCTGATAAGTTCGTATGTTGTGCGGGATCCTTGGTGGCTGTGGGACCTGTACTTGTTGGTTTTGGCCCCCACTTTCATCGATCTGGGCCTCATTACAGTATTGACTATCTCCGTCACAGGTGCCTGAACCCCTTCCGCCTCCTGCTGCACTTGGTTGGCTGGGTTAAAAGGGCACTCGCGCTTCCAATGCCCGATCTGGTGACAAAAATGACACGCAGTGGTCTTCTTCAGTGTCGCCACATCCACCCCCGTCTTGGGATCTATGGGTTTCCCCTTTCCCTGTCCTTGCCCATTCTGGTTCCCCTGGTAATTTCCCTGTCTTCTCCCTAAGGTCCCTCCAGTAGGCTGGACCTGAGCTGTCTGCATCTGAACGAGCATCAATTTGTCCTTTAGCTTCCGATGCTTCGAGTCCACTTCATCGCTACAATACCTCGCATACCGCAAGATTTCATCTACCGGCTTATTCTGCCAACAGATCAAATGGTGCTGTATCATGAGGCTGACTTCTGGTCTCAGACCCAGCACAAACTTCGTGACAAACTGTCCCATATCCTTGGGGTCTAATGCATCTAATCCACTATACTGTTTAAAAGCTTGCAAAAGTCTTTCGTAATATTCATGCACTGTTTCTTTAGGTTCCTGCACAGTTCTGTCTATCTTGACCCAATCTATATCTTGAGGCGAAATCTTCAGTTTCAACCATGTAATCACTTGCTCGAACTTTTTCATAACCAGGGGTGACGGACCATTTGTGACAGCATCCCTTTCAGGTTCAACAGTCGGCCACTCAACGGCAATTTTACAAGCTGTCCACAAATCTCCCGGCACCACTATGTCAAACAAGGTGTTCAAATCAGTCCATAGCACCTTTGAGATTTTAACAAACCGCTCAACCTGTTTGTACCACTCTACGGGTTTCTCCCTCAGCCGAGGAAAGTCATTTGTAAACGCAGCCAAGTCACCTCTGCTCCACGGCACATATACGTACCCTCCGTTCTGTACTTCCCGTAAAGGAAAGTTTCCAACGCCCGTCGCCCCCCCCTCCCCCCCTCCCCGGAGGCGGCGTTTCTCCCTCAATTCTCTTGGCTATTTTCTTCTTTGACCACCTCTCCTCCCATTTATCCAACAAGTTCCATATGCGCATCCCTACAATCAGATCTTTGGTGTGCGTCCTTAATCCTGTGATCCTTTTCTCTTCTAATTCCTGATCACTATATTGCAACCTATGTGGTCCTTGCAATGTTTTTGTTTTATTCAAGTCTACCTCATATCTCCTGGCTAATGCCGTCAATTTCTCATGTGCTATCCTTGCTTTCCGAGTTACATCTTTTGCTATGAAAAGCGGCTCATCTGACCCATAAATTTCTATTCTTTCCAAAGGTAGACTTCCGCTAATCATTTCGTCTACTTCTGCTTTTAACCTTACTACGTCCAGCAACCTTGCGTGTACTGCACTTCTTAGTATTTCTCGACAAGCTGCGCCATTCTGCTCTTCATAGTCACCACTTTGTTCTTGTGACCTGGTCTCTTCTATCGTATTCCTAAAGCTTCATCTGGTTTCGGACTTTTCGCGTTCCCTGTCACCTGGCATTCTATCACTTTGATTCCTTACTGTCGGTGTCCACATCCTCACAGCTGACTGGGATTCATGCAAAGACCTTGGTCTGACTGGTCTCTCGTCCTCCTGTCTAAAAGAGGAGTCTGCAGTGGCTGGTAATGGCGTACTTGTGTCTAGTGGCCTTGGGAAGTGAATCACTTGTACTCCGAACCCATTCCCACTAGCGCTAGTTCCTTCTTCTTCTCTCGTCTGTACTGAACTTCCTTCTCTTACTCGGTCTGGATCATATACCGGTACTATAGGGCCAATGGTAACCGGTACTGTCAGGGAGTCTGGTAATCGGGTATTCCCTATGGGAGGCTGTGTTGCCCCTCCCTCTGTTCCTGTGGAAATTCTCCCCACTACCCTCATGTTATTCTGATTCTGCGTTTCACCCCGTTCCACTGCTGAAGTTGATTTTCCCTCTTCTAAATCTGGATTAAATGGAGGTGGTCTCTCTGCCAGCAACCTATCTAACAGACTGTCATCAGTATCACTGTCTTCTTCTTCAATCCTTGTTATCTTCCCACCTTTTATTAACCGTGGGTACAACCTATCTCCTTCGATCGTTTCCACTCTCCACCTTTTCTCCAGTGCATCCCACCTCGCATCCTGAAAGGCCCTGATTGATTTCTTCACCCTTTCCTGGCTCTTATCTCTTCCTGTCATACGCTGCCCTAATCCATGCATGTATCGCCTCAAACTGTGTCGGTCTAGGCAGTGGTCGTAAAGAAGCCATTATAGTCTTTAGCTGGTACAACACCTCTAACCTGAAAGTGCCATAGCGTGGGAAAGTCAGTTCTCCTTCCCCTTCTGTTATTTTATGCCAGTTCTCAAGCCAAATTATGGTATGCAGTCCTACATTCGTAGCCATATAATGTGCCGGCGTATCCTCGGGAGGGGCTTCCTCTCCCCCCCGAGTAACCACATGTCTGTCGCCTCTGCACAGTTCTCGTAAAACTTTAAAACATTTCATGGTAAAGCAGATTTCTTTTCGCGCACAAGATTTCGTTTTACTTCCTGATTTCAATCCACCAATGCCAGCGCGGCTCACCCCAACCGGCCTATCGCAGCGCGGCACTGTCTGACGTCACTCTTCCTCCGCTCGCAGCAGTTCCCCTTTTTGCTAATTCTCTCGTTCTCGTTCACACGTGTCCCAATCGCACTCTGAAGCAATGGTCCGTACTCCCGAACAATTACCTCTCTGACTGTCGGTCCTCCAATGACCGATCAGCCTCTCGAAATTGCTAACCTCTATTTGGCAACCGTCTGTCCGCGAAACGACCGGACAATCACCTTTAATTCAATTGATAGGATTCAATCATTCTAAATTCTGCACACAACAACCCACGACCAGCGTCGGTTATTCACACACTCACACATTTGCTCCCTATCTTCGGTGGTTTGATCAATGACGTCTCGTGATCCCCACCATCTCTGGTCAACAATCTCTATTCTGGGTGTCTTCTACACCACAATATCTCTCGGTCCCGCGCGCGCTCACGGTCCGATCCTCAATCACACAACTCTCATTCCAACTCCGCAAAACATTACACAACGAGCAAACACCGCAATCTAACAACCATCACTCTTTTCATACTCACTCTACCACGAACTGCTACTTCCGCGCACCGTCACTCTCCGTCAGTTTTCAGCGACCGCCGACGTCCTCCTTTTGCGATCCACTGGATCACCATCACTGGGGTTCTATGGGGCAACTAATCTCTTATCCTAATCTAAATCTCCCCTTACTATCAGAGATAACCATCCTACTCTGCTACCAACTGATAAAGCTGATCCTTATCTTATCTTTTCTTAGGATCTCCAGGTCGCCAGGAACTTTTTACCTGCTGAATAGTGTAAAGGGAAGAAAATCTTTTCCATTATACCGCCATCTTAGAACTCTGTTCCCTCCAAAGACCACTGACTCCAAATTCAATTTGTAGGGTTTATTATCGCCAGAAATAACTGCACATGCAAGCACCTCAACACGAGGTTAAAGAAATATATAGGCACTAATACAACTAGCATCCTACGCAGAAGCCTCATCCGACTCAGGATGAGAAGAATCGTTAGCTCCAGAAGAATTAGGCAAGCAATAACAGCTCCAATCTCTGTTATTCCTCATTTATCTAGGAAAGCATAAACAATTTTCTGTCCCTACTCTATCTCTTGATGACATACCTACTTAACAAGATTTCCCCGGCAAGAGTAAGTAAAAGGTGTCAGCTGTGAAGACTTCCTAAGAAGTGCATTCACTTAGTACCTAAGCTCAGAGTTTAGATGCTCCTTCACCAATTCCCTCTCTGTCCTTCTCTCTGGTCTCTTCTACCTCTTCTCCTGCCTCCCTCCCTCGGGGCACTATCCCTAATACAAAACCCAATAAAATTGAACACGCCTTTTGTCACGCCTCTTTGGCCAGGTCTTCTTTCTTGTACTTTTCCATCGGAACGGTGACTTCATCTTGGACGGTTGTGTTGACCTTGAGTCCCAGGCACCTTCTCAGCTGAAAGTATCATCCCTAAATTCCATTGCACTCCCATTTCCATGCCTCCCATCCCTCTAACTTTGTGAAACAAAGAGCCAGTCTTTAACTAACGAGGCATGTGTCCTTGCACCTGCAACAAAAGATACGTTCAACAGAAACCTTCTACTTGTGCTAATTAAATCTCATTTCGGTGCCCAGAGAGCCTTTCTAAGAGAACCTTCTCTGTCTGCAAAATAAGCTAACATAAGAACAAATCGGCCTTTCCCTGTCGTATATGCAGTCAGGCCTTTCTACAATTTAAACGCTCAAATCTTAATCACGTCTATAAGCATTGGTTCATTACATTTCATATGCAAGAGTGATCTACATGTGCAACTAAATATGGTACACATTTAAACTACTGCGGCTCGATTACACATGGGCTGATTTATCTATGCATTATTTTTCACACGATTCAGTTAAGCATTACATTGCATGATTAAATGGCACAATTACATTTCTTAATCATTCGAATAACTGCAAGTTATACTACATTTGACTAATCCCTCGTTGATATATAACTGGATATATGTGGGTGCGGGCTATCAGTGATTATGATGCACCCCTACAATTTCACAAGAACATGGCGCTCTATCAGTTTTGCTTGTTTTTGTGCAGGAAGGAACACCTTCTTGCACACAAGCAATCACAACAGGGGTTTTTCTCTTTCTATGTGCTGCAGAATGCAGCACACATAGAAAAAGGAGAAATAAAGGGATTTCTCCTTGTTGCGCCGCCCTTACGCGTAGGAATCTGACGCATTCCCAGGTTTACGAAACCTTGTAAATCTTGAATGTGCCAGGTTCCTTGGATGTTGTGTGGGAACACCCATGGAACACCCCTTTCACGAAGAGTAATGCGTGAAAGGGGGCCTTATTTACAAGGCCAGGAAAAGCTACGCAGGGTTAAAGGGTGAGTGATCTCACCTCTGGCAAATACCACTAATTCTGGTAGTGCACTTGCTTGGTTGGTGAGTTGTCACATGTTTTTGACGCACATGGCCTTGAATGCAGTGCAGAGACCATTTTCCGCAGCACATAGGGAAAAAAAATTAGAGGGAACATTGCCCTCAGTTGACCTCGTACATTGACTAGCTTCCTTAAATTTGCCAAGGAGGGTATCTCTTTGTATATTCTCACTCTTTCTCTTAGTTTCGCTTCCAGTGTATCAGCCTCTTGCTTCCGCATTTTGTGTAGGTGGACCATCAAATAAGTACACCTCACTAAGTACACCCTTCATGGCATCCCAAAATCCCAAGAGGCTGACCATTATTTGTAAGATCAAAGAATTCACTCATCTGATCTGATAATGCCTCCTGTAAGAAAGGATTCCAAGGTAATCTGGGATAAAACATCCATGTGCCTTATTTATTAGACATCAAGTGAGGGCCACCTCCACAGTGGCATACGCATTGACTGAGAGCTCTATAAGGCAGAGGTCGCCAACAAGTAGCTCGGGAGATACTGGTAGCGCACCCTCAAAGTAGCTCTTTGGGGTGATGTGAAGCTCAGTATCTCTTTCAGAGAATCTTTTCTGTTAATTAAGGCAGCAGTGCTCATTGCAACACCCTTAGAGTGACAGCCAGCCAATCCAATAGCAGGGCATCATGATGGCAGTCAAACACACAGTTTGTGGCTCTATGGGGTCTGCCACATGACCATCTGCATCCACTCTGTGACAAGGAGATGAATCATGTTGTAGGCCCTGCTCTTTGAGTCACGTGACATGTGAATGAACAGTGGACCATGAGAGAAGAGTGCTAGCAGTAGGTTGAGCAGTAGCCAGTGTTGACCCACTGATGTGTGTTGCTGCAGGAGCCAGAGTGAACATGTGTTCGTTGGGTGAATAATTAGCCCAAGACTCGAGGAGAGCATGGTATGGATCCAGAGCAGCAAAAAGTAAGTACCTTCTCTGCATTTATTTATGTGTGTCTCTGTGTGACAGTGTGTCCCTCTGTAATAAATAGTGTCACTCCCCGGACACTACGCCTAGTTCAAGGACTGCCAAAAGGGTATTCTAGCCCCTGTCAAAAAGGTGTCACCTCTGGCACAATTGTGTCTGTTCATAGCATTATAGTACCAATTGCATAATAATGTCATCCTTGACTCCGTTGGGCATTTGTGATTGAGTTGTGGCATGCTAGCAGCCATCAATGACATATTAAAAGTATGACCGGCCTACTTCAAGTCATCCCTGACATAATGGTGACTGCCTCTTGCATAATAATGACCATGTATGATATGTGGTTGGCATCCTTGTCGTTAATCGTGTCATGTTTTGGCACAGTGATGGTCCTGGTATAGTGGCAGGCATTTTTGGCATAGTGCAGGCATCCTTGCTGTTGTGGTAAGCATCCATGACCTATGATTGTTATCCCTGGGCACTAGAGGTCCATGTGAGTAGTCGAAAATTGCAAGCTGATGATCTGAAAGAAACACATAGTGATAGATTCCTTACCTTAGAATATCCCCAGGCGTCAGACTGGATCCGGAAAGTTTTCGTCAGCAGTACCCCTGCGCGTCGGTAGGTGGCGTCGTGCGGCTCCGCGTCCGTCGTTGGCGTCGTGGTCGCCGAGATGACGTCGCGGGCGCTACTTAGTCGCCGCCCACGCGCGCTGACGTCAGTTCTTTCTTTTTCCGCGCCAGCAAGCGCAGATCTGGGAAGAGCAGGAACCCCTAGTCAATTTTTGACTGACTTTTTGTCTCTATTTTTTCATTGAGTCTTCGACTCCTGGTGCAGTTAGGATGCCCGGTTTTAAGTCCTGCGGAGATTGTCACCGCATGATGTCGGTGACGGACCCGCACCTTGTGTGTCTTTTCTGCCTGGGGCGCGACCACGACCCCAAGTCGTGCCCCCACTACTGGGCCATGGCACCGAAGAATTTGCGGGAGCGGTCCCGAAAGTTGCTGGAAGCCCCGCAGTCGGCTCCGCGCCGTTCGAGGTCCCGATCCCGTGGGAGGTCGAGGGACCGTGCGCGGAGTCATCACCATCGATCTTCGGGATCCAATTCTTCGCATTCGGGGTCAGGTAAGACGAAGCACAAGAAGTCGAAGAAACGCCATCGTTCTCCGACTTCCCCTCGCCGGTCGCGCGACGCGGCTGAGGGTGCGGGTGGTGCCTCCCCCGCGGCTCCGGTGGAGCCTACGCAGTCGCCGCCCGACTACCCGCCCTTCCCGGGGTCGTCCGCGACTCCGGCCCAAATACAGGAATTCCTGTCGGCCATGGCGGCCGTCGGGTCCCGCTGGTGCGCCTTCGGGCCCCGCGGTCCCGACTGGGTGTCCTCGCCTTTCCTCGCCGGCAGCTCCGGCCCAGGCGTCGCTGTCGGCTCCGGCCTCAGCGCCGCAGGACACTCTTGGATCCAGGCCTGGATCCCGGTCGACGCCGGTTGACCTTGTCACACCTCCACCGATGTCAACTCCACCGGCATCACTTCTGACGCCGCCCGCTCCTCGGGACGACGTCGACCTCCGTTTCAGCCCCGATGTGGACGCGGCGTCGAGCCGGCGTCGATCGATGCCGTTCTCGACGTTGCTCGGGGATTTTTATCCCCATGTCCCTGCTCCTAATTTTAGACCTGTTGAACAGCCTGAGGAGCAAGGGGAGGACTGGGAGGGGTCTGAGGACCCTCTCGCAGCTGCTTGCGAGTCTGAAAAGGACTGGGCAGAGGAATTGGGGGACGCCAGTGGTCTGGATACCTCACCAGACCATGGCATGCTGTCTCCTCCTACCGTGGCTACGGAGGAGGGTGCTAGTTATGCTGTGGTGTTGCGTAGGGCGGCCGAGGCCCTACACCTCGAGCTCCCTACTGTGGCCGTCAGGACTAACCTCCTAACAGAGGTGCTTCAGCCAGCAGTTACTTCTGCGGAGCCGCTGCTTCCCTTCAATGAAGCCCTTTCTGACGTTCTTTTGGTCACTTGGTCCAGGCCCACCACAGGGGCTCCTGTGGATAGGAACGTGGCCTGACGCCATCGCCCGGCTCCGGGTGACCCCATTTTCCTCTCCCAACATCCCACCCCCGAGAGCTTGGTTGTCCAAGCCTCTGCTTCCCCTACCGCCTTCCCTTCGGCTCCACCGGATAGGGAATCCAAGAAGCTGGATCAGTTTGGGAAGAAGATTTTTTCTTCCACCAGCTCTGCACCGCATGCCTCTTGGGCCGTTATTCCCACTCTCTGTGGGATACCGTGGCGCAAGTGCTGCCCCAGTGTCCGGAGGAGGCCCGGCCAGCTCTCTCCCAGGCTGTTGCAGAGGGGAGAGACGCAGCAAAGTTCATGATTCGTTGTGGCCTAGACACCGCCGACTCACTGGGCAGGTCAATTACAACAACGGTGGCGGTTCGCTGTCACGCCTGGTTGAGGACCACTGGATTTTCGGGGGATGTCCAAAACACCCTTATGGACATGCCCTTTGATGGCCGTCGCCTCTTCGGCGACAAAGCGGACAGCGCATTGGAAAGGTTTAAGGACTCACGGGCTACGGCCAAGTCCTTGGGACTCTCGACAGTCTTCCCTCCTCCGCCTTCCGCTTTTCGCTCCTTTCGTGGCACAGGAAGGGGCGCCCCGCAGCGTTCGCAACAGAGCCACAGGCCTGCGCAGCAATAATCACAGCGCGGACGCAGGTTCCGCGGTGGCGGACCAAGGGGCCAGCGGGCGGGTCAGTCCACCACCACCCCAGCCACCACTGCCTCCAAACCTTCCTAGTCCGAACTTTCAGGCCCATCAAACGCCAGTGGGCGGCAGGCTTCGCCATCCCTCCCCCACTGGCGCACCATCACTTTGGACAGGTGGGTTTTAGAGATAGTCTGGAGGGGCTACTCCCTCCCCTTCGAGACTACCCCTCCAGCCATGCCACCTCAGTACCACCGCTTGTCGGGGGATCACTTGGTGCTTCTTCAGCAGGAAGTTGCGGCCCTCTTGGCCAAGGGGGCCATCGAGCGCGTTCCGACGCCAGAAGTATGTCGTGGTTTCTATTCCCACTACTTTCTGGTGCCCAAGAAGGACAAGGGCCTGCGTCCTATCTTAGACCTCTGGGACGTCAATCGCTTCCTCCGCAAAGAGAAGTTCAAGATGCTCACTCTAGCTCAGGTCTTGTCTGCTCTCGATCCACAAGACTGGAGGGTAGCGCAGGACTTGCAGGATGCCTATTTCCATATCCCCGTCCTGCCAGCCCACCGGCGTTACCTGCGGTTCACGGTAGGCCACGAGCACTTTCAGTTCACCGTGCTCCCCTTTGGCCTTACCAGCGCCCCTCAGGTGTTCACAAAGGTGATGGCGGTGGTCGCAGCTCATCTGCGCAGATCAGGGGTTTCAGTCTTCCCCTATCTCGACGACTGGTTGTTGAAGGCGGGCTCGCCCCAGACAGTCGTCTCCCACCTCCAGACTACGGCCAACCTCCTGCACTTGCTGGGGTTCTCCATCAACGTGCTGAAGTCGCACCTGATTCCCTCTCAGAAGCTCCTCTTTATCAGAGCGGTTCTGGACACGGCGCAATTTCGGGTCTATCCTCCCGAACAGTGAGTCCGGGATATTCGGGCTCTGATTCCCATCTTTCAACCCTTGTCCCGGGTTTCGGTCAGAGTGACTCTGAGGCTGCTGGGCCTCATGGCCTCCTGCATCCTGCTGATCAATCATGCCAGATGGCATATGCGGGCTCTGCAGTGGGACCTGAAGTTCCAGTGGGCGCAGCATCCGGGGAACCTGTCCGATCACGTCCAGATCTCGGAGGGCACTGCACAACAGTTGCAGTGGTGGCTCAGGAACCGGCATTGGGTCGACGGCAGATCCCTCTCCCTTCCCCAACCGGAGTTTACAGTGGTGACGGATGCGTCCCTCCTGGGATGGGGCGGCCACATGGGAGAGGCGGAGATCAGAGGCCTCTGGTCTCCGGCTGAGTCCAAGCTCCATATCAACCTTCTGGCGCTTCGGGCGATACGGCTTGCACTGAAGGCATTCCTTCCCTCTGTCAAGGGGAGAGTAGTGCAGGCGTTCAGACAACACCACTGCCATGTGGTACTGCAACAAGCAAGGCGGGGTGGGGTCGTGGACCCTCTGTCAGGAGGCTCTGCATCTCTGGACATGGCTGGAACATCAGGGCATGTCCCTGGTGGTTCAACACCTGGCAGGTTCTCTGAACGCCAGGGCAGACTAACTCAGCCGCAGGTGCATGCTGGATCACGAATGGCATCTGCACTCGGAGGTGGTGCAAGGTCTCTTTCAGCAGTGGGGAGAGCCTTGGTTAGATCTATTCGCCACCGAAGAGAATGCGCAATGTCATCAGTTCTGCGCGTTGGAATTTCCCTGGCGGCACTCGCTCGGCGACGCTTTTCGTCGCGAGTGGAGTTGCGGTCTGTTGTACGCCTTTCCGCCTATACCACTTCTGCCCAGAGTGCTGAAGAAGATCAGGCGCGACCGGGCACAAGTCATCCTTGTGGCCCCGGACTGGGCTCGAAGAGTATGGTATCCCGAGCTACTCAGTATGAGCATCGATCCCCCAATCAGACTGCCTCTTCAGGAGGATCTTCTGTCGCAGCAGCAGGGGCGGTCCTCCACCCGAACCTGTCCAGCCTCCACCTCTTTGCGTGGAGATTGAGCGGCGGCAGTTGATTCCTTTAGACTTGCCTCATGAAGTTTGTGATGTCATTCTGGCAGCCAGGCGTCCCTCTACTAAAGTGGTATACGCCTGCAGGTGGCACAAGTTTGTGGCATGGTGCACAGCAAAGGCTGTGGATCCCCTTTCTGCCCCTCTTTCTGAAGTTCTACTGTTCCTTCTTTCTTTGGCCCAGCAGGGCTCTGCTCTGGTCACTGTCAAGGGCTACCTTTCTGCTATTTCGGCCTTTCTCAGGCTCCCTGATCAGCCCTCTCTTTTCAAGTCCCCTGTTGCAAATAGATTTCTCAAAGGCATTAGACACCTTTTTTCTCCTATTCCTTTCGTAATGCCTCAGTGGGACTTGAATCTCGTTCTTACATACTTGATGTGCGCTCCCTTTGAGCCTCTTCACAACTGTCCTCTTCGTCTCTTGACATTGAAGACTGCCTTCCAGGTGGCCATCACCTTCGCTAGGCGGGTGAGTGAGCTCCAGGCTCTTTCTTGTAAGCCTCCTTTCCTTTCAGTCCATCCGGACAAAGTGGTGCTCAGGCCCCGTCCTTCCTTTTGCCAAAAGTGGTTACGGCCTTTCACATTGGGCAGACTATTACCTTGCCCACCTTCTTTCCGCCTCCGCATCCTTCCAGAGAGGAAGAGAGGCTCCACCGTCTGGACCCAAAACGTGCGCTCTCATTTTATCTCAACCGCACACAGCAGTTCCGGGTGGATGACCAGCTCTTAGTTGGCTACGTTGGCACCAAGAAAGGTCGGAGCGGTACACAAGAGAACTATCTCCTGCTGGGTTGTCTTATGTATCAAAGCCTGTTACTCTTTGGCTAAAAAGAACCTCCGGTGGGGATGCATGCTCATTCCACCAGAGCTACTGCAGCCACTACTGCATTGGGACGTGGTGTCGCCCTGCAAGACATCTGTCAGGCAGCCACGTGGGCCTCGCTGCACACGTTTACAAAGCATTATTGCCTGGACAGCCAAGTCCGGAGAGACGGCTTCTTTGGCCGTTCTGTTCTCCGTGACTTTCTGGTGTGATCTTAGTTCGCAGACCCACCACCGGGGTTGGTATTGCTGGGGTATCTATTCTAAGGTAAGGAATCTATCACTATGTGTTTCTTTCAGATGAACAAGTTACTTACCTTCGGTAGCGATATATCTGTAAGAAACATTAGTAGTGATGGATTCCTTACCGTCCCACCCATCCTCCCCGTTCTGCGAACTGATTTCTAAGGTTAAGGTCATCCCTTTCAGGGCCCTAGTTTCAATGCACCAGTGGTCAGTATCTTGCATGGCTCTGTGTTCCTGGCGCGGAAAGTCGTGTACAGGACTGACGTCCGCGCGCGTGGGCGGCATCTAAGTAGCGCCTGCGGCGTCATCTCTGCGACCACGACGACGGACGCGGAGCCGCACGACGCCACCTACCGACGCGCAGGGGTACTGCTGACGAAAACTTTCCGGATCCAGTCTGACGCCTGGGGATATTCTAAGGTAAGGAATCTATCACTACTAATGTTTCTTACAGATATATCGTTACCGAAGGTAAGTAACTTGTTCTTTGGGGACTGTGCGTTTCATATCAATGAAAACTGCTATTTCAAAAGCAAGAATTAAGTTTTTTTTCCCAAAAAGTTTTTTTTCTGGGAAATTTAGTTTGTTTGTCCAAAATGAAAAGTGGTAGACAAATGTGTATTTTCAGAAACTGATATGCTTATGAAGACAAAGGTTGCAATTCCAAAACAGATTTAAATTTGATAGCTGAATGAAAATTGAAGCTGAGTTAGGAAGAATTATTGCTGTGGTTATGTCATTCTTTCAAGAGGGCTTGTGATGATTTGAATGTTACTTCATAAGTCATGTAGAGACAGTCAATATTGATAAGCTTTTGCATGGCATTTCTTCTGGTAACCTTGCCTGGAATGCTTGGCTGGTCACTACTTATAATCCTGTTTACGGTAGTCATATTGTAACATTACCATATGTGGTCACTATTTTACAGTGAAAAAATCTGTTAAAGGCTCAGGAGGGCTTTCGTTCAGCAGAAGTAGGTCTCACTACGAAAATGGTTCGAGTCCCTATAAAGCCTGTTGCCGCTTCCTGGGTGTGTTGGATTAAGAAGTTGTTAACCAGAAGAACTTCTGTGTGTGAGAGCGTATGGTGGACATAAGAGAAGAGGGTGAAATCCTTCTAATTTTGCTAAAGTTCTTTCTGCATGCATTTCTCAGACTCAATTCTCTCAATTACACTTTAATATTTTTCGGAATGCACCTGAGAAGCCTCCCCATCCTGTCCTGTAGTGGGTCCCACACTAAGTTAATGTCCCCAGTCAGAATGCCATCTCCCCCAGGTCCACCACCTAGTCAATTAAATTGTGGTTACAACTTGTCCTGTGCTGCATTAGGGCTCATACTGATGCTATGGTGACCCTTCTACTCTCTGACCCACAAGAATGACATGTTCGAGGCATATGAGCTGCAGATCTCACACTGAGCATTAGATCGCCATCTGGTGTTGGGCTCGGATGCTTGCACTTTGTATCTGAAAGAGACACGTTAGTGACAGATTCCTTACCTTAGAATATCCCCAGGCGTCAGGCTGGATCCGGAGCTCTCTTGCGTAGCAGTACCCTTGCGCGTCGGTAGGCGGCGTCGTGCGGCTCCGCGTCCGTCGTCGGCGTCGTGATTGCCGGGATGACGTCGCGGGCAGTACTTAGGCGCCGCCCCTGCGCGCTGACGTCAGTTCTTCTTTTTCCGCGCCAGCAAGCGCAGATCCGGGAAGAGCAGTGCCCTGGTCATTTTTTGACCATACTTTTTGGTGAATTTTTCACTGTTTTTCTCCATCAAGGTGTCGTAGGGATGCCCGGGTTTAAACGTTGCGGCGCCTGTGCTCGGATGATGTCAGTCACAGACCCGCATTGGGAGTGTCTCTTCTGCCTCGGCCGAGGCCACGACACGGAGTCTTGTACCGACTGCCAGGCCCTCAACCCGAAAGCTTTGCGAGAGCGGTCTCGAAAGCTCCTCGAGGCCCGGCATTCGGCTCCGCGGAAGCCCCGGTCGCGTGAGAGGTCCAGGGTCGATCGCGGAGTCCACACCGGTCGTCGGCATCGAAGTCTTCTTCGTCCGGTAAGTCGAAACACAAAAAGTCCAAAAAGCATCATCGCTCTAGGACTTCGCCTCGCCGGTCTCGCGACTCGGCTGAGGCCCCTCCCGGCACCGTCCCCGCCCCCGCGGCCCCGGACATGCCTGTGGAGTCGCCCCCGCAATACCCGCCCTTCCCGGGTTCGGGGGCGGATCCGGCCAAAGTGCAGGAATTCCTGTCGGCATGGCCCGCCTCTTCGGGCCTCCAGGTCCCTCCGATGCGCCTTCGGGCCCCGCGGGCCCTGATGGGGTTGCTCCGGCGTCGCCGACGGCTCCGGCCCCGGCGTCGCCCGTGCCTCCAGCCTCGATCCCGGCTCCGGCCCCGGCCTCGATCCCGGCTCCGCAACCCCCATCGACGCCGGTCGACCTAACGACACCTCCGCCGGCGCCGATGTCTCCGGTGCCGTTCTCGACGCCGCCTGGGGCTCCGGGCGGCGTCGTTCCCCAGTTCCTTCCGGCTCCGGACATGGACCCGGACCGACGTCGCTCGACGCCGGTTCCGGCGCCGATGGGTCCTTGGGTCCCAAATGTCCCTCCTCCCCCTTATTTTGAACCTGAGGAGGACCAGGAGGACTGGGAGGGGTCCGATGACCCTCTGACACAACAGTGTCAGTACGATGAGGACTGGACAGAGGGTCTAGGGGATGCCAGTGGTCTAGATACTTCCCCTGACACTGGCATGCTGTCTCTTGGCTACGGAGGAGGAGCCAATTTTGCAACGGTGTTGCGTAGGGCGGCTGGAGCCTTACATCTCCAACTCCCTGCTGTGGCGGTCAAGGTTAATCTCTTGACAGAGGTGCTTCAGCCGGCAGCCTCCTCTACGGAGACTGTGCTGCCGTTTAACAACGCCCTCACTGACGTTCTTTTGGGCGCCTGGTCCAAGCCCAACACAGGGGCTCCTGTGGATAGGAACGTGTCCCGGCGCCATCGCCCAGCTCCGGGCGACCCCTGTTTCTCTCTGTCCACCCCACCCCTGAGAGCTTGGTTGTCCAAGCCTCCGCTTCCCAAACCGCCTTCCCTACCGCCCTCCGGATAGGGAATCCAAACGCCTGGATCAATTTGGGAAGAAGGGTTTTTCTTCCTCCAGTGCTGGCTTGCGGTCCATCAACACCGCTTGCCTTTTGGGCCGATATACCCACTCCTTGTGGGATTCGGTGGCGACTGTTTTGCCCCAGTGTTCTGAGGAGGTCCAGACACTGCTTTCCCGCGCCATTGCGGAAGGAAGGGATGCGGCCAAATACACAATCCGATGTGGCCTTGATACCGCCGACTCGCTGGGCAGGTCTATTGCAACGACGGTGGCGCTACGACGCCACGCCTGGCTGAGAACCACTGGTTTTCAGGGGATGTCCAGAATACTCTCATGGACATGCCCTTTGATGGAAGTCGGTCTTTTTGGGTCCAAAGCAGACCATGCGTTGGAGCGCTTTAAGGACTCACGGGCTACTGCAAAGTCCCTGGGCCTTTCTGCTACACGCCCTCCGCTGACTTCTGCTTTTCGCCCCTATCGTGGCCACGGTAGGGGCGCCCCTTCACGTCAGCAGCCCAGCCACCGGCCCGCGCAGCAGGCGTCTTCGCGTGGCCGAGGGCGTGGATTCCGCCGTGGCGGATCGGGCAACCAGCGTGCGGGTCAGGCCACCACCTCCAACCCGTCCGCGGCCTCCAAACCCTCCTAGTCCCTCCTTTCAGGTGCACAGCACGCCAGTAGGGGCAGGGTCCGCCATCACCTTCCCCACTGGCGTACCATCACCTCGGACAGGTGGGTCTTGGACATTGTCCGAAGGGGCTACTCCCTCCCCTTCGAGTCCACCCCCCAGCCATGCCACCTCAATTCCACCGCATGTCAGGGGATCACTTGGTACTTCTGCAGAAGGAAGTCACGGCCCTCTTGGCCAAGAGGGCCATCGAGCATGTTCCGACCCCAGAAGTAGGGCGTGGTTGCTACTCCCACTACTTCCTGGTGCCCAAAAGGACAAGGAGGACATGCGTCCTATCTTGGACCTCCGGAACGTCAATCGCTTCCTCCGGAAGGAGAAGTTCAAGATGCTCACCCTAGCTCAGGTCTTGACTGCCCTCGACCCTGGAGACTGGTTGGTAGCGTTGGACTTGCAGGACGCATATTTCCACATCCCCGTCCTGCCGGCCCACCGGCGTTACCTTCGGTTCACGGTAGGCCTCGAGCATTTTCAGTTCACCGTGCTCCCCTTTGGCCTTACCAGTGCCCCTCGGGTGTTCACGAAAGTGATGGCGGTGGTCGCAGCTCATCTGCGCCGGTCAGGGGTTTCAGACTTCCCCTACCTCGACGACTGGCTGCTGAAGGCGGGCTCGTCCCAGTCAGTCGTCTCCCACCTCCAGACTACGGCCGAACTCCTGCACTCGCTGGGGTTCTCCATCAATGTGCCGAAGTCGCATCTGATTCCTTCTCCACAGCTCCTTTTCATCGGAGCAGTTCTGGACACGACGCAGTTTCGGGCCTATCCTCCCGAACGGCGAGTCCGGGATATTCAGGCTATGATTCCGATCTTTCAGCCTTTATCCTGGGTTTCGGTACGGATGACCCTGAGGCTGCTGGGCCTCATGGCCTTCTGCATCCTGCTGGTCAATCATGCCAGATGGCATATGCGGGCTCTGCAGTGGGACCTAAAGTTCCAGTGGGCGCAGCACCAGGGCAACCTGTCCGATCACGTCCAGATCTCGGAGGGGACTGCAAAACAGTTGCAGTGGTGGCTCTCGAACCGGCAATGGGTCATGGGCAGATCCCTCTCCCTTCCCCAGCCAGAGCACACAGTTGTGACGGACGCGTCCCTTCTGGGATGGGGCGGTCACATGGGAGAGGCGGAGATCAGAGGCCTCTGGTCTCCGGCGGAGTCCCAGCTCCATATCAACTTTCTGGAGCTCCGGGCGATCCGACTTGCAGTCAAGGCATTCCTTCCCTCTGTCAAAGGGAAGGTAGTGCAGGTGTTCACAGACAACACCACCGCCATGTGGTACTGCAACAAACAAGGCGGGGTGGGGTCGTGGACCCTTTGTCAGGAGGCTCTGCGCCTCTGGACATGGCTGGAACATCAGGGCATGTTCCTGATGGTTCAACACCTAGCAGGTTCGCTGAACGCCAGGGCGGACGAACTCAGCCGCAGGTGCATGATGGATCACGAATGGCGTCTTCACTCGGAAGTGGCGCAAGGACTCTTTCTACAGTGGGGAGAGCCTTGGTTAGATCTATTCGCCACCGAAGAGAACGCGCAATGTCATCAGTTCTGCGCGTTGGAATTTCCAAGGCGGCACTCGCTCGGCGACGCTTTTCGTCACGAGTGGAGTTGCGGTCTATTGTACGCCTTTCCGCCTATACCACTTCTACCCAGAGTGTTGAAGATTCGGCACGACCGGGCCCAAGTCATTCTTGTGGCTCCAGACTGGGCTCGAAGAGTTTGGTATCCCGAGCTACTCAATATGAGCGTAGATCCCCCGATCCGTCTGCCTCTCCGGGAGGATCTTCTGTCGCAGCAGCAGGGGACGGTCCTCCACCCGAACCTGTCCAGTCTACACCTGCTTGCGTGGAGATTGAGCGGCGGCAGTTGATTCCTTTCGACTTGCCTCCCGAAGTTTGTGATGTGATTCTGGCAGCCAGGCGTCCCTCCACTAAGGTGGTATACGCCTGCAGGTGGAACAAATTTGTGGCATGGTGCACAGCAAAGGCTGTGAATCCCCTTTCTGCCCCTCTTTCTGAGGTCCTTCTGTTCCTTCTCTCTCTGGCCCAACAGGGTTCTGCCCTGGGTACCATCAAGGGTTATCTTTGTGCTATCTCGGCCTTCCTCAGGCTCCCTGATCAGCCCTCCCTTTTCAAGTCCCCTGTTGTTAACAGGTTCTTAAAGGCATTACTCACCTCTTCCCTCCTGTTCCGTTTGTGAGGCCTCAGTGGGACTTGAACTTGGTTCTTACCTTTTTAATGTGCGCTCCCTTTGAGCCTCTACATAACTGTCCTCTTCGTCTTCTGGCTCTGAAGACAGCCTTTCTGGTAGCCATCACCTCCGCTCGGGGGTGAGTGAGCTCCAGGCTCTATCTTGCAAACCTCCCTTTCTGTCTGTTCATCCAGACAAGGTTGTTCTTCGGACGCGTCCGTCCTTCTTGCCAAAGGTGGTTACTGCTTTCCACATTGGGCAGACCATCACTTTGCCCACCTTCTTTCCGCCTCCGCATCCTTCCAGAGAGGAAGAGAGGCTCCACCGTCTGGACCCAAAACGTGCGCTCTCCTTCTATATCGACCGCACAAAACACTTCCGGGTGGATGACCAGCTCTTTGTTGGCTACGTGGGCGCCAAAAAGGTCGGGCGGTGCACAAACTAACTATCTCCCGCTGGGTTACTTTGTGCATCAAGACCTGCTATTCTTTGGCTAAAAGGAGCCTCCTGTTGGGCTGCGTGCCCATTCCACCAGGGCAACGGCTGCTACCACGGCCTTGGGCCGCGGTGTTCCGCTGCCAGTTATCTGTCAGGCAGCTACGTGGGCCTCGCTGCACACGTTTACAAAGCATTACTGCCTTGACAGTCAGGTCCGGAGGGACGGCTTCTTTGGCCGTTCTGTCCTCCAGGACTTCCTTGTCTGATCTTTGTTCGCAGACCCACCACCGGGGTTGGTATTGCTGGGGTATCTATTCTAAGGTAAGGAATCTGTCACTAACGTGTCTCTTTCAGATGCACAAGTTACTAACTTGTGTAACGATATATCTGTAAGAGACAGTAGTTAATGACAGATTCCTTACCCGCCACTCATCCTCCCCGTTCTGCGAACTGATTTCTAGGGTTAAGGACATCCCTTTCAGGGCCCTAGTATTTTTCAGACACCTATGTCAGCTTCTTGCATGGCTCTGCGTTCCTGGCGCGGAAAGTCGTGTACAGAACTGACGTCAGCGCGCAGGGCGGCGCCTAAGTACTGCCCGCGACGTCATCCCGGCGATCACGGCGCCGACGGACGCGGAGCCGCACGGCGCCGCCTACCGACGCGCAAGGGTACTGCTACGCAAAAAACTTTCCGGATCCAGCCTGACGCCTGGGGATATTCTAAGGTAAGGAATCTGTCACTAACTACTGTCTCTTACAGATATATCGTTAAACAAGTTAGTAACTTGTGCTATTGTCTTAGAAGAAGTCTTTGTAGTTAGGAGATAGGTGACTCCTCCCTTGGACGATAGTGCGCATGGGCATAGACTCCATCCTCAGATTGTTTTTTTCCGCCATTGGGTTCGGATGCAATTTTTGCGCACCGGTTCGAAACTGTAACTTTTCAAACTTTTCAACGCGCAAAACTTCCAAACTTTTCCAATCGACATCGAAATCTCGACGCGCCTTTCTTCGATTTCTTTTCAGCCGTCGACGCGGGCTGTTGGGCCCATCGACGCCGTGAGGCCTACGGCTCATGGAAAGGACGCCTTTCCGAAAATGCCCCCAGTGTGGAGCAAAATTCCCACACAGTGACCATCACAAGGTCTGTAACCTGTGCCTTTCGCCGGATCACAACGAATCCAGCTGCCCAGCCTGCGCCTCCTTTCGTTCAAAGAAAACTATTCGAGATCGTCGAGCTCGACGGCACGTCATGGCGCAGAGATCAGCTCCGGAACCGGTGGACATCTTCGACGAAGGCCCAGATGTCCCTGAAGAAGATTCCGAGGATCTCCAAATCGTGTCCGAGGCAGAAGACTCAGACGACCCCATCACTCCTGGGCAACGAGTGAGTACTACTGCCCCTGCCCCAACCCCCACACCAAAGCACAAGGCACCGGTCAACACTTCGCCTGTAGGCCTCAGTCGCGACCGAAAACACACTTCAGAAGCCCCGCCTTCCAGCCCGGCTCCGAAGAAAAAAATTCAAGCCTTCCGGTAGCTCGGCACCAAGCAAACCGCATGTGCTAGTCCCACCGGCACCTTCGGCACCGAAGCCAAAAGAACACTCTGCTCCGAAATCGGCTCCGACTCCTTCCACCTCTAAGTCGAAGCATGGGGATAAGCCAGCGTCGAAACCTAAAAATCACGCCACGGCCCCTAACCCAAAGCCTTTGGAACCGACAACCAAGCCTAAGGATTCTTCCACGCCTCCTAAGGCCAAAGAGCATAAGACTCCACCACAGCCCCGCTCGGAACCGAAAAAATCGGCGCCGAAACCAGTTATCCCAGAGGAGGAGCTTTTTCATCCGGATCCTGTTGATCCTAAGCAGAAAAAGATCCACATTAACCCTAAAACAGGACATCTCACAGCTGTGCCACGTCACAAGCCAGTACCTGTGGAAAAGGACTGTGCCACATCACCTATGCCTCCTTCTCCTGTCCTTCCAACTAACCCCCCTCCTCTCCCCAAACCTGTTACACCCCCTCAGCCTGTAACATCTCCACCACATACACCACCTACATACAATTATCAGGATGACCAAGGGGACGGTGGGGACCCTCATGACCCATTCACCGATCCAGATGACCCACCACAAGATGATTGGTATTATAATGATCAGATAGATCCTCCAGACCTCCCAAGCCCTATACCATACCCAACAAAACCCTCTCCTCCAGATGATAATATTGGGTTTGGACAACTCATCAATAGGGCTGCTGTATTTCATGGGGTACACATGCACTCAGAAGCACCAGAGGAGGATTTTCTTTTAGACACATTTGAACGGTCCCAAAAAACTATTCAAATATTGCCAATGATTAAAGGGGTCATTAAGCATGCTCCCGACATATTTAAAGATCCTGTACGCGCCAGGATTCTTAATCCCAGGATTGATAAAAAATATAGGCATGCCCCTGACGATCCTGCGTACATCAAAGGTCAGCTGCCTCTAGATTCATTAGTAGTCTCCAATGCTAGAAAGTGAGCTAATTCACAAACCTCAGGGGACGCACCGCCCCCTGATAAAGAATCTAAATTATTAGACGCATCTGGCAAAAGAGTAGCTGCGCAGGCGGCCAATCACTGGCGTATAGCCAACACTCAAGCACTGCTGGCTAGATATGATAGGGCCCACTATGACCAGCTGGAAACCCTGTTACAGCATTTACCTGACCAGTATAAAACTCAAGCAGAAGACCTAATCCAAGAGGGCAAACTAATCACCAACGCATCAATTAAGTGTGCCCTTGATGCAGCTGACACTGCCGCTAGGTCTGTCAATACTAGCTTACTGCTCAGAAGACATGCATGGCTGCGCATTTCAGGCTTCAAGCAGGAGGTCCAAACCACTATTCTAAATCAGCCGTTCAATGAAAACCAACTTTTTGGACCGGCTGTGGACACTACTCTTGAAAAAATGAAAAAAGATACAGAGACTGCCAAGTCAATGGGAGCGTTGCAGTCTTCGCAAACGCGTGGCTCCTTTCGTCGCTCCTTTTATAGAGGAGCCTCCAAGAACATGGACACAGATAGCTCATCTTCCTTTAAAAACACCACCCAAACATCCCCCAATAGAGGATATTTCAGAGGAGGTTACAGAGGGAACAACAGTAAAGGGAGAGGCCGAGGTAACACCAACACTCGTACCTCCCCTGCTGCTAAACAGTGACTTCCCTCCACTTCCCCCCGACCATTCCACTCCTGTCGGGGGAAGATTAACACAGTTCCTACCTGTCTGGAACTCCATCACAACAGACAGGTGGGTGAGACAAATTATCCAATATGGTTACTGCCTGGAACTTACAGCTACCCCCCCCAAACATACCACCCAAGCAGCGTCCCATGTCCACAGACCATCTTACACTTTTAAAACAGGAGGTTCTCTCACTGCTTCAAAAGCATGCCATAGAGCCAGTCCCTTTACTACACCAGGGAACAGGGGTTTACTCCCTGTATTTCCTAATCCCCAAGAAGGATGGGACCGTACGGCCAATTCTCGACCTCAGACCCCTCAATCAGTATATACATTCGGATCATTTTCACATGATCACTCTCCAACAGGTGCTTCCCCTACTACAACAGGAAGACTTCCTTGCCACACTAGATCTCAAGGATGCCTACTTCCACATTCCCATACATCCTGCTCACAGGAAGTATCTAAGGTTCGTACTGGACGGACAACACTATCAGTTCAAAGTCCTTCCATTCGGGGTCACAACTGCTCCAAGAGTGTTTACCAAGTGCCTTGCAGTAGTAGCAGCGCACCTACGAAGACAACAGATCCATGTCTTCCCGTATCTGGACGACTGGCTAATAAAAGCCAGATCATTCAACCAGTGTATACAACACACTCATCAGACCATTCAAACACTGCACAACTTGGGGTTCACAATCAACTATACCAAGTCGCACCTCCAGCCCTCCCATATACATCAATATCTGGGGGCCACAATAAATACTTCCACAGCTCTAGCGTATCCCAGCCCAGCCAGGATAGCCAGTATTGAAGCTCTCATCACCAAATTTCAAGTCCAACACTCTCTCCCAGCCAGAGTGTTCATGCAACTCATAGGCATGATGGCGTCTTGCATTTTCATCGTACCTCACGCAAAACTTCAAATGCGTCCCTTACAAGAATGTCTAGCACACCAATGGAATCAGGCTCACGGACAACTTACAGATCTGGTGTTGGTGGACAGTCGCACACATCGCTCTCTGCAGTGGTGGAACACAAAAAACTTGTCCAAAGGGCGGCCGTTCCTCTAGCCTTTTCCACAAATAGTACGAACAACAGACGCATCACTCACAGGGTGGGGAGCCCATCTCTTAGCTCACACAACACAGGGCAAGTGGACCAATCAACAAAGACTGCTCCACATCAATCATCTAGAACTACTAGCAATATTCCTAGCTCTAAAATCATTTCAACTCCATGTACAAAACAAAGCCGTCCTCATCCGAAAGGACAACATCACGGCCATGTATTACATACAAAAACAGGGGGGGACACATTCTCTACAACTGTCCCAACTTGCACAGAACATTTGGAGGTGGGCCATCCCACAAAACATATACCTTCTCGCACAACACCTTCCAGGAGTTCACAATCAGATTGCCGATCTATTAAGTCAACAAACACAACAGATTCACGAATGGGAACTACATCCACAAGTTCTTCTACCTTTTTTCCAAAGGTGGGGCCAACCAGACATAGATCTGTTTGCCACACACCAAAACGCAAAATGCCCAACCTTCGCCGCCAGGTTTCCACACCCACTGTCCAAGGGCAATGCGATATGGATGAATTGGTCAGGCAGATTTGCGTACGCTTTTCCGCCACTCCCACTCATTCCGCTAGTGGTACGCAAGCTCCGACAACAGTCTCTAAAGATGATCCTAGTGGCTCCCACATGGGCACGCCAACCATGGTTCACAACCCTACTGGAACTCTCACTAGTCCCACACCAAAGACTGCACCTCTCCCCATCACTACTAACGCAGAACCATGGAGAGATAAGTCACCCCGATCCAGCTCAACTCAATCTTGCGATCTGGCTCCTGAGGTCCTAGAGTTCGGTTACCTTAACCTTCCACCGGACTGTATGAACATCATTAAAGAGGCCAGACGCCCTACCACCAGAGCTTGCTGCGCAGCAAAGTGGAAAAGATTCGCCACTTACTGCAATAACAATAATATCCAGCCACTAGATGCCTCCATCCAGAACATCATTTGTTACTTACTACACTTGCAAAGATGTAATTTGGCATACTCATCCATATGTCTTCATCTAGCAGCACTTGCCGCTTACTTACAAAACAGACAACACTTATCACTTTTTAGGGTCCCAGCAATTAAAGCCTTTATGGAAGGCCTTAAATGGATCATACCTCCCAGATTACCACCCTCTCCAGTTTGGAATCTTAACATTGTGCTTACTAGGCTCATGGGACCCCCATTTGAACCTCTGCATAAATGTGAACTTCAGTTCCTTACATGGAAAGTAGCTTTCCTTATTGCAATCACCTCTCTCAGGAGGGTCAGTGAGATCCAGGCTTTAACCATACAAGAGCCTTTTTTACAGATACATCGTAATAAAATAGTTCTCAGAACAAACCCAAAATTCCTTCCTAAAGTCATTTCTCCTTTTCACCTTAACCAATCTGTGGAACTACCCGTGTTTTTTCAAAACCCGGATTCCGTAGCAGAAAGAGCTCTCCACACCCTAGACGTCAAAAGAGCTCTAATGTATTACATCGACAGAACCAAGTCATTTCGCAAAACAAAACAATTGTTTGTAGCTTTCTCTCCACCACATAAGGGTAATCCCATCTCAAAAACTGGGATTGCAAGATGGATCGTTAAATGTATCCAAATATGCTACCAAAAAGCCAAGCGCACATTAACAATTCCCCCTAGAGCGCACTCAACACGCAAACTAGGGGCTTCCATGGCATTCTTAGGGAACATTCCCCTAGAGGACATCTGTAAAGCAGCCACATGGTCTACAAAACACACCTTCACTAAACACTATTGTGTTGACGTGCAAGCCAAGCAACAAGCTTCTGTAGGCCAAGCTGTTCTCAAAACACTTTTTCAAACTACTGCAACACATACAGGTGACCACCGCTAGGGGAGATACTGCTGTACAGTCTATGCTCAGTGTGAGATCTGCAGCTCATATGCCTCGAACGGAAAATGCTACTTACCAGTATGCATCTGTTCTTGGCATGTAGAGCTGCAGATCCTCCACGCCCACCCACCTCCCGGGACCTGTATGTGTTCCAGTCCTATCTTACTTAGATATACACACATGGACATCTCTTTCTTTTCTACTAACTCCATCATTTCCCATCATGGCGAAAAACAATCTGAGGATGGAGTCGATGCCCATGCGCACTATCGTCCAACGGAGGAGTCACCTATCTCCTAACTACAAAGACTTCTTCTAAGACAATAACAAAGTGCAAGCATCCGAGCCCAACACCAGATGGCGATCTAATGCTCAGTGTGAGGATCTGCAGCTCTACATGCCAAGAACAGATGCATACTGGTAAGTAGCATTTTCCTTCTTGCTTCCTTATCAGTGTTGGTGTCTTGTACATTTATGGGACACTCAGACCATATGAAAATGGAAACCCCATTACATTTCTGTATTGTGAGGGAGTGGTAGAAAATTGTGTTTTCATCTTCTTTTGGTACTTCTTGCCTAGATGTGTTTCTTGGAAACAAACTATTTGGGTGTAAATGTTTAATAGAACTCCATACTGCCTCTTGTTTAGCCGGTGAATGGAGACCTTTTACATTCTACAACAAAACTTTTCACCATTTGGTATCCGTGTAGGGTGGAATGCGGCAGGCAACATGGAGGATGTCATGCTTTCCTGCATGAATGAATCAATGAAACAGATTTGATATAGCGCACAGCTACTTAGACTAGAGTGTCCTGAAGCTGAGGGTGGACAAGTGGCAGATCACTGAAGTGTATCTAATTCTTGAAAAGACAGGTTTTGAGATGTTTCCTGAACGTTTGCAGGTTGGCGGAGGCTCTCAACGTAGCAGGCAGGCTGTTCCATGCTTGTGCACTCAAAAACCTGAAGGGTCTGCCCCCCATGCGTGCTAAGCGTATTTTGGGGATGCGTGCAAAATCGGCAGTAGAGGATCTTAAGGTCCTATTCGGAATGTAGCGGTTAACACGCTTCTTAAGATACTTGGCGCCTATTCCGTAGAGTGCTTTAAAAAATAGCACCATGGCTTTGAACTTGATTCTTTCTTTCATTTGTAGCCAATGCAGAGATTTAAGGATAGGAGTCAAATGAGATCTGGGCTTCAGTCTAAGGATCGCTCTAGCCGCTGCGTTCTGCACCACTTACAGGCGCTAGATAAGGTAGTCAGGCAGGCTCAGTTATAGGCTATTTGTGTAGTCCAATTTTGACGTCACCAAGGCTTGAACCACGATCTTCCTACTGTCCAATGACAGCAATGGGAGGAAGTTTTTTAGCATACGAAGTATACCAAAACAGGAGCAAATCAGTGTTTGAACCTGAGGACCCATGGAGAGGGTGTTGTCGATGACAATGCCCAAGTTTTTAACCCTCTCTTGGGCTAACTGAGGGGGAGACAACTCCACTGGCCACCATGTAGTCCAGTTACTCACTGCCGGTTGGCCGAAAAAGACAATCTCTGATTTGTCCGGGTTGCATTTCAACTGATTTATTTTGAGCTATTTGAACACCTTTGTGAGGCAAGATCTAATGCTGTCTCCAACAAAGTCGGCTCCTTTTTCACACGTAAAAATCAGTTGTATGTCATCAGCGTAGAAGATAATCTTAACTCCATCTCCCTCTACCAAAGGTGCTAGAGGTGACATATATATATATAAATATATATATATATATATATATATTCACTGAAAAAACCATAGGTTTCAGACACGTTATAGTTAGAAATTAGCATTTAAAAAACCTTTGAAATTCACTGAAAAAACCATAGGTTTTAGGGACAGTTATAGTTAGTTGGACATTGCACTCGTACAAAACCCGTGAAATTCCCCCGTTATAGTTAGTTCAGCTAACTATAACTCGCGCCCCCGCAATGCACTGCTGATGACGTCACATATTACATCACTCATGACATGGTCAGTGACATCACTGATGACATCACTGATGACATCTCAAATGACATCACTCATGACATCATCCAGTGACTGTGTGCTTCTGTAAAGTTTAAATATTTTTAATATATATAGGGAAAGGCGTATTGAAGAATGAGTGGGTGTATAAGTGTCTGTATGGATGATTTAGTAGGTGCGTGACTAATTCTATAAGTGAGTGATTAAACGTATCTTACTGAATGCATGGGTTAGTGACTAAACTGGGTGAATGTCTGTATCTGTCTGTTGCTGTGTAAGTGGCTGCATGGGTTTGTGAATAGCTACATGAGTGTCTATAAGAGTTATTGATTTGTTGTCTGAGTATCTGTATGGGTGCCTGAGTGTTTGTGTGGATGGGGTGTGTGCGACTGTGCATAGTTGTGTGAGTGGGTGATTCACTGGGTGGATGGTTTAAAGAGTGCATCTGTGATAGACTGTATGGGTGGGTAAGTGTGTGTAAGAGTGTGTTAGTGAGTGAATGTATGTCCCAGTGGTACATGCGTGAGTAACTACATATGTGAAAGGCAGTATATATGTGTATTGGAGTATATAAATAGCTATAAGCGAGAGTGAGTGATTGTGATAGTGGCTGTATGGATGAGTGTGTGCTTGTATCAGTGATTGTATAAGAGCGTAACAATGTGCTAGTATTTGTATGATTAAGTGAGCTGGTGTGTGTATAACTGTATAGGTGAGTAAATGGCAGTGTGTTTAATTATTTGCATGACTGACTAGGTGTGTGAGTACCTCTATGGATGAGTGGCGGTGTTTGAGTGTCTATATAGGAGTAAGAGTGCATATGATAGTCCTGTACTGAGTGACCATAAGTATGAGTGACTGTACGGGTGAGTGAGTGGATGTGTGTGTGTAGTCCTAAGAATCAGTGAGTGGGTATGTAGTTATTGGTGTTGGAGTGTCTATGGTTTTGCGAATGGCAGTCTGTAATTTAGATTGGGTGTATCAAAGGTTATATTAGGGTGTGAAGAGCTGCATCAGATTATCACGTGGATGATGTCATCAGTGATGTCATTTGAGATGTCATCAGTGATGTCACTGACCATGTCATGAGTGATGTAATATGTGACGTCATCAGCAGTGCATTGCGGGCGCGAGTTATAGTTAGCTGAACTAACTATAACGGGGGAATTTCACGGGTTTTGTACGAGTGCAATGTCCAACTAACTATAACTGTCCCTAAAACCTATGGTTTTTTCAGTGAATTTCAAAGGTTTTTTAAATGCTAATTTCTAACTATAACGTGTCTGAAACCTATGGTTTTTTCAGTGAATTTCAAAGGTTTTTTAAATGCTAATTTGTAACTATAACGTGCCTGAAACCTACGGTTTTTTCAGTGAATTTCAAAGGTTTTTTAAATGACATTTTTTAAATGTATTAATTTTTATATTAATTTTTTTCATACTGATTTACTACATTTTTAGAAACAATTTCTTTTACATATTTTATTTTTTAAATTACATTGTAATTACATTATACATTACATTACAAAAAATACTTTCTCAGAATGAATTACTTTAGTTTAAATACTTTGCACATAGGCAATAGACTTTTAAGTACAGTAGTTACAGTTGTTGCAATGGGCAACACATTTTCAAACACAATGCAACATTCAGCTCAATGTGAATTTCTAGTTAAATGCAATTAGTTACTTTATGGATTACTTTTCTAACCACAGGACTGGATCCTAGATTCAGTCCTGGGACATCTCCTGTAAACAGTTGAGTAAAAGCGTTTTGGTTACAGTCGTGATTTTTAAGGAATATTATTGTATTTTAAAAGTTGACACTTTGAAACTTTTCCTCATAGAATCACCAATGTTATCCTATGGAAGGAAATTCACTTAGCAGGTAAAAACTGTTATCGTTACTTTTTCTTACTCAGTGTTGGATCCTGGATCCAGCACTGGTGCATCTCCTGTAAACAGTTGAAAAAATGCGTTTAAGTCATACAGGCGATTTTTAAGGAATATTTGTAGTTTGTGAAAATCGACACTTTGAAACTTTTCTGCTGAAAACCAGACAATGGATTCCTATGGAAGAAAAGATAAGTTACTGGTAAGTACGGTTAAAATTACTTTTCAGGGTCAGTGCTGGGCTAAAAGATGCAGCACTGGGTTCTCTCCTGATAACAGGTGAGTAAATCGGAATTCGTATTTCGGCTGATTTTAGAAGAATAATTTAAAGTTCCAAAACTCCACACTTAGAAGAATTTCCAAGTGAAACCAGTCAATGTTAGCCTATGGAAGGAAATTCAAGTTACTGGTAAGTACGGTTAAAATTACTTTTCAGGACCAGTACTGGGCTGAAAGATGCAGCACTGAGGTCTCTCCTGATAACAGGTGAGTAAATCAGAATTCGGATTTCGGCTGATTTTAGAGGAATATTTGTATGTTTCTAAAATCAACACTTAGAAACTTTTTCAGCAAAAAGCAGGCAATGATATCATATGGAAGGAAATTCAAGTTACTGGTAAGTACGGTTAAAATTACTTTTCAGGATTAGTACTGGGCTGAAAGATGCAGCACTGAGGTCTCTCCTGATAACAGGTGAGTAAATCGGAATTCGTATTTCGGCTGATTTTAGAGGAATATTTTAAAGTTCCAAAACTCCACACTTAGAAGAATTTCCAAGTGAAACCAGTCAATGTTAGCCTATGGAAGGAAATTCAAGTTACTGGTAAGTACGGTTAAAATTACTTTTCAGGACCAGTACTGGGCTGAAAGATACAGCACTGAGGTCTCTCCTTATAACAGGTGAGTAAATCGGAATTCGTATTTCGGCTGATTTTAGAGGAATATTTGTAGGTTTCAAAAATCAACACTTAGAAACTTTTTCAGCAAAAAGCAGGCAATGATATCCTATGGAAGGAAATTCAAGTTACTGGTAAGTACGGTTAAAATTACTTTTCAGGACCAGTACTGGACTGAAAGATACAGCACTGAGGTCTCTCCTTATAACAGGTGAGTAAATCGGAATTCGTATTTCGGATGATTTTAGAAGAATATTTGCACAATGGTGAAGGGAGGGGCGGGGCCTGAGGTGACATCTGTGCAAACGCGCCCCGTGGCGCGTTTTAAGTTGGGGGATTAAGTCCCCTTGAATCCTGAGGGTCCCTAGGGGCCAACTAGCCCACCAGGAACCTCCAATATGCGCCAGAGGGCTGCGTTGCAGAGACGTGTAGAGAGGCCACACCCCTTTTACACCTCTCTGCAACGCAGCTCTGTGGCGCTTTCTGGATGTACCTGTTGGGCTAGTTGGCCCCAGGGACCCTCAGGATTGAAGGGATTTAATCCCCAACTTAAAACGCGCCACGGGCGCGTTTGCACAGATGTCACCTGAAGCCCCGCCCCTCCCTTCACCACTGTGCAAACGTGCCCGTGTCGCGTTTTAAGTCGGGGATTAACTCCCCTTGAATCCTGAGGGTCCCTGGGGGCCAACTAGCCTAACAGGTATATCCAAAAGCGCCACAGAGCTGCGTTGCAGAGAGGTGTAAAAGGGCGTGGCCTCTGTACACCTCTCTGTAACGCAGCCCCTGGCGCATACTGGAGGTTCCTGGTGGGCTAGTTTGCCCCCAGGGACCCCCAGTATTCAAGGGAGTCGTTCCCCTCTGCAAACGCGCCAGGGGCGCGTTTGCAGAGTGGTGAAGGAAGGGGGCGGGGCCTGCGGGCCAGATCGTTTTTTTTTTTTTTTGTCCCCTGAAGGGGGGCTGTGTAGCCCCCTTCCTTTTTCCTGTTTTTGGGCCCTGGGGACCCCATCCCCCAGGGCCTTACCCCTTTTTTAATTAAAATGTAAAAAACAAAACGGGAAGGGGGCCGCGTGGCCCCCTTCCCTGGGCCTGTATTGGCCCCGGGGACCCCATCCCCGGGGCATGGCCTCTATTTCTACATTTTATTCTTTGGAGGGGGCTGCGTGGCCCCCTCCTCTGGCCATTTAAGGCCCCGGGGACCCCATCCCCCAGGGCCGGCCATACCCTTTTTTTTTTTTTTTGTGTTTTTTTTTTAAACTTTGGGGAGGGGGCTGCGTGGCCCCCTCCCGGGCCACTTATGGCCCCGGGGACCCCATCCCCGGGGCCTGGCCTCACGTTGGAGACTGTGGGGGGTCCCCAATCCCCCACAGTCCCAGCCGGCTCCCCGCGTCCCTTGGGAGCCGGCATTGCTTTCCACATGGGGAGCTGCTAAGATGCAGCTCCCCATGTGGAAAGCAATCAGCTTTGGATATTGGAAGAGAGAGCAGGTTTCCTGCTCTCTCTTCCAATATCCAAAGCAGTTTGCTATGGCAGGACGGGAGCCGCGAGGCTCCCGTCCTGCCATAGCAAACTACAGTGTCCCGGGGTAGGCACCCGGGACACTGCAGGAGCCGGCCGTGGGGGTGGCGGTCCCCAGGGCCATCAAGGGCTCCAGGAGGGGCCGCGCGGCCCCCCTCCCTTAAATTGCACAGCCCCGGGGAGGTGGTGGTCCCTGGGGCTCTGGGAGTCCGTAATGGACCCCCACATTTATTTTATAAGTGCCCCGGGGAGGTGGTGGTCCTCGGGGCGTGTGAGGGGCTGGAGCACCCCCCCACACCTTATTTAAATAAAAAAGAAGCCCCGGGGGTGGCGGTCCCCGGGGCTGCGGGAGGGCAGAAGAGCCCTCCCGCACCATTTTTTCTATAAAGCCCCGGGGGTGGCGGTCCCCGGGGCTTGGGGGCCCTTGAGGCCCCCCATACAAACAATATACCCACCCCCACCATGCCCCCGGGACTTGGGCCACCCGGGGCAAAATGCAATCGAGCGCGGGAGACCGCGCTTCGATTTTCTTTTTTCGGCAGGATTCGCGCACCCTGAGCGCATCCTGCCGATTTTTAAAAAAATTTTTTTTTCTTTTTTGCCCAGGGGTCCTTGTGGGACCCCCTGAGCAAACCTAGGGGGTCAGGGTGTTTCTACCCTGCCCCCTTTGTGCGCTTTGCGCACTTGTTTCTGCCCCTCGGTTCTACATTTCCTGAATCGGAATGTTGACAGCCAGCTGACAGCCAATTAACATGCAGCTCGTGATCGGGACGGTGCGCGCAGGGTGCGCTGAGGGTACGCGGACCCTACTCGGCCATAGATATATATGTACTTTTACTTTTGATTTTCTCAGCAACTACTGAACGGATTTACACCATTTAACAAAAAGGGTTCTTTCTGAACCAAGAACTACCTCTTTGCCAAATTTGGTGTAATTCCGTTCAGCAGTTCGGGCTGTAGCCGTGTCTAAAGTTTCCTATGGAAAATTGCATGGGGAAAACGCGTTTTGGGACCCCCTTTTTTCTCGGCCCCGCTTGACGAATCCCCCGAGACTTTCAGGGTAGGAGCGGACCGGAGCGCCCCACAAAGTTTGAAAATTTTGCGAAGATACGTCAACCGGCAAGAGAGTTATTTCAAATAGAATGTCGCGGATTTCATATGGATAATAGGTTGTAACTATAACTATCTACTGGCGACCGCCAGTAGATAATATATATTATTGCAGCAGCGGCTCTATTCTCGGCATCGGCGCTCTCTGATGGTGCGATTAGTGGAGACGGCAGAGCCCACCGTTTTGAATTGTATCCAAAGTTCCTTTCCCAGAAGAAATTCCACACGCACTCACTGGTAAATGTATGTTGCAGTTTTCAGTTTTTATTTCGGCAACAGCATTTCATTGACAAATCCAAACCCAAAGCGTTTCAGTCTGTCCACAGAGGGTGGGGCTAAGAATAGAGCCCTGTGGTACTCCTACATTCGTATTTGGCATGGAGATGAGAAAGGAGGTGTCCAGATGTCCTGCAATCTATCTTTCAGAAAAGAAGTCATCCAGGCCAATGCGGTCCCTCCCATGCCCACGTTCCGCAACCTGAGATAAGAAAATATATCTAAGCTTCTTGTCTTATCTGTTAATTCCTCAGATATCTGTGGATGTGCTTTTTGGAACAGAAAAAAATATATAAGTAACTACCCTCTCTGGTATCTCGCCTAAACTTGATAGAACTGTGCTGTAAGAATGGTCATAACCAGACCAGTAATTCCCTCGCCTGTCTTTAGCTGTAATAGAACTTCAAGTATTAGAATGAGATTATCCCTCTTGGTTCTACTACACCGATACAATGTCTTCTGCGATCCAGACTGGTGACCTTTGCAATACTTGCACCTAATAACCACCATCATTTTAACCCCCGCCCCCCCCTGTGAGGATACCGAGGTCAGCAATCTTGAAATTCCCCACCTTCCTCATGCTCCCTATCTACCTTTGTTAAGCCACCTCCCTCAGTACTACCGAGGAGCAATCCACCCCAGACCCTTTGGGTTTTTTCAAAACTGCATTCAGTCTTATTTTTTGTGTTGCTGCTCCCCGAGCCGGACAAGTCATAGTCTTAGCTTGTACTCTTCTTGCCACTTTTTGCTCTACCTGAGTGCCTCATGTTTTCTGTTTCTGCCAGAGACTGTTTGTGCTCCCCTTTGTTGAAGCAGAGTGCTTTTGGCATTCATTGGCTTCTTTCTCCTTTCCCATTAACTCTGTATCTATCTTGATTATTATTGCTCTTCTTTCCAGTTTATGGCATGGTGGCTTGTTCCTGAGTAGTAAAACGCCATGCAAATAGGTGTATCTATCAGAAGCAGATTTTTTAGCCATAAAATTCCTCTGTGACTGGGGAACAAACTGGCCTTTCTCTGTAGCATGGATCTTGAAAGATCCTGAAAGAAGCAGGTGTGTACCTTTTTGAAGTATATCTCGTTCAGCTTCCTAGCTGCTCCCATAACCTCCTCAATTTTTAAGGTAGTAGTGGAATTTCATGACCACATCTGTTGGTCAAGCATTTTGTCACATCTTAACCAGGCCCACATGATGAGCCATGTCCAGCTACAGTTTTGGATGTCGCAGAGCTAGCAGAGATGTGAAGAAGCGCTTCAGAAAAGAGGTCATGTCTGAACTTTTCGTTCCTACCTCACATCCTTTGATTCTGATGTTCTCCCTCCTCACTCTATTTTCCATGTCTTTATTCTTTAGCAGGATTGTGTGTAGATGTTCCTCTATGTCTTGCATTTTCTGATTCACCTGTGTGTGAACCAATTCCATTGAATCTGTCTGACTTTCAACATCCAGCATTTTGGACTCCACTGCATCCACATCCTTGTGGAATTTCAGTCTTAGCACCTAGCGAGACTTTCAAGTTCAAATTGCTCCATTCACTGTCCTTCACCAAGACCTTCCTCAATTCCCTCTGGAGGGTCTGCAGCGCACCCTGGAGATTGGACTTTGTGATCAACTCTTGTGCACCTTTAGTCCCTGGACCTTGTTGCTTCCCTCAGAATGCATTTCAAGTTCCTTAGTTTGAGAAGTTTGTAAGAAGGGAAGCAGGCCTTTTTGCCTTTTCTGAGTCTGCCGATTGGGGGGCAATCAGCCCAAGATTATTTCTGAAGAGTTTATGGGCAACACTTCCTAGGGCCACAGTTTGTGTAACAGTTGTCTGCCCCAGCACAGCAGAACTGTGGTCAGATCCCACTCATTGTCCTAACAATTCAGTGAATTACCTTCATAGACATTTAGGACGGTCCTTCTCCCTCTCCTCCATATTCTGGGCAGCCCTCCCACCTCTCAGCATCTCCTTGCATTCCTCTCTATTGCGGGGACAGCTGGCTTTTTTCTCTCACTTTCCACACATGACCTTATAAATACTGATTCCTGTCTCTTGTGGCACTATGTGGGACGAAGCACCATCATTCGTCCTCTCCAAGTCCCAGTTCCCGAGCCTATGCTGTGTGTTGCACAACTGCCTGCAGCGAGGCGGTGAAGCAGGAAGAAGAAAAGACCATAAAGCATGATCCATGGCAACGGAGAGTACTGGTTACTTCAAGTGCCAACAGCACCTGTCTACTTGCCATTTGACTCTAGAATACTTAGTATAGTCCAAACTCCAATGTATGTAAACCAAGTTAAAAATGCATGCAAGAATAAACCACGTTACACAACTATTACATTACCCCCCTTTCTTCACAAACAACCAAACAAAGTTGGAATACAAAATAATATACAAGCATGCATAATACAATATCAAAGACATACATAATAAAATATCTTTGTCTTTAAAACAAAAATATAAAAGGCTAGAAGAGAATTCAAAATTTACTTCTCGCGTGCTGGGGTGAAGCATCATTGAAGAACTGGACAACTTACATTCTTCAGAAGAGTAGTTGCATTAGACCCATCACAGAGGTTTAAACATTTTCATGTCTGTCGCACTACAAAGAGGACTCAGAAAACTCCAAGTCAATTATATCATTTGTAGAACCAACACCAGCAGCTAAATTCGCTAGATAAGTTGTCAACATGGAATCCGTGGTGTTCAGCAAAGTTTCATTCACACAAGAGCAGGATTCCTGAAATTTCCTCTTGTGAATAAGTACGAGGAACCAAATAGTTTTTATTCCACCAACCTCTTCCATGCAACAGCACAGAACTTTTGCCTACTCTCTCTGTTTTAGCAGGAAAAGAATACCCTGACTCCCCTTTCCTTATTTTTTTTTTTTTTTTTTTATCAAAACCCAACTACCACTCGAGAATTCCACATCCTTGACTTGTTTTCTGGAATCTAAATAAATTTTTGTTTACCTTCTTTATGAAGTACTTTCTCATGCATCTTGCAATCAAATGCTCCAACATGAACGTCACCCTACGTATTTAGCCAATTAGGCATCAATCTCATATTTGGTTCTCTCCCTCCTAATAATTTGAAGGGAGAAACAGCAGTGTTAGACTGGAGAAATTTTAGATAAGCCCATACTTTTTCTTTGAGAAATGTATCGACCTCAAGAACAGCAGTGATAGCAGTTGAACCTCTTATTTAATAAAAAATTAGCCCTTTCAACAAGTCCATTGGTTCAGAGACTATAATGTTAGGTGTTCTGCAATTTAAAAAATATTGTTAGAGGCTAAATGAGTCCCATTATCTGTCACAATTTCATTTGGAGAGCCCTCAGGTAAAAATACATTTTCTAAACATTTTATCACATGGAAATCAACAAATTCAAATTGTATCAATTTTGAAAAATAATCAACAAGACCTTTCAAAAAACAAAACTCATAGGGCAGTAACTGAAAAAGACCAGAACATTCTTGTGCGACTTCATCCCAAAGCCCCTCAGGCAATGAAACTGCAAAAAGAGGTTTTTCAACCGTTTTCCAATGTTTGTCAGAGACAAGATGTTGGGGACATACTTCAGTGATTTTTCTGACTTGATTATCCATCATGGGCCACCAATGAAATTGGCATACTTTTTTGCAAGTAGCTGAAATACCCAAGTGCCCATCATGAGCTATTTTAATAATACCCGCACACAAACCCTCTGTTGGAACAAAACACCCATCACATAAACATATTTTTTGTAAGTTCAGAGGAAACTTGTCCAAAACTTCCAAGATAGCCAGTGAGTTATTTAGGTTACGGTCAACCTCCTCTAATATATGTAAAAATTGTTTGCAAAACAGAATCTTGAGCAATAGTGGTCTCTAACTCAGAATAGAATCTTTCGTACTACTCAAAGCATCAGTTGCTGCTACCACACCCTCAGACTTTACATTGGCACTTTGTTCTGCAAGGGGTAAGGGAAGAAAAGATAAGCAGTCAGCTCAAAAATGTTTTCCCCCTTGAATATGTTTGATGTGCATATTGTATTCCTGTAATTTTGAAAGAAGTCTGAATAATCTAACTGAAGCTTTTCCAAGCCAGTTACCACTTAACAAATACACAAGTGGTTTATGATCCGTAGGCACATCAAAAGTATTTCCCCAAATATGTCTTAAACTTTTGCACTGCCCATACGCTAGCCATGGCTTTTTGCATTCAATGGTACTGTATTTGGTTTCAGCATCCTTGAGTGTTCTTGAAGCAAATTCTACTGTAATTTCCTTACCACCTACAAATTGCCCAAAAACTGTACCAATACTTCTGAGACTGGCATATACGGTAATACAACATTTACCATCCGAAACGTATAGACTAAGAGCTATAGCATTCACTTCAAGACCTATAACCTCTTTAAAGGCATTACTTAACTCTGTTGTTCATTCTGATTTTACTCTTTTACGAAATAAAGATCTCAAAGGTTGCACAGTTAGTGCAAAAGCAAGCACAAAATGAGCATAATATTTACAGAGCTCAAGAAACGAACAAAGGGAATCTTTGTCTGCATGTAGTGATGCTTTGTAATTTGTTTCCAGATGACCAAACTTTGGTTTGATCCATTCAGGAGAGAGAATGTGTCAGGATAATTCAACGGCTGAGCCAGCAACTTACACTTTTCTGGTCTTATTGTCATATCTCTGTAAATTAAAATTGAAAAAACTCTTTCGAGAACCAAGATGTGTTCATATCTTTCCTTAGTGAAGATTAAAATATTGCCTTGGAAAGCTGAAAAAACACTGGAAGCTGAGGCCAGGCGGAATGACAATCTAAGTATTTGCAAGCCCCATGCAGAGTTACATATGTAGTAAGATCTTGAGATTCTTTTCTCAAAGCTGTTTGGTGATAAGTTGAAAGTCGGTCAATAGTAAAAAAATATTAAGCTTGACTAATATTAGGAACAATTTCTTGAATGAGAACCAGGGGATGACAATCTACCAAAATGTTTTAATTCACAGAATGCAAGTCCACTCACAGACTCAAATTGCCTGATCGTTTTCTCGTTAAAATAGCAATTGAAACCCATTCTGAAGAATTAGTAGTTTGTATGACTCCTTCTTTGTGCAGGTTACCAATAAGAATCTTCAGGTCTTCACGAACAGTTAGGGGAATTGGCATGACTTTATGAATAATAGGTGTGGCATTGTTTTTTCAGTTTAATAGAATGTTCAAAGCCTTTTGCCGTACCAATCTATTTTTTCTTTTTAAAATTGAGCAATGTTTTAACCATAAGTTGTAGAATATCCTCATCTGCATCTAACGCTAGGATTGCCATTTCACCCACCACTGTAGGATTGTCCTGACCAGGCGTCAACAAAATGCCCAGTCTGACTAAAACATTCCACCCAACTATGTCTTGACCCTTTATGGTGACATATACTTTAGTTCAAATCTCTCTACCCAAACATTCTAACTGTGCATCAAAATAACTAAGCAAATCAATATAATGCTTGCTAAAAGGTTTGGGATTGATATCTGCTTTCTTTAGCACACAATATGTGTAGAAAGTGCTATCTGCTAAAATATTAATGGGTGCACCAGAGTCTGCCAACACTGATAAAGCCTTAACATTGGTGCATGCTTGGCACAATGGCCCCTTGATTTTGAGATCCGCAGAAAGTTCCCTTTTAGTGTTGACAGTTAACAGTACGTTGCTAAATTTGATTGCGCAATCATGAACCTCTACATTACTGATCTTCATGGTATTACCTGTTGCTCTATACACATCCTGTAAATGACAAATTATTTTACAGTTATTGCATTTTTTTCACTAAAGCTGGCCACAAAGAGTTATTGCCCACATAGTATCTGTAGCCACACATATAACTTGACACTCAGCCCCTTTTAGATCTTTTACATTTCGAACTGGCAGCACAAACCGAAGTTTTATCAGACACACAGCAACAGACAATAACCCCTCATCAGAAGATACTACCTGAGAAGAAATAATAGATCTTTCCATGCTTTTCACAATACAACATGCTTGTTTTCGCTTGAAGAAATTGTCTTTCCAATAACACACTATTCCTTGCTAATACTTTCTGTGGAATATTTTGTTAGCTTCCAGATAAGTATCCCAATCAACATTTTCCTCATTAGAAGCCAGTACCACGGGTAAATTGCCCAAAAACCTTTGGCCAGAAATACCTAAACAATGCCAGTTTTTTTAAAAGATCATATCTGGATGTTTCAATATCTGTTAAATAGTTTTCAAAGATGTGCAACCATTTTTTTCTGTTGATTTCTGGTTTGTCAGGTCTCTGAAGAAATGGTGGTGGCTGCATTACATTCTGATTGAAGGCCACAATAAATATTTATTAAAGACATTTACGAGAAATAAAGTATTGACAAATCCAAGTTTATGTATCTCGTGATCCACAGTGTGGAAAATTGATTAGTAGTTGTGTCAGAAGTTTCTTTTTCCTTCTGTGCCACACGCATTTCTCGAGTACCACCGTTCCACAATATCCTGAAGGGAACTACAAATAAGCCCAGAAGAATATGGCCACAGGCGTGAGACACAGGACGCACAGAGAAGTCAGCGGCGCATCGAGTTTAAAACCTAAGCACAGTAGGTAGCTACAGCCTTCACAAATACAGATGGGCCCAATCCAATATGTCTGCTAGCGTCTGACATGAGATGTACGCTGCACACCCAGTTGCCCTGTGGGAACTGTCAGCCAGATACCTCATAGAGCCGAAAGACATAGCTCAATGGCTCACTCTTCCACCTGTTCCTATGTGGTGATCCTCACTTGGCTTCTAAAGCAGCAGCCGTTCCTCAACAATATCCAAACACCACACAGTAAGTAAAACCTCTTTTCCCTGAAAAAAATAACTCTGGCTGCATCAGACTGGCTGGACCCCTACACCTGTAATCACTATGCAAATCCACTTTTAGGCTGGTGAGTCGAGCATAGCTTCTTCCCAAAGAATCTTTCTGCGTTGCTTCTGTTCTGGTCTACCCCATTCCTGTTACAAGAATGTAGGGGGGCTGTGAAGTGGGAAGCACGAAAGACCAAAGAGCAGGAATAAGTCGCACAGTGGATTTATTCTCCAAAGTAGAATGACCCACGATAACGGAGGGTACTGGTTAATTCAAGTGCCCCCAGCAACTGTCTATGTGCTAGTTGACTCTATAACACCTAGTACAATCTAAATTCCAAATGATGTAAAGCAGGTTAAAGGCACGGTCAAGAATAAAGCAAGTTACATAAGTATTACACTGGCACTGTGTTGCCTGTGCCCAAGCTTTAACTTGCAGTGCTATTAGGGCCTGTTGTTCTCTATTCCTGCCACAGTCTTCTTCTCTTCCTTAGTGACTCTGAAACTCCGAATTCCCTCAGCACATACCTGATTTGGGCATGAGAAGGCTATTCCCTGCCACCTTGTTGTTGGAAGTAGAATGACTGGAGGCCTTGTCAATGGCCTTCATGCATCATGTCTCTCTCCTCATCTGCACGGGCCACTCCCGAAGTGAGGAGCTATTGAGCTCCGAGTCTGCCCACCATCTTGGGAACGCTGCCCATTCTCCATGTCTTCCTGCCTCTTGCTCCTTTGGGCCCGCACGGCTCCATTAAGGGTCAGGAGTCGGAGCATGGCCTCCCCTGGTCGTTGACTGAATTGTTCATAATCAGTTAGCCCGGGTTTGTCTCTGCTGATGGTGTTCTATTAAAGCAGTGGGTGATGAGCATGTAGGGATGTGTCCGCTCACT
This sequence comes from Calotriton arnoldi, assembly GCA_963921515.1. Classification (NCBI taxonomy): domain Eukaryota; kingdom Metazoa; phylum Chordata; class Amphibia; order Caudata; family Salamandridae; genus Calotriton; species Calotriton arnoldi. The sequence continues at coordinate 4,149,421 of CAWUFW010000381.1, forward strand.
CCACCATCTTGGCTCCTTGTGAATTTTATTTTAACTTTACTGTAGAGCTAACTAAATTGAGTTCCCCATGATACTTAATGGCTTACGTCGGTTTAAATGTAGTTAAATAAAACATTTATTTGTCCGCACATTGTCTTCACAGATGAGAGACAACATGCAGGGAAATAACATTCCTCATGAAAATTATGCATGCCTCTTCTCTCAGCACTGTGTTGATGGATCGTTTCACAAGGCTCATTAGATCATAGAACCCTGGACAATTGGATCACTGACATAATATCGGAATGAACAATATTGTGTAACAGAATTATCATGTCAAAAACCTCATTTACAAAAAAATCATTGATTACAAAAATATTGTATTTCTATTCTTATAATGGTAAGTACAAAAATATTGAAAAGAAATTTCACACTAATATTGTTTAAAAAAAAATATATATATATATATGTGTATATATATATCGAGGCCCGGCAGTCCGCTCCGCGCCGTTCGAGGTCCCGGTCAAGAGGGAGGTCGTGGGACCAGTCGCAGAGCCACCACCACCACTCGTCATCGAAGTCTTCGTCTTCAGGTAAGTCGAAGCACAAGAAGAAGGGGAAGAAGCATTGTCGCTCTTTGCGTTCTCCCCGTCCGTCGGCCGATGCAACGCGGGAAGCAGAAGGTAGTTGTCCGCCTCTGCCCGCGGAGCCTTTTGTGTCGACTCTGGCCTTACCTCCCTTTCCGGGAGCCGGAGCGACCCCTGCCCATTTCGGCCTTCCTTCGGCTGCCTGACCAGCCTTCTCTTTTCAAGTCCCCTTTGTAAATCGCTTCCTTAAGGGCATTACTCACTTGTTTCCTCCAACTCCTTTCATGATGCCTCAGTGGGACTTGAACCTGGGTCTTACTTAACTTATGTGCGCTCCTTTCAAGACGCTACATAACTGTCCTCTCAGGCTCCTGACTCTTAAAACTGCCTTTCTGGTTGCCATCGCCTCTGCCCGCAGGGTGAGTGAGCTACAAGCCCTTTCTTCTAAGCCTCCTTTCCTGGCTGTTCATCCGGACAAAGTTGTCCTCCGCACTCAGCCTTCTTTCCTTCCCAAAGTGGTTACCTCTTTCCATATAGGACAGACCATCACTTTGCCAACCTTCTTTCCGCCTCCGCATCCTTCTAAAGAGGAAGAGAGGCTCCACTGTCTGGATCCAAAACACGCACTTTCATTCTATCTGGATCGCACAAAACAATTCCGGGTGGATGACAAGCTCTTTGTTGGTTATGTGGGTGCCAAGAAAGGTCGGGCCGTGCAAAAACGAACCATCTCCCGATGGGTGGTTCTTTGCATCAAAATCTGCTATTCCTTAGCGAAAAAGGAACCTCCAGTTGGGTTGCGTGCCCGTTCCACCAGGGCGACGGCAGCCACTAATGCTTTGGAACGTGGAGTCCCCCTTCTTGACATCTGCCAGGCAGCTACATGGGCTTCACTGCACACGTTTACCAAACAGTACTGCCTGGACAGCCAAGTCCGGGGAGACGGCTTCTTCGGCCGTTCAGTTCTCCAGGACTTTCTGGTGTGAACTTGGTTCGCAGACCCACCACCGCTGTTGGTATTGCTGGGGTATCTATTCTAAGGTGAGGAATCCATAACTAATTGTCTCTTTCAGATGAACAAGTTACTTATCTTCGGTAATGATATATCTGAAAGAGACATAGATTAGTTATGGATTCCTCACCGCCCCACCCATCCTCCCCGTTCTGGGAACTGACTTCTAGGGTAAGGGACTTCCTTTCAGGGCCCCATTTTTCGTGCACCAGTGGTCAGTGTCTTGCATGGCTCTGCGCTTGTTGCTTGGAATGTCCTGTAAAGAACTGACGTCGGCGCGCGAGGGCGGCGTCTAAGTAGATACCGCGGCGTCATTCCGGTGACCACGATGCCAACGACGAACGCGGAGTCGACCGACGCCACCTATCGACGCGCAGAGGTACTGCTGAGGAAAGGAAAAAATTCTCCGGATCCAGTTTGACGCCTGGGGGATTTCTATGGTGAGGAATCCATAACTGATCTGTCTCTCTTACAGATACATTGTTACCGAAGGTACGTAACTTGTTCATCACGAAGCAACTTGGCCTCCTGGATACATCCAGCATCGAACTCCGACCCAACACCGACATTTTTTAACAACATTACTACTCAATCCTGTGGTACTCAAACCAAAGCAATTCCTGTGCTATCTGATGTAGAGCAACCTCTTAACAGCACACTATGTTCTCATGTTGGTGACTTAAAAAACTTAATCCCCTGCTGGACCGCCTGATTTACTTGGAAACTATCATGAACAGATTCTGTGAACATGTAGTTGCTGTTAACCTACCCACCTTTGATGCTAAGGTGGGGCATTAGACCAGTGCCGCACCCACAGATTGTGTTGCTACTTCGAATCACTGTCCCCTAGGAGGTCCGCTTACTGCACCTCCACCGAAGAGATGTACACAGCGAAATGCCCGACCGCCCTTAAATGCTACGGATTCGCCCAACTATTTTTATAGTACCCACCTGCACACCTTAGATGGAGGTGGTCCACCTGAGCTGAGTTCTCTAATTCCTCCTAGGTCTGCAATTGGTTTTAATTCTGCATCTACATCCACCCACCATCTAGAAATATCAAGTAAAAATAGCGCCATTCCCAGTCAACTACCCCCTAACAATCCTTCCAGTGGTAATACTAACCTGGATGTGTTGGGTCTCCCCCCGGCAGCCTGCCCTTACGTGTTGGTGCTGGCAGGAGTGCCCCTACTTAAGACACAGCAGAATGAATCTTGGGCCGCACTACGCAATAAATGCGTTGATTGGTTATCTAAGTATAAACAGTTTGACGCCCTAAATATGAACAAAATAATTATGGTGCGGAGAGGAGGATGGGTGGGCAACTTGCCTAAAAACATCGAAAGTGATTGTGTTGTAATCAATTTCCACAGACCTGCTATCTTTAGGGCGCTATTGAATCGCCCGGAATTCCGAGCTGAAAGGTATACCCAAATTTGGTCGCTCCCACTGGGATATTTCCACAAACCATCTGCTAGATGTATTCTATCTGGAACATCTCACCTATCCAACCAGAACAGGTTTGCAGCATTGAATGACCTTGAAGCCCAGGACTGACTGGGTCCAATTGTTGATGGGGAGGGGGACTTACCATCCACATGTTTATCACACTCAACCTTGGTGCACCACTTAAAGGCCATAGCAGGGGTCTCGGGTACATAACAGCCAGGTTATGAAAATATTAAGCTGGAACATGGCTGGCCTACAATCAAAGATGTTCTCAGATGATTGGCTTCAGTTAATTAGGCAATATGACATCTTAATGGTCCAGGAAACCTGGACCACCAAAAATATCCATCTTGAAGGGTTTGAGGGCTATAACATCCTTGCCTCATTACCCAAAACAGGCCGACCTACTGGTGGTTTAGCAATATGGGTGAACATTACTGCAGGGGGCTGTACCAAGATTATACCCACTCATAATGATAACTTTCAAGTTTTAAGATATAAAAGAGGCATGCCACTTTATCTGGTAAATGTTTATCATAATGACTTCCATAATAAACCTAATACTAATTTTATCAATCTTTTTGATCATACTACTGCCCTAAGCTATAACTCAGAGCATAGGTAGCAAGGCCCCAGGACCAGACGGGGTGCCGATAGACCTCATTAAACATAATCTGATATCTGGGCCTCCCTCTTGCTTAATGTTTTTAACAATTTACCCAACTCCCCGTTGCCAAGCACGTGGTCGACTTCTATTATTGAAACAATTTTTAAAAAAGGGCGATCGTTCGCAACAGAGTTGCTACAGGCCCATTTCTCTCATAGATACAACGTTGAAAATACTGGGTATGGTTTTATACAACAAGATCAAAGATTGGGCAGAAGAGAACACTATTCTGCATCCCTGCCAATTGGGTTTTAGAAATAAGGTGGGCACAATAGAGCAGTGCCTCAATTTAAATTTGATAATCGGGAAATACACAATCACCAAGCGTCAAGGACTTGACCTCCACATTTGATTTCGTTAACTGTTCGCGGCTATGGTCTGTCCTGTTGGAAACTGGAATGGATGAGAATAGTGCACTTCTTAGCCTATCTACATCAAAATATGAAAGCTAGAATTAATACGCAAGGGGAAGTTTCCCATGATATTGGTGTTTTTAGAGGGGTAAGGCAGGGCTGTGTTCTGGCCCCATTATTGTTTATCTTGTATATTAACAATTTACATAAGTTTTTAGTTACGCTCACTAATGATGTCGCAAGAATCAACAGGTTTATACTTCCATCATTATTATACGCTGATGATGCGTTCCTAATGGGCCGTACCCCCAAAGCCCTGCGTCTTTTAGTGCGAGGCTTTGTTGATTTTATGGCCTCTTGAGATTTGTGTACTAATTTTTAAAATTCTTTTATAATGGCCTGCGGACCTAGGAAGTATGCGCTAAATGTCCTCCATGTCGGCGACCAGAGTTTATCAAGCACCAGCACCTCTTCGTACCTGGGTTTGGTTTTTGCTGCTAGTGGTTTGTGGACAGACCATACTGCTTATTGCAGGACTAAGTTTTTTAGGTCAGTTAACACAGTACTTAGCTTGCCCCAAACCAGGGCTGGGGCTATTTTACCTATTATAAAAAAATCTAAAAGCCAGTGCACACCGACAGCTACCTATTGTGCCGAGGTTTGGGGCATTGCCAAATGTCATAATATTCAGCTTGAGGAGAATAGGTTTTGTCGCAAGCTTCTTCTTAATTTGTGTGCCACAGTGAACTTAAGCTACATTATATCGAACATGTTATCAGAGCGAGCCCTGCTCTATTTTGGTTAAGCATATGGAAAGACAAGGCAGCGTCCCTCATCAGAGATATTATAGTTGACTATCTTAAATGCGAGAAAGGCATGGAAATCCCCTGGCTAGTTGAGGTGAGATCCAGTTTACTCAGGATCAGATACAGAAATGTCTTTGATAATCTGAATGATCTATTTACTGTAAATAAAAAAGAGTTGCGGGCGGCCCTGTATGGGTGCTATAACAAGGAAAGACTGGCCACACAGTCCAGTAACTCTAGCATAGTTGTGTACTTGAATATTGAGAATGATCGACACTTGCCCAGTTATCTGACTAAACCAATGGGTCGATGGGAGCGTGGCCTCCTGTTCCGCCTAAGAGCTGGCACTGTCAAGTATCTACTATGCTTCCCCCTGGGCTTTCAAGCAAATCTTGATTTTATTCCTTGTCCATGTAATGGGCACTCGTGCCAAACCCTATTACATTTTTTATTTTTCTGTAAGTTCTATGAACAATATACCAAATCATTCCTGTTCAATAAAAAAAAAAAAAAAAGATCCTATGTCAATTTTAGAGATGTCTACAAAACTCTCCTCACACTGGGCGAGTATGAGTTAATAATTTGTGTGAGCACATATCTGAAAATTGCGGTTATAGCCCGCATCTCAATGAACTCTGTCTAATTGAACTTTATAGTTTGTACTGTATTGAAGAATCATGTGCTTGCTTTTAACAATTTTATGATTATGTATGTATTTATCTATTGCATGTGCGTGTCTCTTTTATGGATATGTTTTTATCCAAATAAAGATAACAGAATTGAATTAAAGTTTTTACTATTGGGTTTGACATACCCTCATGCCATCTTGAATTCTGACTCTGTCTAGCTTGAGCTTTGCACACACAGGCAGGCCTCCAGATCACTCAAGTAGTTTAGGCTATTCTTGTTCAAGATTGTTTCTGTACTTTTGGAGAGGTTTTGTGCTTTCTCAAGCTTCGCTAAGATAAGGGGCTGGAACATGTGGGAGTGCAGAAAAATACGCGAGAACTCCTTTGCCTTTGGAATGCTTGTGGGAGTTTGGCCAACTCCAGTAAGTTTCATGGAAAGGAGGTCCTCTCGGAAACTTCTAGTGCTTTGAGATTATAAAACTGGGATTTGTTGACTTAGAAAACAGGATTTTGTTTTAACCTGACGAGGGCGGACGCGTCTAATTCAGTGTAGCAGTTCCCGGCTTGCTGAGTCTCTTGGCCCTGGCTGTTAATCCCCCAGTCTGGAGTGGGCTAAGATGCACTTATTGCAGGCGGTGATGTATTTTCTTTGATTATTGGCATTGTGATGTGAGTGTGTGTCAGTGTGCACATTCAAGTCTCCAGTGGTTATAATCATCGGATGTATTTAGTGTATATATATCTTTCATGCTTTCCTTTAACAGGGTTTAATCCTTGAGTCTGATTATTTGCATTTAACAGTTTTATTTCTTGCAGTGGACATCTAGTATTATCATTCCTTATATTTTATTCCATGCATTTAACAGTTGCATTTGCTTACTTGTAAGTGTGTTATTATTGCTTGCTCATATATATATATTTCCATATACATTTATATTTCATTTGACATGTGGGAAAGCCTTTCTGTTAGAGAGTGTTGCACAAATAAAACCACATGCTTTATTCTGAAGACTGTCTTTTGATGCGCCTCATTTTATGAGACTGAAATCCCTTTCCAGGTTTTATTATTGCTCTGCCGTGTGTGTGCCTCCGTGTGGGAGAGAGTGCTGTATTTTCTATTATTTGGGAGGGCGAAGCAATACACAAGTTCAGCAACCCCTGCATGGCCGTGGCTTCATTTGACCCTGTAGGTCAGGCTGCCAGAGATCGGGTCAGTCCACTCACCCCCAACCCCCACGGCCTCCAAACCATCCTAGTCCGGCCCTTCAGGATCATGGGCGCCAGTTGGTGGCAGGATCAGCCATCAACTCCACCACTGGCAAAACGTCACGTTGGAAAGGAGGATTCTTCAGATAGTCCAAAGGGGCTATTCCCTTCCCTTCAAGACAGCCACTCCCTCCATGCCTCCAACTTGCGACCAGCTGATGGAGAATCAGCTAGCCTTTCTCCTGAAGTAAGTCATGGCTCTCTTGGCCAGAATACCCATAGAGAGGGTTTAGGCGCCAGAAGTGGGCTGTGGTTGCTATTCACGCTACTTTCTGGTCTGTAAAAAGGACAAGGGCCTTCGTCCTATCCTAGATTTGAGAGTCCTCAACTACTTCCTCAAAAGGTAAAGTTCAAGATGCTCCCCCTGGCTCAGGTCTTGTTTGCCCTAGACCCTGGAGACTGGATGGTAGCATTGGACTTGCAGGACGCCAATTTTCACATTGCCATCTTGTATGCTCATTGGTCTGCCAAAGTCACACCTGACTCCCTCTCAGACTCTCCCTTTCATCGGAGCTGGACACAGTGCAGTTTCAGGCCTATCCTCCCAAGTGGTGAGTCGAGGATATTCAGGTAATGATGCTGATGTATCTGAAAGAGACACGTTAGTGACAGATTCCTTACCTTAGAATATCCCCAGGCGTCAGGCTGGATCCGGAAAGTTTTTGCGTAGCAGTACCCTTGCGCGTCGGTAGGCGGCGTCGTGCGGCTCCGCGTCCGTCGTCGGCGTCGGGATCGCCGGGATGACGTCGCGGGCAGTACTCAGACGCCGCCCCTGTGCGCTGACGTCAGTTCTTTCTTTTTCCGCGCCAGTAAGCGCAGATCCGGGAAGAGCAGTGCCCTAGTCATTTTTTGACTAAGTTTTTTGGTGATTTTTTCACTGTTTTCTTGAAGTCTCTCGACTCCGAAGGTGTCGGTAGGGATGCCCGGCTTCAAGCCATGCGACACCTGTGGTCGAATGATGTCGATCACAGACCCGCATCAGGAATGTCTCTACTGCCTCGGCCGCGACCACGACACCAAGTCGTGCCCCGACTGCCGGGCCTTGCATCCGAAGGCTTTGCGAGAGCGGTCTCGAAAGCTCCTCGAGGTCCGGCAGTCGGCTCCGCGCCACGGTCACGCGAGAGGTCGAGGGGCCGCTCGCGGAGTCCTCATCGGTCGTCGGGGTCCAAGTCTTCGCACTCCTCCGGTAAGTCGAAGCATAAAAAGTCGAAGAAGCATCATCGCTCGACGACTTCTCCTCGCCGGTCTCGCGACTCGGCTGAGGGTCCTGTCGGCACCGTCCCCTCGGCTCCGGGAGTGCCTGTGGAGCCGCCCCCGCATTACCCGTCCTTCCCGGGTTCGGGGGCGACTCCGGCCGAGATACAGGAGTTCCTATCGCCCATGGCCTGCCTCTTCGGGCCTCAAGGTCCCCCCGGTGCGCCTGCGGGCCCTGATGGGGTTTCTCCGGCGCCGCCGGCGACTCCGGTCCTGGCGCTGCCTGTCACACCAGCCTCGGTCCCGGCCCCGACCCCGACTCCGGCTCCGGCGCTGCCACAACCCCGATCGACGCCGGTTGACCTGACGACACCTCCACCGGCACCGATCTCTCCGGTGCCGTTCCCGCGGTGTCGTTCCCCGGTTCTCTCCGGATCCGGACACGGCGCCGGACCGGCGTCGCTCGACGCCGGCTCCGACGCCGATGAGACCTTGGGTCCCGCATGTCCCTCCTCCTTATTTTGAGCCAGAATTGGAGGACGAAGAGAACTGGGAGGGGTCTGATGACCCTCTCACACAGCAGTGTGAGTTTGATCAGGACTGGGCTGAGGAGCTTGGGGATGCCAGTGGTCTGGACACCTCCCCTGACTCTGGCATGCTGTCTCCTCCTATCGTGGCAACGGAGGAGGGAGCAAACTTTGCAACGGTGTTGCGTAGAGCAGCTGGGGCCTTACACCTCCAGTTGCCTACAGTGGCTGTCAGGACTAACATCCTTACGGAAGTGCGTCAGCCGGCAGCTACCTCCTCGGAGCCACTGCTGCCGTTTAACGAGGCGCTTTCAGACGTTCTTTTGGGCACCTGGTCCAAGCCCACCACAGGGGCTCCTGTGGATAGGAACGTGGCCCGACGCCATCGCCCTGCTCCGGGCGACCCCATGTTCCTCTCCCAACACCCCACCCCTGAGAGCTTGGTGGTCCAAGCCTCTGCTTCCCAAAGCGCCTTCCCTACCCCTCCCCCGGATAGGGAATCCAAACGCCTGGATCAATTTGGGAAGAAGGTCTTTTCTTCCTCCAGTGCTGGCTTGCGGTCTGTCAATACCACTTGCCTCTTGGGCCGATATTCCCACTCCTTGTGGGACTCGGTGGCGCAAGTTTTGCCCCAGTGTCCTGAGGAGGTCCAGACACTGCTTACCCGCACCATTGCGGAGGGAAGAGATGCGGCAAAGTACACCATCAGATGTGGCCTGGATACCGCCGACTCGCTAGGCAGATCGCTTGCGACGACAGTGGCGCTGCGCCGTCACGCCTGGCTGAGAACCACTGGTTTCTCGGGTGATGTCCAAAACACTCTTATGGACATGCCCTTTGATGGGATCGGTCTTTTTGGGAACAAGGCAGACCATGCGCTGGAGCGCTTTAAGGACTCGCGGGCTAAGGCCAAGTCCCTGGGCCTTTCTGCTGTACGCCCTCTGCAGCCGTCTGCTTTTCGCCCAGTCACGTCCGCTGCCCAGCCACTGGCCCGCGCAGCAAACGTCTTCGCGTGGCCGAGGACGTGGCTCCCGCCGTGGCGGGTCAGGCAACCAACGTGCGGGTCAGGCCACCAACCCCGCCCCGTCCGCGGCCTCCAAGCCCTCCTAGTCCTTCTTTTCAGGTGCATAGCACGCCAGTAGGGGGCAGGGTCCGCCATCACCTTCACCACTGGCGTGCCATCACCTCGGACAGGTGGGTCTTGGACATTTTTCCGAAGGGGCTACTCCCTCCCCTTCGAGACCATCCCCCCAGCCATGCCACCTCAATTCCACCGCATGTCAGGGGATCACTTGGTGCTTCTTCAGAAGGAAGTTGCAGCCCTCTTGGCCAAGAGGGCCATCAAGCATGTTCCGACCCCAGAAGTAGGACGTGGTTGCTACTCCCACTACTTTCTGGTGCCCAAAAAGGACAAGGAGGACATGCGTCCTATCTTGGACCTCGGGAACGTCAATCGCTTCCTCCGGAAGGAGAAGTTCAAGATGCTCACCCTAGCTCAGGTCTTGACTGCTCTCGACCCTAGAGACTGGATGGTAGCGTTGGACTTGCAGGACGCATATTTCCACATCCCCGTCCTGCCGGTTACCAGCGTTACCTGCGGTTTACGGTAGGCCTCGAGCATTTTCAGTTCACCGTGCTCCCTTTTGGCCTTACCAGCGCCCCTCGGGTGTTCACGAAAGTGATGGCGTTGGTCGCAGCTCATCTGCGCCGGGTAGGGGTTCCAGTCTTCCCCTACCTCGACGACTGGCTGCTGAAGGCGGGCTCGTCCCAGGCAGTCGTCTCCCACCTCCAGACTACGGCCGAACTCCTGCACTCGCTGGGGTTCTCCATCAACGTGCCGAAGTCGCACCTGATTCCTTCTCCACAGCTCCTTTTCATCGGAGCAGTTCTGGACACGACGCAGTTTTGGGTCTATCCTCCCGAACTGCGAGTCCGGGATATTCAGGCTATGATTCCGATCTTTCGGCCTCTATCCTGGGTTTCGGTACGGATGACCCTGAGGCTGCTGGGCCTCATGGCCTCCTGCATCCTGCTGGTCGATCATGCCAGATGGCATATGCGGGCTCTGCAGTGGGACCTGAAGTTCCAGTGGGCGCAGCACCAGGGCAACCTGTCCAATCACGTCCAGATCTCAGAGGGGACTGCAAAACATTTGCAGTGGTGGCTCTCGAACCGGCAATGGGTCATGGGCAGATCCCTCTCCCTTCCCCAGCCAGAGCACACAGTTGTGACGGACGCGTCCCTTCAGGGATGGGGCGGAGATCAGAGGCCTCTGGTCTCCGGCGGAGTCCCGGCTCCATATCAACATTCTGGAGCTCCGGGCGATCCGCCTTGCACTCAAGGCATTCCTTCCCTCTGTCAAAGGGAAGGTAGTGCAGGTGTTCACAGACAACACCACCGCCATGTGGTACTGCAACAAACAGGGCGGGTTGGGGTCGTGGACCCTATGTCAGGAGGCTCTGCGCCTCTGGACATGGCTGGAACATCATGGCATATTCCTGATGGTTCAACACCTGGCAGGTTCCCTGAACGCCAGGGCGGACGAACTCAGCCGCAGGTGCATGATGGATCACGAATGGCGTCTTCACTCGGAGGTGGCGCAAGGTCTCTTTCAGCAGTGGGGAGAGCCTTGGTTAGATCTGTTCGCCACTGAAGAGAACGCGCAATGTCAGCAGTTCTGCGCGTTGGAATTTCCAAGGCGGCACTCGCTCGGCGACGCTTTTCGTCACGAGTGGCGTTGCGGTCTGTTGTACGCCTTTCCGCCTATACCACTTCTACCCAGAGTGTTGAAGAAGATTCGGCGCGACCGGGCACAAGTTATTCTTGTGGCTCCGGACTGGGCTCGAAGAGTTTGGTATCCGGAGCTACTCCGTATGAGCGTCGATCCCCCGATCGGTCTGCCTCTTCGGGAGGATCTTCTGTCGCAGCAGCAGGGGACGGTCCTCCACCCGAACCTGTCCAGCCTCCACCTGCTTGCGTGGAGATTGAGCGGCGGCAGTTGATTCCTTTCGACTTGCCTCCCGAAGTTTGTGATGTGATTCTGGCAGCCAGGCGTCCCTCCACTAAGGTGGTATACGCCTGCAGGTGGAACAAGTTTGTGGCATGGTGCACAGCAAAGGCTGTGAATCCCCTTTCTGCCCCTCTTTCTGAGGTTCTTCTGTTCCTTCTTTGTCTGGCCCAACAGGGTTCTGCCCTGGGTACCATCAAGGGCTATCTTTGTGCAATCTCGGCCTTCCTCAGGCTTCCTGATCAGCCCTCTCTTTTTAAGTCCCCTGTTGTTAACAGGTTTCTTAAAGGCATTACACACCTCTTTCCTCCTGTTCCGTTTATAATGCCTCAGTGGGACTTAAATTTGGTTCTTACTTTCTTAATGTGCGCTCCCTTTGAGCCTCTGCATAACTGTCCTCTTCGTCTTCTTACTCTGAAGACAGCGTTTCTGGTGGCCATCACCTCCGCTCGGCGGGTGAGTGAGCTCCAGGCTCTTTCATGCAAACCCCCATTTCTGTCTGTTCATCCAGACAAGGTTGTTCTTAGGACGCATCCGTCCTTCTTGCCAAAGGTGGTTACTGCCTTCCACATTGGGCAGACCATCACTTTGCCCACCTTCTTTCCGCCTCCGCATCCTTCCAGAGAGGAAGAGAGGCTCCACCGTCTGGACCCAAAACGTGCGCTTTCCTTTTACATCAACCGCACACAACAGTTCCGGGTGGATGACCAGCTCTTTGTTGGCTACGTGGGCGCCAAAAAAGGTCGGGCGGTACACAAAAGGACCATTTCCCGCTGGGTCATCTTGTGTATCAAGGCCTGTTATTCTTTGGCTAAGAAGGAGCCTCCTGTTGGGCTGCGTGCCCATTCCACCAGGGCAACGGCTGCTACCACGGCTTTAGGCCGCGGTGTTCAATTACAGGATATCTGTCAGGCAGCTACGTGGGCCTCGCTGCACACGTTTACCAAACATTACTGCCTTGACAGCCAGGTCCGGAGGGACGGCTTCTTTGGCCGTTCTGTCCTCCGGGACTTCCTTGTTTGAATCTGTTCGCAGACCCACCACCGGGGTTGGTATTGCTGGGGTATCTATTCTAATGTAAGGAATCTGTCACTAACGTGTCTCTTTCAGATGCACAAGTTACTAACTTGTGTAACGATATATCTGTAAGAGACAGTATTTAGTGACAGATTCCTTACCGCCCCACCCATCCTCCCCGTTCTGCGAACTGATTTCTAGGGTTAAGGACATCCCTTTCAGGGCCCTAGTATTTTTCAGACACCTATGTCAGCTTCTTGCATGGCTCTGCGTTCCTGGCGCGGAAAGTCGTGTACAGAACTGACGTCAGCGCGCAGGGGCGGCGTCTAAGTACTGCCCGCGACGTCATCCCGGCGATCCCGTCGCCGGACGCGGAGCCGCACTACGCCGCCTACCGACGCGAAAGGGTACTGCTACGCAAAAACTTTCCGGATCCAGCCTGACGCTTGGGGATATTCTAAGGTAAGGAATCTGTCACTAACTACTGTCTCTTACAGATATATCGTTACACATGTTAGTAACTTGTGCTTCAGCCTCTATCTTGGATTTCAGTGAGAATGACGATGAGGCTGTTGGGCCTTATGGCCTCCTGCATCCTGCTAGTGACATTCCAGATGGTATATGTGGGCTTTGCAGTGGGACCTGATGTTCCAGGGGGCACAGCACCAGGGGAACCTCTCCGATGTGGTCCAGATCTCAGAGGGAACTGTACAGGACCTACAGCAGTGGCTGACCAACCGCGATTGGGTCAGAGGCAGACCCCTTTCCCTTCCCCAACCCTATCACATAGTAGTGACAGATGCACCACTCCTGGGATTGGGCGGCCATCTGGGAGAGGTGGAGGCAGAGGACTCTGGCCTCCGGTGGAATCCATTCTCCACATAACTTGCTGGAGCTCCCAGCGATTCGCTTGGCATTGAAAGCTTTTCTTCCTTCCATCAAGGGAAAGCTGGTTCGTGTGTTCACGGACAAAGCCACTGCCATGTGGTACTGCAACAAGCGGGGCGGGGTGGGATCGTGGACCCTTTGTCAAGAGTCCCTCTGTCTCTGGACATGGCTGGAACAGCATGGCCTTTCCCTGGCTGTTCAACACCTGGCAGGTTCCCTGAACGCCAGAGTTGACAAACTCAGCCGTCCATGCGTAGCGGATAACGAATGGCATCTCCATCCGGAAGTGTCACAAGGTCTCTTTCAGCAGTGGGGAAAGCCTTGGTTAGATGTGTTCACCTCTGGCAAGAACGCACAATGTCAGCAGTTTTGCGCTCGGGCGTTCCCAAGGCGGCTATCGCTCAAGGACACTTCATCATGAATGGAGCGCAGGCCTTCTTCAAGCCTTTCCGCCCATACCGCTCCTGGCCAGAGTGCTCAACAAGATCAGGAGCAACCATGCCCAAGTCATTCTTGTGGCTCCGGACTAGGTGCGGAGAGTCTGGTATCCTGAGCTCCTCCAATTGAGCATTGATCCTCTGATCAGGCTGCCCCTTCGGGAGGATCTTCTGTTGCAGCAGTGGGGGGAGGGTCCTTCACCCGAACCTGTCAACTCTATGCCGCCTTGCGTGGAGATTGAGCAGTGACAGTTGACTGCTTTCGACCTTCCTCCTGAACTCTGCAATGTTATTCTGGCAGCTAGGGGTCCCTTCACCAAGACCATGTATGCCTGGCCGTGGAACAAATTTGTAAAATATTGTACAGAAAGATTTACTGATCCTCTTTTGGGGTCCCTTTCTCAGGTCTTACTCATTATCCTCACCCTTGCCCAGCAGGCCTCTGCTCTGGGCACTCCTAAAGGGTATGTTTCAGCCCTGTCTTAATTTTTGAGACTGCCAGACCAATTCTCTTTAAATCCCTTATTGTAAATAGATTTTCCACCTGCACCTTTCATCATGCCTCAGTGGGACCTTAATTTGGTTCTTACCTTCCTGATGTGTGCTCCGTTCGAATCTCTGCATAACTGTACCCTCCGGCTGCTTACCATCAAAACAGTGGCAATCACATTAGCGAGGCGGGAGAGTGAATTGCAGCCTCCTTACCTGACCATCTTCCCTGATAAGCTGGTGCTTCGCACTAGGGCCTCTTTCTTACCGAAAGTGATGACCCCATTCCACCTGGGGCAATCTGTCACCCTGCCCACTTTCTATGCTCCTCCACATCCCTCTAAAGAAGAGGAGTGCCTCCACCATGTGGTCCCAAAAAGAGCATTGTCCTACCTTGATCACACAAAAGAGTTCTGGGTGGGTGACCAACTGTTAGTGGGGTAGGTGGTAGTGAAGAAGGGTTGTGCGGTGCAGAAAAGGATGATTTCTCATTGGGTCATCATTTGCATCAAAATCTCCTATGCTCTGGCCAAAAAGCAGCCTCCTGAAGGCTTGAGGGCTCATTCTACTGGAGCGGAGGCTGCTACCACGGCATTGCAACGTGGAGTCCCAGTCCTAGACATTTGTCAGACAGCAATGTGGGCATCTCTGCAAAGGTTCACCTAGCACTACTGCCTGGACAGACAAGTCCGAAGGGACGGCCTTTTTGGCCGCTCTGTCCTGCAGGACTTCCTGGTCCACCCTTGTCCGCAGTCCCTCCTCCGAGGATGGTATTGCTTAGGTATCTATTCAAAGGTAAGGAAACTACAGCTAGATGTCTCTATCAGATGGACAAGTTACTTGCCTTCGGTAACGCCTTATCTAGTAGAGGCATGATCTGGGTGCAGATTCCTTACCGACACGTCGTCTTCCCCACACTGCGGACAGGTTTCTAGGGTCAGGGCTGATCCCATTCAGGGCCCAAGTTGTTCAGAAGCACACCAATATCTGAAAGAGACAAGTTAGTGACAGATTCCTTACCTTAGAATATCCCCAGGCGTCAGGCTGGATCCGGAAAGTTTTTGCGTAGCAGTACCCTTGCGCGTCGGTAGGCGGCGTCGTGCGGCTCCGCGTCAGTCGTCGGCGTGGTGATCGCCGGGATGACGTCGCGGGTAGTACTTAGGCGCCGCCCCTGCGCGCTGACGTCAGTTCTTCTTTTTCCGCGCCAGCAAGCGCAGATCCGGGAAGAGCAGTGCCCTGGTCATTTTTGGTGAATTTTTCACTGTTTTTCTTTAATCGACTTCAAGGTGTCGTAGGGATGCCCGGGTTTAAACGTTGCAGCGCCTGTGCTCGGATGATGTCCATCACAGACCCGCATTGGGAGTGTCTCTTCTGCCTCGGCCGAGGCCACGACACGGAGTCTTGTTCCGACTGCCGGGCCCTCAACCCGAAAGCTTTGCGAGAGCGGTCTCGAAAGCTCCTCGAGGCCCGGCATTCGGCTCCGCGGCAAGCCCCGGTCGCGTGAGAGGTCCAGGGGTCGATCGCGGAGTCCACACCGGTCGTCGGCATCGAAGTCTTCTTCGTCCGGTAAGTCAAAACACAAAAAGTCCAAAAAGCATCGTCGCTCTAGGACTTCGCCTCGCCGGTCTCGCGACTCGGCTGAGGCCCCTCCCGGCACCGTCCCCGCCCGCGGCCCCGGACATGCCTGTGGAGTCGCCCCCGCAATACCCGTCCTTCCCGGGTTCGGGGGCGGATCCGGCCCAAGTACAGGAATTCCTGTCGGCCATGGCCCGCCTCTTCGGGCCTCAAGGTCCCTCCGGTGCGCCTTCGGGCCCCGCGGGCCCTGATGGGGTTGCTCCGGCGTCGCCAACGGCTCCGGCCCCGGCGTCGCCCGTGCCTCCAGCCTCGATTCCGGCCCCGGCCTCGATAACGGCTCCACAACCCCCATCGACGCCGGTCGACCTAACGACACCTCCGCCGGCGCCGATGTCTCCGGTGCCGTTCTCGACGCCGCCTGGGGCTCCGGGCGGCGGCGTCCCCCAGTTCCTTCCGGCTCCGGACATGGACCCGGACCGACGTCGCTCGACGCCGGTTCCGGCGCCCGATGAGACCTTGGGTCCCAAATGTCCCTCCTCCCCCTTATTTTGAACCAGAGGAGGACCAGGAGGACTGGGAGGGGTCTGATGACCCTCTGGCACAACAGTGTCAGTACGATGAGGACTGGACAGAGGGTCTAGGGGATGCCAGTGGTCTAGATACTTCCCCTGACACTGGCATGCTGTCTCCTCCCGTGGCTACGGAGGAGGGAGCCAATTTTGCAACGGTGTTGCGTAGGGCTGCTGGAGCCTTACATCTCCAACTCCCTACTGTGGCGGTCAAGACTAATCTCTTGACAGAGGTGCTTCAGCCGGCAGCCTCCTCTACGGAGACTGTGCTGCCGTTTAACGACGCCCTCACTGACGTTCTTTGGGCGCCTGGTCCAAGCCCAACACAGGGGCTCCTGTGGATAGGAACGTGTCCCGACGCCATCGCCCAGCTCCGGGCGACCCCCTGTTTCTCTCTGTCCACCCCACCCCTGAGAGCTTGGTTGTCCAAGCCTCCGCTTCCCAAACCGCCTTCCCTACCGCCCCTCCGGATAGGGAATCCAAACGCCTGGATCAATTTGGGAAGAAGGGTTTTTCTTCCTCCAGTGCTGGCTTGCGGTCCATCAACACCGCTTGCCTTTTGGGCCGATATACCCACTCCTTGTGGGATTCGGTGGCGAATGTTTTGCCCCAGTGTTCTGAGGAGGTCCAGACACTGCTTTCCCGCGCCATTGCGGAAGGAAGGGATGCAGCCAAATACACAATACGATGTGGCCTTGATACCGCCGACTCGCTGGGCAGGTCTATTGCAACGACGGTGGCGCTACGACGCCACGCCTGGCTGAGAACCACTGGTTTTTCAGGGGATGTCCAGAATACTCTCATGGACATGCCCTTTGATGGAGTCGGTCTTTTTGGGTCCAAAGCAGACCATGCGTTGGAGCGCTTTAAGGACTCACGGGCTACTGCAAAGTCCCTGGGCCTTTCTGCTACACGCCCTCCGCTGACTTCTGCTTTTCGCCCCTATCGTGGCCACGGTAGGGGCGCCCTTCACGTCAGCAGCCCAGCCACCGGCCCGCGCAGCAGGCGTCTTCGCGTGGCCGAGGACGTGGATTCCGCCGTGGCGGATCGGGCAACCAGCGTGCGGGTCAGGCCACCACCTCCAACCCGTCCGCGGCCTCCAAACCCTCCGAGTCCCTCTTTTCAGGTGCACAGCACGCCAGTAGGGGGCAGGGTCCGCCATCACCTTCCCCACTGGCGTACCATCACCTCGGACAGGTGGGTCTTGGACATTGTCCGAAGGGGCTACTCCCTCCCCTTCGAGTCCACCCCCAGCCATGCCACCTCAATTCCACCGCATGTCAGGGGATCACTTGGTACTTCTGCAGAAGGAAGTCACGGCCCTCTTGGCCAAGAGGGCCATCGAGCATGTTCCGACCCCAGAAGTAGGGCGTGGTTGCTACTCCCACTACTTCCTGGTGCCCAAAAAGGACAAGGAGGACATGCGTCCTATCTTGGACCTCCGGAACGTCAATCGCTTCCTCTGGAAGGAGAAGTTCAAGATGCTCACCCTAGCTCAGGTCTTGACTGCCCTCGACCCTGGAGACTGGTTGGTAGCGTTGGACTTGCAGGACGCATATTTCCACATCCCCGTCCTGCCGGCCCACCGGCGTTACCTTCGGTTCACGGTAGGCCCCGAGCATTTTCAGTTCACCGTGCTCCCCTTTGGCCTTACCAGTGCCCCTCGGGTGTTCACGAAAGTGATGGCGGTGGTCGCAGCTCATCTGCGCCGGGCAGGGGTTTCAGTCTTCCCCTACCTCGACGACTGGCTGCTGAAGGCGGGCTCGTCCCAGGCAGTCGTCTCCCACCTCCAGACTACGGCCGAACTCCTGCACTCGCTGGGGTTCTCCATCAATGTGCCGAAGTCGCATCTGATTCCTTCTTCACAGCTCCTTTTCATCGGAGCAGTTCTGGACACGACGCAGTTTCGGGCCTATCCTCCCGAACGGCGAGTCCGGGATATTCAGGCTATGATTCCGATCTTTCAGCCTTTATCCTGGGTTTCGGTACGGATGACCCTGAGGCTGCTGGGCCTCATGGCCTCCTGCATCCTGCTGGTCAATCATGCCAGATGGCATATGCGGGCTCTGCAGTGGGACCTGAAGTTCCAGTGGGCGCAGCACCAGGGCAACCTGTCCGATCACGTCCAGGTCTCGGAGGGGACTGCAAAACAGTTGCAGTGGTGGCTCTCGAACCGGCAATGGGTCATGGGCAGATCCCTCTCCCTTCCCCAGCCAGAGCATACAGTTGTGACGGACGCGTCCCTTCTGGGATGGGGCGGTCACATGGGAGAGGCGGAGATCAGAGGCCTCTGGTCTCCGGCGGAGTCCCGGCTCCATATCAACATTCTGGAGCTCCGGGCGATCCGACTTGCACTCAAGGCATTCCTTCCCTCTGTCAAAGGGAAGGTAGTGCAGGTGTTCACAGACAACACCACCGCCATGTGGTACTGCAACAAACAGGGCGGGGTGGGGTCGTGGACCCTTTGTCAGGAGGCTCTGCGCCTCTGGACATGGCTGGAACATCAGGGCATGTTCCTGATGGTTCAACACCTGGCAGGTTCCCTGAACGCCAGGGCGGACGAACTCAGCCGCAGGTGCATGATGGATCACGAATGGCGTCTTCACTCGGAAGTGGCGCAAGGACTCTTTCTACAGTGGGGAGAGCCTTGGTTAGATCTATTCGCCACCGAAGAGAACGCGCAATGTCATCAGTTCTGCGCGTTGGAATTTCCAAGGCGGCACTCGCTCGGCGACGCTTTTCGTCACGAGTGGAGTTGCGGTCTATTGTACGCCTTTCCGCCTATACCACTTCTACCCAGAGTGTTGAAGAAGATTCGGCACGACCGGGCCCAAGTCATTCTTGTGGCTCCGGACTGGGCTCGAAGAGTTTGGTATCCCGAGCTACTCAATATGAGCGTAGATCCCCCGATCCGTCTGCCTCTTCGGGAGGATCTTCTGTCGCAGCAGCAGGGGACGGTCCTCCACCCGAACCTGTCCAGCCTCCACCTGCTTGCGTGGAGATTGAGCGGCGGCAGTTGATTCCTTTCGACTTGCCTCCCGAAGTTTGTGATGTGATTCTGGCAGCCAGGCGTCCCTCCACTAAGGTGGTATACGCCTGCAGGTGGAACAAATTTGTGGCATGGTGCACAGCAAAGGCTGTGAATCCCCTTTCTGCCCCTCTTTCTGAGGTCCTTCTGTTCCTTCTCTCTCTGGCCCAACAGGGTTCTGCCCTGGGTACCATCAAGGGTTATCTTTGTGCTATCTCGGCCTTCCTCAGGCTCCCTGATCAGCCCTCCCTTTTCAAGTCCCCTGTTGTTAACAGGTTCTTAAAAGGCATTACTCACCTCTTCCCTCCTGTTCCGTTTGTGATGCCTCAGTGGGACTTGAACTTGGTTCTTACCTTTTAATGTGCGCTCCCTTTGAGCCTCTACATAACTGTCCTCTTCGTCTTCTGACTCTGAAGACAGCCTTTCTGGTGGCCATCACCTCCGCTCGGCGGGTGAGTGAGCTCCAGGCTCTATCTTGCAAACCTCCCTTTCTGTCTGTTCATCCAGACAAGGTTGTTCTTCGGACGCG
Organism: Calotriton arnoldi; assembly: GCA_963921515.1. Classification (NCBI taxonomy): domain Eukaryota; kingdom Metazoa; phylum Chordata; class Amphibia; order Caudata; family Salamandridae; genus Calotriton; species Calotriton arnoldi. The sequence goes on from CAWUFW010000381.1 coordinate 4,169,429, forward strand.
TCCGTCCTTCTTGCCAAAGGTGGTTACTGCTTTCCACATTGGGCAGACCATCACTTTGCCCACCTTCTTTCCGCCTCCGCATCCTTCCAGAGAGGAAGAGAGGCTCCACCGTCTGGACCCAAAACGTGCGCTCTCCTTCTATATTGACCGCACAAAACACTTCCGGGTGGATGACCAGCTCTTTGTTGGCTACGTGGGCGCCAAAAAAGGTCGGGCAGTGCACAAGAGGACCATCTCCCGCTGGGTTACCTTGTGCATCAAGACCTGCTATTCTTTGGCTAAGAAGGAGCCTCCTGTTGGGCTGCGTGCCCATTCCACCAGGGCAACGGCTGCTACCACGGCCTTGGGCCGCGGTGTTCCGCTGCCGGTTATCTGTCAGGCAGCTACGTGGGCCTCGCTGCACACGTTTACAAAGCATTACTGCCTTGACAGTCAGGTCCGGAGGGACGGCTTCTTTGGCCGTTCTGTCCTCCAGGACTTCCTTGTCTGATCTTTGTTCGCAGACCCACCACCGGGGTTGGTATTGCTGGGGTATCTATTCTAAGGTAAGGAATCTGTCACTAACGTGTCTCTTTCAGATGCACAAGTTACTAACTTGTGTAACGATATATCTGTAAGAGACAGTAGTTAGTGACAGATTCCTTACCGCCCCACCCATCCTCCCCGTTCTGCGAACTGATTTCTAGGGTTAAGGACATCCCTTTCAGGGCCCTAGTATTTTTCAGACACCTATGTCAGCTTCTTGCATGGCTCTGCGATCCTGGCGCGGAAAGTCGTGTACAGAACTGACGTCAGCGCGCAGGGGCGGCGCCTAAGTACTGCCCGCGACGTCATCCCGGCGATCACGACGCCGACGACGGACGCGGAGCCGCACGACGCCGCCTACCGACGCGCAAGGGTACTGCTACGCAAAAAACTTTCCGGATCCAGCCTGACGCCTGGGGATATTCTAAGGTAAGGAATCTGTCACTAACTACTGTCTCTTACAGATATATCGTTACACAAGTTAGTAACTTGTGCGTTAGTGCACTTCATGGCTCCACGCTTCTGGCATGCGAAGTCATGAAGAGTAACTGATGTCAGCACGCTGAGGTGGCGCCTATATAGGCAATGCGCAACCACTTCCGGCGCGGATGGTGCAACATCATCATGCAGAGCCGACCTACGCCACCTACCTGCATGCAAGGCTATTGCTTGAAGAAAGATCTTCCGGATCCAGCTTGGCCCCTGGGAAATTCAAAATCTGCGGCTTGATCATGTCGCTATCAGATAAGGCGTTACAGAAGGTAAGTAACATGTCCACGTATACCATTAATAGATATGTTAATTAAATGAATCTCCGTATTATTCAATACGGAATATAAATATCTACTTGTATAAACAGATATACATATATACGTTTGTGTATGTTTCTATATACACATATATATAATGTAACTCAATTATTAAAAATAGTTTACATTATATAAATTTGTTTAATTTAAATTTACTACTATAAAAAGCACATTACATATATTACATGTTTTACATGAAACTGAAAAATATTAACAGTTCAGTTCTAGAACATATAAATTACCAAACTAATAAAAAAACACTTTTACAAAAAAATATTATACAAATTTAAAAACAAATACTATAAAATTAAAGTTATAAACAAATATTAATAAAAATATATTTAACCGGAGGGGTTAAATATATTATCTGAAAGAAACTAGTTAGTTATAGATTCCTTACCTTAGAATTACCCCCAGGCGTCGGACTGGATCCGGAAAGTTTTTTCATCAGCAGTACCTCTGCGCGTTGGAAGGTGGTCGTCGGTCGGCTCCCCGTCCGTCCTCGGCGTCGTGGTCACCGGGATGACGTCGCGGCAGCTACTTAGACGCCGCCCTCGCGCGCTGACGTCAGTTCTTTCTTTTTCCGCGCCAGCCAGCGCAGATCCGGGAAGAGCGGTACCTCAGTCATTTTTTGACTACGTTTTTCTCGACATTTGTCGACTTCTTGTTTCGAGTCTCCGACTCCGAACAGGTGCACGAGGGATGCCCGGTTTCGAGGCCTGCGGTTCCTGTAACCGACTGATGTCGGTGACGGATCCGCACCGCATGTGCCTCTTTTGCCTGGAGCGCGACCACGACCCCAAGTCGTGCTCCGAATGTCGGTCGATGGTGCCGAAGGCTTTGCGGGAGCAGTCCCGAAAGCAACTTGAACGCCGACAGTCGGCTCCGCGCCGTTCGAGGTCCCGGTCGAGAGGGAGGTCGATGGACCGGTCGCGGACCCACCACCATTCCGGTTCGAAATCATCGAAGTCTTCGCACTCTGGGTCGGGTAAGTCAAAGCATAAGAAGAAGTCGAAGAAGCATCGTCGCTCTTCGACTTCTCGTCGGTCGGCCGATCCGATGAGGCACGCGGGTGGTGCCACTCCCGCGCGTGGAGCCTCAAGGGTCGACTCCGAGCTTCCCTCCCTTTCCGGGACCCGGAGCGGCCCCCTGCCCAGCTTCTTACGTTCTACGAGGCGATGCATGCCATCTTTCGGTGGACCGACCCCGCCGGCGCGCCTTCAGGCCCCGCGAACCCAGTTGGGGGGCCGAGGTCTTCGCTGCCAGCGGCTCCGGCCCTGGCGCCGCAGGCCCCCCTTGGATCCAGGCCTGGATCCGGATCGGCGCCGGTTGACCTCGTTACACCACCACCGGCGTCGACCCCACCGGCACCACGTTTCGCGTCGCCCGGCGCGCCGGACGTCGTCGTCCCCGGTTTCAGCCCCGACGTGGAGACGGTGCTGGAACGGTGTCGACCGACGCCGTTTGGGAATTTCTTTCCCTATCTCCATCCTCCTCCTTTTCTGCCTGTACAACAGCAGGAGGAGGAAGGGGAGGACTGGGAGGGGTCTGAGGACCCTCTCGCTGCCCAATGCGAGTATGACCTGGACTGGGCAGAGGATTTGGGGGACGCCAGTGGTCTGGACACAACTCCAGACCTTGGCATGCTGTCTCCTCCTACCGTGGCTACGGAGGAGGGTGCTTCTTTTTCTGTGGTGTTGCATAGGGCAGCCGGGGCTCTCCACCTCCCTACGGCACCACTACCACGTTCGGCGCCGGTCGGCTCCCCGGCCGGCGTCGACCCCGGCCTCCATCCCCGACGGCGCCGGGTGGAGTTTTTGTGCCCCTGTTCACTCCTGGGGTCCCTTTCCAACAACGGTGGCACCCAGAGGATGATGAGGAGGACTGGGAGGGGTCAGGTGACCCTTTAACTGACCAGTTGGAAAGTGAACAGGACTGGAGAGAGGAACTGGGGGATGCCAGTGGTCTTGACACTTCACCCGACCTTGGCATCTTGTCTCCTCCTACTGTGGCTACGGAGGAGGGAGCGTCATACGCAGTGGTGTTGCGTAGGGCGGCCGAGGCTCTCAACCTCGAGCTTCCTACGGTGGTGGTCAGGACTAACCTCCTGACTGAGGTGCTTCAACAGGCGGTGAGCTCTTCAGAGCCCCTTCTGCCGTTTAATGAGGCCCTCACCGACGTCCTTTTGGGCACGTGGTCCAAGCCCAACACGGGGGCTCCCGTGGACAGGATGATCGCCCGACGCCACCGCCCGGCTCCGGGCGACCCCACTTTCCTCTCCCAACACCCCACCCCGGAGAGCTTGGTGGTCCAAGCCTCCACCTCCAAAAGCGCCTTCCCTAACGCTCCACCAGAAAGGGAATCCAAGAAGCTGGCCCACCTTGGCAAGAAAAGTTTCTCTCCTGCCAGCTTAGGACTGCGGTCAGTAAACACAGCATGTCTCTTGGGGCGTTATTCCCACTCGGTGTGGGATGCGGTGGCGCAGGTGCTGCCTCAGTGTCCGGAGGAGGCCCGGGGACTGCTTTCCCAGGCTGTTGCCGCCGGGAGGGATGCAGCAAAGTTTACAATCCGTTGTGGGCTGCACACCGCCGACTCTCTGGGCAGGACCATTTCAACGTCGGTAGCGCTTCGTCGCTACGCCTGGATGAGGTCCACTGGCTTTTCAGGGGATGTCCAGAACACCTTGATGGACATGCCCTTTGATGGCCGTCGCCTTTTCGACGACAAAGCAGACAACGCCCTTGAGCGCTTCAAGGACTCACGGGCTACGGCCAAGTCCTTGGGCCTCTCCACCCGTCCGGCGCAGTCTGCTTTTCGCCCCTTTTGTGGCTACGGAAGAGGTGCCCCGCTACGTCCCACCGAGGGCCACAGGCTGCAGCAAGTTACCCAACCTTCGCGCGGCCGGGGACGTGGAAACAACCGGCATGGTTCCGGGGGCCAGCAGGCGGGCCAGTCCTCCAACCCCCCCTCTGCAGCAGCCTCCAAACCCTCCTACTTCGACCTTTCAGGCCCATCAAACGCCAGTGGGCGGCAGGATTCGCCATCTCCTCCCCCACTGGCACACCATCATGTCGGACAGGTGGGTTTTGCAAATAGTCCGAAGGGGCTACTCCCTCCCCTTCGAGACTATCCCTCCAGCCATCCCACCGAGATACCACCGCATGTCGGAGGGTCATCTGGCCCTTCTCCAGCAGGAAGTTGCGGCTCTCTTGGCCAAGGGAGCCATCGAGCGCGTTCCTGTCCCAGAAGTAGATTGTGGTTGTTACTCCCACTACTTTCTGGTCCCCAAGAAGAACAAGGGCCTGCGTGCTATCTTGGATCTCAGGGACGTCAATCGCTTCCTACGGAAGGAGAAGTTCAAGATGTTGATGCTTGCTCAGGTCTTGCCTGCCCTCGACCCGCAAGACTGGATGGTAGCGTTGGACTTGCAGGACGCTTATGTTCGAAGCATATGAGCTGTAGATTGTATACTTTAGCATAGATCGCCATCTGGTGTTGGGCTCGGATGTTTGCAGTTTGTTTTTGTCGAAGAAGTCTTTGTTAGTCACGAGATAGGTGACTCCTCCTTATGGTGACAGTGCGCATGGGCATCGACTCCATCCCCAGATTGTTTTTTTCCGCCATCGGGTTCGGATGTGACTTGCTGCGCTCCGGGTCGGTGTCGTAATCGAAACCCCCTTCAACGCGCAATCTCCCACCACTCAACGGTATTGTCTCGATCGCGTTTCCCTTTCTCGACGCGCATCTTCTACAATCGAAAAACTTCGATAAACTTTGACGCGGGCCGTTGGGCCTACCCGCGCCGATCCCGACGGAAGCCGATGGAACGGACTCCCTTCAAGAAATGTCTCCAGTGTGGTGCTAAATTCCCACACTCGGACCTACACCCAGTGTGTAATCTTTGCCTCTCTCCAGAACATCGAGAAGATACCTGTGAGGCTTGTCTATCTTTCAAGTCTAAGAAGACCATTCGTGATCGTCGGGCTCGACGCCACGAAGTGTCCTGAGGAAGCGGCTCCATTCCGGACATCTTCCATCCAGGCCCAGACAGCATTCCGGAACAAGACCAGGAGGAACAGGTCTCAGTCTCTGAAGCAGATGACTCCGACGTCGAAGACGCAGTCACCCCAGCTCAGCGGACCGTGAGTACCGAGACCCCTGCCCCACCCAAGCCCATACCAAAGGCTCCAGTAATACCTTCGCCACAGGGCCCAGGTCCACACCGGCCGAACATTTCAGATGCCCCGCCCTTCGGCCCGGCTATGAAAAGCAAAGACAAGCCTTCTGGCTCGGGCTCGAGCCAACCACACTCCGGTACCGAAAAAACACCTTCAGCACCGAAGTCCAAGGCCGCCAATATGCCACGCCCTCCTCCATCGGCACCGGAAAACCCTCCGGCGCCGAAACAACTGAAGGACAAACCCTCGGTGCCGAAGCAAAAGGGAAAAACTTCGACACCGAAAACATCGGAGCCGAAACAATTCAGGGAAAAACCTTCGATGCCTAAACCCCCGAAGCAAAAGACTCCGGAGCCGAAACAACCGACACCGAAATCTTCGGAGCCAGGAAAGGCTTCTAAACCGGACACTGTCCCTATGCCTAAACAGTCTAATACTCCTCATAGGGAAAAATCTTCGGCACCGAAAAAGAACACCGGCTCCGAAGAACTTTTTGTCCCGGATCCAAACCAGAAAACAATTTATATCCATCCAAAGACTGGTCATATTCTCTCCAAACAGACTACAAAAAGGAAACCGGACCATCTGCAAAATTTACCGGTTCCGGCTAAAAGAATAGACATGAGCACTAACACCTCTCCACCCCTACACCTCCTCCTCCACCTATTGATCCCAATCTACTTATCTCTCCAGTACACTCTCCAGAACATACTTTTCCACTCTCCCAACCAGAGGATAGTGATAATGGAGATGGGGATGGACAAGGGGATGATAATATAGTTCCACAAGATAATGATGATAATGATCCCCCACACGAGCCAGATCCATGGAGGGACTATAATACAGATCCTGACTTAAACAACGACCCCGATCTTTATCCCACTAAGCCATCCCCACCAGACGATAATGTAGGTTTTGCCCAACTAATCAATAGGGCCGCAACATATCATGGGGTAAATTTACAATCTGAAAGAGACACGTTAGTGACAGATTCCTTACCTTAGAATATCCCCAGGCGTCAGGCTGGATCCGGAAAGTTTTGCGTAGCAGTACCCTTGCGCGTCGGTAGGCGGCGTCGTGCGGCTCCGCGTCCGTCGTCGGCGTCGTGATCGCCGGGATGACGTCGCGGGCAGTACTTAGGCGCCGCCCCTGCGCGCTGACGTCAGTTCTTCTTTTTCCGCGCCAGCAAGCGCAGATCCGGGAAGAGCAGTGCCCTGGTCAATTTTTGACCATACTTTTTGATGATTTTTTCACTGTTTTTTCCAACTTAAAGGTGTCGTAGGGATCCCCGGCTTCAAGCGATGCGGCGCCTGTGCGCGGATGATGTCCGTCACCGACCCGCATTGGGAGTGTCTCTTCTGCCTCGGCCGAGGCCACGACACCGAGTCTTGTCCCGAATGCCAGGCCCTCAACCCGAAAGCTTTGCGAGAGCGGTCTCGAAAGCTCCTCGAGGCCCGGCATTCGGCTCCACGGAGGCCCCGGTCGCGTGAGAGGTCCAGGGGTCGCTCGCGGAGTGCACACCGGTCGTCGGCGTCGAAGTCTTCTTCGTCCGGTAAGTCTAAGCACAAGAAGTCCAAGAAGCATCGTCGCTCTCGGACTTCGCCTCGCCCGGTCTCGCGACTCGGCTGAGGCCCCTCCCGGCACCGTCCCCGCGGCCCCGGACTTGCCTGTGGAGTCGCCCCCGCCATACCCGCCCTTCCCGGGTTCGGGGGCGGTCCGGCCAAGGTACAGGAGTTCCTGTCGGCCATGGCCCGCCTCTTCGGGCCTTCAGGCCCCTCCGGTGCGCCTTCGGGCCCCGCGGGCCCTGATGGGGTTGCTCCGGCGTCGCCGGCGGCTCCGGCCCCGGCGTCGCCCGTGCCTCCAGCCTCGATCCCGGCTCCGGGTTCGGCCCCGGCCTCGATCCCGGCTCCACAACCCCCATCGACGCCGGTCGACCTCACGACACCTCCGCCGGCGCCGATGTCTCCGGTGCCGTTCTCGACGCCGCCCTGGGCTCCGGGCGGCGTCGTCCCCCAGTTCCTTCCGGCTCCGGACATGGACCCGGAGCGACGTCGCTCGACGCCGGCTCCGGCGCCGATGGGACCTTGGGTCCCAACTGTCCCTCCTCCTCCTTATTTTGAACCTGAGGAGGACCAGTTGGACTGGGAGGGGTCTGATGACCCTCTGACGCGCAACTGTCAGTATGATGAGGACTGGACAGAGAGTCTAGGGGAGGCCAGAGGTCTGGATACTTCCCCTGACACTGGCATGCTGTCTCCTCCCGTGGCTACGGAGGAGGGGGCCAATTTTGGTACGGTGTTGCGTAGGGCTGCTGGGGCCTTACGTCTCCAGCTCCCTACTTTGACGGTCAAGCCTAACATCTTGACAGAGGTGCTTCAGCCGGCAGCCTCCTCTGCGGAGACTGTGCTGCCGTTTAACGACGCCCTCACTGACGTTCTTTTGGGCGCCTGGTCCAAGCCCAACACAGGGGCTCGTGTGGATCGGAACGTGTCACGACGCCATCGCCCTGCTCCGGGCGACCCCCTGTTTCTTTCTGTCCACCCCACTCCTGAGAGCTTGGTTGTCCAAGCCTCCGCTTCCCAAACCGCCTTCCCTACCGCTCCTCCGGATAGGGAATCCAAACGCCTGGATCAGTTTGGGAAGAAAGGTTTTTCTTCCTCCAGTGCTGGCTTGCGGTCCGTTAACACCGCTTGTCTTTTGGGCCGATATACCCACTCCCTGTGGGATTCGGTGGCGGATGTTTTGCCCCAGTGCCCTGAGGAGGTCCAGGCACTGCTTTCCCGCGCCATTGCGGAAGGAAGGGATGCGGCCAAATACACTATCCGTTGTGGCCTTGACACCGCCGACTCGCTGGGCAGGTCGATTGCAACGACGGTGGCGCTCCGACGCCACGCCTGGCTGAGAACCACTGGTTTTTCAGGGGATGTCCAGAATACTCTCATGGACATGCCCTTTGATGGAGTCGGTCTTTTTGGGTCCAAAGCAGACCATGCGTTGGAGCGCTTTAAGGACTCACGGGCTACTGCCAAGTCCCTGGGCCTTTCTGCTACACGCCCTCCGCTGCCTTCTGCTTTTCGCCCCTATCGTGGCCACGGTAGGGGCGCCCCTTCACGTCAGCAGCCCAGCCACCGGCCCGCGCAGCAGGCGTCTTCGCGTGGCCGAGGACGTGGATTCCGCCGTGGCGGATCGGGCAACCAGCGTGCGGGTCAGGCCACCACCTCCAACCCGTCCGCGGCCTCCAAGCCCTCCTAGTCCCTCCTTTCAGGTGCACGGCACGCCAGTAGGGGGCAGGGTCCGCCATCACCTTCCCCACTGGCGCACCATCACCTCGGACAGGTGGGTCTTGGACATTGTCCGAAGGGGCTACTCCCTCCCCTTCGAGACCACCCCCCAGCCATGCCACCTCAATTCCACCGCATGTCAGGGGATCACTTGGTGCTTCTACAGAAGGAAGTCACGGCCCTCTTGACCAAGAGGGCCATCGAGCATGTTCCGACCCCAGAAGTAGGGCGTGGTTGCTACTCCCACTACTTTCTGGTGCCCAAAAGGGACAAGGAGGACATGCGTCCTATCTTGGACCTCCGGAACGTCAATCGCTTCCTCCGGAAGGAGAAGTTCAAGATGCTCACCCTAGCTCAGGTCTTGACTGCCCTCGACCCTGGAGACTGGTTGGTAGCGTTGGACTTGCAGGACGCGTATTTCCACATCCCCGTCCTGCCGGCCCACCGGCGTTACCTTCGGTTCACGGTAGGCCCCGAGCATTTTCAGTTCACCGTGCTCCCCTTTGGCCTTACCAGTGCCCCTCGGGTGTTCACGAAAGTGATGGCGGTGGTCGCAGCTCATCTGCGCCGGGCAGGGGTTTCAGTCTTCCCCTACCTCGACGACTGGCTGCTGAAGGCGGGCTCGTCCCAGGCAGTCGTCTCCCACCTCCAGACTACGGCCAAACTCCTGCACTCGCTGGGGTTCTCCATCAATGTGCCGAAGTCGCATCTAATTCCTTCTCCACAGCTCCTTTTCATCGGAGCAGTTCTGGACACGACGCAGTTTCGGGCCTATCCTCCCGAACGGCGAGTCCGGGATATTCAGGCTATGATTCCGATCTTTCGGCCTTTATCCTGGGTTTCGGTACGGATGACCCTGAGGCTGCTGGGCCTCATGGCCTCCTGCATCCTGCTGGTCAATCATGCCAGATGGCATATGCGGGCTCTGCAGTGGGACCTGAAGTTCCAGTGGGCGCAGCACCAGGGCAACCTGTCCGATCACGTCCAGATCTCGGAGGGGACTGCAAAACAGTTGCAGTGGTGGCTCTCGAACCGGCAATGGGTCATGGGCAGATCCCTCTCCCTTCCCCAGCCAGAGCATACAGTTGTGACTGACGCGTCCCTTCTGGGATGGGGCGGTCACATGGGAGAGGCGGAGATCAGAGGCCTCTGGTCTCCGGCGGAGTCCCGGCTCCATATCAACATTCTGGAGCTCCGGGCGATCCGGCTTGCACTCAAGGCATTCCTTCCCTCTGTCAAAGGGAAGGTAGTGCAGGTGTTCACAGACAACACCACCGCCATGTGGTACTGCAACAAACAGGGCGGGGTGGGGTCTTGGACCCTTTGTCAGGAGGCTCTGCGCCTCTGGACATGGCTGGAACATCAGGGCATGTTCCTGATGGTTCAACACCTGGCAGGTTCTCTGAACGCCAGGGCGGACGAACTCAGCTGCAGGTGCATGATGGATCACGAATGGCGTCTTCACTCGGAAGTGGCGCAAGGACTCTTTCTACAGTGGGGAGAGCCTTGGTTAGATCTATTCGCCACCGAAGAGAACGCGCAATGTCATCAGTTCTGCGCGTTGGAATTTCCAAGGCGGCACTCGCTCGGCGACGCTTTTCGTCGCGAGTGGAGTTGCGGTCTGTTGTACGCCTTTCCGCCTATACCACTTCTACCCAGAGTGTTGAAGAAGATTCGGCACGACCGGGCCCAAGTCATTCTTGTGGCTCCGGACTGGGCTCGAAGAGTTTGGTATCCCGAGCTACTCAATATGAGCATAGATCCCCGATCCGTCTGCCTCTTCGGGAGGATCTTCTGTCGCAGCAGCAGGGGACGGTCCTCCACCCGAACCTGTCCAGTCTACACCTGCTTGCGTGGAGATTGAGCGGCGGCAGTTGATTCCTTTCGACTTGCCTCCCGAAGTTTGTGATGTGATTCTGGCAGCCAGGCGTCCCTCCACTAAGGTGGTATACGCCTGCAGGTGGAACAGATTTGTGGCATGGTGCACAGCAAAGGCTGTGGATCCCCTTTCTGCCCCTCTTTCTGAGGTCCTTCTGTTCCTTCTCTCTCTGGCCCAACAGGGTTCTGCCCTGGGTACCATCAAGGGTTATCTTTGTGCTATCTCGGCCTTCCTCAGGCTCCCTGATCAGCCCTCCCTTTTCAAGTCCCCTGTTGTTAACAGGTTCTTAAAAGGCATTACTCACCTCTTCCCTCCTGTTCCGTTTGTAATGCCTCAGTGGGACTTGAACTTGGTTCTTACCTTTTTAATGTGCGCTCCCTTTGAGCCTCTGCATAACTGTCCTCTTCGTCTTCTGACTCTGAAGACAGCCTTTCTGGTGGCCATCACCTCCGCTCGGCGGGTGAGTGAGCTCCAGGCTCTATCTTGCGAACCTCCCTTTCTGTCTGTTCATCCAGACAAGGTTGTTCTTCGGACGCGTCCGTCCTTCTTGCCAAAGGTGGTTACTGCTTTCCACATTGGGCAGACCATCACTTTGCCCACCTTCTTTCCGCCTCCGCATCCTTCCAGAGAGGAAGAGAGGCTCCACCGTCTGGACCCAAAACGTGCGCTCTCCTTCTATATCGACCGCACAAAACACTTCCGGGTGGATGACCAGCTCTTTGTTGGCTACGTGGGCGCCAAAAAAGGTCGGGCGGTGCACAAGAGGACCATCTCCCCGCTGGGTTACCTTGTGCATCAAGACCTGCTATTCTTTGGCCAAGAAGGAGCCTCCTGTTGGGCTGCGTGCCCATTCCACCAGGGCAACGGCTGCTACCACGGCCTTGGGCCGCGGTGTTCCGCTGCCGGTTATCTGTCAGGAAGCTACGTGGGCCTCGCTGCACACGCTTACAAAGCATTACTGCCTTGACAGTCAGATCCGGAGGGACGGCTTCTTTGGCCGTTCTGTCCTCCAGGACTTCCTTGTCTGATCTTTGTTCGCAGACCCACCACCGGGGTTGGTATTGCTGGGGTATCTATTCTAAGGTAAGGAATCTGTCACTAACGTGTCTCTTTCAGATGCACAAGTTACTAACTTGTGTAACGATATATCTGTAAGAGACAGTAGTTAGTGACAGATTCCTTACCGCCCACCCATCCTCCCCGTTCTGCGAACTGATTTCTAGGGTTAAGGACATCCCTTTCAGGGCCCTAGTATTTTTCAGACACCTGTGTCAGCTTCTGCATGGCTCTGCGTTCCTGGCGCGGAAAGTCGTGTACAGAACTGACGTCAGCGCGCAGGGGCGGCGCCTAGGTACTGCTCGCGACGTCATCCCGGCGATCACGACGCCGACGACGGACGCGGAGCCGCACGACGCCGCCTACCGACGCGCAAGGGTACTGCTACGCAAAACTTTCCGGATCCAGCCTGACGCCTGGGGATATTCTAAGGTAAGGAATCTGTCACTAACTACTGTCTCTTACAGATATATCGTTACACAAGTTAGTAACTTGTGCTTCAGACCCTGTAGAGGAGGATTTTCTATTAGAAACTTTTGCTCAGCCACAAAAATCTTCACACGTCCTACCAATGTTAAAAGGCCTAATTAAACACGCACCAGAAGTGTTTAAGGACCCTGTTAGGGCTAGGGTTCTTAACCCCAGGATAGACAAAAAATACAAAGCATCTCCCAGTGACCCCACATACATTAAGGGTCAGCTTCCTTTAGATTCCCTGGTAGTAGCTAATGCTCGTAAAAGGGCCAACTCTCAAGGTTCAGGTGACACCCCGCCTCCTGATAAGGAATCCAAATTATTAGACGCATCAGGCAAACGTATAGCGTCTCAAGCTGCAAACCATTGGAAAATCGCCAACACACAAGCACTCTTGGCAAGGTATGATGGGATCCACTATGATGAGCTGGAGAAGCTCATTCAACATCTACCTGACGAATACAAAGACAAGGCCAATGACCTCATACAGGAAGGCAAATTGATCACAAATACATCGATCAAATGTGCTCTAGACGCAGCTGTCACCGCGTCTTGCCCAGTCAATACTAGCGTACTGTTAAGCAGGCATGCCTGGCTCAGGATATCTGGATTTAAACAAGAAGTACAAAACAGTATCCTTAATCAACCCTTCGACCAAGAGCACCTCTTTGGACCTGCAGTGGACACATCTTTAGAAAAGATGAAAAAGGACATGGAAACTGCTAAATCTATGGGAGCCTTGCAGTTATCTTCTCCTAGAGGCTCCTTTCGACGCTCCTTTTATAGGGGTGGCTCTAAAGCCAACACACCAGAGCACCCAGCCTCATCCTACAAAAGCCCCAATCAGAGCTCCTTTTCCAAAGGATACTTTAGGGGAGGTTACAGGGGTAACAACAACAAGGGCAGAGGCCAGGGTAATAACACCGAAGCTCCCCTACCACCAAGCAGTGACTTCCCTGCGCTTCCCCCCGACCATTCCACACCTGTCGGGGGACGCCTTTCACAGTTCCTACCTGTCTGGAATTCCATCACTACAGACAAGTGGGTAAGACAAATTATCCAGTATGGTTACTGCCTGGAACTCACATCCAGTCCCCCACACATTCCTCCCAAACACCAGCCAATGTCTACAGAACATTTGACTCTCCTCAAACAAGAGGTTCTCTCTCTTCTACAAAAAAATGCAATAGAACCAGTCCCCTTACCCCATCAGGGCACAGGGGTTTACTCACTCTACTTTCTGATTCCAAAAAAGGATGGCTCTCTCAGGCCAATATTAGACCTCAGACCCCTAAACTTCTACATCCAATCAGACTACTTCCATATGGTCACTCTACAACAGTGCTCCCACTACTTCAACAAGGCGACTTCCTCTCCACTCTGGATCTAAAGGACGCCTACTTTCATATTCCTATTCACCCCTCTCACAGAAAGTATCTCAGGTTCATGGTGGACGGACAACATTATCAGTTCAAAGTCCTACCATTCGGGGTAACCACAGCACCCAGAGTCTTCACCAAATGCCTCGCAGTTGTAGCAGCTCATTTAAGAAGGCAACACATCCAAGTGTTCCCTTATCTGGCGATTGGCTCATAAAAGCCAAATCTCACAACAGTTGTGTGCAGCACACACACACAACTATCCATCTACTTCACGACTTAGGTTTCACATTAAACCTCGCCAAGTCTCACCTTCAACAATCCAACATACAACAGTATCTAGGGGCTACTCTAGACACCTCAAAAGCTCTAGCATACCACAATCCAGGCAGGATTCACTCCATGCAGACTCTAATACTACAATTTCGGCCTCAACACTCGTTGCCAGTTCGAGTGTTTATGCAGTTAATCGGGATGATGGCTTCTTGCATCCTCATCGTCCCTTATACAAGACTCCAAATGCGTCCCTTGCAGGAATGCTTAGCACATCAGTGGAACCAGGCTCAAGGTCAGTTGACAGATCTGGTGTTGGTGGACAGCCGCTCACATCGCTCTGTACAGTGGTGGAATTCACAAAATCTTTCCAAAGGGTGGCCGTTCCCCGACCCGGTTCCTTAGATAGTACTAACAACAGACGCATCGCTCACCGGCTGGGGAGCTCATCTGCAAAATCAAACTGTACAGGGACTATGGACCCCTCAACAAAAACAACTCCACATAAATCACCTGGAGTTACTAGCAATATTTTTAGCACTAAAAGACCTTTTCAACTGTTGCTAATAGGCAAAGCTGTCCTAATACGTACAGACATGACAGCAATGTATTACATTCAAAAACAGGGAGGAACACACTCCCTCCAACTCTCACGCCTAGCGCAAAGTATATGGAGATGGGCTATTCCCCAAAGGATATATCTCCTCGCACAACATCTCCCGGGAGTACACAATCAGATCGCGGATCTGCTCAGTCGACAAACACAACACATTCACGAATGGGAACTTCATCATCAAGTTCTTCTTCCATTTTTTCAAATGTGGGGGCACCCAGACATGGATCTGTTCGCCACACATCACAACGCAAAATGCCCAACCTTCGCGTCCAGGTATCCACACCCAATATCCAAAGGCAATGCGCTATGGATGAACTGGTCAGGCAAATTTGCTTACGCTTTTCTGCCTCTCCCACTCATTCTGTTAGTGGTTCGGAAACTCAAACAGCATTCCCTCACAATGATCCTAGTTGCTCCAACATGGGCCCGACAACCATGGTTCATAACCCTCTTGGAACTATCAGTAGTTCCGCATCAAATGCTACACCTCTCACCCAAACTTCTTACACAGAAACATGGAGAGATAAGACATCCAGATCCCAATCAACTCAACCTTGCGATCTGGCTCCTGAGGTCATAGAGTTTGGCGACCTCAATCTCCCACCAGATTGTATGAACATCATCAAAGAGGCTAGACGTCCTACCAAAAGAGCATGCTATGCAGCGAAAAGGAAACGATTCGTTGTTTATTGTACAAATAACAAAATCAACCCACTAGATGCTTCCATTCAAAACATTATCTGTTACCTCTTGCATCTAAAACAATGTAATTTGGCATATACATCTATACGGCTACATCTAGCTGCAATAGCCGCTTACCTCCAAAACAGACAACACCTGTCTTTATTTCGAGTTCCTGCTATCAAAGCATTTTTTGAAGGACTTAAAAGAATAATTCCACCTAGAGTTCCACCTTCCCCAGTCTGGAACCTCAATATTGTCCTTACCAGGCTCATGGGTCCCCCATTTGAACCTCTACACAAATGTGAGTTACAGTTCCTCACCTGGAAGGTAGCTATCACATCCCTCAGGAGAGTTAGTGAACTCCAGGCATTAACCATACAAGAACCATTTCTGCAAATGCATCATAGTAAAGTGGTTCTTATGCCTAACCCAAAATTTCTACCCAAGGTAGTTTCTGCCTTCCACCTTAATCAGTCGGTTGAACTCCCAGTTTTTTTTCCTCAACCAGACTCGGTGGCAGAACGCGCTCTTCACACACTAGACGTCAAAAGGGCGTTACTACACTACATAGAAAGAACTAAACCTTTTAGAAAGACTAAACAACTCTTTGTATCTTTCTCCCCACCTCACAAGGGCAATCCCATTTCAAATACAGGAATTGCAAGATGGATTGTCAAGTGCATACAAATCTGCTATCTCAAAGCTAAACGCACGCTAACCATTCCCCCTAGAGCTCATTCCACACGCAAACTAGGGGCTTCTATGGCATCCTTAGGGAACATTCCCCTAGATGACATCTGCAAAGCAGCAACTTGGTCTACACCGCACACTTTCACTAAACACTATTGTGTAGATGTGCAAGCAAAGCAACAAGCTAGTGTGGGCCAGGCTGTATTAAGAACACTTTTTCAGACCACTGCAACGGATACAGGTTGCCACCGCTAAGGAGGAAAACTGCTATATAGTCTATGCACAAGTATACAATCTACAGCTCATATGCCTCGAACGGAAAATGCTACTTACCAGTATGCATCTGTTCTTGGCATGTAGAGCTGTAGAGTTGTATACGCCCACCCACCTCCCAGGATACCTTTATCCGTTGCAGTATTATCTTACTTAGATACATTACACATGGACATCCTTTCCTACTAACGCCATCATTACCCTTCATGGCGAAAAACAATCTGGGGATGGAGTCGATGCCCATGCGCACTGTCACCATAAGGAGGAGTCGCCTATCTCGTGACTAACAAAGACTTCTTCGACAAAAACAAACTGCAAACATCCGAGCCCAACACCAGATGGCGATCTATGCTAAAGTATACAACTCTACAGCTCTACATGCCAAGAACAGATGCATACTGGTAAGTAGCATTTTCCTTTCACACCCCCGTCCTGCCGGCCCACCGGCGTTACCTATGGTTCACGGTAGGCCACGAGCACTTTCAGTTTACCGTGCTCCCCTTTGGCCTCACCAGTGCCCCTCGGGTGTTCACGAAAGTGATGGCGGTGGTCGCAGCTCATCTGCGCAGATCAGGGGTTTCAGTCTTCCCCTATCTCGACGACTGGCTGTTGAAGGCGGGCTCGCCCCAGGCAGTCGTCTCCCACCTCCAGACAACGGCCGACCTCCTGCATATGCTGGGGTTCTCCATCAATGTGCCGAAGTCGCACCTGATTCCCTCTCAGAAGCTCCTCTTCATCGGAGCGGTTCTGGACACGACGCGGTTTCGGGTCTATCCTCCCGAACAGCGAGTCCGGGATATTCGGGCTATGATTCCGATCTTTCAGCCTCTATTCCGGGTTTCGGTCAGAATGACCCTGAGGCTGCTGGGCCTCATGGCCTCCTGCTGGTCGATAATGCCAGGTGGCATATGCGGGCTCCCTCTCCCTAATTCTAAATTACAGATATGTTTAAACAAATTAATAACAATTATACAAACATCACATAAAATTAATTTATAAACTAAAATATTAAATCAATTTAATAAAGATATTCTTAACTATAATATTGAAAACGATATTTACAACAATGAAATTCTTAGCAACAATATTACTTACCTGAAAAAAACGATATTCTTGATAACAATTTGTTCGAGGCATATGAGCTGTAGATCGTATACTTGTGCATAGATCGCCATCTGGTGTTGGGCTCGGATGTTTGCACTTTGTTTTTGTCTTGGAAGAAGTCTTTTG
Source organism: Calotriton arnoldi (assembly GCA_963921515.1). Taxonomy (NCBI): domain Eukaryota; kingdom Metazoa; phylum Chordata; class Amphibia; order Caudata; family Salamandridae; genus Calotriton; species Calotriton arnoldi. The sequence continues at coordinate 4,186,776 of CAWUFW010000381.1, forward strand.
TAGTCACGAGGTAGGTGATTCCTCCTTAGGACGATAGGGCGCATGGGCATCGACTCCATCGCCAGATTGTTTTTTTCCACCATCTGGTTCGGATGTAAATTGCTGCGCTCTGGGTCGGTGCCGTACTCGATCCCCCTTCGACGCGCAATCCCTCACCGCTCGACGGTATTGTTTCGATCGCGTTCCCTTTCCATTCCGGTCGTCGACGCGGGCCGTTGGGCCCATCTGCGCCACCAGGCCCTGCAGTCAATGGAAAGAACTCTATTTAAAAAATGCCACCTGTGTGGTGCTAAATTCCCACACATGGATCTCCACGAGGTCTGTAACCTTTGCCTCTCTCCAGAACACGAGGACAAAGACTGTGAGGCCTGTGCCTCCTTCAGATCAAAGAAGACTATACGTGATCGCCGGGCTCGACGTCACATAATGTCTCAATCAACTGCCTCGGCGCCGGACAACATCTTCGATGCAGATCCCAAGGTTCCACCAGAACAACAAACAGACTATGAAGACATCAGTGTCTCCGAGGAAGACGAGCCGAGGATCAGACGGTTACTCCAGGTCAACGGATCGTGAGTACCGACCTCGACCCCCCTGCCCCATCTAAAACAAATGATAAGGCTCCGGTAACACCTTCGCCTTCCGACTCAGGTCGACACCGAGATAATGCTTCAGATGCCCCACCCTCGGGCCCGGCTCCGAAGCACAATGAAAAGCCTTCAGGCGGCTCAGGATCGAGTCGGCCGCGTACCGGTTCCGGGAAACGACCCCTGGCACCGAAACAAAAGCCAAAAACAGACATAGTGCCACGCCCTGGTACATCGGCACCCAAGACTGTTTCGACGTCGAGCCCTTCGGCCCAAAAAACACCGAGGACAAGCCCTCGGACCCCAAAAAATCACAAATCTTCAGAGCCGAAGAAGATTTTGGAATCGAAAACTCAACTGAAGAATAAAGAGACTAAAACCCCTCCAAAAGAACCCAAATCGTTGGTGCCGAAAAAAGACATTGGCTCCGAAGACCTGTTTCGCCCAGATCCACCGGGTTCGAAACAGAAAACCCTATACATTGACCCAGCTACAGGTCATGTAACAGCAATACCACCCAGAAAAAGGAAAGTTGACTCCTCAGAAGCACCTGAGGTAGCCTTAAAGAAGAAAGACATAGCAACTTCCCCTTTCAGACCTCCCTCACCCCCCCCCAGTTCTTCCAACTATACCACTTTCTCCAGCACACTCTCCACTGCCTCCCCCTTCACCACAAGATGATGAGGATGACTTTGGGGGGGGGGGGGGATGGAGATGTAGACCCACAAGGGGATGATGATTATGATGACATCCACAGTATCCCCCCACCTGACCGCTGGGACGATTATGGTAATGTCCCAGATATACCTGAGCCAGACTCATACCCATCTAAACCATCCCCTCCAGATGACAACATAGGTTTTGCGCAACTCATAGACAGGGCAGCCAAATATCATGGTGTACAATTACACTCAGACGCTTTGGAGGAAGATTTTTTAGTAGAGACTTTTACACACTCACAAAAGTCAACAAATATTTTACCTATGTTAAAAGGTATCATTAAACATGCCCCTGATGTGTTTAAAACCCTGTCAGGGCTAGAGTTCTCAACCCCAGGGTTGATAAAAAATATAAAGCAGCTCCAAGTGATCCAGCTTATATCAAGGGGCAACTTCCTCTAGATTCTTTAGTTGTGACAAATGCCCGTAAACGGGCAAATTCCCAAACAGGTGATGCCCCTCCTCCGGATAAGGAATCTAAATTATTGGACGCATCTGGTAAATGGGTGGCGTCACAGGCGGCAAATTACTGGCGCATTGCCAACGCCCAAGCTTTGCTAGCCAGGTATGACAGGGCGCATTATGATGAACTTGAGACACTAATGCAACATCTTCCAGACCAAGTACAAGTCAAAAGCTACCGACCTCATACAAGAAGGAAAGCTAATTACAAACACCTCTATCAAATGCGCTCTTGATGCAGCGGACACAGCATCTCTTGCCGTTAACACAAGCGTATTACTGCACAGGCACGCATGGCTACGCATATCTGGCTTTAAACAGTAGGTGCAGTCTCAAATTCTTAATCAACCTTTTGATCAAGAACACTTATTTGGGCCTACTGTAGACACATCTTTAGAGAAGATGAAAAAAGACACTGAAACAGCTAAATCCATGGGGGCCTTACAGTTATCAACAAATAGAGGCTCCTTTCGTCACTCTTTTTATAGGGGCGCCTCCAAAACCGTTGGGACAGACAACACTTGCTCTTCCTACAAAAGCCCCACTCAAACATCCTCTAACAAAGGATATTTTAGAGGGGGGTACAGAGGAAATAAAGGAAGAGGCCGCGGTAATAACACCCGCCCCTCCCCTAGCACAAAACAGTGACTTCCCTCCACTTCCCCCAGAACATTCCACTCCAGTCGGGGGAAGACTGTCACAGTTCCTACCCGTCTGGAACTCCATCACCACAGACAGGTGGGTGAGACAAATTATCCAATATGGTTACTGCCTGGAACTCACCTCTACCCCTCCACACATACCACCCAAACAACGTCCAATGTCCACAGAACATCTTACGCTTCTAAAACAAGAGATTCTGTCTCTCTTGCAAAAGCACGCAATAGAACCGGTTCCCATACACCATCAAGGCACAGGGGTTTACTCCCTTTACTTTCTCATCCCGAAAAAGGACGGCACTCTCAGGCCAATATTAGACCTCAGACCGTTAAACCTGTACAAACAATCCGACCACTTTCACATGGTCACTCTTCAACAGGTCCTCCCATTGCTCCAACAAGGTGATTTCCTTGCCACTCTAGATCTCAAGGACGCCTACTTTCACATTCCTATTCACCCTGCTCACAGGAAATATCTACGCTTTGTAGTGGACGGCCAGCACTACCAGTTCAAAGTGCTCCCCTTCGGTGTGACTATGGCACCCAGAGTCTTCACAAAATGTCTCGCAGTAGTAGCAGCTCACTTGCGAAGACAACACATTCATGTGTTTCCTTACCTCGTCGACTGGCTCATAAAAGCCAAGTCACGCAGCGATTGTGTACACCACACACACAAAACAATCCAGCAGCTGCACGACTTAGGATTCACAATAACCCTCACCAAGTCACATCTTCAACCGTCCCACACCCAACAGTATCTAGGCGCCACAATAGATACTTCAAAAGCCCTTGCATGCCCCAATCCAGCCAGGATAGCCACCATGCAGGCTCTCATAACAAAATTTCAACTTCAACACTCACTACCAGCTCGAGTGTTTATGCAACTAATAGGGATGATGGCCTCTTGCATTTTAATTGTATCGCATGCAAGACTCCAAATGCGTCCATTACAGGAATGTGTAGCACGTCAGTGGAACTAGGCTCAAGGTCAGCTTACAGATCTGGTGTTGGTGGACAGCCGCACACATCGCTCTCTGCAGTGGTGGAACACACAAAACCTGTCCAAAGGGCGGCCGTTCCTAGACCCAGTTCCACAGATGGTGCTCACGACGGACGCATCGCTCACCGGCTGGGGAGCTCATCTCCTAAACCATATCATTCAGGGTATGTGGACCCATCAGCAAAAACTGCTCCACATCAATCACCTCGAATTACTGGCGATTTTTCTAGCTTTAAAATCATTCCAAATACATCTCGTACACAAAGCTGTCCTCGTCCGTACAGACAACATGACAGCAATGTACTATATACAAAAACAGGGGGGGACACACTCTCTGCAGCTTTCACGCCTAGCGCAAAGCATATGGAGATGGGCCATTCCTCAAAAAATATACCTCCTAGCAGAACATCTCCCAGGGAACACAATCAAATTGCGGATCTGCTCAGTCGTCAGAGACAGCAAATCCATGAATGGGAACTTCATCCCCAAGTTCTTCATCCGTTTTTTCAGATGTGGGGCCACCCAGACATAGATCTGTTCGCCACACATTTAAATGCAAAATGCCCAAGCTTCGCCTCCAGGTATCCACACCCATTGTCCAAAGGCAATGCGATATGGATGAACTGCTCAGGCAGATTTGCGTATGCTTTTCCGCCTCTCCTGCTCATTCCCTTACTGGTGCGCAAGCTCAAACAACAGTCTCTCACGATGATCCTAGTTGCTCCCACATGGGCCCGGCAACCATGGTTCACAACCCCGCTGGAACTCTCAGTAGTTCCACATCAAAAGTTGCGCCTTTCCCCAAAGCTTCTCACGCAGAACCATGGAGAGATAAGGCATCCAGATCCAGCTCAATTGAACCTAGCAATCTGGCTCCTGAAGTCTTAGAGTTTGGTTACCTCAACCTTCCCTCAGACTATGAATATCATTAAAGAAGCTAGACGTCCTACCACTAGAGCCTGCTATGCAGCCAAATGGAAAAGGTTTATCTACTGTAATAACAACGCAACCAATCCACTAGATGCTTCAATACAAAACATTATTTGTTTTCTCTTGCATCTACAAAAATGTAATCTGGCATACACATCTATACGATTATATCTTGCGGCCATAGCCGCTTACCTACAAAACAGACAACACTTGTCATTGTTTAGGGTACCTGCCATCAAAGCATTCATGGAAGGCCTTAAAAGGATAATTCCTCCCAGAGTTCCACCCTCTCCACAGTGGAACCTAAACATTGTCCTTACCAGGCTCATGGGTCCCCCATTTGAACCTTTACATAAATGTGAGTTGCAATTTCTCACACGGAAAGTAGCTTTCCTTGTAGCGATCACATCTCTCAGAAGAGTTAGTGAACTCCAGGCATTAACCATACAAGAACCATTTTTGCAAATACATCACAACAAAGTGGTTCTTAGGACAAACCCTAAATTCTTACAAAAAGTCGTTTCTGCGTTTCACCTTAACCAGTCTGTTGAGCTGCCAGTCTTTTTTCATCAACCAGTCTCAGTAGCAGAACGGGCTTTTCATACTCTTGACGTCAAAAGAGCTATCCTTTATTACATTGAATGGACAAAAACTTTCAGGAAAACTAAACAACTTTTTGTAGCTTTTTCACCACCACATAAAGGCAATCCTATATCAAAAGCGGGAATTGCCAGGTGGATTGTTAAATGCATTCAAATATGCTATGCTAAGGCCAAATGCACCCTAACCATTCCCCCTAGGGCTCACTCCACACGTAAACTAGGGGCATCTATGGCATTCTTAGGGAACATTCCCCTAGATGACACCTGCAAAGCAGCAACTTGGTCTACTCCACACACGTTCACAAAACACTATTGTGTAGATGTGCAAGCAAAACAACAAGCTAGTGTGGGCCAGGCTGTATTAAGAACACTTTTTCAAACCACTGCAACAGATACAGGTAGCCACCACTAAGGAGATAACTGCTGTATAGTTTATGCACAAGTATACGATCTACAGCTCATATGCCTCGAACGGAAAATGCTACTTAGCAGTATGCATCTGTTCTTGGCATGTAGAGCTGTAGATTCGTATACGCCCACCCGCCTCCCCGGATACCTCTATCTGTTCCAGTATTATCTTACTTAGATACATTACACATGGACATCCTTTTCTATTTCTTACTAACTCCATCCTAACCGTATATGGCAAAACAATCTGGAGATGGAGTCGATGCCCATGCGCACTATCGTCCTAAGGAGGAGTCGCCTACCTCGTGACTACAAAAGACTTCTTCCAAGACAAAAACAAAGTGCAAACATCCGAGCCCAACACCAGATGGTGATCTATGCACAAGTATACAAATCTACATCTCTACATGCCAAGAACAGATGCATACTAGTAAGTAGCATTTTCCTTCTGCGTCATGCTATTTTTGTATTACAATATTTTTTCCGATAATTTCTGTCCCTCGTTATTTACTACTCCATATTTTGTCCAAATACCAGACAATTACAGCTGCTAATTCTCTGAGGGTAGAACATGATGTGCCAGATTTTTAGAAGCGAAATTGCAGACTGGAGTTCTTCGCGGCATTGGAATAGTGAAAAAGTTACAGAGCAATTGAGATACACAATGGAAATACTTGTTCACTGCTGCATTATCGAGCCAGATGAATGGTATTCAAAGTTAATTCTATTGCATTTTACAATGGTTGAGACACTGTGACTTCACATTCAAGTTAATCAGCACTCGATTTTAAAATAATACATTCAGAGGATCTAATGAATATATTACATTATTTGTTTTAGTAATGTTCCATATTTAAAACGCACCACCGGTTTTCTGGGTGTTAAAATTGAACTGTTGTACTTTTGCCCTACAGTTATATTGCCCCAGCGTTAATTTTTTCCTATACGTTTAGGCTGTAGCTAGATATTTGAGCCTTTAGGGCATATCAGGCACCATCTTAGATGTGGTCCGCACCTGAAAGATATCAAGATGGTGTAGAAAATATTACAAAGCAGAGCATTGTTATTGTATAGAAACAAATTATCCTAGATCAGAGGAAAAGGCGAGCAGGAAATCCAGAAAAGAAGCGAGAATAGGTTTGAAAATCGTTAGGTGGGAATAAAGTATCTAACAGGTAAGATAAGGTAGTGAGGCAAAGTTGGAGCGAAGTGCTTGTTGAGGATCCAGTAACAAATGCGTGTTTGCAGATTTTTAAGTAATATAAACTTTTGAAACCAGAAAATGCAGGATGGTGAGTATCAAAGAAGAAATAATGCTTTAGGGAAAGGTTTGGTGATGATTCAGAAATAAGTGCGCATTAAGGGGTAGGTTCCGAGGAGCTACTCGAAAATGTGATGGGTTATGGGAAGGAAAAGGTAAATCAGTAGAACTAAGTATCAATTAAAAAAAAGAGCTAAATAGCAAGACCCAGTTGTGTATACTGAAACAGAGAGGAAGGATGTGATGGAGATCCAGTGACAGTAACTGTTGAGTGATGTTCAAAATGAGGAACTATAGATAAAAAAGAGTTACAGGATAAGGTCAGAATCGAACCCAGATGGTGCTAGATGTGAAATTGGGTGAAGATCGAGAGAGCTGCAGTAACAGGCCACTGACAAGCTACCTCTCCTGTCACTCGTTGACTCACTGTATGCTTGTATTTGACCCTTCTGTAGGTTCAAGTTATGCAGGTACCACATACGTAGATACATAAAGACAGGAGCGAGCCATGTGATGAACATTAGTTTGGAAACGGTTTGTGAAAGTGCCGGGTGAGAACCCAGAAGAAGCTAGAGGTCCTATTGTGGATTCAGAGAGAGGACTAAAAGGAAAGTTTGTCTGAGGATCAAAAGACTGAGATAGAGCTAGAAGGGTGTGCATATTTTGGATTCTGAAATAAAAATGAGGCATGGGTAAGGTATACAAAGCTGAATGGAAGGAACAAAGTGAAAGTTAAAAAAGAGCCTTGCCAGGAGTGAGAAGCAAAGAAAATTGTAGACAGAAAGGCAATATGGAGAGAAGGGGAGAAGGGGTCAAATGAGGATCCAGATGCCTGAAAAATGAAGTTTATGGTGGAGGTGAGACAATAAAGTAGCAGAGATGGTGGGAGGAACAAACCATTCTAATAGGAAGGCTTTTAGTACATTATAGTCAAGGAGGCGGTGTCACATTTAATCTTCTTCTCTTTCAGTGTCTTCGAAGAGACTCCGACATAAAGACTGAAAGGCCTTTCACTGCGGTCATTGAGGTGCTTCGCAAGTGCAAAGATGCAGCCAGCTGTGTTTTTTCAAGGTAACTTCTTGGGAAAGGAGAGATGTTGCAGTAGTACACATGGCAGATACAGGGATGCAAATGGCAGACAAATGTTTTTGGGCTTGTGGAATGAATGTATATTTAAACAAGCACTAGCAAAGCTAGCAGGTTGGAGGCTAACCGATTTGCGTTGCCAACATAGATTTCCTCAGATGGCTGCTGTGCATGCAGATGCATACACAGCAACGATCTTCAAATAGATTTCTCTTTGTTTTGTTGTTTTTTTTAAAACCATTGCAAGATTGCCACCGTGCATGTGTGTGCATGCTTAGTGACCAGCTTGTAATAGATATTCTTGCAATTTCAGTCAAGGAGCCACTTTGTAAGAGAATCTGTTTTTGTATTTGTTTGTATTAGTTTTTCACAAACATATGCCATACAATTCCCCTAAGATATTCAATAATGGCATAACCGCTGTATAGCAAACATCCTAGTAATTCCAACTGGAACCCCCCCGCATACCTCAGCCATTTGCCTTAAAATCCCTACACATCCAGACAACAAAGCTGTTCTTCTCTTTTCTAATCCATATTAAATATAATGACCATCCTATACTTCATATCCCCCACTTATACACCATGACTTCCACTTACCAATATAACCGCCTATTCTATTGCGACAGGTACTACCTAAAAATTGGTATCACACTCCATCTCTCTCAGTTCCCACAGCATATATTGTAGCTGTGTGTATCTTCCCCCATTGTCCCAGTACAGGGTGGTCTATTATCTGGACGGTCAGTTAGCGGTCTAATCATCTCAGTCCAGGTCATAAGATCTTCTGCCAGTTTTTCATCTCGGCTAGTCAGTCTCATCAGTATTTTCTATGCTGTAGACCATTTTAGCATGTCTTGTACCTACCTATCATCCGTCGGGGTTGAGCACGAAGCCAGTGAATGGCTATTCTTTTTTACGAGCACTACTCCCAGTAAGTAGAATTTCATAAACATTTTCACCTTTTTGGCTTTGCGCAGCAGTCTCAAGAAACAGTTTCAAATCAGATGAATTACTCACCCGGTGCGGCGTCCCAGTTTGGGTACTTCATCTGGGCGAAAGTCTTCAATCTCTGTACAGTGCTAGACAATGTGTATACAATCTGCTCTTTCCTCCTGATATCACAGGCACTTGAAAGAGCGCCCCAGACACATCCTCCTTATTGTCATCATGTGTCAGATAGGTCATGTGAACGTAGTTGTTTAATTTTAAAGTGGGCTTTGCTGGACATCCGCCTCACTCCATTACCTGCCACTTATCACAGTCTCTCAGCTTCTATAGCGGTCTATCAGCTCGTAGGGCCCTATCAAGGCAAGTGATCAGCTTTCTAGTTTTAAAGGGCATATAATTTAACCATAGTCCGGATCGCACAGGTTCTTCTGGGAAAGTCGGCCAAGTGTGGCTCAATGGTTAGAGCGGCAGACCCTGATGCAGAGATCTGGCCTGGGACCAGGGTTCAATTCCCGCCTCGGCGGGTCTTGGGCTCAACTTCCTTGGACCTGATAATTCTCGCCTCGGTGCCTATTCTAATCATGGGTCCCACTCTGCAACTCTGGGCAATAGCTTGCTTAATCTCCACAACGGCCCCACCAGCGCTGGGATGCCTGGCTTCACCTTGGGGTGCCCAGGAGTGGACATTTCACAGGGAAAAGCCAGGAAGGGTTCCACAGCGGTATGCGTTCAGCGCCAGGAAGCCTCAGGGTAGCAGTGCGCTTTACAAGTACAAATTCATTTCATTTCATTTCATCTCCCTGGCCCTACGCGCTATCTTGGCATAACAAAGGAAGTGGGCCGCCCCTACATTAAACATCTCTTTTGTGTCTGTTAAACACAGACATCTTTTCTCAGGGTGCAGATCTGCCACCCTCTGGCACCCCGTTTTCCAACTCTCCACTGACATGGTATGAGCAATCTGCTTGAAGGGCCAAATACTCCATATTGGCATATCTATTGTAAACTGCGGAAGCCGTAGCACCTTTTTTGTCACTTTATCCTACACCCAACAAACCTGCTTTGTAATAAACGGAAGATCAGAGGGCACTCCCCTGCCTTGCATCAGTACACTGTCTAACAGGAGGTCCCCATGCATTCCCTGCTTTAATTTATTTTCTCAGTTGTCCTCCTCTGCCAGCCAGTGCACTGCTCGCTGGAGTTGGGCAGTCCTGTAATACAGTTCCATGTCCAGTATCTGCATACCTCCTTTGTCCCATTCTCTCTTTAAAGTGGACAGCTTAATTCTGCTACATTTGCGTGCTCAGATCAGCTCAACCGCCCAATTCCATAAACACCTTCTGTGGTTTGGAAGCCCTGAAAAATATACAGGCATCACGGCAGAAAGACCATTTTTGCCAAAGCGATCCTGTGCATTAAGGATGGTGGCAGTGTGTTCAGAAATTTTATAGAGGCACAAGGTATCGTTACCACTTGCCCCATGTTCAGGTCATAACTCAAAATGTCATCATGTGAGATGTGGACCCTCAAATACAGAAAGTGCATGGTTACCCATTCCAAACCGACCAGTGGTATGTAACCAGCCCCTGCAGCCCGCCTAATGGGAACATATTTGAATTTTGTTGGTTAATGTGCAGCCCCAATACCTCTCTGAATTCCTCTAAGGCGTGAAGCACTATAGGAACAGAGTATGCTGCCTGCCTGACATAGACTTTAAAACTTTTATCTACATATGCAAAAACCACATGGCTGACCTCCCCACCCGGATTTCCCATGGCTGCAGCACACTCCATATCTGGCAAGCTAATTGCACCATGGCAAGGGCGAACAACAAGGAAGAAAGGTGACACCCTTGCTGCGCCCTCCTTTGCAAAGCAAACCCTACCAAAAACACCAGTTCCGTGCATGCCCTCACCATCGTGTTAGTCCAGCTCGAGTAAACACTTCCCACATGCATTTCCATGTCACAGTATCAAAGGCCTGCTCTATGTCAATCAAGGCAAACTAATTTCCATCCATGATAGGGGCTTGCATTACATGAGACATCTTGCATAAATTGCGAATGTGTTTCTCCTGGGGATAAACCAACACTTGTCCACATGAACCAGACTGGAAAGAACTTCAACCAGTCTAGTCACCAGTACTTTGCTGAGTATCTTTCCTACTACTTTTAGCAGTGAAAGGGGATGTTATGCAGGCAATTCTGCTGGGTCCTAATCTGCCTTGGGCATATGCACTATCAATGCCTCTCGCATCGACTCAGGAAAGATCTCCAAAGGCAGCTCATCCATCCCAGGGGTCTTGGTCTTTGGCAATGACTGTATAGCCACCTTAAGCTCTTCCTCTGTAATTGCTTGTTGCTCGAGCGTAAGCCTACCTAAAGGAAGCTCGGATAAATACATGTCTGTCTACTGCACATCACATCCCCATGGTTGTCCATATGTCCGTCGGAAGTATGCAGTGAGTGCATTATTTATACCCACTTGTGTCAAAACTACTTCCGCTTGTTCACCCTTAATCTTCAGTATAGGGACATGCATAGCTTCTTTCTTTATAAGCCACACTAATAGCCTGCCTGACTTGTCTTTCCCGGTGTAACTTTTGACGGTAGGTAAGTTGTGTATGACAGTCTACCCCATCCCAAGTGGCAGCCAACTTTTTCTTAAGGTCTGCCCACACAGCTATTTTTTCTGGGCACCCCAGAAGACTTGGCTCCAGCTCCTTCAGTTTTTTTTCCAGAGTCATCAACGTTTTCTCTAGCTGAATTTTGACATCATATATCTTGGGCAAACATTCCCCCCTGATTTCCACCCTGATTTCCACCCTTGGCCTCCTATTCGGTAACTCTAGTATTGGCCATGCCCCATTTGACAACAAAGTAGCTAGATGGTCTTGCTCATAGCCAGTGCAAAAATGCTGTGTCAGTTAATGTCTCTACGCTAAGTTTTCACAAAGGGGATCCTCTGTGCATCCCCTGTTGTGCAGTAATTGGTCAACAGGGGTGAGTGTTCTGAGAGGTATCTCACCAGGTATGTCACTTCACTTAGTTTAGGATTATTGTGTGTTTGCACGAATAGACACTCTAACCTACTGTATATCTTCCATTCTGGCATTTAGCATGAGCAGCTGCATTTCTTGGGAGGCTCCACTTGCCACACATCACCTAGATTCAATCCCTCTATTACTGCTTGAAGGCTTTTAGTCATGTTAGGCTTAGTATTGTCTTTGTGGGGATATCAATTGAGTTTATGTTGGGGGCTAGTACTCTAATTACTTTCATGAAAAAGTCCCAATCATCAACATTTGGGAAGTATAGGTTGACTAGGCAAATATCACGAGCCTTAACAGCACCAATCACTATAGTATACCTCCCCTCTGTATCTGCTATTGTATCATGGTGCTGGAAGCAAAAATAAGTAAAGGGCCTTCCAGAAGGCCCAATCTTTCTATTTCTGTAACTGTAAAAAGCAGGTCATTCCACAGTTGTAGACCAAGGTATCTGAAGGTTCTGTGGAAAGTGCAGACAATAAACACTCCTCCTTTAGCACTGGTCAAGAGGGATGTAAACACACAGGTGGTCAGCGAGACATGAAGACTCAAGCTAAAATAAAGGATCTGAAAGAAACACATAGTGATATATTCCTTACCTTAGAATATCCCCAGGCGTCAGACTGGATCCGGAAAGTTTTCGTCAGCAGTACCCCTGCGCGTCGGAAGGTGGCGTCGTGCGGCTCCGCATCCGTCGTAGGCGTCGTGATCGCCGGGATGACGTTGCGGCAGCTACTTAGACGCCGCCATCGCGCGCTGACGTCAGTTCTTTCTTTTTCCGCGCCAGCAAGCGCAGATCCGGAGAGAGCGGTACCCCCAGTCTTTTTTGACTGAGTTTTTGGGAGATTTTTTGTCTCACCTTATTGAGTCGATCGACTCCTGGTGCAGTTAGGGATGCCCGGGTTTAGGTCTTGCGAGGACTGTCATCGGATGATGTCGGTGACGGACCCGCACCGCATATGTCTCTTCTGCCTGGGGCGCGACCACGACCCCAAGTCGTGCCCCGACTGCCGGTCCATGGCACCGAAGTCTTTGCGGGAGCGGTCCCGAAAGCTTGAAGCCCGGCAGTCTGCTCCGCGCCGTGAAAGGTCCCGGTCTAGAGGGAGGTCGAGGGACCAGTTGCGGAGCCACCACCATCGGAAGTCGTCCGAATCGAAGTCTTCGCACTCTGGGTCAGGTAAGGCGAAGCGCCAAAAGAAGTCGAAGAAACGTCATTGTTCTCCGACTTACCCTCGCCAGTCGCGCGATTTGGGTGCGGGTGGTGCCACCTCCTCGGTGACCTACCCGCCCTTCCCGGGTTCATCGGCGACTCCGGCCCAGGTGCAGGAATTCCTGTCCGCTATGGCTCGCCTATTTGGGCTGTCGGGCCCCTCCAGTGTGCCTTCAGGCCCCGCGGGCCCGACTGGGAGTCCTCGCCCTTTGACGCCGGCGGCTCTGGCATCGGCACCGCAGGACTCCCGTGGATCCCGGTCGACGCCGGTTGACCTCGTGACACCTCCACCGACGTCGACCCCACCGGCACCACGTTTCGCGTCGCCCGGCGCGCCAGACGTCGTCCCCGGTTTCAGCCCCGACGTGGAGACGGTGCCAGAACGGTGTCGACCGACGCCGTTTGGGAATTTCTTTCCCTATCTCCATCCTCCTCCTTTTCTGCCTGTACAACTGCAGGAGGAGGAAGGGGAGGACTGGGAGGGGTCTGAGGACCCTCTCGCTGCCCAATGCGAGTATGACTCGGACTGGGCAGAGGATTTGGGGGACGCCAGTGGTCTGGACACCACTCCAGACCTTGGCATGCTGTCTCCTCCTACCGTGGCTACGGAGGAGGGTGCTTCTTTTTCTGTGGTGTTGCATAGGGCAGCCGGGGCTCTCCACCTCGAGCTCCCTACTGTGGCTGTCAGGACTAACCTCCTGACGAAGTGCTTCAGCCAGCAGTTACCTCTGCGGAACCACTGCTGCCCTTTAATGACGCACTTTCGAACGTTCTTTTGGGCTCTTGGTCCAGGCCCAACACAGGGGCTCCTGTTGACTGGAACGTCGCCCGACGCCATCGCCCGGTCCCGGGTGACCCCCACTTCCTCTCCCAACACCCCACCCCTGAGAGCTTGGTTGTCCAAGCCTCCGCTTCCCCAAGCGCATTCCCTACCGCACCCCCGGACAGGGAATCCAAGAGGCTGGAACAATTTGGGAAGAAGGTTTTTTCTTCCGCCAGCCTAGGGCTGCGGTCGGTGAACACCGCATGCCTCTTGGGCCGTTATTCTCACTCTCTGTGGGATACGGTGGCGCAAGTGCTGCCTCAGTGTCCGGAGGAGGCTCGGACACTACTCTCCCAGGCTATTGCTGAGGGGAGAGATGCAGCCAAGTTCACAATCCGTTGTGGCCTTGACACCGCCGACTCGCTGGGCAGGGCGATTTCCACGACAGTGGCGCTCCGCCGCCACGCCTGGCTGAGGACAACTGGCTTCTCGGGGGATGTCCAAAACACCTTGATGGACATGTCCTTTGATGGCATTCGCCTCTTTGGCAACACGGCAGACAGTGCTTTGGAGAGATTTAAGGACTCGCGGGCTACGGCCAAGTCCTTGGGCCTTTCGGCCACACGGCCTCCTCAGCCTTCTGCCTTTCGCTCCTTTCGTGCACGCAGAAGGGGCAACCCACCACGTTCGCAACAGAGCCATAGGCCGGCTCAACAGTCCACGTGTGGCCGCGGACTTGGGAACCGCCGCGGCGGTTCAGGGGACCAGCGGACGGGTCAGGCCACCACCACTGCCTCCAAATCTTCATAGTCCGACCTTTCAGGCCCACCAAACGCCAGTGGGTGGCAGGCTTCGCCATCACCCCCCCCACTGGCGCACCATCACGTCGGTCAGGTGGGGTTTACAGATAGTCCGAAGGGGCTACTCCCTCCCCTTCGAGACTACCCCTCCAGCCATGCCACCTCAATGCCACCGCATGTCAGGGGATCACTTGGCACTTCTCCAGCAGAAAGTTGTGGCCCTCTTGGCCAAGGGGGCCATAGAGCGCGTTCCAAAGCCAGAAGTAGGCCGTGGTTGTTATTCCCACTACTTTCTGGTTCCAAAGAAGGACAAGGGCCTGCGTCCTATCTTGGACCTTCGGAACGTCAATCTCTTCCTCCGGAAGGAAAAGTTCAAGATGCTCACACTTGCTCAGGTCTTGTCTGCCCTAGACCCACAAGACTGGATGGTAGCGTTGGACTTGCAGGACGCTTACTTTAAAATCCCCGTCCTGCTAGCCCACAGGCGTTGCCTGCGGTTCACGGTAGGCCACGAGCATTTTCAGTTCACCTTGTTTCCTTTTGGCCTTACCAGCGCCCCTCGGGTGTTCACGAAAGTGATGGCGATGGTCGCAGCTCATCTGCGCAGATCAGGGGTTTCAATCTTCCCCGATCTCGACGACTGGTTGTCGAAGGTGGGCGCGCCCCAGGCAATCGTCTCCCACCTCCAGACTACAGCCAACCTCCTGCATTTGCTGGGGTTCTCCATCAACGTGCCGAAGTCGCACCTGATTCCCTCTCAGAAGCTCCTCTTCATCTGAGCAGTTCTGGACACAGCGCAGTTTCTGGTCTATCCTCCCGAACAGCGAGTCCGGGATATTCGGGCTATGATTCCAATCTTTCAGCCCTTATCCTGGGTTTCGGTCAGGATGACCTTGAGGCTGCTGGGCCTCATGGCCTCCTGCATCCTGCTGATCAATCATGCCAGATGGCATATGCGGGCTCTGCAGTGGGACCTGAAGTTCCAGTGGACGCAGCATCAGGGGAATCTGTCCGACTATGTCCAGATCTCGGAGGGCACTGCAAGACAGTTGCAGTGGTGGCTCACGAACCAGCATTGGGTCAGCGGCAGATCCCTCTCCCTTCCCCAACCGAAGCACACAGTGGTGACGGATGCGTCCCTCCTGTGATGGGGTGGCCACATGGGAGAGGCGGAGATCAGAGGCCTCTGGTCTCCGGTGGAGTCCAGGCTCCATATCAACCTTCTGGAGCTTCGGGCGATGCGACTTGCACTGAAAGCATTCCTTCCCTCTGTCAAGGGGAGAGTAGTGCAGGTGTTAACAGACAAAACACCACCGCCATGTGGTACTGCAACAAACAAGGCGGGGTGGGGTCGTGGACCCTATGTCAGGAGGCCCTGCGCCTCTGGACATGGCTGGAACATCAGGGCATTTCCCTGGTGGTTCAACACCTGGCAGGTTCACTGAACGCCAGGGCGGACGAACTCAGCCGCAGGTGCATGATGGATCACGAATGGCGTCTTCACCCGGACGTGGCGCAAGGTCTCTTTCAACAGTGGGGAGAGCCTTGGTTAGATCTATTCGCCACTGAAGAGAACACGCAATGTCAGCAGTTATGCGCGTTGGAATTTCCAAGGCGGCGCTCGCTCGGCGACGCTTTTCGTCGCGAGTGGAGTTACGGTCTATTGTACGCCTTTCCGCCTATACCACTTCTACCCAGAGTGCTGAAGAAGATCAGACACGACAGGGCCCAAGTCATTCTTGTGGCTCCGGACTCGGCTCGAAGAGTCTGGTATCCCGAGCTACTCAGTATGAGCGTGGATCCCCCGATCCGACTGCCTCTTCGGGAGGATCTTCTGTCGCAGCAGCAGGGGACGGTCCTCCACCCGAACCTGTCCAGCCTCCACCTCCTTGCGTGGAGATTGAGCGGTGACAGTTGATTCCATTTGACTTGCCTCCCGAAGTCTGTGGTAGAAAAGGGTATGCAGTTCCTCGGGTAAGTGAGAGAGAGAGGAAACAGAGGAAACATAACAATAGAGGAAGGGAATTCCTCTTGTCGGAACTAGGGTCCTCACACACCCAGCAAGCTAGGTGTCATGCTTCATCATATGGACCTGCTCCTCGTCGGGTCGGCGCTGCAATACCCGACGGGCACCCATAAAGGGGCTCTTTAGCGGAGATCTTCAGTTCCTGGCCGTATGGTGCGGTGCGTGTGAGGGGCCTAGTGGTGTATAGAGGTGGTTTTAAAACAAGTTGGATAGTCCGAAATATGACTTTATTTAAGCTGGCTATCCACCTGATTAAAAACAAACTAAGAGTGGCAGCTTGCTGTCGTAGGGGTTCAGCTCAGCTATGCTCATCTCTGACGGTCAACATGTTTCATGCCTCGCGGTCCTAGTGATCCTCTGCAATTCTTCAGGACCTAGTGTAAAAGAACTATCTACACACTGTGGTGGGTACGGATGCTACCTACCACGTTTAGTACTATGAAAACAGTCTCTCCATGAATGTCGGGTAACCTAAGAGAAATATATAAGGTAGCCACAACTATTTCAGTGAAGAGTACAAAGTCCTCTCTCCAGTATTACATTAACAATCCTCTCTCTCAGTGTCGGATCATACAAACTGTGGTGGTGATGACAGAGGAGGTATCAATTGATAGCCTCAATGCAGGTTAGGTAACCTATCTTAAGTGAGGATTAAAAACAAGCACTAGTTAAAAAATAAATAGCTAAAAACAGAAGACCAGGGAACCACGTGCAACTATTGCACGTTTGGGAATTATTTACAAAGTATGGTTAACAGTCACAAGCAGACGGGTTGCACTTGACAGGGGAGGCACTCACCTAACTCAGTGCTACCACATGTTCCAATCCGTGTCCGAAGCGGTACCGGGGCACCTAAAATCTGGTGTCCTACGGGTGACAAGATTGCACAAAATACTATTTGAGCTGTGAACACCATCACGCGGTTAGACAGGTAGTGGTAAACTGCCTTAGTGCTATTGTACCAAGTGCGTAAAGGTAGCAGGGGAGGCGACCATCAGGAACACCTCACCGAGCAGTCCAGGGACCCCGCCACAACTAGAAGGGTCAGTCGTGGTGTGCTTGTTGGTACCACTCAGACTAGGAAAGGGCGTGCACTGCCAACAAGTATGCGGGAGTACGGCCAGGGCTAGTATCGTAGACCAACTGCACCCGTTCGTGTGCCCAATCAGTAGTGTAGAATGAGATTAGCAGTCCGGTGGTATAGCCAGAGCGTGGTCAGGCCCTCCCATAAACTAGTCCCTTTATGCCTACAAAGTACACAAAACTGGGCAAACACCCACATCTATTTACTCACAATTTGATTTTCTCCGGAGTGGGCTGGAAGACCTACCCCTCGCCGCTCGAAACGGGAAGGACAACGCTGCCATTGACTTGCGCTGAAATACTTGCCGGCATGGGCGGGGCCGGTTTCCGGGTTGTCGTCATGCGTGCAGGCACGTAGGTCAGTGCTCAGAGAGGTGACAGCTCGTGAGACTAGGCGGCCATCTTGTAGTATAACTAAATCAATGCTGTACACTGTTAAAACAGCAGGCCAGCCATGCCATCCGATCGTTATCACAGTGGCAATGCCGAGCAAGATGTTTGTGATATAACACTCAGTGCATAACACAAAGCAATAAAACGTGCCCGTTACCAGCGCGTAGATAATAGTTCCACGCAGTGGCTGCTCGTGTGAGTCAGCGGCCATCTTGTAGTGTAGTTTCTTCAATCCTGCTCTATGGTGTTGCAACAGGTCATCAATGTTACCAGGTGTGAGTTGTATGGCTTTGTCGACTATGGCTGTGGATCCCCTTTCTGCCCCTCTTTCTGAGGTCCTACTGTTCCTTCTCTCTTTAGCCCAGCAGGGCTCTGCTCTGGGCACTATCAAGGGCTACCTTTCTGCAATTTCGGCCTTTCTCAGGCTACCTGATCAGCCTTCTCTTTTCAAGTCCCCTGTTGTAAATAGATTTCTCAAAGGCATTACTCACCTTTTCCCTCCTATTCCGTTTGTGATGCCACAGTGGGACTTGAATCTGGTTCTTACTTATTTGATGTGCGCTCCCTTTGAGCCGCTTCACAACTGTCCTCTTCGTTTATTAACCTTGAAGACTGCTTTCCTGGTTGCCATCACCTCCGCTAGGCGCGTGAGTGAGCTCCAGGCTCTGTCATGTAAACCTCCTTTTCTGTCTGTTCATCCGGACAAGGTTGTGCTACGCACACGTCCATCCTTTTTACCAAAGGTTGTTACTGCCTTCCATATCGGGCAAACTATCACCTTGCCCACTTTTTTTCCGCCTCCGCACCCTTCCAGAGAGGAAGAGAGTCTCCACCGTCCAGACCCAAAACGTGCGATCTCATTTTACCTCAACCGCACACAACAGTTCCGGGTGGATGACCAGCTCTATGTTGGCTACGTAGGCGCCAAGAAAGGCCGGGCTGTACACAAGAGGACTATCTCCCGCTGGGTTGTCTTGTGTATAAAAGCCTGCTATTCTCTGGCTAAAAAGGAGCCTCCGGTGGGGCTACGTGCCCATTCTACCAGGGCAACAGCAGCTACTACTGCATTGGGACGTGGTGTCCCCCTGCAAGACATCTGTCAGGCAGCCACGTGGGCTTCGCTGCACATGTTTACTAAGCATTATTGTCTTGACAGCCAAGTCCGGAGAGATGGCTTCTTTGGCCGTTCTGTTCTCCGTGACTTTCTGGTGTGATCTTTGTTCACAGACCCACCACCGGGATTGGTATTGCTGGGGTATCTATTCTAAGGTAAGGAATCTATCACTATGTGTTTCTTTCAGATGAACAAGTTACTTACCTTTGGTAACGATATATCTGTAAGAAACATTAGTAGTGATAGATTCCTTACCGCCCCACCCATCCTCCCCGTTCTGCGAACTGATTTCTAAGGTTAAGGTCATCCCTTTCAGTGCCCTAGTTTCAATGCACCAGTGGTCAGTATCTTGCATGGCTCTGCGTTACTGGCGCGGAAAGTCGTGTACAGAACTGATGTCAGCGCGCGAGGGTGGCGTCTAAGTAGCTGCCGCGACGTCATCCCGGCGATCACGACGCCTACGACGGACACGGAGCTGCACAACGCCAGCTTCTGACGCGCAGGGGTACTGCTGACGAAAACTTTCCGGATCCAGACTGACGCCTGGGGATATTTTAAGGTAAGGAATCTATCACTACTAATGTTTCTTACAGATATATCGTTACAGAAGGTAAGTAACTTGTTCATTTGTACTCTAAGCATGGACTTTTTAACTGAATCCTTTGTCCTGTGGCAAGCCAGTGCAGGTATCTATTAGCATTCCACACAGTCATGTTTCTACAGCTACAGAACATTACAGAATATATTATTTTCCATTTGTTGTAAGGCAGCTAATGCTTGGGTATGTCGGCCAAGGTAGAAAATGTTGCAGTAATTCAATCTTAGCAGCTTGCATGAAAGTTTTGGAAGGTATGCCTGAATCTTTTGTAAATGGTGCAGTAGATGAAAACAAGTGCTGTATATTTAATTGATTTGTGCATTGCCCGAGAGGTTCTCATCAATAATCACTCCCAGCTACTTGACTTGATATGCAGGGATTTCAGATAATCAAGTGCTCGGATTATTGGTGCTGAGCTTCAAGAAATTATGGTCCAAACACTGTTGGGTTGCTGTAGGCCGTTACACAGATTCAGGACAGACTTATTTGGTTTGCTGCTCCCAACAAATGATTATTTGTGTCATTAGCGTGGGAGACAATTTGGGACCCAAAAGGTCAAATCCATTTAGATTGAAGTCTCACATATAAATTCAAACATACTTTGTGCGGTAAAATACAACTAGGTCTCCTTTCATGTATGGGAGAAGCCACAAGAGGCTTGGTCCTGTCTAAAAAGGACCTAAAAAAGATTTGGGGGCATGGCCAAGATGGCGAGCAGGTAAGACGTGTGGGTCTCGTCTCCCCGCTCCCACTCACCGCTATCCGGCTCATATGGAGATGAAAATACCCCGATAACGCACAAATTGGGGGCAGCGAGGACACCAGAACCGATCGGGCGCCGGTGGGTCTTGTTTCCAAGCACCGGAGCCCGCGGAGAGGGAGCTGAGAGGCTCCACGTGCCGGGCGGCCGAAAATGGCAGCACCTCCGGACGGAACTCAGAAGGCCTGAGCGTATGGGAGACTCCCTGTAGTGAGGGCATTGTGGCGCCTAGGTATCTGAACGCACCTGCGGTTAGCTGAGGCAGTGGGGCTGCCTGAGTGACGGTGGCGCCCGATTCCAGGCGCACATCCCTGTAGATCGGCGGAGGAGGTCCCGGGTAGGGCCTCGACAGAGGCACGGCCGGAGGATCCCAGAGGCGCCAAACGCACCCTGGTACACGCAGTGGGTAGCATCGGCGGAGAGCAGCGAGGCCCCACTGACGGACTGCCTGGGACTCGGCCACAACCTTCCAGTAAGCACGCGTGGCAGGCTGCGAAGCAGATGGAGGACGGGAGACGCGCAGACGAGGCCCCGGGTGCTGCTGGCCATCACGCTGACCAGGAGAGGAGACTGAGCGTCCCCCCGGCGGGAAATTTCCGAGGTGACGGAGGAGGTCTGGGGGAAGGAAATGGTGGCGGGACCAAGTGCAGAGAAGGCGGCATAAAGGCGCGAAGGCAGCCTAGAGAGAGCATCGTTGGACTTTAGGCCCAAGAATTGGCGGCGCACAAAGGGGTAAGGCGCGTAAGCGGAGCCGGCCAGGCAGAAGAGGGGGCAGAGACAGGAGAGGAGCCCCGGGGCGGAGGGAGTGAGGCTCCGGGGACGAAAGAGGCCCGCCAGAAGCGCAAAAGGAGGGCACCGGAGGAGTGTCGAACCTGGCCCTAGGATACGGAGGCACCCTGATACCAGTAAGAGCGGCCCGGAAAGGAGGAGTCCGCATAGCCACAGTGGCACACCGGTCACCAGGCCGAGAGAGGGAGCAGAGAAGGGCTCCGGGAAAGCGGAGGCGGCACTCTGCATGAAAGAGGAGACCGGGCAGGCCTAGGCAGACACCGAAGCAGGAGGGAGCAAAGGAGACCGGCGGGAAACTTGCTGTTCACCCGCAGCTCCAGAGATTTGTCCAGTCACTGGTTGGACAAGAGCGGGAGACCGCAGCGAGTTCCCCGAAAGTACCAGTCAGAAGAATAAGGTAGAGGTCACAGCCGGGGGCTGGGCTGCCGGAGGGCCCACAACGAGGCTCCAGAGAGGGGTCGAAGTGGAGACCCGACGGGGTTACCCCTCGGGGAGCACAGTCTCGACGGAGTGCAGGTAGCAGGGTCCCCAGCTATTTGCACCAGGCAGATTCATGTTAGAGGGATGTCGCAGAAGCGCAGTGGACAGCACAGCCAGCATGTCCTCGCTGAGAGGAAAGAAGGACCAGACCCTGAAGGACATGCTGACTAAAACTCCACAGACCAGCGGAGGAGAGGGCAGAATGACTCCGACCACACAACTGGAACACGAAGCGGAGGGAGCGGAGGTTCTATCACCAGTTCTTTCCTAGATACACTGTTTAACACGCTCCTGGACGACTTCCAATCATTAAAAGGCAAACTTGCGAGGGATGTGAAAGAAATCCGGCACAATGTCGACACGGTCGGAGAGCGGGTGGCAAGCATCGAGAAACAGGAGCAGGCCAGGGATGTAGAAATGGAGCAGCTTCAACAGGAGGTGATCCGGCTGCGAACACAGCAGATCGATCTCCAGGCGCACACAGAAGACCTGGAGAACCGCTCCAGGCGGAACAACATACGGGTGAGGGGCGTTCCTTGGGAGGAAAAGGGCTCAGACATCGTTTGTTATCTACAGGGGCTGTTTCGGGGCATACTAGGGTTCCCACCGGACTTTGACATCAGGATTGACCGGGCACACAGGGTGGGTTTGAGAAGAAAGGCACCTGCACCCCTACCTGACATTCTGACCTACTTACCGGACTTTCCCCTCAAAGAGCGTATTCTTCGGGAAGCCAGGGCGAAACACCCGCTCACTTACCGGGACCACCCCGAGGCCCTCTATCAAGACTTGGCTTTAATCACATTACAGAAAGGACGGGAATTTTGAGTGGTGACGACGCATCTTCGGGACCAGAGGGTGGCATACTCCTGGGGTCATCCTTTCCGATTGATCTTCAAGTGGCACGGAAAACTTTACCAACTCAAATCCTTACAAGAAACATGGTAGAGTATTGGACATTGAGCATCCGGGTCAGGAAGTGGTGGCCAGCCAAGATCGTACGTCCCCACGGGATCGATGGCAAAGAGTCCGAGGGAGACGTCTCACAGAACATATGCTGGGTCCTGACCCCATAACCATGGCGCAGGAGAGAAAGTCGGTCCTCGAGATGGTGCTCAAAGACACAGCTTCTTAAGATGGATCTTGAACTGCGCGGGGTTAACTAAAAGGGACAGTCATGAGCGGAGCTGGGGATACGGTGGATGGGAGCGGGGAGACGACAGGACTTAGGCCACATTATGCTCCTGTCATTTCTCTTTTCCAAGGGCACACGGGCACAAACTGTGGGCTCTGGACATTATGGGGTGTTTGGGGGTTCTTGGTTGGGGTTAGGGAGGGGGAGGGAAGGAACTGGTGTGCGGGGTGAGGGTGTTGCAGTGACGGGGTCCATTCAGGGGGGGGAGCAGACGGAGAGGCAGAGGGAGGTTAAAGACGGGGCGGAGAGCTCATAATCTACAGGGAGCGGAAGATTCACCATAACCTTACACCATGTCGTATTCCACAGTGAAAGTCGTTACCCTGAATGTGAAGGGCCTTAATAATCCTATTAAACGCAAATCCATCCTTTCCTATTTGGCGAACCTGGGTGCAGATGTGTGTCTCCTCCAGGAGACCCATCTTCTCTTTAAAGACTGGCACCGGATGAGGTCATGATCATTTCCCTATCAATATTTCTCTTCCACTTTGGAGAAAAAAGCGGGGGTGGCCATTTTGGTCACTAAGCGATTTTCGGGGACAGTGGGGGACAAGATAGCCGAAGTTAAAGGTCGTCTTCTGGCTTACACATTCCAGGTCGGGGGGCACACATTAGCGGTGGGGTCGATATATGCACCCAACTCGGGGCAGGAGAAATTTCTGAAAGCAGCTGTCTCCAAAGTACTGGGCGAACAGGAGCGGATGATGATTGTAGGAGGGGGATCTCAACATTGTAATGGATGCGTCTACAGACCGGTCAGGTCACTGCTTCACACAGACGGGGGAGCTCACGGGAGGGGGAGAGAATGCCTTCACTCCAGGGGATTAGTAGATTTGTGGCGAGTGGCACACCCACAGGCCTCACAATTCTCCTTTTACTCCCATTCACATGGAACGTATGCCCGCCTAGATTACTTGATAGGCATGAAAGAACTAAATGCAATGGTGGGGGAAGTGGACGTTACACCGACAGCACTTTCAGATCACGACGCAGTGACGGTCTCCCTTCTGTTACCCCCGGTACGGAGATAGCCCAGAAGATGGCGACTCAGGGAAAGTATGCTTCACAGGGAGGCAGTGACAAAACAGATTCATAAGTGCATCAAAGATTATCTAGAGATAAATGACTCCCATGACATCTCCTTGACCACTTTATGGGGTGCCCTGAAAGTGGTGGTGCAAGGAGAACTGATAGCTATCTCCGCCGTAGAGAATAAAGAGCACAAAGAAAAGAGGGATCATCTCACAGCGCAAGTGTTAGAATTGGAGCGGGTTCACAGTCGGACTGGGGCACTGAGGGTCTGGCGACAGTTGAAAGCAGCGCGAGCTCAATTGGCGGGGTTAGATATTGATAGAGCTGAATATGTAGCGCTGCGTCTTAAGCACTCCTATTATGTCGGAGGCGACAAGACAGGGCGTATGTTGGCGAGTAAACCTAGGGCCCGCACTCACCAAGCGTGAATCCAATCCATCCCGAAAGGCAAGGGGGAAGTGGTCAAGGAAGACGAAGAGATAGCGAATGCATTTAGAGATTTTTATGCATATTTATACAAAAGGGAGGACACCCCAAGACCGCAAATGATGGCATATTTGCAAGGGGCGCACACGCCCGTGCTAGCTAGGGATCAAGTGGACTTGTTAGACGCGCCGATCCGGATAGAGGAAGTTATAGGGGGGATATCACGCCTCAAGCTTATGAAATCGCCGGGTCCGGATGGCTTCTCGGCGGGTTTCTATAAATCCTTTTGCCATATCCTAGCCCCACTCATGACAAGGCTTTTTAACTCCTTTGCAGGGCCGGGGTCGATTCCTCCTGATATGCTGGCGGCTTCTATAGTAGTCCTGCCTAAACCGGGGAAGGATAAAAGTCTTTGTGGTTCCTATCGCCCGGTGTCCCTTCTTAATGTGGACCTCCAGCTGTTTACTAGCATTTTAGCGGCAAGACTGGGCCCCTTGATGCCAGGTATAATAGAGCCCGATCAATCGGGATTCATTCAAAATAGGCAGAGCAGTGACAACACCAAAAGGATTCTCCACCGGGGGGCATGGCTAGCAGCCACCGAGAATGGCCGCTGCCTGAGTGGGCTCCGGCTTCCTCGCATGGTTTTTACTTATCCTGTGCCATCCACGAGGAAAAAGTCGACAAAGAAAGACGGAGCCGCACACCCTACCTGTGAGGTTGCAGTTGGCGGGATCCAAAATCGGAGTGTGGGGGTCTGGAGGCCCCTTCTTGGAGGCGCAGAGACGGCAGTAATGGCGGCCTCCCGGAGCTGAAATTCGAGGCCGGGAGACGGCGGTAAAGTGACCATCCCGAAGTGCCCAGCGGGTGTGTGGAGGTCGCACGGGCGGCTGCGGGGTCTCGGCAGCCGCGAAGAGGAAGATCGAGAGGAGCCGCGAGTGGCGTCGGAGCCCGGGAGGTGAGAGCCGAGGGACTGGAGCCTCCTAATTGAGGCCCCGGCTTGAAGGCCTAGTGCTGCAGACGGCTGCGTCCCTCCTGAGGGGGCCGGAGACAAGCGGAGCCGGAAGGACTGCGGCGCCTGTCCGTGAGCTCTGGAAGACAGCTGGCAACCGGGGGAAGAGGAGCCGATCGCGGAGCGGTGAGTGCAGTCTCCGCAGGCCCGACGCAGGTGGGGTGGCGGGCCTCACTAATTGAAGCCCCGGCGGCGGGGCCTGCTAAACCTCGCATTTCTTGAGGACGCCACCAGGAAATGGTTTGAGGAGGCCGGAGGCCCCATGCCCCTCAATACATTATCACCAGCATCCCCGCGGCCGGCGACGCTGCTCAGGGGCCCTGCGCTCCTTTGAAGTGCAGCATTCAGATACCGGTGGCTGCGCTGCACACAGAGAACTGCTGCCTGTGAGAGCACAGGGGGTGTGCTTTGACGTCCTCCGGGAGGTGGTGACCACGGCCTGCGCACACCGGAGTAGATGCCCTGGCCTTACGACGCGGTAAGCACGGTCCCTGCATCGGTGACTGAGACGCCCTTATTGGAAGCTCTGATGGCAAGGTTGGCGTAATCTGGAGTCGCGGCTGGGTGATTGCGGAGACAGCTAGGACGGGCTTGAAACACATGCAGGGAGAGGACTGGATTGCGGCTTTTGCTGGGTCTGAGGAGACCTCCACGGAGGAGATACTTCTCTCTGGGTGCCACAGGGAAATGAAAAGTGCAGGACAATAGACACAATGGTGGGGCCTGGCTGTGTCTGAGATCCAAACCAACATTGGAATAGGCTGGCCACATACCCTGCGGAAGGGGTGAGTAGAAACTGAGAGATATCCTTGTGTGGGGCCCCGAGGTCTCTTCCGGCCCCCGGGTCACAGCTTTGCATACATGGCGACAGGAGGAAGAGGTCCTAAAGCAAGCGCCCAGAAACAGTTGGCCAAATTTGCATGGTCTAAGACCGGCGATACAGGTGAGCCGCAACAAATGGAGAAAGACGGAGGGCAGAACGCCCCTAAACAGGGAACAGAGCCGACGCTACACGATGTTATGGCAGCGATTAGTGGGGTGCGTACCTCACTGGATTCGGTCACGGTGGAGGTCTCACTCATCGGAGCAGACTTTAGAAAGATGGACGAAAAGGTTAAAGAGCTTAAGATAGTCACTTTAGTCACTTCTGCTCTGCAAACGGATACGTCGGAGCTCCAAACGCAGGTGGTCGAGCTGCAAAAGAAACAAGAGCGAATGGCACAGCAGCTGGACGATTATGAAGGCCGCGCCCGTTGTAATAATATACGTATTTTGGGGGTTCCAGAACGGGAAGAGGGGCCTGCTGCGGACCTCTATGTGGAAGACCTAATCACCAAACACCTCAAACCCAAGACGCTGTCCAGCTATTTCTCAATTGAAAGAGCCCACAGGGTGCCGGGAGGTAGGCCAAAACCGGGAGCCCCCCCCCCCCCCGAGGCCCCTCATAGCCCGAGTTTTTAATTACAGAGACTGCGACATTATCCTGCAAACGGTGAGATCTGGTCCCCCTTTGAAAGTCGACAACTATGAGGTAGCCTTCTTTCCAGACTTCACGGCCAAGGTACAGGCGCAACGCCGTAGCTTTCAAGCAGTGAAGAGAGAACTTCGCGACCGTGAAGTGAAGTATGCAATGCTATTTCCGGCGGAGCTTAGAGTGGAATCAGAAGGGAAAGCGTGGTTTTTTGACTCACCGGAGGAAGCGCGGGACTCAGTGGCGTAGCTAGGGGGGGCGATGGGGGCGGACCGCCCCAGGCGGCACGAGTTTTGGGGCTGCAGCCGGCCCCCCTTCACCCGCTCTTACCTGCGGCCGTTGCGGCCGCAAGAATCGGCCGCGGCCGGAATCGGCCGCCCCCCCCCCTCCCTCCCTCTTCAATCATTTTGCCGAGGGCGGCAAACGCAGGGGCCGCCACGGTCAGCCTAAGGCCTAGCTACGCCCCTGGCGGGACTGGATGGACGGTTGGAGCAAAGCTGGGGGCCAGAGAAGAAATCGAGCTGGCAGATCAGGCCAGCAAGGAAACCGCCGTATGGAAGCGCCTGGGATGGACTCGACGGACAAAGGGGACCCGACAAAGGAACAGGAATAAGATAATCAGGGTGGGAACCGGACAGAGTTGAAACCCTGCTGGCAAAGCAACTAAGGTGGGGTGGAGACGGGGTTCCAGTTGGGACCTCGCGAATGATGCTGAAGGTGGGCGCTGATGATTCAGTATGATAACGCAGACTTAATTGGTAAGACCCACCCAAGACGTACGAGATCACATAGTGTGGATGGCAAAACTCATAAATTGTGATGTGTATGCGGGGGGGGACCGACCCCGTGCATTTTCAGCATTTTTGGGTGGGAGAGAGGCACTCTGCCATGTTTGGGAGTGGGTAGTTTCAAATCCACGGGCAGGGGGGCAGGGAGGGGGAGGAGGTGGGGAGGAGAGGGAGGGTGTTTTGCGACAAGATGAATTGTGAATGTGATAGTTTGCTTTGTGACGAGCTTCAGGTTGGCTTCGGAAGTGACAGACACACGCATAGAAGGGTTGCTCTAGGGCAAGTGGTGTGCCATGACGTAGTTACCTTAATTCTGACCTTTCATGCTGTAGATATTACCATGCTGTGGGATGGGGGTTGACAAGGAATTAGTGCTCTCTGTCCTGTCTTGGAATGTTAATGAAATGGGTGATAAAATAAAGAGGGGTATAGTCCAACAGTATCTGAAGAGACATTCCCCAGACCTTGTGCTGTTACAGGAGACCCACCTGGTGGGTAATAATAGTAAAGCCCTCAATAGATGGGGGCACAAGCTTCTGGTCCAAGCCGATTATACCACGGGTTCCAGAGGTACGTTTATCCTGGTTAAGAAGGGCACGCCCCTTATGGTCCACAAGACATGGGCGGATCCGGGGGGTCGATTTGCCGTGTCCGAAGTCCAATGGGAGGGAAGAGCTCTCAATATTGTTTCTGTTTACCTGCCACCGGCCTTGGGTAAGGTGGCCTTAGCAGATCTTGGCAATGTGATGACTGGACTCCCCGAGGGTAGCTTGATAATGGGGGGGGACTACAATATGACTATGGATGACACAATTGACAGACACCCACAGAGACAAAGGACCAGACCGAATGAACTCATGGCAGAATTTACCACGGCGCTGGGACTGTCGGATGTGGGGCGGGAACTACAAACGGCAGATTCCCAATATACGTACTTCTCTAGTGTACATGGCAGTCTTTCCCGAATTGACTACTTTCTAACATACACGGCCTCGATAAGTAGTTTTAGACGCCCCCAGACGCTACCCAGGGGTATCTCGGACCATTCCCCTGTCGGGATTGAGTTCACTCATGGGGAACAGCAAACACGTACCACGATAGTTATTAACCCATGGCTGCTGAAAATACCTGACATCAAAGAAGAACTACGTGCCCAAACTGGTAATTATTTGACGGATAATCTGGGGTCAGTGGACTCGGCACAAACTATATGGGAGGCATATAAGGTGGTTCTAAAGGGGCATGCCCTGTCGCTAAAAACACGATATATAGCAAAGAGGCGCCAGATATTGGTTCAGTTAGAGGAGGAGCTCCGGGGGCTAGAGGCAGAACACACAATCCCTCGAGCGATGCACAGCATAGACTGACCTTGAAGCAGGATGAGTACAGACTCAAGACATGCGAACACATGATGGCTACACATCGCGCCACCCAACATAGGCTGTACGAACTGGGGGATAGGGCCGGGAGAACCCTGGCGTGGTTGGAAAGAAGGGAGCAAGGTACTCGATGGGTGCCTCGACTGACGCTGCCTAGCGGTGAGGTTCTTCATCATCCGAAGGATATTGCAGAGGCATTTGCAGACCACCTCGAAGGAGTGTATTCTCCTTCCACTACGTATACAGCAGAGGACTCACGCCAGCTTCTGATGGATAGCGACGTGCCAGCCCTCTCGGAACTCGATAAAGAAGCGCTAGATGCCGATTTGACTAACGAAGAAATTCAGAAAGCTATCGGCCAAATTAAGTCTGGGAAAGTGATGGGACCAAATGGCACCCCAATTGAGTTCATCAAGGTCATGGCCCCTCAGGTAGTCCCGCACTTACGGGCTATGTATGAGGAAAGCTATGAGAAGGGACATTTGCCAGTAGATCAACGTATAGCAAGTATTGTTGTTATCCACAAGACTGGGAAACCGGTAGATGACTGTAGCTCCTCCAGGCCTATCTCGTTGATTAATGTGGAGGCAAAGATCTTGGCAAAAGTTCTGGCCATGCGACTTGGGACGGTGATCTCCTCCCTGGTGCACCCAGATCAGTCTGGCTTTATGCCAGGAAGAAATACGGCTCTTAACATTCGCCGACTGCATAATGTGATGGCGTGCAGGGACTTCTTGATGGAAGACGCAGTCATATTGTCCCTAGATGCCTCTATGGCGTTCGATTCCATAGAATGGCCGTATTTATTTGAAGTTTTGGCTAGGGTCGGCCTGGGCCCTAAATTTATAGGCTGGGTGAAACTGCTGTACACCGACATACAGGGGCAGGTAAGGGTCAATAATTACACATCTCGGGCGTTCACACTGAAGAGGGGCACCAGACAGGGGTGTCCACTGTCCCCACTGCTGTTCTCCCTCATGCTGGAACCCCTGGCGGACTGGGTCCGTCGCGATGTGAGGGTGAGGGGTTTGCGATGGACAATGGAATGTGAGGATAGGATATCCCTGTATGCCGACGACGTACTGCTGTATCTTGCCTCCCCGTATAAGTCCATACACACAGTTTTGAACATTTTTACGAATTTTGGGAAGTACTCGGGATATGCAATCAACTGGGATAAGTCGGTGCTGTTTGTGCTCCAGGGACAGACCCCTCGTCTCCCCAAGGATTGCAAGTTAGTAGTGGCTGAGGAAGGATTTAAATACCTAGGAGTCTTTATTACATTAGACCCGGCCCTCTTCTATAGTCATAACTTAGTAGCCCCATTGACCAGACTGCGAACGGATGTAAAACACTGTAGGTCGCTGCCTCTGTCGTTGGTGGGCCGGGCTGCTCTTTTTAAAATGTTGGCGCTCCCGCGATTTCTATATATCCTCCAGAATAGCCCGCATCGAATCCCGGATGTGTACTTTGTGGCGGTTGAAGGGGAGATACGAACACTGTTGTGGGATGGTGGGACCCCTAGAGTGGCATTTAAGAAACTAACCAAAGGGTGGTATGACGGGGGGATAGCGTTGCCAGACCTCAGGTTGTATTACTGGGCCTCTCAGCTGGTGGCCGTGAATCAATGGATGTGCGCCCCACCGACCGACCCGGCGTACGCCTTAGATAGATATCAGATGGATCGCTCAGGATACTTGGGAGCCCTCTATTCCCGCACTAAGAAGCGAAGATATATTGGTCCCACACTGCACACGATACAAATCTGGCGGCTGGCAAACTCAAGGCTGGGATGGGCTAACGTTCTTACCAAAGCAACACCACTGTGGTATACTCAGAAGCTAGGCATGCTGTGGTATCAACCAGGATTTGATAAGTGGGAAACGATAGGAATCTCGATGGTGAGGGACTTAGTTAAAAAGGGTGCAGTCCTTAAATTTGACGACCTCCAGAGGATCTACAAGATGGCTCCAGGGGAGGTATTTAGGTACCTGCAAATACGTCATGCCCTACGGGTGGCTTTCCCGAGCTGCGAGGACATACCAGACTCGTCGCCTCTGGAGGACCGTCTACTTGATGGACCACTGCAATCTAAGGCCATATCCTTAACATATAAAAAACTTAGTAACAATCTTCCGGACAATTTCGGTAAGCTTAAGGAGCAATGGGAGAGAGACCTGGGTCCAATTGCAGAAGACGACTGGCGATTGGCCCTTATGTCACCCAGGGAGGCGGCCATTACGCTTAGATTTAGACTGATACAACTCAGAATCTTACATTGGTCTTATATGACCGGGATAACCCTCGCAAAAATAGGTGCGAGACAAGATGACCTCTGTCTAAAGGGCTGCAAGCAGCCAGCGACCTTTTATCACATAATATGGGAATGCCCCCGGGTACACTACATCTGGGAGAGAGCCACACACCATGTACAGTCTGCACTGGGGAAGACGGTAGACATGACACCGCAGCTGGGTTTGCTGAACATATGGGCAGACACTAACCTGACGGAGATTGAGCAGCAGCTGGTGACGTTGGGATACACACTAGTGAAAAGAGAACTCGCAAGAGGATGGGGTGGAGTGACACCGCCTTCCGAATTGATATGGCTGAAGGAACTAAATAGGTGTATGATTGCAGAGAAGGAGGTGTTTATAACCAGGGGGTGCCCGAAGAAATGGGACAAAAAATGGATGAAGTGGAACGTATATAGAGGGGATATCTGTGTATCGCCCGTGGTGGAGTTAGAACTGCGTAGAAATACAGACAGAGATGTAACATCTTGAAATGTTTGTCTTATCAACCTCCATGCAAGGTACCATAACAAGTGCAGCCAGCTAATAATAGTTGTCAAAATTTATGCATGTTTGTCACGAAATTTCATGAATAAATAAAAATAAATTAAAAAAAAAAAAGGATTCTCCACCTGATTGATAAAGCTCACCGCACGAATATGGACGCCCTGCTGCTCTCGGTCGACACCGAGAAGGCGTTCGATCGGCTGGACTGGGATTTTCTAGATCAGACCTTGATTCACTTCGGGTTGGGGGACCGATTCAGGGCATGGGTGACGAGTTGCTATAGCTCGCCCACAGCTACTATTAGGGTAAATGGGCTGTCGTCTCGACCTTTCGCCATCCAAAGGGGAACCTGGCATGGGTGCCCACTGTTGCCACTCTTGTTTGCCTTATACATCGAGCCTTTGGCCCAGAAGATCAGGGATAATCCGAACATCACGGGGGTTCCCTTCGGGGGCGAAAGACATGCAGTAAGTCTCTACGCGGACGATATCATTGCTTCTCTGGAGTTCCCGGATCGCTCGGTCCCGGCATTCTTACGGGAACTGGAGTTATTTGGCCAGGTCTCCGGATTCCGGGTGAATGTGGGGAAGTCAATGATCCTCCACCTGGACGGGCGCCGGGCAGACTCACGGACGGGAGACGAAAGCTCCTTAGGGATTACGATAATGGACTCCCTCCCATATTTGGGAATTGAGTTAGCCCCGTCTATCCAGTGGACAGTCACACTAAACTACACCAAACTTGTCCGACAGGTTACGAGGGAGTTGCAGAACTGGAAACCGCATCAACTGTCACTGTTGGGACGAGTTTCTGCGGTCAAAATGTCTATCCTCCCCAAAGCGCTATATGTATTCCAAACGCTGCCAGTTTGGCTGCCAAAGGGGACACTCCACACACTGCAAAAAGAAATTCTCCAGTTTGTCTGGGCAGGAGCGTGGCCACGCATGCGGAGGGAGCTGGGGCACTTGAGACCAGAAGAGGGAGGCTTGGGGATCCCGAATCTGCTAGAGTGTTTTAGGGCGACCCAATTGCGGTATCAGGTAGAGTGGAGTAGACCAGAATCCGAAAAGGGATGGCTATTTCAAGACAGGGCATTAGCGAAACTCTCCCTATGGAAAGTTCCCTTTCTGACAGACCACAAAACCTTCAGGGCTCTCGCATCACGAAAACAGTGTTACAGGTTTGGGACGGGGTGGCCAGTAGAAGGGAGCTGACGACTTTTCCCTCCCCAATGACTCCCCTATTTGAAAACAGGGAGTTTACTCAGGGGTTGGATGGCAAGGCGTTCTCGATGTGGCAGACTTCGGCCTGCAAGGCGGCCGGCCACCAATTTGACGTAGAGGGGATCATTCTGTTTTCGCAACTAAGGCAGGACTATACCCTCCCAGAGACAGAAAGGTTCCGCTATTTACAAATAAGACATTGGCTTCTCCACCCAGACGTGCATCTGAAAGTCAATAGGAAACTGACAAAATATGAGAAATGGCTGGTGACAAAGCTAACAGATAGGAAAGTGATCTCTGAGTTATATGACATGCTACGCCCGACAATCCCCACACAGCCTACTGCCAGTCAGAAACGCTGGGCGACAGAACTTGGAAGGGAACTCATGAAGAAGGAGTGGGGGAAATCTACTACCGGGCCAAGTATACACGGCGAAACATAGCCGGCAAAGAAACTGCTTTTAAGATCGCCACGTATTGGTATTTGACTTCGGTGCGCCTTAATAAAGGGAATCCAGACCACAGCCCTACCTGCTGGCGGGGAGGAGGGGACATTATTACATTTGCTATGGGAATGCCAGGAGCTGGCTACATATTGGCCCAGGATACTGGACGAAATAGATCAGCAGTTTGAAACGCAGAATCCAAGATTCCAGGCATATGTAGTATTGGGGCTACCCAATCCCTTAACATTCCCTCTGAAGTCTCGCAAAGGGAAACAGATGGGTCTAGCTCTGGGGGCAGCACTTCAGAACATCTTATCGCATTGGGGGACACGGACGATACCGACACATACGGGGTAGCTTCACAGGTTATGGCATATCCTGGTGATGGAAAGGATACACGCTTCCCTCACAAACACAATAGCAGGATTCAAGGAGGTTTGGCAGCCACTTGTGTCTCTTCTGTCCACCGAATTCAATGAGATCACATGCCCAAAGTACCGCCGCCTCCTTCGGCTCACGGCAGCTGAGGAGCCTCCCATTGGACCCTGAGAAAGGTTACGGAATTTGCTCTGCACACCAATTTTAAAGCCGGGATAGGCATTGTGCACACCAGTTTGCGGAAGGGTAGGGTGGCAAGGTGGTGTTTGTTTTAGACACTGTTGAATAATATTGCATTTCTTATTACTACGCTGTAACTAAATCGATATTTTGCACGCCTCACAAGATTATGGGGGAACATGTTGGATGGCACCTTCTAAGGTATAGACAAATGAAGTAATGCATGTTTTGGTCACTGGGCTACATTGTGTATTGTGGGGTGGCTATGCAAATTGTACCCATGCTGATGCGTTATATATTGGCCTTCCCGGTTCTCAGCTGAAAAAGCTACAGACCATTCAGAATGCGGCAGCGAGAGCGCTGTTGGGCATTTCTGGTAGGTCTAGTACAACGCAACATCGCCGGGATTTGCATTGGCTCCCGGTAGGGCAACGTGTTCTGTTTAAGGCCCTCACCCTTGCCCATGGTCCCTTATACAAATCCGGGCCCTCCTATCTCAGGAGACGCTTTAACGTCTATGTGCCTCAAAGACACTTACGCTCTACAGCGCAATGCCTCGCCGTTATCCTACGCTACCGCCTGGCTAGAACAGGGGGCAGCTCCCTCTCATTCAGGGCGGCCAAAGCCTGGAATGCCCTTCCACACGATCTGCGAAATACCCAAGACCTTAGGCTGTTTAAAAAGCAGTTAAAACCTTTGCTTTTTAATTAACATCCAGCCTTGACACACGCCCTTCTGTCTCCTTCAATTGGCTCCCACGCCGGGACACTCCTGAGTATCCGTGCGCGCTATAAATGTCGTATAACATAACATATCTGAAAGAGACACGTTAGTGATTGATTCCTTACCTTAGAATATCGCCAGGCGTCAGACTTGACCCGTAAAGTTTTTTCATCAGCAGTACCCCTGCGCGTTGGTAGGTGTCGTCGTACGGCTCCGCGTACGTCGCTGACGTTGTAGCCGCCGTCGGAGCTACTTAGACGCGCCCACGCACGCTGACGTCAGTTCTTTCTTTTTCCGCGCCAGCAGTGCAGATCCGAGAGAGAGCGGTACCCCTAGTTAAAAGTTTTAACTTGGTTTTCTAAAGAATTGTTTGTCGAAGTACTCGACTCTGGTGCAGTAGGGATGCCTGGGTTTAAGTCCTGTAGGGCCTGCCGTCGGAACATGTCGGTAGCGGACCCGCACGACGTGTGTCTCTTCTGCTTGGGGCACGCCCATGACCCCGAGGCGTGCCCCGATTGTCGGGCCATTTCGCCGAAAGCTTTGCGGGAGCGTTCCCGAAAGTTGTTGTAGGCCCGGCAATCGGTTCCGCGCCGATCAAGGTCCCGCTCCCATGGGAGGTTGAGGGACAGGTCGCGGAGCCGTCACCATCGCTCGTCGAACTCGGGGCCAGGTAAGTCACGGCGCCATAAAAAGTCTAAGAAGCGACGTCATTCATCTTCTACCCCTCGCGGGACGCGGTGGAGGGGGCGGGTGGTCACTCCCCCGCGGCTCCGCTGGAGCCTCCATTGTTGCCTGCGGCCTACCCGCCCTTTCCGGGCCCGCACGCGGCTTCGGACGAGATACAGGGGCCCATCGGGTCCCTCCGGAGCGCCTTCGGGCCCCGCGGACCCGTTGGGTGAGTCTGCCCCCGTGCCGCCGCCTTTGGCCTCGGCTACGCCAGCACGCTACCCTGCAGCGCCGCCGGATCCGGCCTCGGCGTGGCGCCGCTACTGACGCCGTACGGCGCCGAACCAGAATTGGTCTCTTACCCCCCGATTCCAT
The DNA here is from genome assembly GCA_963921515.1 of Calotriton arnoldi. Lineage (NCBI taxonomy): Eukaryota > Metazoa > Chordata > Amphibia > Caudata > Salamandridae > Calotriton > Calotriton arnoldi. The sequence continues at coordinate 4,222,599 of CAWUFW010000381.1, forward strand.
TTCTTGGTGGGGAGTTTCCCCAGGCACCTCGTCCTTACCGGCCTTTTCCAAAACCGGTGGATGCAGGGGAGTACTGGGAGGCTTCTGAGGACCCTCTTGCAGCTCAATGCGAGAACGAGCCTGAATGGGAAGAAGACCTGGAGGGTCCGATGGATCTGGATTTCTCTCCACACCCTGGCACGCTGTCCCCTTCTTCCGTGGCTACGGAGGAGGTTGGGACTTTTTCAGTGGTGCTGCGTAGGGCGGCTGAGGCTCTTAACCTCGAGCTCCCTTCCGTGCCTATCAGGACCAATCTTCTGACCGAGGTGCTGCAGCCAGCGTCGTCCTCCGCGGAGCCGCTGCTGCCCTTCAACGATGCAATCACTGATATCCTATTGAGACACCTGAGAGTCTGGTTGTCCAGGCCTCTGCCTCTCCGAACGCATTCCCTTCTGCTCCTCCAGACAAAGAATCTAAAAAACTGGAACAGTTTGGGAAAAAGATTTTCACTTCTGCCAGTTCTAGGTTGCGGGCAGTGAATACTACGTGCCTCTTAGGCCGCTATTCCCATTCTGTGTGGGACACCGTGGCACAGGTGCTGCCTCAGTGTCCTTTGGAAGCTCGGGCGGTACTCTCCCAGGCCATTACCGAAGGGAGGGATGCTGCTAAATTTACTATCCGTTGTGGGCTTGACACGGCCGATTCCCTCGGCAGGGCACTTTCCACAACGGTGGCGCTCCGCCGCTACGCTTGGCTCAGAACTTTCCCCGGGGATGTCCAGAACACTTTGTTGGTCATGCCCCTTGATGGCACCCGCCTCTTTGGTGACAAGGCGGATAGCACCCTGGAACGTTTTAAGGACTCCCGGGCTACGGCCCAGTCCTTAGGTCTCGCCACCACACGTACTACCTCGGGGCCCACTTTTCGCTCCTTTCGAGGTCGGGGTCGAGGCGCCCAAGCACGTTCCTTTCAGACCCGCAGGCTTGCGCAGCCGCAGTCTCAGCGCAGCCGCGGTCGTGGGGCCCGCTGTGGTGGGTCCCGAGGGCAGCGGGCGAGTCAATCCACCACCGCCCCTGCTGCAGCTGCCTCAAAACCTTCCTAGTCCGGTGTTTCAGGCCCACCAGACGCCAGTGGGTGGCAGGGTTCGCCATCACCTTCCCCACTGGCGCACCATCACCTCGGACAGGTGGGTTCTACATATAGTCCGAAGGGGCTACTCCCTCCCCTTCAAGTCTACCCCTCCAGCCATGCCGCCCCAGTACCACCGCATGTCGGGGGATCATTTGTTACTTCTCCTGCAGGAAGTTGCGGCCCTCTTGGCCAAGGGGGCCATCGAGCGCGTCCCAACGCCAGAAGTAGTTGGTGGTTGTTATTCCCACTACTTCTTGGTTCCAAAGAAGGACAAGGGCCTGCGTCCTATCTTAGACCTCTGGTACGTGAATCGCTTCCTCCGGAAGGAGAAGTTCCAGATGCTCACGCTTGCTCAGGTCTTGTCTGCCCTACACCCGCAAGACTGGCTGGTAGCGTTGGACTTGCAGGATACTTATTTTCATATTCCCATCCTGCCGGCCTACGGTTCACGGTAGGCCACGAGCACTTTCAATTCACCGTGCTCCCCTTTGGCCTCACCAGCGCCCCTCGGGTGTTCACGAAAGTGATGGCGGTGGTCGCAGCTCATCTGCGCAGATCAGGGGTTTGTCTTCCCCTATCTCGACGACTGGCTGTTGAAGGCGGGATCGCCCCAGGCAGTCGTCTCCCACCTCCAGACTACGGCCGACCTCCTGCATTTGCTGGGGTTTTCCATCAACGTGCCGAAGTCACACCTGATTCCCTCTCAGAAGCTCCTCTTCATCGGAGCGGTTTTGGATACGGTGCAGTTCCGGGTTTCTCCTCCCGAACAGTGAGTCCGGGACATTCGGGCTATGATTCGGATCTTTCGGCCCTGGTCCTGGGTTTCGGTCAGGAAGACCCTGAGGCTGCTGGGCCTCATGGCCTCCTGCATCCTGCTGATCAATCATGCCAGATGGCATATGCGGGCTCTGCAGTGGGACCTGAAGTTCCAGTGGACGCAGCATCAGGGAAATCTGTCCGATTACGTCCAGATCTCAGAGGGCACTGCACAGGACTTGCAGTGGTGGCTCACGGACCAGCGTTGGGTCAGCGGCAGATCCCTCTCCCTTCCCCAACCGGAGCACACAGTGGTGACGGACGCGTCCCTCCTGGGATGGGGCGGCCACATGGGAGAGGCGGAGATCAGAGGCCTCTGGTCTCCTGCGGAGTCCAGGCTCCATGTCAACCTTTTGGAGCTCAGGGCGATCCTACTTGCACTGAAAGCATTCCTTCCCTCTGTCAAGGGGAGAGTAGTGCAGGTGTTCACGGACAACACCACCGCCATGTGGTACTGCAACAAGCAGGGCGGGGTGGGGTCGTGGACCCTATGTCAGGAGGCTCTACGTCTCTGGACGTGGCTGGAACGTCCAGGCATTTCGTTGGCGGTTCAACACCTGGCAGGTACCCTAAACGCCAGGGCGGACGAACTCAGCCGCAGGTGCATGTTGGATCACGAATGGCGTCTTCACTCACAGGTGGCACAAGGTCTCTTTCAACAGTGGGGAGAGCCTTGGTTAGATCTATTTGCCACCGAAGAGAACGCGCAATGTCAGAAGTTCTGCGCGTTGGAGTTTCCAAGGCGGCACTCGCTCGGCGACGCTTTTCGTCGCGAGTGGAGTTCCGGTCTGTTGTACGCCTTTCTGCCTATACCACTTCTACCCAGAGTGCTGAAGAAAATCAGACGCGACCGGGCCCAAGTCATTCTTGTGGCGCCGGACTGGGCTCGAAGAGTTTGGTATCCCGAGCTATTCAGTTTGAGCGTGGATCCCCCGATCCGACTGCCTCTTCGGGAGGATCTCCTGTCGCAGTAACAGGGGACGGTCCTCCACCCGAACCTGTCCAGCCTCCACCTCCTTGCGTGGAGATTGAGCGGCGACAGCTGATTCCATTTGACTTGCCTCCTGAAGTCTGTAATGTGATTCTGGCAGACAGGCGTCCCTCCACTAAAACGGTGTACGCCTGTCGGTGGAGAAAATTTGTGGCATGGTGCACAGCGAAAGCTGTAGATCCTCTTGCTGCCCCTCTTTCTGAGGTCCTCCTGTTCCTTCTCTCTTTGGCCCAGCAGGGCTCTGCTCTGGGCACTATCAAGGGCTACCTTTCTGCTCTTTCAGCCTTTCTTAGGCTGCCTGATCAGCCCTCTCTTTTCAAGTCCCCTGTTAACAGATTTCTCAAAGGCATTACTCACCTTTTCCCTCCTGTTCCTTTTGTCATGCCTCAGTGGGACTTGAACCTGGTTCTCACATACTTAATGTGCGCTCCCTTTGAGCCTCTTCATAACTGTCCTTTGCAGTTATTGACTTTGAAAACTGTCTTCCTGGTGGCCATCACTTCCGCTCGGCGGGTGAGTGAGCTCCAAGCTCTTTCCTGTAAACCTCCTTTCCTGGCGAGTCATCCGGACAAGGTTGTGCTTCGACCGCGTCCCTCCTTTCTACCAAAAGTAGTCTCTGCCTTTCATCTAGGGCAAACTGTGACTCTGCTCACTTTCTTTCCGCCTCCGCACCCTTCAAGAGAAGAGGAGAGGCTCCACCGTCTGGACCCAAAACGTGCGCTTTCGTTCTATCTCAACCGCACACCGCAGTTCCGGGTGGATGACCAGCTCTTTGTTGGCTATGTGGGCGGCAAGAAAGGCCGGGCTGTGCACAAGAGGACTATCTCACGATGGGTTGTCTTGTGCATTAAAGCCTGTTACTCTCTGGCTAAAAAGGAACCTCCGGTTGGGCTGCGCGGCCATTCTACCAGGTCGACAGCAGCTACTACAGCATTGGGACGCGGTGTCCCCCTGCAAGACATCTGTCAGGTGGCCACTTGGGCCTCGTTGCATACTTTCACTAAGCACTATTGCCTTGACAGTCAGGTCCGGAGAGACGGCTTCTTTGGCCGTTCAGTTCTCCGTGACTTTCTGGTGTAATCTCACTTCGCAGACCCACCACCGGGGTTAGTATTGCTTGGGTATGTATTCTAAGGTAAGGAATCTATCACTAACGTGTCTCTTTCAGATGCAAAAGTTACTTACTTGTGTAACGATATATCTGTAAGAGACATTAGTTAGTGATAGATTCCTTACCGCCCGCCCATCCTCGCCGTTCTGCGAACTGTTCTCTAGGGTTCAGGTCATCCCTTTCAGGGCCGTAGTTCTATTGCACCAGTAGTCGGTCTCTGGCATGGCTCTGCGCTCCTGGCGCGGAAAAGTTGTGTACAGAACTGACGTCAGCGCGCGTGGGCGCGTCTAAGTAGCTCCGACGACTTCATCTTGGCGGCCACAACGCCAGCGACGTATGCGGAGCCGTACGACGACGCCTACCGACGCGCAGGGGTACAGCTGACGAAAAACTCTTCCGGATCCAGTCTGACGCCTGGGGATATTCTAAGGTAAGGAATCTATCACTAACTAATGTCTCTTACAGATATATCGTTACACAAGTAAGTAACTTGTGCAACATGTCAATAAAACATAGTTAAACCTAGAAAGATTTGAATCACATGAAGTTGGTGATCACAAATCCCTATTTCCGACAGTCTTTGAACGAGGATGGAGTGAGCTCACAGTATCAGACTAGGCAGGAACTCGAAGCAGATCACCCCTGGTGTGTTTCTTAAGTCCAGAATTATTCTTACATCATGTTGTGCAATTGCCAGTGCTGCTTTATTGCCTCTACCTTGGCCGAAACTCAATCTGACAAAAATCCAGGGAACTTGACCCGATAAGATAGTCTTACCAACTAATTTGCCCTTGATTTTACCCAGAGCAGGAAAAAGAGAATTTGGGCAGTAGGTGTTGACATCTCATTGATCAGGGGTTTAATTTTTCAAATAGGGAGAGACCCCTTGCTTACATTTGTCTGCACCTAGTAAAGAACTAAGGGCCAGATGTACGACCCTTACATTTTGTGACTCGCTTTGCGACTCACAATTTGTGACTCGCAAAATGCAATGTACAACAGTGTCACAGACCCTGTTAGCGATTCCCAATGGGGTCGCAAATTGAATGCCTCATCAATACTCATGAGGCAAGCGCAATTTGCGACCCCATTGGGAATGGCTAGCACTCACAGGGATGGTGGCCTGCTGGGGTCAGCAGACCACCATGCCTGGAACTGCTTTTTAAATAAAGCAGTTTTTTTAAATGCAGCCGGTTTTCCTTAAAGGAAAATGGGATGCATTTTAGAAAGAAAAATGTAACTTTTCGGTTTCATTTTTTAAGGGAAGGCAGTGGTCCCTGGGACCACTGTCTGCTCTTAAAAAATATTTTCCCACACACTCACAAAGGGGAAGGGGTCCCCTGGGGACCCCTTCCGGTTTGCAAGTGGTAGGTGGTAAACTGCGAGTGTTTCACAGCCGCAAAGGCAGTTGCAAAACAATAGTACATGGCAGTGAGTCTCGCTATTTGGAAGGAACGCCCCTTCCTAATAGCAAGAGTCGCAAACGCTATTTTGCGAGTCAGTGACTCGCAAAATAGCATTTGTACATGCCATTACCCTTTTTTGCGGTCGCAAACTGGACGATCTCCCGTTTACGAGCACAAAAAAGGGTCGTACATCTGGCCCTGAATCAGTTATGTGGTCCTGTCTGTGATTGTCAGGATCATTGCACACAGGATCTTTCTCCTTCACTTCACAGTGGGAGTTATATTTGCTAGCTCTTATACCAATAATTTTTAGTAAATTTGTGGTGTAAAAATAATAATATAACATTTGACATAACATTCATGGATTCTGACTCAATATCCGCCATAAGTATGCCGACTTCCTCCTTATATTGAAAGCTTTTTAGAGGAGGGCCTAGAGCAAGGACTGTAAAGATACAAAGTCGTTTCTTCAAGGTTCTGTGAATATTAACGTCACTGTGAATACGGAAGAGTAATAATAATGCAGCTGGAATTGAATCCTTTTTAATGTTATTCATTGGTTCCATTTCCCTGTGATGTGTGCAGTTTCTCCATAGAAAGAGTCTCAGTAAGTCATAAATCTGAAAGAGACACGTTAGTGACAGATTCCTTACCTTAGAATATCCCCAGGCGCAGATCCGGGAAGAGCAGTGCCCTGGTCACTTTTTGACTATCCTTTTTTGTGAATTTTTTCACTGTTTCTTCAACGAGTCTTCACGACTCCTAAGGTGTCGTAGGGATGCCCGGCTTTAAGCCCTGCGAGGCCTGTGGTCGCATGATGTCGATCACGGACCCGCATCTCGAGTGTCTCTTCTGTCTCGGCCGAGACCACGACACGAAGTCGTGCCCTGACTGCCGGAAACTTCATCCGAAGGCTTTGCGAGAGCGGTCTCGAAAGCTGCTCGAGGTCCGGCAGTCTGCTCCGCGCCGCACCAAGCCCCGGTCCCGGGAGAGGTCGAGGGGCCGGTCGCGGAGTCCCTGCCGTTCGTCGGAATCCAAGTCTTCGCGCTCCTCCGGTAAGTCGAAGCACAAGAAGTCTAAGCGGCGTCATCGCTCTAAGACTTCGCCTCGCCGGTCTTGCGACTCGGCTGAGGCCCCAGTCGGCACCGTCCCTGCCCCCGCGGCCCCGGTCATGCCTGTAGAGCCGCCCCCGAATTACCCGTTCTTTCCGGGGTCGGGGGCGACTCCGGCCGAAATACAGGAATTCCTGTCGGCCATGGCCCGCCCTTCGGGCCTTCAAGTCCCTCCGGTGCGCCTTCGGGCCCCGCGGGCCCTGATGGGGTTGCCCCGGCGCTGCCGCCGACTCCGGTCCCGGCGCCGCCTGTCCCACCAGCCTTCATCCCGGCCTCGGCTCCGGCCCCGGCCTCGATCCCGGCTCCGGTGGTACCGCAACCCCCATCGACGCCGGTTGACCTAACCACGCCTCCGCCGACGCCGATGTCCCCGGTGCCGTTCCTGACGCCGTCCGGGGCTCCGGACGACGTCGTTCCCCGGTTCTCTCCGGCTCCGGACATGGAGCCGGACCGACGTCGGTTCCGGCGCCGATGAGACCTTGGGTCCCAAATGTCCCTCCTCCTCCATATTTTGAACAAGAGGAGGACCAGGAGAGCTGGGAGGGGTCTGAGGACCCTCTCACACAACAGTGTGAGTTTGACCCGGACTGGGTTGAGGAAGTTGGGGATGCCAGTGGTCTAGACACCTCCCCTGACACTGGCATGCTGTCTCCTCCCGTGGCTACGGAGGAGGGGGCTAATTTTGCAACGGTGTTGCGTAGAGCAGCTGGAGCCTTACATCTCCAGTTGCCTACTGTGGCCGTCAGGACTAACCTCCTGACAGAAGTGCTTCAGCCGGCGGCTTCCTCTTCGGAGACTGTGCTGCCGTTTAATGATGCACTCACTGACGTTCTTTTGGGTACCTGGTCCAAACCCACCACGGGGCTCCTGTGGATAGGAACGTGGCCCGACGCCATCGCCCTGCTCCGGGCGACCCCTGTTTCTCTCCCAACATCCCACCCCTGAGAGCTTGGTTGTCCAAGCCTCTGCCTCCCAAACCGCCTTCCCTACCGCCCCTCCGGATAGGGAATCCAAACGCCTGGACCAATTTGGGAAGAAGGCTTTTTCTTCCTCCAGTGCTGGCTTGCAGTCCGTCAACACCGCTTGCCTTTTGGGCCGATATACCCACTCCCTGTGGGATTCGGTGGCGGCTGTTTTGCCGCAGTGTTCTGAGGAGGTCCAGGCACTGCTTACCCGCGCCATTGCGGAAGGGCGAGATGCGGCTAAATACACCATCCGTTGTGGCCTTGATACCGCCGACTCGCTGGGCAGATCGCTTGCTACGACGGTGGCGCTACGTCGCCACGCCTGGCTGAGGACAACTGGTTTCTCGGGTGATGTCCAGAATACACTCATGGACATGCCTTACGCCCTCCGCTCAGCTCTGCTTTTCGCCCCTTTCGTGGCCACGGAAGGGGCGCCCAGTCACGTCAGCTGCCCAGCCACCGGCCCGCACAGCAACCGTCTACGCGTGGCTGAGGACGTGGATACCGCCGTGGCGGTTCGGGCAACCAGCGTGCGGGTCAGGCCACCACCTCCAACCCGTCCGCGGCCTCCAAGCCCTCCTAGTCCCTCCTTTCCGGTGCACTGCACGCCAGTAGGGGGCAGGGTCCGCCATCACCTTCACCACTGGCGTCCCATCACCTCGGACAGGTGGGTCTTGGACATTGTCCAAAGGGGCTACTCCCTCCCCTTCGAGACCACCCCCCCAGCCATGCCACCTCAATTCCACCGCATGTCAGGGGATCACTTGGTACTTCTGCAGAAGGAAGTCACGGCCCTCTTGGCCAAGAGGGCCATCGAGCATGTTCCGACCCCAGAAGTAGGGCGTGGTTGCTACTCCCACTACTTCCTGGTGCCCAAAAGGACAAGGAGGACATGCGTCCTATCTTGGACCTCCGGAACGTCAATCGCTTCCTCCGGAAGGAGAAGTTCAAGATGCTCACCCTAGCTCAGGTCTTGACTGCCCTCGACCCTGGAGACTGGTTGGTAGCGTTGGACTTGCAGGACGCTTATTTTCACATCCCCGTCCTGCCGGCCCACCGGCGATACCTGCGGTTCACGGTAGGCCTCGAGCATTTTCAGTTCACCGTGCTCCCTTTCGGCCTTACCAGCGCCCCTCGGGTGTTCACGAAAGTGATGGCGGTGGTCGCAGCTCATCTGCGCCGGGCAGGGGTTCCAGTCTTCCCCTACCTCGACGACTGGTTGCTGAAGGCGGGCTCGTCCCAGGCAGTCGTCTCCCACCTCCAGACTACGGCCGAACTCCTGCACTCGCTGGGGTTCTCCATCAATGTGCCGAAGTCGCATCTGATTCCTTCTCCACAGCTCCTTTTCATCGGAGCAGTTCTGGACACGACGCAGTTTCGGGCCTATCCTCCCGAACGGCGAGTCCGGGATATTCGGGCTATGATTCCGATCTTTCAGCCTTTATCCTGGGTTTCGGTACGGATGACCCTGAGGCTGCTGGGCCTCATGGCCTCCTGCATCCTGCTGGTCAATCATGCCAGATGGCATATGCGGGCTCTGCAGTGGGACCTGAAGTTCCAGTGGGCGCAGCACCAGGGCAACCTGTCCGATCACGTCCAGATCTCGGAGGGGACTGCAAAACAGTTGCAGTGGTGGCTCTCGAACCGGCAATGGGTCATGGGCAGATCCCTCTCCCTTCCCCAGCCAGAGCACACAGTTGTGACGGACGCGTCCCTTCTGGGATGGGGCGGTCACATGGGAGAGGCGGAGATCAGAGGCCTCTGGTCTCCGGCGGAGTCCCGGCTCCATATCAACCTTCTGGAGCTCCGGGCGATCCGACTTGCACTCAAGGCATTCCTTCCCTCTGTCAAAGGGAAGGTAGTGCAGGTGTTCACAGACAACACCACCGCCATGTGGTACTGCAACAAACAAGGCGGGGTGGGGTCGTGGACCCTTTGTCAGGAGGCTCTGCGCCTCTGGACATGGCTGGAACATCAGGGCATGTTCCTGATGGTTCAACACCTGGCAGGTTCCCTGAACGCCAGGGCGGACGAACTCAGCCGCAGGTGCATGATGGATCACGAATGGCGTCTTCACTCGGAAGTGGCGCAAGGACTCTTTCTACAGTGGGGAGAGCCTTGGTTAGATCTATTCGCCACCGAAGAGAACGCGCAATGTCATCAGTTCTGCGCGTTGGAATTTCCAAGGCGGCACTCGCTCGGCGACGCTTTTCGTCACGAGTGGAGTTGCGGTCTATTGTACGCCTTTCCGCCTATACCACTTCTACCCAGAGTGTTGAAGAAGATTCGGCACGACCGGGCCCAAGTCATTCTTGTGGCTCCGGACTGGGCTCGACGAGTTTGGTATCCCGAGCTACTCAGTATGAGCGTAGATCCCCCGATCCGTCTGCCTCTTCGGGAGGATCTTCTGTCGCAGCAGCAGGGGACAGTCCTCCACCCGAACCTGTCCAGCCTCCACCTGCTTGCGTGGAGATTGAGCAGCGGCAGTTGATTCCTTTCGACTTGCCTCCCGAAGTTTGTGATGTGATTCTGGCAGCCAGGCGTCCCTCCACTAAGGTGGTATACGCCTGCAGGTGGAACAAGTTTGTGGCGTGGTGCACAGCAAAAGCTGTGAATCCCCTTTCTGCCCCTCTCTCTGAGGTTCTCCTGTTCCTTCTTTCCCTGGCCCAACAGGGTTCTGCCCTGGGTACCATCAAGGGCTATCTTTGTGCCATCTCGGCCTTCCTCAGGCTTCCTGATCAGCCCTCCCTTTTCAAGTCCCCTGTTGTTAACAGGTTTCTAAAAGGCATTACACACCTCTTCCCTCTTGTTCCGTTTGTGATGCCTCAGTGGGACTTGAACTTGGTTCTTACCTTTCTTATGTGCGCTCCCTTTGAGCCTCTACATAACTGTCCTCTTCGTCTTCTGACTCTGAAGACTGCCTTTCTGGTGGCCATTACCTCCGCTCGGCGGGTGAGTGAGCTCCAGGCTCTATCATGTAAACCTCCCTTTCTGTCTGTCCATCCAGACAAGGTTGTTCTTAGGACGCGTCCGTCCTTCTTGCCAAAGGTGGTTACTGCCTTCCACATTGGGCAGACCATCACTTTGCCCACCTTCTTTCCGCCTCTGCTTCCTTCCAGAGAGGAAGAGAGGCTCCACCGTCTGGACCCAAAACGTGCGCTTTCCTTTTACATCGACCGCACACGCCATTTCCGGGTGGATGACCAGCTCTTTGTTGGCTACGTGGGCGCCAAAAAAGGTCGGGCGGTGCACAAGAGAACCATCTCCCCGCTGGGTAACCTTGTGTATCAAAGCCTGCTATTCTTTGGCTAAGAAGGAGCCTCCTGTTGGGCTGCGTGCCCATTCCACCAGGGCAACGGCTGCTACCACGGCTTTGGGCCGCGGTGTTCCGCTGCAGGATATCTGTCAGGCAGCTACGTGGGCCTCGCTGCACACGTTTACAAAGCATTACTGCCTTGACAGTCAGGTCCGGAGGGACGGCTTCTTTGGCCGTTCTGTCCTCCAGGACTTCCTTGTCTGATCTTTGTTCGCAGACCCACCACCGGGGTTGGTATTGCTGGGGTATCTATTCTAAGGTAAGGAATCTGTCACTAACGTGTCTCTTTCAGATGCACAAGTTACTAACTTGTGTAACGATATATCTGTAAGAGACAGTAGTTAGTGACAGATTCCTTACCGCCCACCCATCCTCCCCGTTCTGCGAACTGATTTCTAGGGTTAAGGACATCCCTTTCAGGGCCCTAGTATTTTTCAGACACCTATGTCAGCTTCTTGCATGGCTCTGCGTTCCTGGCGCGGAAAGTCGTGTACAGAACTGACGTCAGCGCGCAGGGGCGGCGTCTAAGTACTGCCCGCGACGTCATCCCGGCGACCACGACGCCGACGACGGACGCGGAGCCGCACGACGCCGCCTACCGACGCGCAAGGGTACTGCTACGCAAAAACTTTCCGGATCCAGCCTGACGCCTGGGGATATTCTAAGGTAAGGAATCTGTCACTAACTACTGTCTCTTACAGATATATCGTTACACAAGTTAGTAACTTGTGCCTCTGTGCTGTGTCCAACCAGAACACTGTGGTTGAGGACATCCTTAACAGAATTATTGAAGTTCAGAAGTGTGGTATTAAGAGCTCCACTGCGACTCTGTCAGAAATGGACAAAGTAGTGGACAACATTTACACAGACTAATTAAGATTTGCTTCTCTGGAATATTTAGACACTAAATGCTTCTTTAAAAGCTATGGAGTTATAATATTTCAAGACTCTACATACAGATATTGATAGTTGCTCCAGACCAGATTTCAGTGAATCAGTTCGATGAGGTCAGATCTCAATATGCTCAGGATTATTGTGTTACTTTATCCAATATCTAAAATATTGTAGGTATGGGTGTGTGAGAAAAGTGCAATATCCTATTGCATTGGTCATGAATTGTTAGTGTGAGAGGGACGGGCGGAAGAAGAAGCGAGGAGGCCGGATTACGGGCTCAATCTTGTTCTTTATTGGAGGTTACAACACCAACAGAAACAGCTAACAGTCAATATGGAAGGGATGTGGGCTTCTTCTCCCCGGGTGATGTCTGGAACGTCTGTCCGGTGTTTCCTAGGTGTTCTCTCGACGAGGAGGGGTGTCCCAGAAGGCTCGCAGGGGAGAAAAGCAACATAAAAAAATAAGAGGCGATTAGTAACCCTGTCCTTGCACTGTTTTGGCAAGACAGAACCCTTCACCGTAATATATGAGCCCGAAGGTCTAAGTAAAGAGGAGGGCGGTCTACAGTGAAATAAAAAGTAAAAGGGGGGGGGGCGGAAAGAAAGTACGGTGTCAGCGATAACTAAACGATCCTCCAATATGTGGAAGTGATATAGCCTCCTAAGACGTGTCGGACCGGTCACACTTGGTCAGCACATAGGCAGCAAACAATCGTGGGGAGGCACTCTCATCCCTCCAATAGGGCAGTGAAATGACGTGAGGGAGCGCGGCGGGTGTAGGAGACAGTGAGGGGCACACCTACAAACGCACGCAGTGAAAACACTTGGTGAACCCTTTCCTGTTACCTCCCCGATAACCCTCCCTCTTACTCCCTCCCTGCACTCCCTCCCAAGTCACGTACCGCCTCAGCCACAGCTCTCCTGAGCTGCGGCGGGTCTCCAGCGTCCTCCGGGGGTGTCCACCACTCCTCTGTCCAGGAGTCGGGTCCTCCGTCTCCGTCTGGTTCCTGAGGGTTGGGGCTCTCCGTGGTGTCCTTCCCGTCTTCCGCAAGTCTCGGCTCCCGATACGGCTCCTCCAGCACGGCGTTCTCCGTCTCCTTCCTTTCCTCCTGGCACAACAACAGCACACCTTCCTGGTTCTCTGGCCCTGCCTTTAGGGGGTGTGGCCCCGCCCCTCCGTGTCCGGATTGGTCGGCAGTCCCCAGCTGTCCATGACATCCCTGTAGGCGAGGAGAGGCAGGCGGGGTTAACTCTTGGTTTCCCGGTTCTGGCGCGGTGCTGTGCATGGTATTCCACTCGACCCCCTCACAGTTAGTCTTTCTCCAAATTGAGGATTTTCAGGTGAGCCACAAACATTAATCGAGTATATATTCCTGTATTTGAAGGGTTTTTATGTTGCATTCATTTGAAATTATAGACAAGGTAAGTAGTGGTCACTCGCCCTTATTTTTTGTAATGGACTTACCGCTGAGAAATGGAAATCCCTAAGGTAGGCATGCCAAATCTGTTGATCTCTATAATGAGCCATTGATTCATGGAGCATGCACAAAGTATATTATCTTTTTTTGTCTGTACATTCATAGAATGAAAGCCATTGTATTAGTATGTATAAAGATAGCATAGCATGGGTGAATACACTTTGTAAGCAAGACATCCCTACCAGTCTGAGAACAGATTTTGATGGAGAAAGAGAAACAGAAAAGACTGCATGATCAAGATTCATTTCATTACTCTAAGTTCTTGAATGAACATTTTTATATGCTTGGCACACTTGTGCAATTAATCTATAAATCCTGAATCACAATAGCATTTGTACAAATTTTAAATAAAGTATTAACGTTAGGATGTACAATGGCTAAGCTTGCAAATAACAATGAACACAAGAAGACAAGGAAAGGTTATCAATGTGTGTATATTTACCAGGTAGCAGTGTAATAAGTGCTAGAATAGCCCAGATTTCAGATACAGCTTGGAAGCTTACCTAATGTTGGATGTAGAAAATGATAAACTTATATATTGATACTAATGAATCCAGAGCATAGACCAGACTAGTCTTTGACTTTTCCTATGTGTTTTCCATAGGCGCAGTAACAAACCTCACGTAGGTAGACACTCAATTGTGCCACTAATATAATAAGTCCTATTTTATGATTCTAATGTGACAGTAAAATGTCGTTAGGATAGTGTTAAAAAGCCTGCTAGCTCTTTGCAAAAGGCAAAAGATCAGGTCAACATTTATCCATATTATAAACATATTAGTTACTAAATATTCTAAAAATCTAAAGATTTTTGACTGCAGGAGGCTAGGTTAGTTAAGGTTATCGCACCTTACCCATTGGGCTGTTGACAGACGTGAGGAGATGCAAGAAGTGAGGGGGCATGGTTCGCTGGCTTGCTGGTGCAGGAGCGCGGCGGTCGGAGCTGAGCGGGTTGGAGCGGGTAGGAGCTGCACTGCCGTGAAGGCTGAAGAGGCTGAAGGCATAGCCGTCGACTGCAGCAAGGAGGGTCACCACACGCCTTTAAAACAGCCAGACCGGCCTCCCCCTCCTTCTCTGCCTAATTTTCGCCATTGGAGCAGCCAGACGCTGCAGCACTTGCAGAAACCCGCCACAACTGGAGGACGGAGAGTGGAGAGCAATGGTAAGCCAGCCAGTCTAGGCTCTTGATTTGCTATTCACAAACTTCTCAGGTGTCACAGTTGAAACCTCCCTCCCATTACTATGGTCAGATCATCACCTTCTAAAGTTTTCTATTCCAGCATATGTAGGAAAATCGAGCTAAAAAATGAGTTAATGTGGCATAGGTCTTGGCGAAAGGTCACGGCCTGCTCTTTTTCAGCCTTTTTTAGGCCATGTTTAAAAGATCAGGCTGAAAATATTGACCTGACGGTAACTACATTTCAGGAAGAAATAACTCAGGCTCTAAATAAAATTGCTCCTCTCACCAAGGTGAGAATCAGATCCAGAACTGCTCCGTGGTTTACGGAGCAATTGAAAATAATAAAACACTCTTGTAGAGTGGCCGAACGCAATTGGAGAAGGAGTAAAAATCCTTCAGACTACAGAGAATACAAACGTATTCATCGTAACTACATGGAGAGCATTAGACAGGCAAAGAAAGTGTTCCTATTAAACCGCATCGATGAAGCGGCAAACTCTAATAAGGAGCTCTATAAGGTCCTAAATGAATTTACGTCCCTCAACCAAAGACTGAGGTTGCGAATTCGCAGGATTGGATTGATTCCCTTTCTAAATTCTTCGATGACAAAATAAATACAATATATAGCACCTTTCCATCTCAAGAAGCTTCAATCGAAAGCTTGGAAACGGACTCTGTCTTACAAACAGGCCCGCCTCCCGTTCTGGAGGAATTTTCCCAGTTTAATCCTGCTGAAGTGACAGAAGCCATGCTAAAAATAAAATCTGGCTCACCAGCTGACCCTGTATCACCACGCTTCCTACTGACGATTGCTCCCACCCTTCTTGAAAGCATCATCGAACTATTCAATCGTTCACTGGCTCAAGAAACAGTTCCCAAAATATGGAAAGCCGCCAGAGTTAGACCTATCTTAAAAAAACCTACTGCAGATCCCAATCTTTTGGTCAACTATCGTCCGATTTCACTGCTCCCATACTTTGGGAAAGTACTCGAATCCTTGATCCATAAACAACTTATCTTCCATCTTGAGAGTAACCATCTATTGGACCTCTCTCAGTCTGGTTTCAGGGCCGCCCATAGCACCGAAACTGCGCTGGTAGAGGTAATAGACAACATTAGACTATCACTGGATAAAGGACAATCCTCTATTCTTATCCTACTAGACCTGTCGGCGGCTTTCGACACCATCTCCCACAGCATCTTAATACAACGGCTCTGGGAGATTGGTGTCAGAGGGAAGGCCCTGGGGTGGCTCAGGAGTTATTTAACGGACCGAGTCACCAATGTCCAGGTCGGCGACATTAGTTCCTGTAGTAGGCCAGTCATGATGGGAGTGCCACAGGGCTCCATTCTTAGCCCTACACTCTTTAATCTTTATGTGACACCTCTGGCCAGGGTGATCAGATCATACGGCTTTGACGTAATGTCATATGCCGATGACACTCGAATTCTGGTCACCCTTGGTCAGAATCCCATAGACACCAAGGTTCGTTTTAACGACTGTATGATCCACATTAACATGTGGATGAATGAAAACCATCTACAGCTAAATGGTGACAAAACGGAGATAGTATTCTTCGGGGATGCACAAAAGTACTGGACAAATGACTGGTGGCCTGCAACTCTTGGCCCTAGTCCAATACCCAAACAATCGGTTCGCAATATAGGAATCCAAATAGATAGTAAACTATCTCTGAAAAATCAGGTGAACCACATAATTGGCTCCTGTTTTGGTATCATGCGCAATTTGCGTAAAGTTTTTAATGGATTCCCATGGAAGCCAGGAAACCATTAGTTCAGGGATTGATTATTAATCGCATGGACTATGGTAATGCCTTACTATCATCAATAAATGAGGATCTCTTATCTAGACTGCAGGTCCTACAGAATACTGCAGCTAGGCTGGTTCTGAATCTTCCATCAGGCTCTCCATCTGCGCCTAACTTGAAGCAACTCCACTGGCTGCCTGTCAGAAAGAGAACTCGTTTTAAGATTCTTTGTTTAGTACACAAAAACATGTATGGTAGTGGCCCTGGCTACTGGAAAAAGAAGCTTAAATGGCATCAGCCAAGCATGCCCCTCAGATCCAGCAATAGGTACCTTCTTACCTCCATTAGAATTCGTACAACTAGAAATGGAGGAAGATCTTTTTCGTTCATAGCCCCCACTCTTTGGAACAAATTGCCATTACATCTTCGCACTATTGCTGATCATCAAAGTTTTCGTAGGGAACTAAAAACATGGTCTTTTGACAACTGACCCCCTGCTTTCCTCTGTTAGCTGTTTTTAGTTGGAGATGCCTGTGAGCGCCATGAGACTTTCGGGTGATATGAGCGCTTTACAAATGTCCCTGATTTTGATTTGATTTGATTTGAGGCACCAACCTCCCACAAACAGAAGCGGCCGGCATTAGGCCGGTGCGGCTTGTTCAGCGCCGGGTGGCCCCCTGCTCCACCAGCTGCTTCCGCCATGCCCCTCACCTCTTCACTCTACAGCAGTGTTTTCATTGCGCTCATCACAGTTCATAGCACCAGAAGCAGTGCCTGCATGCTGCCGACCATCGGACTCGAGCACTGGTCACTCTCAGCCGGTGGCTCCTGCAGTTCCTGCACCCCGCATCACACGGGGCTGCATCATTTCCCCTCAGGCTTCGTTAGCCAGACAAGTTGGAAAAAGTATCAGGAGCTACTGGCAGCAGACAGCCCGGCTCTCGGAAGCGGCCCGATTTAGCCGGGTGCGGCTTGTGAGCCTCTACACATCCCCAACTGCAAGTGGCTTTAGCTGCTTTTATCTAATAGATCAACATCTATGGCGCCCCAACACCACACCCAGCTGAGCCCATAACCGGGATCTCCAGGAGGTCCTTGACACACGCAGAGTCCCCTGGAGAAAACCCAGCTCAGGAAAAAAGAACCAACACAGACACAACAGTGAGCTTGTGCCCCCCCCCCACCCTCACCACCATGACTGAAGCCCTTGTAGAGCGGGTGTGGTGGCGCACTCGAACTGACCCCCTGCACCGAACTACAAGGCAAAGCTTACAACAGAAAAGCTATAGAGATAGCAGACCTGACCCGACCTATGAAGAGGCCTAACAGCCGTAAACTGAAGCACCGCTCCCGGTACAGACAAATCACAAGGGTGCAAAGGGTGCAGACAAAAATCCTACTTCAGCGAGAAACAGAAATCCGGGTCGGACCTAAAGAAACGGACCAAAAGAAACCAGCTGGGGTCGTGTATAAAAGCATCGCCTCTGATTCAAGACGGAAACCCTAGAAGCTGCAAGTGAAAGGAAAGATGCAACTCCCCTATTCCTGATGTTAGGTATTTACCAAGCTCATCGAGGTGAAGAGAGAAGGCCCTACATTCACTGTACAAAAACCACAATCACCACCTAAGCACCGGTCGTCAGTCACAGGGCTTCAGGGTCCCAAACCTCTGGACACAAGCGGACAGGACCGTTGCCTAACCATGAGATCAGGAAAGACCATGGACAATCCTTTACCGGCTGCAAAATGGAAGAAATACGGCAAAGAAAACAGGGCAAACGGCACTCCTGCCAAGGGAAAGAAAACAAAAGAAGCGAAACCCAAAGCTAAGTCAAAGCTCCAAACAAATGAAGACCCCTGATAGACTTTCTGAACTAAGCAGAAACAACCGGACACCAAGGGATATCTGGGAACTGCACAGACACTAAGCACGCAGCCTGCCCAAATCTGCCTGAAATCTACACCAAATTAAACTTCCTGAAAAATGCTGGATCAGTGCTCTTTTCAAGCTCAAAAACTCACTGGACTACAAACCCCTTTAATTTCCGTCCGTCCAACTGACCTGGGACCACCAGTCCTGTCACCAACCTTCAGCCACCCAGAAATTCCTACATCTGCTCAACTGTCAACTTTCTCCACTTCAAACCTCGCACAAAACTCTGGACAAAGGAAACACCTCCAAGGAAGGGAGAGCCTAACCAGGCTTCCTCCAAGACGACCAAGAAGAAGTAGAACACAATGGGAGCATTCCCGGCACACAAGCAAGCAGCAGAACACAAGGCATCCCTTGGCCAAACAAGGCCCCCAATGTTAGCCCAATAACCACCAACAGCGTAGGGATCTTTAACAGCACCCGAATCCTAGCCCTTAACAGGGAATCACAGGAACATCACTCATAGAACCTTCTGGAATCCAAGAGCAAACCGAAGAGAAAGAGAGCGAGCCACTCTCGTACGTAAAACACTGGAATGGGATGAGATACTTGCAGCTTACACACAGGTCTTGGACAAAGCACCCCGGATACCAAGGCAACTGAATTCTGAAAACAGCCCTGACAGCAGGTAATGCAAAGCAAGTGCAGAACAACAACCTCTCTTGAATACCGCATGGGCAACCCTCTTGAACTTGGTCCAGCTCTCTGCAGAAGCCCTGCAGTTTCAGTCAAATAAGTTGGACATTCAACTTTCAATACTTAACACTCTGGCAGTCTATGTGGCAGGGATTGACGGCAAACTAGGAGAGTTAAACTTCCTAATAAAAAGGGTACAGGATGACACCTCCTTCTCCCAAATAAAGTGTCCTTGCACAAATATTGTCGACAAGCTGTCAACTGTCCCCACAATATTAAATTATCTACTATTTGATCTTAAACAAAACACAAGCACCCAGGGAGACAATCAACATGAGAAGAAACCACAACTCCAAGGCCCAACATAATCTAGTGTTAATACATGCACCGTGCCAGCCGTAGAAGGTACCTGCAGACACACAGATCAACCACACCAAACTCTACAGTTAGCAAACAACTCAGACACCCCGTGGGACATTCCGGATGTTCCGCCAAAACCTTAACACGAGAGCACTAAGGGAACCTCCGCACAGCAGCAAGACACCTCCAACGCGGTCTGGGAAACATCAAGGAAAATGCCAAACACGGACGGGCACAATGGAGAAAGGGGCGGAATAAAAAATCTGTCGGCCAAGTACAACTTATCCCCTCTTCGACACAAAAACGAGATCGGCCAAAATGACAGTCCAAACCACCCATCTGGACGCACAGGGGGACGAGCAACCCGCAGGACAGCCCCATCCAAGCATGAATCACATCGGGCCTGGAGAACAACCATCCGAGCCCAGCCAAACCTCCCCAGCAGCGAGCTTGCCGGGAGAACTCCCTGGACAAACTCACATGTCAAACATCAACTCTAAAAAGCCTGCATCAACACAAACAAACGGTGGCGGCAGAGGATCCCATTGCTCCAACTGATTGTTTTGCTGACTCCAAACAGACAAACTGAAATAGCACAGGAGAACCTCTACTCTTTTTGAGAATCCAAAATAACACCACCACACAGAACAATTGTATGACTCAAACTGGCAAACCACCAACTGCCTCATCAACTGCGGGCTCAGTTCAGATACCCTACATTAGCATTCAGCACAACACAGCACCTAGGGGTCCCACTGAAACAAACATGCCTAGCGCTACCCCGCAAGAATACACCTAATACACCCTAATACATGACAAAGAGAGACCAGATCTTGAAACCCTTCAGACTACCACCGAAGGCCATCAGGAAAACAACACCTTAGTACTAAACTTTGTTCTGGAGTACTTCTCCAGAGGAAGTCATGAAGTCCTAAATAGGGGAAATATTCTCAGATTACTAGCAGCCACCTAAAGACTAAGTGACCTATAATCAAAAGATCTTGTGGCAATACAGTTTGAAAGCTTCAACGAAGCACCCGAAGGGGAAGTAACTAAGATCACAAGGATCGACAAAAAGAGTCCTAATGGAAGGACCAGCTCTCACAAAATGGAGAATAAAGGTCATCCCCCACCAAACAATAGGATACCCCTTGCCCCTTCTCAACCCAAGGCTACAAAATGAAGCCAGACCAGCAGCAAAGAGAAACCACACCAGTGCTCAAGGGTGCAAAGGGCCCTGTGGAAAAAGATCACTCAGTATACAGAATTCACGGGGAGAAGGAGCACATCGCCCGCGAAAGAACACAAGGAGATATTGGTGACATAGTCAGAACAATCAGATGTTCTCCAATGCCAACATGACCACAAACGGCTAAGGAACAACAAGCGGGAGCCAATTCCTGATTACGTTGCATGTGCTCTTGGAACATTAATGGCCTGAATACAAAACTAAGCGACCCGGATCTGTGTAATTACTTGAAGTCCTTCAATATAATTTTTCTTCAGGAGACCTGGCTGGCTGATCCTGTCTACATACAAGGCTACTCAAGCTTTTTTACTCCAGCTGTGAAGCGGGCAAAATAATGGGCACCTCTCAGGAGGGCTGACTAACTACATCTCGATAGCCAGCTTAGCCTCGGCAACAGCCCTGGACATCAAATCCACAGGAATAAATGCAATGAAATGCACCATCATAATCAAAGGCGCCGCCGTTGATGTAATCCTCATCAATATATACAATAATTCCAAAAGCAAACCCAAAGACTTCAAAAAGGTAGTGCCAGAACTAACGGGGCTAGTGGAGGAGGAAGACTCAACCCACTTTGTCATATATGGGGACTTCAACGTACATCTACTGGACACATCCACTGGGGACCAGGCAATAGCCCAAACTATGCTATGGGAAATACCTGTCCAAGGCAGAAATATATCCAGGCTCCAAACAAAAACCGTGATCCGACTAATAGAAGATTCGAACATCTAAGCCTGAGGGCCCTGAATGACCGGTTTCAAAAAGATAACCCTCCGGCCGCCACATTTCACTGCAATAGAACCAGCGCATATCTGGATTACACCTTTGTATCTCTTTCTATATTTCAATACGTTCACTCATTCGAATTCCTAGAAAGACCTGGCAGTGATCATCTCCCGCAAGAGGTTTTATTCTCCTCAAACCTCATTGCCCCAAAACATATCAGCAAGACAATGGACAAAACCTACTCTACAAATTAGAGATGCATTAAAACCACACCAGTTGTTCTTGCGCAACTGCATGCAAACGTAGGTGACATACTTCAAAACATCACAGGTAAAGTAACTGCTGCTGTCAACATGTGGGATAGCCTCAAAGAAACACCTTGGAAAATACACGCAAAAGCTAACAAATCCAACTCTGGTAACAAAGTGTACAATGAGGTCAGCTGCGCAACACGTGACCCTACATTCCGGGAGCACAAAACTGGAATAAACAAAGCTCTGTGAATTCTGAGGAAAAGACCAGGCTACTTGACCACCCTTGCGGCCCTAATATTACACAAAAAACAGTCCAATCAATTAATTAAGATGGTCAATAAAAAGAGACCAGGATAACTAACTCTAGGCTAAGCTACACACTGATCTGAAACACAGTAACAGTGCTAGATTTTGGGCTACTGTGAACCAACTCCTCAAATCAGGCCACAGAGGCATTGACTTCATGGGCTACATGGAGCCCAATACCTAAAAAACCACTTCAATCACAAAGTAACAGATAACCCGCAGACAGATACTTGGGAAACTTCCATTACAGCACAAGACGAAGGGCAGACCGAGGTGGATGCAGAGAGCATCATAAAGCAAATAGTCAAAGGGCAAAAAGAAGGAGCCCAAGGCCCTAACAGTATACCACCAGCGGTGTTCAAACACGACTCAGACCTCTGGAGAGACATTTTAGCACTGGTGTTCACACAGGTCAGAAGCACATGTAACCTCCTAGCGTCATGAAAAAGGCTCGTCATATCTTATTTTCAAGGGCGGAGACAGGTCCCTTCTAGCAAGTTATGGCCTAATAACCCTGATCGACAATGACGCCAAATACTGAGGGATGAGTCACTGCAGTTGCATAAAGCCTTAATAAGAGTAAGTCTAGTGGCCTGAGGGACTCTTCCCTAACACATTTTTTCACTGCTTCTTTGATATTGACTCCTTCCCGAAACCTAGGAAATATTATACACAGTGCAGACTCTGCAGATATGAATGTGCTGACAAAATTCTTGGCAAGGAGCCTCAAATTGATGCTACCTTAGTTTAACCATATAGCCACATTTTTAATCAAGTTTATACATTGTGTTGCCGACATGTGCAGGCTCAAAGGTTGCTGGGAGATTCCTAAGACTGAACAAATGTAATAATCTTCGTCAATGTGAAGAAAGTATTTGACCAAATCTATTGGACATTTATAGGAATATACCACTTGTTTGCATCAATTTCTTATTTGTTCCCTTTGCATTTGCTTGTGCACTACAATTTTATTGTAGACCCATCTCATTGTTGGTTGTTTTATTTTTAGTAATAAAATGAAAAAATATATAAGTAATAGTATAGGGATAATTTCTATTAGAATGTGGTATGGATAAGGATTTGGGGTAATAGGTCAAGGAAGGGTAAATGGTTAAATCTATGATTAAGGGGCTAAGAGTAAGGGCTAGAGGTAAAGTGTTATGGGTAAGGGGCTAAGGAAATACCGTAATGGGTAAGGTTGTGACTGATAGGGGTTAATGGTGTAAAGGGAAGGTGTTGGGTAAGAGGTTAAAGGTAAGGATACAGACAAAGACGTTAGTGTGGGGGCTTATGATATGGGGATTAAGGCAAAGGGGATTAGGAAGTGGGTGTCACAGGGTTAATAAACAACCAATGAGATGGTGGAAATAAAATGGTAGAAAAGGCCTTACCTACAAAATGACAAGGAAAAGTTAACGGTGAAAAAGCTCAACTGGGATGTTATTCAAATAAATAGAAAGCAAGTAAACGGTATGTGCCATAAAGTTATGTATGATGCACTGAAAGCCTTTGGAGTTTGAGTCCCCTTTGGATAGTGGATCAAGGCGTTACCTAATGCAACATACACTGTAGTTGGTAACAATTAGTACGTATCGGGTCCATTCTGGATTTTTATGGTTCCAGGACAAGGATGTCAGCCTATATATTCCATATAGGCACAAGTCATTAAACCATTTGCTTGCCGATAGAAAGCTATCTTAATAAACATTCTTTATCAATGGATTCCTATTTCTCTGTCAAGGGATCTTCATTAAAATTCACAAGCACTGAATAGTACCACTACATGCAGCATCCTGGAACACATTTGAAAACAGAGACACACATCTTTCATAGTAAGCAAACATATGCTTTAAATGAGTCTTTTAAAACAAGTGTGCAGTGAAAAACCCAATCATTAAAAAATAGATTTTTAGCACACGTTTTAGCTTTTCTTTCTTTTCTTTTTTCAGAAAAATTATTTGTCTGTATGTTTGTATATTTAAATGTTAACTATTCACATCCAACACAAGAAATACACACTCCAGCATTGTATATGTGTTTTGCTGTTCCATACCTATGTGTGTGTGTGTGTGTGTGTATATATATTTATATATTACCTACTGGCAGTCGCCAGTAGGTAGTTCTAGTTTGGATCATGTTTCGATAGGAAAAGCGTTTTGACGTGCATATATCTTTAGCGCTGTTGGACGAATCTTCAAGAACTTTTTCCAAACAAGTGCCCCGGTGATTCTAGTTGTGCATGGAAAGTTTTGGGTTGATCCGTCAAGCAGGGGCTGAGAAAAAGGAAGGATTCAAAAAAAGTGTTTTTTCCATGTTAATTTCCATAGAGATTTTAGACACGACTACAGCCTGAACTGCTAAACGGAATTATCCAAATTTGGCAGAAAGGTAGCTGTTGGTCCAAAAAGAGCCCTTTTTGTTATTTGGTGTAATTCTGATCAGTAGCTTTCGAGATATTAACTGAAATCCAAATTTGTATATCTAGGAACCCGGATCCTCCCAGATTCGGTTGGATCAGTGGATCCAGAAATCAATTTTTTTTAAAACATACTCACTCACAGATCCACACACCTCCTCACACACCCACTCACAGACCCACATAGCTTTCTCATAACCACTCACATAGCCACACCCACTAACAAACCCACACCCACTCACAAACCCTCAAAACCACTCGCACACCCACACAGCCACTCCCATACCCACTCATAGACCCACAGAGCGATTCACATGCACTCACTCACACACCACACAGCCACTCATACACCCACTCACATCCCTCAAAACCACTCACACACCCACTAACCGACCCACACAGCTTTCTCACAACCACACAACCTCTCCCACACCCACTCACAGACCCTCAAAACCACCCACACAGCCACTCACACACCCACTCACAGACCCACACAGCCAGTCACACACACTCACACCTACCATACAACCACTCACACACTCACAGACCCACACAGCTTTCTCACACCCACACAACCACTCACACACCCACACCCCCTCACAGAACCTCAAAACCACCCACACAGCCACTCACACACCTACTTACAGACCCATAGAGCCAATCACACGCGCTCACACACCACACACTACACACACCACACACACTACACACACCACACACCACACACACCACACACACACACACACACACACACACACACACACACACCACACACACACACACACACACACACACACACACACACACACACACACCACACACACACACACCACACAACCACTCACACACCCAGGTTGCAGGGACATTATAGTAAAGAAATAGCAGTAAAAAAACATAGAAATTAACTGGAAAAAAAAAAGGTTACAGGGACGTTATAGTTAGGTTCAGATTTTACACTCACAAAACCATAGAAATTGAGAAGTTATAGTTATCTCAAGTAACTATAACTCGTGCCCTAAGGTGACTAATTCACGCCCTCGCTTCACTGCTAATTACCCCACATATTACATCACTTATGAAATCTTCTGTGACATCATTGATAATATCACTGCAACATTTGCAGTGAAATTATTGATGAGAAAACTGCATGGCGGGGCGCAAGTTATAGTTAGCATATATATATATATATATATGTACGTATATGAGGCTATACAGACTGAGAAAACACCTGACAAGAATGGACTCTTTAGGAGTGCATTCTCATGGACCTAAAATGACAAATTTAGGAACAGGGCTTCAAGAGCCTCAAGTCCTAGTTTTAAACTTCTCTCTTTTGGTAGCATATGGCTGATCCTTATAACCCTCACTTTGTTTTTGGGGAACTTTGCATACAGGCAATTTCCTCTCCTCTACATAATGGTTTGTCAAACTTAGAGCCACTATTAGGGGTTGGTGAAAACAGAGCATCTGCCAAAAATAAGCAGATGCTCTGCCCTGCCACCTTTTCTATCCCACACGTCATTTCAGGCATGCAGAATAGTTGCAGAAGCAGCATGTTGGAGCAACCACTGGCATCTGGCCACAGACATAGCATCAGAATCCTTGACCTTTTTAGGCAGGGCTTCAGACTGTGTGTTCTGTGCTTTTATTTCTGTCTAGGGCCGCAATGCATGGTGATCCCGGACAGTAGAAAACTTAAATATCTCCCATGCGCTGGGAGTAAACTTCCGGTTCCCAAACCAAACTCCCCACTTGAGGGTTTAATAGTTGGAAAATATAGGTATATGCTGGACAGTTCCTAATGCCACTATGGTCCCCTCATGTGCCACTTTTCAGGTAATGGCAGACCTGTCTTCCACCTATCATGAGAATATATATATAGAGTGAGTTAAATATGTACCTTTTTTTTGTATTTGTGAATTGGCCAATGGTATATGAAGAAGAAAGTTGGATACGTGAAAAAAAATTGTAAGGGTGCATTTGAGTGTGATATCCATTAGTGACAATTGCAAAGTCAGTCCAAATTAATTTGCAGCTTAGTAAGCTAATAGCATGAATGGTGGTCTGGGCTATGTATAAATATTTCTTGTTAGATGACACCAGTCACTCCTTTCTGTGCTGCATTTTGATGTTGGTCCTTTACTAATTTGCACCTCTCTTCACTTATGAATTCAGGTTTGGATTACAAGTATGTCCGATATGCCTGGGGGACCCAGAGCCACCGATCCTCTTGCCTTGTTATCATATGTATTGTCAGGACTGCATCAAACAGTGGCTAACTCCAGTACGGATGAATTGTCCCTTGTGCAAAATACAACTTCCTGATGACTACTGCGTTACTGTCTCGAAAGAGCTTGGGTAACAGACTTTTCGTAATTTTGGTTTCACCCCCGTGCACCCCTCCACCCCCTACACCCCATCTACTTATGTGCTCCATTGTATTCTTGTCAAGAAATCGTCTGCCATGTACCCTGAATGGCATACCATTACCTCGCAATTGATGGTATGTTACATCGCAGGCAAGTACATCCGGAGGGACGCTACATCACAGGTAAGTACACTGGGAGTGTTTACATTGCAAGTATGTTTTATTGTTTTACTTTGTGGGCTTTTACATTGCAGGTAGGTGCATTATATATATATATATATATATATATATATATGTGTGTGTGGTGTGTGTGTGTGTGGTGTGTGTGTGTGTGTGTGTGTGTGTGTGTGTGTGTGTGTGTACATATATATATTCTTTCACAATAGTACAGTGGTACTAAAAAGGACCAATATAGCAAAAAGACCTCCCACGTGACCTAAATTTCTTTATTATTAGCTAACCTGTAGCTTTCATGCGGGTCATAAATCAATCCTAAACAATTCTCCACTTCAAGATCTGTTTATTATTTTTCCATCATTTTATTATTTATCTCATACAAAAACACAAATATCAAATTCATAATTTACACTGTAACACTGTATATCCATTATTCTTCTTTTTTGATCAGTCATTTGATACAAAAATGCAAAAATACGATATATATAGCACTATTTACAATAAAAACAACTGCAAAAAACTTAAATTAAATTATCAAAAAACATGACCCCAGATATACACCTCATATATACAGCCAACAATCATATCACTGACACATACTACTCACAAACATACCCTCCCCAATACAACCCAGCAAACACAGGTGTAAAGACGTGTATGGGGTGAAAGCATCAACCCTCTAAATTCATCAGGACCTTTAAATTTCATAAGTTCAAATGGGTGGCCAAATGGGGAATCTGTAATTACTGAAACTCTGTCTTATGGTACTATAGTACTACACTCCAGCCAGACTAAGATGATACAAAAGGGTATAGAAGCGTTGTCCTCTCAATCACTAATCTCAGGTAAAATAGAGAGGCTTGCGAGGAAACCTCGCAAGCCTCTCTATTTTACCTGAGATTTGTATCATCTTAGTCTGCTGGCAACATATAAGTGAAGAAGTTTTGCCTTTATTATGACCACATCTAACAGGGTTGGTAGATGGACAAAGCTAACACGTTCAACTCGTACAAAGACACACGTGACGCTAATTGCATAGGCGTACACTCCGGCTGGAGTGTAGTACTATAGTACCATAAGACAGAGTTTCAGTAATTACAGATTCCCCATTTGGCCACCCATTTGAACTTATGAAATTTAAAGGTCCTGATGAAGATGGAGTTAAATTGTCACAATCCATCGAAACGTACGTCGACAGTGTGAGGCCCCAATCACCAGCATTATATTAGAGGGTTGATGCTTTCACCCCATACACGTCTTTACATCTGTGTTTGCTGGGTTGTATTGGGGAGGGTATGTTTGTGAGTAGTATGTGTCAGTGATATGATTGTTGGCTGTATATATGAGGTGTATATCTGGGGTCATGTTTTTTGATAATTTAATTTAAGTTTTTTGCAGTTGTTTTTATTGTAAATAGTGCTATATATATCGTATTTTTGCATTTTTGTATCAAATGACTGTGATCAAAAAGAAGAATAATGGATATACAGTGTTACAGTGTAAATTATGAATTTGATATTTGTGTTTTTGTATGAGATAAATAATAAAATGATGGAAAAATAATAAACAGATCTTGAAGTGGAGAATTGTTTAGGATTGATTTATGACCCGCATGAAAGCTACAGGTTAGCTAATAATAAAGAAATTTAGGTCACGTGGGAGGTCTTTTTGCTATATTGGTCTTTTTTCCCCCTTACTCCCAGACCTTTTTGACGTTGTTTCTAGGGGGGTGCCTTTTCTATATAAAAAGGACGCACTCACGGGTTTCTTCAGCAAGTTGTTTATTGTGCGGACCCCCCGCACCGACAGACGCGTTTCGGCGTAAAACGCCTTCTTCAATGTCTTGCATTATATGTGTGTGTGTGTGTATATATATATATATAAATAAAGTTGCCCAAAGGTAGGAGCACTCAACGGGTATGTATACATTTTATTTGCGCCTCAGACGCGTTTCAGCATTCCGTGCCTTTTTCAATGTAAGTTGCGCAAAAATAAAACAGAGAATTTAGTCTAGAAGCCCACTCCCTTTATAAAGCAATTCATCGATGAAGAAAGCAGACTAACTCTTCACTTTCAGAATGTTCAGAAGTGCTGCCATTTTTGCGTGTGTTTATAAAGTGACTCGCATATCTTTTAAACTTCTAAATGGCGTTGTAAAGTCTGTCAGCCACTGTTCACTTACATGTCATATAATATGAACATTATATATATATATATATATTGTACCATGTCAAAACAACAAATTTATTCCCTTATTTCTACAGTCTAAAGTACAAATTCATTTATTTACAAATCATTTAAGAAAAATTATTTAAAATATGTACTCTTAAAATAATATTGTAATTGAAAACAATGTAAGCAATTCAATAAATAATATTCTGCTGGATACTTATAACCGCTGATTCACATTTAGACTATTCCCAGGTGCCAGACTGAATTTGAAAGCTTTTTACACAGCAGTGCTCCTGTGCAGCTCCACGTTGACTTTCTTCAATCTGGAAGTGGAGAACGGCACCACATATAAGTGCCACACCTGCATGCTTTCTTTCTGTGCCTTCAACCATGGATCCAGAGCACTGCTCCTCTTTTCTCCATCAGTTGATGGGACTTTTCATTCAAATTACAACCAGCATACAGTGGAACAATGTCCCTCCAAAAACAATAGGATTTGAGCAGTGCCAGGACTGTTGCAAACAAATTTCTGTGGTCGAGCTGCACAAGGTATGCCTTTGGTATATGGGCTCAGGATACAACTCCGAGAAGTGTGAAGAATGTGCCTTGATGAAACCAAAGGCGATCCGGGAACGTGAAGCGAAGCATCACAGTGAAGAACTCCAGATGGTACTTTGCAAGTCCCGATCAGAGTTGAGGGCGCACTCCCTAGGTCGGTTCCATGACAGGTCCTTGCTGCGGTCAAAGTCTTCTCGTAAGTCTCAGTTAGAGGCAATCCTGCTATCACTTTGTTGGCATGCAGAGTACCTCAACATTTGAAATGTTCAAACTGGGCAGCCATACAAACGTTCACAAAGCACTACTGCCTTGACAGCCAGGCTCGATGGTTAGGGAACTTAACCCATTGGGTCCTGCAGGACGTTTTGGTCTGAGTCCATTTTACAGACTCTCCACCTTGGAAGGTACTCCGTTGGTATCTATTCTGAAGGTGTGGAATCTGCAGTTTGAAGTATCCATCAGAATAAAAAGTTATATTAGTAGCATGTGTTGGCTGCAGATACACATGCTATGCATACTCCTGCAATCTGCTGTTGGGCCCAGACTTTGCAAGTTGTTTTTATTGAGTAAGTTTTATGATTGGCATAGTCTCTCCTCCCCTTCGAGGTATTGCACATGTTCAACGGTTCCTTTGTTCGGATGGACTGCGTTGGAGCTCTTCAGCATTCAATGCCCACGCTGCCTATGGTACTTCGAAACTGCGACCGAAGATCCAGTGAATGACACCAACAGATCTTAGACGCCGGGGACCTACTAACCGGCGATCAACGCACACATGCCCGTTGAGAATGCCCGTTTCCGGGTGATGGAGACAAAGAAGGAACTCTTTCACCTGTGCCCTTGGTGCGGGGCCAAATTCACACACTCCGACTTACACAAAGTGTGTAATTTGTGCTTCTCCCCAGAGCACAAAGAAGACGAGTGTGAGGCCTGCGCATTATTCAGAAACAAAAAGACACTTCTGACCTGTAGGGATCGATCCCTGGCGCACACCCTGTAGCACACCGAGGTGGAGACCAGTGCTCCGGTAAGAGGTGAGGTGGTTATCACCAGCCTCCACTAAGTTGGTCTGATTCATCATCCAGGGACAAACTGGTACATGTCGAGGGGCCCACATCGCCCACGCTGATTCCCGTGTCTGGGTCTCATGATATAACAGGGCTACCTGGGATGAAATGCAAGAAATCATGCAACATCTCCCACACGAATATAAGAAGCGAGGCAAAGACCTGGTGCAGGAGGCTGCCTTAGTATATGGTGCACACTTATTTGAGTGAAGCACCCTGTACTAATCCAGACACCCCTTATGGTGATGTTAGTGGTCTTAGACAACCATAGAAAGCTCTCTAAGTGGTAGCTGTGGAGAGCAGCCTTCAGGCTTAGTCCAGAGGGAGTGTTAAGCAGCTTGTTTTTACCAGAAAAAGAACCACACAGTGTAGTTATAAATATAGTTATATTTATTATACACACCCACTAATGCATTGGTATATCTCCTACCCGGAGATATCAACACAATACACACAATATTCGCAGGGTGGAAACACAGCCGCGTACTCAATGCAAGACATTGGGAAAGTCGCGGTTGCAGTTTTGAAGAAGTACCCATCCCAGGGGACCCTGAAGAAACCGCGTGGAAGATGGAAAGTTGGAGAGTCACCTCACCTGTGGATACCCCAGAAACTAGGATAACTACACCATAGGTGCGAAGTGACGTCGGAAACTGCCGGAGACCACAATGGAGGATTTCAGTGAAGATGCCGCTGGCGAAGAAGGTGAAAGAGTCTGGTGGAATCCAAGGATGAATTCTTGAAGAGAAGTACCTGCAAGCAGAGGGGACACAGTCTATGCCCCTTGGGAGTGACCAGGAGGCATGGAAGACCAATGACCACAGGTGACGGAAGATGCAGAAGAGTTGACAGTGAACTTGTTGCTGCAGCTGTGAGGACCAAGCGACGCTGTGGAAGTCCAGGAGCCGTTCACGAGCTGTCCCACGTCTGAAGTTGAGAACCAGGGGGTCGGTGTCTGGCGGGAACACCAACAAGCCTTGGCTGCAGAAGCAGACATGGTAAACGAAGAAGGTTCAGTGTCAGGACCAGCAAAGTCTGGAGGACTCACCAAAGATAGGAGTGTCAGAACAGGCCCGAGCAAGCAGGGGAGCCCACTAAAGCTGAAGAAGACCCTCGAGAGGACCAACAGGCCGAAGTTACAGGAGTCGCAAGAGGAACTCGAGCAGCTCACCAAGGATGCAGACCCACGTTGCAGCGGATGCGGTGAGGACGAAGATCTTGGTAGCAAGAGATGCTGGAGTCTGGAGCTTCTTGTAGCCCGAAGATCTCTGGAGGACAGAGTCAACAAGCCTTGGCAACAGCAAGTCGACGCGGTGCACAGAGGTTCTGTTCCAGCAGTTCCGACGGGTGATACTAGCCTCAAACTTGCTGAGAAGACAATGCAGGCCTCGAGGGAGTTTCAGAACTACCACCTGTGTTGCTGAGCCTTTTAGAGTCTGTGGGACCTCAGGAAAAGCAGACCGGTCAGCTTCGTTGCGGTGCCTGCAGATGCAGGGGAGTGACTCCTTCACTCCAAGAGAGATTGCTTCGGGTGTCTTTGATGCCCACAGGCCTAGAGAAGAGCCTGGATGAAGCACAGGCACAGACTGGCAGGACGAAGAGACCAAGAGCAGTAGGAGTCTTCCTTGGTGCAGTCTCGGTTCCAGACGAAGTCCAAGGTGCCCAGACAGTTGAAGTGGAAGCGTTTTCAGATCTGAATCTTGTCCCACAACAAATCTGAAGAGCCACAGGTAAGCCCTTAAGTACCTTAAGGAAAGGGTTGAGATGAATCAGGGATCCCTCCAAAGGAAGGGCTGGACAGAGGGGAGGATACTCCCAAGTCCTTTGTCTAGTTTTGTGCCAGACAGGAAGCCTATTTTTCTACCTTCCCCTGCTCAAGCTCAGCAGCAGGAGGGCAGAATTGTGTCTGTGGTCAGCAACAGCAGCACTAGTTTGCCGTTAGATCCTGAAAGGCTTGTACCGGGAATACAGGGAGGGGCTCCCTAGGGAAGCCTCCCAGTACATGGGATCCTACATCCAACACTGGAATCGGTGTTGGGGTAGGATTCCAACATGTTTGATACCAAATAGGACCGGTTTCGGTGCAGCCAGTATATAGTTAGACAACTTGTAAATTGACTTGACCACTATATGTATAAAATGGCTCACCGCACTTACAAAGCCTAGAGAATCGGCTGCTGGGTTTGTAGGGGGTGTCCTGCTCATGCCAGGCACCCTCACACCTGTAACTTAGCACCCTGCCTTCAGGATTGAAAGCCCTACCTTAGGGGTGACTTATAGGTTTTAAGTGCAGTGTCCTCATACATAAGGAATCTTATATCTGTTGTGAGTGGTGCTAGCACCAGCTCACACAGGCTGCAATGGCAGGCCTGTAGTCACAGTTTGAGTGGTCTCTCATGGGGGGCATAATGCATGCTGCAGCCCATGGGAGACCCCTGGTGTACCTATGCCCTGGGTACCTTAGTACCATATACTAGGGACTTTGAAGGGTACACCAGTGGCCAATTGGGAAGGTACCCAAGTAGCTTTCATAGTAAATTTAGGGAGAGAGCACAGTGACTGGGGTTCTGATTAGCAGGATCCCTGTCATACTAGTCAGAAAAAGGAATGACACCGCAAAAATTGGGAATAACCATGAAAGCAGATCCTTCTTTCCTTCACCTGGTAAGCGCGGGCAGGCACATATCTAATGCCACAATCAAGTATGTACTAGACCGAGCAGACACTGATGCAAGGGGCATCAACATATCTGTCATGCTCTGCAGACATGCGTGGCTACGCATATCATGTTTCAAACCCTAGGTGCAGCAGCACTTTCTCAATGTTCCATTTGATAGGAAAAACCTCTTAGGACTGTTGTGGACACACAACTAGAAAAAATCAAAAAGGGCACTGACACAGCAAAATCAAAGGGTTCTTTACTCACAACACCTTAGAATCAATAGCCCTTTCAGTGCTACCAGGGTAGAACGTAAGTTGTGGGTACAATAGAGGTAACTACAAAAATAGAGGCAAAGGTACCCCCAACGAGGGCACCTCTACAACACCAAACAATTGACCATAAAACACCTGCGGGGGAACGGCTACAACAATTACATCAGTTGTGGCCTAACAAAACATCAGCCCAATGAGTATTACAAATAATCAAATAGGGATATTGTCTAGAACTGATCTAACAGCCACCAAATATCTTACCAAAACGTCACATCTTAAATCCGCAGCATCTGCATCTGCTGAAGGGAGAAGTAAAGTCACTACTGCAAAAACGGGCCATAGAGTCCCACGCAAACATCACAACAAAAAAGTCTACTACTTTTATTTTCTCATAATAAAGAAAGACAGCTCACTAAGACCCATTCTGGACCTATGCCCACTCAATCAATGCATACTATCCAACACTTCCATATGGTATAATTGCAAGGAGTAATACCACTACTACAAAAGGGCGACTTCATGACTGCATTAGACCTGAAGGATGCGTACTTCCACATTCCAATCCACCCTGCACATAGCAAATACCTATGGTTTGTGGTAAGTGGAGGTCATTACTAATTCATTGTTCTACCATTTGGGCCAGCTACAGCACCAAGAGTGTTCACAAAATGTTTAGCAGTAGTAGCTGCAAAATTTCAAAGAGAAAACAAACATGTCTTTCTGTATCTAGACGATTGGCTGATCAAGAGTCCAACCAAGCCAATTGTCTAACAGAGATGCAAAGCACAATCGGCCTACTACACCAATTGGGCTTAACAATCAGTGCCACAAAATCCCATCTCCAGCTGCTCCAAGTTCAACCATACCTAGGAGCGATACTCGATTCAGTCTCAGTGACAACTTACCCCAATCCAGAAAGGGTTCTCAATCTCCAGAACCAATCGTCACCACTCAAAACAGTGACACACCTTCTAGGGATGATGGCATCATGCATAGCAATAGTGGCTCATGCAAGACTACCCATGAGTCGTCTTCCAGTGTGCTTAGCATCGCAATGGTCACAAGTGGTGGGCAACATGTAGGCTCTAGTGTTAGTTCACCCACGGTCCATCAGGCACTACAATGGTGGAACACCTCAAACGTACTAAAGGGAAGAGCCTTCAAGGACCCAATCCCACAAGTAACAATTGCAAACAATGCATCACTCATGGCGTGGGGTGCTCATATGAAGGACATTGTGGTTAAGGGACACTGGACCACACAACAACAGACATTGC
Organism: Calotriton arnoldi; assembly: GCA_963921515.1. NCBI lineage: Eukaryota > Metazoa > Chordata > Amphibia > Caudata > Salamandridae > Calotriton > Calotriton arnoldi. The sequence goes on from CAWUFW010000381.1 coordinate 4,257,182, forward strand.
AGATCAACACGTTGGAACTCTTAGCCATCTATATGGCTCTCATAGCGTTCCTACCAAACATAACAGGGAAAATGTCCAACGAAGAGACAATATGACTGCAATGTATTATATTCAGAAAGAAGGAGGGACCCATTTCATCTAACTATCACAGCTGGCAAAGACAATATGGCAATGGGCAAACAGTCGCAAACACAAGGAGATGATGGACAGAGTGCTGAAACTTTTCAAACAATCATCCCCAGTCACAGATCTGGGTTGAATCCATCATCATTCTTTAGCTCACTTTGCCACCCCAGTTCAGACACAGCTATATGCAAATCAGTCTTGATCCTGTGCCTCATGGGAACAGTCCAGCCCGAACTGCCAAGCCATGTCTTCCCTGGACTGGAAACAAGCATCCTGGGACCGGTTTCGGGCTAACAGCCCTCTTCAGCCAGGCTAGCTTGAATCCAGTGGCAAAGTGAGCAAGGGACCCGCGTCTGGGCATACCCTGCCAACTTAGGGCGACCAAAGCAAACACAAGGAGATGATGGACGGAGTGCTGAAACTTTTCAAACACTCACCAAATACTCCTCCTGGGACAATACATACCAGGACAGGACAGCTTTATTGTGGACCTTCTCAGCAGGACACACCAACGAGTCCACGAGTGGGAAATACACACTCTCTTAATACAGCAATACTTCCACCGTTGGGGAACTCCACAATAGATCTATTCGCCACCGCCAAAAACTCAAAATGCCAAAGCTTTGCATCCAGACACCCACACCCTCAATCCAAGCGGAATGCACTATGGATGAACTGGTAAGATATATTTACTTATGCTTTTACGCCTCTCACTCATTCCATAAGTGGTCAGGAAATTCAGACCGACTTCAGTAACCTTAATACTCATAGCTCCCATATAGGCTTTGCAACCATGGTATACAACCCTGTTGGAGCTCTCCCTAGTACCTCACGAGAAGTTACCAAACTACCCTAACCTTCTCACTGACAGCAGGGGCAGGGTGAGACATCCTGTTGTTCAACAAGTCAATCTTGCAATCTGGCTCCTGAGGTCATAGAGTTAGGATACCTGAACCTACCACCTGAATCTATGAATGTTCTAAAGGAGGCCAGAAGACCAACCACAAGAGCTTGCTATGCTGCAAAATGAAAACGTTTTGGGTACTATTGTGCCTCACTGAACATTAACCCTTCTTCACTAACAGAACAAGAACTAATCTACGACCTGCTACATTTGCAAAAGGCTCATTGTGCATACACCTCCATATGCCTACAATCTGAAAGAGACACGTTAGTGACAGATTCCTTACCTTAGAATATCCCCAGGCGTCAGGCTGGATCCGGAAAGTTTTTTGCGTAGCAGTACCCTTGCGCGTCGGTAGGCGGCGTCGTGCGGCTCCGCGTCCGTCGTCGGCGTCGTGATCGCCGGGATGACGTCGCGGGCAGTACTTAGGCGCCGCCCCTGCGCGCTGACGTCAGTTCTTCTTTTTCCGCGCCAGTAAGCGCAGATCCGGGAAGAGCAGTGCCCTAGTCACTTTTTGACTATCTTTTTGTGAAATTTTTCACTGTTCTCTTCAACGAGTCTTCACGACTCCTAAGGTGTCGTAGGGATGCCCGGCTTTAAGCCCTGCGAGGTATGTGGTCGTATGATGTCCATCACGGACCCCCACCTCGAGTGTCTCTTCTGCCTCGGCCGAGGCCACGACACGAAGTCGTGCCCTGACTGCCGGAAACTTCATCCGAAGGCTTTGCGAGAGCGGTCTCGAAAGCTCCTTGAAGTCCGGCAGTCGGCTCCGCGCCGCAGCAAGCCCCGGTCCCGGGAGAGGTCGAGGGGCCGGACGCGGAGTCCCCGCCGTTCGTCGGAATCCAAGTCTTCGCGCTCCTCCGGTAAGTCGAAGCACAAGAAGTCTAAGCGGCGTCATCGCTCTAAGACTTCGCCTCGCCGGTCGCGCGACTCGGCTGAGGTCCCTGTCGGCACCGTCCCCGCCCCCGCGGCCCCGGACGTGCCTGTCGAGTTGCCCCCGCATTACCCGTCCTTCCCGGGTTCGGGGCGACTCCGGCCGAGTACAGAAATTCCTGTCGGCCATGGCCCGCCTCTTCGGGCCTCGAGGTCCCTCCGGTGCGCCTTCGGGCCCCGCGGGCCCAGATGGGGTTGCTCCGGCGTCGCCGTCGACTCCGGTCCCGGCGTCGCCTGTCCCACCAGCCTTCGTCCCGGCCTCGGCTCCGGCCCCGGCCTCGACCCCGGTTCCGGTGGTGCCGCAACCTCCATCGACGCCGGTTGACCTAACCACGCCTCCGCCGACGCCGATGTCCCCGGTGCCGTTTCCGACGCCGTCCGGGGCTCCGGGCGGCGTCGTTCCCCGGTTCTCCCGGGTCCGGACATGGAGCCGGACCGGCGTCGCCCGGCGCCGGTTCCGGCGCCCGATGAGGCCTTGGGTCCCTTATGTCCCTCCTCCTCCATCTTTTCAACCTGAGGAGGACCAGGAGAGCTGGGAGGGGTCTGACGACCCTCTCACACAACAGTACGAGTTTGACCCGGACTGGGTTGAGGAACTTGGGGATGCCAGTGGGCTGGATACCTCCCCCGACTCTGGCATGCTGTCTCCTCCCGTGGCAACGGAGGAGGGGGCTAATTTTGCAACGGTGTTGCGTAGAGCTGCTGGAGCCTTAAATCTCCAGTTGCCTACAGTGGCCGTCAGGACTAACCTCCTGACTGAAGTGCTTCAGCCGGCGGCCTCCTCTTCGGAGCCTGTGCTGCCGTTCAACGATGCACTCACTGACGTTCTTTTGGGTGCCTGGTCCAAACCCACCACAGGGGCTCCTGTGGATAGGAACGTGGCCCGACGCCATCGCCCGGCTCCGGGCGACCCCCTGTTTCTCTCCCAACACCCCACCCCTGAGAGCTTGGTTGTCCAAGCCTCTGCCTCCCAAACAGCCTTCCCTACCGCCCCTCCGGATAGGGAATCCAAGCGCCTGGATCACTTTGGGAAGAAGGCTTTCTCTTCCTCCAGTGCTGGCTTGCGGTCTGTTAATACCGCTTGCCTCTTGGGCCGATACACCCACTCCCTGTGGGATTCGGTGGCTGATGTTTTGCCGCAGTGTTCTGAGGAGGTCCAGACACTGCTTACCCGCGCTATTGCGGAAGGGCGTGATGCGGCTAAGTATACCATCCGCTGTGGCCTTGATACCGCCGACTCGCTGGGCAGATCGCTTGCAACGACGGTGGCGCTGCGTCGCCACGCCTGGCTGAGAACCACTGGTTTTTCAGGGGATGTCCAGAATACTCTCATGGACATGCCCTTTGATGGAGTCGGTCTCTTTGGTTCAAAGGCGGACCATGCGCTGGAGCGTTTCAAGGATTCACGGGCTACTGCTAAGTCCCTGGGCCTTGCTGTTGTGCGCCCTCCGCAAACGTCTGCTTTTCGCCCCTTTCGTGGCCACGGAAGGGGCGCCCAGTCACGTCCACAGCCCGGCCAACGGCCCGCGCAGCAAGCGCCTTCGCGTGGCCGAGGACGTGGATACCGCCGTGGCGGTTCGGGCAACCAGCGTGCGGGTCAGGCCACCACCTCCAACCCGTCCGCGGCCTCCAAGCCCTCCTAGTCCCTCCTTTCAGGTGCACAGCACGCCAGTCGGGGGCAGGGTCCGCCATCACCTTCACCACTGGCGTCCCATCACCTCGGACAAGTGGGTCTTGGACATTGTCCGAAGGGGCTACTCCCTCCCCTTCGAGACCACCCCCCAGCCATGCCACCTCAATTCCACCGCATGTCAGGGGATCACTTGGTGCTTCTACAGAAGGAAGTCACGGCCCTCTTGGCCAAGAGGGCCATCGAGCATGTTCCGACCCCAGAAGTAGGGCGTGGTTGCTACTCCCACTACTTTCTGGTGCCCAAAAAGGACAAGGAGGACATGCGTCCTATCTTGGACCTCCGGAACGTCAATCGCTTCCTCCGGAAGGAGAAGTTCAAGATGCTCACCCTAGCTCAGGTCTTGACTGCCCTCGACCCCGGAGACTGGTTGGTAGCGTTGGACTTGCAGGACGCCTATTTCCACATCCCCGTCCTGCCGGCCCACCGGCGTTACCTTCGGTTCACGGTAGGCCTCGAGCATTTTCAGTTCACCGTGCTCCCCTTTGGCCTTACCAGTGCCCCTCGGGTGTTCACGAAAGTGATGGCGGTGGTCGCAGCTCATCTGCGCCGGGCAGGGGTTTCAGTCTTCCCCTACCTCGACGACTGGCTGCTGAAGGCGGGCTCGTCCCAGGCAGTTGTCTCCCACCTCCAGACTACGGCCGAACTCCTGCACTCGCTGGGGTTCTCCATCAATGTGCCAAAGTCGCATCTGATTCCTTCTCCACAGCTCCTTTTCATCGGAGCAGTTCTGGACACGACGCAGTTTCGGGCCTATCCTCCCGAACGGCGAGTCCGGGATATTCAGGCTATGATTCCGATCTTTCAGCCCTTATCCTGGGTTTCGGTACGGATGACCCTGAGGCTGCTGGGCCTCATGGCCTCCTGCATCCTGCTGGTCACTCATGCCAGATGGCATATGCGGGCTCTGCAGTGGGACCTGAAGTTCCAGTGGGCGCAGCACCAGGGCGACCTGTCCGATCACGTCCAGATCTCGGAGGGGACTGCAAAACAGTTGCAGTGGTGGCTCTCGAACCGGCAATGGGTCATGGGCAGATCCCTCTCCCTTCCCCAGCCAGAGCACACAGTTGTGACGGACGCGTCCCTTCTGGGATGGGGCGGTCACATGGGAGAGGCGGAGATCAGAGGCCTCTGGTCTCCGGCGGAGTCCCGGCTCCATATCAACCTTCTGGAGCTCCGGGCGATCCGACTTGCACTCAAGGCATTCCTTCCCTCTGTCAAAGGGAAGGTAGTGCAGGTGTTCACAGACAACACCACTGCCATGTGGTACTGCAACAAACAAGGCGGGGTGGGGTCGTGGACCCTTTGTCAGGAGGCTCTGCGCCTCTGGACATGGCTGGAACACCAGGGCATGTTCCTGGTGGTTCAACACCTGGCAGGTTCCCTGAACGCCAGGGCGGACGAACTTAGCCGCAGGTGCATGATGGATCACGAATGGCGTCTTCACTCGGAAGTGGCGCAAGGACTCTTTCTACAGTGGGGAGAGCCTTGGTTAGATCTATTCGCCACCGAAGAGAACGCGCAATGTCATCAGTTCTGCGCGTTGGAATTTCCAAGGCGGCACTCGCTCGGCGACGCTTTTCGTCACGAGTGGAGTTGCGGTCTATTGTACGCCTTTCCGCCTATACCACTTCTACCCAGAGTGTTGAAGAAGATTCGGCACGACCGGGCCCAAGTCATTCTTGTGGCTCCGGACTGGGCTCGAAGAGTTTGGTATCCCGAGCTACTCAATATGAGCGTAGATCCCCCGATCCGTCTGCCTCTTCGGGAGGATCTTCTGTCGCAGCAGCAGGGGACGGTCCTCCACCCGAACCTGTCCAGTCTACACCTGCTTGCGTGGAGATTGAGCGGCGGCAGTTGATTCCTTTCGACTTGCCTCCCGAAGTTTGTGATGTGATTCTGGCAGCCAGGCGTCCCTCCACTAAGGTGGTATACGCCTGCAGGTGGAACAAATTTGTGGCATGGTGCACAGCAAAGGCTGTGGATCCCCTTTCTGCCCCTCTTTCTGAGGTCCTTCTGTTCCTTCTCTCTCTGGCCCAACAGGGTTCTGCCCTGGGTACCATCAAGGGTTATCTTTGTGCTATCTCGGCCTTCCTCAGGCTCCCTGATCAGCCCTCCCTTTTCAAGTCCCCTGTTGTTAACAGGTTCTTAAAAGGCATTACTCACCTCTTCCCTCCTGTTCCGTTTGTGATGCCTCAGTGGGACTTAAACTTGGTTCTTACCTTTTTAATGTGCGCTCCCTTTGAGCCTCTACATAACTGTCCTCTTCGTCTTCTGACTCTGAAGACAGCCTTTCTGGTGGCCATCACCTCCGCTCGGCGGGTGAGTGAGCTCCAGGCTCTATCTTGCAAACCTCCCTTTCTGTCTGTTCATCCAGACAAGGTTGTTCTTCGGACGCGTCCGTCCTTCTTGCCAAAGGTGGTTACTGCTTTCCACATTGGGCAGACCATCACTTTGCCCACCTTCTTTCCGCCTCCGCATCCTTCCAGAGAGGAAGAGAGGCTCCACCGTCTGGACCCAAAACGTGCGCTCTCCTTCTATATTGACCGCACAAAACACTTCCGGGTGGATGACCAGCTCTTTATTGGCTACGTGGGCGCCAAAAAGGTCGGGCGGTGCACAAGAGGACCATCTCCCGCTGGGTTACCTTGTGCATCAAGACCTGCTATTCTTTGGCTAAAAAGGAGCCTCCTGTTGGGCTGCGTGCCCATTCCACCAGGGCAACGGCTGCTACCACGGCCTTGGGCCGCGGTGTTCCGCTGCCGGTTATCTGTCAGGCAGCTACGTGGGCCTCGCTGCACACGTTTACAAAGCATTACTGCCTTGACAGTCAGGTCCGGAGGGACGGCTTCTTTGGCCGTTCTGTCCTCCAGGACTTCCTTGTCTGATCTTTGTTCGCAGACCCACCACCGGGGTTGGTATTGCTGGGGTATCTATTCTAAGGTAAGGAATCTGTCACTAACGTGTCTCTTTCAGATGCACAAGTTACTAACTTGTGTAACGATATATCTGTAAGAGACAGTAGTTAGTGACAGATTCCTACCGCCCACCCATCCTCCCCGTTCTGCGAACTGATTTCTAGGGTTAAGGACATCCCTTTCAGGGCCCTAGTATTTTTCAGACACCTATGTCAGCTTCTTGCATGGCTCTGCGTTCCTGGCGCGGAAAGTCGTGTACAGAACTGACGTCAGCGCGCAGGGGCGGCGCCTAAGTACTGCCCGCGACGTCATCCCGGCGATCACGACGCCGACGACGGACGCGGAGCCGCACGACGCCGCCTACCGACGCGCAAGGGTACTGCTACGCAAAAAACTTTCCGGATCCAGCCTGACGCCTGGGGATATTCTAAGGTAAGGAATCTGTCACTAACTACTGTCTCTTACAGATATATCGTTACACAAGTTAGTAACTTGTGCTTTAGCAGCCATTGCAGCATATCTTCAAAAATAGGAAGCACTAATCCCTTTTCCACATTCCTGTCATTAAAACCTTCATGGAAGGATTAAAAAGAATCACCTTCTGTACCAGCATGGAACTTAAACATTGTACTAACAAGACTCATGGGGCCACCATTTGAGCCACTACCCAACTGTCAAATTAAATTTTTAACATGGAAAGTGGCTTTCCTTGTAGCGATAACATCTCTACGAATGGTTAGCAAAATACATACACTCACTATTGAAGAACCATGCTTTCAAGTGTTCCCAGATGAAGTCCGTTTACGCACGCACCTAAAGTTCCTACCAAAGGTGACATCACCTTTCCAGTTAAGTCAAAGTTTAGAGTTACCAGTTTTCTTTCCAAAACCAGAAACTGTGGCAGAATGTGCTTTACATAAACTTGATTTTAAACGAGCACTTCTGTACTAATTGGAACGCACAAAAGCCGCCAGAAAAACACAGCAATTGTTTGTTTCTCAAATCCATGGAAAGGAAATGCTATTTCTAAAAGAGGAATAGCAAGATGGATTCTCAAATGTATCCAAATTTGTTATACCAAAGTAAAACTAACACTACCAACGTGCCAAGGGGTCATTCAACACACAAAAAGGACCAACCATGACTTTTCTAGGGAATATCCCCATCAATGACATTTGCAAAGCAGCAACATGGGTAAACGCACACACTTTTACTGAACACCATTGTGTGGATGTTCAAGCTAGACAACAAGCTCTAGTTGGACAAACAGTCCTCCAGACATTATTTCAAACAAATGCATCATCTCATGCCTAAAGCCACCGCGTGAAGGTTACTACTCTACAGTCTATGCATAGCATGTGTATCTGCAGCCAACACATGCTACGAATGTAGTATGTTACTTACCCTGTAAGCACTATTATTATTATTATGGGTTTTGTAGAGCGCATACCAGACACAGGTTAGAGGAAGATTAATAGTACTGATAGAACAGCCAGGGTTTGATCGATTTCCGGAAGGTTGCTTCTGTTTCCAGAAATCTCGATTTGCGTGGGAGAGAATCCCACAGCTTGGGTGCCAGATGCGTGAAGGATATGCCTCCCCATCTGGCTCTCCTAATTCTGGTGGTTTTTAGTAGCCGTTCAGAACAGGACCTGAGGCTTCTGTTTGGGACATAAAGGGTCATCAGGTCTTTGATTTTACTGGGACCCTTGTTATGTAAGGCTCTGTGTATCATACAGAGTGTCTTGAACTTGATTCTAGCCTCAATCGGGAGGCAGTGTAGACCTTTTAGATGCTTTCCAGCCGATTCCTGTATTGGGACCTTACACAGCAGTCTTGCTGCCGCATTCTGGACCACTTGAAGTCTTTTGATATTTTTTGGAGCCCCCAGGAAGAGAGAGTTTCCATAGTCCAAGCGGGATGTGTCCAGGGAATGGATTACTGTCTTTCTGAGCTGTAGGGGAATATGCTCGAGGACTTTGCGGAGCATTCGGAGTAGTCCGAAACATGTGCCTGCCAGTTTCTTGGCTTGGATATCCATTGTTGGATCCTTATCGAGCCGAAAACCAAGATTTTTGATAGTTTCGTTCGGAGTTTGTGGGCTGCCCAAGCAGTAAGGCCAGCTGATCAAAGGCCTGGGAACCGCATTGTTTCCGAGGATCATCAGCTCCGTTTTATCCCCGTTCAGCTTCAGGCAGCTATTTGTCATCCATTCCACAACCCTTTCCATGCAGGGTGTTTAACTGTCAGAATCACTGTTGGATCTGGGGACCACCAGTTGTCTCATCTGCATAAGATATCATAGAGACATCAAACTCTTGCGCTATCCATGCTAGTGGTCCCATGCAGTCTTGCTGCCGCATTCTGGACCACTTGAAGTCTTTTGATGACATATTTTGGGAAGAGAGAGTTTCCATAGTCCAAGCAGGATGTGTCCAGGGAATGGATTACTGTCTTTCTGAGCTGTAGGGGAATACGCTCGAGGAATTTGCGAAGCATTCTGAGTAGTCCGAAACATGTGCCTGCCAGTTTCTTGGCTTGGATATCCATTGTTGGATCCTTATCGAGCCAAAAGCCAAGATTTTTGATAGTCTCGTTCGAAGTTGGTGGGCTGCCCAGGCAGTAAGGCCAGCTGATCAAAGGCCTGGGAACCGCATTTTTTCCGAGGATCATCAGCTCCGTTTTATCCCCGTTCAGCTTCAGGCAGCTATTTGTCATCCATTCCACAACCCCCTCATGCAGGGTGTTTAACTGTCAGAATCACAGTTGTGTGTCATCTGCAAAAGATATCATAGAGACATCGAACTCTTGCGCTATCCGTGCTAGTGGTCCGATGTAGACGTTGAACAATGTGGGACTGAGCGAGGAGCCCTGAGGCACCCCGCAAGTCAGTAGCATCGTCTTAGACAAAAGGTCCGCTTCCATAACTTGAAATGTTCTACCCTCCAGAAAAGATGAAAGCCACTCTAGGGCTTTGTCTTGGATGCTGAAGTCTAGCAGTCTGTTTCGCAGAGTGTGGTGCTCCACGGTGTGAAATGCTGCGCTGAGGTCAAGAAGTAGTATAGCGGCTGACCTTCCTTGGTCCAGCGTCATTTTTAATTCTTCTACCACTGCTAGAAGTGCTGATTCCTTACTGTGCTGAGCGCGGAAACCCATCTGAGTGGGATGGAGACATTGGTTTGTTTCCAGAAACTGTCAGCACGCCATTCACATGTTTCTCTAGCAGTTTACCAACAAATGGCAGAAGTGAGATGGGACGATAGTTCCCTAGTTGGGCTGGGTCTAAGTTAGATTTTTTTTAGCAGTGGTCGGATTATCGCGTGTTTCCATGCGCTTGGTACTTCGCCCGACTCTGAGAGGTTCATGACTTTAGCTAATGTCGGAAGCAGAACCTCTGTGACCTTTTTAAGAACATGAAGTGGGGCAGGGTCTAAAGGCGAGCCTGATTTCACCTTATCCATCAGTAGTCTCACATAATGTGGCAAGCGGGCGTACAAGGGGTCTGCACCTGGCCTCTTTCCTGACTCAGAGATGTCTTATTCTCCGTCATGGAGGAGCTATAAATGTCCGTAACTTTTTTTGAGGAAGAAAGTGGCTAAATAGTTGCATCTTTCCTCCGTAACCTCAGCAGTATGGTTGTCATGTGTGAGGGAAGTTAATGATTTGACCACTGAAAAGAGTTTCTTCGAAGAATTCTGAGCCTGTTTAATCTTTAGCTCAAAGAATTTTGCCTGGGCCTCTTTAATACTGTTGTGGTAAAATCTGATAGCTGCTTAATACCTAGCTTTAAGTTGAATATCATAAGACTTCCTCCATTCCCTTTCAATTTTTTTGCAGTTTTTCTTTTGAGACATTAATTGTGACTTAAACCATGGTGCCTTTTTGGGCGTGGATTATGGTTTAATGGACATATCTGAAAGAGACACGTTAGTGACAGATTCCTTACCTTAGAATATCCCCAGGCGTCAGGCTGGATCCGGAAAGTTTTTTGCGTAGCAGTACCCTTGCGCGTCGGTAGGCGGCGTCGTGCGGCTCCGCGTCCGTCGTCGGCGTCGTGATCGCCGGGATGACGTCGCGGGCAGTACTTAGGCGCCGCCCCTGCGCGCTGACGTCAGTTCTTCTTTTTCCGCGCCAGCAAGCGCAGATCCGGGAAGAGCAGTGCCCTGGTCATTTTTTGACCAAACTTTTTGGTGATTTTTGTCACTGTTTTTCTCCATCGACTTCAAGGTGTCGTAGGGATGCCCGGGTTTAAACGTTGCGGCGCCTGTGCTCGGATGATGTCCGTCACCGACCCGCATTGGGAGTGTCTCTTCTGCCTCGGCCGAGGCCACGACACGGAGTCTTGTTCCGACTGCCAGGCCCTCCACCCGAAAGCTTTGCGAGAGCGGTCTCGAAAGCTCCTCGAGGCCCGGCATTCAGCTCCGCGGAAGCCCCGGTCGCGTGAGAGGTCCAGGGGTCGATCGCGGAGTCCACACCAGTCGTCGGCATCGAAGTCTTCTTCGTCCGGTAAGTCAAAACACAAAAAGTCCAAAAAGCATCGTCGCTCTAGGACTTCGCCTCGCCGGTCTCGCGACTCGGCTGAGGCCCCTCCCGGCACCGTCCCCGCCCCGCGGCCCCGGACATGCCTGTGGAGTCGCCCCGCAATACCCGTCCTTCCCGGGTTCGGGGCGGATCCGGCCCAAGTGCAGGAATTCTTGTCGGCCATGGCCCGCCTCTTCGGGCCTCAAGGTCCCTCCGGTGCGCCTTCGGGCCCCGCGGGCCCTGATGGGGTTGCTCCGGCGTCGCCGACGGCTCGGGCCCCGGTGTCGCCCGTGCCTCCAGCCTCGATCCCGGCTCTGGCCCCGGCCTCGATCCCGGCTCCACAACCCCCATCGACGCCGGTCGACCTAACGACACCTCCGCCGGCGCCGATATCTCCGGTGCCGTTCTCGACGCCGCCTGGGGCTCCGGGTGTCGTCGTCCCCCAGTTCCTTCCGGCTCCGGACATGGACCCGGACCGACGTCGCTCGACGCCGGTTCCGGCGCCAATGAGACCTTGGGTCCCAAATGTCCCTCCTCCCCCTTATTTTGAACCTGAGGAGGACCAGGAGGACTGGGAGGGGTCTGATGACCCTCTGGCACAACAGTGTCAGTACGATGAGGACTGGACAGAGGGTCTAGGGGATGCCAGTGGTCTAGATACTTCCCCTGACACTGGCATGCTGTCTCCTCCCGTGGCTACGGAGGAGGGAGCCAATTTTGCAACGGTGTTGCGTAGGGCGGCTGGAGCCTTACATCTCCAACTCCCTACTGTGGCGGTCAAGCCTAATCTCTTGACAGAGGTGCTTCAGCCGGCAGCCTCCTCTACGGAGACTGTGCTGCCGTTTAACGACGCCCTCACTGACGTTCTTTTGGGCGCCTGGTCCAAGCCCAACACAGGGGCTCCTGTGGATAGGAACGTGTCCCGACTCCATCGCCCAGCTCCGGGCGACCCCCTGTTTCTCTCTGTCCACCCCACCCCTGAGAGCTTGGTTGTCCAAGCCTCCGCTTCCCAAACCGCCTTCCCTACCGCCCCTCCGGATAGGGAATCCAAACGCCTGGATCAATTTGGGAAGAAGGGTTTTTCTTCCTCCAGTGCTGGCTTGCGGTTCATCAACACCGCTTGCCTTTTGGGCCGATATACCCACTCCTTGTGGGATTCGGTGGCGAATGTTTTGCCCCAGTGTTCTGAGGAGGTCCAGACACTGCTTTCCCGCGCCATTGCAGAAGGAAGGGATGCGGCCAAATACACAATAAGATGTGGCCTTGATACCGCCGACTCGCTGGGCAGGTCTATTGCAACGACGGTGGCGCTACGACGCCACGCCTGGCTGAGAACCACTGGTTTTTCAGGGGATGTCCAGAATACTCTCATGGACATGCCCTTTGATGGAGTCGGTCTTTTTGGGTCCAAAGCAGACCATGCGTTGGAGCGCTTTAAGGACTCACGGGCTACTGCAAAGTCCCTGGGCCTTTCTGCTACACGCCCTCCGCTGACTTCTGCTTTTCGCCCCTATCGTGGCCACGGTAGGGGCGCCCCTTCACGTCAGCAGACCAGCCACCGGCCCGCGCAGCAGGCGTCTTCGCGTGGCCGAGGACGTGGATTCCGCCGTGGCGGATCGGGCAACCAGCGTGCGGGTCAGGCCACCACCTCCAACCCGTCCGCGGCCTCCAAACCCTCCTAGTCCCTCCTTTCAGGTGCACAGCACGCCGGTAGGGGGCAGGGTCCGCCATCACCTTCCCCACTGGCGTACCATCACCTCGGACAGGGGGGTCTTGGACATTGTCCGAAGGGGCTACTCCCTCCCCTTCAAGTCCACCCCCCCAGCCATGCCGCCTCAATTCCACCGCATGTCAGGGGATCACTTGGTACTTCTGCAGAAGGAAGTCACGGCCCTCTTGGCCAAGAGGGCCATCGAGCATGTTCCGACCCCAGAAGTAGGGCGTGGTTGCTACTCCCACTAGTTCCTGGTGCCCAAAAAGGACAAGGAGGACATGCGTCCTATCTTGGACCTCCGGAACGTCAATCGCTTCCTCCGGAAGGAGAAGTTCAAGATGCTCACCCTAGCTCAGGTCTTGACTGCCATCGACCCTGGAGACTGGTTGGTAGCGTTGGACTTGCAGGACGCATATTTCCACATCCCCGTCCTGCCGGCCCACCGGCGTTACCTTCGGTTCACGGTAGGCCCCGAGCATTTTCAGTTCACCGTGCTCCCCTTTGGCCTTACCAGTGCCCCTCGGGTGTTCACGAAAGTGTTGGCGGTGGTTGCAGCTCATCTGCGCCGGGCAGGGGTTTCAGTCTTCCCCTACCTCGACGACTGGCTGCTGAAGGCGGGCTCGTCCCAGGCAGTCGTCTCCCACCTCCAGACTACGGCCGAACTCCTGCACTCGCTGGGGTTCTCCATCAATGTGCCAAAGTCGCATCTGATTCCTTCTCCACAGCTCCTTTTCATCGGAGCAGTTCTGGACACGACGCAGTTTCGGGCCTATCCTCCCGAACGGCGAGTCCGGGATATTCAGGCTATGATTCCGATCTTTCAGCCTTTATCCTGGGTTTCGGTACGGATGACCCTGAGGCTGCTGGGCCTCATGGCCTCCTGCATTCTGCTGGTCAATCATGCCAGATGGCATATGCGGGCTCTGCAGTGGGACCTGAAGTTCCAGTGGGCGCAGCACCAGGGCAACCTGTCCGATCACGTCCAGATCTCGGAGGGGACTGCAAAACAGTTGCAGTGGTGGCTCTCGAACCGGCAATGGGTCATGGGCAGATCCCTCTCCCTTCCCCAGCCAGAGCACACAGTTGTGACGGACGCGTCCCTTCTGGGATGGGGCGGTCACATGGGAGAGGCGGAGATCAGAGGCCTCTGGTCTCCGGCGGAGTCCCGGCTCCATATCAACCTTCTGGAGCTCCGGGCGATCCGACTTGCACTCAAGGCATTCCTTCCCTCTGTCAAAGGGAAGGTAGTGCAGGTGTTCACAGACAACACCACCACCATGTGGTACTGCAACGAACAGGGCGGGGTGGGGTCGTGGACCCTTTGTCATGAGGCTCTACGCCTCTGGACATGGCTGGAACATCAGGGCATGTTCCTGATGGTTCAACACCTGGCAGGTTCCCTGAACGCCAGGGCGGACGAACTCAGCCGCAGGTGCATGATGGATCACGAATGGCGTCTTCACTCGGAAGTGGCGCAAGGACTCTTTCTACAGTGGGGAGAGCCTTGGTTAGATCTATTCGCCACCGAAGAGAACGCGCAATGTCATCAGTTCTGCGCGTTGGAATTTCCAAGGCGGCACTCCGCTCGGCGACGCTTTTCGTCACGAGTGGAGTTGCGGTCTATTGTACGCCTTTCCGCCTATATCACTTCTACCCAGAGTGTTGAAGAAGATTCGGCACGACCGGGCCCAAGTCATTCTTGTGGCTCCGGACTGGGCTCGAAGAGTTTGGTATCCCGAGCTACTCAATATGAGCGTAGATCCCCCGATCCGTCTGCCTCTTCGGGAGGATCTTCTGTCGCAGCAGCAGGGGACGGTCCTCCACCCGAACCTGTCCAGTCTACACCTGCTTGCGTGGAGATTGAGCGGCGGCAGTTGATTCCTTTCGACTTGCCTCCCGAAGTTTGTGATGTGATTCTGGCAGCCAGGCGTCCCTCCACTAAGGTGGTATACGCCTGCAGGTGGAACAAATTTGTGGCATGGTGCACAGCAAAGGCTGTGAATCCCCTTTCTGCCACTCTTTCTGAGGTCCTTCTGTTCCTTCTCTCTCTGGCCCCACAGGGTTCTGCCCTGGGTACCATCAAGGGTTATCTTTGTGCTATCTCGGCCTTCCTCAGGCTCCCTGATCAGCCCTCCCTTTTCAAGTCCCCTGTTGTTAACAGGTTCTTAAAAGGCATTACACACCTCTTCCCTCCTGTTCCGTTTGTAATGCCTCAGTGGGACTTGAACTTGGTTCTTACCTTTTGATGTGCGCTCCCTTTGAGCCTCTACATAACTGTCCTCTTCGTCTTCTGACTCTGAAGACAGCCTTTCTGGTGGCCATCACCTCCGCTCGGCGGGTGAGTGAGCTCCAGGCTCTATCATGCAAACCTCCCTTTCTGTCTGTTCATCCAGACAAGGTTGTTCTTCGGACGCGTCCGTCCTTCTTGCCAAAGGTGGTTACTGCTTTCCACATTGGGCAGACCATCACTTTGCCCACCTTCTTTCCGCCTCCGCATCCTTCCAGAGAGGAAGAGAGGCTCCACCGTCTGGACCCAAAACATGCGCTCTCCTTCTATATTGACCGCACAAAACACTTCCGGGTGGATGACCAGCTCTTTGTTGGCTACGTGGGCGCCAAAAAGGTCGGGCGGTGCACAAGAGGACCATCTCCCGCTGGGTTACCTTGTGCATCAAGACCTGCTATTCTTTGGCTAAGAAGGAGCCTCCTGTTGGGCTGCGTGCCCATTCCACCAGGGCAACGGCTGCTACCACGGCCTTGGGCCGTGGTGTTCCGCTGCCGGTTATCTGTCAGGCAGCTACGTGGGCCTCGCTGCACACGTTTACAAAGCATTACTGCCTTGACAGTCAGGTCCGGAGGGACGGCTTCTTTGGCCGTTCTGTCCTCCAGGACTTCCTTGTCTGATCTTTGTTCGCAGACCCACCACCGGGGTTGGTATTGCTGGGGTATCTATTCTAAGGTAAGGAATCTGTCACTAACGTGTCTCTTTCAGATGCACAAGTTACTAACTTGTGTAACGATATATCTGTAAGAGACAGTAGTTAGTGACAGATTCCTTACCGCCCACCCATCCTCCCCGTTCTGCGAACTGATTTCTAGGGTTAAGGACATCCCTTTCAGGGCCCTAGTATTTTTCAGACACCTGTGTCAGCTTCTTGCATGGCTCTGCGTTCCTGGCGCGGAAAGTCGTGTACAGAACTGACGTCAGCGCGCAGGGGCGGCGCCTAAGTACTGCCCGCGACGTCATCCCGGCGATCGCGACGCCGACGACGGACGCGGAGCCGCACGACGCCGCCTACCGACGCGCAAGGGTACTGCTACGCAAAAAACTTTCCGGATCCAGCCTGACGCCTGGGGATATTCTAAGGTAAGGAATCTGTCACTAACTACTGTCTCTTACAGATATATCGTTACACAAGTTAGTAACTTGTGCTTTAGGGACCATTTTGTCCAGTGATAGTGTAATCCAACTTTCCCAGTTGGAATATGCTTCTTCATCCTTGCCCTGTGTCTTGGGGGCCAATGAGGTTAAGAGATCCCCCCATGTATCTGCTTTTAGCTTAGACCAGTTTCTTGACTTCGTAACTACCGAAGGTTGGTACTTTTTCTGTCCAACTTCCCTATTGCTAAGTGCAAACCAGATAAGGTAGTGGTCTGACCAGGGTACTGGTGTTGGAGTGGAAACTGAGATATTAGGGTTGTTTGAGATTAATGGATCAAGTATATGACCCTTGATAGGTGAGGCAGACATCAGTTGAGATAGTTGTAGTTCCTCGTGATCTAGCAACAGCCTCTTGACACTAGGGAGATTCTGGTACTCAAGGTGAAGATTTAAATCTCCTAAAATGGTGATATTGGCCTTTTTCACCAAAAAGCTGGCTAATGTGTTGATCATGCAATCTAAAAACTCCCCATAGGGGCCTGGGGGCCTGTATATTAGTAGCCCTGAGAAGGTGTATGCTTGCGAAAAAGTATCTGTTCACAATCACCCTCCCGCCTCTCCGGCAGGTATTAGATGCTGACAAAAATGAACACAAAAACAGCATGTTCAACAGCAAAAGCTAACTTAGCATAGTGTATCCTCACTCAGTGTATGGTAAGGGGAAAAAACATTATCTAACAAAGGAACCGTTGAACATGTGCACTACCTCGAGTGGGAGAAGAGACGACACCGATCGTAAAACTTCCTCGAGAAAAACAAATTGCAAAGTCCGGGCCCAACACTAGATGGCAGGAGTATGCATAGCATGTGAATCTGCAGCACTACACACTACAAATAGATGCTTACAGTGTAAGTAACATACTCCTTACCTTTGGTAACGCTCTTTCTGGTGGATGCTGTATCTAACCACAGGTTCCTCACATCCTGCCCCCTGTCCTTTGGAATGGTCTCTTTTTCCACCCAAAAGGGTTCTAAGCTAGAGATCTGCACACGGTACTCTGGTTGATTTTTGGTCTTGGTGTCCGAGAGTACGAAGAGACTCAAGAATGAAACTGGAGCCAGTTTGGCGCTTAAATGTGGCTCAGTTTGCCGTTTCCAGACTGAACAAAGTCAAAGCAGGGCTGAAATGTGCCACCTACCAGCATGCAGCAACACTGCTGTGTGAAAAGGTTCCAGATCTAGTTTGGTGTCTCGAGTATCCACCATAAAGAGTATTACCAAAGGTAAGCAATCATTCTTCAAGTTAAAAACTGAATATTGAAAATCATTAAGTAAGAATTAAAATTATTATTTTTAAGTTATATAATTTAATGTATACGTTTATGGTTTTGAAAACGTATTTTTTTTTTAAGGTATATGTTTTAAGGGTGGCAAGGGGATTTTAGGATTCCAGACCTTATTTAGATCTCGCCGGACGGGGTACTTTGTCATAACGGTGACGGATATCCCGTCCAACAAAATATAAATCCCATAGCATATAATGGATTTAAATTTTAACGGACGGGATATCTGTCACTGCTGTGACTGAGTAACCCATCCGCCGAGATCTAAATAAGGTCCTTAGTGTTGGGTAGTTTTAGAAGTGGTTTGAGGTTGTTTTTTTTATGTTTGTTTTTGTGCAGTGCTGGTTAATTTTTAATTGTAGCAAGGAGTTTTTAGTGCTCATGGATAGGAAGTCTATATGTAATGGCAAGGTGCTCAGGAATGATTAGGTATTGGGTAGTAAGGAGTTTATTGGGTTCAGGGAAGGGTAGTGTTTAGGGGTAGGGTAGTAAGGCACTTTTAGGGTTCAGCAATAGTTAGCATATAGGAGTAGTAAGAGTATTTAAATGTGCATGAATGGGTCATATAAAATGTATAATAATTAAAATAAGTAAAGTTACATTAAGTATATTAACAATAAACTACAAATAAAAAATATTAACATACTTAAAAATATATTTTAATACATTTCACTTTAGTATTAAAACTTGTTATTGTAGCTAATATATCGAAATATATATATACATATAAATATGTATATATATATATATATTTCCATATCTTTCAACATATTAAACTTTAACTTCCTCTATCTATCTATATATATATATATATATATATATATATATATATATATATATGCAGTAAAAATCGTCTCTCTACCAAGGTAGGAATCCGTTGAACAGACGAAGCGAACCCAAATGATGGTGCAATTTGGTGTTTATTACATGCCCAACACCACCGCCGCCATAACGCGTTTCAGCCCACGTGGGGCCTTGATCACATATATATATATATATATATACTGAAAAAACCTGAGGTTTCAGGCACGTTATAGTTAGAAATTAGCATTTAAAAAAACTTAGAAATTCACTAAAAAAATAGGTTTCAGGGACGTTCTAGTTAGTTGGACATTTCACTCGTACCAAACCATAGAAATTCCCCCGTTATAGTTAGTTCAGCAAACTATAACTCGCGCCCCCGCAATGCACTGCTGATGACGTCACATATTACATAATTCATGACATGGTCAGTGACATCACTGATGACATCACTGATGACATCTCAAATGACATCACTGATGACATCACTGATGACATCATCCACGTGAAAATCTGATGCACCTCCTCACACTCTAATATAATCTTTGATGCACCCACTGTAAAATACAGACTACCATTTTCGAAACCATCGACACACCAATACCAGTTACTACATACGCACTCACTAATTCCTAGGTCTACACACACATCCACTCATTCACCCATACAATCACTCATACATACAGTCTCATCAATACAACACTATCAAATGCACTCATACACCTATACAGACTCACACACCGCCACTCATCCATGGAGTTACTCACACACCTAGTCAGTCATGCAAAGAATCAATCAAACTCCCATTTCCTCACCTATACAGTTATACACACACCACCTCACTTATTCAAACATATACTAACACATACTTGCTCTCTTATACAATCACTGATACAAGTACACACTCATCCATACAGCCACTCTCACAGTCACTGACTCTCACGTATAGTCATTTATATACTCCAAGTCTCACATACACTGCCTTTTACATATGTAGTTACTTGGACATGTACCACTGAGACATCCAATCTCTCACCAACACACCCATACACACACTCACCCGCCCATACTGCTGTTTCAAAATGCACTCTTGAACCCATACACCCAGTGAATCAACCACTCACACATCTATGCACAGAGTCACACACCTCCCACCCACCCACACACTCAGTCTCCCAAACAAATACTCAGGCAACCAATCAATAACCCATATAGACACTCATGTAGCTACTGACCAGCAGCTTAAACAACAACAGACATACTGATACACACATTCAGACAGTTTAGTCACTAACACATGCATTCAGTTAGACACATTTAATCACTCACTTATACAGTCAGTCACGCACATACTAAATCCTCCATCCAGACACTTATACACCCACTCATTCTTCAATACACCTTGGCATGTATATAAAACATATTTAAACTTTAGAGAAACACGGTCACTGGATGATGTCATCAGTGATGTCATTTGAGATGTCATCAGTGATGTCATCAGTGATGTCACTGACCATGTCATGAATGAAGTAATATGTGACGTCATCAGCAGTGCATTGCGGGGGCGCGAGTTATAGTTTGCTGAACTAACTATAACGGGGGAATTTCTATGGTTTTGTACGAGTGAAATGTCCAACTAACTATAACGTCCCTGAAACCTATGGTTTTTTACTGAATTTCTAAGGTTTTTTAAATGCTAATTTCTAACTATAACGTGCCTGAAACCTCAGGTTTTTTCAGTGAATTTCAATGGTTTTTTAAATGTTAATTTCTAACTATAAAGTGCCTGAAACCTATGGTTTTTTCCAGTGAATTTCAATGGTTTTTTAAATGCTAATTTCGAACTATGCCTACAAAGTTAGGACATGTGAAGAAAGGAAGAAAATCGCAGCAACAAGCAAGACAAATGCTGAAAGAGGCAACAGAAGTCCAGAAAGACGAAAAAAAGTGCAGGAAGAAGCAAGAGATGTGCAGAAAAAACGAACAGAGGAGCAGAAAGTCCTCCTGTGCCCCCAACTTTTTAGTGACGGGTACTGGTGGTAACTGACTCTGACTAACCAGGACAAGCCAGTGCTATGCTAAAAGACACTTAGAATACAGTGAAAACACCTACATACACTAGGGAACACTATGCGTTGGGGTACCCCTGTAATGAGCATGACCTCCTCTGTATTTGCCATGAGTTAGTGCCTGGGTCATTGCATGAGTACATGGGTAGTGACTGGATGATTAGAGTGCTGCAAGGACAGTGCATGGTGATTTTATAACTGCTTGTGGTGTTTGGGTAGTGTAGGGGGTCATGCTGGGGGTAGATTTAGGGTTTAGGGTAGTGCAGTGGTGTTTGTGTAGTGTAGGGGGTCGTGCTGGGGGTAGTGTTTTAGGGTTTAGGGTAGTGCAGTGGTGTTTGTGTAGTGTAGGGGTCATGTTTTAGGGTAGTGCAGTGGTGTTTGGATAGTGTAGGGGGTCGTGCTGGGGGTAGTGTTTTAGGGTTTAGGGTAGTGCAGTGGTGTTTGTGTAGTGTAGGGGGTCGTGCTGGGGGTAGTGTTTTAGGGTTTAGGGTAGTGCAGTGGTGTTTGTGTAGTGTAGGGGGTCGTGCTGGGGGTAGATTTAGGGTTTAGGGTAGTGCAGTGGTGTTTGGGAAGTGTAGGGGGTCATGCTGGAGGTAGATTTAGGGTTTAGGGTAGCGCAGTGGTGTTTGTGTAGTGTAGGGGGTCTTGCTGGGGGTAGTGTTTTAGGGTTTAGGGTAGCGCAGTGGTGTTTGGGTAGTGTAGGGGATCGGGCTGGGGGTAGTGTTTTAGCGTTTAGGGTAGTGCAGTGGTGTTTGGGTAGTGTAGGGGGTCGTGCTGGGGGTAGATTTAGGGTTTAGGGTAGTGCAGTGGTGTTCAGGTAGTGTAGGGGGTCATGCTGGGGGTAGTGTTTTAGGGTTTAGGGTAGTGCAGTGGTGTTTGGGTAGTGTAGGGGGTCGTTCTGGGGGTAGTGGTTTAGGGTAGTGCAGTGGTGTTCGGGTAGTGTAGGGGGTCGTGCTGGGAGTAGTGTTTTAGGTTTTAGGGTAGTGCAGTGATGTTTGGGTAGTGTAGGGGGTCGTGCTGGGGTTAGTGTTTTAGGGTTTAAGGTAGTACAGTTGTATTTGGGTAGTGTAGGGGGTCGTGCTGGGGGTAGTGTTTTAGGGTTTAGGGTTGTGCAGTGGTGTTTGTGTAGTGTAGGGGGTCGTGCTGGGGGTAGATTTAGGTTTTAGGGTAGTGCAGTGGTGTTTGTGTAGTGTAGGGGGTCGTGCTGGGGGTCGTGTTTTAGGGTTTAGGGTAGTGCAGTGGTGTTTGGGTAGTGTAGGGGGTCATGCTAGGGGTAGATTTAGGGTTTATTTTAGTGCAGTGGTGTTTGTAGTATAGGGGGTTGTGCTGGGGGTAGTGTTTTAGGGTTTAGGGTAGTGCAGTGGTGTTTGGGTAGTGTAGGGGGTCGTGCTGGGGGTAGATTTAGGGTTTAGGGTAGTGCAGTGGTGTTTGTGTAGTGTAGGCGGTCATACTGCGGTAGTGTTCTATGGTTTAGGGTAGTGCAGTGGTGTTTGGGTAGTGTAGGGGGTCGTGCTGGGGGTAGTGTTTCAGGGTTTAGGGTAGTGCAGTGGTGTTTGGGTAGTGTAGGGGTCGTGCTGGGGGTAGTGATTTAGGGTTTAGGGTAGTGCAGTGGTGTTCGGGTAGTGTAGGGGGTCGTGCTGGGAGTAGTGTTTTAGGGTTTAGGGTAGTGCAGTGGTGTTTGTGTAGTGTAGGGGGTCGTGCTGGGGGTAGTGTTTTAGGGTTTATGGTAGTGCAGTGGTGTTTGTGTAGTATAGGGGGTCGTGCTGGGTGTAAGAAACTGGCTCTATATATACTGCACCAAAGTGAGGTACAGTGTGTATAGAGTCCAAGGGTCTCCAGAGGTTTGGCAGAGGTTAAAGTTAGATAGAACCTTACTCTCTAAAGTGGTAGCTTGGTCGAGCAGTAAGGCAGTATCAGAGGACAGTGTAAAGCATTTGATGTACACACTCAGTCAGCAAATGAAACCACACACTCAAGAACTGAACTCTAGGCCAATTGATTTGTATAAAAAAATATACTGTTGTTTTATTTTAGAACCACAGGTTTCCATAAAAATACTTTCTCAAAATAAGATGCTGTTTGTTGAATACTTTCAATGAACAATAGACTTTAAATGCAATATGGCACAGGGGTTGCAATAGGCAACACAATACTTGGTATACTATAACATTAAGCTCAATGGGATTTTTAAGTAAACCGTAATAGAATTACTGTACGAACGTTTTTCGTACTCAGGGCTGGATCCTGGATTCAGCCCTGGTGCATTTCCTGTAAACAGTGTAAAGAAATCGTTTTTGTTACACTGGAGATTTTTAAGGAATATTTGTATGTTGCAAAAATCGACACTTAGAAGAATTTCTGGCAAAAACCAGGCAATGTTATCCTATGGAGGAAAATCAAGTTACCGGAAAATCACAGTTGTGATCACTTTTTCTAATCAGTGCTGGGCACCTAGAATCCAGCACTGGGATCTCTCCTGAGAACAGGTGAGTAATTTCGTTTTTGATGTTCGGACGATTTTTAGTGAATATTTCAAAGTTTCAAAACTCGACACTTAGAAGAATTTCCAAGTGAAAACCAGTCAATGTTACCTTATGGAGAAAATGCAAGTTATCGGCTTTCAGGTAAGTACTCGGCTGGCAGAGTTAAGGTTCTGGGGCAAGACTCAGGGGTCTCCCAGGTTCAGGTTTGTACTGTTGTTACACCCTCAGCGGCACAGGGGCGGCCGGGTGCAGAGAAGTAGGCCCAACGTTGGCCTATGGCGGGCGGGCGGCCTTTGGTTGGTGGCTGCTGGCAGGCAGGCCACTCGGCTGTGGGAGCAAAGCTCCTGGTCACTTACTCAGGGCAAGTGGGGAAGTCAAACAGGGTAGTTGGTGCACCCTCAGCGGCACTGGGGCGGCCGGGTGCAGTGGACTTTTGGGCCGTCGGGCTCCCAATGGATTTCAATGGGAAAGCTGCAAGAGGAACAAAGGCTGCAAGCTCGGGGACGGTGATTCTTCAGGTGCGACTACCATTTCGAGAGGTAAGTTGGGAAGCTGTAGGAAGGGTAGGCACCCAGGAGTTGGGCACAGGAGGCCGTGGGGCGCCGGGTGCAGGTGTCTTTAGGCGTCGGAGATCTTACCCTCTGCTGGTCGCGGTTGGAGGTTGGCTGGTATTGAGGCTGCAGGCGTCGTCGGGAGCGTTGAGGGGAGTCCTTGGGTGCTGGATTCTTGGTCACAGTCGCCGGGGGTCATCCTCGTGGTCTTTGTCCACTTTGGCTCGGGCCGGGCTCGGCGGGTGCAGAGTGGGCAGGATCCGCGGTCTCAGGCTGGCCTGGGGTTGCAGATGCTTTGAGCACAACCACTGCTCGTGGGAGTCCCAGTCTTTTAGTTGAGCAAGGCAGTCGGGTCCTCCGGGGTTTTTGAGGTTGCTGACCACTGAAGAGGCCGGGGTTTAGCAGGAGCAGGTTCGAGGGTCGACAGGCCGGTAGGGCTGGGACCAAGTCAGTTGGTGTCGTCCTCTTGTTAGCAGCTGCACGGCTGGTCTTCTTTCTTCTTGTTCTTCTTGTTGTTTTTGGAATCGGGATCTAAGGAAGGAAGGTTCAGGGTGCCCCTAAATACTGAATTTAGGGGCGTTACAGGTAGGTAAAGGGCAGGGACCAATGGGTCCCTTCCCTGGGGTGGGTACACCCCCTGCTCTGCAACTCTCCAGTGGGAGGGGGCAGGAGCCTGTCCTTGGTTGGCTGGGTCCCCCCATCCTCAAGATGGCGGGGACTCGAGGTTGTGCTTCACCTCGCCTCCCCCACCCTAGGGGTGGAGTTGGCAGAGGTGGGCACACCTCTCTTCCTCACTTTGTTTTTCCCGTCGGGTCTCCCGCCCAAAGGGGGTGGAACCAGTGGGGACCAGTTGCTGAGTACAGCAAGTGGTCTGGAGAGGCTCACAAAGGCGGTATGCCTTTGAAGCTTCTCCTTCGTGAACCCTGCCCATCCTGGGGAGGAGGCTTGGCGCCTCGTCCCAGGATGTGCATTGTTTCAGGCCCCGAGAGCAGCAAGCTCTCGACCCAGGAGTCCAGAAACATGTCTGGGGGTGGCAGCCTCGGCAGCCACTCAGTCAGGTCACTGGGAGTTGGTCGAGTTTCTGGGGGCATCTCTAAGATGCCCTCTGTCGTGCATTTTACATTAAATCCCACACTGGCATCCGTGTGGGTTTATTGTGCTGAGAAGATGGATACCAAACTTCCCAGTCTTCAGTGTAGCCATTATGGGGCTGTGGAGTTCGTAATGACAAACTCCCAGCACCATATACTCTTAATGGCAGCACTGCACTTACAGTGCCCAGGAATGGACCTGGGTACTGTAGGGGCACATGGCTCAGGCACCTGTACCCTCACCACTGGCATAGGGCACCCAGCTAGAGGGGTGACTGATGTATGCCAGGGCAGTGGTTTGTGGGCATGGCACACAGGGATGTGTGCCATGTCGAGTCTTCACTTTGTTCTGCACCAAGACACGCAGCCTGCAAAGGCAGTGTGTGAGTGTCAGGGTACAGGGCCTCTAAGGGTGGCACAATAAGTGCTGCAGTCCTTGGAGATCTTCTCTGCTCACAGTGCCCTGGGTACCTGTGGTACCACTTACCAGGGGCTTACCTGTGGCCAGAGATGCCAATTGGGTTTAGGCTTCAATGCAGTTTAAGGGAAGGAACACAGGCCCTGGGTACCTGATTGGCCGGAGCCCAGGGCACACTCAAAGCACATCAGCAATTCAGCAAAATGTTGGGGCATACCATGCAAGAAAGAGGCACTTTCTCACACTGGGGGTAGTGTTTTAGGGTTTAGGGTAGTGCAGTGGTGTTTGGGTAGTGTAGGGGGTCATGCTGGGGGTAGATTTAGGGTTTAGGGTAGTGCAGTAGTGTTTGGGTAGTGTAGGGGGTCGTCCTGGGGGTAGTGTTTTAGGGTTTAGGGTAGCGCAGTGGTGTTTGTGTAGTGTAGGGGGTCGTACTGGGGGTAGTGTTTTAGGGTTTAGGGTAGGGCAGTGGTGTTTGGGTAGTGTAGGGGGTAGTGTTTTAGGGTTTAGGGTAGCGCAGTGATGTTTGGGTACTGTAGGGGGTTGTGCTGGGGGTAGTGTTTTAGGGTTTAGGGTAGTGCAGTGGTGTTTGGGTAGTGTAGGGGGTACTGCTGGGGGTAGTGTTTTAGGGATTAGGGTAGTGCAGTGGTGTTTGGGCAGTGTAGGGGGTCGCGCTGGGGGTAGTTTTTTAGGGTTTAGGGTAGTGCAGTGGTGTTTGTGTAGTGTAGGGGGTCGTGCTGGGGTTAGTGTTTTAGGGTTTAGGGTAGTGGTGGTGTTTGGGTAGTGTAGGGGGTCGTGCTGGGGTTAGTGTTTTAGGGTTTAAGGTAATACAGTGGTTTTTGGGTAGTGTAGGGGGTCGTGCTGGGGGTAGTGTTTTAGGGTTTAGGGCAGTGCAGTGGTGTTTGTGTAGTGTAGGGGGTCGTGCTGGGGTAGTGTTTTAGGGTTTAGGGTTGTGCAGTGGTGTTTGTGTAGTGTAGGGGGTCGTGCTGGGGGAAGTGTTTTAGGGTTTAGGGCAGTGGTGTTTGTAGTGTAGGGGGTCGTGTTTTAGGGTTTAGGGTAGTGCAGTGGTGTTTGTGTAGTGTAGGGGGTCGTGCTGGGGGTAGTGTTTTAGGGTTTAGGGTTGTGCAGTGGTGTTTGTGTAGTGTAGGGGGTCGTGCTGGGGTAGTGTTTTAGGGTTTAGGGTAGTGCAGTGGTGTTTGTGTAGTGTAGGGGGTCGTGCTGGGGGTTAGGGTTTAGTGTAGTGCAGTGGTGTTTGTGTAGAATAGGGGGTCATGCTGGGGGTAGTGTTTTAGGGTTTAGGGTAGTGCAGTGGTGTTTGGGTAGTGTAGGGGGTCGTGCTGGGGGTAGTGTTTTAGGGTTTAGGGTAGTGTAGTGGTTGGGTAGTGTAGGGGTCGTGCTGGGGGTAGATTTAGTGTTTAGGGTAGTGCAGTGGTGTTTGTGTAGTGTAGGGGGTCGTGCTGGGGGGTAGTGTTTTAGGGTTTAGGGTAGTGCAGTGGTGTTTGGGTAGTGTAGGGGGTCGTGCTGGGGGTAGTGTTTTAGGGTTTAGGGTAGTGCAGTGGTGTTTGGGTAGTGTAGGGGGTCGTGTTTTAGGGTAGTGCAGTGGTGTTTGGGTAGTGTAGGGGGTCATGCTGGTGGTAGTGTTTTAGGGTTTAGGGTAGTGCAGTGGTGTTTGTGTAGTGTAGGGGGTCGTGCTGGGGGTAGTGTTTTAGGGTTTAGGGTAGTGCAGTGGTGTTTGGGTAGTGTAGGGGGTACTGCTGGGGGTAGTGTTTTAGGGATTAGGGTAGTGCAGTGGTGTTTGGGCAGTGTAGGGGTCGCGCTGGGGGTAGTTTTTAGGGTTTAGGGTAGTGCAGTGGTGTTTGTGTAGTGTAGGGGTCGTGCTGGGGTTAGTGTTTTAGGGTTTAGGGTAGTGGTGGTGTTTGGGTAGTGTAGGGGTCGTGCTGGAGGTAGTGTTTTAGGGTTTAGGGTAGTGCAGTGGTGTTTGGGTAGTGTAGGGGGTCATGCTGGAGGTAGTGTTTTAGGGTTTAGGGTAGTGCAGTGGTGTTTGTGTAGTGTAGGGGGTCGTGCTGGGGGTAGTGTTTTAGGGTTTAGGGTAGTGCAGTGGTGTTTGGGTAGTGTAGGGGGTCGTGCTGGGGGTAGTGTTTTAGGGTTTAGGGTAGTGCAGTGGTGTTTGGGTAGTGTAGGGGGTCGTGCTGGGGGTAGTGTTTTAGGGTTTAGGGTAGTGCAGTGGTGTTTGGGTAGTGTAGAGGGTCGTGCTGGGGGTAGTGTTTTAGGGTTTATGGTAGTGCAGTGCAGTGGTGTTTGGGTAGTGTAGGGGGTCGTGTTTTAGGGTAGTGCAGTGGTGTTTGGGAAGTTTCAGGGGTTATGCTGGAGGTAGTGTTTTAGAGTTTATGTAGTGTAGTGATGTTTGTGTAGTGTAGGGGGTCATGCTGGGGGTAGTGTTTTAGGGTTTAGGGTAGTGCAGTGGTGTTTGTGTCATGCAGGGGGTCGTGCTGGGGGTAGTGTTTTAGGGTAGTGCAGTGGTGTTTGGGTAGTGTAGGGGGTCGTGCTGGGGGTAGTGTTTTAGGGTTTAGGGTAGTGCAGTGGTGTTTGGGTAGTGTAGGGGGTCGTGCTGGGGGTAGTGTTTTAGGGTTTAGGGTAGTGCAGTGGTGTTTGGGTAGTGTAGGGGGTCGTGCTGGGGTAGTGTTTTAGGGTTTAGGGTAGCGCAGTGGTGTTTGGGTAGTGTAGGGGGTCGTGCTGGGGGTAGTGTTTTAGGGTTTAGGGTAGGGCAGTGGTGTTTGGGGGTTGTATGTTGGAACAACGAGTTCCCCAACCACGACTTCCCTAACAACGAGGTCTCAACCACGACCTTGTCTAAACCACGATTTATTTTACCACGCATTCCTTTACCACGATTTTTCGTGGTAAAGGAATGCGTGTTAAAAAAAATGCTTTCCAACTAGTACCTCGATCCCCCCACCCCTTAAAAACGAATTCCCCCCAGCCTAAAAGTAAACACGATCACCCACACACACTAAACTAATTCCTCCCACCCTAAAAATATACGCGATCACCAACACATCCTTAAACCAAACACGATCACGCACACCCCTAAAAACTAACCCCAAACCCTAAAAACTAACCCCAAACCCCCCAACCCCTGCATACTAACACCAATCTCCCCGCCCTCCTAAAACTAATTCCCCCACTCTAAAAATAAACACGATCACCCACAAACCCTAATAACTTCCCCTTCCCTAATAATATACACGATCACCCACACACCCTAATAACTAATTCCCCCTTCCCTAATAATATAAACGATCACCCACACACCCTAAAAACAAACACAACACCATTTTAACTAATTCCCCCACCTTAAAACTAAACCCCAAACCCCTAAAAACTAAACCTAAACCCCCACCACCCCCTGAAAATTTACCCCTCTTACCTGTTCCTCGACGATCTCCTCTGCGACGCTCCTCGGAACTCCGCCCTGCCCGAACACTAGACCGAATCAGCCTTAACCACGCACATGCGTGGTTAAGGCTGAGTCGTTGTTCGGGCAGGGCGGAGTTCCGCTTTCGTGACTCCGGAACTCGTTGTTCCGGAGTCGTTGTTCAGGATGTTTCCCGTGTTTGGGTAGTGTTGGGGGTAGTGTTTTAGGGTTTAGGGTAGCGCAGTGATGTTTGGGTAGTGTAGGGGGTCGTGCTGGGGGTAGTGTTTTAGGGTTTAGGGTAATGCAGTGGTGTTTGGGTAGTGTAGGGGGTGCTGCTGGGCGTAGTGTTTTAGGGTTTAGGGTAGTGTAGTGGTGTTTGTGTAGTGTAGGGGGTCGTGCTGGGGTTAGTGTTTTAGGGTTTAGGGTAGTGCAGTGGTGTTTGGGTAGTGTAGGGGATCGTGCTGGGGTTAGTGTTTTAGGGTTTAAGGTAGTACAGTGGTGTTTGGGTAGTGTAGGGGGTCGTGCTGGGGGTAGTGTTTTAGGGTTTAGGGTAGTGTAGTGGTGTTTGTGTAGTGTAGGGGGTCATGCTGGGGTGATTGTTTTAGGGTTTAGGGTAGTGCAGTGGTGTTTGGGTAGTGTAGGGGATCGTGCTGGGGTTAGTGTTTTAGGGTTTAGGGTAGTGCAGTGGTGTTTGGGTAGTGTAGAGGGTCGTGCTGGGGGTAGTGTTTTAGGGTTTATGGTAGTGCAGTGCAGTGGTGTTTGGGTAGTGTAGGGGGTCGTGTTTTAGGGTAGTGCAGTGGTGTTTGGGTAGTGTAGGGGGTTATGCTGGAGGTAGTGTTTTAGGGTTTAGGGTAGTGTAGTGGTGTTTGTGTAGTGTAGGGGGTCATGCTGGGGTGGTTGTTTTAGGGTTTAGGGTAGTGCAGTGGTGTTTGGGTAGTGTAGGGGATCGTGCTGGGGTTAGTGTTTTAGGGTTTAAGGTAGTACAGTGGTGTTTGGGTAGTGTAGGGGGTCGTGCTGGGGGTAGTGTTTTAGGGTTAAGGGTAGTGTAGTGGTGTTTGGGTAGTGTAGGGGGTCGTGCTGGGGGTAGTGTTTTAGTGTTTAGGGTAGTGCAGTGGTGTTTGTGTAGTGTAGGGGTTCATGCTGGGGGAAGTGTTTTAGGGTTTAGGGCAGTGGTGTTTGTGTAGTGTAGGGATCGTGTTTTAGGGTTTAGGGTAGTGCAGTGGTGTTTGTGTAGTGTAGGGGGTCGTGTTTTAGGGTTTACGGTAGTGCAGTGGTGTTTATGTAGTGTAGGGGGTCGTGTTGGGGTAGTGTTTTAGGGTTTTGGGTAGTGCAGTGGTGTTTGTGTAGTGTAGGGGTCGTGCTGGGGGTAGATTTAGGGTTTAGGGTAGTGCAGTGGTGTTTGGGTAGTGTAGGGGTCATGCTGGGGGTAGTGTTTTAGGGTTTAGGGTAGTGCAGTGGTGTTTGGGTAGTGTAGGGGGTCATGCTGGGGGTAGTGTTTTAGGGTTTAGGGTAGTGCAGTGGTGTTTGGGTAGTGTAGGGGGTCGTGCTGGGGGTAGGGTTTTAGGGTTTAGGGTAGGGCAGTGGTTGGGTAGTGTAGGGGGTCATGCTGGGGGTAGATTTAGGGTTTAGGGTAGTGTAGTGGTGTTTGTGTAGTGTAGGGGGTCATGCTGGGGTGGTTGTTTTAGGGTTTAGGGTAGTGCATTGGTGTTTGGGTAGTGTAGGGGGTGGTGCTGGGGGTAGTGTTTTAGGGTTTAGGGTAGGGCAGTGGTGTTTGGGTAGTGTAGGGGGTCATGCTGGGGGTAGTGTTTTCGGGTTTATGGTAGTTCCGTGGTGTTTGGGTAGTGTAGGGGTCGTGCTGGGGGTAGAGTTTGAGGGTTTAGGGTAGTGCAGTGGTGTTTGTGTAGTGTAGGGGGTCGTGTTTTAGGGTAGTGCAGTGGTGTTTGGGTAGTGTAGGGGGTCATGCTGGGGGTACTGTTTTAGGGTTTAGGGTAGTGCAGTGGTGTTTGGGTAGGGTAGGTGGTAGTGTTTTAGGGTTTAGGGTAGTGCAGTGGTGTTTGGGTAGGGTAGGGGTCGTGCTGGGGGTAGTGTTTTAGGGTTTATGGTAGTGCAGTGGTGTTTGGGTAGTGTAGGGGGTTGTGCTGGGGGTAGTGTTTTAGGGTTTAGGGTAGTGCAGTGGTGTTTGGGTAGTGTAGGGGGTCGTGCTGGAGGTAGATTTAGGGTTTAGGGTACTGCAGTGGTGTTTGTCTAGTGTAGGGGGTCATGCTGGGGGTAGTGTTTAGGGTAGTGCAGTGGTGTTTGTGTAGTGTAGGGGGTCATGCTGGGGGTAGTGTTTTAGGGTTTAGGGTAGTGCAGTGGTGTTTGTAGTGGGTCATGTTTTAGGGTAGTGCAGTGGTGTTTGGATAGTGTAGGGGGTCGTGCTGGGGGTAGTGTTTTAGTGTTTAGGGTAGTGCAGTGGTGTTTGTGTAGTGTAGGCAGTCGTGTTTTAGGGTAGTGCAATGGTGTTTGGGTAGTGTAGGGGGTCATGCTGGGTGTAGTGTTTAGGGTAGTGCAGTGGTGTTTGTGTAGTGTAGGGGTCGTGCTGGGGGTAGTGTTTTAAGGTTTAGGGTAGTGCAGTGGTGTTTGGGTAGTGTAGGGGTCTTGCTGGGGGTAGTGGTTTAATGTTTAGGGTAGTGCAGTGGTGTTTGGGTAGTGTAGGGGGTCATGCTGGGGGTAGTGTTTTAGGTTTTAGGGTAGTGCAGTGGTGTTTGGGTAGTGTAGGGGGTAGTGTTTTACGGTTTAGGGTAGTGCAGTGGTGTTTGTGTAGTGTAGGGGGTCGTGCTGGGGGTAGTGTTTTAAGATTTAGGGTAGTGCAGTGGTGTTTGGGTAGTGTAGGGGGTCTTGCTGGGGGTAGTGGTTTAGGGTTTAGGGTAGTGCACTGGTGTTTGGGTAGATCGACAACAATAGATCTCGCCAAGCAAAACCGCGCATGTGCTGCGTCGCTAGGCGAGACCTAAAAAGCATTGCACCAAGATGGCTGCCAACACTTCTGGTTTGAAATGTTGGCAGCCAATCAGAGCCAAGCTCGTGCTCGGGGATTAGGCTCCGCCCACATATATATATATTTTTTTCTTTAATATCTCAAAAACTACTGAACGGATTTACACCATTTAAAAAAAAAAAGGTCGCTTTCTGAACCAAGCACTACTTTTTGCCAAATTTGGTGTAATTCCGTTCAGCAGTTCGGGCTGTAGCCTTGCCTAAATTTTCCTATGGGAAATTGATTTTTTGACTCTTATTTTTTAATTTCTCAGCAACTACTGAACGGATTTACACCATTTTAAAAAAAAAGGTAGCTTTCTGAACCAAGAGCTACCTTTCTGCCAAACTTGGTGTTATTCCGTTCAGCAGTTCGGGCTGTAGCCTGTCTCAAAATTTCCTATGGAAATTAACACACGAAAAACACTTTTTCGGACCCCCCTTTTTTCTCCGCCCCTGCTTGACGAATCACCCCCAAACTTTCAGGATAGTAGCTGACCTGGATAGACCTTTTTTTGGGAGAATTTCACAAAGATTCGTTAAACGACGCCAAAGAGATTAGAAAATCAAAAAATGCTTTTCCTATGGAAACTAGGTTCTAACTATAACTACCTACTGGCGACCGCCAGTAGGTAAGGTATATATATGTGTATATGTGTATATATATATATATATATATATATATATATATATATATTTATGGTTCAAATATACCTGCCTACCTGCAAAGTAAAAGCACTTCAGCTGGAAAAACATGCAATGTAAAAGCGCTTCCGATGTAATGACTCCCGATGTAACAACCTGCAAAGTAATGACTCACATTCACCCTTACAATATGTCCATGTTTTTGTTGCATGACATTTTAGATTCAAAAGCTACCAATAGAACACTTTTTTGGAGAGGTGAAAGATGTTGCTTATCTCTATGCTCATTTGGGTCTTGGAGAGCCTACTTACATAGAGGGTCTCGTGCTGTGCAGCAGGGCACAGCTTGTTTATGTATTAAAGCAACACTAACATGGGACAGCACCAGTTCACTAGCTATTGCCAGTATTTCTTACTGTATATTAGCCATCTATGTAAAATATGTTTATCTTAAAAGGTATCTTATTGTTCCATGGCATGCATGGTTGTCGATATACATGTTCAGATACACACAGAAGGAGAGAGAGGTACTACTCCTTTTCCATCCTCCCTATATTTGACCACTTGTACCCACAAAAAG
Organism: Calotriton arnoldi; assembly: GCA_963921515.1. NCBI lineage: Eukaryota > Metazoa > Chordata > Amphibia > Caudata > Salamandridae > Calotriton > Calotriton arnoldi. The sequence goes on from CAWUFW010000381.1 coordinate 4,289,777, forward strand.
AGGAAAAGGAGGAAGTGTGAGTGGTCTGTAAAAACAGAAGCAACACCTAGGAAAAACAACAGGTTTTATAAAAATGCCTTCACCCACTAATAGTGGCATGCTTCATCATAGGGCTTCTACAACATCCCTGTGTAGACCAACACCTGGGATGGAGCAAGGGGAAGGGGGAAGACGGTGCAATCAAATATGTTAGGATCCACGCAGCAAAACACGAAGAGAAAAACAGTGAAGGTGGAGTGCTAAAGCTATCTCAGGAATGCCCTAGACAGCCTTTATTCATGGACTCCCCAGACAGGATTATAAAGGATTCTAAATGAGGATGACTCTAAGGGTAATTAGTGCCCCTTCACCCCTCCTTATTGGTCATTTCACCAATCAATCAGGTGTTTGTTGAGCGCGACTATTCACCGGTAAGGGTCTCAAGGCGCTGGGGGGGGGGGGGTGCAGGTTCCAGTCCATCAAGGAGGGGGTCTGTCGAAGAGCCAGGTTTTGAGGTTTCTCGTGAAGATGGGGAGCGATGTCTGTCTGAGGTGGAGCGGAAGGGCGTTCCAGGCTCTGGCTGCGAGGAAGGAGAAGGCGCGGTCTCCCGATCTGGTCTTTCTGGTGCGGGGGACCACGGCATAGGAGAGCTGGGCTGATCGTAGGTGCGTGGAATTTGAGTCGGCTGTTCAGGTATGCTTGTCCGGTGTCGTGGATGGCCTTGTGTGCGTGGGTGAGAATCTTGAAGGTGATTCTAGCCTCGATGGGGAGCCAGTGAAGTGTGCGCAGGTGCTGGGAGATGTGGCAGTGTCTTGGCAGGTTGAGGACCAGTCTTGTGGCGGCGTTCTGGATGTTTTGTAGCTTGCGGGTGAGGTTTTTGTTTATTCCGGCATAGAGTGCATTGCCGTAGTCGAGACTGCTGGTGACGAGGGCTTGAGTGACCGTCTTTCTGTGCTCGAGGGGGATCCATTTGAAGGTCTTACGTAGGAGGCGGAGGGTGTGGAAGCAGGAGGATGCGACGGAGTTGATCTGGCGGTCCATTTTGAGCTCGGAGTCCAGGAGGATTCCAAGGTTGCGTGCATGGTCCGTGGGGGTGGGTGGGCTTCCGAGGGCGGGGGGCCACCAGGTGTCATTCCAGGCGTCGGGGTTTGGGCTCATGTGTACTTCTGTTTTGTTGGTGTTGAGTTGTAGGCAGCTGCTTTTCATCCATTTGGCGACGGCTTCCATGCCTTCTTGAAAGTTGTGTCTGGCGGTGTTGGGTTCGTTGGATAAGGAGAGGATGAGTTGGGTGTCGTCTGCGTATGACACAATGTTGAGTCCGTAGGTTCTGACGATGGGGGAGAGCGGAGCCATGTAGATGTTGAAGAGCGTGGGGCTGAGGGAGGACCCCTGGGGGACTCCGCAGGTGGTTGGTGTAGGGTCCGAGAGGAAAGGGGGGAGTCTGACCCGCTGCGTTCTGCCGGAGAGGAAGGAGTGGATCCAGTCGAGGGCCTTGTTCCGGATCCCTGCGTCGTGGAGTCTGCGTATTAGGGTGCAGTGAGAGACTGTGTCGAACGCCGCTGAGAGGTCGAGGAGGATGAGGGCTACTGTTTCTCCTCTGTCCAGTAGGGAGCGGATGTCGTCTGTTGCGGCGAGCAGGGCGGTTTCTGTGCTGTGGTTTTTTCTGAAGCCGGATTGGAAGGAGTCGAGGATGTTGTGCTCTTCGATCGACATTTCATCGACATGTTTCAGCCATTATTTATCGCCAACAAGGGGTCGTTCTTCCTTCCTCAGGACTAGTGAACCCACTAGCTCTATTCTCCTTAGAAACAAAAGTAAAGTTGTCTTAGGAAGTATTAATCTGAGTTATAATGACCTTACTTGTCACTGTCTAAGTATACACACACACACGGATTTCCTGAAATGACAAACCCCATATAGAAGTACAAAACCATGCACTTTCCTATTACACAATTAGTATTGCTTCCCACGGAGCAATATCAGCTTACTGTTCACATGCTTCGAAGGTATTCTTTCCATTAGCAGGGAGACATACAGTGCACATATGATTATTCTTATAGCCCATATTTGCCCATTTTCTTGGGCAAACCACCACCACCCGTAAGTTAAGTGATATAAAAAATGATAGGAGGGGACACATGCTATGTCGCTTACCAAGTTTCACCATATTTATCACTGAAGAAGTTCTTGGTAAGCGCTATCTTTGCCAGATCTCATGTAAATGCTCTTTTTTTGGGTACATGTAGATACATATGCTCTGCATATTCCTGCCATTTAGTGTTGGATTCAGAGTTGTGCAAGTTGTTTTTCTTTTAAGAAGATTTTCGAGTCACAATATCAATTGACTCCTTCTTGGTGATACTACTCATGGGCATCGACTCCTTTCTTAGATTGTTTTCTCTCCGCCGTCGTGTTCTGACGTGTGTGCCTATCCTCCGTGTTTAACTCCGTTTGGTATGAGTCTTCGGTCCAATCCTGTCTTCGACGGTATAGTTTGTCTCGATCATGTTTTCCTATCACCGCGCTGCTCCGTAACTTTGTCAGTTCGGGCATCGACTAATCGCCTTTTGGGGTGCTGCCTGTTTCAGGCCTACCCTCTCACGTGCACAGTCGGTTCTGAAGATGTGTTCCTGATGTAACGAACACCTTTTCAATTTTGACCGCAGTGCCATTCCAAATATCTGGGCACCGACCAACACTTGTGTGCAACCTTTGCCTTTCACCCGATCACCGCAAGGCCACCTGTGAGGCCTGCAAATCTTTCTTTTCGAAAAAGACTCTCCAGGTTCGAAGGGAGCGTCGGTTGGAGATGCCTCGTCAAAGTGGAGGCGACACTCCCGATATTTTCAGGATCATGCCCAGGAAGAGCCTGCTGCTGAGAAAGAACAAGGGACTTTCTCCGTCGAGCAAATCTTCTGCTCCAAAGTGGAGGAGAAATCAGAGTACACCCTGCCTCTGGGGCAGCAGGTGAGTACTATCGCCCCAGACCCTGTTCCAAAACCTAAGCAGACCTTAAAACATTTGCCCTTCCCAATACTAGAGTTCGCAGGACCGCCACTTCCTTCCTGCTATGGTCAGATCCGAAAAGACACTTTGGATGCCTCGCCTCCGGGCCTGAAAATTTCCACCAAGGTTAAATGTTGACCTCCTCGGATCGAGTGCATGCTTCAGTCCCCAGCCAGTCTTCAGGACTGACTCGGCAACCAATCCCAGCTACCTCTGTGCAGAACAAAAAACAATCCTCAGGTCCGAAAGCCTCAATTCCGTAATCGTCCAAGACCAAAACCTCGAAGCATTCCTCGGTTTCCATGTCTCCAGTCGAACCTATCCTTAAAACAGCGGACATTAGACAGATGAAAATCTAGATTCAGGAAAGCACTGGGCGGAAAATGGCCTCTCTCCCACCAAAGAGGCAATTAACTTTTGAGGATGCATTGGATGTTCCTGTTCCTCCCAAAAAAAGGTCAAAGAACAAGGCTACCAGCCCTACTCATCCTCCACCACCACCTACTCCTCCACCTCTCCCACCTTCATCACCTGCACCATCCCCCCCTTCTTCTCCTATATCTCCACATCACGACCCTCTTGATGTTACACCTCCAGGGTCACCTAGGTCAAACACTTGGGGTATGGGAGATCCCTTAGGGGATCCAGATCCATGGAACAGATATGATATACACCATCCAATGATCCAGATGTTTATCCGGCCCGCCCCTCCTGAAGATGCTAGTGCTTACCAACAAGTCATTGCTAGATCAGCTACTTACCATGGGGTTGAGCTACACAAGGAGTCTTTGGAACAAGACTTTCTCTTTGATACCCTCTCATCCACCCACAAAGATACACAGTTCTTGCCTATGCTTCCTGGTATGCTACGACACGCTGACAACATCTTCAAAGAGCCAGTACATGACTGAGTTATTACCCCACAAGTAGATAAGAAATGTAAAGCGGCTCCGTCAGACCCCCTCTTTATATGCAGTCAGGTACCACCAGTCTCAATAGTTGCTATTACTGCTCATAAGAGAGCTTATAGCCAGGCAACTGGGGATAGGCTGCCTCCTGAGGAGAGTAAACGTATTGATGCAGCTGGAAAAGAGTAGCAGTGCAGGCAGCTAATCACTGGCGTATTGCCAATTCCCAGGTCTGTTTAACATGTTATGATAGGGCACATTTGGGTGTATCTCCCTGAGGACCATTGTAAAAGAGGGCAACAAATTATTGCATAGGGTCAAGCCATCACCAACAATTCCATCAGATGTGCCTTAGATGCAGCCTTAGATGCAGCAGATCCAGCCGCTGGAGGTATCAATACCAACGTGCTCCTTAGGAGACATGCTTGGCTCAGATGTTCTTGCTTCAAGCCAGAAGTCCAACAGCCAGTTTACAATATGCCCTTTAACAAATACAATCTTTTTGGATGGCCCACAGGTAGACACCACCTTAGATAAAATGAAAACGGACACAGATACTGCTAAAGCCATGGAAGCCTTACAAAGTACTACACCTAGAGGCTCCTTTCATCGCTCCAGCTTCAAGGGAGGCTATAAATCCACCACCACAGATGCCTCCACTTCTCAGCAAAAACAGGGCAAATCCACCTACTGTAAGGGCTATTTCAGGGGCTCCTTCAGAGGTGGTAACAATAAAGGAAGGGGCAGGGGTACCTCTGCATTCTGAGCAACATCCTCTGCAAAACAGTGGCTACTGATTCCTTCCCCGCCACCACACAACACCTGTCGGGGGAAGACTGCCCTTTTTTCACCCAGTCTGGTAGTCCATTACCACAAACCAGTGGGTACTAGCCATTATCCAACATGTCTACTGTCTGGAGCTCATTCCCACGCGTCCAAACATCCCACCTCGCACTCACATGTTATCACAGGATCACTTAACACTCCTCAAACAAGAGGTCGAAACCCTTCTTCTCAAAAGGGCCATATAATCAGTCCCTCATCACCAGCAAGGCACATTGGTATATTCTCTATACTTTCTGATTCCAAAAAAAAGGACGGGTCACTAAGACCAATCTTGGACCTTAGACCTCTCAACTACTACATTCTGTCAGAACAATTTCATATGGTTACTCAACAGAATCGTCATCCCACTTTTACAACAGGGATACTTTATGGCAACACTAGATCTAAAGGATGCTTACTTTCATATACCCATACATCCTGCTCACCGCAAATACCTCAGGTTTGTCAAAGCAGGAAAACATTACCAATTAAAAGTTCTACCTTTTGGGCTGACCACAGCACCTTGGGTGTTCACAAAATGTTTGGCAGTAGTGGCAGCACTTCTCGGAAGGCAAAACGTTCATGTATTTCCCAACCTGGATGATTGGCTCATCAAAGGTTGTACCTATCTTCAGGGCCAACAGTACATTTAGTTAACTATGGACCTACTTCACAACCTGGGGTTTACAATAAATGTTCCCAAGTCTCGCCGTCAGCCTCTCCAAATTCAACAATACCTAGGAGCAATCCTCAACACACAGTCAGGATTGGCGTATTCCAATCCAGCTCGAGTTCAGAACTTTCAAATAACTCCCCCTCACTTCCACCCAACTCATCTCTCACAGTTCGGACTGTGATGCATCTGCTAGGGATGATGGCCTCTTATGTTGCCATAGTCACCCACACGAGGTTGCATATGCGTCCCCTAAAGCAAGGTCTAGCTCACCAGTGGTCTCAATCACAGGGTCACCTTCAAAGATCTAGTGTTGATAGACTGTCACACTCATCGTTCTCTGCAATGGCGGAACACCAATAACCTGCCACAGGGGTCACCGTTTCTGGACTCTGTTCCTCATCTCACTCTCACCACAGACGCATCGGAGATGGGTTGGGGTGCACATATACCTGACCTCACAGTACAAGGTCCGTGGGATGCCAAACATCCATCCCTACACATCAGTTACTTGGAGCTTAAAGCAATTTTCTTAACCCTGAGACCTTTCCTTCCTTAACTATCTCAGAAGGTTTTCCTAGTCCGGACGGACAATATGACAGCATGTATTATTTGCAAAAACAGGGGGGCGAGGTGGGCGACACGGTCTTCTCATCTCTCACAACTGTTTCAGACTATTTGGAACTGGGCACTTCACCACCACATTCATCTCTTGGCGAAATATTTGCCGGTAGTCGACAGCAATTTTGCAGACCTACACAGCAGGATGCAGCAACAGACCCACAAGTGGGCACTCCACCCTCAAGTCCTCCTTTCCTACTTTCAAAAGTAGGGGTTTCCTCAAATAGCCCTTTTTGCTACAGCCGAAAACACAAAATGCTCAAACTTCGCCTCCAGGTACCCACACCCACTATCCAAGGGAAACACACCATTGATGAGTTGTTCATGGATATTTGCCTACGCTTTTCCACCTCTTCCTCTCTATCCATTTCTGGTTCGGAAACTCAGGCAAACATCTGGTCCTGGTCGCTTCCATTTGTGCTTGTTAGCACTGGTTCACAACACTACTAGAACTTTCGGTTCCATACAAGAAGCTCCCCAACAGGCCGGACCATCTCACTTAAAATCTGGGACAGATCAGACACCCGAACCCCAAAACTCTCAAGCTAGCAGTGTGGCTCCTGAGGTCTCAGAGTTTGGCTATCTTAACTTACCACAAGAATACATGGACACTCACAAGCATGCAAACCCTCTATTAGAGCAGGTTAGGCTTCAAAATTTAAACGGTTTACTTACTACTACCAACCTAAACAAATTGATCCTATTAAAGCCACGATGCAAGATATTATCTGCTACTTGCTCCATCTGCAAAAGGCTAATTGAGCCCATACTTCCATTATATCACACCTGGCTGCCCTAGCTGCCTATCTCCAAAATATACAACATCTCTCATTGTCTAAAGTACCAGCCATTAAAGCTTTTATGGAAGGTCTAAAAAGAGTCATCCCTCCTAGGGTTCTTCCAGCACCCTCTTGGAACCTTAACATTGTTCTAACCAGGCTCATGGGTCCCACTTATGAGCCTCTTCACTCAATCCCCTACAATTTCCTTCTTGGAAAGTGGCATTCTTGGTTGCCATTACCTCACTCAGGCGTGTTAGTGAGCTCCAGGCTTTCACTTTACTGGAACCTTCTTTTAAATACATAAAGACAAACTGGTTCTTCGTACTAATCCTACCTTTGTACCTAAGGTGGTCTTTCAATCAGTCGATTGAGCTCCCAGTTTTTTTCCCTAACCCTGATTCTGTAGCGGAAAGAGCTCTTCATACCCTAGATGTTAAAAGAGCGCTCATGTTCTACATAGATAGAACTAAAACTTTCAGGAAAACAAAGCAAACTTTGTAGCTTTTTCCCCACCTCGTAAAGGCAACCCCATATCCAAATCTGACATAGCCAGGTGGATAGTTAAATATATTCAAACTTGCAACATTAAAGCCAAAATACCTTTACCTGTTACTCCCAGAGCACATTCCACCTGTAAAAATGGAGCTACTATGGCCTTTTTAGGAAATATTCCCATAGCTGACACTTGCAATGCAGCTACATGGTCTACACACATTCACCATACATTACTGTGTGGAATTTTTCGCACGCCAAGAAGCCAATGTAGGTCAGGCAGTGCTACGCACTCTTTTTCTAACTACTGCAACTTCCACAACTAGCCAGTACTTTTTGAGAGGGACTGCTTTATAGTCTATGTTGAGCATGTGTATCTACAGTTACACATGTCATCGAACGGATTATATTACTTACCCTGTAAGCATCTGTTCATGGCATGTAGTGCTGTAGATTCACATGCGACCTCCCTCCTCCCCGTACGCCTGTGGCCGTTGTAGTTACATTTCATACTTAGGTGATACATTAGCATTTAGCATTGACATCTTCATTCTTACACTCCTTTCTGGCCCACCTGCGGGAAAACAATCTAACAAAGAAGTTGATGCCCATGCGCAGTATCACCGAGAAGGAGTCATTCGATCTCGTGACACGAAAATCTTCTTCAAAGAAAAACAACTTGCACAACTCTGAATCCAACACTAGATGGCAGAAGTATGCAGAGCATGTGAATCTAAAGCGCTACATGCCACGAACAGATGCTTACAGGGTAAGTAAGATAATCCTTCCCATTCATTCATCGACTTCTGCCTTTTTTTTTCCTTTCCAGCACTGCCATTGAAAAAAATGCCAATTTCCGAAGGCTGTGCAACAGCTTTTTTATAGACCTGGTCTCTACCCTTTGTTTCAAGGACAACGTTCCTCCAGCTAAGGAAGTCATTCTTCAGCTTCTCTCGCTGCTCTTTCTAAACAAGGAGTTATGTGATGCCATCTCTGCCAGTAAGTCCCTATTTTTCTGCAGAATCGTATTAAAGCATGAAGTATGCTGTATTTTAAAATCAATTGTCATTTTACTTTTTTATTTCTTAAGATCGTACCAGTCTCACCAAGTCCCTGTCTCCTTTTGATGATTCTGTGGATAAGAGTCCAGTAATCCGTTCTGTGATTCTAAAGCTACTGTTGAAATACAGGTAAGTTTTGTCTATGATAGAAATGGACAAAGGAGGGCTGTTATGGGGTCAATGCAGAAGACCGAATGAAACCTTAAGAAGTTGTGGCACACTGTAGTACTGAGAGCAGGGGAAATGAAGTACTGAATCACTTTTCTGCTGGAAATAAATGTACTGAAACCTGCATACATTAGGGTCATTTCACTATGGAGTTTCCTTTCACCAAGTCATAACTGATTGTCTTGACCTTTCATCCGACTCACCTGCTAACCTTGCAGAAGACCTCCCATAAAATAAACTGCAAGATATTGACTTGATCAATAGTATCAGGCTAGGTATACATAGGAGTGTTCATCTTTACTATTCTTCACATCTATCTTGATGAAATTGTGCAGGTTCATATCTTGCAATCAATATTCTTGCAGGTCGATATTTTTAAAGTAAATATTGCGGTACTGCTCTTTGCAGAAGAAAAACTACCATTGTCGCAGAGATACTCCATAAGGTAGCTCTCATGTATTTGAATGTCATATGGCAAGTCAATATCATATCATCCATCTAATATAATACACATGAAATACACATGAAATAATCATTTGTGAAAATATGTACATTTGATGACGTGCCATTGAAGTTATCTGTGCCAATGTGAATACACACCACACCATTCTGTGTAATAAGAAATCCCACAGCTTCTTTCAGTGAGTATAAATTCAGTATTTTCTTCTACTACACATCAACTTTTCTTGTTTACAATTGTTCTCTTTAGCTGCTCACCATTGCCTAACTTGTGAGCCAATCTCACTATGCAATTTTTACTAAAGAAATCCATCTTTATTCAGTGCTTTAAATCCGATGCCAATGGGAGACAGCCTTTCTAAAATGATTATTTATATTTTCAGGTTTCCAGAGATTTTGAATGCAAATAAAACCATCAGTTTCTTAGCCAAAGTTATGTAATCCATGGCTCATTATTATCAAACACAAACAGCCTATATCTGAAAGAAACACATAGTGATAGATTCCTTGCCTTAGAATATCTCCAGGCGTCAGACTGGATCCGGAAAGTTTTCATCAGCAGTACCCCTGCGCGTCGGTAGGTGGCGTTATGCGGCTCCGCGTCCGTCGTTGGCGTCGTGGTCGCCGAGATGACATCGCGGGCGCTACTTAGACGCCGCCCACGCGCGCTGTCAGTTCTTTCTTTTTCCGCGCCAGCAAGCGCAGATCCGGGAAGAGCAGGAACCCCCAGTCAATTTTTGACTGACTTTTTGAGACTTTTGTCTCCATTTTTTCATTGAGTCTTCGACTCCTACGGTGCAGTTAGGATGCCCGGTTTCAAGTCCTGCGGGGATTGTCACCGCATGATGTCGGTGACGGACCCGCACCGTGTGTGTCTTTTCTGCCTGGGGCGCGACCACGACCCCAAGTCGTGCTCCGACTGCCGGGCCATGGCGCCGAAGACTTTGCGGGAGCGGTCCCGAAAGTTGCTGGAAGTCCGGCAGTCGGCTCCGCGCCGCTCCAGAGGGAGGTCGAGGGACCGTGCACGGAGTCATCACCATTCGTCGGGATCCAAATCTTCGCACTCGGGGTCAGGTAAGGCGAAGCACAAGAAGTCGAAGAAACAACATCGTTCTCCAACTTCCGGTCGCGTGACGCGGCTGAGGGTATGGGTGGTGCCACCCCCGCGGCTCCGGCGGAGCCTTTGCAGTCGCCGCCAGACTACCCGCCCTTTCCGGGGTCGTCGGCGACTCCGGCCCAGATACAGGAGTTCCTGTCGGCCATGGCTCGCCTCTTTGGGCCGTTGGGTCCCGCCGGTGCGCCTTCGGGCCCCGCGGTCCCACATGGGTGTCCTCGCGTTTCCTCGCCGGCGGCTCCGGCCCCGGCGTTGCTGTCGGCTCCGGCCCCAGCGCCGCAGGACCCCTTGGATCCAGGCCTGGATCCCGGTCGACGCCGGTTGACCTCGTTACGCCTCCACCGACGTCGACCCCACCGGCAGCGATCCTGACGCCGCCCGCTCCTCGGGACTACGTCGACCTCAGTTTCAGCCCCGAGGTGGACACGGTGCCGAGCCGGCGTCGCTCGATGGCGTTTTCGACGCTGATTGGGGATTTCTATCCCCATGTCCCTGCTCCTTATTTTCGGCCTGTTGAACAGCCTGAGGAGCCAGGGGAGGACTGGGAGGGGTCTGAGGACCCTCTCGCTGCAGCCTGCGAGTCTGAACAGGACTGGGCTGAGGAATTGGGGGTGGCCAGTGGTCTGGATACCTCACCAGACCTTGGCATGCTGTCTCCTCCTACCGTGGCTACGGAGGAGGGAGCCAGTTATGCAGTGGTGTTGCGTAGGGCTGCCAGGGCCCTACACCTCGAGCTCCCTACTGTGGCCGTCAGGACTAACCTCCTGACAGAGGTGCTTCAGCCAGCAGCTACTTCTGCGGAGCCGCTGCTTCCTTTCAATGAAGCCCTCTCTGACGTTCTTTTGGGCACTTGGTCCAGGCCCACCACAGGGGCTCCTGTGGATAGGAACGTGGCCCCACGCTATCGCCCGGCTCCGGGTGACCCCATTTTCCTTTCCCAACACCCCACCCCGAGAGCTTGGTTGTCCAAGCCTCTGCTTCCCCAACCGCCTTCCCTTCCGCACCACCGGTTAGGGAATCCAAGAAGCTGGATCAGTTTGGGAAGAAGATTTTCTCTCCCACCAGCTCTGCGCTGCGTTCCGTGAACACCGCATGCCTCTTGGGCCGTTACTCCCACTCTCTGTGGGATACGGTGGCGAACGTGCTGCCCCAGTGTCCGGAGGAGGCCCGGCCTGCTCTCGCCCAGGCTGTTGCAGAGGGGAGAGACGCAGCGAAGTTCATGATCCGTTGTGGTCTAGACACCGCCGACTCACTGGGCAGATCCATTGCAACGACGGTGGCGGTTCGCCGTCACGCCTGGTTGAGAACCACTGGATTTTCGGGGGATGTCCAAAACACCCTTATGGACATGCCCTTTGATGGCCGTCACCTCTTCGGCGACAAAGCGGACAGCGCGTTGGAGAGGTTTAAGGACTCACGGGCTACGGCCAAGTCCTTGAAACTCTCGGCAGTCCGCCCTCCTCCGCCTTCCGCTTTATGCTCCTTTCGTGGCACAGGAAGGGGCGCCCTGCAGCGTTCGCAACAGAGCCACAGGCCGGCGCAGCAGTCATCCCAGCTCGGCCGCGGACGTGGGTTCCGCCGTGGCGGACAAAGGTGCCAGCGGGCGGGTCAGTCCACCTCCACCCCGGCCACCACTGTCTCCAAACCTTCCTAGTCCGAACTTTCAGGCCCATCAAACGCCAGTGGGTGGCAGGCTCCGCCATCACCTCCCCCACTGGCGCACCATCACTTCGGACAGGTGGGTTTTAGAGATAGTCCGGAGGGGCTACTCCCTCCCCTTCGAGACTACCCCCCCAGCCATGCCACCTCAATACCACCACATGTCGGGGGATCATTTGGTGCTTCAGCAGGAAGTTGTGGCCCTCTTGGCCAAGGGGGCCATCGAGCGCGTTCCGACGCACGAAGTAGGCCGTGGTTGTTATTCCCACTACTTTGTGGTGCCCAAGAAGGACAAAGGCCTGCGTCTTATCTTAGACCTCCGGAACATCAATCGCTTCATCCGCAAAGAGAAGTTCAAGATGCTCACTCTAGCTCAGGTCTTGTCTGCTCTCGACCCGCAAGACTGGATGGTGGCGCTGGACTTGCAGGACGCCTATTTCCACATCCCCGTCCTGCCAGCCCACAGGCGTTACCTACGGTTCACGGTAGGCCACGAGCACTTTCAGTTTACCGTGCTCCCCTTTGGCCTTACCAGTGCCCCTCGGGTGTTCACGAAGGTGATGGCGGTGGTCGCAGCTCATCTGCGCAAATCAGGGGTCTCAGCCTTCCCCTATCTTGACGACTGGTTGTTGAAGGCGGGCTCGCCCCAGGCAGTCGTCTCCCACCTCCAGACTACGGCCGACCTCCTGCACTTGCTGGGGTTCTCCATCAATGTGCCGAAGTCGCACCTGATTCCCTCCCAGAAGCTCCTCTTTATCGGAGCAGTTCTGGACACGGCGCAGTTTCGGGTCTATCCTCCCGAACAGCGAGTCCGGGATATTCGGGCTCTGATTACCATCTTTCAGCCCTTGTCCCGGGTTTCGGTCAGATTGACTCTGAGGCTGCTGGGCCTCATGGCCTCCTGCATCCTGCTAGTCAATTATGCCAGGTGGCATATGCGGGCTCTGCAGTGGGACCTGAAGTTCCAGTGGGCGCAGCATCAGGGAAACCTGTCCGATCACGTCCAGATCTCGGAGGGCACTGCACGACAATTGCAGTGGTGGCTCACGAACCGGCATTGGGTCGACGGCAGATCCCTCTCCCTTCCCCAACCGGAGGTCACAGTGGTGACGGATGCGTCCCTCCTGGGATGGGGCGGCCACATGGGAGAGGCGGAGATCAGAGGCCTCTGGTCTCCGGCGGAGTCCCGGCTCCATATCAACCTTTTGGAGCTGCGGGCGATCAGGCTTGCACTGAAGGCATTCCTTCCCTCTGTCAAGGGGAGAGTAGTGCAGGTGTTCACAGACAACACCACTGCCATGTGGTACTGCAACAAACAAGGTGGGGTGGGGTCGTGGACCCTTTGTCAGGAGGCTCTGCATCTCTGGACATGGCTGGAACATCAGGGCATGTCCCTGGTGGTACTGAACACCTGGCAGGTTCTCTGAACGCCAGGGCGGACGAACTCAGCTGCAGGTGCATGCTCGATCACGAATGGCGTCTTCACTCGGAGGTGGCGCAAGGTCTCTTACAGCAGTGGGGAGAGCCTTTGTTAGATCTATTCGCCACCGAAGAGAACGTGCAATGTCATCAGTTCTGCGCGTTGGAATTTCCAAGGTGGCACTCGCTCGGCAACGCTTTTCGTCGCAAGTGGAGTTGCGGTCTGTTGTACGCCTTTCTGCCTGTACCACTTCTGCCCAGAGTGCTGAAGAAGATCAGGCGCGACCGGGCCCAAGTCATTCTTGTGGCTCCGGACTGGGCTCGAAGAGTATGGTATCCCGAGCTACTCAGTATGAGCATCGATCCCCCGATCAGACTGCCTCTCCGGGAGGATCTTCTGTCGCAGCAGCAGGGGACGGTCCTCCACACGAACCTGTCCAGCCTCCACCTCTTTGCGTGGAGATTGAGCGGCGGCAGTTGATTCCTTTCGACTTGCCTCCTGAAGTTTGTGACGTTAATCTGAAAGAGACACGTTAGTGACAGATTCCTTACCTTAGAATATCCCCAGGCGTCAGGCTGGATCCGGAAAGTTTTTGCGTAGCAGTACCCTTGCGCGTCGGTAGGCGGCGTCGTGCGGCTCCGCGTCCGTCGTCGGCGTGGTGATCGCCGGGATGACGTCGCGGGCAGTACTTAGACGCCGCCCCTGCGCGCTGACGTCAGTTCTTCTTTTCCGCGCCAGTAAGCGCAGATCCGGGAAGAGCAGTGCCCTAGTCAATTTTTGACTAACTTTTTTGGTGAATTTTTTCACTGTTTCTTCATCGAGTCTTCACGACTCCTAGGTGTCGTAGGGATGCCCGGCTTCAAGCATGCGGAGCCTGTGGTCGCATGATGTCGATCACGGACCCGCATCTCGAGTGTCTCTTCTGTCTCGGCCGAGACCACGACACGAAGTCGTGCCCTGACTGCCGGAAATTACACCCGAAGGCTTTGCGAGAGCGGTCTCGAAAGCTGCTCGAGGTCCGGCAGTCGGCTCCGTGCCGCACCAAGCCCCGGTCCCGGGAGAGGTTGAGGGGCCGGTCGCGAAGTCCCCGCCGGTCGTCGGAGTCCAAGTCTTCGCGCTCCTCGGGTAAGTCGAAGCACAAAAAGTCTAAGAAGCATCATCGCTCTAAGACTTCGCCTCGCCGGTCTCGCGACTCGGCTGAGGCCCCAGTCGGCACCGTCCCCGCGGCCCCGGACATGCCTGTAGAGCCGCCCCCGCATTACCCGTCCTTTCCGGGTTCGGGGGCGACTCCGGCCGAAATACAGGAATTCCTGTCGGCCATGGCCCGCCTCTTCGGGCCTTCAGGCCCCTCCGGTGCGCCTTCGGGCCCCGTGGGCCCTGATGGGGTTGCCCCGGCGCCGCCGTCGACTTCGGTCCCGGCGTCGCCTGTCCCACCAGCCTTCATCCCGGCCTCGGCTCCGGCCCCGGCCTCGATCCCGGCTCCGGTGGTACCGCAACCCCCATCGACGCCGGTTGACCTAACCACGCCTCCGCCGATGTCCCCGGTGCCGTTCCTGACGCCGTCCGGGGCTCCGGACGGCGTCGGTCCCCGGCTCTCTCCGGCTCCGGACATGGAGCCGGACCGGCGCTCGCTCGACGCCGGCTCCGGCGCCGATGAGACCTTGGGTCCCAAATGTCCCTCCTCCTCCATATTTTGAACAAGAGGAGGACCAGGAGAGCTGGGAGGGGTCTGAGGACCCTCTCACACAACAATGTGAGTATGATCCGGACTGGGCTGAGGATCTTGGGGATGCCAGTGGTCTAGACACCTCCCCTGACACTGGCATGCTGTCTCCTCCCGTGGCTACGGAGGAGGGAGCTAATTTTGCAACGGTGTTGCGTAGAGCAGCTGGAGCCTTACATCTCCAGTTGCCTACTGTGGCCGTCAGGACTAACCTCCTGACAGAAGTGCTTCAGCCGGCGGCTTCCTCCTCGGAGACTGTGCTGCCGTTTAATGATGCACTCACTGACGTTCTTTTGGGTGCCTGGTCCAAACCCACCACAGGGGCTCCTGTGGATAGGAACGTGGCCCGACGCCATCGCCCTGCTCCGGGCGACCCCTTGTTTCTCTCCCAACATCCCACCCCCGAGAGCTTGGTTGTCCAAGCCTCTGCCTCCCAAACCGCCTTCCCTACCGCTCCTCCGGATAGGGAATCCAAACGCCTGGACCAATTTGGGAAGAAGGCTTTTTCTTCCTCCAGTGCTGGCTTGCGGTCCGTCAACACCGCTTGCCTTTTGGGCCGATATACCCACTCCCTGTGGGATTCGGTGGCGGCTGTTTTGCCGCAATGTTCTGAGGAGGTCCAGACACTGCTTACCCGCGCCATTGCGGAAGGGCGAGATGCGGCTAAATACACCATCCGTTGTGGCCTTGATACCGCCGACTCGCTGGGCAGATCGCTTGCGACGACGGTGGCGCTACGTCGCCACGCCTGGCTGAGAACAACTGGTTTCTCGGGTGATGTCCAGAATACACTCATGGACATGCCCTTTGATGGAGTCGGTCTTTTTGGTTCAAAGGCAGACCATGCGCTGGAGCGGTTTAAGGACTCAAGGGCTACTGCCAAGTCCCTGGGCCTTTCTGTTGTACGCCCTCCGCTCACCTCTGCTTTTCGCCCCTTTCGTGGCCACGGAAGGGGCGCCCAGTCACGTCAGCTGCCCAGCCACCGGCCCGCGCAGCAAGCGTCTTCGCGTGGCCGAGGACGTGGATACCGCCGTGGCGGTTCGGGCAACCAGCGTGCGGGTCAGGCCACCACCTCCAACCCGTCCGCGGCCTCCAAGCCCTCCTAGTCCCTCCTTTCCGGTGCACAGCACGCCAGTAGGGGGCAGTGTCCGCCATCACCTTCACCTCTGGCGTCCCATCACCTCGGACAGGTGGGTCTTGGACATTGTCCGAAGGTGCTACTCCCTCCCCTTCGAGACCACCCCCCCAGCCATGCCACCTCCATTCCACCGCATGTCAGGGGATCACTTGGTACTTCTGCAGAAGGAAGTCACGGCCCTCTTGGCCAAGAGGGCCATCGAGCTTGTTCCGACCCCAGAAGTAGGACGTGGTTGCTACTCCCACTACTTCCTGGTGCCCAAAAGGACAAGGAGGACATGCGTCCTATCTTGGACCTTCGGAACGTCAATCGCTTCCTCCGGAAGGAGAAGTTCAAGATGCTCACCCTAGCTCAGGTCTTGACTGCCCTAGACCCTGGAGACTGGTTGGTAGCGTTGGACTTGCAGGACGCTTATTTTCACATCCCCGTCCTGCCGGCCCACCGGCGTTACCTGCGGTTCACGGTAGGCCTCGAGCATTTTCAGTTCACCGTGCTCCCCTTTGGCCTTACAAGTGCCCCTCGGGTGTTCACCAAAGTGATGGCGGTGGTCGCAGCTCATCTGCGCCGGGCAGGGGTTCCAGTCTTCCCCTACCTCGACGACTGGCTGCTGAAGGCGGGCTCGTCCCAGGCAGTCGTCTCCCACCTCCAGACTAGGGCCGAACTCCTGCACTCGCTGGGGTTCTCCATCAATGTGCCGAAGTCGCATCTGATTCCTTCTCCACAGCTCCTTTTCATCGGAGCAGTTCTGGACACGACGCAGTTTCGGGCCTATCCTCCCGAACGGCGAGTCCGGGATATTCAGGCTATGACTCCGATCTTTCAGCCTTTATCCTGGGTTTCGGTACGGATGACCCTGAGGCTGCTGGGCCTCATGGCCTCCTGCATTCTGCTGGTCACTCATGCCAGATGGCATATGCGGGCTCTGCAGTGGGACCTGAAGTTCCAGTGGGCGCAGCACCAGGGCAACCTGTCCGATCACGTCCAGATCTCGGAGCGGACTGCAAAACAGTTGCAGTGGTGGCTCTCGAACCGGCAATGGGTCATGGGCGGATCCCTCTCCCTTCCCCAGCCAGAGCACACAGTTGTGACGGTGCGTCCCTTCTGGGATGGGGCGGTCACATGGGAGAGGCGGAGATCAGAGGCCTCTGGTCTCCGGCGGAGTCCCGGCTCCATATCAACCTTCTGGAGCTCCGGGCGATCCGACTTGCACTCAAGGCATTCCTTCCCTCTGTCAAAGGGAAGGTAGTGCAGGTGTTCACAGACAACACCACCGCCATGTGGTATTGCAACAAACAAGGCGGGGTGGGGTCGTGGACCCTTTGTCAGGAGGCTCTGCGCCTCTGGACATGGCTGGAACATCAGGACATGTTCCTGATGGTTCAACACCTGGCAGGTTCCCTGAACGCCAGGGCAGACGAACTCAGCCGCAGGTGCATGATGGATCACGAATGGCGTCTTCACTCGGAAGTGGCGCAAGGACTCTTTCTACAGTGGGGAGAGCCTTGGTTAGATCTATTCGCCACCGAAGAGAACGCGCAATGTCATCAGTTCTGCGCGATGGAATTTCCAAGGCGGCACTCGCTCGGCGACGCTTTTCGTCGCGAGTGGAGTTGCGGTCTGTTGTACGCCTTTCCGCCTATACCACTTCTACCCAGAGTGTTGAAGAAGATTCGGCACGACCGGGCCCAAGTCATTCTTGTGGCTCCGGACTGGGCTCGAAGAGTTTGGTATCCCGAGCTACTCAGTATGAGCGTAGATCCCCCGATCCGTCTGCCTCTTCGGGAGGATCTTCTGTCGCAGCAGCAGGGGACGGTCCTCCACCCGAACCTGTCCAGCCTCCACCTGCTTGCGTGGAGATTGAGCGGCAGCAGTTGATTCCTTTCGACTTTCCTCCCGAAGTTTGTGATGTGATTCTGGCAGCCAGGCGTCCCTCCACTAAGGTGGTATACGCCTGCAGGTGGAACAAGTTTGTGGCATGGTGCACAGCAAAGGCTGTGAATCCCCTTTCTGCCCCTCTTTCTGAGGTTCTTCTGTTCCTTCTTTCTCTGGCCCAACAGGGTTCTGCCCTGGGTACCATCAAGGGCTATCTTTGTGCCATCTCGGCCTTTCTCAGGCTTCCTGATCAGCCCTCCCTTTTCAAGTCCCCTGTTGTTAACAGGTTTCTAAAAGGCATTACACACCTCTTCCCTCCTGTTCCGTTTGTGATTCCTCAGTGGGACTTGAACTTGGTTCTTACCTTTCTTATGTGCGCTCCCTTTGAGCCTCTACATAACTGTCCTCTTCGTCTTCTGACTCTGAAGACTGCCTTTCTGGTGGCCATCACCTCCGCTCGGCGGGTGAGTGAGCTCCAGGCTCTTTCATGCAAACCTCCCTTTCTGTCTGTCCATCCAGACAAGGTTGTTCTTAGGACGCGTCCGTCCTTCTTGCCAAAGGTGGTTACTGCCTTCCACATTGGGCAGACCATCACTTTGCCCACCTTCTTTCCGCATCCTTCCAGAGAGGAAGAGAGGCTCCACCGTCTGGACCCAAAACGTGCGCTTTCTTTTTATATTAACCGCACACAACACTTCCGGGTGGATGACCATCTCTTTGTTGGCTACGTGGGCGCCAAAAAAGGTCGGGCGGTGCACAAGAGAACCATCTCCCGCTGGGTAACCTTGTGTATCAAAGCCTGCTATTCTTTGGCTAAGAAGGAGCCTCCTGTTGGGCTGCGTGCCCATTCCACCAGGGCAACGGCTGCTACCACGGCCTTGGGCCGCGGTGTTCCGCTGCGGGATATCTGTCAGGCAGCTACGTGGGCCTCGCTGCACACGTTTACAAAGCATTACTGCCTTGACAGTCAGGTCCGGAGGGACGGCTTCTTTGGCCGTTCTGTCCTCCGGGACTTCCTTGTCTGATCTTTGTTCGCAGACCCACCACCGGGGTTGGTATTGCTGGGGTATCTATTCTAAGGTAAGGAATCTGTCACTAACGTGTCTCTTTCAGATGCACAAGTTACTAACTTGTGTAACGATATATCTGTAAGAGACAGTAGTTAGTGACAGATTCCTTACCGCCCCACCCATCCTCCCCGTTCTGCGAACTGATTTCTAGGGTTAAGGACTTCCCTTTCAGGGCCCTAGTATTTTTCAGACACCTATGTCAGCTTCTTGCATGGCTCTGCGTTCCTGGCGCGGAAAGTCGTGTACATAACTGACGTCAGCGCGCAGGGGCGGCGTCTTAAGTACTGCCCGCGACGTCATCCCGGCGATCACCACGACGACGGACGCGGAGCCGCACGACGCCGCCTACCGACGCGCAAGGGTACTGCTACGCAAAAACTTTCCGGATCCAGCCTGACGCCTGGGATATTCTAAGGTAAGGAATCTGTCACTGACTACTGTCTCTTACAGATATATCGTTACACAAGTTAGTAACTTGTGCACTTAGTTTATAAGATAGGTAACTTCACGTGGTTTTTTGGTTCTGCAAAGTAACCGTGTTGAGAATATCTTGGTGTTCTTCAGCTTCTGCTTTCAAAACGTTGTTGTTTGTTAGTATAGATTATAGATGCCTGACATGCCGGGTTCAGGACTTGAGCTAGTTTTTCATGAAAGCCATCCTAATGCCTATTGGGGATTTCTGCACTAGAGCTTTGTTGTAGGGGAGGTTACACGTACCAGAGGGAGACAGTGGGGGCCTGCAATCTGTCACTAAGGCATTTTGCATATTATTTACTACTTTCACGGCGGTCTCTGTACAGACGACTGTTGTGTCCTGTAAAGATGACTGGTGTGTCCTGTAAGACAGGAGCTCAGTGCTTAGGAGAAAGAAAGATGTCCACCATGGCCCTCAGTATTGGATGATGAAATAGGGCAGGGCTCATGATTGGTGTGCCAATTCGGTATCTGTTTAATGTTTTTCTTGGTTCTTTGCCTCTTTAGCTTTGATGATGTTAAGGAGTATGTGCAGCAGTATCTATCCAGTTTGCAAGACAAGGCTATCCTAGACGAGGATGATAAGACAGAAATGTATGCACTCTTTGTCAACTGTCTGGAGGTAAGTCATGGCCTCGCTTTCCACTTACCCTTTTGGGGATATAATGTTTAGGGGTGATTTGGGCTACTGCTGCAGACGAACTGAGCCATTTTATTTCGATTTGGAATAAAGAGCTTGTTTTTCCCTGCATAGACGTTTGTATGCCCAGGATGTATTAACTCTTTATTTCTTTTACAATTCTTAATTTACACAAGGCAATTTCCTCTCATTAACCGTTTTCGCTAAAACCCTGGGCTTTTAGTTCTTAATCTCATTCCACTTTCATAAGCCTCTCCTTGCCCCCCTTTTCTGGAACGGACTGTAAAAGGGAAACCATCCAACTTCAGATTGGGATCTTTTGTCTATATGTTGGACAGTGAGTTAGGTTTATGAGGTGGTTGGGTCTTCAAATCCTCTGTTTGTTCAAAGGAGTCGACCAAGGACAATGCTGATGATGGGTTTTGGCCTCTGGGGCGCATGCCTATAGAGCTTCTACAGGGGCCTCTCTTTGTACTTTGCTTGTGCAATACTGACTGCTGGTTCCTGAAGGTTCTACCTTTGCTGTGGGGTCATTCTGTTCTTGCTTCTGCTGGGGACAGAAGGCTGCTGTGTTTGCTTGATTTCTGTGATTTCTCTTAAACATGTCCACTGGGAAAGCATTTGACTTCTTCTATGGTGTTTTCTTTTTGTTTTGCAACTCTTCAGCCTGCTGCCTTGGGCATGTCCTCATTTTAAGTAAGAAATGAGATGTGGAAGATAGAGGGAGAGGTCATGCTGAGGTTATCGGTGAAAATCTTAACACTCTCTCTGTTTTTCCACGTACCACGTGTTGCCTTTCTATCCTAACGGCCCTTGTTGAGCTGAAGGAGAGTGGGGGTGGAGATTAGGTCCAGGGATCTACCCATTGCCGAGGATGTCATTGCAGATACATTGGAATTGTTAGCAAACAGCATTGGACATTAGTTATTGGAAATAAGAACAGAAGTTCTTAAAAGAGTCTACATAAAAACAGAGTTGCAACTCTTTCTAGCTGCTGGTCATTGGAGTTTGCTGCTGCTAGTCAATTAAGTTTGCTGCTGCTGGTCAATGGTGTTTGCTGTGAATGTAAAAAGTAGGTGAGGCTGAGGCAGTTTCTGTTTGTAAGGAATGTACTAACGACTTGAATACTGCCTGGCATCAAGATGGGACTGAGGGACCGTGCAGTTGTTAGAACAAATGGTGAGCTGTTAGCCATTGTCCAGTGTGGTTGAAGCTTTGTCTGTATCAATAGAGTAAAAGGAAGGACTAGTAGATTCAACCTGTACTTATTTTGAAAACATTTTTTCTTCATTTGATTTTTTCACTTTAAGACCTGTTCATATTTTAGTCTGTCCTGATCCTATTCAATCTTACATTTTCTACTTGCTAATTCCTTCCCCAGTGTCAAGAGGGCCATGTTCTGATTTAAACCTTACTTTGCGTTTTTGGAAGTACAGAAGTACGGGTTTGTCCTGAATTAATCTGCCACAAACAATGTGATGTAGATAGTTATGTCAACAAAGAAGCAATGGGGCAATGGAGAAGTGGTGGATAGAAGTGATTTCTTGATGCATTTGTTTATCTCTTGGTTGTAGGACTCCATGTACGAGAAGATGAGGTCTTACTCCGATTCTGAGAAACAGGCTCGTCTGAGGAATGAGGGGCACTTTCTGAAGCAATACCTCAAGTTACAAAGACAGAGTTGCTGTCAAGAGTCTTCCATTGAATATTTGCAGAGAGTTGCAAGGATCAGACTCTGCTTGGATACCGCTGCTGAATTTCTGTTCCAGCGTCATTCAAATGCAGGTTTGTGGTACTAGTTGGTCATTAGCCAAACTTGGCTTTGGAAGGTTGGCACTGCCTTTTTTGGATACCACAGTAGAGAATGGGTCAGGTGCATCAGTGCAAATGTATCCATTTCAGGAATGTGTGAAAGACCTTATGGTTTCATGTTTGAAACTGGGTGGGTCCACTCAGGGTTTCATCCTTGTGAGATCAATAAAATGTATACAGGGCCGGACTGGCTACCGGGCGTTTTGGAATGCTGCCGAGCTGGGGGCTGATGTCACTGCCGTGGGGGCTAATTTCGTTGATGGAGACCTGCGTGTGCTACGAAATAAACAAAGCAAAACGAATTTCGTTCAGCACACGCAGGTCCCCATCAACGAAATCAGCCCCCAGCTCGGCAGCATTCCAAAACGCCCGGTAGCCAGTCCGGCCCTGAATGTATAGGGTTGAATTGTATAAAAATAAGTACATGTTCAGTGCTAAGGTGCTCCAAAGGGTGAGTGAGCATGTGCTTTAAAATATGCATGTTTTGCTATGTTATGTTATGGATTGTTAGAAGGCCCTGGGAATGCAGGACTCAGAAAGTGTATGCGTTTCTCTTCTTGGAGGCTTCCTTTTGAAAGGTGCAGGTTAACTAGAAAATTGACACTTTCTTAGACCAGAGGTTGTCCAGAATAGAATGTTATATGAACTAGCTAAACAGGATGGACTTAAAATTGCCAGTATGAGGACTACATTGGAAAGTCCTAAAATAATAGTAATAAATATTATTATAACATGTTTAGGTCTCGCCCTGAAGCCAGCGCTTGCGCTGGTCTGGGCGAGACATTTTGTAAGTGGGCATTTAGAAATGCGACCACTTTTCTTTGGGCTTGCCTAGAGCGTGCGGGTACGCGCACAATGACGAGCAGAGGCGCCATATGGCTTTCCTCTCTCGTCATGGTGCGCGCACATCGCACACCATTTGCCAGCCTGCTTGCACGTGCACAGCTGCTGCTCGCACTCCCTCCTCCCCCTCCCTTTTCGTGAGCTTTGATCAAGCTCCTCTGCTGCTGGCATTCCCCCCTCCCTTCTCGCCCAGCCCTTCTTGTCTAACTTTCTCTCTCTATCGCCTGCCTCTGCTGCTGGCATTCCCCCTCCCTTCTCGCTCAGCCCTTCTTGTCTAACTTTCTCTCTCTCTCTCGCCTGCATTGGGTCGAAATCTGATTATGGAAAACAAGCACTGGTCGCCCAAAACGAGTTCCGTACCCACCACCCTCTACCTCTCTCTGCCTCTCCCTTTACCATCTCCTTCTACCTCTCTAACTCTCTACCTCTCTCTCTCTACCTCTCTCTCTCTCCCTCTCTCCCTCTACCTCTCTCTCCCTCTCTCTCTACTCTCTCTCTCTCTCTCTACCTCTCCCTCTCTCTCTCCCTCTCTCTCTACCTCTCTCTCTCTCTCTCTACCTCTCTCTCTCTACCTCTCCACCTCTCTACCTCTCTCTCTCTACCTCTCTACCTCTCTCTCTCTACCTCTCTCTCTCTACCTCTCTCTCTCTACCTCTCTCTCTACCTCTCTCTACACCTCTCTACCTCACTACCTCTCTTCCATCTCCTTCTACCTCTCTACCTCTCTCTCTACCTCTCTCTCTCTACCTCTCTCTCTGTACCTCTCTCTCTACCTCACTGCCACTCTACCTCTGCCTCTACCCCTCTATCTCTCTACCTCTCTCTCTCTCTCCCTCTCTCTCTCTACCTCTCTCTCTACCTCTACCTCTCTCCACCTCTCTCCCTCTCTCTACCTCTACCTCTCTCCACCTCTCTCCCTCTCTCTACCTCTCTCTCTACCTCTCTCTACCTCTCTCTCTACCTCTCTCTCTCTACCTCTCTCTGCCTCTCTCTCTACCTCACTACCACTCTACCATCTCCTTCTACCTCTCTAACTCTCTACCTCTCTCTCTCTCTACCTCTCTCTCTACCTCTCTCTCTCTACCTCTCTCTACCTCTCTCTACCTCTCTCTCTCTACCTCTCTCTAACTCT